>CM040124.1:34276952-35768492 GCA_022559845.1 Amorphophallus konjac | reverse complement strand
ATCCAGATCTGGTTGTAGCCGGACGACCCGTCCATGAATGACAGGACCTCATAGCCGGTCGTAGCATCAATCATGACTTCCGTTATTGGCACCGAAAAGTCATCCTTGGGACAGGCTTTATTCAGATCTCGGAAGTCAACACATATTCGGATCTGTCCATTCTTCTTCTTCACATGGACGATATTCGCCAGCCATGTGGTGTACTGATTTTCTTCGAAAAATCCCACGTCAATGAGCGTGTCGACTTCTGCGCAGATTTGAGTGATGAGCTCTAGCCTCATGCGCCGCGGTGGTTGCTTCACCGGCTCAGCTTCGGGGCTAATCGCCAACACATGTTGCGAGACTGTAGGGCTCAGACCTGGCATTTCTTTGTAAGTCCAGGTGAAGCAATCCCGGTACTCTTGCAGCAGCTGGATGTACAGCTCCCGTTCTTCTGGCGATAGCTGGGCATTGAGAAAGAAAGGCCTGGGGTCTACCTCATCTCCCAGATTGACTTCTATCAACTCATCGACCATGGCTTCGCCTCTATCTTCTATATTCGGACATGCCGGGTGGAGGTCAATGAAATCTGGAATACCATCTTCGGGGTCGAGGACCTCGACTTCCTCATTTGACATCATCAGAGCTTCTCGAAAGTCCTCTGCTTCATTTAATAGCGGCCGTGCATATTGCTCTCTCAGCAAATCCATTGCCATTGCAGTCTCCAAGGGCGAGAGAGCAGCTTCAGCCCTTGTAGGCAGGGTTGCAACCGTGGTAGACTGGTGGTTGCTTGTTGTTGGACTAGAACAACATCTCAGCCTTATCACAGAGGGAGGAGAGGCCTCCCCTTCTGGGGCAAGCCGTGTCTTCAATAGAAGTGGCCTTCCCTTTCTTGATAGGATATACCACTTGATCGGAGCTGGTCAAGGCTTCCCCGATTGGCACAAGAGGTGCTGAGGTCATCATCAGTAGGACTCTACTGGAGGGAGAGGTCCCTGCTTCTTCAACATCTTCAGCTTCGCTGTTGCTAGCAGTATCAAATTTGGCTTGAAGGGCCGCCTCTTCGGGATAGACCTGCTCCCAGCATCGGCTAGGAATTATGGCCTCCGCTTCTTGATTTTTGGTTTGAGCCCCCAGTGGGCTATCTTTAGCAGGGTAGAAGGCGGAGATGGTGTCTACCTTGTATCACCCACTATAGTAGTATTCTTCTAGGGTGAAGCCCAACCTCGGGTGCTGAGAGACGCGTCTCATTTCCTTATCCAGACTTGCGAGGTACCACATTTTCTGGAAAGTTTCTTTATTTTTACGAGATTGATCGGAGGGGATGTGTTGCTTTTGGAACATCCTGGCCATCCGGCTGGTTGTGAATGCCAAACCCTTGACGGGGACTAACAGATTGCTTATATCTTCGGGGAGGTAGCAATCTTTATCTTCCTGAGTAGGGTGCTCTTCAGCCGTGTAGAACAAGCTGTTGGGTCCATCTATCTGTGTCACCTCCCAAGTTTTGAAAGGCTCGACAGTGGGGTCATCGAGGCTGGGAATTGGCTTGGTGAGGCCGTCCGGGACTCCAATGTGGTCGTGCTGCCGATTGACCTGAAATTTATTAGTGATGCGGGACGAGACCACGGACACGACAAGCTCGTGACTGTCCCTTAACAAGGGAAGCGTCGGACGTGCGCGGTTGAGAAACCGGCAAGAGCTAGGGTGGTCGGCTCGCACTTTCGTGCCCAGATCGGGTCACGGGACGGTCATGCTCTCTCTCGTAGCAGCGGTGAATTATAATATAGCAAGCTAACGGATCTAAAGCATGCTCTCTAGCAGCGGCATAAACAAGTATATATGAAAATAAGCAAATGCCGAGTGTAGGGAGTGAGAACGATACCTCCACGCGCTCGGCGTGGGGAAGACGGATCCGGCCGAAAACTCGTACTCCCGGGAAACTTAACACACAATAATTACAGCAATGGGAACATGCTCACTCCACGTAGGGAGGTAAAGGGCTATACAAATAGGCCCGGGAGGACCTAATTCAGGTTGACGGGCAGCTTCGTGTGTTGATTCGGCTACACGCGTGTTCATGACCGTGGGGCCCACGTGCTGCCCGGAGGGGCCGTGTGAGACCCGGTGGTACCGCTGTAGTGGAGACACTTGGAGAAGCGCTCCCTGGGCTGGCGGCACGCTGGTTCGCCGGTCGGAGGCCGGGCGGCTCCGTTCGGCACCGGTCGGAAAAACCGATCAGAAATCTACCGGTTCTGTATTTCAGCGCGCGCTCCTGCGAGAACGGACGCTGCAATCAGCACCTGTGTCGGAATGCGATGAGATCAGAGCCGTTGGAAAGCTGCTTCAAAGTAATACAATCTAGTGGCCTTCAGAAAAATTCACCAGATTGGTACTTTGTGTTGGTGAATTTTATATGCTACTATTGTACAGTAACCGAAGACTCAGATCTGCAGAGAACTTTCCTGTTGATTGCCTTTGACCGTGAAGTAGATGTCCGAATTTGAAGATGTGTTCTTCAGAAAGGTTGTAGGAAATCGAACAAGGAAACCAGGACTATTTTTGGATCTGGATTTGGAAGTGGTGGTGATTTGTTCTGATTTTGGAAGTGGAGGGTGGTCGGATCTGGGATCTAACTAAAAATACTGTATCAGAGGAAGAACATGAATTTCTAAAAATAGATAGAAGGCTGATAAAAAATTAAGAACATTTGTGGAGGTAAGGGGTGATGGACAGAACTCTCAGTAAAATTGGGAGAGTTTAGACAAATCAAAAAGATGGTCGGAGGGGGAGAACTCAGAGGTTCTGTCACTGTAGACAGAAACCTGGCAGATCTGGGATGACAGGTTGGACGAAAATGTAAAAATACTAAACGGTGGATTTTGGGCATGGAAATTTAGGTGGCACTTGGGATGCAAGGGTAGAACACACCATAAAAATTTTAGCTTGAGATCTTCACATGGAGGCGAGAAGATATTCGGACAAGAAGCCTCTATCCAGGATGGACAGAACACCGAAGGCGGCTCCGCGGCGGCGTGATGGCGGCACGAAGGGCGGCGGCGGCGGCACCGATGATCACCGGAGGTGGGGGGAAGGAGATATCACTCTAGAATGGGGGTTTGGGATGAAGAAATCAGGGGGAGAGAGAGGAGAGGTCGAAATTCTCCAAGAGAGGGGTTCTTGCACAATGATTTTTTCACTTTCATTAATATTCAAATAGAAAATACAAGTATTTATATGCCTCCAATCTAATGCAATCTCCACCATTGGATCTAGGGATGGGGAATGAATGGCCTAGATTAAATGTGACCAACACACACAAAAAAAATAAAATAACCCAAGTTGGAGACAAGCTTGACATGGTAGGTAGCCTACCTTAGACTTTTTACTCCCTTTGTCTACCCATGTGGCATTTGACATTCAACCCTTCTAGATGGCCACCTAGGATGGTTGACCAGCCCCACATAGGTGACATGGACCAATGGGAAAGGGTGGAGGCCCCCCTTGCTGGTCCTACTGTATAATTGCATAAAAACCCACACAATCCATGGGAATGACGTATTGGCTTATAAAGCCGTACAATTGCGCATATACTTTCCTAAGGATATAACACAAACTAAAAGGACATAAATGCAAAAGTAAATGTACATGCTCGGCGTCGATTCCCATCAACTCTCCCCGGGTGGGAGGAACTCGACCCCGTCGAGTAGGGGTATGGATACTCGAGTACTCCGGCGGATCCGTCACCGTGCCAAGTAACGCGGGTACGCTCCACTCCGAGTGATCGTCACCTGCTCATTCCATATATACTCGATATGCGCGGACTGCTATGGGCCGAAGGTGGACACTCCGGGTGGGGCACTCTCAAAGGGAAGGAAGCAGCTCGAAGACTCACTAGGAATCACCGCTGAGTCCCGGTAGGTGACTGATCCGGGTATAGATGTAGAACCGATCCCATACTCATCGAGTGAGTCGACTCGCTTCACACTCATAAGGGACTGACATCGACGAGCTTGCACAAGACACATGCAGACAAACAAGTGACACACAAACCATGCAAACAATTCACACAAGGAAAACACACGGACTCATCTATGACCCTAGACACACCTAATGTTAGTCCGACCCGTACATGGATGACGGCGGACCAGGACACCCGAACGTGTGCCATGCATGCATTTGACGTAACCGGAGGTTGACGTCATGGGGAACTCCTAGACATACTACGATGCACCAATCATGGACATTGGACTTGGATGCGGGAAGTCCGGGAGGTGCAAGTGGTTTAGAGGGATCGGGGAAACCAAAGTCTTCCTTACCCCCGAATGATGGTTCGGACCTATGACTATGTGGAGTTTGCTTGGCCCGAGTGGAAAAGGTGGGATAGTGAACTCCGCGGAAGAAGGGTAGAGAGTATGAAAACTCGGGAGGTTCACTAGTGAAGGGGTCAAAAGGGTCGAAGAAGGTGTGACCCCATGAAGTGGGTTCCAACATGACATGGTCCCAAGTTTGGAATTCATAGTCACCGTCATACATTATGATCGGTGGGACGACGGACATGTGTAGAAAATAGGATTCCTCCCTTGGGCAAAAGGGAACGAAGTCGGACTCGGCCGGCATCGGGAGGAATAGAAGAATCTCCGTGGTGACACACCCCATGGTGCACTCGGAGGTAATGGACCCGAAGGCCGGATGGGTGAAGCTAAGACTAGCGGGTTGGTCAAAGCCTTGGGCCAGTAGGTGCGTCAACTTCCATTGCGTGTCTAATCCCATAATAAGGTCATCCAATGTATCAATATGGTGACTAGACCGAAAGGTAGTGTGGAAGGAGTTGACGGGCACTATAGATAAGGTGGGGTCCATAGAATGGTAAGGACGTGGGACCAAGCCATCCTTGAGCCAACTAAGAAGTGGCTCGGCTATGTATAGCATACCCGTAAGAAACACGGGTGGCTCGGGATGGACATCCTCTAAATGTGGCTCCTCGAAGGGAGGGTGGCTCCCATGATGGGTGGCTAGAGGGGTGGGCTCCAGGAGAGGTGGCAAGCATGAATCTGAAGGTGGAGTGGGCCACTGGGGTTGGGTGGCGGGAAAGACGAGGGTGCTCGATTGAGCCCTATCCTTAAGGATGATCTTGCCAGGTAGGTAAGGTGGGTATAAGGTGCAAGTCCTTTTGCCCCAGTCAAGATTAGCCTTTCTTTCTCCTAACCACGTTTGCCCTAAAATGATGCATAGACCAGCAAGTGTGCCGATCCTGCACCATGCACCATCGGTGTAAAGAACGGAGCCGACCTTCCTATAGAACTCAATACAAGCAAAATCACCATCACGGATAATCTCGCCTGTCTTGGAGAGAGACTCCACGATATCAAAAGTAACCCAATTATCCGACTCCCTATCGGTGAAATGGAGTTCCGTTGTGGACCCATTAGGTAGAGTGGCTTTAGAAACGATATAGGGTCGGGCTAGGAAGGCCTTGGCTTGGGCCACCAGAGATGACCACTTGGACGCATGGCCTTGGGGAACGGCCATGGATAGCGGAAATGGACATGCATACACACGGAGACGAGACACTAGACCGACTAATGCAAAGGTTGGGATGCATGCATACTAAGGACAAGACACCAAGACTCGGTACGGGGCGGAGTTAATCGATCCGAAGATCACTCGCGCAAGTGTGCGACCTTCCCGATAGGCGTAGCCTAACGTTCGGACAACACCTTTTTATATACCAACTAATGGTATGCAAATGTGACCCAAAAGACACTTTTTTTGTTTTAAAACAATGATGACCTTAGACTCGACGTAGACAATGAATAATGACTATACGTAAATGACACACTTTTTTTTTGTTTTGGACACCCTAGACTCAACCTCACTCTGATACCAAATTGATGCGGGGTGAGACCATGGACACGACAAGCTCGTGACTGTCCCTTAACGAGGGAAGCGTCGGACGTGCGCGGTTGAGAAACCGGCAAGAGCTAGGGTGGTCGGCTCGCACTTTCGTGCCCGGATCGGGTCACGGGACGGTCACGCTCTCTCTCGTAGCAACGGTGAATGATAATATAGCGAGCTAATGGACCTAAAGCATGCTCTCTAGCAGCGGCATAAACAAGTATATATGAAAATAAGCAAATGTCGAGTGTAGGGAGCGAGAACGATACCTCCACGCACTCGACGTGGGGAAGACGGACCTGGCCGAAAACTCGTACTCCCGAGAAACTTAACACACAATAATTAAAGCAATGGGAACATGCCCACTCCACGCAGGGAGGTAAAGGGCTATACAAATGGGCCCGGGAGGACCGAATTCGGGTTGATGGGCAGCTTCTTGTGTTGATTCGGCTACACGCGTGTTCACGACTGTGGGGCCCACGTGCTGTCCGGAGGGGCGTGTGGGACCCGATGGTACCGCTGTAGTGGAGACACTTGGAGAAGCGCTCCCTGGGCTGGCGGCATGCTGGTTCGCCGGCCGGAGGCCGGGCGGCTCCGCTCGGCACCGGTCGGAAAAATCGATCGAAAATCTGTCGGTTCTGTATTTTAGCGCGCGCTCCGGCGAGAACGGACGCTGCGATCAGCACCTGTGTCGGAATGCGACGAGATCCGAGCCGTTGGAAAGCTGCTTCGAAGTACTACAATCTAGTGGCCTTCAAAAAAATTTACCAGATATATACTTTGTGTTGGTGAATTTTATATGCTACTATTATACAGTAACCGAAGACTCAGATCTGTAGAGAACTTTCCTGTTGATTGCCTTTGACCGTGAAGTATATATCCAAATTTGAAGATGTGTTCTTCAGAAAGCTTGTAGGAAATCGAACAAGGAAACCAGGACTATTTTTGGATCTGGATTTGGAGGTGGTGGTGATTTGTTCTAATTTTAGAAGTGGAGGGTGGTCGCATCTGGGATCTGACTAAAAATACTGTATCAGAGGAAGAACACGAATTTCTAAAAATAGATAGAAGGCTGATAAAAAATTAAGAACATTTGTGAAGGTAGGGGGTGATGGACAGAACTCCCAGTAAAATTGGGAGAGTTTGGACAAATCAAAAAGATGGTCGGAGGGGGAGAACTCAGATGTTCTGTCACTATAGATAGAAACCTGGCACATTTGGGATGACAGGTTGAACGAAAATGTAAAAATACTAAACGGTGGATTTTGGGCGTGAAAATTTAGGTGGCACTTGGGATGCAAGGGTAGAACACACCATAAAAATTACAGCTTGAGATCTTCACATGGAGGAGAGAAGATATTCAGACAAGAAGCCTCTGTCCAGGATGGATAGAACACCGAAGGCGGCTCCGCGGCGGCGTGATGGCGGCACGAACGGCGGCGGCGGCGGCGGCATCGATGATCACTGGAGGTGGGGGGAAGGAGATGTCACTCTAGAATGGGGGTTTGGGATGAAGAAATCAGGGGGAGAGAGAGGTGAGGTAGAAATTCTCCAAGAGAGGGGTTCTTGCACAATGATTTTTTCACTTTCATTAATATTCAAATAGAAAATACAAGTATTTATATGCCTCCAATCTAATCCAATCTCCACCATTGGATCTAGGGATGGGGAACGAATGGCTAGATTAAATGTCACCAACACACACACAAAAAATAAAATAACCCAAGTTGGAGACAAGCTTGACATGGTAGGTAGCCTACCTTAGACTTTTTACTCCCTTTGTCTACCCATGTGACATTTGACATTCAACCCTTCTAGATGGCCACCTAGGATGGTTGACCAGCCCCACATAGGTGACATGGACCAATGGGAAAGCGCTGAGGGCCCCCTTGCTGGTCCTACTATATAATTGCATAAAAACCCACACAATCCATGGGAATGACGCATTGGCTTACAAAGCCGTACAATTGCGCATATACTTTCCCAAGGATATAACACAAACTAAAAGAACATAAATGCAAAAGTAAATGTACATGCTCGGCGTCGATTCCCATCAACTCTCCCTGGGTGGGAGGAACTCGACTCCGTCGAGTAGGGGTATGGATGCTCGAGTACTCCGGCGGATCCGTCACCATGCCAAGTAACGCGGGTATGATCCACTCCGAGTGATCGTCACCTGCTCATTCCATATATACTCGATATGTGCGGACTGCTATGGGCCGAAGGTGGACACTCCGGGTGGGGCACTCTCAAAGGGAAGGAAGCAACTGGAAGACTCACTAGGAATCACCGTTGAGTCCCTGTAGGTGACTGATCCGGGTATAGATGTAGAACAGATCCCATACTCATCGAGTGAGTCGACTCGCTTCACACTTATAAGGGACTGACATCGACGAGCTTGCACAAGACACATGCAGACAAACAAATGACACACAAACCATGCAAACAAATCACACAAGGAAAACACACGGACTCATCTATGACCCTAGACACACCTAATGTTAGTCCGACCCGTACATGGATGACGGCGGACCAGGACACCCAAACGTGTGCCATGCATGCATTTGACGTAACCGGAGGTTGACGTCATGGGGAACTCCTAGACATACTACGATGCATCAATCATGGACATTGGACTTGGATGCGGGAAGTCCGGGAGATGCAAGTGGTTTAGAGGGATCGTGGAAACTAAAGTCTTCCTTACCCCCGAATGATGGTTCGGACCTATGGCTATATGGAGTTTGCTTGGCCCGAGTGGAAAAGGTGGGATAGTGAACTCCGCGGAAGAAGGGTAGTGAGTATGAAAACTCGGGAGGTTCACTAGTGAAGGGGTCAAAAGGGTCGAAGAAGGTGTGACCCCATGAAGTGGGTTCCAACATGACATGGTCCCAAGTTTGGAATTCATAGTCACCGTCATACATTATGATCGGTGAGACGACGACATGTGTAGAAAATAGGATTCCTCCCTTGGGCAAAAGGGAACGAAGTCGGACTCGGTCGGCATCGGGAGAAATAGAAGAATCTCCGTGGTGACACACCCCGTGGTGACCCGAAGGCCGGATGGGTGAAGCTAAGACTAGCGGGTTGGTCAAAGTCTCGGGCCAGTAGGTGCGTCAACTTCCATTGCGTGTCTAATCCCATAATAAGGTCATCCAATGTATCAATATGGTGACTAGACCGAAAGGTAGTGTGGAAGGAGTTGACGGGCACTATAGGTAAGGTGGGGTCCATAGAATGGTAAGGACGTGGGACCAAGCCATCCTTGAGCCAACTAAGAAGTGGCTCGGCTATGTATAGCATACCCATAAGAAACACGGGTGGCTCGGGATGGACATCCTCTAAATGTGGCTCCTCGAAGGGAGGGTGGCTCCCATGATGGGTGGCTAGAGGGGTGGGCTCCAGGAGAGGTGGCAAGCATGAATCTGAAGGTGGAGTGGGCCACTGGGGTTGGGTGGCGGGAAAGACGAGGGTGCTCGATTGAGCCCTATCCTTAAGGATGATCTTGCCAGGTAGGTAAGGTGGGTATAAGGTGCAAGTCCTTTTGCCCCAGTCAAGATTAGCCTTTCTTTCTCCTAACCACGTTTGCCCTAAAATGATGCATAGACCAACAAGTGTGCCGATCCTGCACCATGCACCATCGGTGTAAAGAACGGAGCCGACCTTCCTATAGAACTCAACACAAGCAAAATCACCATCACGGATAATCTTGCCTGTCTTGGAGAGAGACTCCACGATATCAAAAGTAACCCAATTATCCGACTCCCTATCGGTGAAATGGAGTTCCGTTGTGGACCCATTAGGTAGAGTGACTTTAGAAACGATATAGGGTCGGGCTAGGAAGGCCTTGGCTTGGGCCACCAGAGATGACCACTTGGACGCATGGCCTTGGGGAACGGCCATGGATAGCGGACATGGACATGCATACACACGGAGACAAGACACTAGACCGACTAATGCAAAGGTTGGGATGCATGCATACTAAGGACAAGACACCAAGACTCGGTACGGGACGGAGTTAATCGATCCGAAGATCACTCGCGCAAGTGTGCGACCTTCCCGATAGGCGTAGCCTAACGTTCGGATAACACCTTTTTATATACCGACTAATGGTATGCAAATGTGACCCAAAAGACACTTTTTTTGTTTTAAAACAATGATGACCTTAGACTCGACGTAGATAATGAATAATGACTATGCGTAAATGACAGACTTTTTTTTTTGTTTTGGACACCCTAGACTCAACCTCGCTCTGATACCAAATTGATGCGGGACAAGACCACGGACACAACAAGCTCGTGACTGTCCCTTAACGAGGGAAGTGTCGGATGTGCGCGGTTGAGAAACCGGCAAGAGCTAGGGTGGTCGGCTCGCACTTGTGTGCCCGGATTGGGTCACGGGACGGTCACGCTCTCTCTCGTAGTAGCGGTGAATGAATATATAGTGAGCTAACGGACCTAACGCATGCTCTCTAGCAGCAGCATAAACAAGTATATATGAAAATAAGCAAATGCCAAGTGTAGGGAGCGAGAACGATACCTCCACGCGCTCGGCGTGGGGAAGACAGACCCGGCCGAAAACTCGTACTCCCAGGAAACTTAACACACAATAATTACAGCAATGGGAACATGCCCACTCAACGCAGGGAGGTAAAGGGCTATACAAATGGGCCCGGGAGGACCAAATTCAGGTTGACGGGCAGCTTCGTGTGTTGATTCGGCTACATGCGTGTTCACGACCGTGGGGCCCACGTGCTGTCCGGAGGGGCCGTGTGGGACCCGGTGGTACCGCTGTAGTGGAGACACTTGGAGAAGCGCTCCCTGGGCTTGCGGCACGCTGGTTCGCCGGCCGGAGGCCGGGCGGCTCCGTTCGGCACCGGTCGGAAAAACCGATCGAAAATCTGCCGGTTCTGTATTTCAGCGCGCGCTCCGGCGAGAACGGACGCTGCGATCAGCACCTGTGTCGGAATGCGACGTGATCAGAGCCGTTGGAAAGCTGCTTCAAAGTACTACAATCTAGTGGCCTTCAGAAAAATTCACCAGATTTGTACTTAGTGTTGGTGAATTTTATATGCTACTGTTGTACAGTAACCGAAGACTCAGATCTGCAGAGAACTTTCCTGTTGATTGTCTTTGACCGTGAAGTAGATGTCTGAATTTGAAGATGTGTTCTTCATAAAGGTTGTAGGAAATCGAACAAGGAAACCAGGACTATTTTTGGATCTGGATTTTGAGGTGGTGGTGATTTGTTCTGATTTTGGAGGTGAAGGGTGGTCGGATCTGAGATTTGACTAAAAACACTGTATCAGAGGAAGAACATGAATTTCTAAAAATAGATAGAAGGCTGATAAAAAATTAAGAACATTTGTGGAGGTAGGGGGTGATGGACAGAACTCCCAGTAAAATTGGGAGAGTTTGGACAAATCAAAAAGATGGTCGGAGGGGGAGAACTCAAAGGTTCTGTCACTGTAGATAGAAACCTGGCAGATCTGGGATGACAGGTTGGATGAAAATGTAAAAATACTAAACGGTGGATTTTGGGCGTGAAAATTTAGGTGGCACTTGGGATGCAAGGGTAGAACACACCATAAAAATTGCAGCTTGAGATCTTCACGTGGAGGCGAGAAGATATTCAGACAAGAAGCCTCTTTCCAAAATGGACAGAACACCGAAGGCGGCTCCGCGGTGGCGTGATGGCGGCACGAACGGCGACGACGGCGGCACCGATGATCACCGGATGTGGGGGGAAGGAGATATCACTCTAGAATGGGGGTTGGGGATGAAGAAATCAGGGGGAGAGAGAGGAGAGGTCGAAATTCTCCAAGAGAGGGGTTCTTGCACAATGATTTTTTCACTTTCATTAATATTCAAATGGAAAATACAAGTATTTATATGCCTCCAATCTAATCCAATCTCCACCATTGGATCTAGGGATGGGGAATGAATGGCCTAGATTAAATGTGACCAACACACACACAAAAGATAAAATAACCCAAGTTGGAGACAAGCTTGACATGGTAGGTAGCCTACCTTAGACTTTTTACTCCCTTTGTCTACCCACGTGGCATTTGACATTCAACCCTTCTAGATGGCCACCTAGGATGGTTGACCAGCCCCACATAGGTGACATGGACCAATGGGAAAGGGCTGAGGGCCCCCTTGCTGGTCCTACTATATAATTGCATAAAAACCCACACAATCCATGGGAATGACGGATTGGCTTATAAAGCTGTACAATTGCGCATATACTTTCCCAAGGATATAACACAAACTAAAAGGACATAAATGCAAAAGTAAATGTACATGCTCGGCGTCGATTCCCATCAACTAGCTTCGGGGTATAATGTTGGGGGTGTTGTTCTGCCCACATTCCCGGATGCTGTGATATGAGAAACCGCCTTGGGCTTGACATATCCGCGCGGCGGTGGTGGGTACCAATTATCGCCGGATGCGCCTCTTGATGCCCCCGTAGGGGTGTTAGCTTCAGAGGTCTTCTGAGAAGGCCCCGCATATAGGTTGGCGTCCGCCAAGTGACATTCAAATACCTCGAATGGGTGGAGGTCAGCAAATATCTTCTCCTCTTTCCCTTAGAAGCTGTATTTGATACGTTGGTGGAGCGTAGAGGGCACCACCATGTTTTCATGCAGCCATGGGCGACCGAGAAGCACCTTGTACGAGGTGCGGGAGTCGATGACATGGAACTGCACCGTCGTAGTGAAATCCGCCCGGGTAAGTGTGAACTCTGCCACCCCCATCGTCACTTCACATTTTTGATTGAAGCAGGCGATACGCATATCCCCGACCTTCTCGAGATGCACATTGAAGTGGTGCCTCTCGTAGATTCTATAGGGTAAAATATTGACACCTGCACCGGGATTGACCAGAATTCTATTCAGCTCCCTTCCGTTCAGGTGCCCCTTCATATACAGCGGCCTGTTGTGGCTGATGGTAGGTAGCAGCATGTCCTCTGTAGTGAAGGTCATGCTAGCCTCCGGCATTGCTTCGGCCAAGCAGGTCTCAAAATGAGCAGGCATCTGCAGAGTAGTGATGATCGCCTGTCGAGTCTCCTCACTCAAAGAGAGGATCTCCCAAATTGTAAATCGAGCAGGGAGCTTCTTGAGTAGCTTCATTATGCGGCTCCCAGCTCAGACATTGGAAAGCTTCATCTGCTCAACCCACCTGGGCTTGGGAGATTCTTGAGTTGCGGCCCCTGATGGACCTGCTTCATCTGCCTCAGACTCGGCGCCTTTCTAGCTAGCACCGGATCCTTGGTGCTCTTCATTAGCTGCTGCAGGGCAAGCTCTATCTGCATTCGGAGCTTCGGAAGATTATGCTGGCTGCGGGTGAACATCCCCGGGTGTAGGGTTAGCCTCCTGGCAAGGTTGCTTCCCCTTAGACATCTTCAAGAATTCAAGAAATGAAGGGACTGCCTTGCCCCCACTATTGTTATATAGGCCTGGCGGAGGAGGGATCTAGACTCCCTTGATCTCTGGCAGAGGTGTCTTGTAAGGCTACTCTCCCTTGAACATGATGTTATGGTTGGGTGGTGGCTGGCGCCCCCATTTCCGCCCTGACCGGGTAGCATGTGTAGTAGTTGCGGCCTCGGCCCTACCTCCCCTGATAGGGGGCGTGAAGCAAATGTCCTCTTCTTCCTCCTCTCCGGGCAGGTTGAAGAGTGATGATAGAGTATTGCAGGAGACAACTTGCACTTTATTGGCCTTAGCAGCCTTTCTCTTCTTCTTCTTTTGCTTCCACGTCTTCCTTGCTTCAGCAGGCGCCTGCCCTCAGAACAGACTGCCCTCCTTGTCTGATGTTGCATCAGCTTTGCTCGAGTGAGAGTTGCTCCAGTTCTTGCCATGGGACATGGTCCCGCACCAGCAAGGGTTTCAATTCAGGCTGCACATACTCATCCAATCCTTCAATAAGGTCTTGTAGTTGGCAGATCCCAGGACTAGTTTCCTTGACCACCGGTAACGGAGTCTGTCTCCTCCAATTGCGTGTATGCATTTTGATGACTGCAGATGGAGTGGTCAACACAGGTGCTGCCACCGGCGGAGCAGGTCGTGGTGTAACAGCATGGATATGTGCCCCCACTTTCGGGCAGGGTGCCCTCTTCTTTCTATGCTTCACAGGGACCTGCTGCCATCCCTGCTGTTCTTTTGCGGGCTCCAAGAAATGAGTTTCATAGGTGCTCCGCGTACTTGCTTCAGAGATCTCCCCGGGGAATGCCTGGTATAGAGAGATGATGTTGACTCCAGCCCTCCTCATAGGGGCTTCATGTGGTTGAGGAGGGTTCACTTTGTACTCTCCCAACTCTATTTCATTTTTCTTCACCATCCCTTCGATGATGTCCTTGAAAACATAACAGTCTTCGATTGGGTGCCCCAGCATCTGGTGGTAGGGACAGAATCTTGGGTTGTCTTTTCTCTTCAGGTCCTCCAGCCTCTTCGGCTCTGGCAGGGTGACCATGCCATATTCTATCACCCAGTCGAACAGAATCCTGGTCTTGTCCTTTGGGAAGGAGTAGGCTTTCTTCATCTTGTCCCGTAGCGAGGGACCTTCTTTGCCGTCTGGGGATTTTGCAGGCTGTGGGGCGCCTGCCTTCTTGCCTTTATCTTTTTGTTGTTCGAATGCCTTGATATCAAGAGCGTTTGCTTCTTTAGGCGCCTGGCGCCGCTCCACTGCCTTGCCCTTCTGGGTTGTGATGGCAGTTGATGCAGGGATGGGTCTGGCCAGGAAGGCTTCCACCTCGGCCATGACATTGTTCAATCGGTCAAACGACCGTATTTCCATTCCAATCATCTTTTCCAGAACCTCCCTCCTGAGGTTCTGTTTGCATATTTGTACAGCGTCCTCCTAATGCGGGAGCCGCTTGCATCTCATCCCGAGGTTCCTCCACCTCTTAATATAGTCGAGGGTTGTCTCATCTGCCCTTTGCTTTGTTGCGTAGAGTTCGGCCACTGTGACCTGCCTTTCTGTAACATCGAATCTTCCCCTGAACTTCCTATGCATGTCCGACTAGTCGCTGATCGACCCGGCAGGGAGGCTGGAGTACCATTCAAATGCGAGCCCCGTCAACGAGGACCCGAAAAACTTCAGCAAGTATGGCTCATCGGTGGCCAGATCACCCATGATAGTCATATAATATGCGACGTGTTCTTTCAGGGATCCCTTCCCGTTGAACTTGTCGAACTTGGGCGGCTTGTTGATCCCTGGGGGAAGCCGCTTGACAGCATGGTGTTGCGGGTAAGGCACCCGATAGGCATCAAATGTGACGTAGTCGCCTTCACTCCTTTCTGCGAGCTTCAGCTCGATCATCATTTCCACCATCATCCGGTTCATGACCGCGGGGTCAACTGGCTCTGGATAGAAGTGTGCTGACTGCAAGTACGGGGTGACCAGAGTGGTAGCCTATGGAGGATGTAGCAGTGGGGGTGTCTGGTGCACTTGAGGGAGCACCGGCGGCATCAGCGATTGTGACTGTGGTGGCCACTGCTAAGTCGTTGCCATGCTCGGCTCTGACGATTGAGGCAAGGTGTAGAGCGGCGGAGGGTCGGTATGACGGACCGCTCCCCGGGATGATTCGCCCTGGACTTCGGGTTGCTTGGAAGCTGATGACTGTTCAATCTTCTTCATCAGCTGTTTCTTCAACAAGTCAATCTCTTGCAGATATCTTTGAAGTAGCATCAGGACCGATGGGTCCATAGTTGCTGTGCTGGAGATGGCCTCTATTGCTTCCCCGGATGTACCCTCGGGCAAGATGTCGAGGAGGACGTCATCTTCTTCTTTTGCCGTCACTACATTGGCGGTCAGGATAGCAGCTTCATCATCCCACTGGTGACAGCCCAGGGGTTGTTTTCCTTTAGTTGTCGCCAAGAGCTCCCTTGCGGCTTCTGCCCTTCAGGTATTTGGCCCCGGCCTCGCGGCCAGTTGAGCCAACTCGCGGGGGTCTTCGGGAAGTCCACCATATCGGCCGAATGTGCCATCCATATTGCAGGTGAAGACCTGCATCCTTCTTCCCCGTCGATGGACCTTCCTCTTGGCCTGCTTTGGGAAAGTCAGCCTTTTGAACACAGAAGTCCTTCTTGCTTCTTCCCGCCTAGGGGCGGTTTCATCGGCTTCGATCTCAAAGCCGTCATCATAGCCATCATCGTCGACTGACGACACCATCATTCTTACTCGTACATCTTCTTCAACTGCCATTGATGGGCAGTAGTCTTCATCGGCTGTGGCTACTTGCATCAACCGCTGCTGCCCAAGCGAGGGGTTACCTAGCCCTCGGAAATAGTTCTTGACCAAATTGGTCATCTCTTCTCGACCCCGTTCTTGATGCAGCATGGGGGACGGTTGTCGACCTCCCGCAGGAGGGATGTAAGCCATCCGAGCTCTGTCGGCCGGTTGCTGAAATCTTCCTCCCACAGCAGGGACGTTGGCTTGGCGGGCGCAGGCCCGGAAGCTTTCGCGGCGAGGAGGGTCCGCAACCACTTCTTCTTCTTTCGGGGGTAGGCCCCTTTCCTTCCTGCCTTCTGCTCCGTCGCGAGCAGGGCGATGGCGGACAGGTGTAGCCTGGTGGGCAGGTTGGACCCTCTTAGGGACCTACACCTGTTTGAACTTCTTTGCCCTAGGGGCCAACTTCTCTTAGCCGTAGTGGCCGACTTCTTCTCTTTCCGCCCTCCTTCCAGCGAGGGCTTGATATGAGTTGCGGACGGGGATGGCAGGGACGACCCGGTCCGAGACTATCAGTGCGTCGCGTCTGTTGATGAATTTGTGCATGCCACTAACCATCATGGATTTATCAGACTGCGAGGGGGATCGGTAACCACAGCAGCACCCCTCTGGGGTTGCTTGCATTGATGACCTCCAGAGTTCTTGTTGACAGCATCGGGACGGACCCCACAGATGGCATGGTGCACCAGGCAGCTGGCGACCAGGGTTGGACTCTTGGATGAGTCATTGCAGCATCGGGCCTTCAGAGGCTCCATCTCCTTTGTAGCTCCCTTGACGGGCTCTGAGGATTCCACCTCCAGCATGTCTACGAAGGCTAGCCCCAAGAAGTTGGGGAAGCCGACAGCGGCAGGGAAGCTGCCGAACACTGTGGGCACCACCAGGTACCCTTGTGCATGACCAGCAACGATCGAAGGGCCAAAGCCAACGCCAGTCAGTCTGATTGTTGTCATCATTGTTTGCCTGAAAAGATCAACAAATCGATGATCAGTAGCCTTTGGGGGGGCCTCGAAGCCCAAGTATGTTGGCAAAGAGATGAAAGGTGATACTGGTCCCACCGGGTGTGCCAGACTGTTTCGATGGGACTTATTGATTTTATTTTCTTTTTATTAAAAATTAATTTTATTGGTGTTTATTTGGTTTATTTACGCGTCGATCGACCAATTAATTAATCGGTAATTAACTGACTGATTGACTGTGCAAGCGTGCCAGTCACGTAAGTGACGAGTTTATTGTGCGCTCATTCTGACCCGTGTTGGGTGAGGGTGAGATTAGGTCGGGACCAGCAGTCCACCATATCATAAAGACTATGGCGTTAATTACATCCCCTGCGAAGAGGGAAAACATTTGATTAATTGCCGAGATAGTGCGCTGTCGGGGCCGAAATAAGGAATATAAAGGATGCAGATGGTCATGCAAGATATTCTAGTCTATCATGAACAGTTCATTAGGGAGAAACCCTCAATACTTGGCAGAGGACTTAGGCTCGGAGACCATCATCACGCATGACAAGAGCTTCCTGTCGGGCATTGCCCGGCTTTCCGCTAATACCATTTGATATACCAAGGGCTCACGCACTCAAGCATACATTGTTGCGATGTGAATGCTTAAACTCAATCATGATGATGAATCTATGAAGCTAATTAATTTAGGTTTAGATAAACCAATTTATTTGGCTTATTAATTACAAGGTTCATTTAATTCTGTTATTAGCATCGAAAGTCACCCCGGAGACGAGGAGAGTATCGAAACGGCACAACGACGTGATTCGGAGAGAAACCAGCGCGATACGCGTAGATGTAGAACTTGAAACGGCGCGGGAAGCGTAGGTAAAAGCCTAAAACGGTGTCGTTAGAATGTAGGTATAAGGGATGGGTTAAAATGACGCGGCACTTATCCGAATGTTAAAATGGCGCGGTGGCCAAATGGGTCAAACCGGTGTGACGGTTAGCTAAGGCTAATACGATGTGATGCTAAATTAGGGCTTAATACGGCGCGCCTTGCGCGCGCCGGATAGGGGCTCATTAAGTTCAAAGAACTTATGAGTCTAATGTTAAAACGACGTGAGGGGGGGGCGCCGAAAATTGGCGCGCCGGATTCGGGCCGCCCCGGATTATGGGGGTTTATGGTTTATTCAAGTCTGATTGAAACTTATGCATATTTATTGAGACCTTGTTGATGTTTTTAGATGATTAGAAGATTTATTTGGCTACAGAAGCACTGTAATCGAGATAGTCATGGACTTATGCAAGGTTCCTACTCAAGCATAATCTTTGATAAATGTGTCATAGCAAATTTGACTAAGTTACCAGTCCGAATTTTGGCAGCACCTCCCCATGATTGGGGGGTTTGCTGGGGCGAAGCAGAGAGTCCTACTAGTTAGGGGTACCCTCCTTCAAGGCCGGGAATGCCAAACGGTGACCGGCAGACTTCATCGGAGATGAAGGACCCCGAGGACTAGCCTGCTAGGGGTATCCAACTCCACATGTCAAAACAATTAAGGGATGGTCAAGATGAGATATCACCTCGAGGGCTAACCTACGAGAGGTGGTCTTCTCACAGCCACCACCCCTGCCATGTGAAGAAGGTGGATTTGATGTTGGGTTAGGATCAACCCTATTGATGTTCATTATATGAAACACAGAGTGCATATCATCAGGGGATATGACTTCGTGCCCCGATGATGATCGAAGATGATGGGGATGTCCCCCTCCCTGGGCAGCGAATCCCTCGAAAGGATAAATCACTAAGGAACACTATGATTGGAATGCATTTAGTTGGGGAACGAGCATTAGATGACTATATACATACGCGTTCATTGAAGGGGTAGGTTAAAAGAGGAGCCAACAGACTAGACTTAAGACCCGGAGGTCGGCCAACAGACTGAGCTTCTGGAAGAGGCACAAGGTCGAATAGCTCGACAGCATCTCCAGTACGCACAACTATATGATAAGTATGGCGGAGATGTTCATTCTCTCAACCTTGAATCGTGAACTGGGACGGACTGAGGAGCCATCCCCAGGGGCGAAGGATGATGCAATGGTGGTCAGGGGGGAACTTCTGAGCACATTGGCTCTTTCAAATCATCTATTCGACAGCGGAAGAAAGAACCCCAGGGAGGGGGATTATCGATATTGCCTTGAGGATTTGAGGCATATTCGGCGGTAGAAAACCCAAACGAATAACATACACGGGGAGGCGGAGATAGACTGCGAGGCAGCAGCAAACACACCCTTTCATTCATTCAGTCACATAATGAAAATATTACAACCCTTTCGGCTCAGCGTTGTTGCCTGAGACTGATTTCATTCTCGAAAGGAGGAAAGAAAAGAAACATAGGCGATTAGAGTGAGGGGGTTCGAGAAAAGCCCCGGGCTCATATCATCACCCTTTGGGGATAATGCTGCGTGGAGCTACATTAGTAGGGAAAGAGAAGAAGTGGCAGAGGCGAACGTCGTCGGGCTCTCCAACCAACCTTGAAACATCGCAGCAGATGGCGGGAGAAAGAACAGGGTATCGAAACGAGACGGGCACTCTGCTCTCCTTTCTTCTTCTCCAAGCTCTCTCTTTCTTTCTTTTTCTTATGAGGTTCTCCTCTTTGATCCCCTTCTTCTGTTTGATTCCCCCGCCTCTGTTTGATTCCCTCTCTTCTGTTTGATTCCCTCTCTTCTCTATGATTCCCTCTCCTCTGTTTGATTCCCTCTCTTCCTTTATCTCGATCATGAGGCCTCCTTACATAGAAAACCCCTCGAACAAGCTTAATCCGACGCGAGGTGTAGCGCGTCGGTTTACCATCAGTTGGCGCGCCGGATTCGAGTCAAACGGGGCGCGCAGGCTGCCTAAGGTTAAGAAGGCACGCCAGATTTGAGAGGCGCGCTGGTTTAGCAGGAGCATGCCGTATTCGAGCCATTTGGTCTCCTTGACCCGATACGGGCCCGATAACAGGCTTCAGACTGACCCCGGGGGTTGCTACGACCATTCATCTCTCCGCATCTTGCCGAGGCATAGAAGAGACTATTGATGAGATTCCTGGGCCGCCAAATGGCCACTTTTGAAACTCGTGCACCTTTAGCTCGAACATACAGGTTTTCCACGGACATGGCTCTCGGCATCACGAGTTGTATTGCCAGCTCGTCTTGACTCGCATTGGTAGCTCCCACGGGTAGTGATATGCCACCCGGGATGCTTCTGCTTCGACCGGACGATCATGTGGCCGCCGATGGGCCCGATGTGCTGGGAAGCCGTACCCGTGCTGGGTAATCGGGGTCTTCAGCTGACAGAACCTTCGGTCTTTCACTCTGAGAGGCCGAGGGTGTTCTTCCTCCTCAGGAGAGTCTTCATTGAGGTGGCGGGCCACCAGTTAGACTGTCATCCTTGGTCGGGCGACAGGTGTGGGGTAGCGACACGACAGAGTCAATGCCGAATCATTAGGCAGGCTTGGTCGCGCTGCCGATTGGTTATGGATTCATCTTTACTCTCCCGAGGTGAAGTCCCCGGGGTTCATCCTAGGTGACCCGAGGTCCTGGCAGCTTGAGAAGTCTTCAATGTGTTGATCTTCATCGGCTTCTGTGCTTCAGTGGGCCGTATCTTTATCTCTGCGGCTTGATCACCGTTGATCATATTTTACGTTCCAACAATTTTATTATGGGTTTACCTAAAGCAAGAGGTGGACACGATGGTATATGGGTAATCATAGACCGATTGACCAAGTCTGCACATTTTCTGCCAATTAAAAGTCAATGGTCTGTGGATATCCTAGCGGCATTATAGATAAGGGAAATCGTCAAATTACATGGTGTCCCTGTCACTATCATATCTGATCGAGATCCTCGATTCACATCACAGTTCTAGAAGGGTCTACAACATTCTTTAGGTATCCGACTGAACCTTAGCACGACATTCCATCCACAAATCGATGGTCAAATTGAAAGGACAAATCAAGTGGTGGAAGACATGCTCAGGACTTGTGCTATTGACTTTGGAGGAAGTTGGCATGATCACATGCCTCTAGTAGAATTTGCATACAATAATAGCTACCAAGCCAGTATACAGATGGCGCCATTTGAAGCTCTGTATTGAAGAAGCTGTCGATCACCGATATGCTAGAATGAAGTAGGGGAGAGACAATTTTTAGGCCCCGATATTATCCGGGATACTACTGAAAATATAAAGATTATTCTAGAAAGACTCCAGATGGCACAAGACCGGCAGAAATCTTATGCTGATAATTGAAGACGCCACTTGAAATTTCAAGTGGGGGATCATGTGTATCTTAAAGTTTCTCCGGGTCGTGGTATTCGAAGATTTGGCATTAAAGGTAAGCTTACCCCAAGATTCATTGGCCCATTTGAAATTCTAGAAAGGGTCGGTGAAGTGGCTTATCGACTGGCTTTGCCTCCACAACTAGCCGGAGTTCATGACGTATTCCATGTCTCAATATTGAAGAAATATGTTTATGATCCTTTCCATGTCATCACCTACGATAGTCTAGAGATTAAGAAGGATTTGACATATGAGCAAAAGCTAATCAGGATCCTTGAACGAGAGGTACGTCAACTTCGGAATAAAAGTATTCCCGTGGTCAAGATCCAGTGGACAAACTCAGGAGAAACATGGGAAACGGATGGAGCTATGCGCAGAAAATATCTGGAGTTATTTTGTAAGTACACTCTCCATATAATCCATATATTGAATTTGGGGACCAAATTCTCTTAAGTGGGGGAGGGTGTAATGACCTGGAAATTTTACAAAATATTTTTGAATTATTAAATATTCTCTGAGAATTTTTAAAGATCAAAATGGATTAATAAATGAATATTGGGCTAAATAGGTCATTATTAAGGCCCAAGTATGATGAACAATTAACCTAACCTATATAAATAAAGCCCAAAGGATTTAAGGATCAAGCCCATGAAGTTTGGCCCATATTCTAGAAGGTGAATTAAATTATTCATAGAATATAAAGATAAATACCCATTAATTGGATAATGAAATGGATAATAGAATAAAAGAGTTTGAAGCAATTCAAATTCAGTGCCTAGGATTTGTGGTGATCTACCGTGCAACCGCTACATCCAAGAAAATGGCCAATTATTCGACCGCTGCATTCTATCAGTTCCGTGAATTGAAGAAAGAGCAAAAAGATATGATTTTTAAGGCTCTATCACCTAGGGATCGAGATAGGAAGGCTAGTAAACATGCTAAGGACTCTCAGAAGTCGATCTAAGGTTTAATAAGGATTCTAGGATCGTTCTAATCCTCAAACCCTAGCCAAACCCTAGAAATAGGACCTAGTTTTGACCTACACGACCCTTACATTTGGCTCGCGTGGAATCAAGGTAAGAAGGTATTATTTTGGTTGAACCCCATGCATAACCATGTCTTAAGGAATTTTGATGATGAACTAAATACCATGTGACTGCCCTCCATGTAAACCATTTGCACATGTTGTTGTGGATTTGAAATGAACTAAGCAAACTCCATTTTGTATGAATGGACTAGTGTATGTCCCGGCCAACAAATTTGATGAAGTTAACTGACATGTAATTTGATATGCTTACAGGAGCTAGTGAGAAAGAATAGTCTCCGACTAAACTGGGTGAAACTCTTCTAACTCTTCCCTATTTGATTCACTTAACGGTTGTGAAGCAGGATCTTAAGTGTGAAATTAATTGTATAATGAGAGATAGACTTCAATGTTTTGAAATTGAGTGATATGGAAGACTAACTTCAAGTATGCAATGTGACAGGTGTGTCGAACAAGCATTGAATATAAAGACCAATTGGAAACCTTCCAATTGGATCTTCACATGCATATGGACCGACACAAGGATCTCAAGTGTGAATTGAAGGGTAAGTTGCTTTGGTTGAATGGTAGGAGGAGGTTAATTGTGAGAAATGGATAGACATCTCTCAAGGTAATTCCCTAACTATATCTAATTGGTATATCCATGATTTGGGGTACTTTATACCCATTTCTCTCGTGCATGCATTCATATTCAATGTTTCATCCTCTTTGAATTACCCCTATGCATGTTTTATTTAGTTTGCATTATGTGAGGAAAAGTGTCGACCCCATGGGTCGACACTTTGTCCATGGGTCTGGTTTTCTTAGCCGGCCCACTTATGTCTTCGAACGTGGCGATAAAAAGTCGACCCCAAGGGTCGACCTTTTTATCACCAGGTTCTGTCTGGGTTCATTTTTCAGAACCCTGGACATAAGAGTCGACCCACAAGGTCGACACTTATTCCGGGACTTTTTGCCGTGGATTGTTTCAATGCCACAGGTAGAAAGTGTCGACCCCAAGGGTCAACACATTATACGCTGTGTTCTGTTCGAGCCTTGTTCTGTTTTACCCAAACGCGAGTGTCCACCTTAGAGGTCGACACTTTCCGGCCACCGGAAAAATCACCGGTTCGCGTGGCGGCAGGTGCCCTAGCTCGATCCATCCTTTTTCTGCCTGATTGTGATTGGCCCTTGGAGGATAATGTCCTCCACGTGTCCCCTCCAACCCAGGTGGTATATATGTTATGTGATAGGGTTTCTTAAAACAAGAAGAAAGCATCTAATGCCATATACATTTTTGGGTTTTGCAGGGAGAAAGGAAGAAGAGGACGAATCTTCATCTCCTTCGTCTCAAGGGAGAGCTGGGTAAGATTCAAGGATGAAGATGATGAAATCCCACCTAGTTGAAGATGCCTTGCTGAAGCTTCACGGCTATATTTCCTCCAAACGATAAATGCGCTGAATCGGGATTGAAGAGAAGAAGAAACCCAGTTGCTCAAGAACCCAGTTCCATCATTTTGATAAGGAGTCTTCTGAACCATTTTCTATCCCTGCTTGTTGTTATCCTTTGTCTAGTTCATGTTTATTGAGTTTGATTGTATATCTGTGATCACTTCTTAAACTGAGAAAACTGTGTGTGTGTTCGGAGTGGTGTCTCCGAGTGTGCATTGACTGTTGGGGTGCGTTCCCTGTCCTGGTGTGTGTGTGTGGTGCTGAGCATCATGTTGAGGGTTCGCCCTCGTGTCTGTGCTGCTCTGCAGCGTGTTGAGCGTCGAGCTCGTGTGTGTGTGGTTTGCTGCCATCGAGAAGCGTGTGGTGTATTAGGGTTAGTCCCCGTGTGCTACCTCATGTAGCATTTTAGTGAAGCCTCACCGAGGTGGTGAGGGGTGGACGTAGGGTACCCGTCGTGGTCCCGAACCACCTAAAAAATCCGTGTGCATGTGTGATTGGTTGAGTGTTTGGTCCTTATCTTCTACCACCATTCACAGGATGGATTATTGATTATTTTGTGCATTGATGCTAAATTTGTTAATATATAATGCTAGTTCAAATTGCCATCTCTCCGTGTGTGATCTTGTCACTTGCATGTTCGGTGAGGATTGATTGATAAGCCTATCAAGTCTTTTTTAATTGGTCTTAATTCTTAGAGATCTATTCACCCCCCTCTAGATCCGTGCCTCTACACTGTGGGACCCAACATTTGGTATCAGAACCCGGCTCTGTTATTTTAGATCAAACGATCTTCAAATGGATCCTAGTGTAGTTTTGAATGATGAATGCTTCTTCAGATATTGCTTCCTTGACTTCTTTACCTGTCACGCCCCGAACCGATAGCAGCGGGAAGCGATGCTCGGAACGTGGCAGGAGACAAGTCACGATAACAAGAGCGGAATAAATAATAACCACAATTAAAATAGAAGGAAGCTAGACATACATTGAGAAAATACGAGCTTTTATTAATTTAAAAAGATATATTCAACACCACTTACAATAAAAGCTTCGAAATAGATAACAAAAAGAAGGAAATAAACTAACAAGACTCAAGAAAATAGAAAGGACACAGACTCCAACTCTAGGGTCCAGGTACCACTCGATCACACCGATCCGATTCCCATGCACGTACCAATACTCGCACACCTGAAAAGGGTTGGAAGTAGGGGTGAGCAAGAAGCTCAGTAGGAATTATACTCTATCATCAGGCAGTGGTTAAAGTGATTAACAAGTAATTACATTTTTCATGCCATGCTAAATATGTAAGAGACGGTAGCATGCTAGTAAAAGAAGTAATGACGATATAATGTAATAAACAGATCTTGCAAGGTCAAGAAAATCAAGTAAGAACGAATAAGATATCAAATACAAGATTGAACAAGAGTCTACAAGAATTTGTTACAGGAGTTTTCAAGTCAAAAATTTCCACAAGATAGAACTCAAGTATAAGCATGAAGATCGATCACTAGTATATTAACCTCTTTGGTCAAACATGTCATGTATGATTGCAAATACAATGGTTTCCAACAGGAAATAGCAAGAGTTGGCCAAGCAAGCAAGTAGGGCAAGCGTCTCTTATACGCTCAGCGGGATTCAAGTACGTTACTTATCAAAACCTTGGGGGCGACGTCATTGTAATTCAAGTACCCAAGTAACTGGTAATAAGTAACAAGAGTTTATTCTAGACATAACAAGCATGTCCTGCACTTCGGGTGTATGCCTCACCCCGTCATTAACATCCCATTGGCTCACTAACTTTCATGCGCTCTCCCCAGGACCAGACCGGGCCCTTATGGTGCGTTGGCATAAAAAATGGATCCAAGATCCAAATGTCTAGATAGTCAAGTAAATGGCCAAATAATCGGGAGAAATTACTGTCATAAGCTCAAGATTAAAGGACTAACTTGTCCTTGGATTCAAGAGTTCAAAACACGATAAAACTCACATACCGAGGGTTATACGGCCACACCGGCCGTACTCCAAAGAGTCACGAACCACGAGTCACGAGGCCAACAATAGCGACTGACAGTATGCCGCTAGCTCTAAGTACGAACTGATTGACAGAATTAAGAAAAACCAACAAAGCCTTTACACGCCTAATTTTACATGCTTAATTAGGTATAAGGTTTTTCATTCACAGGATGAAGATGGATCAAGATAGACAAGGAATCAAGCTCAAAGGATAGCATGCAGTTAAAGAAATTTACTTGTATATTTACCACTTATCATGTGCGTTTCTTACCAATTAACAGTTTAAGATGCTTATTAACTCCATTTAACATGCTAACTAACAATTAAGATACCAATTAACAATCTAGAATTACATTAAATCATTTTCCATAAACACATATGTTGCTGATTTCAGAAATATAAAATCTACTTTCTAACAGCAAATTTTGATGCTAATCTAACCATCAAAAACACTAGTTATCAACTTAAGATACTAAATAGCAATTTAAATCACTAAGTAACATTAAAAACACGTAATTAACTACACATTAAATCACTTTCTATGAAAAGTATATTTCTGGAACAGAAATATAAATCTATTGTCTTAACAGCATCAAGATACTAATTTATCTATTAAACACACTAATTATCAAGTTAAGATACTAATTAGTAACTAAGATACTAATTTACACTTAAAAACACTAATTATCTATACATGAAGTTATTTCCTGTGAAAAATATATTTCTGGAACATAAATATAAATCTATTGTTTTGACAGTAATTAAGATATTAATTTTAGCACTTGAAAATACTAATTTGTAATTTAAGTACCAATTAGCAATTAAAATGCGATTAAGATACTAATAATCAAAAATACTAATTTGTAATTAATAAGATCATTTTCTGTGAAAACATGTTTCTGAGATAGAAAGATAAATTTACTGGCTAAGTATGAAATTAAGATACTAATTTAGCGCTTAAATATACTAATTATCACTTTAAGAACTAATTAACAAGTAAGTGCTAAATAATAATTAAAAATCACTTTTTAATCATTTTATATGATAAATAGATTTCTGAGACAGAAATATAGATATATTATCAAATCATGCATTTACTAAGTCGATTGGGGCGTCAAACGGTGAAACCGGGCGCGAAAATCGGCTCTGGAGGTTAAACGGTCGCACAAGCGCCGTTTTAGGGCTCCAGGGTGTTGGGCGGTTAGGTGGCAACCGTCCAAACCTAATGATATGAAAAAGGATGCATTAGAATCATTACTAAGTCATTTACTGGGTAGATAAACGGTTCTGGATGGACCGTATAACTTCTGGACTTAACAGGGGCTGAACGGGGGCCATTGGGCATGCCAGGAGGTTGGGCGGCTCCCTGAGGGCCGCCCATCTGCTTGGGCGGTCTGGGATGGGCCGCCCATCCCAGGGATGTGCGGCCAGGGGCAGGGCCGCCCATCCAGTTGTGCGGCCCAGTAAGTGGCCGCACAAGTTATGTGGTCCGTTTCGGACCGTTTATCCTGCTGGGATGGATATGTGGTCAGTTTCTGACCGTTTAACTAGGATAAGTGGTTGATTAGGAACCGTTTAACTCTTGTCTAAGCTAGGGCCGGGTGTGGGCTGGAGTTGGACGGTCTATCGTAAGACCGCCCATCCCTGGGTGTCTCCGGTCGTCCCTGCCGCGTCCGGTGAACGCCGGGAAGTGAGGGTTTGCTAGGGTTACACTAAAACATTTATTCCGGGAGTTATACTCAATGAAATTTAGTGTTCTTACTGTCCATGGAAAGAGCACAGAGTGCTCTACAATCTACATGAATCACTTTCAGATTTACAGTCTTTAATTACTACTAAAACAGCGAATGAACAGTCTTCTGCCCTAATTGGATAAGTCAGAACTAAATGAATTAATTCTCATGATATACTTAATGAAACAAGGGGCTTTTGCTATCAAAATGACGAGCATGAAATTCTACATAAGATGCATAGCTTAAAAGTTGATTTACAACATGAATTGATCACGTAATTTAAGAAAGAACAACTAAAACCCTAGTTTAGCCTTAACTTAACATGTCTAACTTAAACAATTAAAATCTCATGAAATACTAAATGAATGATGGGGCTTTTGGTATCAAAAGAAAGAGGGATTCATGCTGAAGAGCTTGATATATTATTTAGGGTTTGAGCCCGAGAGAACCTACCTCACTTTGATGAAGAACAAAAGATAGATGAAGAACAAGGAACTTGGACACCCCTGCACTCCTCGCAGGATATCGCCCAGCTCTGAAAACTTCAGCACCAATGGTGGGTATCAAAAGAAAATAGACCCAGAGAGCTTTCTTTTAATAGCTCATGGGCGTTCTGAGGTGGTCGAGAGAGGGAGATCTCAGCGCTTGAAGTGGCATCTTGGAAACGGCGCCGAAAAGAGAGATCAAGTCTAATTTGTCTAGCCGCCTCAATTAGAGTTAGGGTTTCGACCGATTATGAGAGGGCTTTTGAAGATTAAATCAAGACCTTTAATTTGACACCAATTTCAGATCAAATGGTTGAGAAATGAGCTCGAATTTTGAGTTTTAAAATGGGGTTAGGTAAAGGTTGAAAAGTTTGAATTTTCTACTTAAATCTCTAAATAGATCTTACCACGGATTTTCACAGGGTTAATAATAGAAGACAAGTTTGTTACATACACTTCCAGAAATCAAATTACCATTTTTATGAATTTTTATCAAGTAGAAATATTTTCGATGGTACTATTCACATGAATAAAATATTAATTAATTATACTCAATTAAACGGTAAATAGATCTAAATACAGATTTTTACTAATAAAACTCAAGAAGATAAAGTTATTCTATAAATCATGATCTACCAATTTTGTATTTTTCTAGATTTTTATGAAAATATCGAAATTACACTAATAATACTATTTACGGAAGGTACTATTCACGAAGGCACTATTCACTAACCACTATTCACTAAAGAATTAAATATTAATTTATGAATATTATTATCTAAACAAAAACTTTATTTATTACATATTTTAAAAACCGGGGTATTACATTACCTGTTTATAATGGTGATGACTTTAACTCATGGCTGGGAAGAATGTGTAGGACCATAAACTCAATTGATCCAAATATGTGCAATCTAGTTAACAATGGTCCTCATAAGCTGCCTCAGGATGAGACCAAGTGGTCCAACCAAGACAGACTAAAGAGTCATGAAAATGCTACAATTTTGAGATTGCTAAAAAATTCTGTCAATACTAACAGGTTTACGTTTGTCACCTCTTGCAGAACCGCAAAAGAAATTATGGACAAATTGATGCTAGCTCAAGAGAAGCAAGGACTAAAGGGATTAATGGCTGATGATATCTATCAAACCTGTGATGAAAGTGCTGAGGAGGTAATCTCTAAATCAGATGAAGATGAACTATCTTTCAAAGATTTAGTAGATGCCTATGAAGAACTGTCAAAAAAATATCAAAAGATGAAACGTGAAAACAAAGCACTGAAGAAAAGGTCTAATGAAAATATCCATGATAATTTTTCTTGTGTGAAATGCATTGATCGAATTTCAAAAATTGAAGAACTGGTGAAAGAAAATGAATTTCTGAAATGCCAAATTTCATTGCTTAAGGAAACTGAAGGGAGTCTAAAAAGTAAGTTAGATTCTTTATCAGATGATGATAAACTCTTTGATAAACTTCTTGATTCAGAAATAGATGCCAAGTCCCTTCTGGATAAGAATGAAAGACTAAAAGGGGACAATGATGTTTTGCTCATTCGACCATGTATTGAAGGGAAAATTGAAGACCTCGAGAAATTTGAAAAAGAAAATGATCTGTTGAAATCTGAACTTGAAAATCTAAAACAATTAAATTCGACCATGTGTGAAAGACTTTTGACATTTTAAAAAGGCAAGTCCATGGTCGCTCAAGAAAGTGAGAATGTAAGTATTCTAGAATAGGAAATAGAATCTTACAAGACGACAAATGCCACTCTAAATGAAAAGGTCACTTCTTGTGAAAATGAAATTCTATCTTGTGAACTTGTAATTGCTTCACTTCAAAGCGAAATCGTTGACCTGAACAAATCTCTGGGCAAGTTTGTGAGTGGTGAAGAGAATCTAAACAAACTCTTGGGAACTAAGGTGAACTTCTAACGGGAAGGTCTAGGATACAATCCTAGCAAAAAGGAAACATTTAATCTGAAAACAAAAACTTCATTTGTGCATGCTTCTAGTTCCACAAGTACACCAAATACCTCTTCATTTGTCAAACAGAAGCCCATTATGCATGCAAAGAAATTTGATGTGAAATCCCGAGCTCCAAAACACAACAATACTTTATGTCACTATTGTGGTGAGCCTGGACATTTAATGCATGATTGTAGCTTAATGAAAGAGGATGACTTGAATGCTTGTAAGATGCATAACAGTAAATCTCAAGTTCATCAGAAAAAGAAGGTTGAATGCTTTCATTGTGGGAAAATGGGTCATACTATGAAATTCTGTTGGTTGTTAAATGTCGAACCCAAATTGCACACTCAAAATTATAGACCCCCCAGACATGCTCAAAAGCCCAATGCTTATGTCCAACCAAAGAAATTGAAACCACGTGTGTATTGTCATTACTGTGGTTATGTGGGACATGTCATGAATGATTGCCCATTATCACACTTTGATGACATGAATGCAAGGAAATTGTGGAGAGTCACAAATCGCGGTGCACCTAACCCCCAGGGACCCAAGATGGCTTGGGTTCCCAAAACATCACAGTGACGATTTTGTCTTGCATGAATGCTTTGTGATGGAAGAAGCTGTCAATAGAATAAAATTCCTCCAAGGCAAGAAATTTGATGAGCTATTGTGGTAATACATTCCACTTTTACTTTCACGTTTGAATAACAATCTTTTGCAATTGTTGATAGAGTTTATTAGCTTCCACTCATGTTTTCTTGTGTGAATAACTATAACTTTGCAGTTGTTCACAAAGTCTTTACAAGCTACACTCGTCTCTTTTTGTGAATAAGAGTTGAAATTTTACACATAGTTGAATTTTACACATAGAGCACACACATCTTACATCAATACACATCACACCTTTTTGAACACTTGTGAAAACAAATAAAAATTAGTCATCTGTCACTTTGATGTACAGACTTGCATAAACTTCATATTCATGTGCATGTCATGATTCACCGGTATATAAAATCGTGTCAGTGGATAGGTAGATTAAGTCCACCTGGAAACTTTCATCATGCGTGAGTGTGGTCTTCGGACCTACGTACTTCGCCACGTATTGGCAATCAACTTGCTTGAATACATCATTTTGACATGGTTGAATGTATATAATTTACATCCGTCTCTTTTTGAACTCGTCTACGACCAAACAACCTTGTTAAATAAACTTGCACTGATTCAGGCATGAATGGTTCATGACACATCTTAACAAGGTCATTTTGGTTTGTCAACCGTGCATACACTTAGGGGGAGACAAAACCTTGAAAAGGCTAATTCATGTTCTACTATCTATTCAATCTCTCACTTCATATGGAACCTTGATACAACCGACTTCATTCAATAAGGATCTATGTTATTCCACTAAACACTTTTAAGGATTCTTAAACCCCTACATTAAAGTCAAGTGACTCGTGAGGAAAAAGCTGTCAGTCCCTCCAAAAAGTGAATAAGTGTGATTTAACATCGAGTACATCGGGAATCCCCCCTGAAATAAAGGAGGAAACTCGCATCGAAAAGTGTCTTATCCATATTATCATAAATGACGATACCGAGTAACCAGGAATTACCCCTGAAACAAAGGGCATGCCTCGTGTCAAAAGGCTAGTCATGTTGCTATTTAAAATAAATACAAAATTGTATGGGACTGTGCGAAGCTACCAAAAGCCGAGCATTTTGTATTGAAATGTAGGGAGGAGAGATTCTTGTTAGTGTTACTTAGAACACATGATCATGCATATTACTTTGAAAGTCATTATTCATTGTTCACATGTTGAATCTGAGCTTGATTGTTTGAATGTATTTCCTGAATTAGTTGATCATCAATGGTCAAGCAGTACGTCTAATTGTAAGCACAACCATGTTAATATGGTTCATGGACATGTTTGCTCAAATCTATTGCATTCTTCCCATACCCGTCCCTGAGGGACCTTCATGCTTGATTTTATACCTATGTATGCTTGTTTGTATGCATGCATGCTTAAATTGCATTATAAGAACTCAATTGTTGAACCCCCACAATTGTTGTACATAACTCTCTTTGAATCTGCAATCGCACTCATATTCCCTAAATTTCCTCTAAAATGGATTTTGCTAAAGAGAAAACCATGTCGGTTTGATTGTTGAACTCAGTCGGTTAGAAACATTCCCATGTGACCAACTAAAAACTGTGATGGGTAAAAGGAATACAAATTCTGATTGAAATGTTTCTATGCGTTGAGTCACTACTCTGACATTGTGTCAATTCCTCAGACTTTGTCTCATAATTCATTGACCACAAGTTCTAATGCACAGGGTTATTAGATTGCACTTGGTGACCCTAAAATGTTTTAATCTTCAGTTCAGTGAAGTGCTCAGAAGGAAGGAGATAAGGTAAGCAATCCTGGCTTTACTGCTATTCATGAGGATGAAGTGTGCTCAATGGAATTTTGCTCTATTATGTGCAGCATTTCAGTTTCAATAATTTGTGTTGGTTATTAGAAATGAAAGCTTGCATGTTTAATTGAATTGATCATCCAAGTGTGGGTATTTGATTTCCCTTGTCCATAATCAACTTCTCTGAGTTGAACATCCCACATATTGCCCATTTTGTGTTTATCATTTAGTGGATATCATGTTTGGTTCAATTGGCCTTCAATTCACTGCATTTCTCTTGATTTTTCAAAGTGCAGAAGAAGTGTCGACCCCCAAAGTCGACACTCTTATCACGTGTCCTTCTGTTTCTCGCCAGACAGAAACGTCTCCAAAATGTGTCGACCCACAAGGTCGACACTTTTGTTTCGGAACCCGATTCGTGAACCGGACCGCACGGTTCACTCTTCACACCGGTTGCTCTCTTGGTTCGAACCCAAGCTCACTTGGGTCTCTTTTCTGGTCGAACCCCAACCCCCTTCTCTTCTTCTTAAACCCTTTTCATCACCCATCTTCTTCTGCCCTATCGTTCCATCCGCACACCCCATGGTCGATCCCCTACTTCCCAAGCCTCCGCGGCTCTTCCTCTCCATTCCTCCTCCAGCCATAGTTTCTCTCCGTCCACCCCATCTCTTCCAAGAGCATCCTCCGGCGAGCGGCGGCATTCGTCCCTCCTCCTTCCTCTTGAAGCTATCACGGCGCCCTCTTTGAAGCACAGCCGGTTGAAGAAGGAGCTGCTTGTGGTGTGTCCGTTCAGAGGTAGCCCTCCACCTGCTCGAGGATCTCACTACTGCATCTACATCCTCCATCTACTATCCAAGCTGCACATATGGCACCCAAGAAGAGATCGGTCTTAGAAAGGGAGGAAGCCCGCATCCTAAAAGAGGTACGACGCAAGGACAGGGAAGCCAAGGTTGAAAGAAGGAAAAGAGCCTCTGAGATGAAAATGCTGGCTGAAAGGAAAGTATTGCGCCCTCGTGCGGTTGATTTCAGGAGCATTGAAAAGAATCTGCCAAGGTTAGTCGAGCTCTTAAGGAAGCAGCCAAATTTAATTTCCTTCATGTCAGATCACCGGAGAGTTTATCATTCCCTAGTTCATCAATTCTATGCAAATATGGTTGTCAAAAATGATGAACTGTACACTGAGGTCAATGGGGATTCTGTTCCTTTAACTCCTCAGTTGATAGGAAAAGCCCTAAATCTGCCTTGGGATTGTGGGATGTTATATGAAGAAGCCATTTATTCTGAAGAACTTGCATATGAACTCATGACAGATAAAGTAGCAACATCAGGGTGTGTACCCAAGCTCAATGCAAATGAATTCCCATCCCTTCAGAGAATTTTGCATCACATGATGACCACTATTCTATTGCCAAGATCAGGGTCTAGGGAACAAGTAACCGACATGCACAAATTCCTATTTGTTCAATTCATGAGTGGAGAACCGGTCAACTTTCTAGTGGTGATGATGGAGTACATAACCAGCTGCAGGAAGTCCAAGAACCAAAATTTACCTTATGGGGCTGCTTTAACACCAATTTTTCAGTCCTTGCATATTGCCTTGAGTCAGCAGGTCAGTCATCCAATTAAGGATGGTGACATCTATACAATCCCATCCATCTACACCAACATGGGATATGAAGTGATAAATGGTGTTCTTGTTCGTACTCTTCCGTCAAAGAAAGGAAAAGCCCCTGAAGTAATGTCTGGCCAAAATGAAGATGAAGATGATGAACAACCCATCAACAGAACTGCCAGAACAAGAGGATCACAGGCCACATCTTCAACCGCTCCATCAATGAGCACCAAATTCGATGAACTAGGTGATGAAGTGAGCAATGTTAGAGAATCTGTGGATGCCCTCACACGGGAAGTAAAGGAACTGAAGCTTCATCATGATACTTATCTTCAGAAGTTCACTGCCATGGCCAACTCCATTGACTCGCTCTATTCTGCAATTGGCATTCAAAACTCCATGTTTGATGATCTCTCTGATTTTCTAAGGCGTCCACGCACACCTCCTGCCTCTCCTTGAGATTTTGATCTCTAGCACCCTAGCCCTCATGACCAAGCTAATTAACTTTTCCCCCTTACCACTCTTTTTGTTGATGACAAAGGGGGAGATGAAATGTGCTATATGTGTGTGGATGATATCATGTGTGGATGTTATGGTTGTGTCTTGTTATGTGGACACTTTGTGGTTTATGCTTCTATTTTGGTTATGGTTATGTGTCTTGTGACAATTGGTATCTTAGGGTTAATGCTTATCTTGCGGACATGGGTGTCTTGTGTTTACTTTTGTGGAGGACTTGGACTTGTTTATTTTGTGGACATAGCTATCCAGATATAGACAATGGTTGTGGTTGTCTTATGAACAATGCTGAAGTTAATCAGTTATTTTGAATTAGTGAATGAAACTTTCTGTGCACTTGTGTTTATCATGTGGAATGATCACCTTTGCTTCTATTCTGATATTGTCTCCACTTATGATTGGAAATACACTTTTGGATGTTTGATTGATGATTCATCACTAATGCTGCATGGTATTTTAATTTGTGGTTAGACTGCATCATATTCTTGATTGTGTTATCAAATGGTCTACAGGATGTCATTCGATTGTTAAGCATGGCTTCACGCCTAGAATGCTAGATGTGAGAAGATGTTCATTGAAATCTTTTTATCTGTCTACACCTTTTTGTCAAATTGCACATAGTATTTGTCATCATCAAAAAGGGGGAGATTGTTGAACCCCGTGCATAACCATGTCTTAAGGAATTTTGATGATGAACTAAATACCATGTGACTGCCCTCCATGTAAACCATTTGCACATGTTGTTGTGGATTTGAAATGAACTAAGCAAACTCCATTTTGTATGAATGGACTAGTGTATGTCACGGCCAACAAATTTGATGAAGTTAATTGACATGTAATTTGATATGCTTATAGGAGCTAGTGAGAAAGAATAGTCTCCGACTAAACTGGGTGAAACTCTTCTAACTCTTCCCTATTTGATTCACTTAACGGTTGTGAAGCAGGATCTTAAGTGTGAAATTAATTGAATAATGAGAGATAGACTTCAATGTTTTGAAATTGAGTGATATGGAAGACTAACTTCAAGTATGCAATGTGACAGGTGTGTCGAACAAGCATTGAATATGAAGACCAATTGGAAACCTTCCAATTGGATCTTCACATGCATGTGGACCGACACAAGGGTCTCAAGTGTGAATTGAAGGGTAAGTTGCTTTGGTTGAATGGTAGGAGGAGGTTAATTGTGAGAAATGGATGGACATCTCTCAAGGTAACTCCCTAACTATCTCTAATTGGTATATCCATGATTTGGGGTACTTTATACCCATTTCTCTCATGCATGCATTCATATTCAATGTTTCATCCTCTTTGAATTACCCCTATGCATGTTTTATTTAGTTTGCATTATGTCAGGAAAAGTGTCGACCCCATGGGTCGACACTTTGTCCATGGGTCTGGTTTTCTTAGCCGACCCACTTATGTCTTCGAACATGGTGATAAAAAGTCGACCCCAAGGGTCCACCTTTTTATCACCAGGTTCTGTCTTGGTTCATTTTTCAGAACCCTGGACATAAGTGTCGACCCACAAGGTCGACACTTATTCCGGGACTTTCTGCCATGGCTTGTTTCAATGCCACAGGTAGAAAGTGTCGACCCCAAGGGTCGACACTTTATACGTTGTGTTCTATTCGAGCCTTGTTCTGTTTTGCCCAAACGCGAGTGTCGACCTTAGAGGTCGACACTTTCCGGTGACCGGAAAAATTGCCGGTTCGCACGGCGGCGGGTGCCCTAGCTCGATCCATCCTTTTTCTGCCTGATTGTGATTGGCCCTTGGAGGATAATGTCCTCCACGTGTCCCCTCCAACCCAAGTGGTATATATGTTATGTGATAGGGTTTCTTAAAACAAGAAGAAAGCATCTAATGCCATATATGTTTTTGGGTTTTGCAGGGAGAAAGGAAGAAGAGGACGAAGCTTTATCTCCTTCGTCTCAAGGGAGAGCTCGGTGCGATTCAAGGATGAAGATGATGAAATCCCACCTAGTTGAAGATGCCCTACTGAAGCTTCACGGCTATATCTCCAAACGATAAATGAGCTGAATCCGGATTGAAGAGAAGAAGAAACCTAGTTTCTCAAGAACCCTGTTCCATCATTTTGATAAGGAGTCTTTTGAACCATTTTCTGTCCCTGCTTGTGGTTATCCTTTGTCTAGTTCATGTTTATTGAGTTTGCTTGTATACCTATGATCACTTCTTAAACTGAAAAAACTATGTGTGTGTTCGAAGCGGTGTCTCTGAGTGTGGATTGACTGTTGGGGTGCGTTCCCCATCTTGGTGTGTGTGTGTGTTGCTGAGCACCGTGTTGAGGGTTCGCCCTCGTGTCTGTGCTACTCTGTAGCGTGTTCAACGTCGAGCCCGTCTGTGTGTGATTTGCTGCCGTCGAGCAGCGTGTGGTGTATTGGGGTTAGTCCCCGTGTGCTACCTCGTGTAGCATTTTAGTGAAGCCTCACCGAGGTGGTGAGGGGTGGACGTAGGGTACCCGTCGTGGTCCCGAACCACCTAAAAAATCCGTGTGCATGTGTGATTGGTTGAGTGTTTGTTCCTTATCTTCTACCACCATTCACAGATAGATTATTGATTATTTTGCGCATTGATGCTAAACTTGTTAATATATAATGCTAGTTCAAATTGCCATCTCTCCGTGTATGATCTTGTCACTTGCATGTTCGGTGAGGATTGATTGATAAGCATATCAAGTCTTTTTTAATTGGTCTTAATTCTTAGAGAGGGATCTATTCACCCCCCTCTAGATCCATGCCACTACACTATGGGACCCAACAATTTTGGGTAAGTTATTTAGAAGTTTTTATTCCCAATACATAGGACTAACATCCTTCAAAATTTCGTGCTAGGAGATCAAGCACACAAGGAGATAGAAGCCTGCAAAGTTGTTGGTTCCACATTAGCGACCCAAGAAACTGTGCGAAAGTCCGGTGAAGATCAAGGAATTAGGAAACCAAATCGAGGTAATTAGCATTAGTACCTTTAGAACATTTTGTCCCCGTTAGTATCTACTTCTTACCCTCCAAGTTTCACGTCATTAGGCCAAGTGGATCAAGAGATATTAGGACGTGAAGTTACTGATTTACAACAAGAAGTGCAGTCTTAAGGGTCAACTTCCAACATCAAATTCGAAGCCTAAAAGCCTTAGCAGAGGTAGGTCATCTCATGAACGGCTAAATTATCATGTTAGGATTAGAAGTCCTCTTATTGCACTTGATTTCATGAATTGTGTACGAAGAATTTCATGTTTTAATAGGATCTATACATCCATGCATCTTTCTTAGCCCTAATGAACTAAGATAATTCTCTTTGTCATAATACATGAATCCCATGCATATTGTTAGTTTAACCTTCGTTCTATCATGATAGGGAAGTTTATACATGTTGATTTCCAGACATGATGTGTTTTAGACATAGTTCTTCTTATTTTAGTTTTTTACTGTCAGACATTCTCTAGCGGCCTATTCTTTGACCTTAAAACCTTGTGTAGCGGCCCTATGATAAACCGCTAGACACTATGTAAACGTGATTTTTATGAAATTTCTGGCGGACCAGACATAGACCGCTAAAGTCCCTCTGGTGGCCTTACGATAAACCGCCAAGCTGTCTGTAACGGCTCTATATTAGACCGCCAATGTTCTGTTTTCTGTCAACCCAAGATAGATTTAAGAACAGCCCATTAACTTATAAGTAAGCCTAGTTAACTATGTTCTAACCTATTTTAATGGTATTTCATTACTCTGAGTTTTAAATTATTGCTTCGTGACAGTGATCGCATGTTTTTTATCCTACTTGGGATTATTTTAATGCTCATGCTAATTTCATGTCAAAACTTATACTTTGTATTAAATACATCTTTCAAGGGTGATAATAAACGTGGTTCACTGATTGGTTTATCACTACTACAAATTCTCTGCTTATCTTAGAGTTATTTCTATAAGTACAAGGCATATATTCCGGTATATGACCATTAGTTACACTTTTGCACTATAGGGACATAATCTTGAACTTGATAACCTCTCATTTGGATATTCCTTCCAATGGATTAGGAAATCATGTTTCAAGGCCCCCGTAATTCTCCGCGAGCTTGGGATTCCCACTAGGACGCCGAGTTGGTTGTACCATTAAAGCCCAAATTGTCTAGAAAGCACTATCGATGTTTTCTGAATTCTGTCCTGTAACGGTTCAATACTCGACCGCTAAGTCCCATTAACGGTCCAGTATCTGACCGCCACGTTCTCTGAGTCCAATTGATTTTTTTCTAGATTCAGCCCACTCTAGCAGCCCAATATCGGACCGCCATATCAATATAGCGGCCCAGTTATAGACCGCTATGTTTTCTGAATAGTTGACCAGGTTTGACCCAAGGGTTAATAGTCCTATAATCATAGACTGACTAATGATAGTCCGAGACTTGTAACCTTATTCAAAGATATCTAAGATAAAGTATGAAAGATAAAGTATGAAAGATAAAGAATCTACCGTTATGCTGTCGAATTTTCTCCAAGGCATAACTTAGTTATTAATGCATTTCTTGAACTCATAAATCTATATTTGGTGCATTCTTATTATTGACATTGAGTCTTGAACACTTATTGAACTTATTACATGTGTGGCCAACTTTATTGCTATGTACGTGGAAGTAGCTTGATTTATACTTGAAGATGCGGTTCGAGCACTGATTGTGTTCAATGGCTCTATGCTAGTCCCCTCGGCTGATTGTCGGAAACATACTATTATAAACCATGGGGTATGATGCTACTGGCGTCGCATTACGTTGGGAGTACTTTCTTTATAAAAAAGTGAAATTATCCATGGCTCGTGAAGTGAAAATATCCACAGAAATTCACGAAGTACTTGTTACTAAGTGAATAATACATTCTTGCTTGACTTGCTAGTACATTCTCGTTACATTCTTGTTCATGAAAGGCCATAATTACATTCTTGCTTGATCATGCTGGCTCAATCATATCTTAACTTGATCATGTCTCGTTACTTTGGTTTATTCACGTGATTTTTCGCATTCGCATGATTTTACTTTATTCTCTAGAGTCCAAAATGCTAATCATTTTAATATTACCTTCATGTTGATGCGAAGATACCTACTGGGCAAGTGTGCTCATTACCTATTTTCCAATCTTTCCAGGAGATGCAAGTAGTTCGGATTCGAGTTATTCAAGTGATGGGTCTGAGAGTGAATGAAGGTCACATAAGATTGAGAGAAGACTTAGGAAGTCAATGATGTCTAGATTGAGTTAATGTAATTTTCTCTTTATTGAGTCACGTAGTTGAATAATTGATGTCCTTGAATCATTCTAATTATTAAAAAAAGTGAAGGTTTGAATAAATTATTGTGCAATTGCATCTTATGTATGATTGTTATTGTGCTCTGATTATTCTTGCTTGCAAGAGGCTTACCATACCGGCTGTTCATATTTTTTGAGATTGTCTTCTGCTGTATTAAAGGCTCGGGGCGTGACAGGAACTCTCTCCTTCGGCCGGCCGATAGGAAGAGAAGGAAGTCGACTCATAATCTCCCCACTCTTTAAGGTATTCTGCGATCCCTCCTTGTTATTATTATTATATAATTTGAGGCCTTCGCGTCCTCTGGAGATCACCCTCCATATGGCATCCATCGTATGCTCTCACCCCTTCTTAGCTTAGTTAGCTATTTGGATTATTGTTGAAGTGGATTTTTTAATAGGATCTACAATACGTACTCAAGAGTTGCATAGAGATTACTTTTAAGAAAACTAACTGGTCCTTTGAGAATTTTAACCTTCATGCCTGATATCCATGATGAACCTTTTCACCTTTTCACCTGGGGTACTCTTACAAAAGGAGATAAAATTCCAAGCCCCTGTTTTTAGTGGATGGACAATAAACAAGGACAGGTTCGTCCTCACCGCCATCTATTTATTCATCCTAACGATCATGCATTTTCAGAGCCCACTCTTGGTATGGCCTTTCAAGTTGCACATTGTTTACTGGTTTTCGATCCTCAAAAATTACAACAATTGCATCAGTCTCTCTTTAACGAGCCTTATCTCCAAAATCCTCCATCGCCATAGTAAAAGGGTCATGATGTTGCAACTCAGTCGTGGTAATATGGATAACAGAATCTGCCAAAGTATCCATGATAAAAGGATTGTCATGTGGTGAATCCAAAAGGGAAGGACCCATTTGCTGGCAACTAAGAATGTAAAATCTTTACATTAGGATATTATACACCAGCTGGTTTTAGGTTTGTTGGCAATCGAGCCCCTCCCCCTCCATGTGACTGTGTCTGTGAGAGTGAGAGTGAGATAGCGGAATACCTACGGTGGGGGGGTGTCCGCCAGAAAGAATTTGACCGCCACCGCTGTCGGAGCTCACCGTCACTACTGCGCCCTCGCTGTCGGTGTCGCCTCCGCTCGCCCCTCATCGGAGTCCCTGGGTGGCTCCGCCGTGCCCGCCCGCCCTGACCAATCCACCGCCCGCCGGTGAGAGATTGAGAGGGGGGTGTGATCGTGAGAGAGGAAAGGGAGATCGAGAGGAGGAAGGGGGAAGGACTAATGAGGAGAGGAGAGGGGACACCTTTTCTAATTCTTGTCTCTTTTTATTTGCCGCCATATTTTAATTTGGCACCATGTTTTCATTCATTCATTCGTGATGTTTTTTCATTCATTCATTTCTTCTAATAGGATAAAATCTCTCTCAATATAAAATATCATTACATCTAAAAAAATATTATTTATTATTTAGAGATCCAAAGATCTGTAATTTTGAAATTTTCAACTATTTTTATGAAACAAAACATGGCACCCATGCACGGAAACCCTCCGTAACCCATGAATGTTAGAGCTAGTGGGAGAGAATAGCGGCACCGACGATGGGGAGCTAGGGCTCCTCGCGGGGGCATGTTGGAGCTAGTGGGAGAGAGCGTGTTGAAAATCCTTGAAAGCCCCACGTCGGGGTGCGAAAAGGTATTCAGAGTTGTATCGGTCACATGTTGACCATTTCCTTATTGTTGCATGCCCCCTCAAACTCATGTGTTGTGATTTTACTGACACGTACGTTTATAATGATTTTTCGGGAGCTAAGGCTCCTCGCGGGGAATGCCATGTGGAAGCACTCAGAATAATAATAAAATATCATTGTATCTTTTATCGATTTTACTCACGATAGGGCGTGCCAGTCACGTGTGTGATAATGTGTTTAGGTTCCAAGACTGGGATGGTCGGGCCTAACCCAAGGTGCACTGTAACGACCCGAGATCTGAGTGCCGGAAAGGAACCGGTGCGACTCGAACCTCGGCCCGCCACCCACGAGTGCGAAGACTCAGAAGGGTTAGGGGATGGTGTGAGGGCACAAGAGAAGCTAAATAACTGCAGAGCTAGCACAATAGTAAAAAAAGTAATGCTGAAATTAAGATAAATAATCACTAAACAGCTACAAGGTCCAAAGTATCTCATGTCCAATATGAGTACAGTCAACGGAAATAAAAGTACAAGTACACGGGGCATACCCCGGTTCTGGCAACTGGCAGCTAACCCTGGCTACTGGAACCTTGCACAACTACGCCGCGCCTCTCGATGACCCTGTCTCACCTGAAAACACAGGGGTGAGCCTTATTTCATAGGCTCAATAGGAATCCCGCGGACCCCCACCTCGCACGAGAGAAACAAGACAACAAATCACAAACAAGCACGAAAGGTAACCCTACCTAGCGGGAGTACGGCAGTGGCAGCAAGTAATAACAAATAAATGGAAAAGCTCTCTACAACTAACTGTACCGAACAAACTGACCTCGAACCAACGGGAAAACAAGTCCGAGCCACAGAGGGGAAAATGGTCTATCACCAGGCCGCTACCCAAACCAAACAGTCCTCATCGGACCGCAAGGCACAAATAAACGGTCATGCCCAGACCGTACTGACGTGACACCACCTTAGGGGTGGCAGCCACTAGACCAATGCTCCTTGGACCTATGACCCATAAGCATGCAACTTTGACGGCGGACTTACTCAGGCGAGCTCACTCGCGTAGCGCACACAATTGCCCGTAGGCCCACCGGCGATAGTGGAGAGGGTCCGAAGTGGGACCTCGCTGTTTCGAGGTTTGGCTAGCATGTGGTTGAACCCCTAAGGGTCTGGGATGCCCAATTTGATGGGCGGCCAGCATGATGATGGCGTGGGATGTAGGGTCTCTCACACAACTCACCCCACGACGGCACTCAATTCAATGAGAATTCAGGATCGGGCACTCGCCTCACCGCCGATGGGCAACTTAGATGCAAAAATAGTGAAGTAAAGAAATGAAACCAGTAGAGGAGGGGGGACCGAATCTTACCTGGTCGGCGTGAAGACGTTGACCTCAGCCGGAGATGAGGGCGAGCGAGGAAGCGTGGGCTTACCCGCACGTCGCCCCGAGGAAGCTTCAACCTAAAATTGATAGTTACATGCACTACACCTCTCGCAGGAGGGGGGATCTCGGGGTGGGGGTTAATAGATTACAACCAAAAATGCCTCCACGTAGGGAGGGGCGGTCAGCCGGCCAGGCGGGGCGGGGAGTTTGAACGATGAACACCGACTGGTTGGACTGATTTCTGCCTAGACCGAACTGGCAGGATATCAAGCCGATGTCGGAGGCGCCACAAACTCCTTTGAACGTAGATGACAGCAGGACCATTGCCAAATTTCTATGGACTGGCTCAGGAGAGCCTGGTAAAATTTGAAGATGGATCGGAGGCCGTGGGAAGCCAGGGCAGCTCCAAGAGTCGGGGTGGACTGGTGTGACCCTGACTGTTCCAGAACCGCATGCGCCAGAAGATAACCTCTTCCCGAGTACCTCCGAGCTGCGATGAAAAGTAGCTGGTATCAACGCGACCGGGGGAGGGTCCTCTTTGGGGAGGGACTGACGGGGCTCCAAAAGGTTGTCGGAGTAGAGCGGAGGAAGCAGAAGCGTAGACGGGGGTCAGACCTGGTTCTGGTGGAGCATATCTGCGCGAGTTGGAGGAAGCGGCTGGAACGCTGTCCTCCGGTACTCAAACAACTCCCTTCTTTTTGGGGCTGGTAGAGGACTTGTAGAAGATATTCTCCTCTGAAGGAAGCACCAGGAACTTCACCAAGCTGGCCATGAGAGCGTCTGCAAGCTGACTTTGTCTGTCTGCCGGAGACAGAGTGCGCGGTCTGGCGAAATCAGCTCCTCCGGTTTGCTCCGAAGTTGGATGATGGCGGGACCACCTCGGATGCAAGGCAATCTGAACAACAAATCCACCAGTATATGCTAGGTCACCTGAAGCCTTGGAGGAACGCCGTGGCTTCCTCTGCAACTTTCTGGTTGTCTGCTACTGATCCACCTGAACTGGGTTTAATGGTGGAGGGCAGGTTTGAACAAGGAGGACTGGATAAAAGGCCGCAAGGGACGGGGTGGAATGACTGTGGGAGGTGGATGGGGGTTACTGGAGGGCTGGGGAGTGTAGACACGCCAAAATTGACATCATTTCGCGTATATTTCATATCGCTCTGCGATGCCCCATTTGACCCTCAAATCAGCTTATTTGAGTGGTTTTCCCACTTTTCTTGAATTTCTCCTATTTTTCCCATTTTATCTCATTTTTCCTATTTTTCCGGATTTTTTGGGCATTTATCTCTATTTTTTTTTGAATTCACGCCCTCATCCGAGGCGTTTTTTTTTTGAAACACGCCCTTGTCTAGGGCGTGTCCTTCCCATTTTATCTATTTCTCTCCCATTTTATCTATTTTATGAATTTTCTAAATTCACGACCTGGGTAAGGGCGTGTTTTCTTCAAAACATGACTTAACCTAAGGGCGTTTTTTTAAAGAAAGGACGACCTCACCTGAGGGCGTTAATTCTTTTGGTTTGACCGACTTCCCCATTTGAGCTCTTGAAATTAACGCCCTTCCCCGGGGCGCGTTTTTGAAAAAGTGGCTTTGATTAAGGCGTGTTTTACTTTTTTCAAATATGGGGAGTTCTTATTGCTAAATTTGGTTTTTGAGAAACGCCCTTGTGCAGGGCGTGTTTCTGAGAAACGCCCTCTGTGTAGGTCGTCAATTCATAAATTGACGCCCTAACATAAGGCGTGTTTCACCTTCTGGCTTCGCCGCCCTTTCCCCCGAGAGTCCTTGCTTCGATGGATGCCTACTTGATTTGGGCTCTTGCCCATTCTTATCCTTTCCCCAGTTGAGACTCTTGCCTTGCTTATCCTTTGATCAATCCTATAAGGGGTTGATCCCCTTATCTTTTTTTTTCTTCTTCGGTTCCGATATTTCTTATTCTCCGCTGACGTTCTTCTATTTTTTCTTCTTCTTCTTCTTCTGCCTCCCTCTTCTTCTTCTTCTTATTCTTCTTCTTCTGCTTCTTCTCTTTTTCTTCTGTTGTTTTCTTTTCTACAAATTGGCGATCACGGTGGGACACTTTGTGTTCTTCCTTTATTACCCCTTTCCCCTTGGCACCCTCGCATGCCCTTTTGATATTCATATTTATTGATTGCATGTTGTTGGCTCTGTGAGTGTTCTCTATGTTATTGCTGGCCGCGAAGGTTTCCTGGAGACAGTTAATTCACGCCTCTGGAAGAGGCGTTTTTATTGATTTAACGCCCTAACCAAGGGCGTCTTCTTCATATTTTACGCCCTCAGACAGGGCGTTTTCCAGCTTACTTCCGGGCTTTCTTGCTTTATATTGCTGCCTGTGTATTCACGCCCTACTACAGGGCGTCTTTTACTTGATTAGCGCCCCACGTCAGGGCGTGTCTTTGGATTCGACGCCCTCTGGACAGGGCGTCCTTTTATGGATAGCGCCTAACCCTAAGGCGCGTTTTACTCTGCCCCTGCACCCTTCAGGTTGATTCACGACAGTCACACCGTCGTGTCTTTTTTTATTAGCGCCCCCTGCCAGGGCGTGTTTTTACTGTGGGTTTCCAGAACCCTTCCCGTGGGTGAGTTTTCATGCTTATCTTTGTTGATTGATCATTATTGTGCTGTTTGGCCTAATTTCCCCTGTTGCATTCATATTTGCATTTGGTTTGGGAGACCTCCTCTCTCTTCATTAGGATCCACACACCCTCTTGGAATCGGGACGACCCTCCATTGAGCATTCCGTCTCTTTGGACCGGAGATCCCTTTTCCAAGCCTCCATAAGCCCCCGCACCCGTGGATTCCCTCACGGACGCCGGGCAGGTTGTACCCTTTTGAAGTCCCGGGATTAGTTGGCCTAAACGTGGTGAGAGAGTGTTCCTAGTTGGCATTGGAGTTAAATCTCATATTGAAACTAGGTTCCTCTCCTTGTGTGAATCATATTAATTTGCATAAATTCATTAATTCACCAAGGATTAAACAAATCAAGATCACGGTAACCATTCCAACTTGTGTGCTTATTTGCATAATTATTGAGAATTTTGATTATATAATGGCTTACCATGATAGAAACATGTTCAGTTCAATTCATGAGGATGCACAACCTAGCACTTCATATCCTCAATTTCAACATGTTAATCATCATCCTTCTCACCATTCTTTCAAAGGACCACGTCCTCATTCTTATGGTCATGCCCGACCCATGGGCAATGTCCATCCTCCTGGTCCCCCAACTCAATTTCGAGCCACTACTCCCTCGGGATCCTCTCGTCCCAATGATGAGAAAGTCTCCCAGATCATTCATGCATTAGATCATCTTACCCCTCAACAGATCCAAGCCCTTAAGGCTGCTGTTGAGGGTACATCTCATGCATCTCCCCCTCTTTCCAATTCTATACGGGTGGCCCATCACCTACCTCCTTCCAATTCTATTCGGGTGACCCATCACCCATCTCCTCCAATTCTACTCGGGTGGCCCATCACCCACCTCCTCCTTCCAATCATATCGGGTAGCCCATTACCCATCTCCCCCTATTCATTCTACTCGGGTGGTCCGACACCCGCCTCCTTCTATTCCTCCTCCATCACGGCCCCGAGGCCCTTTTACTCTTGCAATCCGGCCCAGTCCGGGTTCTTCTACGGGTCATCCCGTAACTCCCCTCCACGGCCTTTTTATGCGGCCCCTCCTCCTTCAAGGCCCTGCCAACCTCCTGTTGTTCATGTTACACCCCTCCAGCAAACTCTGCTCGATAAGATTACTTTGATGGAGGAACAAATAAAGAGGGTCACGGCTCCTCCTACTCCAGTCAATCCTCTCCATGCCGCTTTAGACGAAATTACAAAGATGGAGAATGAATGGAAAGACAGGATGGATGATTATGACTTCGGCATTCCAAGCGAGGAAGAGCCGGCAATTGAAAAATCTGAGGCAGCGTACGATGATGATGAAGCTCCGCAGGCACCCCTTCCGAGTTTCCTTAATTTCCCGCTCCCTCCACTTTCATTCGATGAACCTCCTGCTCAGGATGAAACCATCCCCGATCCAATCCCTATTTATGAGACTAGTTGGTGTTACGATGATGGGTCGATACTTCAATCACCCACACCGGCACATTGTAAGTCTCCTCCTATCCTTGACACCGCATACATTACACCTCCTCCTATTACACCATTAACCCCCGCAACACTGGCCTCCCCCAAGCCTTCCACCATTAAACCTCCACCCGTTAAGCCATCTACCTCCACACCATTAGCCTCCGTCGAACCCATCATTAAACCTTCCCTAATCAGCCTCCCATTAGCCTCCACCTCGGCCTCCACTTACCCAATTTCACCACCATTACCCTCCATTATGCCTTTAACCCCAAAACCCATACCTCCATCACATAGCCTTTCGCCTTTACCTATGGTTAATTCTGAGCAGGATCCACCACTTTTTGCACCCGAGCCAATCCCGACCGCTTGCAAGCAAAGGGAGAAACTCGATGTGTTTGAACCTCCGCCTCCACTTACGCCAACACCTTCCATTATAACTCCACCATCCACGGAGCCTTCCGCCTCCGCCTCACCTCCCTTTGTTACTCGGAAGGGGCGTGCTTCTGCAGCTACTTGTGCCGAAGATAAGCAAGAGCCGGGCAAGAAGACTTTGGCCACGACTGTGCCATTCAAGATTCAAGAATTCATTTGCCGGATGCCAATCCGGGTTATTGTGCCAAGCATGATTGAAGAGGCCAAGTCACCGTCATGCCAAGCACTGATGCTGTGTAAGGGCCGGGCAGGGCACCCTCTGTTCCAACTTCCAAATCTTGAACCCCCGGGCAACATGATGCTTCTGAGCTCAACTTTACAACTCCCTCACACCATTACTTTGCACTCTCCAAGGGAGTTGACATTCACCATTGAAGTCTCGGCAGGGGCTATTTCTCGTACATGTTCACCGCCATGGAGGGGCAGTTACCTTGATGCTAAGGGACCATCCCTTATTTGTTCCACTTTCTATTCATCCATCTCTATCACTTCTTCTTCATGGGCCATTCCCAGGGATAGGAGGAGGATCTCATCCTCTCGCCCTTCACATTCTCATATTCTTTGCATCTCATTCATGCATTCATCGCATCCATCCCATTACATGCATTTGCACCTCCTGCTTCCCGGGTTTCCAAACCCGTATCTTCCCCGCCTTCCGGCACCTCCGGATATTCCGCACTTCCCATCTTATTCATCTTCATCTTTTTATCCACTATCCCTGGGGCATCGCGTCCCTTTTCCTGCTATCTCCCTGGAACCTCCAGGAATTTTATCCCTCCTCTTTGGGCATCGCGCCCCTTTTCATCTTCTTCCTCCGGATTCTCCACCTGATTGTCTCCATCTTTTCCCCGGGCATCGTGCCCCTTTCCATTTGCTTCCTCCGGAACCTCCGGATTCTCCGTCTTATTCTCTCTATCATCTCCCAGGGCATCGCGACCCTCCTGATTTCATTCCTCCGGAACCTCCGGACCTTCCATATTTCCTTCAATTCATCTTTTTGCTCCTCCGGGACTCCATATCTTTTATTCTCTTCTTTCTTTTCCGTCATCTTTTTCATCATCTTTTTCCCTATTTCTCCCTAGGGCATCGCGTCCCTTCTTTCGTTATCCCTCCGGAGCCTCCGGATGATTCCTCTTATCATGATTCTCCTCCGCCTCCGGACCCTCCAGATCCACCTCTTTCTATCTACCAATTTCTTCTTCTGATTCCTCCCGATCCTGGGTCCGACCCAACTTCTTCTACATCCATTGCTCTGGGCATCTGCCCTTTCTCCCATTGTTTTAGGGGCTTTAGTCCTTACTCCACCTCCTAATTTTTCGCTTCTTTTGTAGACTGTTCCATGTAATCAGGGTCTCTGTGCCTTAGTGAGGGAGTTCTAGCCCTCGCCTCTCTTCCTTTTTCTCCTTATTCGTCTGAGTCTGGTCTTGGCACCACTCCCTCTTGTTAAGCCACTTTCAAATCCTTTGCTTCCAATTCTTTTGACTGTCAAAGAGGACAAATCTCACGATGATCAAGATCGCTTCTCGCGGTAGCTGCTTCTACAAAGGTCGCAAGGTAACATATTGGCGTAAGTATGCATTTTAATGATATCATTTTCTCATTACTTCACGCATGATTTTCAAAATCAAGTGCTTCTTAACAAGATTAAGAATGGTGTTTTAAACCTTTATCTTAGGCTTTTAATTGAATCATTTCGAAAAAAGAGTCTTTAGACTTGCTTTGCAGCACTTTGGTTGATAAAGAACCCAGCATTGGGAATTCAACATTCTCTCCCCGCTTGTTTAAAAAGTAACCCTCGGTTGGGCATTCCACACACTTCACGGCGTCCTTAGCCGGCTCCTTGATAAAACACCGTTCCTACCTTGGCCATGCCATGAATTTCTGAAAGTCTTTTTCTCTTCTTTACTCGGCCGAATGCAGGTACAAGAGGTTGACGGATAAGATGACCAACCTTGGTAATCCCCGATACGAGAGGAGTCTCAAATAGGGGCAGTCTTGACCCAAAATCAATATGAGTTTTCATATGAGCTTTCATGATATACATCTAGCCAAAAGGGCTATTATGAAAATCAAATCAGAATTTTGATAATTGCAATTAGGAATTATAGCATGACAAGAGTGGCAAAGTCCCCGCAGGGAAAACCCTGGTCGTATGCATGTCAAGGGTCTAAAGATTAAAGGCACAAAGCCCCGGCACAACAGACTACCTCTTTGAGGGGAAGCACCTTGGAAGGAATTCAAGTCTTGATATCTCCCATCCTACGCAAAGCTTATCTCCAATTATTCTTCTCTTCTCCTCTAAGACCGAATGTTTCTCGGGTATGGCCTTAGTAGGGGCACCGTTGATCAAAGGCAGTCAGTTATAGGGCGCCACCCTTCAATGCACGTCCAGCTTTGGGCAGTTTTTAGCGAAAAGGGAAGGAACAAGGACCCCTAGCTAGTGGTTCAAAACACCCTTTGATGCTGCTTTAGTAATGTCTAACCAAAATCAAACAAAAAATTGAATATTTCTTCTCCAAAATCCATAAAAATTTGAATACCTTTCTCAAAACTTCACAAAAATTTGCATATTGATCAAAATCTCCATAAAAATTCATATATTTTTCAAAACTCATAAAAATTTGCATATTTCCAAAATCCAAAAATTGCATTGTATTTTCTGATGGTGTTTTGCAGGAACAACTTTGCAAGGACCAAGAGCACGGGATGAGTCCTATCTCCACTTATTGCTATCAATCTATTGATTCTCCCCGATATTTTTATAACATGCCACCCAGGGGCATCTTGATTGTCATCTCCCCCATATCTCCTGATTATCATTTATCTCCAAATCAACTCCTGCTAATCACTCCGCCAATGGGCCTTATCAGATCTTGATCTTTCAACTCCAAAATCTTGATTAGCCAGATTGTCTCCTCATAACAAATAATGATGCTTTGCAATGCCATGCTATTCATGTTATCCATGCTTTACCCTACTATGTGTTATTCATGGCTATGTTTGCTATGCTTTGAGTCATGCCTTATTCATTGCTTGTTATACTTTTTATATCTTGGCTAATGAATTTTTGAGCGCAGGATAAGAAGCTCTTGGTCCCGCCGACTGGGCATCATCATCAAAGTCCCACGGTGCTTGCAGCTCATCTCTCAGTTCCCCCATACTTATTGCTCCACCATCTCTCCCTGTATGCATTCTACTATATGTTATTACGCTATTAGATTATATCAAGGACCTTGTGGCTTTGGCAAAACTGGAATTTGAGTTCCCCTTCATCAAAAACAATGACGATTCCAGAGGAGTCTTAGTCACACGGATAGGCCGTTGAGCCGTCCAAGGCTGGGGACGATGGTTCCCTTTTACGAGTTGGTGCGCGGATAAACATGCTTCGGCTTAGTATCAGCTCGCGAAATTGGTTTCTTGACTCAGTCTTGGCAGTTTAACAATATTATCCTTGATTATTCTATATTTTTATTTGATTTATTTTTCCATTTAAACCCAGCATGCATTCATGTAGGAATTTGAAACAATTGTTGAAAAATCATTCTGATAAGCTGGTGCTGAGAGTTGAATTGATCTAAATTTTTCCCGATATGAGATATTCATTGCTGAATTGTGTCTTTAGTTCGTTTTGTCGCCGTTTTGGGTCATTTTCTCGAAAGCTCCTTGTTTGGATTTTTATCATCTTATTTTTATCTCCTTTCCTTTGATCCACCTTGGCTGCAGCACGTCCACTGGCTGGTAACCGCTCCCCAATGGTGAAACTTGCAGGTTTGTGACCTGAGGTACTTCCACCGCGCTGGAAGTTGATCATTTTATTTTATCTCCTTCGTGCACCGCGTGCACACCTCCCCCTTTATCCAAACATTGTTGATTTCGTTGGATTTCCCGAGATTGGCTTCATCTCGTGCTTTTGATTTGATTCTCATCAAGTGATGATGATTGCGTGTCTCATCACACCTTGGTATCTACTTTTCAGTTTGCTACGCTCCCTTGCAAAGCAGACGCCAAGGCGGGGCAGCTGTAGACACGCCAAAATTGACATCATTTCGAGTATATTTCATATCGCTCTGCGATGCCCCATTTGACCCTCAAATCAGCTTATTTGAGTGGTTTTCCCACTTTTCTTGAATTTCTCCTATTTTTCCCATTTTATCTCATTTTTCCTATTTTTCCGGATTTTTTGGGCATTTATCTCTATTTTTTTTTGAATTCACGCCCTCATCCGAGGCGTTTTTTTTTTGAAACACGCCCTTGTCTAGGGCGTGTCCTTCCCATTTTATCTATTTCTCCCCCATTTTATCTATTTTATGAATTTTCTAAATTCACGACCTGGGTAAGGGCGTGTTTTCTTCAAAACATGACTTAACCTAAGGGCGTTTTTTTAAAGAAAGGACGACCTCACCTGAGGGCGTTAATTCTTTTGGTTTGACCGACTTCCCCATTTGAGCTCTTGAAATTAACGCCCTTCCCCGGGGCGCGTTTTTGAAAAAGTGGCTTTGATTAAGGCGTGTTTTACTTTTTTCAAATATGGGGAGTTCTTATTGCTAAATTTGGTTTTTGAGAAACGCCCTTGTGCAGGGCGTGTTTCTGAGAAACGCCCTCTGTGTAGGTCGTCAATTCATAAATTGACGCCCTAACATAAGGCGTGTTTCACCTTCTGGCTTCGCCGCCCTTTCCCCCGAGAGTCCTTGCTTCGATGGATGCCTACTTGATTTGGGCTCTTGCCCATTCTTATCCTTTCCCCAGTTGAGACTCTTGCCTTGCTTATCCTTTGATCAATCCTATAAGGGGTTGATCCCCTTATCTTTTTTTTTCTTCTTCGGTTCCGATATTTCTTATTCTCCGCTGACGTTCTTCTATTTTTTCTTCTTCTTCTTCTTCTGCCTCCCTCTTCTTCTTCTTCTTATTCTTCTTCTTCTGCTTCTTCTCTTTTTCTTCTGTTGTTTTCTTTTCTTTTTACAGGAACCGAAGGTAGGGTGGCATTGGCTAAGGAGAGGCTTCTTCACGATTCAAGTCTTCATCCCTTTTGAAGCCTTTCTCCCATCGAGCATTCAATCCAAAAGAGCCACCAAACAAGATTTTTCTATCTTATCTCTCCCTTATTTGTATTTTTTTTTTATTAGTTCATGCATGCATCATGTTTCATTATTATATTAATTTTTCTCAACTATCATTGAGATCTCCCCTTTAGTGCATCTCTTGCACTCTTTCCCCATTATATTTTTACATGCATTCATACCTCCCACACCCTCTTTGCATAGGGGTTTAAGGGCCAACACCCTTAAGGTGTGTATTTCATATGTTATCATGCTCACCTTTCTATTATGAACTTGATGCTACACACACATTATTTCTAATCCATATCTTTTGGTGTTGTTGTCTTTGTTTTGCAAGGGTAACCAAAGCAAGAACTCTCTTCATCGGCCGGCCGATTTGAAGAGAAAGGAAGCACTCACATCCCCGCACTCCAAGGTATTTTTCGCGATCTCTCCCATACTTTCATTGATATATTTTTGAGGCCTCGCGTCTCTGGCGATCACATCCCCTTGTGCACCTCGTGCATATATTTTCCTCCATATTGATGCTTATTGCATGTCTTTTATTTAAATTTTTCTTAAGTGGATTATTCTAAATTAGAGATCTACACTAGATATCCCTACACATGCTCTCTAGCAGCGGCATAAACAAGCATATATGAAATTAAGCAAAATGCCAAGTAAGGAGCGAGGACGATACCTCCACGCGCTCGGCGTGGGGAAGACGGACCCGGCCAAAACTCGTACACCCGGGATAAATATTACACAATGATGACAGCAATGAAATATCACCCACTCCACGTAGGGAGGTAAAGGGCTACACAACTGGGCCCGGGAGGACCGAATTCAGGTTGACGGGCAGCTTCTCGCGTCTCTTCGGCAACACCCGAACTTGTGACTGTGGGGCCCACGTGCTGTCCGGAGGGGCCGTGTGGGACCCGGTGGCACCGCTGTAGTGGGGACACTTAGGGAAGTGCTCCCCGGGCTGGCGGCATGCTGGTTCGCCGGCCGGAGACCGGGCGGCTCCGATCGGCACCGGTCGGAATAACCGGCCACGGACCTGCCGGTTCTATTTTCCGGCGCGCGCTCCGGCGAGAACGGACGCTGCGATCAGCCCTGACATCAGAATGCGACGAAACTGGTGCCGTTGGAAAGATGCTTCGAAGGGATTCAACCCAAGGTGATTACAGAAAAATAATCATGCTTGTACTTCTGATTGGCGAATTTTCAAGGTTGCTGTTGTACAGTTCCTGAAATCTCAGGTCAGTAGAGAACTTTCCTATAGATTGCCTTTGACCGGGAGGTAGACGTCTGAATCTTGGGTTGTGTTTTTCAGAAAAGTTGTGGGAAATCAAGTTACGAAATCATGACTATTTTTGGATCTGGATTTGGAGGTGGTGGTGATTTGTTTTGATTTTGGAAGTGGAGGGTGGTCGGATCTGGGATCTGACTGACAACACTATAGCTGAGGAAGAACATGAATTTCTAAAAATAGATAGAAGGTTGATAAAAAATTAAGAAAATTTGTGGATGTAGGGGGTGATGGACGGAACTCCCAGTAAAATTGGGAGAGTTTGGAAAAATCAAAATGATTTCTGACGGTGGGAAACACAGGGCTACTGTCACTGTAGACAGAGACAAAACAGAACTAGGAATGAAAGATGCACGAAAATGGGAAAATACTAAACGATGGAATTTGGGTGTGAACATTTAGGTGGAGCTTGGGATACAAGGGAAGAACACACCATAAAAATTTCAGCTTGAGATCTTCATGTGGTGGAGAGCAGATATTCGGACAAGAAGCCTCTATCCAGGATGGACAGAACACCGAAGGCGGCTCCGCGGTGGCGTGATGGCGGCACGGACGGCGGCGGCGGCGGCACCGATGATCACTGGAGGTGGGGGGAAGGAGATATCACTCTAGAATGGGGGTTGGAGATGAAGAAACTAGGGGGAGAGAGAGGAGAGGTCGAAATTCTCCAAGAGAGGGGTTCTTGCACAATGATTTTTTCACTTTCATTAATTCAATCAATTGGAAAATACAAGCTATATATAATAAATGTAAAAAGACACTAAATGCCTATAGATCTAGGGTCTTGAAGGGCATATCAGGGAGTTCCTAAATATTTCTCCCATGTGGTCAAAACACTTAATATCTATTTTAATCTAACTTAGACCAATTCTATTCAAACCTACCTAATTTTCACCAACCAAGCCTAATAAGGCCAAAGGAAGAGGGCGCCCCCCTTCTTGGGCTTCTCATGGGCCTTTGCTGGTCCAAGGCCATCCACTCAAGTCCAATAACCCATGTCTAGACTTGGGCCTTCCAAATCTTGGTGGTCCATGGGAGGGGAAAGCCCACTTGGGCCTTAAGTGGCAATTAAGGTCCAATATGAACTAGGCTCCTAATGGACTCTACTAATGACAACCTAGTAATGGACTCTTCCAATAAATGTGGCCCAATGGCTTACTTAAAGCCTTACAAAGAGAGCCCAAATGAAAGAAATCAAAAAAATACACACTTTCAAGCCAATACAACCCATAATACACACCTATACAAGCCAATACACACAATACAACCCATAAGCTCTTGATGTCCTCATCAATTTTCCCCGGGTGGGAGGAACTCGACCCCGTCGAGTAGGGGTTGGGATGCTCGAATACTCCGGCGGATCCGTCACCGTTTCAAGTAACGCGGGTACGCTCCACTCCAAATGATCGTCACCTGCTCATTCCATATATACTCGATATGCGCGACTGCTATGGGCTAAAGGTGGTCACTCCGAGTGGGGCACTCTCAAAAGGGAAGGAAGCAGCTCGAAGACTCACTAGGAATCACCGCTGAGTCCCTTTAGGTGACTGATCCGGGTATAGATGTAGAACCGATCCCATACTCATCGCGTGAGTCCACTCGCCTCTTACTCATAAGAGAACGACAACGAGCTTGCACAAGACGCATGCAGACAAACAAACAACACACAAACCAAACAAACCACACAAATAAGAAACTGACTCATGCATGACTCTAGACACACCTATTGTTAGTCCGACCCGTACATAGGTGACGACGGACCAGGACACCCGAATGTGTGCCATGCATGCATGTTATGTAACCGGAGATGGGTGGTATGGGGAACACCTAAACATCCAAGTATGACCCAGTCATGCATGGACGGCCCTTTAGATTTAGGAGACTTGAGTGGGCTAGGAAAGCCGGGTGTGGAAGAGCCGGGTGTAGGTGTATCGTGGATGGGCTTGGTGGGTATGGAGGACCCGACCCGTAGGAAAGGGGTATGAAGGTGGACTTCCCCGAAGAAGTGAAGGGAATATGAAGGGTCTAGGGATCCACTAGGGAAGGGGTCAAAGGTATCAAAGAAGGTATGACCCCTTATGGTGGGTTCCAACATGACATGGTCCCAATCGTGAAATTCTTGAAGGTGCGGGTGGTCACCTTCCTCCGTCATGGTAGATGGGACCGTGTATAGGAAATATGACTCCTCCCTCGGAAGTAAAGTCATGAAGTAGGGCTCATCCGGTAGCGGGAGAAGTAGAAGAACCTCCGTGGTGACACAACCCACGGTGCACTCGGAGGTAATGGACCCGAAGGCCGAATGGGTGAAGCTATGACTCGTGGGTTGGTCGAAACCTCGGGCCAACATATGTGTCAACTGCCATTGCCAACCTAAACCAAGGATAAGGTCACCCAATGTGTCAACATGGTGACGAGATCGGAACGTAGTATGGTAGGAGTTGGCGGGCACTAAAGGTAGGGTAGGGTCCATAGACGGGTAAGGGAGTGGGACCAAGCCATCCTTGAGCAAACTAAGAAGCTGCTCGGCTATGTATAATGTACCCGTTAGAAATACGGGTGGCTCGGGATGAGGTGGCTCCAAGCGCGAATCCGAAGGTGGAGTGGGCCGCTGGGGCTGCGTGGCTGGACATACGGGGTCCCTAAGGGTGATCTTACCGGGTAGGTAAGGTGGGCATAAGGTGCAAGTCCTCTTGTCCCTGTCAAGATTGGCCCTCCTCTCTCCTAACCACTTTTGCCCTAAAATGATGCATGAACCAGCAAGTGTGCCGATCCTTCACCATGCACCATCGGTGTAGAGAACAGACCCGATCCTCTTATAGAACTCAACAAAAGTAAAATCACCATCGTGGACAATCTCGCCTGTCTTGGAGAGAGACTCCACGATGTCAAGAGAAACCCAATTACCCGACTCCCTATAGGTGAAATGGAGTTCCGTTGTGGACCCGTTGGGTAGAGCGACTTTCATAGTGAGAGGGGTACAACCAAGGGCTCGGTCCATGAGGACATTGACTTTGGCCACAAAGGTTGACCACTCGGACGTATGGTCTTGGGGAATGGCCATGGGTAGCAGACATGGACATGCATACACACGGTGACAAGACACTAGACCGACTATGCAAGTTTGGAATGCATGCACACTAAGGACCCTAGACATAAACCAAGACTCGGTACGTGGCGGAGATAAGCGATCCGAAGACCACTCGTGCAAGTGTGTGGCCTTTCCGATAGGCGTAGCCTAGCGTTCGGACAACACCTTTTGATATTCCGAGTAAAGGGATGCGATGCAAAAAGTTACTTTTTTTATTTTGAAACAATGATGACCCTAAACACGACTAGACGTAAATGACTAATGACTAGACGTAAATGACACCTTTTTTTTCTTTTTGACACCCTAGACTCAACTCGCCCTGATACCAAATTGATGCGGGACGGGACCATGGACACGACAAGCTCGCGGTTGTCCCTTAACGAGGGAAGCGTCGGACGTGCGCGGTTGAGAAACCGACAATGAGCTTGGGTGATCGGCTCTCTCGTGTGCCTGGATCGGGTCACGGGACGGTCTCGCACTCTCTCGTAGCAGCGTTAATGAATAAATAAAGCGAGCTAGATATCCCTACACATGCTCTCTAGCAGCGGCATAAACCAGCATATATGAAATTAAGCAAAATGCCAAGTAAGGAGCGAGGACGATACCTCCACGTGCTCGGCGTTAGGAAGACGGACCCGGCCGAAACTCGTACTCCTGGGATAAATATTACACAATGATGACAGCAATGGAATATCGCCCACTCCACGCAGGGAGGCAAAGGGCTACACAACTGGGCCCGGGAGGACCGAATTCGGGTTGACGGGCGGCTTCTCGCGTCTCTTCGGCAACACCCGAACTTGTGACTGTGGGGCCTACGTGCTGTCCGGAGGGGCCGTGTGGGACCCGGTGGCACCGCTGTAGTGGGGACACTTAGGGAAGCACTCCCCGAGCTGGCGGCACGCTGGTTCACCGGCCGGAGGCCGGGCGGCTCCGATCGGCACCGGTCGGAATAACCGGCCACAGACCTACCGGTTCTATTTTCCAGCGCGCACTCCGGCGAGAACGGACGACGTCAGAATGTGACGAAACTGGCGCCGTTGGAAAGATGCTTCGAAGGGCTTCAACCCTAGGGGATTACAGAAAAATAATCAAGCCTGTACTTCTGATTGGCGAATTTTGAAGGTTGCTATTGTACAGTTCCTGAAATCTCAGGTCAGCAGAAAACTTTCCTGTAGATTGCCTTTGACCGCGAGGTAGACGTCCGAATCTTGGGCTGTTTTCTTCAGAGAAGTTGTGGCAAATGAAGTTACGAAACCAGAAATATTTTTGGATCTAGATTTGGAGGTGGTGATGATTTGTTCTGATTTTGGAAGTGGAGGGTGGTCGGATCTAGGATCTGACTGACAACACTGTAGCTGAGGAAGAATACGAATTTCTAAAAATAGATAGAAGACTGATAAAAATATAAGAAAATTTTTGGATGTAGGGGGTGATGGATGAAACTCCCAGTAAAATTTGAAGGGTTTGGACATATCAAAAGATGGTCGGAGGTGGGAAGCACAGGGCTGCTGTCACTATAGACAGAGACAAAACAAAACTAGGAATGAAAGATGCACGAAAATGGGAAAATACTAAATGATGGAATTTGGGCGTGAAAATTTAGGTGGAGCTTGGGATACAAGGGAAGAACACACCATAAAAATTACAGCTTGAGATATTCACGTGGTGGAGAGCAGATATTCAGAGAAGAATCCTCTATCCAGGATGGACAGAACACCGAAGGCGGCTCCGCGGCGGCGTGATGGCGGCACGGACGGCGGCGGCGGCGGCACCGATGATCATCGGAGGTGGGGGGAAGGAGATATCACTCTAGAATGGGGGTTGAGGATGAAGAAACCAGGGGGTGAGAGAGGAGAGGTCGAAATTCTCCAAGAGAGGGGTTCTTGCACAATGATTTTTTCACTTTCATTAATTCAATCAATTGGAAAATACAAGCTATATATAATAAATGTAAAAACACACTAAATGCCCATAGATCTAGGGTCTTTTAGGGCATATCAGGGAGTTCCTAAATATTTCTCCCATGTGGTCAAAACACTTAATATCTATTTTAATCTAACTTAGACCAATCCTATTCAAACCTACCTAATTTTCACAAACCAAGCCTAATAAGGCCAAAGGAAGAGGGCGCCCCCCTTATTGGGCTTCTCATGGGCCTTGGCTGGTCCAAGGCCATCCACTCAAGTCCAATAACCCATGTCTAGACTTGGGCCTTCCAAATCTTGGTGGTCCATGGGAGGGGAAAGCCCACTTGGGCCTTAAGTGGCAATTAAGGTCCAATATGAACTAGGCTCCTAATGGACTCTACTAATGACAACCTAGTAATGGACTCTTCCTATAAATGTGGCCCAATGGCTTACTTAAAGCCTTACAAAGAGAGCCCAAATGAAAGAAATCAAAAAAATACACACTTTCAAGCCAATACAACCCATAATACACACCTATACAAGCCAATACACACAATACAACCCATAAGCTCTTGATGTCCTCATCAGCTTACCAATGCGTTTTTGGTTTTTCTGATCAGCATACGGTATTGGGAGGCGGTAAGAAGTGCTGGCTTCATTCTTACCCTTGACAGAGGTGATGTAGGCCTTGCTTCCGAAGAATCGTTGGTTTTCGAGTTTGTAACCCAAATCTCCCTCGTGATGACTTACTCTTGTTTCCAAGAGTCTGTTCATGCTTTTCTTATGCTGCATATACTTAGACAGAGAGTCATTTATATCTTTGATTTCATTCTCCAATGAGGAGACATGCAGCTCGGTTTCAGCGAGGTCCTCCTCACACACAGCCAATTGCTTATTGAGCATAGCATTAACCCCCTTGTAATTTTCAATCTCCATTTGAAGTTCATTCAGTTTTTCAGAACTGTCATGGGCAATACCCTTGCCCTTCACATAAATGGATAGTTTTTCAAGCAACATGTCGGTTTGTTCTTTTACCATTTTTATTTCTTCAATCAACCTTGTATTAGAGATTAGCTTGTCCGACATGGTTTGTTCATTAGAGATTGATTTAGGTTGGTTTTGAAGTTTTCTTATGATTTCTTCCAACCTAGTGATTTCAGCTTGAAGGATTCCATTTTCATCTGTTAGGCATGTAATGGTTTGCTTACTCACTTCCAAGTCAGAGGCAAGAGTGTCGTTTAGCTCTTCAAAAGTTGAACAATTGTTACAGAAAGGACTTTCATTCTGATGGATTGGTTGGATTTTAAGTTTACGAACACTCTCTTCCGACCTTATGATTTCTTCTTGAAGGATTTTGATTTCATCGTTTAGACATACGATGATTTGTTTGTTTAGATCCAAGTCAAAAGCAAGAGCATTGTTGAGCTCTTCAAGGTTGGAACAATTTTCACAAGCATGACTCTTACTGAAGAGGCGTGATCTCGCGTTGGTCCTGAGCTAGGGAGATGATCACCGAACAGTGAACTGAAAGGAAACGAAATGGATCAGGGGGCCCAGGGATGGTTCCCTGGGGTAAACCCTCCGATGCCTAAGTCAGTAGAGCAGTGGTGGAAGCTATGAAGGGAGGTGGAAAGAGAGGCACGAGATCCCTCTACACTAAGGTGGTGAAGTGGTTCCTGCTCAAGGAGTTTTAGGCATGTGTTGGCCTTACCGCTTGTTGGAGGAAGTCCCCGGTTTAAATAGTGGGCTAGCCTCATGAGTCCCGTAAGCTAAGGAGTTTCAGGCGGGAGTTACGTCCTCAACGTGGGCTCTTTATGTCCTTATCATGGGACTGTTATAATCTTGAGGAGTCATGAGTCCCTTACCTTTGGTGAACTGCTGCTCATAAAGGGCTCTCAACGGTAGCGAGGATAAGTAATCATCGGTTGCCCCATGCATGAAGAGTGCCAGCCCTTTCCGGGCTATAAGCATAGCTCGGATAAGGCTCGGTCGGAGTGGGCGCGGGGCGCTAGCCTTTTAGCCCGACGAGGGGGATAACTCGGGCTTGGGTCTTCCTCCAACCGGATCGACGCTCGGGCCTTCCGAGCCTAAGGGCCGCTAAGGAAGGGATTGATCCCGAGTGATCTTATTGGGCTTTTTAGGCTAAGTGGGCCCTGCGGGGCTATCACTTAGATGAGCTGGGCCTCGTTTGATCCTGATGGACCTCGTTCAGCTGCTCTTAGATGGGCTACAGAAATCCCCCTCTCTACTTGCCCCCCTCCTACTCCCGAGCTTTGGTAAGCTCGAAAGAGTAGCCGTTAGCGTTTTGGACCAGCGTAGCTCGGGTGGGTGGAGATCTGGCGGTGTTAAGAAGCCACGTGTCGTGGTCACCTGGGCCCGTAATAATGATGATCCTGACGGATTTTAACTAAAAGGGCCCCCTTTTCTCAGAGGTCGGAACGACGCGTCGCCTTCCGCGTGGGAATATAGGCGTTGTGCGCTTGTCGTCGCTCTAGACTCCCTCCATTTTTAGGGTTTGGCTCTCCTTCGTGCTTGCTTTTGGGGCTCTTTGATGTGTCGTGAGGACACGACGGAAGAGCAGAGGCTTGCAGCGGCGTTCGTAGAGTTGGCGGAGATAACTACGGAGGCAGTCCGATAGCTTCCTCTTCCTCCGGAGTCTTCGGGGTCCCGGGAGCATCTTTCTTCAAGTTCCTCTCCGGATTCCATGGCAGATCAGCGTCCAGAGGTCGAAGAGTGGGAGGGTGAGCCTGCGGCGAGGGCGATGGCTCCAAACTGTAGTGAACTGGGGGAGGCGGAGGTGAAATGGCTGGAGCACCAGTTTCGTTTGCCCCATAAGTTTTTCTTCGCCACGGCTGTAGCCGACAGGTTCGGACGTCATGAATCAATTTCTTCTTCGGATGGGGAGACCATTTTATTTTCCTGACCATATCTTCCTTCTGTGCAGACACCAGGCGGCCGGCTGTGGAGGAGGAGCCTGCGACCGAGCGAGCGGTCATCGATCTCGGTGATGATTCGGCCGCCGACGAGCCGCGATCTCCCAAGGGGTGCACTCGAGCCCGAGATAAGGCCAAGGGGATGGCCCAGGAGGGGTCTTCTAGGCCACGGGGGGCCAAACGCAAGGATCCCATGGAGGGTATGATACGGGACGCCGTAAAGGCCAAGAAGCAAGCCAAGAAGGCCGGGTCCATCTCCGTTGTCGAAGGTGGCTCTGGCTTGGCGGCTCTCCCCTCTTCCGAGCCAGATAGGGCCGACCTTTTTAAGCCGGCTCCCCTATCCGTTGAGCAAGAGGGGGCTGAGGAGGCCATGGTCGCTTCTGGGGGCGGCAGTGTTGGATCGGCTCTCCCCGCAGCAGGAGCTGAGGGGGCCGGGGCCGCTTTTGCTGATGGTGGTGACGCTGGGTCGGCTCTCCCCTCAGCGGGAACCAAGGGGGCCGGTGCTGCTTTTACTGAGGGTGGTGGCACTGGGTCGGCTCTCCACTCATCGAGAACCGAGGGGGCAGGAGTTGAAGCAGGCGACGCTGGGACCACGGTCGAGATTGGGGCGTCGATTGAGGCCGGCGACGCTCCGGGTGGCGGTGCAGGTGCCGAGCCGGTCGAGGCTGGGGGGTTGCAAGAAAAGGTGACGCAGCCCCAACCGACCGAGGCACGAGGGGCAAACGAAGCCGCGGCTCGATCCGGACCGACCGGCGGGACGCAGATCGAAGAGGGGTCTCTATTCCGATGGCCCTGGAGAGGCTCGGCATCCAGGGCCCTCTGTACCAGGTATGTCGCGGTATAGCCGTAAAGGTGAAGGGGAGAGACAGACAACACTCCCCACCGGTGGCCCTCGAGATGGTTATGGAGGGTGGCTTGATCCTGGCCTAGATGGGGGCCACTCTAGCAGAAGCTTATGCCCGGTCGGAGTCAGAGCGGGTGTACTTGGCATGGACCCTTGGTGGGTCTGACAGGAAGATGGCTCGGCTCACCGAGGAGCGTGATGGGCTTCGAAGGGAGCTTTCCTTAGTTAGGGAGCTGGCGCGGGCGAGCCAGGCAAAGGCCCGGGCACTGACCGAGGAACTAGCTAAGGCCCGCGAATCGCTCGAGAGGAAGAGCAAGCTTCTTGAAGAGGAGTGCATTACTCGCGTCGAGTTAGACTATCGGTGGGAGGCTGAGCGCGCTGAGCTGGTGGGCCGGGCTGAGGAAGCCGTGCGTCTATGGATGGAGGCCGAGGCCGATCAGGCCGAGGCGGAGAAGCAGATGGTAGAGGCCAAGCGCAGGTTATCCGAGGCGGAGCGGGAGATGGTCGAGCTTGCTGGTAGGGTGGGATCGGCAAGTGCGGAGGTGCTCGAGCAGTACAAATGCTTAGAGGCCTATCGGGTCGACCTCAAGGAGGCTGCCCTCCCCTACTATGAGTCAGCACTTCGCCGGGGCATCCCCAAAGGATTCAAGCAAGGCTACAACCGGGCCATCTCTTATGCGGAGGAGCAGGAGTCCGAGACTATCAAATTCCCATCCGGGCAACATTATGACTCAGATTTGTCATCCTCCGGTTCCTCTGGTTCGATGTTCGAGGAAGAAGATCAGGGGGGCACTTCATCTGAGGGGTCGCCAACTCTGGATGCCTCGGGAGGGCGCATAACTGAGGCAGTTCCCACGGCGGTAGGGTCAGTGCCATGGTCGGCCGTCGCCGAGGGTGCCAAGGGCAGACCGTCTGAGCCTTCCACTTCCGAGCTTCAGGGTGGGCCAGAGGCCTAATGTATCTGTTTTGCTTTTTCTCCTTTTTTTTTGAAGAAGAAACTTCTCTTTTGTGTAAAGGAAGGTCGAAAACGTAAGGCAATAGCGTTATGATAAAGACTTAACTCTCTTGTACCGCCATTGCCGTTGTTTGACCAGTGTATCCGCAGTAGTTGGAAAGTGCCGATACTTTCTGCGTGGATCTCGCATGATTGTTGGGTGAGCGTCTGACATGGTGTCTTTCCGTTCTCTCATGCTTTGAATGTTTGGCCACTTCGTGTGTCCCGCTGGGGCGGAAACGAGGAGTTTGAGCTGACCGTTCATAGGGAAAGGTCCCTTTGACGTGTTTTTAAGGGAAGAATCATTTAAGGCAAATAGCCTCCCTTCGCCTATAAAAGGTCTGAAGGGCGTCCCTTCCTCTCCACCGCTTAGGGTTTTCCCCGACAGTCTTTCCTCATTCTTTCTTCACGTAGCGTTGTGCCATTATATTTAAAGCATGGAAGACGCTCTAGAAGATGAGGCTGTCGATGACGGGGGGCAGAGAGTCCTTGCTGCTTCGGGTTTAAAGGGGGGTTCCAGCGCCGCTTCCGGTCGAGTTGGAGGATCCGTCGACGAATAGTTCCCAGGTTGGCCCGGGTGCGGATGGAGATTTTTCTTCTGTCGGGATAGTGCTCTCGATGATGAAGTCAACAAGCGCCTATCCTATGATAGTCGAGCAAGGCCGGTATGATATATCATAGGCCCCGAGCATGATGGCCCACTTGACGAGGCATCCCGAGGCATCAGGGTAAGCGAGGATCCTTTTAAATGGTTCGCCAGTCAGCACAGTAATGGAGTGCCCTTGGAAATAGGGTCGGAGGTGCTTGGCTGAGGTAACCAACGCTAGCACGAGTTTCTCGATTGCGGGGTACCTTCTTTCAGCCTCGTTGAGCACCTTGCTGGTGTAGTAGACCGGTCTCTCGACTCCCGAGTCATTTCTGACCAGGACCGAGCTAATTGTAGATGGTGTTGCCAAGAGATAGAGATGCAAGGCTTCACCGGGGACAGGCTTGGAAAGCATCGGGGGTGAAGCCAGGAACCCCTTAAGCTCGGTGAATGCTCTTTGACATTCCTCATCTCATGCGAACGTAGCAGATGCCATTTTGGGCCCCCTCAACAGTTTGAAGAAGGGTAGGCATCATTCGGCCGCACGGGACAGGAATCTACTGAGCGCGACAATGCGCCGAGTAAGGCGTTGAACGTCTTTGATGCAGGTGGGTGGCCGCATGCCCAGGATGGCCTGGACCTTCTCGGGGTTAGCCTCGATCCCACGTTGGGTGACTAAGAAACCCAGGAATTTCCCGGATCTTACTCCGAAGGCACACTTGGTGGGATTGAGCTTCATATTGTACCTCAGGAGGTGTCGAAGGTCTCAACTGGGTCGGCAAAGTGGTCCTCGGCCTTGGGGGTCTTGACGAGCATGTCGTCAATATAGGCCTCGACGTTCCGACCGAGATGTTCTTCGAACATATGATTGACCAGCCTCTGGTACGTGGCTCCAGCGTTCTTCAACCCGAAAGGCATCCGGGTGTAGCAGTATACGCCGAAGTCAGTGATGAAGGTGGTCTTCTCGATGTCTTCTGGATCCATTCTAATCTGGTGGTAACTTGAATAGGCGTCCAGAAAACTAAGTATCTCGTTGCCCGAGGTTGAATCAACCAGTTGGTCGATGCTTGGTAATGGATAGCATTCCTTTGGTGTAGCCTTGTTCAAGTCAGTGAAGTCCACGCACATTCGCCACTTTCCCGAAGCTTTTGGCACCAGGACGACGTTAGCCAGCCATGTCGGGTACAGGACCGGTCTAAAAGACCAGTCTTTTGCCCCTTGGTGACTTTCTCCTTGATGATCGCCTGCTTCTCTGGCGCGTGCTTCCTTCTGCGTTGTTGTACGGGCTTCACGGTCGGGTCGAGGTTGAGCTTATGCATCACCGTCTCCTCCGATATTCCAGGGAGTTGATCATCAGACCATGCAAAGACTCGGATGTACACGGAAAGAAACTCTTTGTATTGCTACTGAACCTCAGACGGTAGGTCGGCTCCAATCTTTACTGTTAGGGTCGGGTCGTCATTTAGGAAAATCGTTAGCAGCTCGCCACCAGGCTCGGAGGTTGCGGGTTTTTCCTCGACTTCCCGGGGGCCCTTGTTCTTCCCGTCCGGCCTTGTGGCTTCAACCGAGATATTATAGCACCTTCTGGCCGTCGCCTGGTTACCTCGGACTTCCCCCATCCCGTTTTTAGTGGGGAACTTCATCTTTTGGTGATAGGTAGAGGGCATCACTTTCGTTCGGCTAAGGATTCCTCAGCCAAAGATTGCGTTGTATGCTATCATACTCTTGATCACTACAAAGTGCACCATGACCGTAACAGTTTTGGGTGGGGTGCCGAGAGTGACCCGCAGGCTTAGGGCTCCCTCAGGATAAGTGGCCTGGCCATTGAACCCGCAAAGGGGGCTTCGGATCGGGCGGAGTTTAGACGGATTCTCCCCCATCTTAAGGAAACATTCGTAAGACAATACATCAGGGGCACTTACATTGTAAACTAGAATCTTGTCTACGTTACAATGGTTTATTGTGGCCGATATGACTAGGGCGTCATCATGCGGGGTGGTCAGCCCTTCCAGGTCTTGGTGGGGCTTTGGGAGGCTCGACGGCTCCAGTCGCCCGCTCAGCATGACGCTTCCTTCCTCGGCCACTGTCTCTTCCTGATGTAGCTCCTCCAGTGATGACGTTGATGTGGACCCCGCGAGGGGCGTTGTCGATTTCCTCTGGGGTGCCTTGGTCTTCCTCATGCCCAGCCACGAACTGGGATAGGTGTCCCTGGCGGACGAGGCGCTCGATCTCATCCTTGGTGGCAATCGCCGGTGTGATGCCCCTGGTCGCTGTGGATCATGCAATGCTTGCTGCGATTGCAGCTTTTCGACCTCATTAGCTTGGGTTGGCGGAGGAGGCCCGAGCCTTTGATGTCTTCATATATCTCATACACCGGAGGGGTTTAGAGAGTGTACCGCTCGTACTTTCGGGACGGTTCCTTGTGCTCCCCATCTCGGTTCTGCCTTTTTCCTGGACCCGAACTTGGCTCGGGTGCCCGCTTCTTGTCCCCCTCCCGACCCGAGCCGGTTGCGCCTTGACATGCGCTGAGGACTTCTTCGCACTCAGCGTGACGCAAAGCCAGAGTCACTAGCTCGGCAAGGGTCGAGGAAGGGTGGAGGACAAGTTCGCGGTGGAGGTTCTCGTCCCGGGTGCCTCCGGTTAGTGCGGTTATTGCCGAGGCTACATCCAGGCGGGGGATTCTCAGGGCTTCCGATTTGAATCGGTTGATGTAAGCTCGGAGTCTCTCCCCTTGCGCCTATTTGAGAGCCAATAGCCCCGCTACCGACCTTAGGGGGCCGCTACCGGTGAAACTCTCCTTAAATACTCGCCCGAATTGCTTGAAATCCCGGATAGATCCGGGGGCGAGGGCCCAGAACCATGCTTGGGCACCTTGGACCTGGCTGGTCAGAAAGGCTCGGCACTTGATGGCGTCGGACGCTCTGTGAAGGGTCATCTGGGCGTCGAAGCTGTCGAAGTGGTCGGCCGGGTCGCCTTGGCCGTCGTAGGACTTGAAGGTCGGAATGGAAGTTCTGGGAGATACCTCTGCCTTCAAGATGTAATCGGAGAATGGGGATTTCTCCTCGTCCTCCGCCGGAGAGACCTTATGCAAGGTGCATAGTGCGCGCTCCAGTTCTATGAAACGCCTCTCAAATTCTCGTAGTCAGAGGGATAACTCTGGCTGTCGCTGTGCTATGGGGCTGGGGGGGCTTCCTTGGTGCTCCCCGGGGGCTTCGATCTCTGGGTTCTGACGGCGTGCCCCAGGTTTTCCCTTTTTCGGCGTGGAGGAGGCCTCTTGCTCCGGGGGAGGGGCTTGTGAAGGTCCTCCTGACCTGTTACGGATAATCCGCCGGCCTCGGAGGGTGAAGCGGCCTCCGACAGTGTGCTGGGACGTGTTCTCATGGGGAGAGCTCTCTGGAGGGGCGCGTGACTGTTGATTTTAATGTACCCCTTCTTTTGCAAGATGGGCGATGATGCCAACTATGAACAAATAATGAACCAAGTAATGAAATCAATCAACCTATGAACATGCGAATCATGAACCTAGGCAACCAACATAAGCTCTAGCATGGGCATGCTATCTCAATCAAAACTAAACTATGCAAGGAAAGAAAAAACACACGCCGTGATGTGACACAACCTAGGACTCAACAAGCAAGCACAATTAAGCATTCAAAAATGGACCGATAATAGCAACCGCTCACCCAATGCTCACTAAGACCCGGGGTAACTTGGCAATGCCAAGGGGAGGTTGTGTGGGCTAGGCCCTTGCTGGTAGAGGGCCAGCAAGGCCAAGGTTTGATTCCCCAAGGGTACGGCTGCCCAAATCAAGGGTCCGACGAAGTGCCAAAGGGCACGGGTTCCACTCTCTTCCCACGATGATCACTTATAGCAAATGAGCTTCAGGATCGGGCTCTCGTCACGGCCAGCAGAGTTTATGAACTAATATTGAAAGAACAAGCATGAATTAGAGCAAAGTTTTGGAGCACTCACTCGATCGGTTTGAAGAAACCGGTCCCGCTCGGAGACGAGGGTGAGCGGGGAAGCGTGGGTTCCCCACACGCCGCGCCGGGGTAGCTTGACCTGTTTAAGCTATTACACACTACACCCCATGCAAGGAGGGGATCGTGGGGAAGGGAAGATGATAGTTACATCCAAACACTACTTCCACACAGGGAGGGGCCTTCAGCCGGCCAAGCGGGGAGGGGAAACTAGTGCTAAGAGTGATGAAGAAGTGATGACACCGAATCAATCTTCCCTCTATAATAGCTGATAGACAGAGGGTGTGGAGGCTGCAGAACTCTCTCTGGAATTTCCCTGAGGGTGAGACCAGTGGGGATCTCTTCGTCTCTGGAACAGGAGTGCCTCTGAATTTTTCCAATTTCTTCAGGGGTCTCGGCGGCCTGGGCGGGAGTACGAACAGGGTTGCTGAATCTCGGACTGTCTGCAACAGACTATCAACAGCAAGAAGACGCGGCTGCCCCGACCGTTCCCGAACTCTGAATCAGTCTCCGTTACAACCGTTGGAACCGTGGGTGAGTCCTCTTTACAGCAGAATAAACGGGGATGCCAAAAGCTTCCGGTGAAGATCAGAGGACTCAGAAAAGTGAGGAGTGGTCGATGTAGATAGTGGGAAGCAGAGTTGAACGCCTGAGGAAGAAAATTTGTAACTTCTGATGAAAGATGCCGAACGGAGTTCCGCTTCTTGGTTATGAAAGTAGACAGGGAGAGGAAGAACTTATCAGAAGAGCTAGTGGCCGGATTCCTCTGGGGTTTGTTGTGGTGAAGCTTTCTCTCCGGATCAGGATCTCTGCAGAGCTAGCTCCTAGTTTCCAACAGCAGGTTGCAGAGGATGCCCCGGGAGCTCCGGACCTCGGAATCAAGCGCTGTCAGAGTCGTTGGAATCTTGGACGAGTCCTCTTCGCAGAAAAACTCACGGGGAAGCCAACCGATGTCGGAGAAGACTAGGGGATGTAGAACAATGGCGACTAGTCGGTGCAGACTATGAGTAGCAGATCTGCGTAGCTGAGGGAGAAAAATGAGAACTCTGGATCACGAATGACGAATGAAGTTCTGTTTCTTGATTCTGGAAGTAGATTGGGCGATGAAGAACTTTGAAGAAGAACTCGTGGACTGATTCCTTCGTGGTTCGTCGTGGCAGAGCTTCTAATCTGGCTCAGGTCCTCAGTCGAGGTAGAACTGCGCAGTTGTGGGAGAATGGACCTCCTGGACGGCTCGGAGATCGGAAGAAGATGAAACCACTTCTGTTGCGAAGGAGACTGGTAGAAGCTTCCGACAATGGCTCTTGGGTCTTCAAACTCGTCCAGAGGAAGTTGTGGTGGCCGCTTCAAGTTGCTGGTTCATCTGTAACCTCTGGACAGCAAAACTGCAACTTCGAAGTAGCTTCCAATGACCAAGAAAGAAGAAGGGGAAGGGGGTAGATGAGTGTGGGAGTGACCCCTAGTTGTAAGGGGGTCTTGGAGGGGGGGTTCTAAGGTGTGGGAGGTGGAGAATAAGGTCTGGAGGAGGGTCCAATAGATGGTGGTAGTGGGGGCTGCGAATTTGGTTGGAATGGAGAGAGGGAAAGGATATTCAAAAATAGGTTTAAGGGTGGGGTTAATTTTTTATCTTGGGAATGGGGTGGTTGTGTTGGGGAAGGGAAGGGGTGCTTGGGGTAGTGGGAAGGGTGCTTGGGAAAGTGGGAGGGGTAGTTGGGGGTTGGATGGTGAGGAGAGGATTGGTGGAGGGGGTCTTGGGAAGGGGTGGAGTATTGATGAGGGTTGTGGGGAATGGGAAGAGGCTTAAATGGGGTAGGTGGGGAGTGGAGGTGGTTGGGAAGGGAGGAGAGAGAAGAAAATTCGAATTTGGGTGTTGAGGAGAGAGAAAGTGGAGTGAAAAAGAGAGATTAAGAGAGGGAAGGGTGGGGAATCTCTCCCCTAGGGCTTCTCACCCCAAAAATGGAATCTCTCCACTAGATAAGAAGTGTAAACTCTCAAAATGGCAAGTTTTTAATTCATTGATTCATTAAGTTGAAATGGGGGGAATGGGGTCCTATATATAGGCAACCCACATTTTACAATAAGTCCCTGACAAAAGACTCAATGACAAATAACCGAGGGGGTAGGGGGTGCACTTGGGCCAAACCCAATGAATTGGGCACAATAACTAACTAAACAACATAATGACTCTCAAACTTAGGGAAATAAGCACAAGACCTAGGGACATGACTCAAGTAAAATGAAAATTACATCAAATGACTCAAATAAAAATTACGTAGGACTCAAAATTAGATAACTAGACCATGCCGGATGCAACCGGGGCGAGGAGACGAGCTGTGAACGTGGGCATGGGAGGTGATGTCCCCATCATACTCCCGGGGTGCGGAGAACTCGACTCCGTCGAGTAAGTGTCCTTCCCTCCTCGGAGGGTGTAGAAGTGGTACAGCCCTTAGGTCTTCCGAATGAGACCGATCCATCCACCTGTCGAGATAGCGCTCGTATACCTTACTCCGGGTGGTAGTGACTTGTTCATCCAATATTCGTTCAATGCGCTCATGCTGGGCTCTCTTGGCTGGTGGTCTCTCCTCACGGGTGGGTGCTCTCTCAACGGAGGGAATAGGCTCAATATCCTCACTAGGTACCACCGTGGGTCCCTTATAAGGCACTAGGTCGGCTACATTGAATGTGGGACTCACTCCATACTCCTCGGGGAGATCTAACTCATAGGCATTAGCGCCAATGCGCCTCAGGACCTGGAAGGGACTAGCCCCACATAGCCTCAATTTGGAGATGACTCCCGGGGAGAGCCTCTCCTTCCTCACCATCACAAAGTCACCCATGTGAAATTCTTGGTGACGCCGATGAGAGTCGGCCACCCTTTTATCAGTCACATTCTTCTTGCTAATGTGCTTGCGGATCTCTTCATGCAATGTTGTGAATGCAGACATTCTAGGAGTGATGGGTGGACCTGGGCAACCAAACGTAGACCTATCATGTAATGATGCAGTGTAGTCGTTGGTCAGCCTAGGTGGGCCGGGGCATCCGTAGGTGGCCCTATCATGCAAATTGGTGATAAATATCGGGGGGCCCGGACATCTGTAGATGCCTCTGACATGCTTAAGACCCATGATGAATGAAGGTGGACCATGACATCCGAATATGCACCACTCATACTTTCTACTTGACATGTGGGTGATATGAATGAATGGACCCAACATAGTGTTCATGCCAAGGGGTATGGTAAGCCTAGACACATGCATGCTTTTCCCAAAGGTGACTTCCATGTGTATAGGTGTGGGACAACCTTTGAACTCCCATTGGAAAGGATCGAATAGATCTAAGAAGGTGGGCATCATGGGGTGGGGTAGTTCATCAATCCCTAGGTGTATGTTACCTATGGTCAAGGTTCTCATCGTATAGCCTGGGTCATGGTTGAGGTGGGCTTGGCTCAACATGGTGGGTATGGGTAGGAATGGGTGGGTGGTGGGTGATGTCGGTGGGTCACATGGGGATCTAGGCTCCCATAGGAAAGGGTCAAAGGGGTCATGGAAAGGGCTACTTAGAGGGAGGGACTCTATGTCTTCAAGGTTCCCAAATGGTGAGTCAACATCTTCCAAGAAAATTGGGCCAAGGTCTCTAGTGAGTTGACCGTTTAAGGCATTTAAGATCTCAATGGGTGGGGGGTAGGTCAGAGTAGGTCGGTCGGTCTTTACTTCCAAGGGATCGGGTGTTTGGATCATAGGCTCCTCCTCCAAGGGGAGGAATGGGTCTTTTGGTGGTGGAGTGGAGATAGCCGGCTCATGGTACTCCCGGGGTGGTGAACATGGACGGGCTTGAGTTGGGCTTGATAGGGGAAGTACTTGGGCTGGAGTTGGGGTTGGGGGTGGAAGAGTGGTTGGTTGAGAAGGTCCGGATTGGGGTGCATAGATCTTTCTAAGATCATCCCTCATTTCAACCCAAGATTCAATGGGTGCTTCCCCTTTGGCTTCTCTCAAACCTACAATGCACTCCCATTCTTTCCTAGCTTGGCGTCAGAGCAAACTCTTGGCATAGTTGACTTGGATAGGCCCCGATAAGGTGAACCTCCCAAAGTGTCGGTCTATGGAATTTTCCCATTCTTGATATATGCTAGGGCAGGATCCATCAAGCACAAAAGCTTCTAATGGGCCTAAGAGTGGTGAGTATGCCAAGTATGAGGTAGTCATGATGGTGGACAAGGGTGATGCACAAGTGAATAATGCAATGGCCCTAGGACTAGACTTAGTAGAGATAAGTCTAAAACTTGCTCTGACACCAATTGATGTGACACAACCTAGGACTCAACAAGCAAGCATAATTAAGCATTCAAAAACGGACCGATAATAGCAACCGCTCACCCGATGCTCACTAACACCTGGGGTAACTTGGCAATGCCAAGGGGAGGTTGTGTGGGCTAGGCCCTTGCTGGTAGAGGGCCAACAAGGCCAAGGTTTGATTCCCCAAGGGTACGGCTGCCCAAATCAAGGGTCCGACGAAGTGCCAAAGGGCATGGGTTCCACTCTCTTCCCATGATGATCACTTATAGCAAATGAGCTTCAGATCGGGCTCTCGTCACGGCCATCAGAGTTTATGAACTAATATTGAAAGAACAAGCATGAATTAGAGCAAAGTTTTGGAGCACTCACTCGATCGGTTTGAAGAAATCGGTCCCGCTCGGAGACGAGGGCGAGCGGGGAAGCGTGGGTTCCCCACACGCCGCGCCGGGGTAGCTTGACCTGTTTAAGCTATTACACACTACACCCCATGCAAGGGGGGGATCGTGGGGAAGGGAAGATGATAGTTACATCCAAACACTACTTCCACACAGGGAGGGGCCTTCAGCCGGCCAAGCGGGGAGGGGAAACTAGTGCTAAGAGTGATGAAGAAGTGATGACACCGAATCAGTCTTCCCTCTATAATAGCTGATAGATAGAGGGTGTGGAGGCCGCAGAACTCTCTCTGGAATTTCGCTGAGGGTGAGACCAGTGGGGATCTCTTCGTCTCTGGAACAGGAGTGCCACTGAATTTTCCCAATTTCTTCAGGGGTCGCTGGCGGCCTGGGCGGGAGTACGAACAGGGTTGCTGAATCTCGGACTGTCTACAATAGACTATCAACAGTAGGAAGACACGGCTGCCCCGACCGTTACCGAACTCCGAATCAGTCGCCGTTAGAACCGTTGGAACCGTGGGTGAGTCCTCTTTACAGCAGAGTAAACGGGGATGCCAAAAGATGCCGGTGAAGATCATAGGACTCATAAAAGTGAGGAGTGGTTGATGCAGATAGTGGGAAGCAGAGTCGAACGCCTGAGGAAGAAAATTGGTAACTTCTGCTGGAAGATGCCGAACGGAGTTCTGCTTCTTGGTTCTAAAATTAGATAGGGAGAGGAAGAACTTTTCAGAAGAGCTCGTGGCCTGATTCCTCTAGGGTTTGTCGTGGTGAAGCTTTCTCTCGGGATCAGGATCTCTGCAGAGCTCGCTCCTAGTTTCCAACAGCAGGTTGCAGAGGATGCCCCGGCAGCTCCCGACCTCGGAATCAAAATCCGTCAGAGTAGTTGGAATCTTGGACGAGTCGTCTTCGCAGCAAAACTCACGGGGAAGCCAACTGATGTCGGAGAAGACTAGGGGACGCAGAACAATGGCAACTGGTCGGTGCAAACTATGAGTAGCAGATCTGCGTAGCTGAGGGAGAAAAATGAGAACTCTGGATCACGAACGCAGAATGAAGTTCTGTTTCTTGATTCTGAAGGTAGACGGGGCGATGAAGAAGTTTTAAGAAGAATTCGTGGACTGATTCCTTCGTGGTTCGTCGTGGCAAAGCTTCTAATCTGGCTCAGGTCCTCAGCCGAGGCAGAACTGCGCAGTTGTGGGAGAATGGACCTCCTGGACGGCTCGGAGATCAGAAGAAGATGAAACCACTTCTGTTGCGAAGGAGACTGGTAGACGCTTCCGACGATGGCTCTTGGGTCTTCAAACTCGTCCAGAGGAAGTCGTGGTGGCCGCTGCAAGTTGCTTGTTCATTTGCAACCTCTGGACAGCAAACTGTAACTTCGAAGTAGCTTCCAATGACCAAGAAAGAAGAAGGGGAAGGGGGTAGATGAGTGTGGGTGTGACCCCTGGTTGTAAGGGAGTCTTGGAGGGGGGGTTCTAAGATGTGGGAGGTGGAGAATAAGGTCTGGAAGAGGGTCCAATAGATGGTGGTAGTGGGGGCTGCGAATTTGGTTGGAATGGAGAGAGGGAAAGGATATTCAAAAATAGGTTTAAGGGTGGGGTTAATTTTTTGTCTTGGGAATGGGGGGGTTGTGTTGGGGAAGGGAAGGGGTGCTTGGGGTAGTGGGAAGGGTGCTTGGGAAAGTGGGAGGGGTAGTTGGGGGTTGGATGGTGAGGAGAGGATTGGTGGAGGGGGTCTTGGGAAGGGGTGGAGTATTGATGAGGGTTGTGGGGAATGGGAAGAGGCTTAAATGGGGTAGGTGGGGAGTGGAGGTGGTTGGGAAGGGAGGAGAGAGAAGAAAATTCGAATTTGGGTGTTGAGGAGAGAGAAAGTGGAGTGAAAAAGAGAGATTAAGAGAGGGAAGGGTGGGGAATCTCTCCCCTAGGGCTTCTCACCCCAAAAATGGAATCTCTCCACTAGATAAGAAGTGTAAACTCTCAAAATGGCAAGTTTTTAATTCATTGATTCATTAAGTTGAAATGGGGGGAATGGGGTCCTATATATAGGCAACCCACATTTTACATTAAGTCCCTGACAAAAGACTCAATGACAAATAACCGAGGGGGTAGGGGGTGCACTTGGGCCAAACCCAATGAATTGGGCCCAATAACTAACTAAACAACATAATGACTCTCAAACTTAGGGAAATAAGCACAAGACCTAGGGACATGACTCAAGTAAAATGAAAATTACATCAAATGACTCAAATAAAAATTACGTAGGACTCAAAATTAGATAACTAGACCATGCCGGATGCAACCGGGGCGAGGAGACGAGCTGTGAACGTGGGCATGGGAGGTGATGTCCCCATCACGTCGGGGCGTGGAATAAGGAATAAGGAAAACACACCGTATAGGTGGAACAAGCAAAAGTAAAGAAGAGATATTATGAGAGATAAAAGCTAATGCCCAAACTAAGCAAAGATGTGATCGCCACCAAGGTAAAACAAGCCAAAGACCTGATCAATACCTTAGAATAGGAGGATGATGCACCCGCCCATGGGAGAGAGAAAATAATCGGGAAACTACAGCTCTGTGGGATGTGACGGTCGAATGATGGTGCGTCACAGGACTGTGACGGTCCCACGATAGACCGCTACAACACTCTAACGCGCCTGGTATAGACCGTCAGAGCTTCTGCAGAATAAGATTGGTATTCTTTTGATCTCCAAGCTTTCCAATCGGCCAGAGAGCTTGGGCCTCGCACTAAGGAATCCTTAAACCGGGGAGATTGGTTTTTTAAACCCCTCTGGCCATTTTAAAAGATAGGAGGATGTTTTAAATGAATGTAACCAATGAAAGAACGTGGGAGATGGAGAGGGACAATGCTATGATTGCTTAGAAGAGGGAAAAGCACTAAGAACAATGACTTGACTGAATTAAACCCTTGAAACCGATACTCCCAGGACTTTGGAAGTAGATGAGCGTGGGAAACAGCTCTCCTTGGTTGGTTCTAGCTCTAGGATGCGGTAGCACTTCGACGCAAACTCCAGATTTCTCCCCCTTAAGTCATGAAGTCAAGGGTTCTATTTATAGGCCCTCAAAGTCTAGGTTCGAGTTGAGGGTAATCCAGCTAGAAAGTAGGACGTTTCTTAGCAAACTCTTGAAGATAATACTCCTAAGAGTCCACAGAATCAAACGGAAGCTTCTTAGGATGAGTATTGGGAGAGAAATGAAGGAAACAAACTCTCAGTTCGATCACGGAGCAGCAGAGAAAAGACCAGGCTTGGCAGGACTCTCTGTTGATGTAACGGCTGCTCGATAGACCGCCACAGGGATGTAATGCTCCAGGAAGAGACCATCACACAACCTTATCCCTTAAGAATATAAGATCAATGGGGGAAGTTTTGCAAATGTTGGACTCTAGATGGATGTAACGGTCAAGCATAGATGCGTTACAACAAGGTAACGGTCACACGATAGACTGTCACACTCAACGGGCAGGCAAAAGATAAGCTTTGGAAAGAAGCCTTAAGCTTAAGGACTCTGGAAGATGTAACGCACCAGGGTAGATGCGTTAGAGTACTGTAACGCCCCATCAAAGGACCGTTAGAGACAATAGAGTGCCAAAAAATGAAAGCTTGCTAAGCTTCGTCCAACGGAAAAAAGGCAAGGAACCAGACTCAACCAAGGAGACATGACTCAAGAAATGGACCTCAAATTGATCTAGAAGGCTCAACAAAGGTGAACAACTCGGAGCATCATATAGAGTGAACAAGGAGATGACCCAACTTATTGGTCATAAAACGGGTGTCAACAGATGCCCCTCCTTAACGTCCTCTTTGTAGGGGAGCGAGCGGAGGTGAAGCGAAAGCAAAATGGAACATGGAGATGAAGCGGAGATGAAGCGAAGCGGACTGAAAAGCGGGCGTTAAGGCAAACGACACCCGTTTTAAACAAACAAGCGATAGGAATTTTCCAGAAAGCTTCAAACTAATCACAAGGAAAGGCAACCAAAGGACGCATGTCTGGAGGAACTAACAACTAAGGAAAGGAAAACATGGCCAGCAGCCGGAGCAACGGAAAGGAAAGAGACGATCAACTAACTCCAGACATGAATCTTCAGCTAACCAAATCAAGCGAGCAGATCGAAGGAAACCTTCAAATTCAGAATGGAATGCCTCTCTTTATTCGAGATCAAGAACACAGCTATTCACCATTACTGAGACACCTGGACAGATGAGGCTCATGAATGCTCAAAGATGCGTATGATGCATGCTGGTCTAAAATAAAGAAATTATTAAAACAAATGCAAAGAAAGATAAAATAATAAGATACTCGAGAATAGTATTGCTAGACCGGAGAAACCAGGGTCAGGACACTATCTGCAACCACAGCGTGCAAGACAGAACCATCGTCCCCAAATGTTTCTAACCTAACGGCCTATCCAACGATTAAACATGTGCACTTAGATCATCATCATTTTTGTTTAAGGGGAACAACAAATCCCAGAACACATGAATGACCAGCCGGTTCTCAATATAATATATCATAGATAACACATAGTAATGCATTAAGGGATAAGGAATCGAGATACAATACCTGACTTATCTGCCCGGCGAACGGCGAGGCGTGATGACTTGAGGGATCTCATGAAATGAAGGTTAGCCAATTTAACATAAGCATGAAATGAAGCATCTGAATTGCATTAAAAGATAGGCCACGAAACATGCAATCATTCAGCATTAATTGAAGCATTATTACTCATCAAAACATTCTGAAGATTGTAACGGTCTAACAAGGGTGCGTTAGACAGTTCTAACGGATAAACATTAGGCCGTCAGAGTCTGGCGGTTCACATTCCTCCAATGCAGCATTCAAATGGCCTAACGGTCCAGTGCAGATGTGTTAGAGAAGTGTTGTGGTCCTACGATAGACCGTCACATTTCCTGAGTGTTCAAAAAAAATAAACCCGAACGGTCATTCGTTCCATTCAACACTCAATCGCCCAAAACATCAAAACCCACCAAACCACCGAGCAAACCCTCCCACCGGTGAAGATGACCGGCGACGAGCTCCCCCGGCCGCCCATGGCAAGGGAAAAAGGGAAGAAGGTGAAGGCGATCAAGCGCCTCCGACACCAGATAGAACGAGAAGAAGGCCCACCGACGGCAAGCCCTCCAGCGGCAATGGTAGAGACAACGGCAGAGGAGGACCCTCCTACAGCCGAGGAAGCCGTAGAGGAAGCCGTTGGTGAAGGAGAGGAAGCCATAGCCCCAGAGAAGAAGAGGAAAATAGGGCAAGACCATGAGGTAGGCCACCCGCCCTAAACTCTCAAATTTTATCTTTTATGTTCATGTATGCATGAATGGGGGGTAGAAATGGGTCTGAGAACCCATTAGGAACGATTGTAGGCCATTTGGCCATTTTGGGAAGCGAAGGTAACCAAAGGGGAGAACGCCCCTTTGCAGGCGACGTGACGGTCGTTGCAGCGACCGTCACAACTCTGACGCACCACCCCTGGTGCATTTGAGTTCTGTGGCACACCACCACAGGGCCTTCAGAGAAACCAGAGGCAGAAACAATTTTTAGGGGATTTTAAATTATTCAATTTTTTTCATTATATTAATGTAATGCAATGAATTTATGATGCAAATGACTGACTTATGCTCTACGTGTGCAGGGAAAATGAAGAACGAGGATCTCTTGGCTGCAGATCCGGGCAGTGTACCAGGCATTGCCCGAGTTCCAGAGAGAGAGATTGGCTGTAATGGGCTTCGCCGAAGTGCTGAGAATTGAGGTGATCAGAATGGACACTCCACTCCTGTACGCGCTCCATGAGAGATGGGATCCGATCAGCCGAGCTTTCATCTTCCCCTGGGGTCACATGATCCCAACACTGGAGGACATGGCCAGGATCGCCGGATTAAGAGTGCACGGAGCAGCGGTGACTGGGTGGACATACGGTGACTACAGAGAGCTAGCCCAGGGGTTGCTAGGGCTGGACTTGATCAGGCCGGGGCAGACTTCGTCCCAGCTTTCGAGATCGAGACTGCAGGATAGCCTGGGATTGAGAGGAGCAGCGATAGCAGTCGGGGAGCTACCCGAGCAGCATCTAGACAGGGTGATTGAGCAAGTACGCCCATGAGTGGCGGCGGAGGCTGGACAGGAAGGAGACCGAGTCTTGAGACGATTCCTGATGCTGTTGTTCGGGAAACTGCTCTTTCCGACCCGAGCTGATGTGATCAGCTACCGATTACTACCATTGCTGGAGGATCTGGGCAGAGTGGGGAAGTATGCATGGGAGCGGCAGCGCTTGCCTTCCTCTTCGAGTCACTCAGCACCACGGACCGACGGACGATGCTGGGCGGCTTCTCGCCTTTCCTACAGGTAAATGATGAACTCTAAATGCCTTCTTACATGATTATGCAAATGAAATTCATGAATGCAACTAATATGTTGACACTCGACTCTAAATGCAGATCTGGAGCTTCGTCTACCTCCCGAGGATTGGGCGAGGTACACAGCTACACCCTGAGCGGACCCCGATAGCGAGGCGATGGGTAGTAGTGAGGGACACGGGATCGATCAGCAGACTGACCCGGGCGATCAAGGATGGTCTAGACTCATTCCAGCATACAGAGGTAAGCTCCGAACTAATGCCTTAAAAATACTTTTAGATGCCTCTAAATGCTTCTAAACAAACTGACATGACTTCTAGGTGAGATGGACCCTATACCAAGATGAGGGCCACGAGGGACAGCCATGGGTTAAGGCATCCCTGGCGTACAATGGATGAGATGTATGGCTGCACTGCATCAACGTCATCGAGCCCCTACACTACCGACTGATCCTGAGGACTCGGGAATTACATCAGCCAGAGGTGACGTTTTCACGTAGAAATGATGAGCATCCGGGAAAGTCTTCCAAGGGTATTAGCGGCAATGTGGATTGGTGCGCCCGAAATGCCAAGTACGTGCATGATTGGAACAAGAGAGGCTGGGCAATGAAGGATCGGGCAGAAAGTGACGAGGCTTACCTCAAGGCTTACTCGCAGCGGTATGGGGACCAGGTGTTCAGAGGCACCCGACGACCTGTATGAACTTCTAAACTCAAAACTCCATCTATTCTAAATTAATGCTATATGTACTGACTCATGCTTTCTAAAAGCAGCTAGACTCTCAGGGACGCATAGTCGAGCTCGAGGGACTTCTTCATGCCACCATCCAACAACGGGATGAGTACCAGACTGCTTTGGAGCTCCTAGTGAGATTCTACACTTAAGACATAAATGCTTATGTTGATGATGCGAATATGACTAACTTTGACTTCTAAATGCAACGGGCTGAGGGAGCCCAAGGAGCGAGACCGGATGCTCCATCTTCATCGTCACAGCCTGCCGGGGGCAGAGCTGAACGAGATGCGGAGTTCACTCGAGCAGTTTCTTGAGCCGAGGAGGTGGAGGCCACCCTCGCGGAGCGGGTAAAACACTAAACTTAAATGCCACTTTTTTAGACTTAAAAGCCTAATGCTTATGCAAACACCGGAATGCTTAATGGACTGACAATGCAAAAATGCAAAATGCAGGCGAGGGAGCTGACTACAGTGGTAGCCGAGGTTGCCCATCTCCGGGCGGAGGTTGCCAGACTGAGCGCAGGAGAGACCCACCGGCGTGTGGATGATGAGGAGGTGGAGCGACTTAGAGCTGACGCTGCGCGTTTGAGGGGCGAGCGAGATCAGTTCCGAGTGCATACCATCGAGATGAAGGGCGTGATTACGGGCATGAAAGAGGCCCTTCGACTTTTAGGGAAGAAGTCAAGGACCAGCAGCAGGAGCCAGAGCATTGCTCCCAGCAGTGGATTCCGAGACTACTTCACCGGCTCCTCCGACCATTGGAGGAACGAGGAGGCTGACCGAAGACGACACCGGGGGGAAGAGAGCAGCGTCCAGGAGCCACCAGCAAAGCGGCATGAGGGCACTGGCGATAGTGACAGCCCGGAAGATAGACCGGCCGAGTGACTGTATTTTCTTTTTCTTCTTATTCCCATTACTTGTACATGACTCATGAAAAATGAAAAAAAAATCTTTTTTATGTTTTGTTTTCTTATGTGGATGAATGAACGAATGTGAATGTGAAATGGATGCGAATGTGTGTGAATGAGCGGATGAAAGTAAATGTGTGGACGGGAGTGTAAATGAATGAACAGGGGCAAAGTGTAGGACCGGCAGGTCAGACCAGAGCGAACAAAAAACCTGCAGCAGAAGGTGTGACGGTCTATAGGGGGAGAGTCAAACTAACGTAACGCATTAGGACCAGGCCGTTAGAGACTACAGAGGTTGACTGAAAACTGCGCAGCAGAAAATGTGACGGTCCACTAAAGGAGCATCAGAGAGAAGTAACGGTCCAAGGTGAAACCGTCAGATCTGACAGAACGATGTTGGGCTAAATATGTAGCAGGAAATGTGACGGTCTACTGAAGAAGCGTCAGAGAAGGTAACTGTCATTGATGAGACCGTCAGACATGAAAGAGCCTGATTGACTGAAACTCGTGTAGCACGAAATGTGACGGCCCAGTCATGGAGCGTCAGGGATATGTGATGGTCGTACGATAGACCGCCAGAGAACAAAGTGTACTCCGAGACGGATTTTGCCGTGAGAGCCCAAACTCGAAGCAAGGATACCTTAATCCATACTAGAACTGTCCTAGGCTTAGGATAAGGCCTTCTAACCCAATTCTGATCAAAATCAAGCCTTTAAAAGATAGAACTAAGCCCCAAATATCGCAGCTCTCACCAATTCTCTGCTACAAGGGCAGAAAACCTCCATCAAAGGGCAAGGAACACCATGAAGAGAAGCTTCGAAGTGATAAGCATGGAAGAGAGGGTCTACACCAGCCCTAAAGCAGCCAAGAAGGAGCATGAGGAGCTGCAACGGTTGACCTCAATCCCCAAGCATCTGAGCTCAAGTGCCCAAAGGGTGGTAAGTTCCAATTTATCCTCAAAAGTTCATAACTTGCTGCACTTTTATGCTTTTCATGATTCTTCCTTCTTCTTCTTCCTAGCATTTGCCTGGTCCAACGTGCTACTCCAACATAAAGTGGGTGGCTCCCATGGTCAAAGAACTCCCTTTAGAAGTAACTTCAATTCTTAGGGCATGGCACCTCTAACCTTTGCTAGTTTTGGCCAAGAACTTCTAGAAATTATCTTTAGATTGGTCAAGCATTTCAACCCTTATAGAACTATGGCATCCACAAACACATACCTTCGTTTTCCCTTTCTTTGAAGCTACAGTCCTATTGGAGGAGGTAGAGACCTACCTAGCCCTTGCTAAGACTAAAGTGGGGGATGAAGATCTAGTGTGCCATACGGTCGAACCTATTGACCCATCCTTGATCCTAAGCGATTTCATACACAACCCAAAGGACGTGAGGACCATGATCAGCCCAAACCATATTCACTTGATACCCATGGCTCAATGGATAGTCTCTCATTGTAAGAACAAGTGGGAGAGATACAAAGCCATTGCCAAAGCCGTGCCGGTTTGCTTATGCAGAGTCTTCCTTTTCACCACCACCGACCACCTCTTAGATATCCAAAATATTAGCATCATCAGCGGGTTGTGGCGGGGTTTGTCCATATCTCAAGTAATCCTTTCATACCTTTACGAAGGACTTAGCTCCGCTTGCTTAGGAGGACCTTTGTTCGGCTCTATGATACTCCTCGAGTGTTGGATGGGTGTGAGAATCAAGTTCCAACCCAAGGAGAACGTAACTTTAGCCAGCCGGATCTTTGGGAGCCACCCTCTATTCTTCATTGGAGGTGCCTTTGGATTTTCTTCACAGGTTGAATGCAAGACGGCGGATAAGAAAACGCGGGATGAATGGCGCCTCTTCCTCAACACTTCATCAATAGAGAAATTCATGATGCGTCCAAGAGTCCTTCGGAACCCCTTGCTTAGAGTACCCCGGCGACCAGGCCTTGATCTTCAACTAGTGGGGAATACTACCATGGTGATCTACAACCCGCACCGATGCTATCTTCAAATGGGGCTACCCCGAACCGAAGTTCCTTCAGTATCACACAACCCTCCCCTTCTAGCTAGGAAGATGGGGACCGAGGAGGATGAAAGAGCGATCCGAATGCACTGACCATGTAAGAGATCGGCAAATTGCGCCCGTGGCAAGAAGAAGTGAAAGAAGACGACGAGGGACGCCGTAGCTACGTGAAGGAATTGCGCAAGATCCGCCCCCTTGCGGATAGAAAATTGAATGTAACTTGAGTTTTGTTATGATGTTTTTGAACTTGAACTTTAAGTTGAAGTTTTATCAATCAATTTTATGCTTTATTAAACTCAATCAAATGACATGGGAAGGTTCTGATTGAATGGGCATGAGTTTGTTGCTTGATCTGGCCTGAACATCCTTGAAAATAGAGCTTCTGGAGAGTGTAACGGTCCTTCTTAGTACAGTCACAAGAGTCTGACGGTCTCACGATGAGCCGTCGGAGGGGATGAGCTAAGAGTTCTGCCCTTAGGAGAATGTAACGGTCTAAGGTGGACTGTTAGAGCTAGGTGACGGTCTAATGCAGTCGCGTCAAAGAGTGTGCTGATAGATAATGAGTGCCAACCTTCTGGAGCATGTAACGGCCTGATGATGCACCGTCACAGATCTGTGACGGTCTAATGATGATGCGTTATAGACCTGAACCTGGAAATTTGTGATTTTTTAGTCCCGGGCTTGAACCTGCGTTCTGCACACACTTAGGCGAGAAACAAGTCAGATCCGTTCTTAGACTCAACCCCTTGCCTCAAAGCAAGTTAGAGAATGACCATTCTTGATACTTGGTCAAGGGGTGGAGCCTTACTAAATAGGCGGAAAACATAACGGAAATAATGCGATGCATATGATGGCATTTTTGGATGTTTGTGAGTTTTTTTGAAAATATCTGGTGTTTTTGGATTTTGGAATATATGATTTTTTAGGTTTTGGAAATATGTGATTTTTTTTTTGGATTTTGACATATATGATTTTTTTGGATTTTGAAATATGTGATTTTTTGGATTTTGACATATATGATTTTTTTTTGATTTTGAAAATAGTGCCTCCCCTAGCAATGTGGGCCCTCCTTATCCCATTAAGAGTTCTCGAGGTTGGCGTGCAATGGAGGTGACAGCCCCTAGCTAGGGCCCAACTTGCATGACGGTGTCTCTACCACGGCTATATCCAGGGTACTTGTCTTAGTCCTAAAAGGAAAGAAAGAATACGGGGGTAAGCTTAGGCCAGATATAGAAGTTTTTAGATCTTGAGTTCCTTTCTAGACAACCCATTCAGAGACTCGGTCTGTTGCGCTGGGGCATTATGTCCGTAATCGAACCTTTGTCTACTCTAGGCAAGCATACGACCGGGCTCATAGCGCCCCGCGGGGAAATTATACTGCCACTCTTGCCATGCCTAGTTTTTATTTTCTTGGAGCTTTGATATTATGATTGATAAACTTTGAGATAGACTTTTGTTTTCGTCACAAAGATCGCTTCTTTGCTTTGCTTTTTTCTTCTTCTTGCTTTCTGTGGCATCAGGTCATAACGGACTGCCCCTATTTGAGACCTCCTCTCGTTAGGGTGCCTAGATTGGTCGTCGCCTCTTTATTTACTTCTTGCCCCTGGATTCAGCCGAAGAAAGAAACGGACAGGGACTTTGACTTCCCCCAAAGCATGGCCAAGGAGAAACGGTGTCTACAATGCGGAAAACCCGACCAGGGACGTTGTGTAGTGTGTGATTACCATACTCAAGGTCCTCTCTTGGGGTGAAAGGGAAGATTACCTCGTTCCCAGGGTGGCACTGGTTAGACTCTAAGGAAAGAAATGCTTAAGATACAACCCATTCCAAGAGTGAGAGAGCTCCTCACCTTCGGCGTTCACCAAGCGGTAAGCATTCCCTGGATAAGCTTCTTTGACAATGAACGACCGTTCCCAGTTAGGTTGCAGTTTAGACCTAGGACCTGCGGACAGAATGAATTTGCGTTTCAAAACCATATCACCTTTTTGGAATTTACGCTCGATTACCTTCTTTTGAAAATAATGCGAAACTCTCTTTTGATAAATGGAAACGTGATCGGCCGCGTTCACCCTCTTCTCGTCTAAGAGTTCCAGCTGGACGAGCAACGCCTCTCGACGTTCATCGAGATTAAGTTCCTTATCAAGCTGCACCCTTAGGGAATGGCTCAAAATCTCATATGGGAGTACTGCCTCCATCCCGTAAGTGAGAGCATAGGGGGTTTGCCCCGTGGGAGTGCGGACGGAGGTGCGGTAAGCCCATAGAGCCTCCACTAATCTTTCTAGCCAATCAGAAAATTTATGAGATTCGCATGTTTTCTTTATGATTTTAAGAAGGGTTTTATTAGTAGCTTCAGCCTGACCGTTGCCTTGTGGGTAATATGGAGAAGAATGATGCAATGTAATATTGAACTTCTTACATAGGTCCTTGAGCTCTTGAGAGACGAACTGGGGTCCGTTGTCGGTGACGATGCTGCTTGACACTCCGAATCACGAGATAATGTTCTTCATGATGAAGCGGCACACCATGGTAGCTTTAATATCTGCGTACGCTTCGGCTTCAACCCACTTGGTGAAGTACTTAGTGGCGGTAAGGATGAATGATTTTTGCTTGATCTGAGAGTTGGGATCACTGAGCGGGCCAACAATGTCGAAAGCCCACATAGAGAATGGCCAAGGAGCAGATAGAGAATGAAGAGATGAAGCTGGAGGATGAATTTTATCAGCATGGAATTGGCACTTAAGACACCTTCGAACATAGAGGGAGCAATCTTCCTCTAGAGTGGGCCAATAATAGCCCTGCCTAAGGATCTTCTTCGCTAGAGCCTGGCCATTAACATGACCTCCACATTCGCTTGAATGGGCTGCTTCGGCCATCTTCCAAGCTTCATCATCGTCTAAGCATCTCATGAGCATCCCGTTAGTAGCGCGCCTGTATAGCTCTCCTGCGACAATAGTATACCTTGAGGTGGCTCTCCCTATTGACTTGCGCTGCTCAGCATTTGCCCCTTCCGGGAACAACCCATCTTTGCAAAACAACTCAATCTCATGATACCAGGGCAATTCTTCTTCCTCCAGAATCTCTTCTAATTCTATCAAAGATACTTCCTTAAGCTCTTCCTTCTCAGCCCTCGCCTCTACAGTCTTCCTAAGGTTGACATACCAAGGATCCTGAAGAGAGGGTGCGTCCAATCTCTGAATGATGATAGTCTCAGTACTCCGACTGAGAGGAAAAGATAGAGAGGAAGCAAGCGAAGTTAAAGCGTCGGCTAGAATGTTCTGAGACCTAGGAGTGTGGATGTAGATCAACTTACGGAATTGCCTAGCCAGGAGTGTGACCAAATCTTGATAAGGTTTGAGCTTAGGGTCACGAGTGCGGTAAGTGGATAGAACTTGCCGCAGGATGAGCTGAGAATCCCCTATGATATTCAAGTAACGTGCGCCTAGAAGGTAGGCGTGCTTCAATCCATCTAGGAGAGCCTCATACTTAGCAATATTGTTGGTAGCAGGAAATCGGAGTTGATAAGCAAAAGGAATCGTTACTCCTTCCGGGGTGAGCAGAACATCGCCTATCCCTCGGCCCTGAGAATCGAGTGCACCATCAAAGTGCAGAGACCAGAAGGGGTGATGAGTGAGGATAGAGAGATGCTCATCAGGGAAGTCATCCTGAATAGAATCCGTGCAGGGAGTTGGGAGATGGGCAAGATGCTCAGCGATGGCGTATCCTTTGACCACCTTCTGAACAACGAACGTGATATCAAACTGAGATAGGAAGCTCTGCCAGCGAGCTAACCTACTAGAGAGGACATGCTTTTCTAAGAGATAGCGGATCGGGTCCATTCTAGAGATCAGCCTAACTGGGTGGGCAAGGAAGTAGTGTTTCAGCTTCTGAGCAACCCATACTAAGGCGGCACAAGTCTTCTCCATAGTGGTATATTTAGCCTCAGCTGGGTTGAACAACCTGGAGAGGTAATAAGCTGCTCGCTCTTTCCCTTCATCATCCACTTGTGCTAATACCGCCCCTAAGGAGTCCTCAATAACCGAGATGTATAGGATTAGGGGTTTCCCAGGGACAGGAGGTTGCAAAATCGGAGGATTGGATAGATATTCCTTTAGGTCCTCATAGGCCTTTTGACACTCTTGATTCCATTCAAATTTGACTCCTGCCTTTAGCAATTCATAAAACGGGCGGCACCTCTGAGAATGTTGGGATATGAACCTTCTGATGAATTGCAATCTACCAATCAGTCCTCGAAGTTCCGTAATATTTTTTGGCGGAGGCATGTCCATGACGGCCTTTGCTTTATTAGGATCAATCTGGATCCGCTGTTTGCTAACTATAAAGCCTAGAAACTTCCCTGAAGAGACTCCAAAAACACACTTCTTCGGATTCATTTTCAACTTGTACTCCCTAGCTCTTTGCAGCACCTTAGCCAGGATAGAGGGGTGTTCTTCTTTGGTTCTTGATTTCACCAAGATGTCATCCATGTAAGCTTCCATGTAGATATGCATCATGTCGTGGAAAATAGCCATCATGGCCCTCTGATAGGTGGCACCTGCGTTCTTCAGACCGAACGGCATAACCACGTAGCAGTACGTGCCCTAGGGCGTGGTGAAGGAAGTTTTCTCTTGATCCTCCGGAGCGAGATGAATCTGATTATAACCTAAGTAACCATTTATGAATGATAAAGATTCATACCCGGCAGTGTTATCGACTAGGACGTCTATGTGAGGCAGCGGGAAGTCATCTTTGGGACATGCTTTATTAAGATCCCTGAAATCGATGCAAATACGCACCTTTCCATCCTTCTTGATAACAGGGACTATGTTTGCCACCCACTGGGGATATAGAACAACTCTAATGAACCTGGCCTTGTATAACTTATCGACTTCTTCTTTAATCCTTAAGGCCATGTGGGGGTGAAATCTTCTCGACCTTTGTTTTACGGGTGTTGCCCCTGGTTTAAGTACGAGTCGGTGTTCCACTAAAGAGGGGTCAAGACCTAGCATGTCCTCGTAAGACCAGGCAAAAGAATCACTATACTCCCTTAGAACCTTGACTAGATCTTCTTCCACTTGCGGAGGGAGATTAGCGGCAATAATGATGGGCCTTGGGTCTTCTTCAGTTCCCAAATTTATTTCATTCGTAGGTTCATCCACTGCCGACGATGGCTCATCGAATCTCTTTAATCCTTGCGCATACAGGTCGGCAGTGTCATCTACGTTGCTGTCCTCATCATCAATCGGGTCTTTGTCATCCAAGACTTCATAGACACCGAGTCTGTCATCGCTCCACACCCCTTCTATTTCCTCTTCGTCTTCTATCACGATTGCCGTAGCGACGAACTCTGGACACTTCAAAAGAGCATGACATCGCTGAGCCAGATCCTGCAAGAACCTATCAGGAATGGATTTGGAAGGACTCGCAAGAGGGCGCGGCTCAAGCTCGGAAGGATTGGGAAACCTAAAAGAGGACCCTGCTTCTCTAGTTCTAACTGACTCTACTTCCCTAGACTCGACGGACCCTACGCCTAACCTAGGAGAAAGAAAACCTAGTGGAAAGGAAGGAGCAGGGGACTCGTGCCCCTGGGAGGAGGATGGAGACAAGGTAGCATAATCTTCCACTGAAATCTCCGTTTCAAATTTGACGTTTTTTTTTGGAGATCAGTGGAGATCATACAGCAGGATGGAGGAGGAGGAAGTTGCATGGGGAACAACTCGGGGAAGATGCAATCGAAGAATGGGCCAGAAGATCGAAACCACATCTCGTGGAGTGGGGTGGTGGAGGAAGGAGGAGTGAATAGAGTTGACAGATCAATGGGTGGGCAGCGTCCACATGCACATCGGACAAACAAGATTTCAAGTGGTCTTTCCGTGCAATACGGATTGACCATAATTGGGGGTGAATGGGGTATGGACTCCAATTGTTGAAAGAGAGATGAGAGGCGGGAGGGAGACCAAGAAATGATGATGGGTGAGCTCCCCTTTTCTTGCAGATGGGTAATTGGTTTCTTTGGCCTCCACTGAACAAGCTGGGTTTCTTGATTCTTCTTCTGATCATGGCCATCTGGTTTGCTGAACATTCTAGCAAATGATCGACTGAAGTCTAGCATATCATCAACAGGTCCTGTTGGTAGCAGAGGTGGACCGGAAATCATGCAAGCTGTATCTTTCTTTTCTGACTGTGCTGATTGTGATTTTAGGGTACCTGGCTGAAGAGGACCTTTAACAAAGTGTTGACGATAGTCCCATGTAAGTGGTCTTGAGTCACCAAGAACTGATAGTGCAGACTCTCGATAACCGAGACCTCGCCTGCTCATCTTTCTTCCTTTAGGTATTGGCTTAGTACGCCCCTGTAACTCTGCACCGAGGCCTCTCCCCGGTTGATAACCCAGCTTCAATATGATATCCCAACCCTTGGAATCTCGGATCTGGGGTTTCACCTTGATACTGACAGGTGTAGTGACGGGCTAGTGTGGTGCATAAGCCCAAGGGAAATCCAGATCTAGTACAGAAATAATGGGCCGACTGCTGGGCCACAATGTGGGCAAAATCTTCTCTGAAATGGCTTTTATAGAATAGATCGTGGATAAGCTTTTGACCTTGACCACCCTCCCTTGAAAAAGGAATTTAAGACATTGATGCGCGGTGGATGGCACGCCACTGAGAGTATCGATCCACGGATGACCCATGATAGCCGTGAACATAGGGTCAATGTCCAATACATAAAATTCAATGGGCATAGTAAGAGGCCCAAGCTCAGCTTGAATGGTGACAACCCCGTGACACGCTCTACTTGAGTTGTCATATGCAGCTATAGTCGTGGGGGTCGGGCGTAGAAGTTCTTCTGGTATATTGCAGGCCCTGAGGGTGCTTGTTGATTTGTTTTGCTCCTCTTCTTCTTTTTGTCTTATGTGCAATAAAGATGATAAGCAAAAATCAAAGATCTCAATCAACCCAAGGACATGCGAACCATGAACCTAGGCAACCGGAACAAGCTCTAGCATGGGCATGCTATCTCAATCATCAAACTAAAATAAGGAAATAAAGAAAAACACAAGCCGGGGCGTGGAGCAAAAGCAAATAAAAACACACCGCAAGGGTGGAGCAAGCAAAGAAGATAAGAGGTATGAGATGGAGAGAAAGCTAATGCCCAATACCAAGAAAGAATGTGATCGCCACCAAAGGTGAAACAAGCCAAAGACTTGAAAATACCTTGGAAATAGGTAGATGAAGCACCCGCCCACGGGAGAGAGAAAATCAGGGAAATTTGCAGATCAACGGAATGTAACGGCCGAAAGCCAACGCGTCACTGGGAAGTGACGGTCGCTCGATGAACCGCTATATGAATCTGACGCGCCTGCACAAGACCGTCAAATAACCTGCAGCAATAGCTTGTGGATTCTTTTAACTCCAACTCCTCCAGCCGACCAGAAGACTTGGGCCTCGTGTGGTGAACCTGTAAACCTGCCAAAGAACATGAAAACACAAGAGAACAAACCCAGATTAGCCCTTTAAACAATATAGCATCAATTCTTCAATAAACTCAATAGCATGCAAAAGGACAGGAAAGTACCGGGGAGGTTTTGGTTTTTTAACCCCTCTGGGCGTTTTAAAAAGATAGGAGGATGTTTAGATGATGAAAAACCAGGGAGAACGTGGAAAAAGAAGAGGGACAATGCTTTTGATGAAAAGGAGATGAGGAGGAACACAATATGTAATGATGAACTTTGAAAACCAATAGAACGAATACTCCCTTCACCGTGAAGTAGATGAACGTGAAAGATAATTCTCCTTGGTCAGATGTGACTCTAGAATGCGGCAGCACTTCGACGCGAACTCCAGATCTTCCTCCTTCGGGCCATGAAGTTAAGGGTGCTATTTATAGACCCTCAAACTCTCCGGTCGAGCAGAGGATAATCCAGCAAGATAAAAGGATAACTCTTAGCAAATCCTTGAAGACAATATCACCAAGAGTCCATAGAAATAAACAGAAGGTTCTGAGGATCAGATTTGAAAGAGAATCAACAATTGAAGCTCTTATCTCGACCACGGAGTAGCATAGAAAAGGCATGAACTGCCATGACTCTCTGTTGGATGTAACGGCTGGTCGACAGACCGCTACATAAAAATAACGCGCCAGGGAACGTCCGTTACATTCAACCTTATCTCAAAAGAGATAAGATCAACAGGAAGAAGATCAAACAAGTTGGACTCTCGTAGGAAAGTAACGGCCAAGGCTGGACGCGTTGGAATAAATAACGGCTGCACTACAGACCGTTAGATTCAATGGATAAGCAAGAGGATAAGCTTTAGAACAAAGGCCTCAAACTTTAGGACTCTTCAATAAGTAATGGCCCAGGGATCATGCGTTATATGGAAGTAACGCACCCAGGGAGGACCGTTATTAATAATGAGGATAAAAAAAGGTGCAAAGCTTGCTAAGCTCATCGAAATAAAAGGCCACAATAAACCACACTCCAACCAAGGAGAAGACCCAATAAACAGGCTTCAAACTGATCAAGGAGACTCGATGAAGAGTGAACAACTCGGAGCATCATATGGATAAACAAGGAGATGACCCAACTAATTGGTCATAAAACGGGTGTCAACAGATGCCCCTCCTTAACGCCCTCTTTGCAGGGGAGCGAGTGGAGGTGAAGCGGAAATGAAATGGAACATGGAGATGAAGCGGAAATGAAGCGGAGTGAAGCGAAAAAGTGGGCGTTAAGGTAAACGACACCCGTTCTTTACCAACAAGCGATAGGAACTTTCTGGAAAACTTCGAACTGATCACAAGGAAAAAGCCAACCAAAGGACGCATGTCTGGAGGAACTAACAACTAAGGAAAGGAAACACGGCTAGCCGCCGGAGGCAACGGAAAGGAAAGAGAACTAACTAAACTCCAGACATGAATCTTCAGCCAACCAAATCGAGCGACGAGATCAAAGGAAACCTTCTAATTCAGAGTGGAATAATTCTCCTCATTCAAGATCAAGAATACAGCTATTCACCAACATCGAGATATCTTGAACAGATGAAGCACATGAATGCTCGAAAGATGCGTATGACGCATGCTGGGCTAAAGAAAAAGAAATCTTTAAAACAAATGCAAAGAAAGATAAAATATCATGATACTCGAGAATAATATTGCTAAGCTGGAGAAACCAAGGTCAGGACACCATTTGCAACCACGGCGTGCAAGACAGAACCATCGTCCCCAAATTTTTCCAACCTAACGGCCTATCCAACGATTAAATATGTGAACTTAGATCATCATCATTTTTGTTTAAGGGGAACATCAGATCCCAGAACACATGAATGACCAGCCGGTTCTCGAGATAATATATCATAGATATATAGTAATGCATTAAGGGATAAGGGAAAGAGATACAATACCTGACTTACCTGCCTGATGAACGACAAAGCGTGATGCTTCATTCATGAGAAAGAGGTTAGCCAATAATTGATATGAGTATAAATCAAGGCATAACCATCTGTACGTGTGATAATCATCAACAATGAACATTATGGCAGAAAATGCAATCATTTAAACATCAAATAGACTATTTCATTCATCAAGAAACTTGCAAGTTTGTAACGGTCTACTTAGAGGGCGTTACATAAAGTAACGGCCAGGGAAGAGCCATCATAAACTAAGCGGTTCACATTCTCCAATGAAATAGTTCAAATTCATGTAACGGTCAGAATAGTACGCGTCAGAGAGTGTAACGGTCAGACGACAGACCGTCACATTTCTTGAGCGTTCAAAAAAAACAAACCGGACGGCCCACGGCCTCATTCATTCGACACTCAAGCAACCAAAACACCAAACGCTCTCCAAAAACCCCAACGAGAGACACCGGCGACCACCGACTTCCAACCAAAGAAATGGCCGGCGACGAGGCCCCGCAGCCACCGAAGAAGAGGGAGAGAGGGAAGAAGAAGGCCATACGCTGCCTCCACCGCCGGATAGTGCGGGAAATCATCCCGCCGCCCGTGGAAGAAGAAACGGCGAGAAGGAGAGCTCCAAGGGTGGAAGAAGACCAAGGGGAGGTTCCCCTGGATGAGGGAGAACCCAAGGAACCAGAGAAGAAGAGGAAGAGGGGCCAAGATCATGAGGTAGGCCTCCGCCCTTAATTTTCAAAATTTTAATTTTTTTGTGTTTTAGTATGAATGCCTGTGGGAATGGGGGTAGAAAATTGGTCCATGAACCCATTAGGATCATGTGTAGGCCTTTTGGCCAAAGAGGGAGAGCCATGGAATGCAAAGGGAAAAACACCCTCTAGCAGGGAATGTGACGGTCCTTCCAGTGACGCCCCATCCCAGGGCCGTTACATGCGCTAGAGGCCAGAACTATTTTTTAGGTCTTTAATTATTCAATTTTTGTTTTGTTTTCATTTTATAAATGCTATGCAATAATTTTATGATGCATTTGACTAACTTATGCTCTAAATGAATGCAGGGAAAGAGACGGACAAGGATATCTTGGCTTCAGATCCAGGCGGTGTACCAGGCACTGCCCGATTACCAGAGAGAGAGATTGGCCGGGATGGGATTCGCCGATGTGCTGAGCATCGAGGTGACCAGAATGGACACGCCTCTACTGTACGCCTTGCACGAGAGATGGGATCCGATCAGCAGGGCGTTCATCTTCCCGTGGGGTCACATGATCCCCACGCTGGAAGACATGGCGAGGATTTCCGGGCTGCGAGTCCACGGAGCCGCAGTGACAGGATGGACTTACAGGAACTACCGGGAGATGGCCCAAGAGCTGCTAGGGCTGGATTTGATTAGACCGAGGCAAACATCATCCCAGCTCTAGAGATCAGTACTACAGGAGAGCTTATGACTGAGAGTAGCAGCGATAGCTGTGGGTGAGCTACCAGAGGAGCATCTGGGTAGAGTGATTGACCAGGTGCGCCCACGAGTGGCGGCAGAGGCGGGACCGGAGGGAGATCGCACCCTGAGGTAGTTTCTGATGCTATTGTTCGGGAAGCTCTTGTTCGCGACTCGAGCAGATGTGATCAGCTGCAGGCTGCTGCCGATGATCGAGGATCTCGGCAGAGTTGGAAAGTATGCCAGGGGAGCGGCAGTGCTAGCCTTCCTGTTCGAGTCTCTCAGCACGACGGACCGACAGACAATGCTGGGCGGCTTCTCGCCTTTTCTATAGGTAAATGCAATTTAAATGCTTTGTATATGATTTATGCAAATGTTTATGCAAATGATTATGCAGTTGACTGACTTAACTAAATGCAGTTTTGGAGCTACATGTACCTCCCGGGCATCGGACGGGGCACACTACTCCATGCCGATCGCATCCCGATCGCCAGGCGATGGGTGGTCGCGAGGGACCCGGGGTCGATCATTAGATTGACCCGGGCGATCCAGGACGACTTGGATTCCTTCCCGCACACGGCGGTAAGCCCGAACTCAAAATGCTTCCTAAATGATTTAAATGCTTTTATATGCTTCTTAAATGATGATAACCGGACTAACATGCTGATGAATGGATTAACATGCTTCAGGTGAGATGGACCCCGTACAGAGGCGAGAGTTACGAGGGACAGCCATGGGTGGAGGCAGCCCTCTCGTACCGGGGACGAGACATATGGTTGCACTGCATCCATATCATCGAGCCTCTTCATTATCGGCTGATTCTGAGGATTCGGGGACTACATCAGCCTGAGGTGACCTTCCCACGCCGCAGTGACGACCACCCGGGGAAATCAGCGAAAGGAATCAGCGGCGACATAGACTGGTGCGCCCGGAAAGCAAAGTACGTCTATGACTGGAATAAGCGGGGCAGAGCAGTGAAAGAGCGGGATAAGAGCGATGAGGCGTATTTGAAGGCTTTCGCCCGACTGTACGGGGACCGGGTGTACCGAGGTACCCGACGACCGGTATGCAATTCTAAACTCAAAACTCTGAATGCCTTTCATATGAAAATTTTTATTTTATATGCACTGACTCACATGCTTCTAAAAATGCAGCTAGACCCTGAGGGAAGGATAGCCGAGCTCGAGGGGCTTCTTCATGCCACTGTCCAGTAGTGGGACGAGTACCGGACTGCCTTGGAGCTCCTGGTAAGATTCCCAAAACCTTGGACTTAAAATAATTATGCTTTATGATGCTAATGATGCAAATGCAATTGACTGATCGAGACTTCTAAATGCAGCGGGCCGAGGGAGCCCAAAGAGCGGGACCGGATGCCCCATCGTCATCCTCACAGCCTGCCGGAGGCAGGGCTAAGCGAGACGCCGAGTTTGCTCGAGCAGTTGCTCGGGCCGAGGAGGCGGAGGCCACCCTCGCGGAGCGGGTAAGATGCTAAATGCTTATGCAAGTTAAATGCTTATGCTTACATGCCTATGCTTATGAAAAATGAAATGCTCATGTGACTAACTATATGCAACGCAAACTACAAGCGAGAGAGCTAGCCACAGCAGTGGCCGAGGCAAGGCTGGCTCGAACGGAGGCAGAGCGTCTCCAGGCAGAGATGGAGCGAGGACGATCGGAGGCGGAGCAACTCTGGACAGAGCTAGCTCGGTCATGAGCTGAGGTGGAGAGACTCCGAGCCGGGACGGCAGACTTGGATAGTTACTGGACCGAGGCACGGGACACGCGGCATCAGATCTTCAAGCTGAAGATCAAGCTACGGACGATGGAGCGGACGGTGAGAATGATGGGTCGGGGACCAGAGCGGAGTGCCTCCCAGAGTGGAGTACGGAGGAGTGCTGCCCCGAGCGGCTCGATAGGGGATTTCCTTGCCAGCTCCTCTGGCCAGCGGAGGAATGAGAGGGCAGAGAGAGGACAGCAGGAGGAGAGCGCCTCCATAGCACCACCTGCGAGGAGACCTGAGGGAGGAGATGATGATGGCGGCCCGGCGGATAAGCCGGCCGAGTGATGCATTTTTTTTTTGGTTTCCTTATTCTTATTACTTGTACATAACTTGTATGGGAGATGAAAAATGGAAATGCAAATCTTTTTTTGTGGTTTGTTATGACTTTCATGTGAATGAACGGATGTGTATGCAAATAGGTGATCATCTGAAAATGAATGGGAATGAATGCAAGAAAATGTATTGTGAGAGTATGATTGGAATGCAGGAAATGTATGTGGATGTGCTAAAGAACGGATGAGAATGAGTGTATGTTAAAGAATGGATGTTTGCATGAAGATGAAATGTGAACGATGGGGATGAGACTGTGTGGATGGGCAGTAAAATGAAAAACATGTCAGACCGCCAGGTCTAAACAGAGGCAGATCGAAATAGCTCAAGTCACAGCAGCAGACAATGTAACGGTCTATGCCCAGACCGTCAGGACCAAGTAACGCGTCAAGTGAAGGCCGTTAAAGAGGACAGAGCCCAATTTGTAGAACTGAGCAGCAGGAAGAGTAACGGATCAGATATGGTGCGTTATATACAAGTAACGGCCAAATGCTAGACCGTTAGAGATGGCAGAGCAATGTTGAACTACGAACGTACTGACTGTACTCAGTGTGTATAGACCTTGCCAAGGTGATGTGTAGACTTCAAGTGCAGACGCCCAGATGATGTATAGACATCATGAACACAGCAGCAAGGATGTATGGACTTGGACAAGGGATGTACAGACTTGGGGCTTGTGCTCACGTTGGGCAATGTATATACTTGAATCAAGAATGTACAGACTTGAAGCGGTGTGGACGTATAGACTTGGGATGAAGACTGTACAGACTTGGAGAATGTATGGACTTTGAATGAAGCCTGTACAGACTTGGAGAATGTATGGACTTTGAATGAAGAATGTACAGACTTGGGGAGACATGGAATGTGTAGACTTGGGGAACGTACACATTTGGATGAAGAATGTACAGACTTGGGGAATGTACACACTTGGATGAAGAATGTACAGACTTGAACGACGTGTAGACTTTGGACGGAGGCTGTACAGACTTGGGGGAAGGTATGGGAATGTATAGACTTCAACAAATGCATGGACTTCAACGAATGTATAGACTTGCACCTAATGTATGGACTTCAAAGTGAATGGGATGTATAGACTTCAACAAATGTGACGTATAGACTTCAACAAATGGGATGTATAGACTTCAAAGAATGGGATGTATAGACTTCAAAGAATGTGACGTATAGACCTCAAAGAATGTGGGATGTATAGACTTGGGTGAAGATGTGGAATGTATAAACTTGGGTGAAGATGTAGAATGTATAGACTTCGAAAATGATGTATGAACTTGAAGCTGATGTACAGACTTGAAGCTGATGTATGGACTTGAAGCTGATGTACAGACTTCAACAAATGTACAGACTTCATCAACGGTGTATGGACTTCAAAAATGCATGGACTTGAACGAATGTACAGACTTCAACATGATAGATGCATGCAGACTGGGATGATGAAGGGGATGTATAGACTTAACCAAATATGCAGGAAATGTGACAGCTCAGGCAGTGCGTCGGAGGCAGATAACGGCCATGAGCAAGACCGTTGAGAATGATTGACCAAGCAGAGGCCAAAACTGATCAGCAGAGAATGTAACGGCTCAGAGAGAACGTGTCACAAGAATATAACGGTCTAATGCTAGACCGTTAAGCTTGACAGAACAGGTTTGATCAAATTAAACCCACAGAAAATGTGACGGCCCAGCTCTGGCGCGTCAGAGGAAAGTGACGGTCTAGCGACAGACTGTTAGATAATGAATTATACTCCGAGACGGATTGAGCCGCAAGGGGAAAAACCCGAGATAGGAAGCCTCAAATCCATTCTAGACTCCTCCCGGACTTAAGATAAAGCCTTCCAATCCAAATCTTATCTCTTTAAAGCTGAAACCAAACCTTTAAAACTTGGAAACTTAGCCAAAATCGTATCTTTCTGAATTCTCTGCTAGAAGGTTGAAAAACCTCTCTTAAGGGCAGGAAATAAGATGAACAGAAGCTTCGAGGTGATAGCTATGGAAGAGAAAGTCTACGCCGGACCCAAAGCTGCAAGAAAGGAGTACGGAGAGCTACAAAGGCTGACCTCAATTCCCAAGCACCTAAGCTCCAATGCTTAAAGAGTGGTAAGCTTCCATGACCTAACCAAGTTCAGAAATTCCTGCACTTCATCTTCTTCCTCATGATCTTCTTCTTTTCTTAGCCCCTCCCCGGTCCAAGATGCTATTCTAATCTGAAGTGGGTGGCTCCCATGGTAAAGGCACTCCCTTTAGAGGTTACATCAATTCTCAAAGCATGGCACCTCCAACCTCTCTTGGTTTTAGGCAAGAATTTCCATAACTTGACATTAGATTGGTCTAGTATTTCTGCCCTCATAGAGTTGTGGCATCCACAAACACATACGTTCATCTTCCCTTCCTTCGAAGCAACAGTCCTATTGGAGGAGGTAGAAACCTATCTAGCCCTTCCTAAGAATAAGGTGGGGGATGAAGACCGAGTTTGCTACACGATTAAGCCTATCGACCCGTCCTTGATCTTGAGTGATTTCATCCATAATTCAAAGGACGTGAGGACCATGATCAGCCAACACCACATACACTTGATACCCTTGGCACAATGGATAGTCTCTCATTGTAAAAACAAGTGGGAGAGACATGAAGCAATAGCCAAGGCGGTGGCGGTTTGCTTATGTGGAGTCTTTCTTTTCACTACAACCAACCACCTTTTAGATACTCAAAATCTCCGCATTATTAGTGGGTTGTGGTGGGGAATGTCCATCTCTCAAGCGATCCTCTCATACCTCTATGAAGGACTCAGCTCGGCTTGCTTAGGAGGACCTTTGTTTGGCTCCATGATACTCCTTGAGTGTTGGATGGGAGTGAGAATCAAGTTCCAACCAAAGGAAGATATTAGTTCTGCTAGCCGGATCTTCGGGAGCCTGTTCGAACACATTTTATTTCATCTGGTTTATTATTATTTTTATTTGTTTTATTTATTGATTGATTATGGATTTATTGGCGTGCCAGTCACCGTGATGACGATTCTTATTGTGCGCTCGATCTGACTTGGTCAGTCGATTGTGAGTGATCGTGTCTGGACTAGAAGTCCGTCATACCCTGAACGCTATGACGTTAATTACGTCCTCCCTAAGGAAGACAACCCTTGATTAAACGCTAGAGGTAGGAGGAAGACAGCGGTAAAGCTGTATGCTCAAAGGAGACAAAGTTCATCTGCTTGCAAGGCGTTAAACGTATTTGAGCAGAGCAGGGGTTTATTAATTACGGGAGAAACCCGCCGGCATATTCCCACCATCTTGGATGATGCCAAGTGGGGAATAGGAAACCACCCATGCAGCGGCAGGGTAGGCTCCGCAAAAGATCGGGTATATATAGACATAACCCGGAATCTGGATGGGGACCGGCCTGATGTAACACACCCGGTACGAGTGCGACGTCTTATTAATATCCCCCTTTGGAGGGCCATCAGAGATCACGCAAGGGCATAACTCCGTGGGCCAGCGGGGTTAAAGGAGAATACCACACTCGATTGGTGGGGATATGTAAATTTCGGCAGCATGTTCCCTCAACCTGGATTATGCCAAGGAAGGATAGGTCATCATCCACGGAGAGCCGGGACAACGACCGAACAAAGATGGGCACCAGGCCCAGGGACATATCTTGCCTTCATATTATTGATCAATATTCCCTTGGAACCCATCAGAACACATGTAATGACATGGTTCTTTGGGTTCATAAGGCAGCGGTGAAATCCAGATTCGGGACGAGAGCTGTAGGGGAGGTCTTCCCCATTGTTGTATCTCATCAAGACACAAGTGATGGTCTGTGAGTATCTCCTTAAACAGATGTAGGGGAGATTAAGAAGTTTGAAGAAGAACGGTGCAGAGATGGGCCTCGGAGTGGGTTTCATCTGACTGAAGGAGGGATCTCGGCGTGATCTTGATTGGCAAGAAGGAGCTCTCGGCCTGGACATTTAATGGACGAAGGGAGGCTCTCGGCCTGGCCCTTGGGTTGGCCAAAGGGGGTTCTCGGCCTGGTATTTGGTTGGCCAAGGGGGGCTCTCGGCCTGGACATTGGGCTGGCCAAGGGGGGGTCTCGGCCTGAGCATTTGGTTGATGGAGAGGGGGCTCTCGGCCTGGTCATTGGGCTGGCCAAGGAGGTTCTCGGTGGCCAAAAGAAGGAGGGAGGCCTCTCGGCTTGGAGCTTCTCGGCGGGCTCCTAGGCGCGCCGGAAAGGGGGGGCGCCGAGAGGGGCAGTATCAGGTTTGGCAGAAAAAGGGGGGTAAATGGCTAGGAGGAGGGGCTCTCGGCAGAGGGCTTCCCGACGCGCTCCTGGCCACGCCGGGAATCTACACGTCGGGAGCCTTGCACATATAGCCTCACGTGGAAAGCGCTGTAACAGACTGGTTGTCGTTTAGCTAAAAGAAGGGGGAGGCCTCCCGGCCTTATGGTTCTCGGCGGGGAAACTTGCACGCCGAGAAGGTGAAATGCAGAAGGATTTCAGGGTTTCAGAGCTCAAAGACGATGCTCTGTTTGGGTGTTTTCTGGGATTTCAAGCTCGAATTGATGCCGGGCCAGAAGTGCAAAAGGGGAATTTCATGGAGGCTTCTATTAGAAGGATGCCAAGGGAATTGGACGATGGAATCAATGGAAGAAATCAGACCATCACCTGATCTGCGGAGGGTTTGATCTGTCTGTTGCAGGCCATTTGGGGGAGTCAAGAGATGACTATCCTCCGACCCCTCCAGACGAGCCCAGTGATATTAAAACAAACGGAGAAGGAGGGATTCTCAACGTATAAACTTCAGGCCCTAAGCATTCAATATTTAGAATGGAGGACCTGAGATCGGATCATCGTTTATGAGCGCTGGACAGCCCAGGAAACCAAGAGACTGATACCTCTGGTTCCTGAACCGCATGAGAGGGCTCGTCAGAAAACTCAGGTTATATATATAGGGAAACAGCCATTGAGATCGGAGAGGGAAGAAGAGAACAAAACTCAATAACCCATTAGATGGGGGTAGGAGTCCTATCCTCGTCCCTCTTCGAAGAACAAACCCATACGATCGGCTCCGAAATCCGAAGAGTCTAATCTATATTTCTTTCAGACAAAGGCCATATACATAGAGAGACAGACAGAGATCTGATGCCTTAATCCATCGATGCCCAGACGGGCCATCTCGATATTTCATTGCATTGCATAAAGAAAATCTTACACTGATCATGAAAGAAAAATGCAAGGCAGAAAGCTAAAAATCAAGGCCGGAACTCTCCGGCTACAGTTGATAAATCGAGAGAAGACTCGCTATATTACATCAGATAAAAGAAAAACACGGAGGAGGGGAGGGTGGAGCATTGACTCCTCTCCCTCCCCAGTGCCCACCTAGAGCTTTCCTTCTTCTTCTCTTCTCTGTTGGTTGAAAAGGGGGGGTGGCTCTTGCTCTCCGAACGAGACTCCCTCTCTATCTTTCTATTGCTCTATCTTTTTCTCTCGATCCCCTTTTTCTATCTGGCTTTCTCTCTTCTTCCTTTTTTGGTCTCTCTCTTTTCTGTCGTCCGCCTCTCTTTCTTCGAAGGGAGGGGGTTTTATAACCCCTTTCCTCTTCCTTCTCGGCAGGCACCTTCACGGCGCGCTTGAGGTAGGCTTCCCGGCGCGCTCAAATTTGACCTCTCGACGCCAGTATCTGGGCTTCGACATGGGCTTTCGGCGCCACCTTCATATAGGCCCACTTGGGGTTTCTTTAAGTGTATCATCATCCCAAAGGGTCTATCATCTATGAAATATCTTGTATTGAAATCGTGATTGCAATCTCCATCAGTCCCAGACAGGGTTCTTATCAGTCCGTAGACAGGGATTCATCAGTCCGCAGACAGGGTTTTATCAGTCCGTAGACAGGGATTTCATCAGTCCGTAGACAGGGTTTTATCAGTCCGTAGACAGGGATTTATCAGTCCGTAGACAGGGTTTTATCAGTCCGTAGACAGGGTTTTATCAGTCCGTAGACAGGGTTTTATCAGTCCGTAGATAGGGTTTTATCAGTCCGTAGACAGGGATTTCATCAGTCCGTAGACAGGGTTTTATCAGTCCGTAGACAGGGATTTCATCTTATCAATATCGTCACTCGAATGGCGACGAGCTCGGACATCAGCCTTAGTCTGGGAAGACCTCAGCCGGGTGCATAATCTGTGGAGACGATTCTTCTTCTGCTCTGTCTTCTCAGGAGCCTTTATCATCTTCATCTGCCGGTGCTGGCTTCATCTTTATCTCATATTACTTCCGTCAGTAAGCCGACATCTGACTTATCCTGACATATCGTCTGTGACTTCTTGGACGAAGCAGTAGTACAGCTCTTCTTAAAGGGCTGGAAGATCTCATTAGTCGAGTGACTGCCGCTTTATCAGTGCTGCCGTCTGAGTGACATTGGCACCGGGCATCAGCTTTGGCCGACAAGGGCTTTAGCCGGGTGAAAGGTTGATAAGCTTCATCATTAGTCTTTCACTGTTGGTCAGATCTTCTTTTCAATTATGCTTCCACCCTTATTCATTTTCCGGGTGTCAACAAATGCCCCCCACCTGCGGGCGGCGTAAGCGCAGAATAAGCGCCACGGGGGTTGCAGGTGTCTTTTACTATTCGAGGGTATCTTCCTCAATTTGTCTTCAATTCAGTTCTCAGACCTGATCATCTCGCTGTAACAGTATTCTGCACATCGATGTTTCTTCTTTTCATATTTTCTGTCATTATTTTCAGCATTTGGGGCTTTTCGGCCTGCAGGACCTCCCGGCGCGAAGCTTCTCGGCGCAGGGGCCTCTCGGCGCAGCCTGGTTGGCCAGGCTCTCGGCCTGGACCTTCTCGGCGCGCCCTGGCGCAGGGGATCTCGGCCTGGGGGCTTCTCGGCGCGGGGGCCTTCTCGGCGCGCCTTTTGGCCGCCGGGGGCTCTCGGCCTAGAGGCTCTCGGCGCGTGTTTCACCGCGCCGAGAACCTGGTCGCCTGGGCCCCTATTTAGGGCGCCGACGGCCTGTTTTTTCTTCACTCTTCACCGCTCTTTCTCTTTCTTCAGTTTTTTCCATTTCCTCTCTTCGGCGGGAGCCGTCTTCGTCCTCTCGGCCGTGGCCGCGAGTCCTTCCATCCTGGGTGACGTCTTTTGGGGATTCAATCCCTTTGCTTCCGGGATCACCCCCTCTTGGTTGGTGACTCCCTATTCTTTTTGGGCAGATCCCGAATAAGGGGATATGCTGCCGAAATTTTTATAGAATCTCATGTTGCAATCCTTATAAGACTGACTTTTAATCCACATTTCTTCTTTTGTTTACAGATATAGCAATGGCTTCTGGCTCTGCTGCTGCATCTTCTGGAGCTGCTGGAGCTAGTTCATCGGCCCAGCCAGACATATCTCGGGCCACAGTAAATTGGTTGAACGTGCACAGCTTGGATTATGGATATGATAGAATAGCTTCAGTTGACGAATCATCTGATTCTGAAACTGACACAGTGTCGACGGCCCGGGTATACTCCACGGCGACCGAGACATGCTTCAGGCGGGATAATAATTACCGGCCAGACTTCCCGAAGGATCGCCACTTGATGCCGTTCATCCGGACCTTCACAGTGGGTGGCTTGCGAGATTATCGGATAGCTCGCGTAGTTGAAGCTGCCATCCTTGCCGAGCGGGATAGCATGAAGGAATCAGTGTATCGCAGCAAGGCTATATATCTTCCCGGGGAGAAGCGGGACTGGGATGCAGTCCTTGGAATATCGGAGCTAGAACCGGAGAAGAAGATGCTTACCCGGGCACCGGAATTTACACCTGCTCGGTGGGACAATGCTGGCGGCCGAGTTAATAGGGAGAAGCCCGGCTATGGTATGTTCCTGGCACCTATAAAGTGGGGATATCGCGAAGAGCCCTTCGTGCTAAATTGCTCGGCCATTCAGTTCAAGTACCATTTGTCGGCTGGCTGGTTCGGAGACTGCAAGATCACTGACTCCCATCTATTCCGAGTAGGGGCAGTAGAATTTACTGAGTTTGTTCTGACGGAATATGCCCCTCTGCTGATCAGAGCGGGAGTATACCACAGTGTTTTTGCTTCCAGATTCCGATATCCCATCTCCAGAGGGTTATGCTGTGGGATGTTTGAAGTGTTCTGTCCTTTGTTCAACACTTTTTATACAGCAGAGGGTGAGACATCCCTAGACCTCTGGAGTTTATCACGGCTTTCCGGTCTGCCTATTGACGGTGAACCGTATGAAGAAGTCTGCTTGGCGGACTCCGAGAAAGACAGCTCTGATGGAGAAGGCAAGTATTCCCTTGGCTTCTCTTACCGATATCTGATGAAGGTCTATCGCTCCATCTGTCTGGCATATAGTAGAGGATCCTCCAAAGGCTATCATCCCCGAGAGAAAGGTAGCAAACTGAGGGTCCGGATAGGGCAGTGGCTCCAGTACTTCTTCGACGGTCCCCTGAAATATGCAGATTTCCCCTCCATGGGTCCTGTTGCGAGCAAGCAGATAAGAGCTCCCCGCTATAAATCGGCACTGCCATCTTCATTGCGCCATGCGGGCAAAGGTGGTCCCAACCCGGCAGGGGTAGATCCCATCACACACTGTGCAGCTTATTTCACATTCTGGCTGTGTACTTTTGCTCTTCCACAAGGGGACGAGACAGTCATTCGGCCAGAGGCCATATATCCAGCTTGTCAGATGGCCTGGGGGATGAAGCTGTCGCTCTGCCCAGTGGCCCTGTGTTTGATCTATAAATCTTTGGGGGACCTGTACAAGCATCGGACTCCCCGTTCTTTGAGGACCGTGGGTCCTTTTCATTTCTTCAATGCCTGGGTCTGCAGTATATTCCCTGAATTAGCTCCGAGAACCTTGCAGGCGGACACAGTGTCACCCAGGATGGTTGAATTTGCCAGCGCTGAGCCTGGTCCCTTTTATGATCAGCTATTTAAAATAAGGGGCCGACTGATAAGAGTACCAGTGGACGCCCCTGGCAGCATACATTTCTGGAGCTTGGCCGCAGGTTCAGCTCCTTTGATTGATCCTCAAAGAGAATGCAAGCTGGAGGAGATAGAGACATATATCCACCCTGTCTCAGGGGTCAACACTGCTCGGCCGATCCTGGAACCGGAGCTGGTGAGATGGGCCATGGCAATTCGGCCTAGTGTTTTGGTTTACAGAAAGGGTGGCCTGCTTCTGTTGGAGCCATACTATCCGTTCCGATTTGGGCGGAACTTTGGTTATGACCAGCACATCCCTACTTCAGTTGCTCAATTTCCCCTGGATAGCAGGGCCAAGCACGGGTCCACCATTGTCGGCGATGGCCGGTTGTGGTGGGATTTCTATCATCGTCAGGACGACGCAATTTTCAGGGTGCCCACCGTCTCCAACCGTGTTCCCCGGGTAACATCAGAATATATCAAATGGTGGAACATTCGGACCGGCTTTTTCAGGGATGGCAGGGGTGCTTTCTGGGATGTAGCAGAGCGCTCTTTCCTGAAACAGCAGCCTGGGCCGGTGTTTGAAATCCCCGAGGCCCATCTGAGAAGCTTTATTCGCAGAACCCGAGGGAGGCAGAGAACTATCTGGCCCAGCGTCGAGCTCTGAAGGAAAAGAATTCTGAGCCGCCCGCTCCTGTCTTTGCCGCTATTAATGAAGACAATTTCATGAAGACCCTGAAACATTTGTGCCATATAGGAGATGATCGCTTGGAGGCACAACAGTATCCATTTCCTGTTGAAGAGCCGCTCCCGGCAGTAGCTCATTGGAGGGGTCCAGTTGATAAATTTCATCCGTATAGGACGTTTGTACGCCGGGAAGATAGAACTCAGACGTACTATAAGCAAACGTCCTGGCTGTTCATTCTGCTGAATTTGCATGGATTATCTGCAGAAAGCCCGATAGCTGGCATTTTGAACAAGCCGCTATTTATATCATTTCATTATGTCGATGGCTGGGGCATGGACCATCTTGACTTGTTTCGCTGCCTGGATTTTCATGGCCATAATGACCTGGCAGCTTTAGTGGAGAAATGCCAGATATTCGGCGATGTTTGTTGGCTTATCAAGGAGGCTGCTTCCCGCTCCAAAGAAGTGGCTTATCTGTACTGGCCGCTCTCTGTATTTTATGATGGACCAGCAGGTATAATCTTTTCCTTTCTGACTGCAGTGTTTTCTGTTTAGCATCTGAATTTTGCATCTATTGATCCCATCATCTTTCTGCCGTTCTTAACAGACCGGCCCGACATAAAGCGGCAGGGGCTCTACAGGAAGATTATTGCGCAGGCCGAGAAGCCCACTTATTTTGAAGTCCCTGTAGCAGCACCGACTACTACTCCCCTGCCTCCTGGCAAGAAGAGGAAGGCTTCTGCAGTCAAGGCTGCGGTTGGGAAGGCCAGGAAGGCCAAAAAGGCCCATGCTCAACAATCGGCTTCGATAGCGATGGACACCGGGACCCCTCTCCCTGACATTCCCTCATTTGATGAGTTCGAAACTCAGAGGGAGGCTGCTCAGGCATCAGTTCAGGGTAACATCAATATTCTGCCATTGCATTCTTCATTCTCTCTTGCTGGATTTCAGAGGAGTGTTTAAATCTGACCACTCCTTTTTGCACAGCTGAAGAGACAGTCATGGCACCTTCTGTGGTGGAGACCAGATTGCCTTCTCCTACGCCGGCTAGTGAGGCGGAGGGTAAGCATGCCTTTTCATCTTTTTATGTTCATTTCAACTATCTTTCATCGTCCCTCTCACAGGCTTTTCTTTATAGTGATGGCCGGGGAGGAGACTGAGATTACAGGAGCGGCTGGCGATATTACTCAGCCGCGGGAGGGTTATAAGACCCAGGCGAAATGGGGCCCCGCTCCCGGAAGGCGCATAGTTACCCGGTCTTCCTCCAAGCAGATGTTAGAATTGACGGCCCCGCCCATGGACAGAGTAGAAATCTCCTCCGGTAGCTCTGCGGCCGCTTCTGAGGCAGGTGGAGAAGAAACAGATTTCAGCGGGAGCGACACGGAGGATGCCTCCAGACCAGAGGCCCCATCCGTGTGTACCGCCATTGTCTTATCATTTACACCCCCCAAGCTGTCGGTGCCATTTTCTAGAGAAGAATTACCGGAAGAGTTCGCCGCTCTGGATACCGAGGCAGATATAACTCCCCCTTTTGTGGTCGCATCAGCGGAGCTTTCTTCTTCCCTGCAACCTTTTGAGGATATTGGCATCACTTTAAAAGTGAGTCTTTTTCCCTTTATGGTTTCATTTTCTCCATCTTTATCTGCTGCTTGACGCTGCATTGATTCGTTCACAGGAATCCCCTGTTGCCCTCCCGGCTACGAGTGCAGCCGTTGAAGCCACTTTATCTGGCACCTTGGCTATTGTTCCCGCTTCGGCAGCCGTTCTTGAGATAATTCGCCCTGTGCCGGTGAGGGTGCAGTCCTCCACAGACTTAGCATCATTGGACCTGCGAAATGCAGGGGAAGGCCCGGCTCTCATCAAGGCTTTGGATTTCAGAGCTGAAATGGACCCAGCTAGGGGTTCTGCCTTTATACCAGCTGCAGTGATGACCATCGCTCCAGAATCAACAGTTCCCACAGTATCAGTCATGGAGAGCGAACCTTTGCCTCTTCAGACCGTGGTCCCCGCAGACTTGACATTGCAGGGGCTAGGCACCGAAATGGAAGAAGGAGAGGTATCTGTTGCAGAACTGGGAGTATCACCTACAACGGCCACGGAATCTGCTTCCGTATTTTCAGAATCTGAGGAGGAGATGCCTGAAGTTGCATCCGAGAGTATTCCGATGGCCGCCTCCGAGGAGATGGAGGTGGAAGATCTCCCGGCCACCTCAGAGGTCATGGGCGGAGCTCAGTTGGTGGCTTCGGCAGACCTGCCGTCTTCTTCTTCACAGCCGGATATCACCCTATGGGCGGATATAGACAGTGAAGTAACTTTTGAAGTAGCTCCTCTTCCTTCGCCTGGCTTCACTTCCCCTGAAAGTTTTGTCTGGCAACATCTGGGCATGCTGCGTCAACTGGTGGAGTCCCAACCTGGACTAACTTATTCACAGTTGAAGGAGATAGCCGGGCGCTTCACCGCCGGCTTACAGGCGATGGGATGTCCCACAGAAGTATGGGCCCAGCGGGTTCTTTTGTTGTTAAAGTTTGTTCATCGCCGGGATTTCTTGACACACATCATGTCGGACAGATTGGCAGCCTTGAAGTTGCAAAGAATGGAGTGCAAGTCCGAGCTGGCAAAGATGAACTCTATCCTTCAGGAGCGACAGCGTCAAATGCAGTCTTTGGCGGAGCGGGAGCATTTCGTGCGCGACCGGATAACTATCCTGGAAGCTGAACTGTCTGATCTCCGAGCTGAGCTGCCGCAGCTAACAACTTCTCGACCGCAGCTCGAGGAAGAAGCAGCTTTATTAGAGGGGCAGGTGGCATCCTTTCGAGACCAGTCTGTTCGACTGCAGGAAGAGGAGGCTCGGCTTCATGAACTAGGAGCCGCCCCTTCTGTGGGTCTTCTGGCATTCGAGGATATCTTCCGCAGCCATGAATCATTTTCTTTTTCTTTTCTTCTTCTCTCTTTTTTTTGTGCTCTTTTGTGATACAATGTCCCCTCGGGGCCCTTCATGTACTCACTTCTTAATGAAAGGAAAATTTTGCTTTATGTGTATCCGCCTTCTTTTCCATGTGGTTTTATCACTTCAGGGAAGTGGGGTAGTGGTTTTAGCAAACCCTCATGCGAATGGCTCGTATCTGGCAGGAGAGCGTCCACCCCTTCAGAGAAAGGATGGGGAACTCGCTCCACCGCGTGACGGCATCCGAAGAGGTGCTTAAACCGGATTCTGTTGGTAGCGGCAAACGTCCCTCTTGGCAATATGTGCTGTGAGGGAGACAATTTGCAGGAATGTGAAAGAAAGGGCCTTATCAGAATAGACGGAAAGTCTAGACTGGGTAGAGGTTATAGCAGGTGGGACGATTACAGGATATGTGGTTTTCATCAAGACAGACGTAAGGTCTGAACTGAATAGGGTTTTATCATTGATCGGGCGAAATGCCAGTCGATCAACAGCTGGTTTCATCATCGATATTGGGTTTATATCGATGCAAGAAGAGTTCATAAATTTCCTCAGAATAGACGAAAGGTCTAAACTGAGTAGGGTTTCATCATTGATCGGGCGAGGTGCCAATCGATCAACAGTTGATTTCATCATCGATATTGGATTTATATCGATGCAAGAAGGTTCTATAAGTTTCCTCAGAATAGACGAAAGGTCTAAACTGAGTAGGGTTTTATCATTGATCGGGCGAGGTGCCAATCGATCAACAGTTGATTTCATCATCGATATTGGATTTATATCGATGCAAGAAGGATTTATAAGTTTCCTCAGAATAGACGAAAGGTCTAAACTGAGTAGGGTTTCATCATTGATCGGGCGAGGTGCCAATCGATCAACAGTTGATTTCATCATCGATATTGGATTTATATCGATGCGAAAAGGATTTATAAGTTTCCTCAGAATAGACGAAAGGTCTAAACTGAGTAGGGTTTCATCATTGATCGGGCGAGGTGCCAATCGATCAACAGTTGATTTCATCATCGATATTGGATTTATATCGATGCAAGAAGGATTTATAAGTTTCCTCAGAATAGACGAAAGGTCTAAACTGAGTAGGGTTTCATCATTGATCGGGCGAGGTGCCAATCGATCAACAGTTGATTTCATCATCGATATTGGATTTATATCGATGCAAGAAGGTTTATAAGTTTCCTCAGAATAGACGAAAGGTCTAAACTGAGTAGGGTTTCATCATTGATCGGGCGAGGTGCCAATCGATCAACAGTTGATTTCATCATCGATATTGGATTTATATCGATGCAAAAGGATTTATAAGTTTCCTCAGAATAGACGAAAGGTCTAAACTGAGTAGGGTTTATCGCAGGTGGGACTCTGCCAAGAATGTATAGGTTTCATCAGAACAGTGATGGATTTCATTGTTTGTGGGACATGCGAATGGGGCATGTGGATTTCACAGGGCAAACGTAAGGTCTGTCCCAGAAAGGCTTTATCATCGGTGGGGCATGGAGCCATATGACCGACGGAAGGTTTTACCAATGAAGGCAGATGAAGGTATCGTGCCGGTTGGCACGGAACTTTTTGAATTACCATATTACTGACCCAAGTGCCCTTTCGGGTTTTCACCAGAGCCAGCCCCCTCTTGCTTTTGCCCACGCGTCCTTTCGGATTTTCACGTGGCGGGGTACCCGATTTTGCCTGCAGTGCCCTTTCGGGTTTTCACCACAGCTGGGTTTGAGCCATTTTTGCCCTTGTTCAGAATGCCTGAACAAGACTGGCGGGGTATCTCTATTTTTAACCCCATTTTGTCTCTTCTTTTCTTTTCCCTTTTCTTTTTATTGAAACTTTGATTCTATAACTGATAGGCGCAGCTTGCGCATATATCATCATTGATGTGGGTGCTAACATCAATGCAAGGGTTTCATAGGTCTCATCAGGATAGACGTAAGGTCTAAACTGGACGGGTTTCATCGCTGATTGGGCAAAGCGCCAATCAATCAGCAACGGGTTTCATCATCGGTATTGGGTTTATACCAATGCAAGGATTTTTATAGGTTTCATCAGGATAGACGTAAGGTCTAAACTGGACAGATTTCATCGCTGATCGGGCAGTGCGCCAATCAATCAGCAACGGGTTTCATCATCGGTATTGGGTTTATACCAATGCAAGGATTTTTATAGGTTTCATCAGGATAGACGTAAGGTCTAAACTGGACAGATTTCATCGCTGATCGGGCAATGCGCCAATCAATCAGCAACGGGTTTCATCATCGGTATTGGGTTTATACCAATGCAAGGATTTTTATAGGTTTCATCAGGATAGACGTAAGGTCTAAACTGGATGGATTTCATCGCTGATCGGGCAATGCGCCAATCAATCAGCAACGGGTTTCATCATCGGTATTGGGTTTATACCAATGCAAGGATTTTTATAGGTTTCATCAGGATAGACGTAAGGTCTAAACTGGATGGATTTTATCACGGCGGGACGTAAAGAGATATGCGGGTTTCTTCGTGGTTACCACATTACCGACCCAAGCGCCCTTTCGGGTTTTCACCAGAGCCAGCCCCCTCTTGCTTTTGCCCGTGCGCCCTTTCGGGTTTTCGCACGGCGGGGTACCCGATTTTGCCTGCAGTGCCCTTTCGGGTTTTCACCACAGCTGGGTTTTGGCCATTTTTGCCCTTGTTCAGAATGTCTGAACAAGACTGGCGGGGTATCTCTATTTTTAACCCCATTTTTATTAATTATTATTTTTTATCCCCCCCCTTCATGTTTAGAGGGTGTCAGACCGTGACGACACAAGATCACGATAAGCGGTAGCCTGGTTAGGACGGAGTGTCACTATACCAAGGAAAGGATATCTTGGCTAGGGCGGGGTGCCGCTAGACCAAGGAAAGGATATCTCGGCTAGGGCGGAATGCCACTAGACCAAGAAAGGGTAGCTCGGCTAGGGCGGAGTGCCACTAAACCAAGAAAGAGGTACCTTGACTAGGGCGGGGTGCCGCTAGACCAAGGAAAGGATATCTCGGCTAGGGCGGAGTGCCACTAGACCAAGGAAGGGTAGTTCGGCTAGGGCGGAGTGCCGCTAGGCCAAGAAAAAGGTATCTCTTGCCCGATTATTCGGGGAATATCAGCTGTGCAGCATGATACAGCTTCAGGTGTTTACCGTTGAGTGGTGAGAATTGGATCTCCCCTCGATGATTAACAACTATGTAGGCCCCTCCTTCGTAGACCCTTTGTATCACATATGGACCTTCCCAATTGGGATTTAGCTTTCCCTTCGGGTTGGACGCCATGACTTCTTTTTTCTTGACCATGACAAGGTCACCTTTCTTGAATTCTCGCCCTTTTACGAGTTTGTTGAATGCGGTGGCCATGCGGGCCTGATACATCTGGATATTCTTCTGAGCTTGGAGGCGCTTCCCTTCCAATTCAGCCAATTCTTCTAATCTTCTTTCTGCATTGGTTTGTTCGCCATGGGCTAGGTCGTATTGGACTGCCACTCTGAGTGACGGGACTTCCAGCTCTAGTGGGACTACTGCCTCTGAGCCGTATACCAAGGAGTATGGTGAGCACCCTGTAGGTGTTTTGAAGACGGTGCGATACGCCCACAGAGCTTCATACATCTTTTCTTCCCAATCCTTCTTATTGGCACTGACGACTTTGGCCAGCAGGGTGCACAAAGTCTTATTGAAAGCTTCTGCCAATCCATTTGCCTGTGGATTGTAAGGAGTGGAAGTCCTCCATTCGATCTTATATTTCTCGGCAAGCCGATAAACTTTCTGATTTCTGAAATGACTCCCATTGTCAGATATTATTCGGCTGGGGATCCCAAACCGGAAGATGATGTTTTGCTTGATGAATCTGGCGACCAGCTCACCAGTAACTTCTCTTAGTGCTATAGCTTCCGCCCATCGGGAGAAGTAATCTGTTATGGCCAGTATATACTTATGCCCGGCCGAGGAAGTCGGTAGTGGACCGACTACATCAGTTCCCCATTGTGCAAACGGCCAGCTAGGGACTGTAGGGTGCAGAATCGTAGGTGGCCTTCTAGGCACAACAGCATGCTCCTGACACTTCTGGCATGACTTTGCAAATGTGCAGCAGTCTTCAAACATAGTGGGCCAATAGTAGCCCAGCTTCTTGATTTCTATCTTCATCTTGGGGCCAGCCTGGTGGGCACCTGCTGTCCCAGCATGTACTTCTTTCATCGCTTGCCAAGCTTCCTCAGTGGACAGGCAGCGGAGCAGAATCTTCTTGCGTGCATCTGCCATTATTCGGAACAGAGTCCCATTCCTGAATTCATAAGAATCTTTGATTCGCAAGAGTTTCATCTTTTCTTCTCTTTTCTGCGGCAGCTGTTGGTGTAAAAACCATTGTAGCAGGTGTTGTCTCCAATCAGATGCCTGTTCTGTACTGATCGTGGCGACTTCATTTTCTTCGGGGCAGCCTTCTAGCATGCTGGGGACTTGCCGCCGATTTATAACAACAATGTTCAGTGTCTCATCTGGTGGGACTGCTATTGAGCTGGCTAGCTTTGCCAATGCATCAGCCTGGGCATTATGTGCACGGCCCACATGCTTGAGCTCAATATGATAGAATTTCGCCATGAGGCGCACAGCTTTTTGGTGGTAGGGGTTCAACTCCGGCTTTCGCACTTCGAACTCCCCTTGGATTTGTTTTATTATCAACATTGAATCCCCGAATACCTGAAGCATCTGGATACCCATGTTGAGGCTTATATGCAGTCCGATTATCAGAGCTTCATACTCGGCTTCATTATTAGTGCAGGGCTTGTTTATAGAACAGGAAGTATGCACAACCTCCCCATCTGGCGATTTCAGCACAATACCGGCTCCGGCTCGTATTCTGATCTTTCCATCGGAGTCCGTCTCTGTTCTAGATGCTCCGTCAAAGAACAGCTGCCACATAGTTGACTGAGCCTGGCAGGCTTCTAGTGTCTCATCATCGGGTAACTCAGTCCCCAACATATCATTCTCTGGCACAGGATGTTCTGCGAAGAAATCGGCCACAGCCTGTCCTTTTATTGCCCTCTGGGGTATATATGTGATATCGAATTCCATCAGAATTACTGCCCATTTGCCCAACCGGCCTTTCAGTACTGGTTGAGTCAGTATGTATTTGAGTGGATCTGCTGCAGATATCAATCTGACTTCATGTGACAGCATATAGTGCCGGAGCTTTTTAACGGCAAAGACTAGTGCCAAGCATGTCTTCTCTATATAGGTGTAACTTTCTTCAGTTCTGATCAGCCTCCTACTCAGGTAGTATAGAGCCTGCTCTTTGCCCTCTTCATTTATCTGTGCTAGCATTGCCCCCAGGGAACAGTGTGTGGCTGCAATGTACAGTATCAGGGGTTTGCCCTTAATAGGTGCCCCCAGCACTGGAGGGGTCTTGAGATATTCTTTCAGCTTCTCAAAGGCCTCCTGACAGCCATCGTCCCAGAGGAACGGCACATCTTTCATCATGAGCTTGTGAAAAGGGTGGCATTTCCCCGACAGATTTGATATGAATCGTCGGATGTAGGCCAAACGCCCTTGTAGAGATCTCAGCTCGTGAGATTCCTTGGTGGAGGGAGCTCCTGGATAGCTTTAATCTTGGATGGGTCAATCTCAATGCCCCTATGACGGACAATGAACCCAAGGAATTTTCCACTGGACACGCCGAAGGCACATTTCATAGGGTTCATTTTGAGCTCATATTTGCGCAGCCTCTGGAACACTACTCTCAGATCCTGCAAATGGTCTTCTTTTCTGCTGGTTTTCACCACCAGGTCATCAATATAGCACTCTACCTTTTTGAAGAGCAAATCATCAAAGATCTTTGTCATAGCTCTTTGATAGGTAGCGCCGGCATTCTTGAGGCCGAACGGCATCCTTTTATAGTGGAATATCCCCTTCGGGGTGCGGAATGCAGTGTGCACTCTGTCTTCTTCAGCGATCCAGATCTGGTTATATCCGGATGACCCATCCATGAATGACAGGGCTTCATGGCCAGTGGTTGCATCGATCATTACTTCAGTAATTGGCACTGGGAAATCATCTTTTGGACAAGCCTTATTCAGGTCCCTGAAATCTACACATATTCTGATCTGCCCATTTTTCTTCTTCACGGGCACTATATTGGCCAGCCATGTAGTATACTGGTTTTCTTCAACAAAGCCTACATCAATCAGCTTGTCGACTTCTTTGTTGATCTGATTTATCAGTTCAGGACGCATTCTCCTGGAAGGCTGCTTTACAGGGCTTGCCCCGGGTTTATCGCCAATCGGTGCTGTGCCACATCAGAGCTCAGTCCCGGCATTTCATCATATGTCCATGCAAAGCAGTCTCGGAACTCTTTCAGAAACTGTATGTACTGTTCTCTGGCAGCTGGTTCTAGCAGTGCACTGAGGAATGTCGGCCTTGGCTCATCTGCTGACCCCAGATTCACTTCTATCAGCTCATCGACGGTGGCCTGGCCTCCGTCCTCAACTTCGGGTGGGGCTTCTTGCAAATCAATAAAGCCTCCCGGGATATAATTCTCTTCAGTTTCATGTTCTTCTGTATCGTCATCCTGCTCATCAGCGGATGTCGGCTTATCATATAAGGCCGATACCATCGGATTCTGTTCAGTCTGCCCCGAGGACGAGACTGGTTCAGAAGAGAATTCAAAAGTGGAATCTTCCGCTCTTAGGGATCTTTCTGTTGCAGGCTCCCCTGAAAGGTCATCTTTCTGTAGAGCCCGGACTTCTTCCAGAATGCGCTCAAATTCCAGGCATTCTCTCAGTTCTTTGGCCATCTGGTCTTCATCCGGGGTTTCCGTATCAAATTGTGCTTCGGCCTGGAATAGATCCTCCTTGCAGGACGGGTCCTTCCAGCACCGACCCCTCTCAGTTTTATCAGACATCCCTGCTTCTGGCTGGTCATCTTGGGCTTCATTGTCTGTTATGGTTTGATACATAATCTCTTCATCCTCAAAGGGATATTGATCATATCCTATCCCAGGGGAGTCTCCATGCTGGTAGAAGGTAGAGATGACATCCACCTCGGCTTCATAATATTCTTGAAGGGTATAACCCAATCCCGGATGCTGTGTGATCTTCCTCAGTTCCTTATTATCTCGAGGCGGATCCCATAGCTCCCTGAATGCTTTCTTCTGGGCTGCAGATTGTAGTGATGGCATTTGCATCTTGGAGAACATCTGCGAAACCCGCTGGGTAGTATACTCCAGGCCTGTAATCGGCACCATCTGGTTTGCGGCTTCTTCAGGGACCATGCAGTCTTGATCATCTTCTTCGACTGCCTCCCCGGTGTAGAATATGGTAGGTGGCTCGCAGAAGCGAGGGATTTCCATAGTCTTCAGTGGCAGCACTGTTTGGTATTCTAGGCTGGCGACGGGTTTGATTAAACCTCGTGGGACCTTCACCTGTATGCACCTTTCTTTCATTTCTTGATCAGTGCTATCTGGATGGATGCTAGGAGGGGTGATCCGAGCAAAATCATCAGCATAAGAGATGTGAGCTACTTCATGCTTTTCAACATAACCCCTGGGTGGCGGTGGAGACCAAGCTTTTGCCTTCGTCGCCGGCTTCTTCTGGCTGATCACAGCCTCTTTCTTTTCATCTTTTTGTGACACCTCGGTGTAGTAGGAGGCATCGAGCATATGGCATTCGAACACTTCAAAGGGATGTAGGTCTGCAAACACCCTTTCTTCCTTTCCTTCATGGCAGTATTTTATGCATTGGTGTAGCGTGGATGGCACTATCTGATATTCATGCAGCCACGGTCTCCCCAACAGGGCCTTATACGTGGTGTTGGAGTCGATCACATAGAATCGTACCACGGTAGTGAGGTCGCCCAATGTGAGGTTGAAATCAGCCACCCCGAGAGGTGTTTCACATTTCTGGTTGAACCCAGCAATCTTCATGTCTCTGACCTTGGTAAGCTGCAGATCAAAGTAGTATTTCTGATAGATGCGATATGGGAGAATATTTACAGCAGCCCCGGGATCTATCAGTATCCTGCTCAGCGACTGACAGTTCAGGGAGCCCCTCATATACAACGGTCTGTTGTGACTGGCATTTGGGATCAGCATATCATCTTCTGTGAACGTGACTGATGGTCCAGCATTCACTTCTGCCAAGAGTGCTTCACATTGTGCCGGCGACTGCAGGGCATCCACAATTGCTTGGCGGGCCTCTTCACTCAGAGAGAGTATCTCCCAGATGGAGAATCTGGTGGGGAGCTTCTTCAACATTTTCATGATTCGACTGCCAACCCGAACATTAGACAGCCTCATCTCCTCTGCCCACCGGGGTCTTGGAGGTTCATGTGGTGCCTGTGGCCTTTGCTGCCCAGTCCCAGTTTCATTTTCTTCATCGGTCTCCCGGAGGGCTTCTTCTGTAATGACTGCCCCTGGCTTTGCTAGAGGGCTATTTTCTTCATTTTCCTCATGCTGTTTATGCTTTCCAGTTGCTGTCTGCTGGCATTTATTGCTTTTAGCTGGAGCAGTATGAGCTGGCTGCTCGTTTTCTAAGCTGGACAGGAACTCCAGGAATGAAGGGGCTCCTTCTGCTTTATCTTTTCCTTGGTACAAGCTGGCAGGGGGAGGAACCTGGACACCGCGCACCTCTGGTTTTGGGATTTGATAGGGTTGCTCCCCTCTGAACATAATATTATGGTTAGCTGGTGGCGGACGCCCCCATTTTCTCCCAGAACGTGTTGCATGGGCTGAGGTAGAGGCCTCAGCATGATTGGCTTCTAGCGGGACATCTGATGCTTCTTGTTCATCATCCTCCCCGGGCAGGGAGAAGAGTACCGACAGAGTATTGCATTGTACTGTCGTGACCTTCTTTCCCTTTTTGGCCTTAGGCCGTCTCTTCTTTTTCTGGGAATTTGGCTTTGCTAGTTCCTGCCCCCAGAAGGGCTCAGTCTCATCTTTTCTTTGTTCTGCCTCCGGCTGCTCTTCAATTTTCAACTCTTCGAGCTGCTCCCAGAGTATACAGTCTTTCACCAACAGGTGTTTCGGCTTTTTCTGCTCATACTCATCAAGCTCATTAATATATTGCTGCAGACGCCTGGTCGCAGGGCTTTCTTCTTTATGTGCAGGGAGGGGAGTCTGTCTCCTCCGGTTGCGAGTATGGATCCGGATGACTGGTCCGGTCTCAACTGCAGGCCATATTGGCTTTATTGGAGGCGACTCAGGCCTTGGGGTGACACCCCGGATAACTGCTCCGTTGGTTTTGACCGCGGGAGTCTTCTTTTTGTTTTTTGTGGGTACCGTCTGCCATCCTTCCTGATCTCTCAATGGGGTGAGGAGGCAGGCTTCATAGGTGTGCCTGGTGCATTCTTCAATGGCTTCCTTAGGCAGCTGTTGATAGATTGAGATCATATTAGCGGCCACCCTCCAGGGCGGAAGCTCATGTGGCCGAGGAGGCTTCACCTGGTAATCTCCCAGCTGCAGTTCACCCTTCTTGACCATTCCTTCCATGATATCTTTGAAGACATAACAGTCCTCAATTGGGTGCCCCAACACCCGGTGAAATGGACAGAACATCGGATCATCTTTCTTTTCTGCATCTTCGGGCTTCTTCGGTTCAGGCAATGTTACCTTATTGAACTTATACGCCCAGTTAAATAATGCTGCAGTCTTATCCTTGGGAAAAGAGTAAGCCCTTCTCATCCTGTCCCTCAGAGAGACTTTGTCTCTTCTTTCTGTTGTATCTGCCATCGGGGGAGCTTCATCTGCCCCTTTCTTCCCTTTTTGTTGCTCAAAGGTTCTAAAATCGACGGTGTTGGCCTCAGAGTGTGACGGCCGCCGATCATTGGATTTTCCTTTTGGCATGGCGGGAGCATTGACGGTCGGACGTTTGGACAAGAACGTCTCGACCTCCGCCACTATATTGTTCAGTCGGTCAAATGTTTTGACATCTGCACCGATCATTTTTTCTAGTACCTCCCTCCTGAGGTTCTGCTTGCATATCTGCACTGCATCCTCCTGATGAGGAGGTCTTCTGCATCTCATGGCTAGATTTCTCCATCTTTTGATGTACTCCAGTGCAGTTTCATCCTGTTTCTGCCTGGTAGCATACAGTTCTGCTATTGTGATTTCCCTTTCCGTGACATGAAACCTGTCGCGGAATTTTCTCTGCATATCGGGCCAATCAACCACTGATCCTGCTGACAAGCTTGAATACCATTCAAAGGCCAACCCAGTGAGGGACGAGCCAAAGAACTTGAGCAGATAGGCTTCATCGACTGCTAGGTCGCCCATGATTGTAGTATAGTAGGCTATATGCTCCCTGGGGGAGCCCTGGCCATTGAATTTCTCAAACTTTGGCGGCTTGCTGACGCCTGGAGGCAGTCTTTTGGCAGCATACTGGGGAGGATACGGTACCTTGTACACATCATAAGTACCCGCATCACCACCAGTCTTTTCTGACAGCTTCATTTCCACAATTCTTTCAATCATCTGCTGGTGGGCTACAGCTGGATCTATATCTTCTGGAAAGAAGTGGGCTTGTTGCTGGCTGTGAGGAGTTGTCATCACAGTGGCGCGCAAGATGGGCGTGGTAGGCTGTGTATGAGACACAGAGGGCTGAGCTACTGTTTGCTGTGGAACAGATTGACTTGGTGCTTTGCCCTTATCAGCTAAGAGAGGATTAGCCAGGATAGTTGTTTCTGTGGAGCTGGATGTCTGCCCCGCAGGTTCAGCTTGCTTCGAGACTGATGTAGCTTCCTGTCTCTCATTGAGCTGTCTTCGGAGAGCATTGATCTCCTGTTGGTATCTTCTGAACATCATCTGGATCATGGGATCCATGGTTGATGGAATTTGTATATCTTCAGAAGTCCCTTCAGCATCATCAACGAAGGGGTTATCTCCATCTTCCGCTGTTACCACATTAACTGTCATAGTGGTAACCCTGCGGGCTTCATCATCAATTTTCATTTTATCTTTTGCTGCCTGGCCTCTTCTTGTGACAGGACCAGGTCTAGTTGCCAGCCTGAGCAATTCATCTGGCTGAGTTGGTAGTATATCTTGCCCCCTGGCCAGTCCAGCCATATTGCAGGCGAAGATTTGCATCTTTCCTTTCCGCCTGTAGACCTTTCTTTTTATTTGGCTAGGATATCTGAGCCGGTCAAAGACCGATATTCTTTCTTTGGCTTCTTCCTTGTACAGGTCTTCTTCATTATATCCGGCCCTGGGGCCTTCTTCATAGTCATTTGAATTGGAGGAAGAGGCTTCGACCATCATTTCTTGGAAGGTTTCTTCTTCTTCATCATCCCTGGTGCCCAAGGCACGGGACAGTCTTCGCTGGCCTAGGGCAGAGCTCCCTAGGTAGTGGAAGTAGTCTTGGACTACTTGCTTAGTCTCCTCTGGGTTGCGCCTTTGCGGCTCAGGTCGGAGCATCAGTCTGTCCTGGCCCGTTTGCTGCCAGGCCAGTCTTGTCACCCGAGCATTCAGATGTTCGGCCCTGGGATATTTGAAGATATCAGCCTGTCTGGCACAGGCTCCTGATCTTCTTGCAGTAAGCATAGTGACTGGTTCACTTCTTCTCATATCGCCAACTTGGCAGCGGTTGGCAGCAGCATTGCTTTCATCTCTCTTCATTTCCCTTCTGCCCCCTGCTCTGAGGCGGGCAGCAGTGATATCAGTGAGGTTCTCTCTGTCTTCAGCTGGGGCCCAGCTTTGGATCTTCTTCGGTCGCCAGACCTGTTTGTATTTTGCTGGCTTGGGCGCCAGCGGCTTCCTTTCAGCATCTTCCCAGTTGGCCCTCCTAGAGGCCAAAACCTGGAACTTGTTGTCAGTTGGGATGGTCGGGACGATTCTGTCCGGCCGGACTCCCCTGGGGCGACCGTCGAGGTTCGCCCTAATAGCACCCATCATTATCGTCTTTCCGGAATTGGAAAGGCGACGATCAACAGCAGTAGACCGGTTCCTCCGGTTGGTTTTCTTCCCCTTCTGGGCAGCAGTGGGGACCATGTCCCTTTTCTGGACATGATGGACGTAGCAGGCGACGGCCGTGGGGGCCGTCTTCTTCGGTAAGCCATCCTTGCGATCAGCGGCCTCCACTGGGGCGTTTGCAGCAACGCCTTGCTCCTCGTTATCGACCTGTAGAAGGTCGGTGTAGACAACGCCCAAGCAGTTGGGCAGCCCGACAGTTGGGGGAAACGAACCGAACGCCAGTGGTACCGCCAGGTACCCCTCCTGGACGTGCATGTCCACCGGTTGCTTGTCGAAGCATACAGACGCGATTTGTGTTGTCATCGTAGTTTCCTGGAAACAAGGAAACACACGGAATCAGAAATTTGAGGGGGGCCCGCTGGGCCTCCTACCTTAGCGTAAAGATGAAGGGAGACTAAGTCCCACCGGGCGTGCCAGACTTGTTCGAACACATTTTATTCTATCTGGTTTATTTGTTTATTTATTTTTATTTATTTTATGTTTATGGATTTATTGGCGTGCCAGTCACCGTGGTGACGATTCTTATTGTGCGTTCGATCTGACTTGGTCAGTCGATTGTGAGTGATCGTGTCTGGACTAGAAGTCCATCATACCCTGAACGCTATGACGTTAATTACGTCCTCCCTAAGGAAGACAACCCTTGATTAAACGCTAGAGGTAGGAGGAAGACAGCGGTAAAGCCGTATGCTCAAAGGAGACAAAGTTCATCTGCTTGCAAGACGTAAAACGTATTTGAACAGAGCAGGGGTTTATTAATTACAGGAGAAACCTGCCGGCATATTCCCACCATCTTGGATGATGCCAAGTGGGGAATAGGAAACCACCCATGCAGCGGCAGGGTAGGCTCCGCAGAAGATCGGGTATATATAGACATAACCCGGAATCCGGATGGGGACCGGCCTGATGTAACACACCCGGTACGAGTGCGGTGTCTTATTAATATCCCCCTTCGGAGGGCCATCGGAGATCACGCTAGGGCATAACTCCGTGGGCCAGCGGGGTTAGAAGAGAGTACCACACTCGATTGGTGGGGTATATGTAAATTTCGGCAGCATGTTCCCTCAACCTGGATTATGCCAAGGAAGGATAGGTCATCATCCACGGAGAGCCGGGACAACGACCGAACAAAGATGGGCACCAGGCCCAGGGACATCTCTTGCCTTCATATTATTGATCAATATTCCCTTGGAACCTATCAGAACACATGTAATGACATGGTTCTTTGGGTCATAAGGCAGCGGTGAAATCCAGATTCAGGACGAGAGCTGTAGGGGAGGTCTTCCCCATTGTTGTATCTCATCAAGACACAAGTGATGGTCTGTGAGTATCCCCTTAAACAGATGTGGGGGAGATTAAGAAGTTTGAAGAAGAACGGTTGCAGAGATGGGCCTCGGAGTGGGTTTCATCTGACTGAAGGAGGGATCTCGGCGTGATCTTGATTGGCAAGAAGGAGCTCTCGGCTTGGACATTTAATGGACAAAGGGAGGCTCTCGGCCTGGTCCTTGGGTTGGCCAAGGGGGGTTATCGGCCTGGTATTTGGTGGATGGAGAGGGGCTTCTCGACCTGGTCCTTGGGCTGTCCAAGGGGGGCTTCTCGGCGGCCAAAGGAAGGGAAGGAGGCCTCTCGGCCTGGAGCTTCTCGGCGGGCTCCTGGGCGCGCCGGAAAGGGGGGGGCGCCGAGAGGGGCAATATCAGGTTTGGCAAAAGGGGGCTGAATGGCTAGGAGGAGGGGGCTCTCGGCAGAGGGCTTCCCGGCGCGCTCCTGGCCGCGCCGGGAATCTACACGCCGGGAGCCTTGCACATATAGCCTCACGTGGAAAGCGTTGTAACAGACTGGTTGTCGTTTAGCCAAAAGAAGGGGAAGGCCTCTCGGCCTTATGGTTCTCGGCGGGGAAACTTGTACGCCGAGAAGGTGAAATGCAGAAGGATTTCAGGGTTTCAGAGCTCAAAGACGATGCTCTGTTTGGGTGTTTTCTGGGATTTCAAGCTCGAATTGATGCCGGGCCAGAAGTGGAAAAGGGGAATTTCATGGAGGCTTCTATTAGAAGGATGCCAAGGGATTTGAACGGGGGAATCAAATGGAAGAAATCAGATCATCACCTGGTCTTGTGGAGGGTTTTATCTGTCTGTTGCAGGCCATTTGGGGGAGTCAAGAGATGACTGTCCTCCGACCCCTCCAGACGAGCCCAGTGACATTAAAACAAACAGAGAAGGGGGATTCTCAACGTATAAACTTCAGGCCCTAAGCATTCAATATTTAGAATGGAGGACCTGAGATCGGATCATCGTTTATGAGAGCTGGAAGGCCCAGGAAACCAAGAGACTGATACCTCTGGTTCCTGAACCGCATGAGAGGGCTCGTCAGAAAACTCAGGTTATATATATCGGGAAACATCCATTGAGATCGGAGAGGGAAGAAGAGAACAAAACTCAATAACCCATTGGATAGGGGTAGGAGTCCTATCCTCGTCCCTCTTCGAAGAACAAACCCATACGATCGGCTCCGAAACCCAAAGAGTCTAATCTATATTTCTTTCAGACAAAGGCCATATACATAGAGAGACAGACAGAGATCGGATGTCTTAATCCATCGATGCCCAGACGGGCCATCTCAATATTTCATTGCATTGCATAAAGGAAATCTTACACTGATCATGAAAGAAAAATGCAAGGCAGAAAGCTAAAAATCAAGGCCGGAACTCTCCGGCTACAGTTGATAAATCGAGAGAGGACTCGCTATATTACATCAGATAAAAGAAAGAAACACGGAGGAGGGGAGGGTGGAGCATTGACTCCTCTCCCTCCCCAGTGCCCACCTGGAGCTTTCCTTCTTCTTCTCTTCTCTGTTGGTTGAAAGGGGGGGGTGGCTCTTGCTCTCCGAACGGGACTCCCTCTCTATCTTTCTATTGCTCTATCTCTTTCTCTCGATCCCCTTTTTCTATCTGGCCTTTTTTTCTTCTTCCCTTTTTGGTCTCTCCCTTTTCTGTCGTCTCCTTCTCTTTCTTCGAAGGGAGGGGGTTTTATAACCCCTTTCCTCTTCCTTCTCGGCAGCCACCTTCACGGCGCGCTTGAGGTAGGCTTCCCGGCGCGCTCAAATTTGACCTCTCGGCGCCAGTATCTGGGCTTCTACATGGGCTTTCGGCGCCACCTTCATATAGGCCCACTTGGGGTTTCTTTAAGTGTATCATCATCCCAAAGGGTCTATCATCTATGAAATATCTTGTATTGAAATCGTGATTGCAATCTCCATCAGTCCCCAGACAGGGTTCTTATCAGTCCGTAGACAGGGATTTCATTAGTCCGCAGACAGGGTTCTTATCAGTCCGTAGACAGGGATTTCATCAGTCCGTAGACAGGGTTTTATCAGTCCGTAAACAGGGTTTTATCAGTCCGTAGACAGGGTTTTATCAGTCCGTAGACAGGGATTTCATCAGTCCGTAGACAGGGTTTTATCAGTCCGTAGACAGGGATTTATCAGTCCGTAGACAGGGATTCATCAGTCCGTAGACAGGGTTTTATCAGTCTGTAGATAGGGATTTCATCTTATCAATATCGTCACTCGAATGGCGACGAGCTCGGACATCAGGCTTAGTCTGGGAAGACCTCAGCCGGGTGCATAATCTGTGGAGACGATTCTTCTTCTGCTCTGTCTTCTCAGGAGCCTTTATCATCTTCATCTGCCGGTGCTGGCTTCATTTTTATCTCATATTACTTCCGTCAGTAAGCCGACATCTGACTTATCCTGACATATCGTCTGTGACTTCTTGGACGAAGCAGTAGTACAGCTCTTCTTAAAGGGCTGGAAGATCTCATTAGTCGGGTGATTGCTACCTTATCAGTGCTGCCGTCTGAGTGACATTGGCGCCGAGCATCAGCTTTGGCCGACAAGGGCTTTAGCCGGGTGAAAGGTTGATAAGCTTCATCATTAGTCTTTCACTGTTGGTCAGATCTTCTTTTCAATTATGCTTTCACCCTTGTTCATTTTCCGGGTGTCAACACCTGTCAAATAGTCAGAAGGAATTATCAACTTAAGACTGAAAACTTGTACAGACCTCACTATGCAACTTTATACAGACTGCAACGAAGCACTTAAGAACCAATGCGATGAATGTATAGAGTTGCTTAACTAACACATGATACAAGTCTGTATAGACTTGCTTGGCTGACCCACTGACAACATAGCACATGCATGAGCAAGCCACACAAATTGTATAGACTTATGTATGCATGAGACAGTGTATAGACTTGTGTTCGTGCAACACAAAGGCTGTACAGACTTTGATAGCGTGTATAGACTTTGATGCCCAAATGCAATGTATGGACTTGTGTGTGCAGGGCAGACAATGTATAGACATGCAACCTAGACAATGTACAGACTTGTAGTGCGTGTAGGGCAGACAGTGTATAGACTTGCAATGCGTGCAGGGCAGACAGTGTATAGGCTTGATAGCATGAGACGATGAATGAGACGGTCGGATGTACAGACTTTGAACGTGTGTGTGCTAGACAATGTATAGACTTGATAGCATGAGACGCTGAGTGAGACTGACCGTTGTACAGACTTTGCTTGCATGCACAAGCCAACGATGTACAGACTTTGCCAATGTACAGACTTGAATGCTCCATGCACAAAGACGCTAAGTGAGACGCTAGAATGTACAGACTTGCTTGTGCAGTGATGTATGGACTTAGTTTGCAATATGCAAACGATGCACAGCCATAGCTCATGAATGTATAGACTTTGCGAGCAAGAGACAAGGCTGACGGATGTATAGACTTGCTAAATGATGCATAGCCATAGCGGCAATGTATAGACTCAGAAGAGATGCACGAGCAGGCGACAATGTATAGACTTTAAGTAATGCATGCAAAGGATGTTGTACAGACTTGCCACCAGGAGTTGTATAGACTTGAATGCATGATGGCGAATGTACAGACTTTGTCTTGAGATGTGTACAGATGCATATGGAAGAAGTATGCAATATGGAAGAAGTATGCAATGTACAGACGATGCTCATGTAGCCACTGAAGTGTGTACAGACTTCACCGAAGAATGTTCAGACTTTTGTGTGTGATGAAGAAACGATGTATAGACTTGGGTGTGTGTGTGCATGCTAGAAGCAATGTATAGACTTGCTGGTTTGTAATGCAGAATGCACTAGAACAAAGTGTGCACAATGAGAATGAATTCACGAACATGCTATCAACAAGTGTGCAGACTCTGCATGCAGTGCACTGACTGTATGCTCAATGCAATTGTGCTATGGCATGCAGCTACTATTAATGCACCGAGGACATATGACAGATGAACACTTAAAGCAAATGATGCATAGACCTTAAACCATGACTCATAGTATGTCATTATCAAAACCAAGGTTCCAACATTCTTCCCCTTTTTGATTATGACAATACTATGAGTCATGTGTGCTTATTCACACAACCATTTTATTTCATCATTTCTTCAGACAAACATATTTATGACTCCTACCAATTTCTCCCCCTTTGTTATTATCAAAAAGAACCATGGGGAAGTATGAATGCAGAGATGCAGATGCAACAAGAAATGCAAGAACTCCCCCTAAATAGATGAATGCAAGCACACAATTCTCCCCCTTTAAGAATTTCTATGCAGCATGATTCATATGACTAGGAAGCTCCCCCTGAATAGATGGAGTCTTATGAGGTGGATGAGAAGGAGACCACAGGGCATGTAGATATGACAAATACTGAGATCAATTGAAGTAGATCACAGATAGTCAGATGAAACACAGTCAAATACTGAGATCAAATGAGAGCAGAAGAACTAAGCATAGTCAGAATGTTTTCAATAGAAGTGAAAGTTAAACACATTTAGCAAGATTTCCAAAGAGTATACCAATTTCATAAATCTAACGAATTTTCCAGCGAGTCTCCCATTATAAAGATTTATGAATAAACTTTATTGAACTCCATGGTTTAAAGATGATGTATACCAGGTTCGACAAAAAAATTCTGTACTCATATCTGAAATCAAGATTTAATAACAAATGAACCAAAAACTCATATGTACATCTTGATTAATCTCCCTCCATCTTACTCAATCAATTTCAATGACTTCTTTAAGAAATACACTCTTAAGTATTGAGTTTAAATATGCATGAAACCATTTGATCATATCAAGGGTTATAGCATATTATCCTTTGGATTCTTTTTCAAATATTGCAATTTGTTCAACAAGAATTTTCATACTACAAATTTCAAGAGCACTCAAGTTCAGTGCACACCTTGTAACTAAAGGATATACGTTGATCAGACGCCAATATCCCTAAGCACTTAGTGTGACTAATAGTCATGCTTTATAATTAACAGAGTTAACTATTCACCTCATGACATGTCTGTTCTCATTTCTTTGACGAGTGAGATATGTTTCTCAGTGTGTCAGCCATTGCTCTGCCTATTTTTCAATTAATTTTAGACAGAGTTAACTAAGACACCTCATGACACAGTCCTTTGGACATGTGTTTCTCAGTGATCAAAGTCATTGTTCATGCAAGATTCAACAGATTTGACCCTTAGACATTATCAGGAAGTTCAGATGTTCAAAAACAATACAGATTTCATGTATTTCATCCAAATGAATTCATGATTTCCATATTTTCATATTATAGAAGATTTAACAAGACTTAACAAGAATCAGTTGGTTAAGGTTTATTAAAGTTGATTCAGATATTTTTCAGGACATTTATAGCCAACCTAACCGAATACATTAAATGTAAACCATTTTGATCTTTCTGATATTCATAAATATGTATCATAGAAGATTCCTTATTGCAGTAATTATTCAGATTTATGAGCAAGGTATACAATTTGAGATCTTCTCAATTGCAGCTACATCAAGAAGGCTTTCAGAAACAGCCAGAGTATCAATGATGCCAATTGATGGTATTTGATGCAAGAAGAGCATAGGCTGATGAATGAGTGATAATGTGGCCGTTCAGGAGGAATATCGGTTGAACGAGTGACCACTTCAGGTCAACCGAGTTGGTCTGTAAGGAAACAGATGAATAGCCAATCAATTAGAATTTATCAGGGCAGAAGAAGCCAAATATACATGAAGCACTCCTCCTGTCTAGATGCCATGATTGAAGTTAAATTCTGACTAGAGAAATGGTTGACTCCCTCTGACTAAATGCATTGAATCAACATATATGTCATGAAGACAGTGCATGGGACTTTATGTACATGATGTCATGAACTATGCTTATGGATGCATCGGGGGCATATGTAATCCTATCAGATTTTCAGTGACTATGCAAGACACATGTGGCATGAAGACATGCAAGAGCTAGATAGACTCCCCCTGAATGCATGCAATGTTTGCACTGAAGATTGAACATATGATTTTGTGACTCATGCAGCAACATGACCCATGGTACTAGATGGAGAACTTGGTCTCAAGGACCATCTCACACATAGTAAGAACCTCCAGGCAGATTTCACTTACCTTTTAGTAGCTTACCATTTAATATACCAGGGTAATGCAAAGAGATGCAGTGCCAATACAGTTCTATATGTAGTCAGTTACTTCTTTTTGGAGTTTTCAGTATGATGATGTGCAATGCATTCACTACATGTATGCATATGCAATTTCAGACAATCATCAATATGCAAATCATGTACGAGGAGAGTTCAGAAAATTCAAATCTGACAATGCTGGACATTAAAGAATGTGCAAAAATAGATTTAACATGCTATGAAGTAAATCTAAGAACAGGAAGTGCAAAGAATTTACCTGAAAAGTTCATAAAGGGGTTTTCTTTTGAGTGCCTTGGTTTATTTCCCCAACTTATTCTCACGCCAAGGCATTCCTGCAAAACAAAGTTTATTTTGCACAAACAGGTGCCCAAGCAGTCTTGGGTCCTGAAATGATAGTGATCCCCTTGAGTGGCACTCTTAACTTTTTCTGGGCAAATAGATCATCAGTTTCATTACCGAGCAATTATTCATAGAATGCCCAAAGCCACCACAATAACGATATGAAACAACAATTTTTGTGTTCTTGATGTGCACATTAGTATAATCATGAAACCTATGTGCACGTGAATGAAATTCTCTGATGTTTACATGAACATTTCTTCTTCTATTTTTAGTTTGCCAACAACCTCTAGCTCTGTGGCCTAACTTACCACACTCAAGACATGCAAGAGTTTTCCTTTCAAAAACAAATCCATTTCTACTAGAAGTGTTTCTATTGACAGGAAATTTACCAGATTTATAGTTAGACTTCCTTCCCTGAGCATGCCAACATTGGGCTGCAATGTGGCCCATCTTGCCACAGTGAAAGCATGAATTAGAATTTCTATCAAAAGCATTTTGATACACAGGGGTTTTAGCAGATTTGTAACGATTGTTACCCCCCTGTGCATCCCAGCATTGTGCATAGGTATGTCCTATCTTTCCACAATGAAAACATTCAATTCCTTTTTTCTGAAATGAAAGATTTTTATCAAAATATTTTCTAGCACTCAGATCATCCTTTTCCATCAACCTGCATTCATGCATTAGATGTCCAAGTTTATGACAATAAAAATATTGAATTCTTTTCGTTTGAACAAAAGAGGATTTCTTACCATAAAAGTTCCTAGCATGCTTTTTATCAACATTCAGATCATCTTTTCTCATGACAGAGCAATCATGCATCTCATGGCCGAGTTTACCACAGTAGAAACATTTCACCTTCTTTCTATTAACAGAGGGCAGTTTGACCTGAGAAATTTCAGCATACAGATTTTTATTCTGTTTTGATTTCTTTTTCTGAGTTTCTCTCTGATTAGAAAACACGTCTGAAGAAGAAGCAGAAGTGCTAGTTAACTCAGAGCTACGCACAAAGGTTGTGTACAGCTTTTTTCTCACTTCCTGCTTACTGCCTCCATCAAAGATATTCTTTTTAGACGCCGCTTTAAGATTTTCTTTATTTTTAAAAGAATCAGACAGAGACTTATTCAATTCCAAAATCTCACTTTTAAGAGAAGAGATGAGCAGTTCAGAGTTTGTGATCTTTTCATTAAACATAGTATTGATGACTTTGTAATTGTCAATCTCTTCCATCAAAGTACTCACTCTCTCACATTCATTTTCAATTGAACTCTTCCCTTTTTCAAGCATTAAAAGCTTCTCAGAAATAGCAGAATTTAGCAGCTTCAGTTCTCCATTCTCCTTTCTCATTTGTTCATTCTGAACTATTTCATCAATTAGGATTTGATCATTTCCTAATGAATTCAACTCATTCTCTAGTTCAAAAATCTTAACAGTAAGTTCATTATTTTTGTTTTTCAGCACAGAAATTTGTTCTTTATGCTTGCCAAGTTCAGCTTGATTTTCTTGTTGAAGCCTTTCAGCCTTTTCATTTTCAAGCTTCAGTTGATTCATTTCTGAGCCTGTATTTTCAGCTTCTTCCAATTGCTTCGTATAGTTCTGAATATCAATCAGATAAGCATCATGAGATTGTTTCAATTTTGAGCAATTTTCACATGATAAATCAGAACAATTTTGATCAATCTTTTTCTTTAATCTTTTATTTTTAGATTTTATTTTTCTATACTTTTCATACAATTCAGCATACATTTCCTTTAAATCATCAAAGGTCATTTCGTCAGAATTAGAGTCAGAATTTACCTGATCTTCTTCTTTATTGCTTGAGGTACTTCCTCTTGCCGTAAGACATTTCTGATTCTCATGAAATGTGATCACTGAATCCCAGATTTCCTTCGCAGTCCTACATGTAAGAATAGAGGAAATGACATTAACGTCTACAGCATTCTTCAGAATGTCCCGAACTCTTATATTCCCACTGTTCAATCGTTTATCCTTCTGGGACCATTTACTCTTCTCTCGAGGCAAAACATGTGGACCATATTCAATGAGATTCCACAGTTTTGGATCTATAGAGTTTATAAAACCACATAGACTGCGTGACCATTTCTTGAAGTTAGAACCATCAAAAACTACAGGTGATGCCATTATAAAGCAATCGAATTGACTCAGATCAATGAGCTAGAAAGTAATATCAGAAGAATGCACCGCACTGGAACTGTAAAGCATGAAATCAAATCAGCAGGATCCTCTGCAGATCGTTGGATCTGGAAGTCAGAGACTGCTCTGATACCAATTGATAGGGTGCAAGGCCCGGATACAGAGGGGGGTGAATGTATCCCTCTTCAATATTGCCCAATTTAATCCCTGTAGCTAGACACAGTTGCGAAATAAAAACAATTCAGCGAATGAACAAACACTTGGAGCGCGCCAATGCATTCATCTAGTGGAAGCAAAGGAAATCAATCAATCCACTGCACAGATGATTTTTTAGGTGGTTCGGTCCTCCAGACCTACGTCCACCCCTCACTCCAAATCGGAGTGAGGCTTCCACTAGCAATAGCTAGAACCGCAGACTCAGTCTACAAATAAATGCTGCCTAACAGCTTGACCAGGGGAACAACCTCCCCTCTTCCTCCAGACCGGAGGAAAACCACTAGTGACTACCTGTCACTAGCAACCAGAGATCGAAATCTCTCTTCCTCCACCCAGGAGGGAAACCACAAGTGACACCCAGCCACTTGCAACCAGAGACCGAAGTCTCTCTTCCCCTGAGTCCACAGGAGGAACCCGACCTCAAACAAGAGAATCAGAAAACGAGTGATCAGATAAAAGAAAAAATAAGAAACGAAAATACAGCAATCAGAAAGCTGTAAAGGATAATAACATAGATGTGGCTCCCATGGAGCTGACTGGCCTGGATTTGATCCACGGTCCAGTAGACAGATCTTCAATAAAGTCTTCTTTCTTCTTATCCATGAACTCTCTCTTTCTTTCTTCCTCTTCTTTCTTCTTCTCTCTGCTTCTCTTTCTCTCACGCTATTCTCTCTTTTCTTCTTCTGCTGGATCTCTCGATCTCTCTTCTGCTCTCTCTATTCTTCTTCTGCTCAGGCTCACTCTTCTTCTTTCTTCTTCTTCTTCGGCTGGCTAACCTTCTCTTTTTCTTCTGGGGACCTTTCCTCTAGTACCAGCAGCAGCCATCGAAGGGGTAAAGAGGCTCTTTATAGGAACAGGGCCTTCGTGTGGATCAAGCAACAGCAGTCTACTGAAATTCCACTGGTCCACGTGTCAGGGAATAGAAGTTTCTTTTCCTAGGATCACGTGCCAATCGTTTGCCCTTTTATCCACGAGCCATTCACCTGTCAAATAGTCAGAAGGAATTATCAGCTTAAGACTGAAAACTTGTACAGACTTCACTATGAAACTTTATACAGACTGCAACGAAGCACTTAAGAACCAATGCGATGAATGTATAGAGTTGCTTAACTAACACATGAAACAAGTCTGTATAGACTTTCTTGGCTGACCCACTGACAACACAGCACATGCATGAGCAAGCCACATAAATTGTACAGACTTATGTATGCATGAGACAGTGTATAGACTTGTGTTCGTGCAACACAAAGGCTGTACAGACTTTGATAGCGTGTATAGACTTTGATGCCCAAATGCAATGTATGGACTTATGTGTGCAGGGCAGACAATGTATAGACTTGCAACCTAGACAATGTACAGACTTGCAGTGCGTGCAGGGCAGACAGTGTATAGACTTGCAATGCATGTAGGGCAGACAGTGTATAGACTTGATAGCATGAGACGCTGAATGAGGTGGTCGGATGTATAGACTTTGAACGTGTGTGTGCTAGACAATGTATAGACTTGATAGCATGAGACGCTGAGTGAGACTGACCGTTGTACAGACTTTGCTTGCATGCACAAGCCAACGATGTACAGACTTTTCCAATGTACAGACTTTGAAAGATGATGCATGCACAAGCCAACGATGTACAGACTTTGCCAATGTACATACTTGAATGCTCCATGCACAAAGACGCTAAGTGAGACACTAGAATGTAGAGACTTGCTTGTGCAGTGATGTATGGACTTAGTTTGCAATATGCAAACGATGCACAGCCATAGCTCATGAATGTATAGACTTTGCGAGCAAGAGACAAGGCTGACGGATGTATAGACTTGCTAAATGATGCATAGCCATAGCGGCGATGTATAGACTCAGAAGAGATGCACGAGCAGGCGACAATGTATAGACTTTAAGTAATGCATGCAAAGGATGTTGTACAGACTTGCCACCAGGAGTTGTATAGACTTGAATGCATGGTGGCGAATGTACAGACTTTGTCTTGAGATGTGTACAGATGCATATGGAAGAAGTATGCAATATGGAAGAAGTATGCAATGTACAGACGATGCTCATGTAGCCACTGAAGTGTGTATAGACTTCACCGAAGAATGTTCAGACTTTTGTGTGTGATGAAGAAACGATGTATAGACTTGGGAGTGTGTGTGCATGCTAGAAGCAATGTATAGACTTGCTGGTTTGTAATGCAGAATGCACTAGAACAAAGTGTGCACAATGAGAATGAATTCACGAACATGCTATCAACAAGTGTGCAGACTCTGCATGCAGTGCACTGACTGTATGCTCAATGCAATTGTGCTATGGCATGCAGCTACTGTTAATGCACCGAGGACATATGACAGATGAACACTTAAAGCAAATGATGTATAGACCTTAAACCATGACTCATAGTATGTCATTATCAAAACCAGGGTTCCAACAGATGTCTGTGGCGGAGTACGAGCTTTAATTCTCTCGTCTGGCCCCTTATGCTCCTCATCTGGTTAGTACCGATCTATTAAAGGCTAACCGATTCTTGGATGGCCTAAGGCCCAACTTTATTCAACAACTTGGACCTCAAAATATTCGCACATATACGGAGATGGTCCAACGGACACATTTATGTGAGAGGACCTTGGAGATGGTAGAGAAGTTTAGAGGCAGGAAAGAGGAGTCGAGCCAAAAATATGATAGGCGAGAGGAAAAAGAAGAAAGGTTTAGCATCACAGAGGATGATGAATCTCATAACAATAAGAAGGGGTCCCACAATGGGAATGGTAATGGAAGAAGGAATGGCAATGGTAATAGTAATAGCAAGAACAAGAGAGTCAAGGAGGAAGAGGAAAAGTAAGTCATGACAGCTTGCTCATTCTACGAGAAGTTCGGGCACTCGGCCAAAGAATGTTGGAAGCGTCTCGACGTGTGTCTCAAATATGGAAGTCTGGAGCACCGCTTGCCCATGTGTCCCCTCATAAAGGAGCAATCTTCAAGGGATAACAATGGACGAAGGCAAAAAGACCGACTAAATGCCATCTTTGATGGAGAAGGTAAACCAATTGAAGGTACCATTTTGACCTATTCACGTTTAGCATTGCCTTAATCTTTAGTGTAATTAATTAGCTATAAATAAAACACACTATCTATAAAACTCATGCAATGAATTTGGGGGTCAAATTGTTTTTAAGTGGGGGAGGGTGTAACACCCCAGATTTTTTTAGGAATTTTTGAGAATTTAATATAATTATTTAAGCATTTAACAGATTTAATGGGCTAATTAAATGAATTAATAAATTAATCTAAAAGCCCTATAAAGAACCAAAGGGTTTAGCCCACTTAAATTACGCCCACAAACCAAATTCCAAACAATTTTGGCCCAAGCCCATTACTAGAGACATAATTACGGTAATTTACGAAATTAAAATTTGATAACTAGACCAATTAATGAGATAAATAGGGGATAAATAGAAATTTCAAATTTTTTGGAATTGACCGCCAGAACGCGGTCTACCGCGCGACCGCTTTCTAATGATAGCGGTTCCGAGGAGACCGCTACCATGTTCCGTGAAGCTACCTGACCTATGAACTTAGTCTAGGACTCTTGGGGATCGATCCTATCCCATATTAGGACTCCTAGTTGGATCTAAATCCTCAAACCCTAGCCCAACCCTATAAATAGAGCCCAGATTCGACCTGCGGGAACCTTTGATGTGCCTTGCATATTTCGAATGTAAGGAGACATTTTCTCATATTAGTCCTTTAGAATAATTTATTCTCCTTAGTTTTGTCTAACACCTCTCCAAATCTCGTGCTAGGAGGTCAAGCCGTTAGAGAGCTAGAAGCCCCCGAAGTTACTATTTCGCTGTAGTCTACACAGAAAATAGTGTGTCGGTGCAAGGAAGATCTGAAGGCTAGAAGCCCTAGTCGAGGTAATCTCGTGTCCATCCTTTAGAATAAGTTATTCGCCTTTATATCTTCTACCTACCCTCCAAGTTTTATGAATTTAGGTCTAGGGATTAAAGAGATAGAAGGCCAGGAAATCGCCGATTCCACATAGGATGCGCAGGAGCTAGGATCAACTTCCAGCAACAAATTCTAAGTTGAGTCTTACCCAGAGATAGGTTATCTCATGGATGGCTAAAACAACGTGTTAGGAGTAAAAGCCATTTGAATTCATGTGATTTCATGCTTTATACACGGAGTATTTCACGTTTTACTCTCATTGCGCATTCTAGGTTGCTATTGCATGCATAACCTTGCACCTTTACTTAAAATAAGAAAAATTGCATGATTCATGTCTTCCCATGTACCCCCTTCATTATAATCATGCTTCTACATGTTAATACTTCAATTCCTTACATTCTCATGCATTTATTGCCTTACGATAGGCCTTACACGACTTGTGTAGCTTCTGACTATTATAGTTAGGAGGCGGTTCCACAGAAACCGCTAACATCTAGTGGCGATTCCAGAAAGACCGCATACATATAGTTGCGATTTTGGCGAGACCTCTATCATGTTTTTGTTTCCTGCTGCCTGTTTACTCTAAACAAAACACAGTGCGGCAATTATAAACATATGTTAAGCCTAGGTAATTAGGGTTTGTTCTTGATTATGAATTTTCATTCCTGTTATTGGTTATATTGTGCATTCATCATGCTAGATTCCAGACCTTACATGTTTATAAACTTAATTTAATATTACGTTAATTTTATGCCAAAACCATATAGTATTGTATTAAAGTTAAATTTTATATGATTGATGGACTTGTTTTAGTAATGTTGGATTCGCGGTTTTCACACGACTCACTCTTATGTCAGTCTGTCATAAGTACATGGCGTGTATCCCGGTACGTAGCCATTAGTTACACTTTGCACTTGATAGGCACACCTTTTTGGACTTGTGAAGCACTCCGTCGGATATTCCTTCTGTCGGACTAGGGGATCATGTTTCAAGGCCTCCGTAAGTCTCCGCGAGCCTGGGATTCTCACAAGGCTGTCGAGCTGGTTGTACCCTCAAAGCCCATTTTTCTAGAGAGCACTCAAGTTACCGGTGTTTTTCTGAGTTCTGGCTAGTAGCGGCCCTCAGAAGAACGCTATTGTCAGCTAGCGGCCTTCCCACGGCCGCTATCTCCAAGAGTTTCACTATGTCGACCCTTCTTTCTTTCTGGCGTCGACTCTACCTAATTGTGGCCATCCCAGGACCGCCACCTTCTGGTTGCGGGCTGAGATCGCTATCTCAAGAAATGGCCCAGTCATGACCGTTTTCTATCTCAAATGTCCTTAACCTAAGGTTTGACCCAATGGTTGATTTTCCGATGTTCCTACATGGTCTATGGATTATCTAGACTTAAAGCCTTGTTCAATAAGTTACTAATGGAATATAAAAGTTAATGAATACGCCGTTATGTTGTCGGATTTCTTTCGTGACATGACCTTGTTCTTAAATCATCTTTGAACTCTCATGATCATAATTGGTGCATTCTTACCTTGATATTGTTATCGTGAACTATCATTTGAACTTGTTACATTATTGGCCATACTTTATTGTTATATCTCGTGGAAGTAGCTTGATTTATAACGTGAAGATGCAGTGCGGGCACTGATTATGTCCAAGGGCTCGACTCTAGCCCCCTCGGCTGATTGCCAGAAATATACTATAAACCATGGGGTATGATGAACACTACCGTCGCATTATGTCAGGAGTACTTTTTTTTATAGACGAGTGAAATCCACGAGGCTATCTCATGAGTGAATTTACGTGATTGACTTTCTAGTGCATAGCCTTTATGGTTATAAAAAGTGTGTTCTTGTTAAGTGCTTGTACATTCTCGTTCGTGATACCTTCTTGTTATATCTTGACTTGATCATGATCTTACTTTACATGAACATTCACATCTCTATAGCCTATATCTTGTTACTTGTGTTGTTACCGTGGTTTTATCGCATGTTTCATCGCCATTCTTTCATCTTACCTACTAGAGCTAAATTGTTTATTACTTAAACATTGCCTTCATGTTGATACGAAGATACCTATTGGGCAAGTGTGCTCATTCCCTACTTTTCCAAACTTTTCAAGAAATTCTAGTGGGGATTCGGACTACTCAAGTGACGAGTCCGAGAGTGATTAAAGATCGAGAGAAGACATAGTCATGAGTCATTAGTAATAAAGTCCCTTCACTGTAATAGGCGGTGAAGTTGATCATGTCATGTAATTTCTCTTTTTATTGAGTCTAGAAATGTAAAGAATCAAGAGTCATCACTTTGTAAACTTATCATTATCATTCAATAAAAGCAAGGGTCTTGTCTAATTATTGTGCATTCATTCTTATGTGTGGATGTGTTAACGCTCTGATTATATTGCTCGCTTGCGATGTACTAGCCGGCTGTTCACATCCCCGAACATCTTCTACTATACATATATCTCGGGGCGTGACATCACAGATAGTAAATTTGATTCGATGGTTCTATGTAAAATATCATTTGTAACAATAATTGAAATTTTAATTTAGATGTATTATTTAATTTTTTTAATTATAGATGTTCTAAAATTAAATTTAATATTTTGGTTAATTTTTTCATTTGTAAATTTTATTCGATTGTTCTATGTAAAAATTAATTTGTAACAAAAATAATTTATAAAATATTTATATTTTATATTTGTTCATTATCATATTTTGTGATATTTATAATTTACAATTCTTAAATTTAGGAGATACATTTAAGCACTTTATGGCTCTTAAGGAACGTCCAAATGGCATTGGATGGTCACATGGAGTTATGTTGGATGGCAACCGTAGATGTTGGCAATGCAACTACTGCAATACCGAACACCGGGGAGGAGGTGTGTCTCGGTTGAAGAGGAACTTGGCAGGAGGAGCAGGTGCGGGATACTCTGAGGTTGCTGGGTGTACCCATGTGCCTAGAGATGTGAAACTTCTAATGGCCAGGCACATGTGGGAGAAGAGAGTTGAGATGCAAGAAAAGGAAAAAAAGAAGAAAAGAGATGAAGCGACAGTTAGCGGAAGAGCAGGCGGCAGAGACGAGGATGAATGCGCATGGACACCGTGTGATGAAGAGCAACAAGCGCGTACTGACCAGCCTAATGTGTATGTCACGATGAATGATCCATATGAAGTGCAGTTTCGTGAGGTAGTATGCCAGAGTAGAGATGAGGCAAGACATCTCGAGGAGACGAGAGTGTGAAGCTACGAGGTGACAAGGACTGGAGCATCAGGTAGTGGTGGTTCATCTACTACTCGACAACCACGGGGCTATAAGGTTTCGACCAGAATGCGCAGCGAAAATCATCGAAACCTTAGATTGCATATCATTGCTGATTTTTTAAAATCGAACTAGATCGGTAATCCCACGATGTGAAGAATGATTCTTTACCTTTGCGGAGTTGAGAATCTCCCAAAATCTCGAAGACGAACGAGAGGAACATCCCAGAGTTGCGAGCCATTCAAGCAACCAGCCTCTAGACGTATCCACACGAGCCGTGGAAGCAGACGGGATCTCATCCACGATCTCCACGCGCCAACCCGATCTCAACACAACTATCCACCGTGGAGGAAGGAGAGAGAAGGAGGGGGCACCCCTTGGAGAGAGAGAGAGAGGAGAGAGGGCGGCCCGGGTTCAACCTTGTAGCTTGGCCCAAGTTTCTCCCTTCAGCATATATTTATAGACCCTTGGCATTTTTCACAAAAATCCAATAATACTCTATAAAGTCCACCCATCCCGATCTGTCCAATACTCTATTGTGTGTGACCCTCTAGGCCCAATAGTCTATTTGGTTTTTCATCCCATTAAGTAAAGAACTCCTTCTTAACTTAATTAATTCTATCCATTAACTCTTAATAGAATTAGCGGACTTTTCGATCACGAAAAGTACCAAGCAATGCTTCGTGATCCCAAATGACATTGGGGATGAGCAACCTACTCTTGAACCTTTCCGTCTACAGATTCCACACAGCTATAGATCTTCATTCTTCCAATGCCCCACCAGGACTAGGGTATGGTCAAACTGTCAAACCCTATTGAGTCCTGGCTCAACTGAATCATGTACTCCAAACTGGTTCATTAGAAAATTTTCTTTTTCATAATGAACTCCCGTACCCTGGCCAAGGGATTTCCCGAGTACAGATCCATAGGGCATTCTCTCTTATATATCATACTAAGGGTGAATGATCACATATTGTCAAACGAATTTCCTTCGCACGAGTTCCACTGAGTCCGAATAACTAACTGTACCAGACCACTTTACTGAAGTCCATAAGTCAGTAATCAAATACTCAGCATCCCTTATGCAAGACATCTTTAGTGACTCAGGTCTAAGATCCAACTGTGCTACTGAGACATAGAATACCATGATTGACAGTCAGTATGATTACCATTCAGGGATTCTAGATCGGGTCAGTTCAGTGTACTCATTCCACTAATGAGCACCCACACACGTATTTCAATGTCTCCACACTGATGACTATGAGAACAATCACACCCATCATATGAGTAAGTATCATGTGTGCCAGTCTATCCGGATCTTCAATGTCCCTTCTTGAAGATCCTATGACTGGGAACATTTAGAACATGTGCATCTGGATGACTGATCTCATTATCATAATCTCATTATGATCCAGCCATCATCGCACAGGTTCAAGGAATTCATCACATTCGAATCATTAACAAAAATTAAATGCAACGAATAAATGCCATTAATATAAATATGAATAAGATATTACAAGAAATGTCACCATCACATCTCATGTGATTGACTTGTAGGGTATACATTTCTATCAGGGGCATCGGGAGTTTTTTCACTGGTGACCCGAGTTCACAAAGAAAAAGGACACAATCGATCAACATTGAAGATGTGGAGCCCGGTGCACTATCCCGAGAGCATGGAGGATGGACGATACATATGGCCAGAAGGGGCCAAAATGAAAACTTGGACAGGCCGTTGCAAATTGATGGCACCACGCGGGACTGCCTTTCAATGCGGCCAACTGCCCCTATTACAAGCCAATGTTCCAGGAAGCACAAATTCTTGGGTTACACGTGCAACCACCTACATCGAGAGTGTTGGCTGGCATATATCTTAATGAACTGGTTGCTAAGATCAAGAGTTATGTGGACTCATTTAAATAGAAATGGTCAAAGTACGGAGTCACACTAATGTGTGATGGATGGTTAGGTACCACTAAAAGTAGTCCGATCAACTTTCTTGTTTATTATGACAGATAGGTATTCTTTCAAAGATCAGTGGATGCGTCAGGTCAAGTCCACAGTTATCAATATATTTTATCATTGATGGAACAAGTGGTGACCGAGATCGGGGAGGAGTACATTGTTCAAGTGGTGACAGACAATGGCTCGAACTATAAGAAGGCTGGAGAGGAGCTGATGAGGACCGGACGACACCTTTTCTTGACCCCCTATGCATCACACTGTGTAGACCTCATGCTGAAAGAGATTGGTCAGGTTTGTGTAGTCAAGTATGTGGTTGATGTGGCACAGAAGGTCACAAAATACATCTATAACCACACACTTGTATTGGCATGGATGAGAGAGCATTGTGGTGGAGAACTGTTGAGGCCTGGCATTACATGATTTTCTACCAACTACATCGCATTGTAGAGTCTTCTGAAGCACAAGGATGGGTTGAAGTAGATGTTTAGGGTGAGACTTGACTGAGTTCCTCTTTTGCCACTTCACGTGAAGGTGGGGAGGTCGAAGGGGTTGTCAACACGAGCAACTTTTGGGACAGAGTCAAGATATTAGTTTCATTGATAGAGCCACTGTACGAGGTATTGAGATGTGTGGATGGGGATAGAGTACCAACCATGGGGTTGGTGTACAGCAAAATTGAAGCTGCAAAGCGGAAGATTCTTGCAATGTCAAAGAAATATGGACCCATGATCTTAGAAATTATGGAGGACAAATGGGACAGGAAAATGAGACGTGATCTTAACATGACAGGTAAACATTTACAGTCTCTAACGTCGGTATCTGTAGTTACATGACAAAAAACTCTAAATATCCTGTGGTTGTAGCGTACTACCTACACCCCGCCTTTCAGTATGCTCGGGGTCTCGCTTATGATGATACTTTGATAGAATCTGTCAACATTGTGATAAACTGACTGTCTCGCAGCCCAATAGATGCAATTGATGCGTTGAATGAGGTATATTTGGATACTTTACCCTTTTGGAAATGAAAAATAATTATGTACCTTTTTTTTCGATAATGCAGATGAAAATATTTAGAGAGGCAATTGGTTCATTTGCGATACCTAATGCCGTTGCCAGCCGTGATAGACTTGACGCAGGTAATGTACTTTAACAATGAATTTTATATAGCTCGGTCAGTATTTATTTCATCTAATTATTATAATGTTCATCATCTGCCTTAATAACAGCTGAGTGGTGGCTCAATTACGGCACAAGTGCACCGACATTAAGGAAGATTGCAATGAAAGTTCTATCACAAACATCCTCCTCGAGTGGGTGCGAGAGGAATTGGTCGACATTCTCCTTCTTACACACCAAGCTCAGAAATAGGCTAACACAGAGAAGACTTGACAAAATGGTTTATGTTCATTACAACATGAAGCTAAAGGTTAAGCATGTGCAAATGGATGCAATGAGAGGGGAGGGAGATTACGACCCAACAGATGCTGTGTACTTGCGAGACGATGATGACCCTATGGTTTCATGGGTTGCAAGAACGACAATCGAGCGTGGTGAGGCGGAACTTGACGAGGAGGCAGAAGAACCAGGCGAGACACCACGACCTAATACTTTTCTCGCAGCAGATGTGCAGCAGGCAGCGGGGGAGGGAGATGGCACTGATGTGCAGACGGTTGGAGGCGAGTCAGCAACGCGACATGATGAGGAAGTTAATTTAGATGAAGACCTTATCATTGGGGGCGGAGACACATCATATGTATACGATGATGCAGCATGGGAGCGATTAATGTAGCCTCCAACAAATCCACGTCCACCACTAGCTCAGGTGAAATAATATATACAAATTGAATCGCATATTTGATTGGAGAGCGTAGGCATATATCTATGTGCCATGATGTAAGAAATAAATTATAGGCCGATCTGGCAACTGAACAGAGGTCTCGGGTTGCTACACCGCGACATTCTTTTTCTATAGAACCCAGAAGGATATCCACTTCTAGTGTCACGCCCCGAGCTTTTTAATACAACGGAAGATATTCGGGAACATGGACAGTCGGCTAGTACACCTCAAGCGAGCAATATAATCAGAGCGCAAGACAATCACATAGAAGTAATTACACAAATAATTTAATCCAAAATCCACTTTATTCATAATAATGACCCAAATGTACATAAGATCATGACTTTTATCATCCTTACATCCTTTGACTCAAGAAAATAGAAAATTACAATGTGATCCGACTAGACACTAGATAACTATGGCTTCTCTCGTTCAAATCGATCATTAATCGCTCTCAGACCCGCTACTAGCATAATCTGAATCTGATCCACTAGTATTTTTTGAAAAGATGAGAAAATAGGTATGAGCAAACTTGCCCAGTAGGTATCTTCGTATCAACATGAAGGTAATATTTAAGTGATTAATGTTTTAGCTCTAGAGTTAAAAAAGAATGCGGTAAATCATACGGCATAACCAAAACATCCGAGAATATAGAATCATGATGTATCTGAGCAAGTAGATCGAATATATGAACAAGTAAGATTTAATCATGTAATGTAAGTTGGCCTTTCACGAACAAGAATGTACGAGCATGTAACTAGAAAGTACTTACACAACCTCATAAAGGCTATGTACTAGATTGTCATTCACTCATTTATAAGAGAAAGTACTCCCAGTGCAATGCGACGCCAATATCATCGTACCCCATGGTTTATAGCATATTTCTGACCATCGGCCGTGGGGGCTAGCATGGAGCCCTTGGACACAATCCGTGCCCCGTCTTACATCTTCAAGTTATAAATCCAGCTACTTCCACGAGATATAACAATAAAGTACGACAAATAATGTAACAAGTTCAATGATAGTTTCATGATACAATATCAAGGTAAGAATGCACCAGGTAAGAATATGGGAGTCCAAAAATGACTTAAAGCAAGGTCATGCCACGGGAGAATCCGACAGCATAACGGCATATTCTTTCACTTCCAAAATTTATTATATAACTTTTTCAACAAGATATTAGGCTCTAGATAATCAATAGACCATCTAGGAACTTATAAAACCTAACCCAAAGGTCAAACCTCGGGTTAGACAGGATCAAGAATCTTGCGGTCATTTTCTGGACCGTTTTTACATGAAAACGGTCAGATCCAGACCGTTTCATGGAGACATGCAGTCGAGTCAGGACCGTTTAGTAACAGAATTAATGAAATGAATGAACCAGAACCATGCAGTCTAGGCAGGGCCGCTAGGCGTCCTTGGCAGTCAGGTGAATGGGTACTAGGTTCCTCTGGCAGTCGTCCAGAAGGTCGCTAGGGTCCTGAATTCATAAAACACTGGTAAAGTGCTTTCTAGACAATTAGAATTAGAGGGTACAACTAGTTTGGCGTCCTAGTGAGAATCCTAGGGTCGTGGAGTCTTACGGAGGCCTTGAAACAAGATCACCTAGTCCAGTGGAAGGAATATCCAACGGAGAGGATCACAAGTCCAAGATTGTGTGCTTAATGTGCAAAGTGTATCTAATGACATTGTACCGAAATATGTGCCATGTACTTAAGAAAAGACTCAAGATGAGAGTAAGATCTTGATAAAACAACGATCAATCAAACAATCCATGAATCATATGAAATTTAATGTAAATACAAGAGTATATCATTTGGCATGAAATTAACATAAGTTAAAATATTTGTGACACATGAAGTCTACTAGAATAAACCATCCATAGATCCAAGTTTATAGATATAACATTGAAAACAAGGATAAAACCTACTTATCTAGGCTTACCATATGATAAATAAGGCTATTATGCATTATGTTTCGGGTTAACATAAATACAGAAACTCAGAAAAATGAAACGGTCTGGGAAAGGCCATTTTATGGGCCTTAGCGGTCTATCGTAGGACCGCTAGGGTTCTCAGGTGGTCTCAGGAAGACCGTTTCTTCCTGTCTGCTGTAAGCAGCAATAAAAACCAAAATATGGCTAATCTAAGGTAGATGGATACATAGTAAAATGTGCCAACAGGTAAATAAGGCATGATAACATCATATTAAGACATGGAGATGCATGGTTAATCATGAGTTATTACTTACATTATTAAAGTTATGAACTATGCATGCTAAGTTAACCCTATATGCGCAGTGATAACAAAACGTCAAATACAACATGTACAATGCATGAAATCTTATGGAACAAGAGGGCTTTTGCTCCTATTATTCAGTTTTAGCCTTTTCATGAGATATCCTACCTCTAATCTAGGCTTTAAACTTCGAATTTAGGGCTGGAAGACAACCCTAGTTCCTGCTCGTTCAGAACCGAACCAACAACTTCATGGCCTTCTAACTTCTGATTCCCTTCACCTAAGACCACGAAAATTGGAGGGTAAGAAGAGGGTACTAAAAGGAACAAATAACTCTAAATAACCCATATCTAATTACCTCGTTTAGAGCTTCTAATTTGTTGCTCAATCTGACCTGGTAGCACAAGTTCCTGGGTTGCTTGTACTGAACCAGCGACTTTGGAGGCTTCTAACTCCTTGTAGGCTTGATCTCCTAGGATGAAATTTTGAGGGCAGTCTAGGAAGAAATTTTGAGGGCAGTTAGACCTTACTATAATTAATGAAATATTCTAAAGAACTTACCCCAAATAATGCTTCCTTACCTTAGTTCCACGCGAGCCAAAAGTAAGGGTCGCACATGTGAAACTTGGGATTTATTTATAGGGTTAGCTAGGGTTCATGGATTTGGACAAACCTAGAGTCCTAATTAAGGTTTCAATTCGATCCTCTAGCATTCTAGACTCTTCTAATTAAGGGGTAGAATCGATCCAGGGTGATTAGGATGCCAAAGTTCTCATCTTTTTCTGCCTTCTTCCATTCACGGAATCTGAAGAGCTTTACGGTCTCGTAGAGACTATTTCTTGCGCTTTGCGGTCGCCCGATAGACCATTTTCAATATTGGGTGCCGAAATTTGAATTGGTTCAAACTCTTCATTATTATTATCTTCTATTTAGTGTATTTATTCTATTAATTCCGTAAATACACCAATTTAAGCTTCTAGAATATGGGCTAGATCTTGTGGGCTTAATTAAATAAGCATATTCAACTTTAATTAGTATACGACTTTAATAAAGTTTAATTAACCATAATTTATTTAATAGCCTATTTAGTCCATTTAAATGCTTAATAATTATACTTTAATCCTAAAAATTTCGTAGAAAATTCTCGGGCGTTACATCTAGAGAGGCTAAGGGGAGTTCATCATTTAGAGAGGTGAAATTATATGGCCATAAGAAGATTTATATGTTATATTTCATTGCTATTTGATTATATTGTCCTTTCAATTGTGTAGCCTTCGGTAGGATCCAAACAACCATCTCAGTCTGCTGCGCTACGACGCTCAACATTTAAGGCACCTAGTCAGTCATCTCAGGTATACTCATACGTATAGACTTATACAGTACAAAATTGCTTGAACATCTTATCTAACAAAACGTCTGCTTCTCGGGCATCGAGAGGGACACAACATACAACAGATAAGCCGCCGCCTGCACCACAGAAGAAGCAATCGTCAAGGACCACATTATTCAAGATCAAAATGGGCACAGAACCACCAGTAAATCCGATGGACATTGTAGACTTGGAGACATTAGATCCCAATGCAAATGATGACACTCACGAGACATCTGTTGAGCCCCACATCAGTGGGAGTCATGACTCCGATGACGACAGTACACCGACAGGGTCGGCATCCCATAGTCATGGCGGTTCGCGGGGTGGTCAATGGAGTCGTCGTGGGGATACTAGTGCTGGTGGCGGAGAGTATAGCAGTGGTCAAGGCAGAGGTCATGGGGGCCACGAACGTGATGTATGGACAGAGGAGTAGCACTTCACACATGCCACGTAAGATGAGGACCACGGTGCTCCACCTGCAGGGGCAAGGCAGGCAGTTGATTATTGGGATCCCTACTATGGAAGTTCTGCTGCAGACAGTACCAGCTATCAAGGCATGTAGTCAGATTTTGAGAGGATGAGCATACAAGACTCTCAAGGATCTATAAGTGAGTATGGACGATCATAGCAATAGCAACCAATATATCATGACGATTCTGAGAGTAGTACTTCATTCTTTTCATCGTATCCATATCCTCAGGCCTATACTTCAATGGCGCAATATACGGAAGGATACTGTCAGCTCTCAGCTGCGCCACCACCGATCGTGTACTCACAAGGTTCCCAACAATATGAATACTACGTACGCATGTACTAGGAGTGGTATGCTGGTTCCATGCACTATGAAGATTATTTGCCCTATCTGTAGAGCACATATAATGTCAGATTGTTTGGAGACGGGATGTGGCCAAGTTTGGGCCCATATGATTAGGAGTATGTATTATTTGTTTATATTTATAAGTAACTACTAATTAATCATAAATTTCTTTATATCTTGAGTTTTACACTTGCCATAGAAGTTACTAATGTAAAATTTTTCAACATTTATAGGTCATCATGGACGGACAATGTCACCCTGCGTGGGAGCATGGGTACACTATTGAGGGTGATCGACATGTGCACTATAGATACTACAGACATCGCGTCACCGGCATACATAGATTTGCAGAGCACCTTGCGGGAGTGGGACGGGATTGCCGTGCATGCTCTTTAGTTCCAGAGGATGTCCGAGATTACTTTCGGACACAGTTACGGGAGGGATATGTTTCTCACAGCAGAGCTAGGGCATCGTCTTCCACGTCTAGGTTACCCCTACCACCAGTATAGGGCGGATCAGGATCTTCCTCCACGTCCAGAGTTCGAGCACCACCAGCACCAGACGTACCAGTAGCAGATGATAGATATGCATGTGTAGATGTAGTTAGAGGTTTTTTTAGAGAATTTCATGTACCCTCCACCGCTACACATGACCCATTATTTGTTCAGATGGTTACATATTTTTAAACTCACCCACATGCACATCCACCCACTAGGATAGAGTTAGATTATACAGGCCATCAGTCTCATGTATCAGATTCTGATTGGGATTCAGGATTCACAGATGGGTCAGATGAGTGAGTTTCGACATTTTATACTTTATGAGTGGAGTTGAATGATGTCATTATTATGTGTATGTTCACTTTAACATATTAAGATATCTTTTTTTGTCTCTTCAAATAAGATGTTTAATTAAGAGGTGTAATATATTATTTCTATGTAATTAATTATTTATAATTTAATATCGATCTATGATCCCAAAAAATAACTTAACATTCTATTATTTTTAAATCCATATATTATGTATAATTCAAATAAATTATTATTAAATTTTTATTTTTAAAAATTAAAAATTCAAAAAAAATGTCATCTTGGCGACGTACCGAGACGCTGGGCATCCCGGGCTGTGATCGGGGCGGTCGGGACGGCAAACCTTGGAGAAAAGAATCTCACGTGATTCTCTTCCTAAAAGGGTGTGGTGTAGAAAAAAAAAGAGATTTGATAAAACAAAGAAAAAGAGGTGTGGCTACAGAAAAAGGAGAGAAGTTACGTTGAAAAGGTGTGTGCGGCTACTATAGAAGAGAAAATTAAGGCTTCCAAAAAGAATATATCGCACAAAAGAACGTCTTTAACTATTCCTTGAAGAACCTTGGCTTCTACATGCATGCGTAAAGATGGCGGCTACTTGAACTTGCATAAATCTTTCACACAAGAGGGCGTGATCTTTATCAAGATCTCTTGTGGATCAAAAGTTACTTCATCCTTCTCTTTAGATTTGATTTCTAGAACTTAAATCTCTTTATGTGTTTATTTTTATGTTGTCTAGAGGTTCTAGGATTGTATTTGGATCCTTCTAGGTTGGAAGGATAATCCCATTTTTTATTTTGTGATATCAAGGCAAGCTAGCGTCTTTATGTCTAGTGTGATTTGTGGCGAGCTAGCACCCTTGTGTCTAGCATGTTGAGACGAGGTAGCGCTCTTCTGTCAAGCAGGTTGAGAGGTGAACTTGCACCTTGATGTTAAGTGGTTTGTAGTGGTAAATTAGCAGTCTTATATTTAGCGATTTTTAGTGAAAATCTCAAAGTGTTCTTAGATAGTGGACGTAGGTCAACATGGCGCTGTCCGAACCACCATAAAATCGATGCGTTATTTTTGTGTGATTTACTCATTATCTCTCATCTTCCTTCTTCTAGAGTTTTTGTGAAATAAATTTTTGATTTGCTAGATTTAATTTTGAACTGCATTTTGGATTAAAAATCTAATTCACCCCTCCCTCTTGAATTATTCGGTCGGGTTTTCTTTTAATCATAAATCGTAATTCTATTCGATTTAAGTAATTATTTAAAAAAACAACTTTTTAGAGTGGAAGATTCGAATTACATTAGTGGTTTAAAATGCATCGATAGTGGAAGATACTAATTCCATTTGATGTAATTGTTTAAAAAAGTCAAGATAATAAGAGATTTAAGAAGCATACACCCCAGGGATGTCAATAGGCCAGGCTGGCCCGATAGGTCCGCGAGCTTGGCTCGATTTCGACTGGGGCCACAAGGTCTTTTTCGACCTGTGGGCCCTTGGTCGGGGCTAAAAACCAGGCCCGACTTGTTGTGTCCCCATGTTTTGATGATGTCAACATTATGACTCATTCTTGTGTTTCATGCATTCCATAGTCATAACCAATGTGTAGACAGAATTGATGTAGATTCAATGCATGAGGTTTTCCTATTTTTGTTTGTGTCACCTTTAGTTTGTTTCTGAATTACATGAAGAATAGACTGATGAGGCTGTTAGATGAAAGATAGATGAAAGACAAAGAAGTTTGATGATGTGGTGTCGACACCATTGTGTTCTTGAGTCCATGCATCCCTACAGACAAGGCCATCAGGCTATCGCTGACAAATGTTCAGCTAAGGGTGAAAAATATCAGCTAAGGGTGACAAATAGGTCCATATAGGTGAAAAATACATTCTAAGGCTGATATATGGACGATAGAGCAAAGAGCAGTGAAAAGTGTTGAAGCGGTGTCGACGCAATAGGACCTTGACATCGACGCAGCCATGATGAAGCTTGCAATGTGAAAAACGGAGCAAAGGCGATGGTTTAAGAGTGACAAATAACTTGTCAATGCTAACAAATAGGCAGCAAGGCTAACAAATAGCTCTGTATAGGTGATATATGCGTTGCAAGGCTGAATTGCATAGAAAGCTTAGAAGATGCGTTAACGCCATGAGGCTTTGGCGTTGACGCAGGCTGTTCAAGTTCACAAGATAGAATTGCCAAAGTCAGGGCGACGGCTGTTTGTGAACAAGGCTGACAAATAGCTGTCTAGTGCTGACAAATAGCTAGTTGGAGTGACAAATAGGTCCTCATGGTTGAAAAATACATTGTAGCGATGAAGCCTTCACACTTCTCCTCGTTGCATCGATGCCAAGGCTACTTACGTCGACATAGTCAGAGATGAAGTTAGAGACGCAGCCAGGAGCAACAAGTTCCTGTGCAGAGAAGCAACAAGCAATAGCAGCAACGATAAGGCTAAAAGGCTTGGACGTGAAGAAGCGGCGTCAACGCAGAGCTTAAATGCCGTCAACGCAGTCTAATGGCTAACACCAATACGACTGTCAAATGAATCCAACAAGCTGACAAACGAAGAAATGAAATGGCAAATGAAGATTGCACGTCATTAATTGATTAAAAGGCCAGCATGATGGGAATCAACATCGAGCACTAACATTTTATTTTTGTATTTACATCCTTTTATTTACATTTATATCCTTGGCTAATTGGGTTTACAATTGTAAGACATTATAAGCCAAAGGGTTAGTCATTAGAAATCTTTGGGTTTCTTTGCAAAAAGGCCTTTGAGTTTCTATGTAATTTGCTAATAGGTCCAACAGGGCCCCCACCTTAATTTCCATTGGTCCACCTAGGATCTAGGGCCCATGTGGGGCTAGTTCAAAGTCCAAGATTAGACTTGGACCAAGGGGGGACAAAAAAAAAGAAAATTCAAAATTTGGTACCCCTTAGTCAAGGGGGCGCCCCCCTTTAATACTTGTTTATTCATGTTGTAATATTTTTATTTTGGCCATTTGACTACATGGGGGATTAATTATCCTATCCCTAGTTTGCCCCTCCCTAACCCTCGATCTGAGGATAGTTTAGGTCATTTGTACATTTCTATATAATCCATGTATTTTCCATTTTGTGAGAATTAATGAAGGAAAAAAAGCATTTGCTCCAAGCAAGCCCAAGGGCGCCCCTATCTCCCCTCTTCCACTTAGAGCTGGACTGCTCTGATTTCTATGGTGTGAAGCCATAAACTTGGTGTATTCCAAGTTCCATCACCTATGTTGGATGTGATTTCCAGCCACCGCCGCCGCCGCCTTCGTTCGTGCCGCCGACGAGCCGCCACAACCATCTCTTTACCCTGTTGTCCTGAACTCCGAGATCCAGAACAGCAAGCTAAAGAACAGGCCGATTCTTCCAGCTCCTATCTCTGATCGAGCTGAGATTTTGAGGGATTGTTCCTATTTGTGTTAGCTTTCAATCCATATAAATTTTGTGTCAATCCGCCACCGTTTGATATTTTTTCCAGTATTTTAGTTCCACCCCTGACAGTCTGCCAATCAGCAGATCTACGGGATAGTGTCTTGTTGTCGTATTTTCCCTCACCATTAGCCTTCTCTAAAAATTCTTAAAAAAATCATTCGTGTTTCTCACATCCCCCTCTTCTACCCATAATTTTCTCAGAGTCTAGATCCAACGTTTCTAGGTCGGTCAAAATTCAGTCTCAGGCAGATCATGTTCTATCCTGACTGTCTGTAATCCGAGTCAATTAAAAAAACCTTGGGAATAGTCATTTTTATTTATAATCCTACCACTGGATGAATCTGAAATAATTATATGTTGTAGCCCTTTGAGTCCACTATCCATCGGTACCAATTTTGCCTCGATCCAACACCGGATCTAGGTGCTAAAATTATTTTTGTGGAGGCGCGCATTTCTGATCCGAGAACAGGCCAGCAAAGCTGTCATCGGGTAATTCCAGCAATAATACGCCGAGATAGCTTCGGCGACCGCCGCTCTCGGAGATCGATCGGCAACCCCCCTACAACGTCCCAGCCAGCCACCGCATCAAGGAGATGCCCAAGCACCGCCGTCCTAGCAGCCTGACCCGCCTGCTATCCGCGGTCCCCGTAAAACCAAGCCGGACCAGCAGTCCATCTCCGGCCCGAGAGCGTTCCAAATTGCTGCCCGTCAACCCAAGCTTGATATTCCCGGGTTATTGTTGTCGCCCTTTACCTCCCTGCGTGGAGTGGACAAAGAATTCAATTCTGTAATTTATTTGATAATTGTCTAACCGGGAATACAAGGCTTGGCCGGGATCATCTTCCCCAGGCCCGGTAGCGTGGAGGTATCGTTTCCGCTCTCCTCTTTGGCATTTGCTTTACTCGTATACATCTCTATATGCTGCTGCTAGAGCAATAGGATAGCTAGCTCGTCAAATTTTTATCACCGCTGCGAGAGAGAGCGAGCGTGACCCGTCCCGTGATTCAATCTGAGCACGCAGAAAAGCCGATACATGAGACTCATTGCCAGTTTCTCAACCGCGCACGTCCACACGCTTCCCTCGCTTAGGGGTGTCCACGAGCTAGAGTCCCTTGTTATCTCGAGTCGCATCCCGTCCCGCATCAAATTGGTATCAGAGCCAAGTCGAGTCTAGGATAGTCGGTTAGTCGGTCCAAGGTGTCACGTTGCATCCCTTTACCCGGTATATCAAAAGGTGTTCCCGGAATGATAGGTTACGCCTATCGGGAAGGTAGCACACTTGTGTGAGTGCGATCTTCGGATCAAACCTCCGCCACATACCGGAAATTGGTTGAGTCTAGGTGTGTAGTCGAGTCAGCATTCCAAACTTTGCATTGTTGTCTTAGGGTCGTGTCTAGTCCAATAAAGAGTCAGTCGATCTTGTCCCGTGTGTCTGCATGTCCACTACCCGCCATCCCCTTGGCCATTCCTCGAGACCATGCGTCCGATTGGTCATCCATGGTGGCCCAATTCAATACTTTCATAGCCCGACACCCAACCCCTAAGCCAACAACCGAGTCGTTCCAGCACCCTATAGTGTCCATCGCCATTTTGCCGAATAGGTTGTGTACAGAGATCGACTTTATTAGTAGGGTGTCATCTAGCAGTGTCTCACAGGACATAGTGGAGTCTCTCTCCAAGACCGGGGAGATTATTCTCAATGGTGGCTTCGCATTCGTAGAGTTCCAATGGAGGTTTGGCCCCGTTCTTTATGACGATGAAGCATGATGCAAGGTCAACACACCTGCTGGCCCATGCATCATTTTAGGGAAAAATTGGTTGGAAGAGAGGAGAGCGACCTTTGACCAGGATAGGAGGACCTGCACCTTATACCCACCTCACCTACCCGATGAGTTCATCTTCCACGATGACATTCAGCCGACCACCTCAGTGTCACCAACCACCCTGCCCCAGCGGCCCGTTCTGCCTCCAGACTCACACCCGCCACCTCTCCCGGAGCCCACCCATGTGGCCCCATGAAGTGGGATTAGTCATTTCTCCGACCCGTGCCCTTTACATTCCCCTACCTTAGAGGGCAACCATTCGAAGGATGCCTCACCCGGGCCTATTCCAGTGAGTTATGAGGTTGACCAAGAGTTGGCTGAGGAGTACCTCATTGATGTTTTGGGGTTAGAGAGTGATCCAATAGAGGGCCAAGGTCTGTTTGTCACCCCAACCCCACCGGTCATCCTAGAGTTGTCTGTCCCACCCACTTTATCCTCGGTGGATGAGCCATATGCCGACCCCAAGCAGTCAGCCATTCCACTTCTACCCGTCTCTCCTACGGTTGCGCAGCCACTAGTGACTACCGTACCATTGTCGACACCTTTTGTTGACGCGGTATGGTTTGATTTCTGCCATGCGTACGAGAGACAACATCCGGACTTCCTTCTTGTCGTGCTTCACACCAAACGTCCGGATGACTTTCCCATCACCCACCTCCTTGTCTTCACATATTTCTGTACCCAAGGACGAGTCTTCTCCAACCGGAGACAGTTGACGAGAGTTGAGACTCACAACATCAAATTGTGAGAGAGTCTATCTTGACACTTGGAGTATGTCGACGGTGTCCAACATGACTACCTGGTCTTCCTTAGAGCGTCCGGTGTGCTTGTCGTCAGTCCTAGGAAGTCGTTAGGCTTTGTCTCTCCGTCTGTCCGTGTTATTACTATCAGTGTCTAAGTTTGCCTAGGGTCATGTATGGCCTAGGGTCATGTGTGAGTGTTTGTTTCGTACAGCCTGTGAGAGTCTGCATACGAGGCGGTCTAATGTCAGCTCGCGATGTCAGTCCCTTTAAAGTGTGAGGCAAGTCAGGTCTAATGCGTACGTTGTAGACTTGTACGAATTTGGGATCGGCTCTACCATTCTATTCCTCAGATCTAGTCACATACAGGGACCCAGCGGTGATTCCTACTGAGTCATTGAGCCGTCTCCTTCCTTTGAGAGTGACCCCACCCCGGAGTGTCCACCACTAGCCTCATTCCCACAGTAGCATGTGCATATCGAATATATACGAGATGAGCAGGTGACGATTACTTGGAGTGGAGCGTACTCCGCGCTACCTGGTCGGTGACAGATCCGCTGAAGCCGAGCAGCCGCACCCCTTCCTCGACGGGGTCGAGTTCTTCCCACCTGGGGAGAATTGATGGGAATCAACACCGAGCACTAACATTTTATTTTTGAATTTACATTCTTTTTTTGCATTTATATCCTTGGTGATGTGACACAACCCCTCGGACTTAAATTTGCAAGCAATCGATCCGAACGGCGGACCCACTCAAGCTGATTCACCCGCATCGCGCACACCCGGGTCCGTAGGTGGACTGGCGATAGTGGTGAGGGTCCGAGGATGGACCTCACCTTTCCGGGGATTTGACTAGCTTGGGCTGAACCCCTAAGGGCCTGGGATGCCCCAATTCCGTGGGCGGCCAGCACGCCAAGGGCGTGGGATGTAGTGGCTCTCTCACAACTCGCTCCGCGGTGGCACTCAAATTGATGATATTTTGAGATCGGGCACTCACTCACCGACCGACGGCACTAAGAAGCATTACTAAACAAGCAAAGAAATTCCAGTAGAGTAGGGTAACCCGAAGCACACCTGATCGGTGTGAATACACCGATCCCGGCCGGAGACGAGGGCGAGCGGGGAAGCGTGGGCCACCCGCACGCTGCGTCGATGAAGCTTCAACCTGTTGAAATTAATTACATCCACTACGCCTCGCACAGGAGGGGGAACTTGGGGTGGGGAGATTATAGTTACAATCAAACACTACCTCCGCGCAGGGAGGGGCGGTAAGCCGGCCAGGCAGGGAGAGCCAAGGAACTATGAACGGGACCGGTTCGCCCTTCCGGAGTGCTGCTTGCCGGTTCTGCCCGCTGCTAGGTACTGGATGTCGACTCCGCTGCGCTCGCTCCCGGACTCGAAATGAGACGGGATCAGTGTTGAAACGTCGGTGACTGGACCAGGATGGACCCTGAATTTTTTTGTTGCCAGAAGTTGCCGACGCTGGCCGGGGCAGATGGTGGACTGGTGCTGTTCCGCTGTGCCTTGGATGGGGTGCAGGTTGTAGCAGCAGGTTCGTGACTTCACTCCGATCGCTCCCGTGATCCAATTGAGGCGGGATCAGGACTGTTACGAGCGTGGTCGGGTCCTCTTCGATCAGAAACTGAGATGGGCTCCAGGCGACGTCCGAGCGGGGAGGAGGATCCCGAACAAGGAGAGGGGGTCTGATCAGTCCCTGGCAGGACAGATCTGCACACCTGGGGGAAATAAATCGGAACGGGGAGCTCCCAACTCCGAACGAGGCCCCTCTTGCTGTGCTGGATGGAGGACGGGGATATCTTCGCCTCGGCCAAGTGGCGCCCTCAGGAGATCAGAGGTGAGGGCGTGGAGGCTTCTGAACTGCAGCTCTGGTTCTGGTTCTGGTCCTGGCTGCGCAGTTGGACGAGAACGGGTACCACGATCTGTAGTGAAGTCGGAACGAGACGATTCCACCTCGCGCGTGAAGAGGACTTGGAGAAGAAACAACTCTCAGAAGAGAGTTCAGGCTGATTCATGCTGTTGACGTCGGTGCAGCCTCTGCCAAACTGACCTCAGGTTCTGGCTCAAATCTGGCGCAGCCGCACGAGAATTGTCACCACGATCTGTAGTGAAGTCGGAACGGGACGATTCCACCTCACACGTGAAGAGGACTTGGAGAGGAAACAACTCTCAGAAGAGAGTTCAGGCTGAATCATGCTGTTGACGTCGGTGCAACCTCTGCCAAACAGACCTCAGGTTCTGTCTCAAATCTGGCGCAGCCGCACGAGAATGGGCACCACGGACAGTAGGGATGTCGGATGCCGGCGAGACCACCTCGGCTGCGAAGCTATCTGGACGATATTTCCGGTGATGTATGGTATGCCTACAGGGGATTCCGTATGACTCCGGGGCAGATTCTACAAGTCGGCTCCCAATCTGCTACCTACGAACTGGGCAGTGTTAAAAGAAGGGGGGGTTGTTGGTGGAGATGGGAAGGTAAGGGATGGAGGGGTAGCAAGGAGGGATGGAAGGTTTCTGGTTGTGAATGTGGGAGGGAGGTTTGGGGGTGTGAGAGGGGAGAGGGGGAGGTTGGCAGGGGGTGGACCTAGTGTGGGGAATGGGCTGGGAGGTGGTGGATGGTGGGGGCGCAAATGGCCTAGGGGAATGGGGGTGTCTCTTGGGTGTGGGTGGTGGATTAATGGAAGGATTAATGGGGGGCCTAGGGGATGGGAAGGGTTGCTTTGGGGAGGGGAAAGGGTGTCTAGGAGAAGGGATTCTCCCTTGGGAATGTGAAGGGTTGTATGGGGAAGGGGAAGGGTTGCTTGGGGAGTGGTGGGAGTAAAGGGGGTTTATGAGTCTTGGGAGGTGAAGGGTTGTATTCAATGGGGGGGGATGATGTGGCAAGTGAGGGAGGAGAGGGAGGGGGCGAAATTGGGAGAGAGAGGGGGAGGAGAGAGAGAGAGGGGTTCGCCCCCTTTAGAGAGAGAGAGAGATAGAGAGAGATAGGGAGATAGAGGGGGAAGACAATTCAAGTGGTTAAACTTTCTTCAATACATCATTAGCTTCCAAATGAGGGATTGGGGTCCTATTTATAGGAATCCCACATTTACATATAAGTCCTTGACTCTTGGACTACTAACACTAAACCAAGGGGAAGGGGGCGCCCCTGGGCCTAGCCCATATAATTGGGCCCAATAACACACGTAAAGACTTAAGACTTAGGTAAATAGCTACCTAACCTAGGTATTGGACTCAAATAAAAGGAAAAGTACATGATAAGAAAATGAAAATTACATTATATGACTCGAAATAAAGTGGTGAACAAGATGTAGCATGGGTGGCGAGCATCGGGATCCTTGATCAAATGAAATTGCTGGTGATGTCCTCATCATACCCCCGGGGTGCGAAAAACTCGACTCCGTCGAGTATGGGCCCACCGGAGAAGTGGTCCTCTCAAGCAGCTCAGAGTGAGCCTCAACCTCCAAACTCAACCCTGCGTCCGCAACCAGGGGACGGTCCTTCATCCTCTCGAGGCGGCTCAGGCGCACCCTCTTGCTGGCGATGGAACCCTGCTTGCCTAGTATTGCCTCCGTGTGCACACGTTGGACTCTCAGGCTGACTTTTGGTGGCTCTCCGAGGGTGTCCCTCTCAAAGGAAGATAAAGGCTCGAGGCACTCACTAGGATCCACCGCGGTGCCTATATAGGGTGCCGGATCCACCACGTGAAAAATGGGGTGAATCCCAAAACCCATTAGTAAGTCCAACCCGATAGCCGGGTTGCCAAAGTCACTCAGAACTTGGGAAGGTCCAAGTCCTCGTGCCCTCGAATTAGAGGCGACCCTAGGGTAGAGCCACTCCAATGTCATTATCACCAGATTGCTTACTTGGAATTTCAAGTGGCGCTCGCGAGCTCTTGTCTGCTCTTTGTGAACCTCACCGCTCGTCAAGAATTGCTTGCGTGTTTGCTCATGCCATGCATCATAATGCGGTGAGTGGGTGTGAAAGTGGATAGCATGCAAAGGTGGAGCAGGACAACCGTACATAGACCTATCATGCATAGATGTGATGAAGACTTTTATGGACTCAGGGGGTCCGGGGAAACCATAGGTGGATCTATCGTGCATGGTTGTGATAATTACCGGGGGACCCGGACATCCATGTATGCTCCTTTCATGCTTAAGAGCTATGACGAATGTGGGAGGACCAGCACATCCAAATGTGAGCCAGTCATGCATTGGGCCCGCAGTGTGTGTGACATGTATGAGATGACTGGGCTTACTAGCCCTACCAAATGATGCAAAATGTAGTGGCACATGCATTCCCATCCAAATGGCTCCTTCTATGTGTATGACTTGGTGTGAGATTTTCCACTCATAGGGGTCAAAGGGGTCTAGGAAAATGGAGTGGGCTTGGTCCAATAAGGTTGGTTGGGGTAGGAAAAGGTTGGTGGTGAGTAAGGTGGGTGGATATAGGAAGGGATCCAAGGGGTCATGGTAAGGGTCATCTAAGGAGAGGAACTCTAGGTCCTTTTGGTCCTCACAACATGGTGGTGGATCCTCCTCCTCTAGTAAAATGATTGGGCCAGAGTTTTTGGTGGGATGGTCGGCCATGAATGGAGGGCTGGATGTTCTACCCAAGACAAGCAACTCTAGTTTGTGGATAGTATCAGGCTCGTCGGGTGTAGGGAGGAGTAAAAGAAGGTCGCTAGTGTAGCAACCCACAGTGTAAATGGAGGAGATGGATCCGACACATAGGTGTAGGAGGTCAAGGCTCCTAGGTCGGTCGGCTACTGTAGTCAACATGCCAGTTAGCTCCATTTGCCAAACTATACCCTTAAGAAGATCCCCTAATGTTTCCACTTGATAGGATGATTGGATTGTGGTGTGATAGGTGTGATAGGTGGATAAGGGTACTATGGGGAGGTGTTGTTCCATGGAAGGGTAAGCATAGGGCAGGATAGGGTGAGCCCAGTTTTCCACAAGCCATCTAACCAAGGGCCCACTTATGATAAGTTCACTCCAAATTGGGGGTGGCATGAAAGGTGAAACATCTTCCTCGTTTTGGCCATGACTTTCCTCCAAGATGGGGAGTTGTTCTGGGATGTTCCCTACTAGGGGGTCGGGTGTGGGTATCATGGTTTCCTCTACCAAGGAGGTGAGTAGGTCCTTTGTGGGTGGGGTGATGATGACTGGCCTGTGGTGCTCTTTGGGTGGTGGGTAATGGGGGACTTGGGATAGAATGGGGAGGGGTAGTAGTGGAGGCCTAGGTTGGGGATCTTGTAACTCATGGGGGAGGGTGCACCTAATTTGGCTCCATGGGTTCTCTTTGGGAAGGAACGAGTTCTCTTGACCCAATTGGGCTTCATATTCTTCTTCCCAATCTAGGGGAGCCTCATAGACTTCGGTCACCTCCTTAAGTTCCTTTTGGGAAGGGGTGGGAGGAGGATTTGTGGGTTGGGTGGTGGCCAATTTGGTTTGAATGGTGGTGGTGATCGGGGTTGGAATTATTTTGGGTGGTGGAGTTTGGGCCCTAAGGGAGGTCTTGGGTTGACTGGGAGGGAAAGGGGGAGTGAAGATCTTCTTAATCTCATTCCTCATCTCTTCCCATGGGTATCTGGGTCCTTCGGTTTCCCATTCAAATTCATCCAGGGAAGGCAAGACTCTAAGGCCATTGCTCCTAAGTGGGGGTTCATTGGATCTAAATCCATCCCGAGGTGACCAAGCCCTAGGGCCGTGGTTCCCTTTTGCTTCAAGCTGATCAAGCCGGGAGGTGAGGGCATCTATAGAGTTATGACATTTGTTGATGAAAGCGTCAAATTGGTCCATAGATAGTTGGGGTGTCTCCCTAGGGTGGTCATGCAAGGGAGTGATGGAAAACATGATGCAAGGGAGACTCAAATGTCAATGCCCTAGGACTAGACTCGTAGAGACAAGTCTAAAACTTGCTCTGATACCAAGTTGATGTGACACAACCCCTCGGACTTAAATTTGTAAGCAATCGATCCGAACGGCAGACCCACTCAAGCGGATTCACCCGCATCGCGCACACCCGGGTCCGTAGGTGGACTGGCGATAGTGGTGAGGGTCCGAGGATGGACCTCACCTTTCTGGGGATTTGACAAGCTTGGGCTGAACCCCTAAGGGCCTGGGATGCCCCAATTCCGTGGGCGGCCAGCACGCCAAGGGCGTGGGATGTAGTGGCTCTCTCACAACTCGCTCCGCGGTGGCACTCAAATTGATGATATTTTGAGATCGGGCACTCACTCACCGACCGACGGCACTAAGAAGCATTACTAAACAAGTAAAGCAATTCCAGTAGAGTAGGGCAACCCGAAGCTCACCTGATCGGTGTGAATACACCGATCCCGGCCGGAGACGAGGGCGAGCGGGGAAGCGTGGGCCACCCGCACGCTGCGTCGATGAAGCTTCAACCTGTTGAAATTAATTACATCCACTACGCCTCGCACAGGAGGGGGAACTTGGGGTGGGGAGATTATAGTTACAATCAAACACTACCTCCGCGCAGGGAGGGGCGGTAAGCCGGCCAGGCGGGGAGAGCCAAGGAACTATGAACGGGACCGGTTCGCCCTTCCAGAGTGCTGCTTGCCGGTTCTGCCCACTGCTAGGTACTGGATGTCGACTCCGCTGCGCTGGCTCCCGGACTCGAAATGAGACGGGATCAGTGTTGAAACGTCGGTGACTGGACCAGGATGGACCCTGAATTTTTTTGTTGCCAGAAGTTGCCGACGCTGGCCGGGGCAGATGGTGGACTGGTGCTGTTCCGCTGTGCCTCGGATGGGGTGCAGGTTGTAGCAGCAGGTTGGTGACTTCACTCCGATCGCTCCCGTGATCCAATTGAGGTGGGATCAGGACGGTTTCGAGTGTGGTCGGGTCCTCTTAGATCAGCAACTGATATGGGCTCTAGGTGACGTCGGAGCGGGGAGGAGGAGCCCGAACAAGGAGAGGGGGTCTGATCAGTCCCTGGCAGGACAGATCTGCGCACCTGGGGGAAATAAATCGGAACGGGGAGCTCCCAACTCCGAACGAGGCCCCGCTTGCTGTGATGGATGGAGGACGGGGGGATCTTCGCCTCAGCCAAGTGGCGCACTCAGGAGATCAGAGGTGAGGGCGTGGCGGCTTCTGAACTGCAGCTCTGGTTCTGGTTCTGGTCCTGGCTGCGCAGTTGGACGAGAACGGGCACCACGATCTGTAGTGAAGTCGGAACGAGACGATTCCACCTCGCGCGTGAAGAGGACTTGGAGAAGAAACAACTCTCAGAAGAGAGTTCAGGCTGATTCGCGCTGTTGACGTCGGTGCAGCCTCTGCCAAACTGACCTCAGGTTCTGGCTCAAATCTGGCGCAGCCGCACGAGAATTGTCACCACGATCTGTAGTGAAGTCGGAACGGGACGATTCCACCTCACACGTGAAGAGGACTTGGAGAGGAAACAACTCTCAGAAGAGAGTTCAGGCTGAATCACGCTGTTGACGTCGGTGCAACCTCTGCCAAACAGACCTCAGGTTCTGTCTCAAATCTGGCGCAGCCGCACGAGAATGGGCACCACGGACAGTAGGGATGTCGGATGCCGGCGAGACCACCTCGGCTGCGAAGCTATCTGGACGATATTTCCGACGATGTATGGTATGCCTTCAGGAGATTCCGTATGACTCCGGGGCAGGTTCTGCAAGTCGGCTCCCAATCTGCTACCTGTGAACTGGGCAGTGTTAAAAGAAGGGGGGGGTTGTTGGTGGAGATGGGAAGGTAAGGGATGGAGGGGTAGCAAGGAGGGATGGAAGGTTGCTGGTTGTGAATGTGGGAGGGAGGTTTGGGGGTGTGAGAGGGGAGAGGGGGAGGTTGGCAGGGGGCGGACCTGGTGTGGGGAATGGGCTGGGAGGTGGTGGATGGTGGGGGCGCAAATGGCCTAGGGGAATGGGGGTGTCTCTTGGGTGTGGGTGGTGGATTAATGGAAGGATTAATGGGGGGCCTAGGGGATGGGAAGGGTTGCTTTGGGGAGGGGAAAGGGTGTCTAGGAGAAGGGATACTCCCTTGGGAATGTGAAGGGTTGTATGGGGAAGGGGAAGGGTTGCTTGGGGAGTGGTGGGAGTAAAGGGGGGTTTATGAGTCTTGGGAGGTGAAGGGTTGTATTCAATGGGGGGGATGATGTGGCAAGTGAGGGAGGAGAGGGAGGGGGCGAAATTGGGAGAGAGAGGGGGAGGAGAGAGAGAGAGGGGTTCGCCCCCTTTAGAGAGAGAGAGAGATAGAGAGAGATAGGGAGATAGAAGGGGAAGACAATTCAAGTGGTTAAACTTTCTTCAATACTTCATTAGCTTCCAAATGAGGGATTGGGGTCCTATTTATAGGAATCCCACATTTACATATAAGTCCCATACTCTTGGACTACTAACACTAAACCAAGGGGAAGGGGGCGCCCCTGGGCCTAGCCCATATAATTGGGCCCAATAACACACATAAAGACTTAAGACTTAGGTAAATAGCTACCTAACCTAGGTATTGGACTCAAATAAAAGGAAAAGTACATCATAAGAAAATGAAAATTACATCATATGACTCGAAATAAAGTGGTGAACAAGATGTAGCATGGGTGGCGAGCATCGGGATCCTTGATCAAATGAAATTGCTGGTGATGTCCTCATCACTTGGCTAATTGGGTTTATAATTGTAAGGCATTATAAGCCAAAGGGTTAGTCATTAGAAATCTTTGGGTTTCTTTACAAAAAGGCCTCTGGGTTTCTATGTAATTTGCCAGTAGGTCCAACAAGGCCCCCACCTTATTTTCCATTGGTCCACTTAGGATCTAGGGCCCATGTGGGGCTAGTTCAAAGTCCAAGATTGGACTTGGACCAGGGGGACAAAAAAAGAAAATTCAAAATTTGGTACCCCTTACTCAAGGGGGTGCCCCCCTTTAATACTTGTTTATTCATGTTCTAATATTTTTATTTTGACAATTTGACCACATGGGGGATTAATTATCCTATCCCTAGTTTGCCCCTCCCTAACCCTGGATCTGAGGGTAGTTTAGGTCATTTGTAAATTTCTATATAATCCATGTATTTTCCATTTTGTGAGAATTAATGAAGGAAAAAAAGCATTTGCTCCAAGCAAGCCCCAGGGCGCCCCTATCTCCCCTCTTCCACTTAGAGCTGGACTGCTCTGATTTCTATGGTGTGAAGCCATAAACTTGGTGTATTCCAAGTTCCAACACCTATGCTGGATGTGATTTCCAGCCACCGCCGTCGCCGCCTTTGTTCGTGCCGCCGACGAGCCGCCACAACCATCTCTTTACCCTCATGTCCTGAACTCCGAGATCCAGAACAACAAGCTAAAGAACAGGTCGATTCTCCCAGCTCCCAACTTTGATCGAGCTGAGATTTTTAGGGATTGTTCCTCTTTGTGTTAGCTTTCAATCCATATAAATTTTGTGTCAATCCGCCACCGTTTGTTATTTTCCCCTATATTTTAGTTCCACCCCTAACAGTCTGCCAATCAGCAAATCTGCGGGATAGTGTCTTATTGTCGTATTTTTTCCCCACCCTTAGCCTTCTCTAAAAATTCCCAAAGGAATCATACGTATTTCTCACATCCCCCTCTTCTACCCATAATTTTCTCAGAGTCTAGATCTAACGCTTCTAGGTCGGTCAAAATTCAGTCTCAGGCAGATCATGTTCTGTCCTGACTGTCTGTAATCCAAGTCAGTTAAAAAAATCTTGGGAACAGTCATTTTCATTTCTAATTCGTCTTCTGGATGGATCTGAAATAATTATATGTTGTATCCCTTTGAGTCCTCTTTCCATCAGTACCAATTTTGTCTCGATCCGACACCAGATCTGGGCGCTAAAATTATTTTCGTAGAGGCGCGCATTTCTGATCTGAGAACAGGCCAGCAAAGCTATCACCGGGTAATTCCAGCAATAATACACCGGTATAGCTTCGGCGACCGCCGCTCCCGGAGATCGATCGACAACCCCCATGCAGCGTCCCAGCCAGCCGCCGCAGCAAGGAGACACCCGGGCACCGCCGTCCCCGCAGCCGGACCCGCCTGCTGTCCGCGGGCCCCGCAGAACCGAGCCGGACCAGTAGTCTGTCTCCCGGCCGAGAGCGTTCCAAATTATTGCCCGTCAACCCAAGCTTGATATTCTCGGGTTATTATTGTCGCCCTTTACCTCCCTGCGTAGAGTGGGCAAAGAATTCAATTCTATAATTTATTTGGTAATTGTCTAACTGGCAATACGAGGCTTGGCCGGGATCATCTTCCCCACTCCCGGTAATGTGGAGGTATCGTTTCCGCTCCCCTCTTTGGCATTTGCTTTACCCGTATACATCTCTATATGCCGCTGCTATAGTGATAGGATAACTAGCTCGTCAAATTTTTATCACCGCTGTGAGAGAGAGAGAGAGAGCGTGACCCGTCCTGTGACTCAATTCGAGCACCCGGAAAAGCCGATACCCGAGACTCATTGCCGATTTCTCAACCGCGCACATCCGCATGCTTCCTTCCCTTAGGGGCGTTGTGGACGCACTTTTTATTCGATTATTATTATTATGTTGTTCGTTTATTGGTTTATTAAGTGCATGGGCGTGCCAGTCACAAAGTGACAATTTATTCGGGTTCCGAAGAACCCATGGTGCGCTCGATCTGACTTCGTCAGACGATTGTGTGGTTTGGGTCGGGACAAAAACGAGCTGCACCATAAAGGTCATGGCATCATTTACATCCCTCATACGAGGGAACACCCTTGATTAATCGCTGAGAATCAGGGCCTCATGGCCAAGAAATTAATTGCCTAAAAGGCCTATTAGGAAGTATTGAAATCCCCGTACGAGGGTGAAAAGAAAACATTCGAGATCGTGTCGGTCATGTGCCGACCATTTAATGCTCGGACGAATGTCCGGCTGGAGAAAAGGGCGGTTGTCGCGGGAAAATCGGAACGCATGTATGCTGAGGTACGGCAATTTTATTATTCAGAAGAAAGGAAAACGTTCGGCTAAATCTCAGTTAGAGCGATCAGGAACCGGTAAGTCTGTTGGCCCGGTGTGAGATCAAGCTGCGACCATACTGCGGTGGGACCCCCGCGGTCGAAGTCAGACTCGCATGAGCATCATTAATATTTTCGGTGCCAAGGGGCAACGGGGGAATACCCCTTGAATCAGGTGGGAAGCCCTATGTCCAGGGAAGCGAACGTTCGAACGTGTTGGTCATTCAGGGGACCATTTAATATTCGGACGGGTGTCCGGCTTGTGAATATCGTAATCATCGCGGGAGGACCTGGAACATATGTGTGCCAGGGTACGGCAAGTTTATTATTCCGAGGGACTGAAGACATTCAGTTAAATCCTAGTCGGTGTAGTAGGAAACTAGTGAATTTAGCGGCCCGGTGCGAGATCGAGTCAGGACCATACCAGGGGCGCCTCCCGCGGTCCCAACGAGGCTTGCCCGGGCATCATTAATATTTTCGGTGCCGGAGGATAACAGGGGAAAGTCCCGGGACTAGACTCCAAAACCGAAAACGTGTTCAAATGGAGCGGGCTGTAGACCAAGGATATGAGCCAGACGATGAGCATAATCAGGACGGACCCGAGGTCTAAGCGTGGCCCACAGAGGCCTTATTGATACTCCCATGCAAGGGGTCCAGGGATGATGAGAGCCATCTCGTTCTATTCCGATTTTTGTTGGTCACTCATGGACCACTTTATGTTCGGGCAAAGGTCTGTATTGAAGGTACGACGTAGATGAAGACCGAGGTGAACCCATTCAGATGTCTGCCGAACGCGCGGCAATTTTAGTGGTGGCTCGGAAGGGATCCGGCATGAGCGACAAGTCCGGCTTAATCAGAATGTCGGCCCAAAGCGAAGTTAGGTCATGGCCATTTCGGGATAATTCCCAAGACTCAAGCCCAGCCTGCAAAGGCGGCATGATTGTTCCTTCAGCATCGGGTCGCGGGAGAGACGGGAATGCAATGTGGATTTTACCATTCTTTTATCTAGGCTTTAAATTATATGCATACATATTTTATTGCTTATTTCCCTTTTATGTGTTTATTCTAGATGATTTCTCCATTTTATTTATTTTTTCTCTTTTTTTGTTTACCATTATTATTATTATTTCACATTTTTTTAATTTCTTATGTATATTCAGATTTATTTGTTTATCATAATTTTTATTAACTTATTATTATTATTATCATTATCATTATATATTATATATATTTTTCTGGAGAAAGAGTGGGCCGCTGGAGGGCTAAAAGAGGGTAAAGGGGCGTGCCGGCGAAGCTAGGGATAGTGTGCCGGCGAAGGCAGGGAGAGTGTGCCGGCAAAGGGGCAAGCGGGCGTGCCGGCGAGGGGCGCGAACGGGTGTGCCGGCGAAGGACGTGCAGGCGTGCCGCTGTCGGCGAAGGGCGCGGGCAGGTGTGCCGATGAAGAGCAGCTAGGCTGGGGCGTGCCGACAAAGGGCGCGAGCGGGGTACCGGCGAAGGGCGTGCCGGCCAAGGGTGGCTGGAGGGTGTACCGGCGAAGGGCATGGGAGCCCACTCTTCTTCCATTCTTATGTCTTTTCTTTTTTTCTTTTCTCTCTTGATTTTATTTAGTTGCTTGGGTTTCTTCTCTCTTTCCCTTGATTATCTTCCATTCTTTCTCCCATGAGGATGAATATTCAAGTTGCTTAATTGTTGTTCGACTCGGCTCCCTTTGGGTTGATTACGGTTCCCTTGCCGTGGTTAAAGCATTTTATCATTGTTCTTTTCATTGGTTTGTTGCTCCCTTTAGTCTTTTAATTTGTTATTGTCCCATTTGTTTGTTGCTTCATTTTGTCCTTTTAACATGTTATCGTTTCTAACAAAAATTTGACAGCATTTCCCCTTGACCCGAGCGTAAGGGAGATACAGGGAACGTGCCCACAAGGAGTGGCGGAACCCGACAACTGGAGGTGGGCGCTCGAGAGCGGCAACACCTTAATAAAACTTCAGAAAACTCGGAGGGAACGGCGAATGGGAGACGATTCTAGGACTTGCTAAGAGGGGTGCGCCGGGTGAGAAGGAGGGGCTGGTGGCTAGCGTGCCGGCCAGGGAGCCGGTAGGGGCTGGAGAGGTGTGCCGGCCTAAGGGAGGCCAGGGTGTGTCGACGAAGGGTGGCCTAGAGTGCACCGGGGAAGACCCGCAGGGGTGTGCCGGCGAAGGGCTTGGCTAGGGAGTGTCAGGGAAGGAGCTGGGTGGTGTTCCGGCGAAAGGCCTGGCCAGGGCGTGCCGAGGAAGGGCCTGGCAGGCGCGCCGTTGAAGGGCCTTGCAGGCGTGCCGTTGAAGGGCCTGGCAGGCGTGCCGTTGAAGGCTTGCAGGCATGCCGTTGAAGGGCCTGGAAGGAGTGCCATTGAAGGGGCTGGCAGGCGTGTCGTTGAAGGCTTGCAAGCGTGCCGTTGAAGGGCCTGGCAGGCGCGCCGTTGAAGGGGCTGACAGGTGTGCCGTTGAAGGGCCTGGCAGGCACGCCGTTGAAGGGCCTGGCAAGTGTGCCGTTGAAGGCTTGCAGGCGTGCCGTTGAAGGGCCTGGCAGGCGCGTCGTTGAAGGGCCTGGCAGGCGTGCCGTTGAAGGCTTGCAGGCGTGCCGTTGAAGGTCCAATAAGGTGTGCCGTTGAAGGGGCAGGCAGGCGCGTCGTTGAAGGGGCATGCCGCTAAAAGTGTTGTGTCCCCTGTGGTTCTGGAGTTTTGATGATGACAAATGTTATGCCTCATTATGTTTACATCCTTGATGATATAATCTTGATGTTTATGATAAACTGACAGAACAGCTTTTAAGGATGACTCACAGGTCATGAAGTCACCCAAGTCAAAAGTCAACCAGTGACAGGTAAGATCAGTGCATGCTCAGATCAGGTAATGCTCTGTCTACTCTCAGATCTATATGCCTTATGCCTTGATGATGTTTTAGCTGATATGCATAAATTGTTTTATGCATCATTTAACAAGTCTGTACATTGTCTCTCATGCATTGCATGTTCAATGTACATACTTTCCTGTTGCAGACTGCTCTGTTAGTTCTCCTGCATACTCTCAGTTCATATCTGCTATATGCATTCACTGCATCGGTCCATGTTCTTGTGCCTGTAAGTCTGTACATCCTCCGGTGTTTCATTGCATCAGTCATACAGTCTGCACTCTTCTTACATTGGCCAAGTCTACACATCGTCGCCTGCTCGTGCATCTCTTCTAAGTCTATACATTGTGCATGTGTGCATCATCTTACAAGTCTATACATTCCTTATCTTTACCTACGTTCAGAACACTAAGTCTATACATCAAGTGAAGTCTGTACAGAGTTGGATGTCTGCACTTAGCAAGTCTATACACTCGTTTTTGCACATAAAGTCTATACACTCCATCGTCTCACATAGCGTATTTCAAAGTCTGTACAGCATGCATCATTTCTCAAGTCTGTACAGCCTGCATCGTCTCACTTAGCGTCTCTCAAGTCTGAATAGCATGCATCATCTCTCTTTGTGCACACATCATTCATCAAGTCTATACATTGTCTAGCACACACACGTTCAAGGTCTGTACATCCGACCGTCTCATTCAGCGTCTCACGCTATCAAAGTCTGTACAGCATTAGCCTACAATGCATCGTCTCATGCATCATATCTCTCAAAGTCTGTACAGCGTTAGCCTACAGTGCATCGTCTCTCAAAGTCTATACAGCCAGCTCTGTCTCACTTAGCGTCTCATCAAGTATGTACATAGTTTGACTGCATAACATAAGTCTATACATCCGCATGCTAGCAAGGCATTCATCAAGTCTATACACTCTTTAACTCAGTTCGCAGCTGAGTCTAAAGTCTATACAGCCTTTGCATTGCGCATACTTTGAAGTCTATTCATTGTTGTTTAACTCCAGCCTTTGCATTGAAGTCTATGCATTGGATATGTTTGTGCATCACAAAGTCTATACATTGCTGTTGCATTCACGCTAAGTCCATACACTGCATTTGGGCATTGTTCTTCACAGCAAGTCTGTACACTGCTTTCTCATGCACGCAATCAATGTGTGTACAGCCTGTGTTCGCATCGATTAAGTCTATACATTTGCTATGGCTTGTTCATGCATCATGTCTATACACGCTTTGTTAAAATCCTGAACTAACTCGATACATTCCTTTCTGTTATGTTCATGCATCCCTCAAGTCTGTACATTGAGGTCGCATGAAGGCATTCAAGTCTACACATTCTCACATTGTACATACTTGCCTATATGCTGCATCTGAAGTCTATACAGCCTGTTCTTCATACAAGTTTGTGCATGCATAAATCAAAGTCTATACATCCTCATTGTGCATACTTTGTTTAAGTGCATTCTGTATTATGCATTGCAAGTCTATACAATGTATGCCCTGCACACACAAGTCCATACATTGCATTTGGACATCAAGTCTGTACAGGGTATGCTCATTTATCAAACTGATCTGATGATTTTGTTCTTACAGGGCTGCTGCTCGAAGAGATTAATGAATACACGTGATCCAAGAATAGGAGATGGCTCAGGATCGTGACACGTGTCATTCTGCAGGCTAAAATGCTGCCACGCGGCCAAGGTATTAGGGCAGGAATTCGTGGAAGTCACACGCCCTAGCTGTTGCCGCTATAAATGGAAGACTCCTCCATCAGAAGAATGATTGATCGTGACTGAAGTAGAAGAGAGCCACTGGGAGCCTGCACGATCGAGTGTGAAGAAGAAGAAGAGCAGAGAGAAAAAGAAAGACAGTGAAGAGAGAAGAGAAGTGCAGAGAAGAAAAAGAGAGGTAGAGTGTGAAAGCAGAAGAAGAAAAAGAGAAAGAGAGAGAGTTCATGGAGAAGAAGAAAGAAGCCTTCATTGAAGATTTGTCTGTCTGGCAATTGGATCAAATCCATACCAGATCGCTCCTGCGAGAGCTACTTTGTGGATTTCATTTTCAACTTTCTGTCTGCTGTATTTTTCCTTTCTTGTTTTTACTTTATATTTCCTTGGCTTTGTTTTTCCGATTCTCTATAGTGAGGTCGGGGTTCCTCCTGTTGGTTCAGGAGAAGGGAGATTTTAATCTCCGGTTTACTAGTGACGGGTAGTCACTAGTGGTTCCCTCCGATGTGGAGGAAGAGAGGTCCGTGACCTCTGGTTTGCAAGTGACTGGGTGTCACTTGTGTGTTCCCTCTGGGTTTCGGAGGAAGGGAGGATTGGTCCTCCGATTTGCAAGTGACAGGGTGTCGCTTGTGGGTTTCCTCCTGGGTGGAGGAAGAGAGACTTCGGTCTCTGGTTTCTAGTGACAGGTAGTCACTAGTGGTTGCCCTCCAGTCTGGAGGAAGAGGGGAGGTTGTTCCCTTGGTCAAGCTATTTGGCAGCACTTGTTTGTAGACTGAGTCTGCGGTTCTAGCTTGTGCTAGTGGAAGCCTCACTCTGGGTTGGAGTGAGGGGTGGACGTAGGTCTGTTGACCGAACCACCTAAAAAATCATCTGTGATGTGGTTTGCCTTGTGGGTTTGCCCCTTGTCTTCTACCCTACTTCACAGGTTGTCTGAGCATTCTTTTCTATCTGAAGTGAACTTGCGCATTATGTGTTTTGTTAAGTGAGTCAGGTTTGCATAGTTCTGTCTTCGGCTTAGTCTTGATCAGGTACCACCAGTATCGTTAGCAGTTCAACTGTTTGATCAATTGTTTATTTGTGCTCTATAGCTTTTATTCCGCAACTGAGTCTATCAGCAGGCTTACTGTTTTTATTTTGGGCGATATTTTAGAAGGGGATACATTCACCCCCCCCCCCTCTATATCCATGGCCCCGTCCCAACAATTGGTATCAGAGCGGGTGTCTGCATAGAAGGTCCAGCGACCTGCAGATCCGTTCCTGCAGTCTTTGGTGCTATCTCACTTTTGGTGCATCATTATTCCTGTTGCATTAATCTGATATGTTTCCATGGGTGATGCACCAGTTTTCAACGGCTCTAATATTAATGTGTGGTTTGTCAGTCAGCGCAAATATGTTATATCAATTAATCCTGATCTGTGGAAGTTAATTTCACACGGTCCTCACGTATTATCAAAGAAAGAGTCCAAATGGACTGACAGTCACAGATCAAGGCATGAAGAGAATCAAAGAGCTCTGAATCTAATCAAAGCAGCTACTGATAGGGCCTTACACTCTTGCTTCCATGACTGTAAGTCTGCTATGGACATTCTGGATGTGCTGAAGCGAGCTCACAGGTTAAATGAAGACAACTGCATGATGGCTAACAGAAGTAATCAAAGTGGCAGCCAAAATGAAGAAGAGGATGATGATGAGGTAAACCTCTTCGAGAATTTCTCTTTAGATGATTGGGAGAATGCATATGCTGAGTTACTTGAGTCACATGATATGTTAAGAAAACAACATAAAAAATTGAAAAAGAAAATTGATCTGAATAGCTCAGAGTCCTCTTGTGAAAATTGCTTAAAACAGAAACAGTCCTATGATGCATGCTTGTCTGAAGTCCAAGTGCTTAAGAAACAAATTGACTTATTTAAAGAAGAAAATCAAGAACTTGTATGTGAAATTTCTGAACTAAAAGAAAAACTTAGCTCGATTGATGATGATCAGGTTCATTTTAATAATTTAGTTCAGAATAAAAAACTGTTGAAAGAATTTGAATGTGTTAGCTCTGAATTGGATGTCCTAAAATCTGAAAATGAATGCCTTAAGAAACAATGTGAAAAACTCCAGGTTCAAACAATATGTTCTGGTAAATCTGCATGCAATGAGTGTCCATTTCTCAAGGAAATAAATGAAAATCTTCACTCAAATTTAGAATGGCAGAAGGAGTTTATTGTTTCCCTAAAGGAAGAAAACAAAGATCTGTTAAACAAGATTCTGGAGCTTGAACAGATAGAGGAAGAGCTGAATGATAAAATGAGCTCAATGAAAATTGATAAAGGCTCTGTTGAAGAAACTGAAAATCTGAAATCAAAAAATGACAAATTAACTAAAGAAGTTGAAGGATTGAAGCAGTTGAACACTGCTATGTCAGAGAAACTTCTTCTCTAGAAAAAGGAAAATCTGTTTACATTGAAGAATCTGAAAAATTGAGAAATCTGAACATGAAGTTGAGGAATATAAAACTGCCAACAAGGTACTAAGCGAATGTGTAAATTGCAATGAACAAGAGATTGCCAGTTATGAAATACACATCGTTTCTCTGAAAAATGAAATTGAAGATTTGAATAATTCCTTGTCAAAATTTGTGGACGGAAAAGATAATCTGGACAAGATTCTAGGAACAAAGGTTAATTTTCAGAAGAAAGGGTTGGGCTATAACCCTTCAAACAAGAAGAGTTTTAAAAATAAAGTTCAAACTTCCTTTGTTTCCAACTCAACTTCTCACAGCCCTCAGAACCTTCCTAGTTATCAGTCATCTGCTCAAAAGAAAACAACAGAAAAATAGAAAGAAAAGAATCAACATGTTCCTCTTCCCACTCTGCATGTTTCACCCACACACTCACATGCATATAAAAAGAAAATGATTTGTCATTACTGTCACAAGATTGGCCATCTGATGCATGAGGGTAGATTAATGGAACTAGATGATTTGAATGCTAGGAAATTTCATGATAAAAATTCTTCATCTCAGAAAAAGAAAATAGAATGCTTTTACTGTGGCAAATTGGGTCACACGACTACACAATGCTGGTTTGCAAGTGGTAAGAAAACATCTCTTTCATATTATGCTAAATTCCCTGCAAGCCAACATGGTTTTAATAAGAACAAATTTGTTCCAGTAAACCAGCACATCACTTGCTATAACTGTAACAAATTTGGTCACAAGGCCACCGAATGTTGATCAGGCTCTTTCAGAAGAAATCCAATTAGTTGCTCTCAATGTGGAAAGCATGGCCATACAGTCAAGGACTGTTGGCATCTTCAAGATAGGTGGGCAAATTTCAAATATGCTAGACATTCTTCTAAGGAAAACATGTTTGGTAAGATTAACAGGAACAACTTCCATAATAAAAATAGAAACCAGTATGCACCTGCACAAAAATTCCATGCTAATAATTGTGTGCATAACAAGAAATCAAAGCATGTTATTTCCTGTCATTATTGTGGGCAGTTTGGGCACTCCAAGAGTGACTGTCGTTTAATGAAATCTGATGACTTACATGCCCAAAGATTGTGGAAAGCACCTATCAGAGGTGTTACTAACAATGTAGGACCCAAGAAGTCTTGGGTACCTAGAAACACAAAATGAGATCTGTGCTTTGCAGGTATGCCTTAGGGATGAGGAATAAAAGGGGGTCAATTAAACCAAGACATCCAAAGTTTGGTAAAACCCCAACTCTACTGTTTAAATGCTCGTACACCTGAATTTTCTTTTAGCTGAACATCATGCTTAATATGTCAATTAAGATCTCATGCATACATGTCCATAACTGCATCTGCCATTTTCATTCTTTTCTGATCATGCACTTGCTGGGTGATCTGTGCATACATAAGATTAAAAGGTTGTCTGCATTTGATGCATACATATGCCAATTGCAGTTGTTTGATATTTGTTAAAATGCATAATCACAAAAAAAAATTGCATTCTGAAAAATCTGAAAAGCTGAATTGAATAAATCTGTTGCTTGGACGATCTCTCATGCTTAAAAATGTTCACCTGCACATTTGACATGCACATGCATTCACAATTACATATAAGTAGCATATTGTCAGCTTAAGATGCATATAGAACTGCATCTACATTGGATTGTCATGCAGGACTCTTGGTATATAAATAGTGAGATACTAAAGGGCAGATGATTTCTATCTGGAAGTGCTTGCTATGTGTGAGGTGGTCTTTAGACCGAGTCCTCCGAATGTTCATAGGTCAGTGTTGCACGAAGAGCAGTCTAAATGTTTATGTGATCATTGCATATATTACATGCTGTCAGCTCACTGCACTTGCATTTACTGGTTAGAAGTGTCGACACCTTGAGTGCTAGTTCATGCATACATTTAGGAGGAGAAGTATTCATATTCTTAAAATCACATAACTATCTATCTTGCTCATTTCTATCATCTGAACTTCCCATTTTCAGTTTGAACGGCTATCTTGCTTAAATCCCTATGATGAATGTGAAATGCAACACATTTCAGCTTCCTGCTTCAACTGTTATCAGCCATTTTCACTCATCCTATTCATTGGTATCAACTATTGAATTGGTTGCTCTTTAAAATGATTCGGCCTTCCCTGAAAATTCAGAAAGACTTCTTTGTGCATATCCTGATCATAAATCTGAAAACAACTTAAAGAGGAATCTTCTATTATATAGGACTATGAATGTCTGATACTTTCAGCCGATTGAAGTTTCATGTATGTCTTATGTTTGCTTATGAACATATCTTGAAAATATCTGAGTTAGTCTTAATAAACTTTAACCAACATTTTCATGTTGTGTCTTTTAAACTCTTCTGAATTCTGAAAATTCTGAAATCATGATATTCCTTGATTGATATGTATGAAATTAGTATTGTTTTTAAACATCTGAGAATCTAGAACATGTCTAAGGGTAAATCTTGTCAGAGCAATGACTTTGGTCACTGAGAAACCATGTCCAAAGGACTGTGTCATGAGGTGCCATAGTTAACTCTGCTTAAGAATGATTGATAATCTGGCAGAGCAATGGCATGCACACTGAGAAATACATCTTACTCATCAAAGAAATGATTTGTAGTGTGTCATGAAGTGTAAATGTAATCTCTGTTCTTATGAAGCATGACAGTTAGTCCTTCCAAGTACTTAGGGATACTGGCGTCTAAACAACGTGTATCCTCTAGTTACAAGGGTGTACTAAACTCAAGTGCTCATGAAGATTGTTATGAAAATTGTTGCTGATCTAGTGTATCATTTGAAAATGTGTGCAAAAGAAATATTCTATTGGAACCCCTTGACAGAAACAAATGTTTTCTTATGTGTTTAACTTCAATACTATTGATTGCATCTCTTAAAGGAATCTTTGAAATTGAGTGAGTAAGAAAGAAGAAGATTAAACAAGATGTTCAATTTGAAAGCAAGGTTCATTTTTATTAAAATTGATTTCAGATATGAGTACATAATGCTAATGAACAAGCCTTGCATACATCATATTCTGATCTGACTTGTCAATGAAGATCATTCATAAATCTCTATAATAGAAGAGTCTAAAATACCTGTTTAATTAGATTTATGAAATTGATATCCCATTGAAAATCTTTCTCATTCATTCTGAATGCTTACTGTTGACTTCTTTATGTCCTGAGCTTCATTCCAATCACTGTCCATCTCAGGGGGAGAATTCTTGCATGTCCCTGTGGTTCAATGATCATTCATGTCTTTCAGGAGAGTATCTTGTCAGGGGGAGTTTTAGATGACAGTAACTCACCATTGCATAATAGCTCCTATATCATCTCCTTCAACAGTCAATGATCATTCCATTCTTTTTGATGTTGTCAAAGGGGGAGAACTTTTGTGAGTCATCATTTCCATCTATCAACAGTTGCATCACATGGTGTTTTACATGCTCATTATGTTTACATAATCATGAACTGTCATATGGTGTTTCATAATCATCATGATGAATCTATTGCAATGACTCATAATATTGCCATCATCAAAAAGGGGGAGATTGTTGTGTCCCCTGTGGTTCTGGAGTTTTGATGATGATAAAGGGGCAGGCAGGCGTGTCGTTGAAGGCTTGCAAGCGTGCCGTTGAAGGGCCTGGCAGGCGCGCCGTTGAAGGGGCTGACAGGTGTGCCGTTGAAGGGCCTGGCAGGCACGCCGTTGAAGGGCCTGGCAAGTGTGTCGTTGAAGGCTTGCAGGCGTGCCGTTGAAGGGCCTGGCAGGCGCGTCGTTGAAGGGCCTGGCAGGCGTGCCGTTGAAGGCTTGCAGGCGTGCCGTTGAAGGTCCAATAAGGTGTGCCGTTGAAGGGGCAGGCAGGCGCGTCGTTGAAGGGGCGTGCCGCTAAAAGTGTTGTGTCCCCTGTGGTTCTGGAGTTTTGATGATGACAAATATTATGCCTCATTATGTTTACATCCTTGATGATATAATCTTGATGTTTATGATAAACTGACAGAACAGCTTTTAAGGATGACTCACAGGTCATGAAGTCACCCAAGTCAAAAGTCAACCAGTGACAGGTAAGATCAGTGCATGCTCAGATCAGGTAATGCTCTGTCTACTCTCAGATCTATATGCCTTATGCCTTGATGATGTTTTAGCTGATATGCATAAATTGTTTTATGCATCATTTAACAAGTCTATACATTGTCTCTCATGCATTGCATGTTCAATGTACATACTTTCCTGTTGCAGACTACTCTGTTAGTTCTCTTGCATACACTCAGTTCATATCTGCTATATGCATTCACTGCATCGGTCCATGTTCTTGTGCCTGTAAGTCTGTACATCTTCCTGTGTTTCATTGCATCAGTCATACAGTCTGCACTCTTCTTACATTGGCCAAGTCTACACATCGTCGCCTGCTCGTGCATCTCTTCTAAGTCTATACATTGTGCATGTGTGCATCATCTTACAAGTCTATACATTCCTTATCTTTACCTACGTTCAGAACACTAAGTCTATACATCGAGTGAAGTCTGTACAGAGTTGGCTGTCTGCACTTAGCAAATCTATACACTCGTTTTTGCACATAAAGTCTATACACTCCATCGTCTCATGTAGCGTCTTTCAAAGTCTGTACAGCATGCATCATTTCTCAAGTCTGTACAGCCTACATCATCTCACTTAGCGTCTCTCAAGTCTGAACAACATGCATCGTCTCTCTTTGTGCACACATCATTCATCAAGTCTATACATTGTCTAGCACACACACGTTCAAGGTCTGTACATCCGACCGTCTCATTCAGCGTCTCACGCTATCAAAGTCTGTACAGCATTAGCCTACAGTGCATCGTCTCATGCATCATCTCTCTCAAAGACTGTACAGCGTTAGCCTACAGTGCATCATCTCTCAAAGTCTGTACAGCCAGCTCTGTCTCACTTAGCGTCTCATCAAGTATGTACATAGCTTGGTTGCATAACACAAGTCTATACATCCGCATGCTAGCAAGTCATTCATCAAGTCTATACACTCTTTAACTCAGTTCGCAGCTGAGTCTGAAGTCTGTACAGCATTTGCATTGCGCATACTTTGAAGTCTATTCATTGTTGTTTAACTCCAGCCTTTGCATTGAAGTCTATACATTGGATATGTTTGTGCATCACAAAGTCTATACATTGCTGTTGCATTCACGCTAAGTCCATACACTGCATTTGGGCATTGTTCTTCACAGCAAGTCTGTACACTGCTTTCTCATGCACTCAATCAATGTGTGTACAGCCTGTGTTCACATCGGTTAAGTCTATACATTTGCTATGGCTTGTTCATGCATCATGTCTATACACGCTTTGTTAAAAGCCTGAACTAACTCGATACATTCCTTTCTGTTATGTTCATGCATCCCTCAAGTCTGTACATTGAGATCGCATGAAGGCATTCAAGTCTACACATTCTCACATTGTACATGCTTGCCTATATGCTGCATCTGAAGTCTGTACAGCCTGTTCTTCATACAAGTTTGTGCATGCATAAATCAAAGTCTATACATCCTCATTGTGCATACTTTGTTTAAGTGCATTCTGCATTACGCATTGCAAGTCTATACAATGTCTGCCCTGCACACACAAGTCCATACATTGCATTTGGACATCAAGTCTGTACAGGGTATGCTCATTTATCAAACTGATCTGATGATTTTGTTATTGCTGTGGGAATTTTGGTCACATTACTATTTTTTACTGGCATGCTCAGGGAAATAGATTGAATTCTAAATCTGTAAAATTCCCTACTCATTATGATGCTAATAGAAACAAATCTATTTTTAAAGAAAAATCCTTTGCATGTTTCAAATGTGGAAGATCTGGCCACAGGGCTGCAACATGTTGGGTGGCAGGATATCAAAACCAGACTGATTTTGGTAAACAGAATTTTAATTCTGTTAACAAAAATCTTCATACTTATGCACATAGAACTCCTGCTTATAGGAATGTGCACAAAATAAATTTCAGAACTGCTGCATCATGCCACTACTGTGGTCAGATAGGTCATTCAATGAATGATTGCCATGTGATGAGAATTGATGACCTTCATGCACAGAAATTGGCTACCATACCTGCTAGATATGTGACTGTCATGTCAGGACCCAAGACATCTTGGGTGCCTATTTGTGCAAAATAGTTGATAACTTGCAGGTGTGCCTTGGTGGGAGAAAAAAAAGGGGTTGAATTAACCAAGGCACTCAAGAATGAAAACCCCATGATTGCACCATTCAGGTCAGTTCAAAAACTCTGTATTTAAATTCCATCATCTGAATTTGTGAGTATGAAAGATGTGAATTTCATGGTGATTTGCTTGTTTGAAGTGTTGGGTTCGGTGCGTTCGATTCAGAGGGGGGGGTGAATGAATCTCCCCTTAAAAACTTTCGCCCAATTAAAAATTCTAGTTCGCTAACTAGACAAAACTGAAGGCTAATAAGCAAATACGGAATTAAACAAACACACAGTGAGCAATCAACCCAAAACGCACCTAAGCATTCAACTAGCGGAAGCACAATTAGACAAATCAAACCACAATGCAAGAGGGGTTTTTAGGTGGTTCGGTCCTCCAGACCTACGTCCACCCCACACTCAACCCGAGTGTGGATTACTGTTGACTCACAGCTTGAACCGATGGGCATCACAGCTTGCCTACAAACCGCTGATCAACACAGCTTGTTGTCCAGTGGAATCCACCACTGCAACCGCTGGGGATTACAGCTTGACCCGTCCAGAGGCAGCACCTTTGCAAACGCTAACTAACAGCTTGAAGAAAGGTATAAAATGGAAAACGAAAACATAAACCAAACAGCAACAGAAAGCTGTAAATAAAGCACAAGAAATATAGCTCTCGAAGGAGCAGTTCTGGCTTGGATTTGATCCAAATGCCAGACACCCACTATCTCTCTCTCTTTCTCTGCTCGAGCTCTCTATCTCTCCCTTTCTCTTCTTTCTCTTCTACTCTTCTTCTCTTCAAGCTGGATCATGCAGGCTATCCTATGGTTCTATTTCAATCAACCTCCTTCTGATGGAAGAGGCTTCATATATATAGAGCAGCAGGAAGCAGATAGGGCGTGTGTCTTCCACATTTCCCGCCCAGAACTTTTGGCCACGTGTCATCTTCCTGTCAGCCCTTCCAGCCTCGGATCACGTGCCTTTCATTAAGCTCTGCAAAGAGTCCCTGTCAGACAGTCGAATAGGATTATCAGTTTAAGTCTAACAGCTTGTACAGACTTTATGAAGGCAGTGCAATGTGTAGACTTTGCAATACGAAGACAAAGCATGTACAGACTTCACGTTGTGAATGCAAAGCTAAAGCATGTATAGACTTTGTGAATGCTTGAAGCACAGAATGCAATGGCTAAGGTTATGAGTGTATAGACTCTGCATGCGTGCTACGTCAATGTTCAGACTTGCTGACAATGAGTGTGCAGACTCTGCTTTGAGCAATGCACAATGTATAGACTAGGCCATGCTCACAGTTAATGCATGTACAGACTTGTATGAGCAAGGGCTGTACATACTTTAAATGATGAAGCACACGATGCACTGTGTGGACTTGGTAGATGGTGCATGGACCTCAATGTATAGACTTGCAATACGTGCAGGGCGTGCAGTGTATAGACTTGGAAAGTCATCAAGCTACGTGCAGACAGCAAACTCTATACAGACTTCACTTGTGCCTAAAATAGAACAATGTATAGACTTGGTCTGTACAGACTTTGGATGAACTGTGCGAGACAATGTATGGACTTGAAATGCTCAAGTGAGACGGACGATGTACAGACTTAGTGTATGCTCATGAGACGCTGAATAAGACGGTGCATGCTTAGATAGTGTATAGTCTTGTAAGACGCGATGCAATGTATGGACTCAGAAAGATGCTGAGTGAGACGAAGCATGAATAGCACTGGCGATGTACATACTTGCCATCTGAAGTGTGTACATCCTTCACTGAAGAGTGTTCAGACTTAGCCTGCAACATTGTGTAGACTATGTAATGTGCAGACAAGACACTGTATGGACTTGAGAGCGACCAGAACAATGTACAGACTTTGACATGATGCATGAGATGCATGAGATGTATTGGCTGTACAGACTTGATCGATTAACAGCAGATGAGTGTATAGACTTTAGCTATCAAGGTTCAGGCATGCTGTCTAAGGTGTTTAGACTATGCTGAGAGAGTGAGACACTGGCTGTACAGACAACACTACAGCAACACACGTTGTACAGACTTCACGTGTGCAGGACTATGAACATTACAAAATGATGCAATGACATGCCAAATGAATGTGCAGAGTTATGAAATGTACCAGTTATGAAATGCACCAATGCACACCGCCTGTTCCATGTAATGATACTCAGATAAGATGTTAATGCACACAGGCTATACAGACTTGAAGAAATGCAGCAAGTGGATGGCTATACAGACTTGACCGATCTGGCTGTACAGACTTGATGTGTGTGTGTGTGCTAGAGTGAAATGTATAGACTTAACATATGAGACGCTGCATGAGACGCAGATAGGCTGTACAGACTTCAACAACACACGATGTACAGACTTGGTCAATGTACAGACTTGCCACCTAGAAGATGCATGAGCAGCCTGACGATGTACAGACTTTCTAAGCATGAAGACAACCGTTGTACAGACTTGCTAAGCATGAAAGCAACCGCTGTACAGACTTCGTGTGTAATGCAAAAGGCTGTATAGACTTTGACACTTAATGCATGGTGGCGAATGTACAGACTTCATGAATGTGCAGACTTGTCAACGATATGCACAATTTATAGACTATGCACATGCATGAAGAGCCCTGACGATGTATAGACTTGATAAGGCAATCTAGGGCGATGTACAGACTTGACCACTCGAACCTATGGTGGAATGTATAGACTTGCTGAACTACAGCATGAACATATCAGCAGAGAAGCAATGCACAGACCTTAAGTCAAGCACAAAATAATTTATTGACTTAGTATGGAACACTGCATGACTTAGCACACACATGCATTCTCCACAGAACAGATCAGACATAGCACACTCATGCATTCTCCACAGAATAGATCAGTCATATGCATTCATGTTGCTATCATTCAATGTGATGTTCTTAGCAAAACAATATGGTGACTCATTCATGTTGCTATCATTAAAACACCATATTATCATCAAAGCACAAGGGGCACAATAATCTCCCCCTTTTTGATGATGGCAACATGATGAGTCACACTGACTCGTCAAACTATTCTCCCCCTTTGACATAAGCAAAAAGGAGATGGTTTGAGAGACAAAATTCAGCATATTGTTGTCACTGAAATGGAGTTCCCCTTTATGACAATAAAACAGCTCTCCCCCTATCAACATGCATGATTGACTACACTCCCCTTAAAAGCAGATAACCCATAACTCCCCCGGAAGCGCAGGAATGAACTCTGGTTATCCAATAAATCAATCTGAAATCTGCCATTACAAAGAATCTGAATTCTAGTTATGGCACCTCACATATGCATGAACAGAATGAAACAGGTGAAAAGACCACAGAACAAGATGGAAGATTCCAACAGTGTGGAGAGGAGTACTTCTCAGGAGTCAAACAATTGATAATGTAAAAGAAGTAAATGTAGCCAAGTGTAGGGGTGAGAAATAGTCAAAGCACAATATATATCAAGGAATCAATCAATAGCAAGATGTTGATCAGGCTGTCTAGAAAGAATCTGATCATGAGGGATTTTAATGCTTGCACCACTTCAATAAAATTATTTGCTGTGTCCCCTGTGGTTCTGGAGTTTTGATGATGACAGATACTATGCCTCATTATGTTTACATCCTTGATGATATAATCCTGTTGAAATATGAGGAACTGTCAGAACAGGTTTAAGGATGACTCACACTCATGAAGTAAACCTATGTTAAAGTCAAATCTCTGACAGGTACAGTCAATGCACAGTCAGATCAGGTAATGTTCTATCTAATCTCAAATCTGTGCATATGTTAATTTTTATGTCTATACAGTCTATACATTCATGCATAATCACTCTCAGCATAGTCTTTACATTGCATGCGTAGCAGACATCTTAAGTCTATACATTGCATATGTTGCAGACGAGCATAGTCTACACATTGCATGTGTTGCACATTCACAATGTCTATACAACGGTGTGTCAGCAAGTCTGCACATTGTGACTAGCAAAGCCTGTACAACGGTGTGTCAGCAAGTCTGCACATTGTGACTAGCAAAGCCTGTACAACGGTGTGTCAGCAAGTCTGTACATTGCTCACCATCTCACTGAGCGTCTCAAGTGGACACCAAGTGTGTACACTGCCATCTTGCAGCACAGCATAAGTCTATACACTGTAGCATGCACGAACAAACAAGTCTGTACACACTTCAGCACTTAAAGGCTGAACATTCTTCAGCAGAGTCTGTACACACTTCATCACTTAAAGTCTGAACATCCTTCAGTGAAGACTGTACACACTTCAGTGCACATGTGCATCTCCTTCAAGTCGAAGTCTATACAATCCTTTCCAAGCATTCAAGTCTATACATTCTATCCTTCATACTAAGTCTGTACATCTATCTGATACTTTCTTATGACTTGTGACATATATATACTTCGAGAAGTAAATGTTTGGGCACGTGATCTGAGGTTGGCACCTGGCACGTGATTCGAGAACAAAGAGGGCACAAGCCCTGCACACGCCCTAGCTGCGGCCGGTATAAATATGGAGCTTCTTCCACTTGAAGAAGACTGATCAAGCAAGTGTGATCGAAGCAGAGGCAGAGAGCAGAAAAAAGCAGAAGATGAAAAAGGAGAGAGCAGCAGAGATGCTGAAAGTAGAAGAAGAAAAAGAAAAAGAGATTGAGATCGAGAGCTCGTGAAGTAGAAGAAAAAGAGAGAGAGATAGAGAGAGGGTTCGTGAAGAAGAAGAAAGAGGGATCATCAGAAGATTTGTTCACTGGCATTTAGATCAAATCCAAGCCAGACTTGCTCCTGCGAGAGCTACTTAGTGTGTCTCATTTCCAGCTTTATGTTGCTGTGTTTTTTTCTTTGTGTTTGCTTTTTATTTTGTTATTTCCATCTATTCACATTATTTCTTCCGATTCCCTTGTTTGGGATCGGGGTTCCTCCTGTGGTCTCAGGAGAAGGGAGACTTGTTCTCCGGTTTGCTAGTGACTGGGTAGTCTCTAGTGGTTCCCTCTGGTGTGGAGGAAGAGAGGTCTATGACCTCTGGTTTGCAAGTGGCTGGGAGTCACTTGTGAGTTTTCCTCCGGGTTGGAGGAAGGGAGATTCTTCTCCGGTTCTGGTCTTGTGGGTTGCAAGTCCAGGTGGGTTCCCTCATGGGTGGAGGAAGAGAGACCTCGGTCTCTGGTTGCTAGTGACGGGTAGTCACTAGCGGTTGCCCTCCGGTTGGGCGGAAGAGGGGAGGTTGTTCCCCTGGTCAAGCTGTTTGGCAGCACCTGTTGCAGACTGAGTCTGCGGTTCTAGCGTTAGCTAGTGGAAGCCTCACTCCGGTTTGGAGTGAGGGGTGGACGTAGGTCTGTGGACCGAACCACCTAAAAATTATCTATGCCATGGTTTGCCTTGTGCGTTTGCTCCTTGTCTTCTACCTCTTTCACAGGTTGTATGAACACTCTTGTTTCTATCTATAGTGACCTTGAGCATTACGTATTTTGCTAAGTGTGTTTGGTTTCCACTGTTCTGTCTTCGGCATTAGTCTTCATCAGGTTCCACTAGTATAGTTAGCAGTTCATCTGGTCGATCAAATGTTTAATTGAGCTCTATAGTTCTTATTCTGTAAATGTATCTAGCAGCAGGCTTATTATTTTTAATTTGGGCAATATTTTTTTTAAGGGGATACATTCACCCCCCCTCTGTATCCATCGCACCGTCCTAACAATTGGTATCAGAGCGGGTTGTCTGCAATAGAAGGTCCAGCGACCTGCATATTCGATCCTGCTGTCTTGGTGCTATCTAGTTTTTGGTGCATCATTATTCTTGTATCTGATCAGTTTTCATGGGTGATCCACCGGTTTTCAACGGCTCTAATTTTAATGTGTGGTTTGTCAGTCTGCGCAATTATGTTGATGCAATTAATCCTGATCTGTGGAAGTTAATTTCATAAGGTCCTCACACATTACCAAAGAAAGTGTCCAAATGTACCAACAGCCACAGATCAAAGGATGGTGAAAATCAGAAAGCCTTCAATCTGATGAAAGCAGCCACTGACAGAGCCTTACACACTTGTCTTTATGATTGCAGGTCAGCTAAAGACATCCTGGAGAAGCTGAAGCTAGCTCACAGGATAAATGAAGACAGCTGCATGATGGCTAACAGAAGCAATCAAAGTGGTAGCCAAAATGAAGAAGAGGATGATGATGAGGAGGTAAATCTCTTCGAGAATTTTTCTTTAGATGATTGGGAGAATGCATATGTTGAGTTGCTTGAATCTCATGAACAATTAAGAAAACAATACAAGAACTTGAAAAAGAAAAGTGATCGGGGTAGTTCAAGTTCACCATGTGAAAATTGTTCAAATATGAAGCAATCTCATGATGCATGTTTGTCTGATATCCATATGCATAAAAACCAGAATGAAAAATTGATAAAGGAACTTGAATGTGTTTGCTCTGAACTAAGTAGGCTGAAATCTGAAAATGACTCTCTTAGAAAATCTATTAAAGAAAATGAAGAAAAATTTGGGAAACTTGAGCAAGAGAAGAATTTGTTTGCTGAAAAATTTAATGCCATAAAATCTGTAAATATGGAATTGCAGAAAGATCTTAAAAAACAGTAAAAAGAATTGAAAGAATTTGAATGTGTTAGCGCTGAATTGGATGTTCTAAAATCTGAAAATGAATGCCTTAGGAAATAATGTGAAAAACTCCAGACTCAAACAATATGTTCTAGTAAATCTGCTTGCAATGATTGTCCACTTCTTAAGGAAATAAATGAAAATCTTCACTCAAATTTAGAATGGCAGAACGAGTTAATTGTTTCCCTAAAGGAAGAAAATAAAGATTTGTTAAACAAGATTCTGGAGCTTGAACAGATAGAGGAAGAGCTGAATGATAAAATGAGCTCAATGAAAATTGATAAAGGCTCTGTTGAAGAAACTGAAAAACTGAAATCAAAAAATGACAAATTAACTAAAGAAATTGAAGGATTGAAGCAGTTGAACACTGCTATGTCAGAGAAACTTCTTCTCTTAGAAAAAGGAAAATCTGTTTACATTGAAGAATCTGAAAAATTGAGAAATCTGGAACATGAAGTTGAGGAATATAAAACTGCCAACAAGGTACTAAGCGAATGTGTAAATTACAATGAACAAGAGATTGCCAGTTATGAAATACACATCATCTCTCTGGAAAATGAAATTGAAGATTTGAATAATTCTTTGTCAAAATTTGTGGACGGAAAAGATAATCTGGACAAGATTCTAGGAACAAATGTTAATTTTCAGAAGGAAGGGTTGGGCTATAACCCTTCAAACAAGAAGAGTTTTAAAAACAAAGTTCAAACTTCCTTTGTTTCCAGCTCAACTTCTCACAGCCCTCAGAACCTTTCTGGTTCTCAGTTATCTGCTCAAAAGAAAACAACAGAAAAATAAAAAGAAAAGAACCAACATGTTCCTGTCCCCACTTTGCATGTTTCACCCACACACTCACATGCATCTAAAAAGAAAATGATTTGTCATTACTGTCACAAGTTTGGACATCTGATGCATGAGTGTAATTTGATGGAAAAGGATGACCCAGCTGCTGTACAAAACAATCAGGGTAGAAAGCATGTCTTTAGGGAAAAGAAAATTCATTGTTATAATTATGGAAAAATAGGACATGTTGCTGCAAAATGCTGGTTAGGTTCTCATAGAAAAACATTCTCTATCTGCTCTCATTATGGAAAACATGGCCATACAGTCAAGGACTATTGGCATAACCAGGGTAGGAATGTGAATTTCAAACATGCTAAATTCCCTGCAAATAGAAATGATTTTGGTATGAATAAATCTGTTTTTAAAGAAAAGATTCTTCCATGCTTTGAATATGGAAAACTTGGCCACCGAGCTTCGGAATGCTGGTGGGCAGGTAATGGTAAACCAAAATTTCATGCAAGTAACAGAAATTTCCATGCCAATGCACATAAAATTCATGTTCATAATGATGTGCATAAAAAGAACCTAAAATCTGTTTCTTTATGCTACTACTGTGGAATATTTGGGCACTCCATGAATCATTGTGCTTTAATGATGAATGATGATAAATAGGCCCAAAGGTTGAGGAAAGCACCAATGAGAGGTGTTACTAACAATGTAGGATCCAAGAAGTCTTGGGTACCTAGAAACACAAAATGAGATCTATGCTTTGCAGGTATGCCTTGGTGAAGAGGAATAAAAGGGGGTCAAATAAACCAAGGCATCCAAAGTTTGGTAAAATCCCAACTCTGCTGTTTAAATGCTTGTTCACCTGAATTTTCTTTTAGCTAAACATCTTGCTTAATATGTCAATTAAGATCTCATGCATATATGTCCATAACTGCATCTGCCTATTGCATTTTTTTTATCATGCACTTGCTGGGTGATCTGTGCACACATGAGATTAAAAGGTTATCTGCATTTGATGCATACATATGCCAATTGCAGATGTTTGATATTTGTTAAAATGCATAATCACTTAAAACAAATTGCATTCAGAAAAATCTGAAAAGCTGAATTGAGTAAATCTGTTGCTTGGATGATGTCTCATGCTTAAAATGTTCATCTGCACATTTGACATGCACATGCATTCACAATTGCATATATTACATACTGTCAGCTCACTGCACTTGCATTTACTGGTTAGAAGTGTTGACACCTTGAGTGCTAACTCATGCATACATTTAGGGGGAGCATTATTCATATTCTTGAAATCACATAACTGTATATCTTGCTCATTTCTATCATCTGAACTTCTCATTTTCAGTTTGAATGGCTATCTTGTTTAAATCCCTGTGATGAATGTGAAATGTAACACATTTCAGCTTCCTACTTCAACTGTTATCAGCCATTTTCACTCATCCTATTCATTGGTATCAATTGTTGAATTGGTTGCTCTTTAAAATGATTCGGCCTTCCCTGAAAATTCAGAAAGACTTCTTTGTGCATATCCTGATCATAAATCTGAAAACAACTTAAAGAGGAATCTTCTATTATATAGGACTATGAATGTCTGATACTTTCAGCCGGTTGAAGTTTCATGTATGTCTTATGTTTGCTTATGAACATATCTTGAAAATATCTGAGTTAGTCTTAATAAACTTTAACCAACATTTTCAAGTTGTGTCTTTTAAACTCTTCTGAATTCTGAAAATTCTGAAATCATGATATTCCTTGATTGATATGTATGAAATTAGTATTGTTTTTAAACATCTGAGAATCTGGAACATGTCTAAGGGTAAATCTTGTCAGAGCAATGACTTTGGTCACTGAGAAACCATGTCCAAAGGACTGTGTCATAAGGTGCCATAGTTAACTCTGCTTAAGAATGATTGATAATCTGACAGAGCAATGGCATGCACACTGAGAAATACATCTCACTCATCAAAGAAATGATTTGCAGTGTGTCATGAAGTGTAAATGCAATCTCTGTTCTTATGAAGCATGACAGTTAGTCCTTCCAAGTGCTTAGGGATACTGGCGTCTAAACAACGTGTATCCTCTAGTTACAAGGGTGTACTAAACTCAAGTGCTCATGAAGATTGTTATGAAAATTATTGCTGATCTAATGTATCATTTGAAAATGTGTGCAAAAGAAATATTCTATTGGAACCCCTTGATAGAAACAAATGTTTTCTTATGTGTTTAACTTCAATACTATTGATTGCATCTCTTAAAGGAATCTTTGAAATTGAGTGAGTAAGAAAGAAGAAGATTAAACAAGACGTTCAATTTGAAAGCAAGGTTCACTTTTATTAAAACTGATTTCAGATATGAGTACAGAAAGCTTATGAACAAGCCTTGCATACATCATATTCTGATCTGACTTGTCAATGAAGATCATTCATAAATCTCTATAATAGAAGAGTCTGAAATACATGTTTAATCAAATTTATGAAATTGATATCTCATTGAAAACCTTTCTCATTCATTCTGAATGCTTCCTTTCTCACATTGGACTCAATTATTTCAGACCTGAATGTTGACTTCTTTATGTCCTGAGCTTCATTCCAATCACTGTCCATCTAAGGGGGAGAATTCTTGCATGTCCCTGTGGTTAAATGTTCATTCAGGAGAATATCTTGTCAGGAGGAGTTTTTGATGACTGTAACTCAGCATTGCATAATAGCTCCTATATCATCTCCTTCAACAGTCAATGATCATTCCATTCTTTTTGATGTTGTCAAAGGGGGAGAACTTTTGTGAGTCATCATTTGCATCAATCAATAGTTGCATCACATGGTGTTTTACATGCTCATTATGTTTACATAATCATGAACTGTCATATGGTATTTCATAACCATCATGATGAATCTATTGCAATGACTCATAATGTTGCCATCATCAAAAAGGGGGAGATTGTTGTGTCCCCTGTGGTTCTGGAGTTTTGATGATGACAGATATTATGCCTCATTATGTTTACATCCTTGATGATATAATCCTGTTGAAATATGAGGAACTGTCAGAACAGGTTTAAGGATGACTCACACTCATGAAGTCAACCTATGTCAAAGTCAAATCTCTGACAGGTATAGTCAATGCACAGTTAGATCAGGTAATGTTCTATCTAATCTCAGATCTGTGCATATGTTAATTTTTATGTCTATACAGTCTATACATTCATGCATAATCACTCTCAGCACAGTCTTTACATTGCATGCGTAGCAGACATCTTAAGTCTATACATTGCATGTGTTGCAGACGAGCATAGTCTACACATTGCATGTGTTGCACATTCACAATGTCTATACAACGGTGTGTCAGCAAGTCTGCACATTGTGGCTAGCAAAGCCTGTACAACGGTGTGTCAGCAAGTCTGTACATTGCTCACCGTCTCACTGAGCGTCTCAATTGGACACCAAGTGTGTACACTGCCATCTTGTAGCACAGCATAAGTCTATACGCTGGTCCGTCTCATCCAGCGTCTCAAGTGGACTTGAAGTCTGTACACTGGACCGTCTCTCTTAGCGTCTTGTGGATGAGTCAAGTCTGTACAACCTGTGTTCAGCAACATCAAGTCTGTACACTGGCATCTTGCAGCGTTAGCACAAGTCTATGCAGCCAGTGCATTGCTTCATATCAAGTCTAGACATTGTGCATTCCATTCATCAAGTCTATACACTGCATTGGTGGCAAGTCTATACATTGCCCTGTTTCAGGCACGCAGAGTCTGTACAGAGTTTGCACAAGTCTGCATCTTTCAAGTCTATACATTGGCCATGTCTACACATCGTTTGCCTGGCTTCTTATTCAAAGTCTACACATTCATGGCATATGTGCATCATTTGTTCTGCAAGTCTATACATCGGCCTGGGGCTTGCCAAATCTGTACATCGCCTGGGGCTTGCTAAGTCTAGACATCGGTGAAGTCTGTACATCAACCGCTGAACCTTCCAAGTTTATACATTGTCCTGTTGCTAGCAAGCCATTCATCAAGTCTATACATTCTTTACCTTTACCTACGTTCAGAACACCAAGTCTATACATCGGTAAGGTCTGCACATGGTTGCCTTGAGGCTGCATCAAGTCTAGACATTGTCCGGTAGCTAGCACGAAGTAAAGTCTGTACATTCTTCAAGGGCCAAGTCTATACATTGTCTCGCTCACATCTTCAAACCCTGTACATTCTTCAAGGGGTAAGTCTATACATCGTTCGCTTAACTCCAACCTATGCATCGCTAAGTCTATACATTGCCTGCCCTGCACGCGCTGCAAGTCCATACATTGTCTACCCTGCACACATAAGTCCATACATTGCATGTGGGCATCAAAGTCTGTACAGTGTCTCACATTGGCAAAGTCTGTACATCATTGGCCTGTGCATGCTTCGTCTTCTAAAGTCTATACATCCGTCACACTCCAGCCTTTGCGTTGAAGTCTATACATTGCTGTCTCATGCATTCTAAGTTCATACACCATGCTGTTGGGCATCGTTCATTACAGCAAGTTTGCACACTGTCTGCATGCTCTCAAAGTCTATACAGCATGTGTCTGCATCAGTTCATAAGTCTACACATTGTAGCATGCACGAACAAACAAGTCTGTACACACTTCAGCACTCAAAGGCTGAACATTCTTCAGCAGAGTCTGTACATACTTCATCACTTAAAGTCTGAACATCCTTCAGTGAAGATTGTACACACTTCAGTGCACATGTGCATCTCCTTCAAGTCGAAGTCTATACAATCCTTTCCAAGCATTCAAGTCTATACATTCTATCCCTCATACTAAGTCTGTACATCTATCTGATACTTTCTTATGACTGTGTGACAGGTATATACTTCGAGAAGTAAATATTTGGGCACGTGATCCGAGGTTGGCACCTAGCACGTGATCCGAGGATAAAGAGGGCACAAGCCCTGCACACGCCCTAGCTGCGGCTGGTATAAATATGGAGCTTCTTCCACTTGAAGAAGACTGATCAAGCAAGTGTGATCGAAGCAGAGGCAGAGAGCAGAAAAAGGCAGAAGAAGAAAAAGGAGAGAGTAGCAGAGAGGCTGAAAGTAGAAGAAGAAAAAGAAAAAGAGATTGAGATCGAGAGCTCGTGAAGTAGAAGAAAAAGAGAAAGAGAGATAGTGAGAGGGTTCGTGAAGAAGAAGAAAGAGGGATCATCAGAAGATTTGTTCACTGGCATTTGGATCAAATCCAAGCCAGACTTGCTCCTGCGAGAGCTACTTAGTGTGTCTCATTTCCAGCTTTACGTTGCTGTGTTTTTTTCTTTGTGTTTGCTTTTTATTTTGTTCTTTCCATCTATTCACCTTGTTTCTTCCGATTCCCTTGTTTGGGATCGGGGTTCCTCCTGTGGTCTCAGGAGAAGGGAGACTTGTTCTCCGGTTTGCTAGTGACTGGGTAGTCTCTAGTGGTTCCCTCTGGTGTGGAGGAAGAGAGGTCCGTGACCTCTGGTTTGCAAGTGGCTGGGAGTCACTTGTGGGTTTCCCTCCGGGTTGGAGGAAGGGAGATTCGTCTCCGGTTCTGGTCTTGTGGGTTGCAAGTCCAGGTGGGTTCTCTTCTGGGTGGAGGAAGAGAGACCTTGGTCTCTGGTTGCTAGTGACGGGTAGTCACTAGCGGTTGCCCTCCGGTTGGGCGGAAGAGGGGAGGTTGTTCCCCTGGTCAAGCTGTTTGGCAGCACCTGTTGCAGACTGAGTCTGCGGTTCTAGCGTTAGCTAGTGGAAGCCTCACTCCGGTTTGGAGTGAGGGGTGGACGTAGGTCTGTGGACCGAACCACCTAAAAATTATCTGTGCCATGGTTTGCCTTGTGCGTTTGCTCCTTGTCTTCTACCTCTTTCACAGGTTGTATGAACACTCTTGTTTCTATATGTAGTGACCTTAAGCATTACATATTTTACTAAGTGTGTTTGGTTTCCACTGTTCTGTCTTCGGCATTAGTCTTCATCAGGTTCCACTAGTATAGTTAGCAATTCATCTGGTCGATCAAATGTTTAATTTTTTTTTCCAAAAAACCCTGCCTAGGGACAGATCGGAGGGACCATCAGACCACTAGGAGGTAAATATTATTACTAATGAAAAAGAATAGAGATTACATCAATCTGATGCTGGGTAAACCCAGCTTATCCAATCGAGCCTCTCCCTTTATAAGTGAGGGTAACTCATTGCAATAAAGGAAAACATTACATTTGGCTGAGCAAGCTAAAGAGGCCAAAGAATCCGCTACTTTATTTCCATCTCTGTAAATATGATCAATCTTGTCATGCTGTGTAATAGATCACCAAATCTCTCTTACATATGAAAGTATAGACCATGGGCATTGATATTCCTTTTTAATTACACGAACAAGAACTTGTGAGTCACATTCTATATGTGCTGGGTGGTTTGAAATTGTGTGAAGGTAGTTGATGCCATCAAGTAAAGCCCTTGCTTCTGCTACAAGACTGTTGGTCGGACCATAATAATGGGAGTAGGCAAGGATAACATTGCCACTATGGTCTCTTATAACACCTCCACCTCCAGATGCCATAAAATGTTTAATTGACCTCTATAGTTCTTATTCCGCAATTGTATCTAGTAGCAGGCTTATTGTTTTTAATTTGGGCAATATTTTTTTAAGGGGATACATTCACCCCCCCTCTGTATCCATCGCACCGTCCCAACACTTACAGGGTTGCTGCTCGAAGAGATTAATGAATACACGTGATCCAAGAATAGGAGATGGCTCAGGATCGTGACACGTGTCATTCTGCAGGCTGAAATGCTACCACGCGGCCAAGGTACTAGGGCAGGAATTCGTGGAAGTCACACGCCCTAGCTGCTGCCGCTATAAATGGAAGACTCCTCCATCAGAAGAATGATTGATCGTGACTGAAGTAGAAGAGAGCCACTGGGAGCCTGCACGATCGAGTGTGAAGAAGAAGAAGAGCAGAGAGAAAAAGAAAGACAGTGAAGAGAGAAGAGAAGTGCAGAGAAGAAAAAGAGAGGTAGAGTGTGAAAGCAGAAGAAGAAAAAGAGAAAGAGAGAGAGTTCGTGGAGAAGAAGAAAGAAGCCTTCATTGAAGATTTGTCTGTCTAGCAATTGGATCAAATCCATACCAGATCGCTCCTGCGAGAGCTACTTTGTGGATTTCATTTTCAGCTTTCTGTCTGCTGTATTTTTCCTTTCTTGTTTTTACTTTATATTTCCTTGGCTTTGTTTTTCCGATTCTCTATAGTGAGGTCGGGGTTCCTCCTGTTGGTTCAGGAGAAGGGAGATTTTAATCTCCGATTTACTAGTGACGGGTAGTCACTAGTGGTTCCCTCCTGTGTGGAGGAAGAGAGGTCTGTGACCTCTGGTTTGCAAGTGACTGGGTGTCACTTGTGTGTTCCCTCTGGGTTTCGGAGGAAGGGAGGATTGGTCCTCCGGTTTGCAAGTGACAGGGTGTCGCTTGTGGGTTCCCTCCTGGGTGGAGGAAGAGAGACTTTGGTCTCTGGTTGCTAGTGACAGGTAGTCACTAGTGGTTGCCCTCCGGTCTGGAGGAAGAGGGGAGGTTGTTCCCTTGGTCAAGCTGTTTGGCAGCACTTGTTTGCAGACTGAGTCTGTGGTTCTAGCTTGTGCTAGTGGAAGCCTCACTCCAGGTTGGAGTGAGGGGTGGACGTAGGTCTATTGACCGAACCACCTAAAAAATCATCTGTGATGTGGTTTGCCTTGTGGGTTTGCCCCTTGTCTTCTACCTACTTCACAGGTTGTCTGAGCATTCTTTTCTATCTGAAGTGAATTTGCGCATTATGTGTTTTGTTAAGTGAGTCAAGTTTGCATAGTTCTGTCTTCGGCTTAGTCTTGATCAGGTACCACCAGTATCGTTAGCAGTTCAACTGTTTGATCAATTGTTTATTTGTGCTCTATAGCTTTATTTCGCAACTGAGTCTATCAGCAGGCTTACTGTTTTTATTTTGGGCGATATTTTAGAAGGGGATACATTCACCCCCCCTCTGTATCCATCGCCCCGTCCCAACAAAGGGGCGTGCCGCTGAATGGCCTAAGGGCATGCCACTGTAGGGCCATCAGGGGCGTGCCGTTGAAGGGCTGCCAAGGCGTGCCGCTAAGGGGCTGCCAGGGCGTGCCACTGAACGGCCTAAGGGCGTGCCGCTGAAGGGCCATCAGGGGCGTGCCACTGAAGGGCTGCCAAGGCGTGCCGCTGAGGGGCTGCCAGGGCGTGCCGCTGAAGGCCTAAATGGGCAGTCTTGAGCCTGGTGAGAGTGCAAGTTGTGGCCCATCTGATTTTCTTCGAGGCCCATGGATTGTGGGGCTCTTGGTGGTTGATTTCTCTTCGCTGTCGAGACTCCGGGGACGGCTTCACGGCAGTATATGCGTTTGTTTGGAGAGTTGGGATGGCCCATCTTCCCCGTGATTTTTTATTTGGAGTCGTTGTTGATGCTAGACTAGTTGGGACGTATGGGCGTGCAATTTTGCATGTCCACAAATGCCCCCCACCCACGGGTAGCACAGGCGAAGGATGAGCCGGGCGGTGCCCGTGGGTGTAGTGGTCTCTTTTTCACTTCGTCGGTGCCGACGGGGTGTCAGAAGCTGACGTGGCATGCTTGTCTCTTCTCTTCTTCATCAATGCCGACAGGGTGTCGGGAGCTGAGATGGTCTGTTTATCTCTTCTTCTCTTCGTCAGTGCCGACGGGGTGTTGGGAGCTGACATGACTTGTTTGTCTCTTCTTTTCTTCATCAGTGCTGATAGGGTGTCGGGAACTGACATGGTTTATTGGTCTCTTCTTCTCTCCATCAGTGCCGACGGGGTGTCGGGCGTTGACATGGTTTATTGGCCTCTTTGTCTCTTCATCAGTGCTGACGGGGTGCCGGGGACTGACATGGTATGTTGGTCTCTTTGTCTCTTCATCAGTGCCGACAGGGTGCCGGGAACTGACGTGGTATGTTGGTCTTTTCTTCTCTTCGTCAGTGCCGACAGGGTGTCAGGAGCTGACATGGTTTATTGGTCTCTTCTTCTCTTCGTCAGTGCCGACGGTGTGCGGGAGCTGACATGGTTTGTTTGTCTCTTCTTCTCTTCATCAGTGCCGACAGGGTGTCGGGAGCTGACATGGTTTGTTTGTCTCTTCTTCTCTTCATCAGTGCCGACAGGGCGTCGGGAGCTGACATGGTTTGTTTGTCTCTTCTTCTCTTCATCAGTGCCGACAGGACGCCGGGAGCTGACATGGTTTATTGGTCTCTTCTTCTCTTCATCAGTGCCGACAGGGCGTCGGGAGCTGACACGGTTTGTTTGTCTCTTCTTCTCTTCATCAGTGCCGACAGGGCGTCGGGAGCTGACATGGTTTGTTGGTCCTTTCTTCTCTTCGTCAGTGCTGACAGGGTGTCGGGCGCGGACATGATTTATTTGTCTCTTCTTCTCTTCATCAGTGCCGACAGGGCATCGGGAGCTGACATGGTTTGTTGGTCGTTTCTTCTCTTTTGTTCTTCTTCCCTTCTCTCTCTTTTCTTCTTTTTTTTTCTCTTAACGACATTACTGGTGCAAGCGCCCTTTCGGGTTTTCGCCGACACCAGCCCCCTCTCGCTTTTGCCCACGCGCCCTCTCGGGTTTTCACGTGGCGGGGTACCCAATTTTGCCTGTAGCGCCCTTTCGGGTTTTCGCCACAGCTGGGTTATTGCCATTTTTGCCCTTGTCCCCGTGTAGGGGCAAGTCCCGCGGGGCACCTCTATTTTAAGCCCCTTTCTCTTTTTTTGACGAGCAGATAATATGTAATTGTTGGCTAGGGCCCGAAGCCTTGCGCCAAAAGATATGGTTCATTCGTTGGCAAGAAGATAATGCCAACGCAACGGGGGATTTTCTACCGATTCGGACGTAAGGTCCGTAATGGCAATATTGTGTGAGAGCGGGTGGCTAAGGCACGAAGCCCTGCACCAGAAAGGGACTTATTCGTTGACAAGGGACTAATGCCAGCGCAAGGATAGAGATTTTGTCGATTCGGGCATAAGGCCCACAATGGCGATTTGCATGAGAGAAGGTGGCTAGGGCACGAAGCCTTGCGCCGAAAGATAAGGTTCATTCATTGGTAAGAAGATAATGCCAACGCAACGGGATTTTTTTTCTTGCCGATTTGGATGTAAGGTCCGTGATGGCAATATTGTGTGAGAGCAGGTGGCTAGGGCACGAAGCCTTGCGCCGGAAAAGGACTTATTTGTTGGCAAGGAACTAACGCCAACGCAGGGGTGGAGCCGTCTTTGTCGGTGCGGATGCCCGTCGATACGTAGGGACGTGCGGACGGCAGACCTATGTATATACATATATATACATATATATATATATATATATAATTATTATTATTATTTTCTCTTCTTTATATTTCTTTCTCTCTCTTTATATATATATATATAATTATTATTATTATTTTCTCTTCTTTATATTTCTTTCTCTCTTTTTTTTCCTCTTCTTCTCCTTTCTTATCTTATTTTCTCTCTTATTTTTTCTTTTTTTTGGTCGAAATTCCCCCCCTTCTCTTCCCTTTTTTTTGCTTTCTTTTTTCTTTTTTTTATCCATTCTCTTCCTCTTTTACCGTCTTTCCTCTTTTTCCTTTCCCCTTTTTTTCTCTTTTTTTTTCGCTCGCCGTATAAAGGGGGGGTGGCGTGCCGCTGAAGGGCTGGCCAGAGCGTGCCGTCGGGACACTTGAAAGGCGCGCTGGGAGAGAGCACAGGAGGGTGTGTGCATAAGGCACTCCGAAGGTGTGCCGCTGGGGGCGCGTGGGAGCGTGCCGAATGGGGCATGTCATCGGTGTGCCGCTGGGGCGCCGGGAGTGTGCTGTTGGAGCAACAGAAGGGCGCGCCGCTGGAGGCTTCACAATGGGTGTGCCGCTAAGGGCACTTAGTAGTGTGCCACTGGAGGCCTTGCAGGCTACTACGCCGTTGGAGCACTTCAAGAGTGTTTCTTTTTCCTCTCTTCTTCTTTTTACCTTCTCTTCTCTTTTCTCCCCTTCTATATTCCCCTGCACGTAAACATGGGGTGAGAATTTATTTAGTGTCCACAAATCGGGAAAGCGGGCTGTAAAAGCCAAAATTTGGGGAGCAGGCTGCCACAGCCAAAATTGGGAAAGCGGGCCACGGGGGCCGAAGTATACTGAAAAGTGGGCTACGAGAGCCGAAGGAAAGCAGGCTACGAGAGCCGAAACTGGGAAGTAGGCCATGAGGGCCAAAGGGAAGCCGGCTGTAAAAGCTAAAATTGGGAAGCAGGCTACAAGAGCCGAAATTGAGAGAGCAGGCTAGAGAAGCCAAAGTATGGGAAGCGGGCTACGAGGGCCGAATTGGGGAGCAGGCCATAAAGGCCGAAATTGAGAAGTAGGTCACGAGGGCCAAGATCGGGCTCTACGAGCCGGAGCTGGGAAAGTAGGCTGCGATAGCCGAAATTGAGTTTATTGTATACACACATTTTTATTTTTTTATTTTTTTATTATATATTTTTTTATTCAAGCATGCAGGTATTCATTAGCAGGCATAACATAAATATACGTATGAGGTAGCTCTCTCTATAGGGAATAGGATAAGGACATCACCCACAATTCGCAGACATGGTGCGGGCCACGAGGCATAATTGAGGGGTGGTGCACCCGTCAAGAGGATATCGCACGTCTTGCATGCATAGTCTAAATTTACGCATTTCACCCGGGGCAATTCTCTGTGGCGTGGCGGTACAAATGTGTGAACAAAGAGCCCTAACCATAGGGATACGCAAGTTTTTCTAGCGACACTCGAGGATTACTCTAGCGCCTACACATAGGTTTTAGGCTCTCGATTTTGGTAGCTTCGCACAGCCCCCATCTGTTTATTTTGATAGCGGATTTCACCGTTCGACGCGAGTCTTCTCATGTGTCTCAATGGAGATTCCCGGCTACTAAGATTAATCCTTATTGTAATTCTATTGCGGATTCCACCATTTGACGCGAGTTTCCTCATATGTCTCAATGGGGATTCCCGGCTAATAGGTTTCATCCTTATTGTAATTCGCTTCACCATTTCGCGCGAGTCTCCTCATGTGTCTCAATGGGGATTCCCGGCTACTCGGATTCACATTTCTCTCTGTTTATTTTTTTTTGCATCATTTTTTTAATGGGGATAGGCAGCTTTTTCCTCACGATTACCTATCACGCGAGTGCAGGAATTCAAGCATCCATAGAGTGCTAAGAAGAAAGTCAGGCAATCCCTATGGTCGAAGGCCATTGAACACATTAAGTGCAAAGCGTAGGAGTGTTGACTCAGGTTTATTTTGTGAGTTGGACTTAGCAATTTAGCCATGACTCTTCCCCTTGACGTGTGCACCCACCATAATTGGGTTCCCTTTGAGCGTATGCCGTGACGCGCGTGCATCCGGAATCGGGGTATTATTATTTAGCAAGGAAACAAGGTCCTAGAAAATTTCAAGGAGGTGCATTATTCTATATTATAAGCAAGCATGCAAGCAGGGTAGCCGAGCAAATTTTTTTGTCTCTTTTTGTTTTGCTTTCTGCTTTTTTTTTGCGCAAAAACATATAGTTGTTACGTATAAGCATAGTGATAGTAAAGGTATTAGGGAAGCATACCACGGAGGGCCGAAAGGACATCAGGGAAGCAGGCTATAGAAGCCGAAAGACATTGGGGAAGCAGGCCATAAAGGCCAAAAGGAAGCAGGCTGCGAGAGCCCGAGTTGGGAAGCGGGCTGCAAGAGCCAAAATCGAGAAGCGGGCTGTGGAGGCCGAATTGGGGAAGCATGCTATAAAAGCCAAAGGGAAGCAGGCTGCAAGAGCCAAAGTTGGGAAGCGGGCCGTGGAGGCCAAATTCTGGGAAGCAGGCTACGAGATCCAGAATTGGGAAGCAGGCCACGAAGACCAAAGGTAAGCAGGCTGCAAAAGCCAAAGTTGAGAAGCAGGCTATAAAACCCAAAGGGAAGCAGGCTGCAAGAGCCAAAGTTGGGAAGCAGGCTACGAGGGCCAAAGGGAAGCAGGCTACAAGAGCCAAAGTTATGGGAAGCGAGCCGTGAAGGCCGAATTGGGGAAGCAGGCTATAAAAGCCAAAGTTATGGGGAGCGGGCTAACATGCCGAGAGGTGTTAGAAGTCGGCTGCGAAGCCAAAAGATATCAGAGAGCGTAGTGGGACGGGTGGATTAATCTTGATAGTGGGCCTTGGCTGAAATGGCTGAGCCGAAGGGCGTCGGGTAGCAGGATATGAGAGCCAAAGAGAAGGGTCCCCTTTTGTTCCCTGGCCGGGGGAAGGGTCCGAACCAAAACGGAAGGTTTATTCTATTATTCTCTGGCCGGGGAAGGATCCGAACCAAAGAGAGAGGTCTATTTTTTTAACTGGGAAGCTGTCAGTTGGGATGCCAATGATGAGGTAGCTGTCGGCTAGGAGCCGATGATGAGGCAGCTGTCGGCTCGGGGGCCGATGATTATATAGCTGTCGGCTCGGAGGCCGATGATGAGGTAGCTGTCGGCTAGGAGCCGATGATGAGGTAGCTGTTGGCTAGGAGCCGATGATGAGGTAGCTGTCGGCTAGGAGGCCGATGATGAGGTAGCTGTCGGCTAGGAGTCGATGATGAGGCAGCTGTCGGCTCGGGGGCCGATGATTATATAGGTGTCGACCCGAAGGCCGATGAGGGGGGCAGCTGTCGGCTTGAAGCCCCGATGGCTGAATATCTATTGGTTTAACGCCCCGTTGGCAGAAAGTTTTTCAGTTTAACGCCCCATCGGCGGAAGGTGTAGTCGGCTTAACGCCCCATCGGCGAAAGGTTTAGTCAGTTTAACGCCCCGTCGGCGAAAGGTTTAGTCGGTTCAACGCCCCGTCGGCGGAAGGTTTAGTCGGTTTAACGCCCCGTCGGCGGAAGGTTTAGTCGGTTTAACGCCCCGTCGGTGGAAGGCTTAGTTGGTTTCTATTTGCAGGATGGCTGAAGGTTGGAGGTAAAAGTCTGCCTCGTGACTCTCCTTTCTCTTCTTTTCTTTTTCTTTTGTGAGGAGAGGCGGGTGCAAAGACCATGTTCGCCTCGTGACTCTTTTTTTTTCTTCTTCTCTTCTTCTTTTGTGGAGAGGCATGTGCAAATACCATGTTCGCCTCATGACTGTTCTTTCTCTTCTTCTTTTACGGAGAGGCAGCTGCAAAGACCGCATTTGCCTCGTGACTCTTTTTCCTTCTTCTCTTCTTCTTTTGTGGAGAGGCAGGTGCAAAGACCAGGTTCGCCTCATGACTGTTCTTTCTCTTCTTCTCTTCTTCTTTTATGAAGAGGCAGGTGCAAATACCATGTTCACCTCACGTCTCTTTTTTTTCCTTCTTCTCTTCTTCTTTTGTAGAGAGGCAGGTGCAAAGATCATGTTTGCCTCATGACTCTTCTTTCTCTTCTTCTCTTCTTCTTTTGTGTGGAGAGGCGGGTGCAAAGACCGCGTCTGCCTCGTGACTCTTCTTTCTCTTCTTCTCTTCTTCTTTTTTTTGTGAAGAGGCGGGTGCAGAGACCACGCCTATCCCATGACTATTCTTTTTTGTTCTGCTCTTCCTTTCTCATTGATGCCCCGGGACCGCAATGTTTTTCTCTTAACATGCCCCCAGGTTCGGGTGTAGCTTACTTCTGTGCCCCCAGGCGAGGTGTGTTTCTCTTTACGGATTTAATGCCCCCAGGCGGGGTGTGTCTTCCGCTTCTTATAACCCCATGTAGGGCAGATTTGCACGGGATAGAGTCTTTGCCTCTTGTGCCGCCCCACGGCGGGGTGGAGTCTTGGCTCCTTATGCCTCCATGGCGGAGGTGGGTTCTGCTGCTTCTTATGCCCTGTAGCGGGGTAAACTTCTCTTCATATGCTCCCGACAAGGGGTGGATTCTTTGCCTCTTATGCCTAGGGCGGGGTGAATTCTTATGCTTCTTATGCCCCCATGGCGGGGGTGTGTCTCTTTACGGCTTCTGTGCCCCCGAAGCAGGGTATGTTCTTCTGCTTCTTATGCGCCGAGGGCGGAGTGTATCTCTTTTTTGTGCCCCCAGAGCGGGGTAGATGCTCTGCATGTGTCCCCAGGTCGGGGTGTATTCTTTTGCTTGTTATGACCCCGTGGCAGGGTGATCTCTCTTCAGATACCCCTGAGTCGGGTGTAGCTTTGTCTCCCATGGAGGGGGTGTGTTTCTTCTTCAAAAGCCCCCAGGCCAGGGTGTATTCTTCTCTTTCTTGTGCTCCCGAGGTGGGAGGGGTTCTCTTCATGCCCCCCCATGGCGGGATGTGCTTCTTTCTTCGAGTGTCCCTAGGCAGGGGTGAATTCTTTTCTTCTGCCCAGACACACCGGGAGGAATGTTTGCTTCTTGTGCTCCCAAGGTGGGGTGTACTGCTACTTTTGATGCCCCCAAGGTGGGTCGTATCGCTGCTTCTGATGCCCCAGAGTGAGGTATCTTTCTCTTCACATGCCCCCGACACGGGGTATATTCTGCTTCTAGTGCCCCCAAAGTGGAGTGTATTGCCGCCCCTGAGGTGGAGTGTAGTTCATGCTTTTTATGCACCCGAGGCGGGGTGAATTCTTCTTCTTTGCTTACATGCCCCCATATCGGGGTGTCTTCTTTTCTTCATATGCCCCTCCTAAGCCGGGGGATGCTGTTTGTTCTGCTTCAGATGTCCCCCCCCGCCCCCCCCCCGGGGGGGGGGGGGGGGGGGTGCATGTTGCTTCATGGACTCCGAGCCTGGGGTATACTCCTTCTTCAAATGCCCCTAAGCCGGGGTGGATTCTATTTTCTTATTATGCTCCCAAGGCGGGGTGTAACTTCTTCAAATACCCCTAAGCCAGAGCATATTCTTTATGACTTCTATGCCCCCCTGGCGGGGTATGTTTCTTCTTCAAATACCCCTAGGTCGGGGTGGACTTCTCTTCATATGCCCTTGAGTCGGGGCGTGTTCTTTATAGCTTCTAGGCCCTCGAGGTGAGGTATGTTTCTTCTTCAAATACCCCCAAGACGGGGGTGTGATTGTTGACTTCATATGCCCCCCAAGGCGGGGTGTATTCTTCTGCTTCCTCTGCCCCAGAGTGGGGTATATTTCTCTTCATATTCCCCTAAGCCAGGGTGTATTCTTTGGTTTCATATGCCCCTATACGGGGTAGGGTCTTTGCTTCTTTGCACCCAAGGTGGCGTGTCTCCTGCGCTTCTCATGCCCCCAGACCGGGGTGGATTCTTCTACTTCTTACGCCCCGCCAAGGCGGGGTGCGTTTCTCTTCATATGCCCCGCGTGGGGTATATCTTCTGTTTCTTATGCTCCCGAGCCGGGGTATAGCTTCTTGGCCTCATATGCTGCCGAGGTGAGGTGTATGTTGCTTCATGTGCCCCCCCCCCTGGGGGGGATGCATTCTACCTCTAATGCCCCCGTGGCGGGGTATATCCCTTGGCTTCTTACGCCCCCAAGGTGGGGTGTGTTTTCTTCTTGTGCTCCCAGGGTGGGGTATATCTTTCGCTTCTTATGCCCCCTGAGGTGGGGTGAAGTCCTTGCTTCGAATGCCCCTAGATCGGGGTATGGTTTTGTCTCATATGCTCCTAGAGCGGGGGTGAGTTTCTTCGTCAAATGCCCCGAAGCCGGGGTCGATTCTTTTCTTCTTATGCTCCCGAGGCGGGATGTCTGTCTTTTTGCTTCTGTGCCCCACAAGGCGGCGTGCATTCTTTATGACTTCTATACCCCCGGACGGGGTGTGTTTCTTCTCCAAATGTCCCCAAGTCGGGGTGTATTCTTTTGCTCTTTATGCCCCCAGTTCGGGGTGAATTCTTCGTCGAACGTCCCGAAGTCGGGGTGGACTCTTTTCTCCTTATGCTCCCAAGGCGGGATGTAGCTCTCTTCATTTGCCCCTAAGCCGGAGCATATTCTTTATGGCTTCTATGCCCCCCCCCCGGGTGAGGTACGTTTCTTCTTCAAATGCCCCTAGGCCAGGGTGTATTCTTCTCTTTTTTATGCTCCTAAGGCGGGATATAACTTCTTCAAATACCCCTAAGATGGGGTGTATTCTTCATGGCTTCTATGCCCCCAGGTGGGGTATGTTTCTTCTTCAAATACCCCCAGGCCGGGGTGTATCCTTTGCCTCACATGTCCCCCGATTCGGGGTGCAGCTTTGTTTCTTCTTATAGCCCTATGACGAATGCGGCCATACAACCCTCTCTCGCCGATCCTCTCTCTTCTCTTTTTTTTGCTTCTTTCTTTTCTACTTTTCTACTTTTCTTCTTTTCTCCTTTTCTTCTTTTCTTCTTTTCTTCTTTTCTTCTCTTTCTTCTTGAGGAAAGGGGGGTTTGATTTCCCCTCCCTTCTTCTCTCTTTTTCTTCTCTCTTTTTTTTTTAGCGGCGGCCTTCACAATCCCTGGAAGTTCCATGTGCCCCGGGGTAGCATCTTCGAGGCCACGAAGACGATTGCGCCTAGTGGCTTTTCTCCCCATAGGGTAGGCGAAGACAGCACCTACAATTCATCAAAGCAGGCAAACATTGTTTATTAGGGGGCCATGAGGCCCCGAATCCCGGCGAAGAGATGAAGGGTGGTTTGGTCCCACCGGGCGTGCCACACTTGTGGACGCACTTTTTATTCGATTATTATTATTATGTTGTTCGTTTATTGGTTTATTAACTGCGTGGGCGTGCCAGTCACAAAGTGACAATTTATTCGGGCTCCGAAGAGCCCATGGTGCGCTCGATCTGACTTCGTCAGATGATTGTGTGGTTCGGGTCGGGACCAAAACCCGTCGCGCCGTAAAAGTCACGGCGTCATTTACATCCCCCATACGAGAGAACACCCTTGATTAATCGTCGAGAATCAGGGCCTCATGGCCAGGAAATTAATTGCATAAAAGGCCTATTTGGAAGTATTGAAATCCCCATACGAGGGCGAAAAGAAAACATTCGAGATCGTGTCGGTCATGTGCCGACCATTTAATGCTCGGACGAATGCCCGGCTGGAGAAAAGCGCGGTTGTCGCGGGAAAATCAGAACGCATGTATGCCGAGGTACGGCAAATTTATTATTCAGAAGAAAGGAAAACGTTCGGCTAAATCTCGATTAGAGCGATCAGGAACCGGTAAGTCTGTTGGCCCGGTGCGAGATCAAGCTGCGACCATACTGCGGTGGGCCCCCCGCGGTCGAAGTCAGACTCGCATGAGCATCATTAATATTTTCGGTGCCAAGGGGCAACGGGGGAATACCCCTTGAATCAGGTGGGAAGCCCTATGTCCAGGGAAGCGAACGTTCGAACGTGTCGGTCATTCAGGGGACCGTTTAATATTCGGACGGGTGTCTGGCTTGAGAATATCGCAATCATCGCGGGAGGACCTGGAACATATGTGTGCCGGGGTACGGCAAGTTTATTATTCCGAGGGACTGAAGACATTCGGTTAAATCTTGGTCTGTGTAGTAGGAAACTAGTGAATTGATCGGCCCGGTGCGAGATCGAGTCAGGACCATACCGGGGGCGCCTCCCGCGGTCCGAACGAGGCTTGCCCGGGCATCATTAATATTTCCGGTGCCGGAGGATAACGGGGGAAAGTCCCGGGACTAGACTCCAAAACTAAAAATGTGTTCAAATGGAGCGGACTGTAGACCAAGGATATGAGCCAGACGATGAGCATAATCAGGACGGACCCGAGGTCTAAGCGTGGCCCACGGAGGCCTTATTGATACTCCCATGCAAGGGGTCCAGGGATGACGAGAGCCATCTCGTTCTATTCTAATTTTTATCGGTCACTCATGGACCACTTTATGTTCGGGCAAAGGTTTGTATTGAAGGTACGACGTAGATGAAGACCGAGGTGAACCCGTTCAGATGTCTGCCGAACGCGCGGCAATTTTAGTGGTGGCTCGGAAGGGATCCGGCCTGAGCGACAAGTCCGACTTAATCGGAATGTCGGCCCAAATCGAGGTTAGGTCATGGCCATTTCAGGATAATTCCCAAGACTCAAGCCCAGCCTGCAAAGGTGGCATGATTGTTCCTTCAACATCGGGTCGCGGGAGAGACGGGACTGCAATGTGGATTTTACCATTCTTCTATCTGGGCTTTAAATTATATGCATACATATTTTATTGCTTATTTCCCTTTTATGTGTTTATTCTGGATGATTTCTCCGTTTTGTTTATTTTTTCTCTTTTTTTTGTTTACCATTATTATTATTATTTCACATTTTTTGTTTATTTCTTATGTATATTCAGATTTATTTATTTATCATAATTTTTATTAACTTATTAGTATTATTATTATCATTATCATTATATATTATTATTTTTCTGGAGAAAGAGTGGGCCGCTGGAGGGCTAAAAGAGGCTAAAGGGGCATGCCGGTGAAGCTAGGGCTAGTGTGCCGGCGAAGGCAGGGAGAGTGTGCTGGCAAAGGGGCAAGCGGGCGTGCCGGCGAGGGGCGCGAATGGGCGTGCCGGCAAAGGATGTGCAGGCGTGCCGCTGAGCGTAGGGGGAGCATGCCGGTAAAGGGGTCATAGGAGCGTGTCGGCGAAGGTTGCTAAAGGGGCGTGCCGGCGAAGGGCGCGGTCGGGTGTGCCGGTAAAGAGCCGCTAGGCTGGGGCGTGCCGGTAAATGGCGCGAGCGGGGTACCGGCGGAGGGCGTGCCGGCCAAGGGTGGCTGGAGGGTGTACCGGCGAAGGGCATGGGAGCCCACTCTTCTTCCATTCTTATGTCTTTTCTTTTTTTTCTTTTCTCTCTTCATTTTATTTAGTTGCTTGGGTTTCTTCTCTCTTTCCCTTGATTATCTTCCATTCTTTCTCCCATGAGGATGAATATTCAATTGCTTAATTGTTGTTCGACTCAGCTCTCTTTGGGTTGATTGCGGTTCCCTTGCCGTGGTTAAAACATTTTATCGTTGTTCTTTTCATTGGTTTGTTGCTCCCTTTAGCCTTTTAATTCGTTATTTTCCCATTTGTTTGTTGCTTCCTTTTGTCCTTTTAATATGTTATCGTTTCTAACAAAAATTCGGCAGCATCTCTCCTTGACTCGAGCGTAAGGGTGATACAGGGAACGCACCCACAAGGAGTGGCGGAACCCGACAACTGGAGGTGGGCGCTCGAGAGCGGCAACACCTTAATAAAACTTCAGAAAACTCGGAGGGAACGACGAATGGGAGACGATTCTAGGACTTGCTAAGAGAGGTGCGCCGGGCGAGAAGGAGGGGCTGGTGGCTAGCGTGCCGGCCAGGGAGCCGGTAGGGGCTGGAGAGGTGTACCGGCCTGAGGGAGGCCAGGGTGTGTCGACGAAGGGTGGCCTAGAGTGCACCGGGGAAGACCCGCAGGGGTGTGCCGGCGAATGGCTTGGCTAGGGCGTGCTGGGGAAGGAGCTGGGTGGTGTGCCGGCAAAGGGCCTGGCCAAGGCGTGCCGGGGAAGGGCCTGGCAGGCGCGCCGTTGAAGGGCCTGGTAGGCGTGCCGTTGAAGGCTTGCAGGCGTGCCGTTGAAGGGCCTGGCAGGCGCGCCGTTGAAGGGGCTGGCAGGTGTGCCGTTGAATGGCATGCGTGCCGCTAAAGGGGCGTGCCACTGAAGGGCCTAAGGGCATGCCGCTATAGGGCCATCAGGGGCGTGCCGCTGTAGGCTTGCCAAGGCGTGCCGCTGAGGGGCTGCCAGGACGTGCCGCTGAAGGGCCTAAGGGCGTGCCGCTAAAGGGCTGCCAAGGCGTGCCGCTGAGGGGCTGCCAGGGCGTGCCGCTGAAGGCCTAAATGGGTAGTCTTGAGCCTGTTGAGAGCGCGAGTTGTGGCCTATCTGATTTTCTTCGAGGCCCATGGATTGTGGGGCTCTTGGTGGTTGATTTCTCTTCGTTGTCGAGACTCCGGGGACGGCTTCACGGTAGTATATGCATTTGTTTGGAGAGTTGGGATGGCCCATCTTCCCCGTGGTTTTTTATTTGGAGTCGTTGTTGATGCTAGACTAGTTGGGACGTATGGGCGTGCAATTTTGCATGTCCATAGGCATCCGCGAGCTAGAGTCCCTTGTTGTCTCAAGTCGCGTCCCATCCCGCATCATAGTAGTTAGGTGAGCATGTGAGAAAATGGAGTTGAAAAGAAGCTGTTGCCAGTTGAAGAAGACTATGGGTGACAAATAGCACAGTAGCAGTGACAAATGAAATGCTAGTGGTGACAAATGGCTTAAGGCGACGGCTCAAGGCAAGAAGAAAATGGCCAAAGGTGATGGCTCTTGCGGTTAAAGGTGACAAATGCGCTGTAAGGCAGACAAATGGGATATAAGGGTGACAAATTGTGACGGCCCGGACTCCGAATACCGGATATAGCCGATACTGCTTGGAACCCGTGAAGCCTCCCAAGAGCTGTAAAGCTCCAAAGGGAAAAAGGATTGTCATGTAATACATTGAAGCCACAGAGATATAACAGTAAGCAATAGAATTTCATTAGATCGGTTTGTTAAAGTAGCAGAAATAAAATTACTTTTTAATTAATAGTTACAAATTAACAATTATACCAGAATCCAGTCCAAAGGAAAGACAAGCAGTACAATCTAACAGGAAAGAAGAACGTACACTGAGGTCGGGGAAAGCCCGACGCAGGTACCGCTGGCCACTACGAACGCGACACACCAGGAACCGCGGAAGCAGAAGACGCCACCCACATGAAAAGTATGGGTTAGCCTCGTGTCACTGGCTCAGTAGGGGTCACGCGGATCCCCACTAAAAAATAACGCGGTAACACACTAAAACAGCAGCCGGTAAACAGCAGGAGTAGTAAAGTAGGAAAGCTAAACTACGACTAGAAAGATATAAAAGAAAACCGAAAACAGAAAGAGTAGAGCAGCTAAAAGAAAAGGAAAAAGCAGTACCGAACAAGCGCGGCTGCTGAACTAGCCTCGGCTCCCTGAACTACTCCGGACAGCAACAGGAAGGTGAACCCTAATCTGACGAAGTCAGGAGTTGCCGATTTACAGACAAACTCAGGGCCTAATAAAGTAGACAAAAGCCTAGTAAAGACCTAGATAGACAAGACAGACCTAAAGCACACACGACTCGATTATCATGCACGCTCTTCTAGACACGACAAAATAGACACACGACAAGAATGTCGTGCACACGACACAACACTGATCTCGTGCAAGACCATGAGAGGGCTAACCTGGAAAGGTCACGACGCACGAGAAACGCGAGAGTCACGTGTCACGTGACGGAAGCACCTTCTCACTAGAAGAACAGCCAGCTTCGTCCACTGACGTCTTATGCTGCGCCTACAAGTGTCTGTCTACGCTACCTACAAGATGACAGAGACGAGGACACTGTCTGAACAGAACATGAACTATAGTAACGAGTGACTAATCAGGGTCACGCCCGTTGGCGCTCGTCCAAAACGTCTCTGACCACGTGTGCACACATAGGCTCAATACCTTGAGCCAGGCCTCTAGCTAGTTTTCTCTCCCAGCATGACGCTACTGCAAGGCAAGGGAGCCCAGGGAGACTAGCCTAAAAATCGTATCTCAGGAACTGACATGCCACCACTTCCAGGTGAGTCGACATGCCGTAACGCGTCGGCAGGCTACGACTAGTGGAGGCTCACTAGACACAGAACTCTGAAACACAAGCGTCATAGTACTGACAGGCAAGGAAGCACTATCGCACGTACTACGAAGCACTGGACACGAGGTAGCATACCAGACTGCCACTGGACTCAGGACAAGGCAACTAGACCAACTACTACAACGATCCTTGAGTCTCATGACTCGGAGTCAATATCGTTGTGCGAAGCGGAACAAGCCGCCAATCGGTCTAATCCTAAGCCAGAGGAAACGACATGACCGCGTAAAACGACACATAGGGACATGAGGGAACACCAAGACCCTCAACACATCTGGACATGCAAACCGAGGTGAGACAATACCTCAAGGCGTCCAGAACCATGTCTCAGACTGGACAGAACCGTCGAGACACACAAGATTACCTGTCAACCTCTGGGTCAGCCCGGGTTGACCAGAACAAGACAATGACGACTCTATAGTAGGAAAGAGAATCCTACTTCAAGCAAAAAAACTCCTAGCTACCCCCTAATGTGGTCTTAGCCCTCATAGGACATCAAAAGATATCCACGGGAACGGCAAACCACAAGGCCAAGCCAAGATATACGGAAATCGAAACGACGGGAAACGACACACTGGGCATACACGATCCATCACTCGGCCGCTAGGTAAACCAAGCAGTAAAGGAGAAGGTCGCTACGCACACAGAGGCGAGGATAATGGCGGTCGTAAGCTGGTCCACTAGAGGACAGTAGCGGTCAAAGGTTGGGCCGCTAGAAGACTGTGGTGGTCATAGGTGAGGCCGCCAACACTAATAAACTCTTGCATCGACCTACCCAGTCAAACCACCCAGCGGTCTAAGATAGACGCGCTACACGGACTTGGCGGTCTAAGAATGAACCGCCACACAAACCGCCGTACAACTTTGACCTAAGACAAACGGACTGTAGCGGCCGAAGGAAGGCGCGCTACAACAAAGAAACGCATGAGGGTTGGGCCGCTAGAGCCAACCGACTAGACCCCTGACCCGGTCAAACAACATGTGGCGGCCTAAGGAAGGCTCGCCACAACACTCTGGCGATCAGAGCTAGAACCGCCAGAACGAATCGATAGACACTGATATCGAGAAACAGCGAGGCTGTGGTGCACCAACATAGGGGCGCCAGAGGTAAGAGGTGGTCCAAGGCTGGGCCGCCACCCTTACCGAACCTCGAATTGACCAACACGCCAAGGGATATGGCGGTCTATCGTGGGGCTGCCAGAGACCTGTAGCGGTCACTGGAACGGCAGCCAAAGCGATACGGCGGGAAAACTAGGGAAAAGGCAGATCTCGGTCGTTCCATGCCCCATTCGCATCTAAACGCAGGGGAAACAGTCCTAGACGGTGAAAAACACCTTCCACAAGCCGGAAGGGTCACATGCAACCATTCGTTCGTGACAAACGGGCGATTCCAACGAATCGACCCAAATTGGGTCACCGGGGTTCCCGTACTCCTACCAGCCCCGAATGACGACCAATCACGATGAAACTTACGGGAACGGGATCCAGACATCCTGAGGGTTCGTTTGATACTAATTTTACTGAAAACGGTTGCCATTTTTTGGCAAGCCCTAGGAACTCCTAAAATTGTAGTTTTACCTAAACGAGTCCAAACTCGCCCGTTCTAGCACCGAACAACACAAAACTGCAGGAAAGCGCACAGGAGAAGTAGGCGATCCGTCTCCCTACCTCCACCGAAGAAATCGTGCGCCGAAGCGACTAAACCACGCCGAAAACCACGTCGCAAGCTCGACCGTCGGCTTTGAATCCACCGTTCGGGATCGCGCCAAAACCGATCCGATCCTTGCCCCATCGCGCTCCGGACCACCCCCACAGCATCACCTCAGCCTGCCCGAGCCTCCTCCGTCTGCAGCCGGAGGTGGGAGGGTGAGATAAGAGAGAAAACGGGGGAGAGAGAGGTCGCGGCGGCGAAATGAGAAGGGAGGAGAGAGGAAGAAGAATAAAAAGAAAAAGAAATTAGGAAATTTTCCTAATTTCCGAAAAATTGATCATTGGCTCGAAAATGGACTAATTCGGAAAAATATATAAAAATAGTCGAAACGGTCCTCTCGACGAGTACATCGCAACTGCGGGGTCCACGAGTCGATGAATTGAGAAATAAATACATCGCAGGGTTCCGTAACTTGTACGAGAGATAAACCCGCGTGAATCGTAAAACTCAACTCGGGACCCACAAAAGTGCTCCGAAACTCTCCAAAAAGGATCCGAAAGATTCGATAAGAATCCGATAAGAATCCAGGGCATTACATCCTCCCCTCCTTTAAGAAATTTCATCCTCAAAATTTAAGGACTAGCAAAGGAGAAGCAGGGAAGAACAACCCCAAGACACAACTTGAAAATAGCACGAATCCCGAAAAACATAGTCCAGAGGAACACTGTTAGACCATAATCACAGGCACATGCTCTGGATCAAGCACAGCACCCAAGCGAACACAAGTCTGACACCTCCGAAATAAGGCAACGTTGTTCACGTCTCACCGGGAAAGAGAAACGACCATGCCACGACAACAGATATCGGGAAAACAAAACGACAAAGAATCGTGAAACCTACACCAGCGAAAGACTCTACTGGACTTTAAGGACTCTGGATACTGTATATCTCGTATTCTCATGTACTTCACACAACAATGCTCTGATACCACCAGTGACGACCTGGACTCCGGATATCGGATATAGCCGATACTGCTTAGAACCCGTGAAGCCTCCCAAGAGCTGTAAAGCTCCGAAGGGAAAAAGGATTGTCGTGTAGTACATTGAAGCCACAGAGATATAACAATAAGCAATTAAATTTAATTAGATTGGTTTTCTAAACTAGCAGAAATAAAATTACTTTTTAATTAACAGTTACAAATTAACAATTATACCAGAGTCCAGTCCAAAGGAAAGACACGTAGTACAGTCTAACAGGAAAGAAGAACATACACTGAGGTTGGGGAAAGCCCGACGCAGGTACCGCTGGCAACTACGAACGTGACACACTAAGAACTGCGGAAGCAGAAGACGCCACCCACTTGAAAATCAGGAGTGAGCCTCGTGTCACTGGCTCAGTAGGGGTCACGTAGATCCCCACTGAAAAATAACGCAATAACACACTAAAACAGCAGCAGGTAAACAGCAGGAGTAGTAAAGCAGGAAAGCTAAACTACGACTAGAAAGCTGTAAAAGAAAACCGAAAATGGAAAGAGTAGAGTAGATAAAAGAAAAGGGAAAAGCTGTATCGAACAAGCGTAGCTGTTGAACTAGCCTCGGCTCCCTGAACTACTCCAGGTAGCAACAGGAAGGCGAACCCTGATCTGACGAAGTCATGAGTTGCCAATCAGCCGACAAACTCAGGGCCTAATAAAGCAGACAAAAGCCTAGTAAGGACCTAGACAGACAAGACGGACCTAAAGCACACACGACTCAATTATCGTGCATGCTCTTCTAGACACGACCACATACACACACGACTAGAACGTCGTGCACACGACACAACACTGACCTCGGGCAAGACCACGAGAGGGCTAACCCGGAAAGGTCACGATGCACGAGAAACGCAAGAGTCACGTGTCACGTGACGGAAGTACCTCCTCACTAGAAGAACAGCCAGCTGCGTCCACTGACGCCGTATGCTGCACCTACAAGTGTCTGTCTATGTTGCCTACAAGACGACAGAGATGAGGACACTGTCTGAACAGAACATGAACTACAGTAACGAGTGACTAATCAGGGTCAGGCGCGTCGGTGCTCGTCCAAAACGCCATTGACCACGTGTGCACACACAGGCTCAATATCTTAAGCCAAGCCTCTAGCTAGTTTTCTCCCCCAGCAGGACGCTACTGCAAGGCAAGGGAGCCCACAGAGACTAGCCTAAAAACCGTATCTCAGGAACTGCCACGCCACCACTTCCAGGTGGGTCGACATGCCATAACGCGTCGCCAGGCTACGACTAGTGGAGGCTCACTAGACACAGAACTCTGAAACACAAGCGCTGTAGTATTGACAGGTAAGGAAGCACTATCGCACGTACTACGAAGCACTGGACACGAGGTAGCATACCAGACTGCCACCGGACACAGGACAAGGCAACTAGACCTACTACTACAACGATCCTTGAGTCTCACGACTCGAAGTCAAGATTGTTGCGCGAAGCGAAACAAGCCGCCAATCAGTCTAATCCTAAGCCAGAGGAAACGACATGACCACGTAAAACGACACACAGGGACATGAGGGAACACCAAGACCCTCAGCACATTTGGACATGCAAACCGAGGTGAGACAACACCTCAAGACGTCCAGAACCATGTCTCGGGCTGGACAGAACCGCCGAGACACACAAGGTTACCTGTCAACCTCTGGGTCACCCCGGGTTGACCGGAACCAGACAATGACGACTCTATAGTAGGAAAGAGAATCCTACTTCAAGTAAAAAAACATCTGGCTACCCCCTAATGTAGTCTTAGCCCTCATAGGACATCAAAAGATATCCACGGGAACGGCAAACCACAAGGTCAAGCCAAGATATACAGAAATCGAAACGACGGGAAACGACACTCTGGGCATACGCGATCCATCACTCGGCCGCTAGGTAAACCATGCAGTAAAGGAGAAGGTCGCTACGCACACAGAGATGAGGATAATGGCGGTCGTAAGCTGGTCCGCTAGAGGACAGTAGCGGTCAAAGGTTGGGCCGCTAGAAGACTATGGCGGTCATAGGTGAGGCCGCCAACACCAGTCAACTCTCGCACCGACCTACCCAGTCAAACCACTTAGCTGTCTAAGATAGACGCGCTACACGGACTTGGCGGTTTAAGAATGAACCGCCACACAAACCGCCCTACAACTTTGACCTAGGACAAACGGACTGTAGCGGCCGAAGGAAGGCGCGCTACAACAAAGAAACGCATGAGGGTTGGGCCGCTAGAGCCAACCGACTAGACCTCTGACCCGGTCAAACAACATGTGGTGGCCTAAGGAAGGCGCGCCACAACACTCTGGCGGTCAGAGCTAGAACCGCCAGAATGAACCGACAGACACTGATATCGAGAAACAGCGAAGCTGTGGCGCACCAACACAGGGGCGCCAGAGGCAAGAGGTGGTCCAAGGCTGGGCCGCCACCCTTACCGAACCTCGAATTGACCGACACGCCAAGGGATATGGCGGTCTATCGTGGGGTCGCCAGAGACCTGTAGCGGTCACTGGAACGGCCGCCAAAGCGATACGGCGGGAAAACTAGGGAAACGGCCGATCTTGGTCGTTCCATCCCCCATTCGCGTCTAAACGCAGGGGAAATAGTCCTAGATGGTGAAAAACACCTTCCATAAGCCGGAAGGGTCACATGCAACCATTCGTTCGCGAGAAATCGGCGATTCCAACGAATCGACCCAAATTGGGTCAACGGGGTTCCCGGACTCCTACTGGCCCCGAATGACGACCAATCACGACGAAACTTACGGGAACGGGATTCAGACATCCCGAGGGTTCGTTTGATACTAATTTTACTGAAAACGGTTGCCATTTTTCGGCAAACCCTAGGAACTCCTAAAATCGTAGTTTTACCTAAACGAGTCCAAACCCGCCCGTTCTAGCACCGAACAACATAAAACTACAGGAAAGCGCACAGGAGAAGTAGGCGATCCGTCTCCCTACCTCCACCGAAGAAATCGTGCGTCGAAACGACTAAACCACGCCGAAAACCACGTCGCGAGCTCGACCGTCGGCTTTGAATCCACTGTTCAGGATCGCGTCAAAACCGATCTGATCCTCGCCCCATCGCGCTCCGGACCACCCCCACCGCATCACCTCAGCCTTCCCGAGCCTCCTCCGTCTGCAGCAGGAGCCGGGAGGGCGAGAGAAGAGAGAAAACGGGGGAGAGAGAGGTCGCGGCGGTGAAATGAGAAGGGAGGAGAGAGGAAGAAGAATAAAAAGAAAAAGAAATTAAGAATTTTCTTAATTTTTGAAATTTTGATAATTGGCCCAAAAATAGACTAATTCAGAAAAATATACAAAAATAGTCGAAACGATTCTCTCGACGAGTACATCGCAACTGCGGCGTCCGCGAGTCGATAAACTTAGAAATAAACTCACCGCAGGGTTTCGTAACTTGTACGGGAGAAAAACCCACGTGAATCGTAAAACTCAACTCAAGACTCACAAAAGCGTTTCGAAACTCTCCGAAAAGGATCCAAAAGATCCGATAAGAATCCAGGGCATTACACAAATGGCTTATAAGGCAGACAAATAGCTTTTAAGGGTGTAAAATATATTGGTAAGGCTGAAAAATGGGTTGGCAGTATAGACAAATGGCCGAAGACGTCAGATACTCAAGCGGGTCACTTGATTATTCTCTCCAATGATTTGGCACGTGATCCAAGATATTCCTTGCATCTTTTCCAAAGGACTCCTGGAGAAGAATATTTTCAACCTTTCCAGCTGGCCCAATCATAATATGGTTGAAGAATATTTATTCTGAAATACCTCCTGCCTTGAGAAGAAAGCTTCCTACGTGGGCGTACTGCATGAAGATTATTGGCAAGCCAATCAGAGGCCATCGTACCTCATCTCCTCTGGGCCAATCAGTGGCCACTCTTCCTGGTATATGGAGCCTTCGATGATAGAACAACGGGGTCTCACTCACTCAGTCGAAGAGAGAAACAGAAAGACTCTCCAACGAGAAGATGAAGAAGAAGAGAAAAAGAGAGAAGAGTGAGCAGCCCATGTTCAAAGGACATCTGTGAGAGAGTTTGTGAGAAGAAGAAGAAGAGAAAAAGGGAGAGAGAGAGAGAGAGAGAGCTTGTGAAGTTCTGGTATGCAGTCGGAGTTCATTGCAGATTTGATGTTCCTTGGCCGCTGGATCAAATCCAAGCCATTGTGCCTTCTTCATAGCTACCGTTGTAATGCCTCTTTCCTTGCTTTTGTTTTTGGTTTTCCGCTTCTAGGAGGTTCTTCCGATGCTCTGTTTAGAGGTCAAGTATAGTAAGCTATGAGTGTAGCAACCCTGATAAATGAATATTTGAAATAAATTAAAATATAAATATATTACCGGAGTAATACAGGAAATAAAACAAAGTACAAATAACGCCTCTTATCAAGACGTTAATTTAAAAAGAAACGCCTCTATCTACGGCGTGACTAAAGAAAGGACGCCCTCACCTGACGACGTCAAATCCTAACGCCAAAAAGGGCAAGGACAAGAAACGCCCCTATCTTGGGCGTGTTTTAAAAATAAGGAACGCCCTTATATAAGGCGCTTCTTAAGAAACGACCTGAACAAGGTCGTCAATTCAAGAATCGACGACCTGACTAAAGTCGTTAATTCCATTCGTGAACCGTTCGAACCCAGAGCTTATCCTGGGAAAGATTAACCTAATCTAGTAAGTGTCTACTAGGGTAAGGACTCTATTAGGGATATATTACCCTCAATCAAACACTACCTTTGTTAGGATTTCCAAAATCCCTATAAATACCTTGATCGATCTAACCCTAAAACCTATTTGGTTGATCTGCTCTGCTACGGTACGTGAAGAACAAACAGTTCTTCTTATTTCCTTGATTCTCTGCTTCGACTACATGAAGAATTAATATTCTTCGTTTTCTTCTCTTCTTACAGGTTAAGAAGCCCCTACGTTCTGAAGAAACAGAGTTCTTCATCCGGGTAAAAGTTCTTACTTTTGTGTGATGTTCAAATTACAAAGAAACTGATGCAGTTTCTTTATTCTCTTATAGGAAAGCTGCAGTTGAAGAAACGAAGTGTTCTTCATCTACGACCTTTTCATCAAAGCCATCATCCAATAGCAACTTGTTCAGGAGTCTCTGTTCTGAACAGAGCGTCGTTCCTTCTCACAGACCCTTCACGGTTATCTCCAAATCAAACTATCAAGGTAGGTTTTCTCAAGTTACTGTAGTCCAAATGAAATTAATGCAAGATATATATATATATATAAGCATGTCATGCATACGGTTATTATAGTTTCCATGCGTTTTCTGAAATATTTTGAAAGAGACGCCCCTGTCAAGGGCGCTAATTCACATGAAACGACCCTTCCCAGGTCGTTAATTTCATACTTAACCCTGTACTCAGGCGTTAATTTCTTTAAACCGTTAATCACCCATCTTAAGAACTGATTATCTATGAAATCATGATTATAAAATAATGCATGATCCTTTGTCTTCAACCTGCTAACTTTACTGTCATGATATTTTCGTTCCTCTGTTATCCTGGAATTATTACTGTCCTTAAAATTTCTGAATAAACTTGAATTAACGACTTGGACAAAGTCGTTTTCCATATGTTAACGCCCCAGAACAGGGCGTGAATCTGAAAGGTAACGCCCCTTCCAAGGACGTGTTTTAGATAAATCCTGAAAATTATTTATATTCTGTCAAATATGTAAATAATGAGACGCCTGCTACTGTAGTCGTCAAATCTTGAAGAAACGCCCCTGCCCAGGGCGCGTTTTAGATAAATTACTGAATTAATGAAAATTCTGCAAAAATGGAAACATGTGTAAACGCCCTTATGTTAGGCGTTAATTACTTGAGAAACGGCTTGACCTAAGTCGTTATTTTCTGTAAACTGATTTTTATCCTGATTCTGTTAACCGATGGTTTCATATTATACATATACGTATATATATCGGCACTATTCTCCACTCCGTGAGTATAGTCTCACTTTTCACGTTGTTTTATCGATCACACTCAACTCTCATTGACATACAAACTCTCCATCGGACATTCCGTTCCTTTGGACTAGCGAGTTAGTCATAGAGACCTCCGTAAGACTCCTCGTACCTTGGATTCCCTCAAGGTCGACTGAGCTGGTTGTACCCTAAAAACCCATTACACCATTGATGCCATGTCACTCTAAAGAAACATGGGATACCGGCCCTTATGATTATACAAAGAGTGTATCATAAGAAATTCTTGATGGGATGATGATATCATGCCATATCATGTCATTCTTGTAAACCTCAATTCTATGATAAGAATGAGGGTATCTTACCTTTGATATACTGTTCATGTGGATCTCAATTCTATATAAAGAATGTACATCTTGATTTATCATGGTACCCAAGCTAAGGGAACCATATCCTACCTAGTTTTATCGATATCATGATTATACCGTTATTATCGCCATTCTATGTCCTTGTCATATTTTTGGACTCTATTCTGTCAAAGTTATCATACGTGTCTACAAGCTTGATGATTGAAATTCTATATTGGCTATATAAACAAGAGTGGATGTCAAAACACATGATAAATGCCTGCGCATATAGGGCCCGATCTGGTCCTGGGAGGAGCACCCGAAAGTACTTGTGCCCATGGGAGTTAAAATGATAAGGTATCTGGCATTATACCGAGTACTTGACTTGCTTGATTGGACATTCCACACACATCTTGTACTTGAATCGTACTTGACTTGACATGAATTGCGTGGCCCGAAAAAGGGTAATTTACTTGCTTGATACATGATAGCCAAAGTTCTTGACATGACTTGTTAAACGTACTTGCTTGAATATCTTGAATACACTTGTTACCTTGTTAAAAGTTCATGATTAGTTCATCTTATTTCTTTGATATTACATTCTCTCTATCTCGTCGTTTTATGCAAGCATGCATAGCTTTATTGCATTCATGAAAATGTAATTACTTAAACCCATTGCTAGTACTTGAGATATAATTTCCTACTGAGCGTTCGCTCATTCCGTTCGTCCCTTTGTACTTTTCAGGTAAGTCCGACGATGGAAGTCAATCGGATGGGAATAGTCAAGAGTGAAAGTGATAGAGCTGCTCAAGTGTCATCTAGTCTTTTCTATAGTTTCTTGAGTCAAATATGTATTCTTTTCCTTTTTATTAAACAGAGTATTGGGTTTGTAATAGTCTATCCATTATGAAATAAGGATTAGGTTATCTTGCTATTTTTGCGCATCTCTGTCTTTGTGTCGAATACACGACCACTCTGATTGACATGATTGATATAAGCTCGTCACGCGTCTCCGGGTATCTTCCGCGCTCGGGGCGTGACAATGAGGCTCAACTGTGTAGCAAGCTATGAGGCTCAGCGGGTTTATAACAAGCTGTAAGGCTCAGCTATACAGCAAGTTGTGAGGCTCAGCGGTGTAGCAAGTTGTGAGGCTCAGTGGTTCAAACTGTGTGTCAACGGAATCCTCACTCGGGTTGAGTGGGGGGTGGATGTAGGTCTGCTTGGTGCGGACTGAACCACCTAAAAATCGCTTGTGTTGTGTGGTTTGTTTATGTGCTTGATCCCTGTCCTCTACCTCCTTCACAGGTTGCAATGCGAGCAGTTTTTGAACTATAGTTCCTTATATGCTAAGTGCTCGATATCGGTCTTGTATGAATCTACATCTGATCGATTGGGTTAAGTCATATTCAGTGTCTTTCAGTTAATTTGAGTGGGTGGTTCTTAACTTGAGTATAGCGGGCGTGAGTTTTTAACAGGCCATAATTTTTATAAGGGGATCCATTCACCCCTCTAGATCCCTGTCTCGCACCCAACACGACTAGGCCCATGGGTCAGGCTCTGACTTTGAGTTTATAAGTTAAATAATTAACATCAAAATTATAATTAATTCAGTGAGATTATAAGTTTTGTATTATTAAAAATATTATTTTTATTATTTATTTAATTTTTTAGGACTGGTCGAGTCTTAGTCGGGCTTTATATTTTTTTAATAGTGTCGGGCCCTGCGTGGCCCGACATAGCTTGGGCCCGGGCCAGGCTCAAACTTTAATATTAATGAGTCGGGCCAACCTAAGCTCAGCCCGAGCCTGACCCATTCACAATCCTGGTCCATCCTGCCAGCCGCGCTTTCCAACTCGAGTCCACCCTTCCGACCTTACTTCATTTAAAATCATTTAAATTTGGGCACGGTTCAGTTTAAAGTTTTTAAAGGCTTTTAATTTTTTAAATACTTTTAATACATTCTATAAAATAAATATGTCATCAAAATAATTATTTTTCTAAATAACTATCATTAACACTACTAATTAAAATTTAAACATGTCAAAAGACTCTGCCTAATTAAATATGGGCACTGATCACTTTAAAAATTTTAAGTTTTTTAAATTTTAAAATAATTTTAATAGATTTTATAAAATAAATATGGCATTAAAATAATATTTTTAAAACAATGATAATAATAATTCACATTAATAATTAAAATTTAAACATGCGAAAAGATTTTACGTAATTAAATATGGGCACTGTTCACTTTAAGATTTTTATTTTTTTATTTTCTAAAGAAATTAATAGATTCTACAATGTAAATATGTCATCAAAATAATTATTTTTTTAAAAAATAACTATTATTAACATTACTAATTGAAATTTAAAGTTGTCAAAAGACTTTACGTATTTATAAATATGGGTAGTGTTTACTTTAAAATTTTATTTTTTATTTTTAAAAAATATTCTTAATAAATTCTATAAAATACATATGTCGTCAAAATAATAAAATTTTATATAAAAACTATCATTAACAGTACTAAATAAAATTATGAAGTGTCGAAATGTAAAAATCATCATTTTAAACACCACAAATTGTGAACCAAATGCAATTTTAACTCCATGCAAAGTTCGTACTCTTATCATGACTCGCACGGTTGTAAAATTTTTCAAAAATCCCCAAAATTTAAAGTGTTTCCAAACGGTGGATTAGGCGAATGGGTAGGCGATCGTTATCCGGGGGATATCTACGACGTTCTCCCCATTGGTTGTGGACTCCCGAGTGAGAATAAGAGCTCGCACCACGATATTATCCAGATACTTGAGCGTACTTGATGGATAGGTGCCTCTTTGTGCACCGCGACTCTGAGATTTTCCACGGTTGTTTACAGGAGTTTTTACGGACACGTCACCATATCCGTCGTCAACATTAATTTTCGTGAGGTCGAAGAATTGGCATATTTAATGGTTCAAGGGGAAAAAGAAATAGAGCGAAGGGAATCTAACTCTGAGACACACTATGTTGTAACATCTGAAGGGAATCTAATTAATGCTCCCTTTCACACTTTGGCGAAGGTTACTAAAGAAGTGTTTAATATGCGCACGCGTGCACCACACACTCACACACACACACGCCTGCATGCCTGCACGTTTTATGCACTCACCCACGTGGCGCACGCTCACCCACATATCTCTCTCTCTCTCTCTCTCTCTCTCTCTCTCTCTCGTACACATAGCTCACGACACACACCCACCACCCATCCCCCCTACTCTCTCTTATTCATCTACGATGCTCACACGTTTTATTCACACGCACCCACGTGGCTCACACGCACGTGCACTCTGTCTCTCTCTACACACTCACGCGCACACACCGACATGATTGCATGCTTTATAGACTTACCCACATGGCGCACACGCACACACATTTTCTCTCTTTCTCTCGTACACATACACGCCCACGACGCACGCCCCCCCCCCCAACTCTCTCTCATGCATCTACGATGCTCTCACATCTTATGCACACGCACCCACGTGGCTGACACGAACATGCACTCTCTCTCCCTAACACACAATGAGAGAGAGAGAGAGAGAGACACGCACACAGCCATATCGTACACCCTTAATTTCCCCGTGTGCATTGAAGTAGATGTCACCTAAACTTCTCTTAATTAACTACCCCATTTCTTCATCTCTGCTTTGCATAATAAAGGGCAACGTAACATATATAGTTAAAAGATGATCCCACTTAATTAGATACGGAAAAGGTTGCGTATCGAATGTATATCACTGGCTCAGTGCCCATACTTTATCCTTGGAGGAAATTGTGTGCATCCTTGAGTCCCATATGTTCATCTTGATGTGTATACGCCGGTGGCCTTACGCTCAAAAATATATACATATAAATCAACAGAGGAAAGATGCAGGAAGCCTGAGACGTAAATTGCATCTGAATTATACCTTCTAGAAAAAAATTGGACGTAAAACACACTTTTAATTTCGAACACAAAGGCCATACATATATTGGGAATTTCTAAGTCATATACTTTAAGATGCCAACAGGGGAAAAAAGGGGGGATAGCTATTACAAACCTTCGGGGAAATAGAGATTGCTTAGTGTCGTGAAGAAGAGAACGTGAAAAGGGAAAGGATTGGACCTATTAGTTTGGTCACTCCGGATCATTATAATTTATCTCTCATGTTTATTTATATATTCTGTTGTGTTGACATCATATATATATAAATATATATATATATTTATCCGTTCATTAGAGCTAGTACATCTCTTTTCCTATACCCTAAACGCGAACTTGTCTACTATTCACGAGAAAATCCAAAAAGATTTCATCTCTCATCCATTTAATTACCGCTGGCAAACTAAATTAAAGGATGGATATATCTTCATGTGTTCAGCTCCGATCGACTCCCTTCTCGAATTATTATTTTCACCTCCCATTTCTTTCCAATTTCATGAATGGATCGAAAAGAGAAGGGAAACGATATTGTGGCTGTGGGAAGGCCACCTCTGATCACGGAGCCCTTTTAACTCCAGGACGTCGAATTAGCAACATCCGTGGGAAGGAGCCCACATCACACGGCCAATGAGAAGAGACGCATAGATTTTCTTGCAGATAAGAATATCAACCCCCCATATCCGGTCATCTTTGGCGCCATACTTGCAACGTTCACCTTCTTCCCAGTCGGGCATTGCTATTTATGTATCAACCCGCCACTACCCTTTCTTCACCAACCACAACAACAACAGCACCCTTCTTACGTTCGTACGTACGTACCTACGTAGTCTCTCTCACCTCAATCTACGTACACGCGCAGCTCCCCTAGATCTCCCCGGCACGCAATGGCAGCCACCATGGCTCTGTCCTCCCCATCCCTGGCCGGGAAAGCGGTGAAGGTCGCCCCCGCAGCCTCTGAAGTCTTCGGCGAGGGGAGGGTCACCATGAGGAAGACCGGCGGCAGGCCCAAGCCCGCCTCCTCCGGAAGCCCCTGGTACGGCCCCGACCGTGTCAAGTACCTCGGCCCCTTCTCCGGGGAGCCCCCGTCCTACCTCACCGGTGAGTTCCCCGGCGACTACGGCTGGGACACCGCCGGGCTCTCGGCTGACCCCGAGACCTTCGCCAAGAACCGTGAGCTGGAGGTGATCCATTGCAGGTGGGCGATGTTGGGCGCCCTCGGCTGCGTCTTCCCGGAGTTGCTCGCCCGCAACGGCGTCAAGTTCGGCGAGGCCGTCTGGTTCAAGGCCGGGTCCCAGATCTTCAGCGAGGGGGGGCTGGACTACCTCGGTAACCCCAGCCTGATCCACGCGCAGAGCATCCTGGCCATCTGGGCCTGCCAGGTCATCCTCATGGGCGCCGTCGAGGGCTACCGTATTGCCGGCGGGCCGCTCGGTGAGGTCACCGACCCGCTCTACCCCGGCGGCAGCTTCGACCCACTGGGGTTGGCCGACGACCCAGAGGCCTTCGCGGAGCTGAAGGTGAAGGAGATCAAGAATGGCAGGCTGGCCATGTTCTCCATGTTCGGGTTCTTCGTGCAGGCCATCGTGACGGGGAAGGGCCCCCTGGAGAACCTGGCCGACCACCTGGCCGACCCCGTCAACAACAACGCCTGGGCCTACGCCACCAACTTCGTCCCCGGCAAGTGAGCATATATATATATATATATATATATATATATATAGATTCTCTACTTCCCGCCGGCGCCAAGGACGGAGCAGAAGACAAAGTAGAAGAAGAAGGCAACTTCAAATATCAATGTTTGCGTTGTTCGGATGGGTGTTAATTTGCTGTCAAGCTGCCGTGTGCGATGCAGTTGTGAATTATTGTACCAGTATTAATGCTTGATTCTTAATACCAGTATTAATGCTTGATTCTTAAAGGCCTGATACCCGTTGTTCTTTAGCGTCTTTGACAACGGCTTAAGGGGGGGGCGGCTAACCGACCCCGGAGGGTCCATTGAGATAGCCGACCCCGGTTAAGGTCGCTCTGTGAGGGGGAGGGTGGGCGGAGGCGGGGCCCACCGGTTAGCCGATGTCGGCTAACCGGTGGACAGCTCCTTTATCAAACACGCCCTAGTTGTTTAGTATTAATGCTTGATTCTTAAAGGCCTGATACCCGTGGCTATCACAGAACATAAACATAACTATAAGCAAGAGTATTAATACTGGCTGGCAGCGAGTATTACCCCCAAAATCAAATATCTGAGTTGGGAGAGGATGGGAAAATATGCAAAAGAAGAAGGAATTAATAGGACTTCCTAATTACCTACAGCACAGTAGACTCCACAACCTATATGTCCGTGTTAAGTTGTCCGTGAGAAATAGGTTGGTCTTGATTAAAAAAAGATAAACCGACAAATCTAAAAAATTGGCGAAAGTAATATAAAGTTTTAATTACGTATTTTCGCTACAAGAACGAGTTTGGATTTTATGTTTAAGAATGCGGATCACGCATAGACCACGACTCGAATGCAACAACCACGTTAAGACCTATGTATCCGATTTAATTATCTCGTTTTATGTTCATTATTTTGAATTTTTAAAATTTAAAATTATATTCTTATTTTAAAAATGATATCGAGAATGAATTTGACTATGCAATAAACTGATTTTCAAGTTATATTTAAATTGTTCAAATAATTATGCTTTAATTCTCACAATTATGTACACGATTAACCCTATCTACTTGAATTGAAATATCCCTATTAGCTTGATTCTCTTTCAAATTTCTTCGTACACGAATATATTAGATTATGCAATACTAATTTTCATTTGTTCTATGTGATTATGCATTTCCAACAAGTTTTGTAGATGCCTAGCAATTGACCAAAAAAGACCAGTGTCTAAGGCTAGAGATTAACAAGCAAATGACTAAACGGGCAAGCGGCTACTTAATTAGGATCTTGCGAATGCGAGGAGACCCTCCCACTGTCCCACCTCTTATCTAGCCATGATTTTCCTTGGTTTTCTACTAAGCACCAGACTGTGAAAAACTTGATCTAAACATGTTTACAATTTTTTATGCGAAAGCTAATCATGCCTTGACTAGTAACTCATTCTCTTTATTGTCTTAATGTTGTTGAACATGATCTTTTAAATCATCCTTGACTTCTCCTGTAAACTTCACTTATACTTCTTATACTACAAATCATTGAATGGAAAATTTTGCTAGACCTGTACTTTAGCTATAAATTACTTTTAGGAGGTGTAGAAGCTAAGTGCCATGTAGGGCAAAATGCTATGTTGTGAGAGCCACCTCTTGAGGTCAGAATGGCGCAAAGTGTTACATAGTGGGATTCACATCTTGAGCCTATAGGGGCCACCTCTAGAGTCATGCATAGCTGAGTGTTTAGTTGTGTGTTATACTATGCTTCATGAGTTTTTTCTTAAATTTTGATTGGTTATTTTATTACTTAATTATTTTAGAAGTTACTTGGGACTTTGGATCCACCAGACACTCAATGCCTAGCAATTCTAGGGCCCTGATCTGATCTTGTGCGAGTGAAGTTTGAAAGTACTGTGGACGCACTTTTTATCTTATGTATATAATATATATATATATCGTTTTATCTTTTATCGATTTATTAAGTGCGAGGACATGCCAATCACATAGTGACAATATGTTCAGGCTTTGAGACTCGAGTGATCCGGAGCCAGTGGTGCGCACCGTCTGACTAATCAGACGAAAGTGGATATCGGGTCGGGACTAGAATCCGCCGTGTTATAAAGGTCATGGCGTTAATTACATCCCCTCGAAGAGGAGAAAATCTTTGATTAATCGTCAAGATAAGGGGCCCCATGGCCTAAAAATCAACTTTTTATGAGATGAGTTAAAAATGTGTTGAAGAGTACTAAAATCCCATATATTAGGGTGCAAAAGGGTATTTGAAATCATATCGGTCATGTATTGACCATTTCACTATTCGGACGGGCATCTGGATCGAAAACATCGTGAAGATATATGTAACATCGGGACACATGTATGTCGGGGTATGGCAAATTTACTGTTTGAATCATTGAGGGATGAGTCGAACTTAGTGAGATATTGGCCCGGGGAAAGGTCCGTCCATGGCCATGATTGGGTGTCACCCGAGAGCCAAGCACGGCTTGTGGGGCATCTTTAGTATCTCCTTCACACCGGGCTTAAGGATGTGAGAACTTCAAGATCAAACGTCGTTGATTTCTTAAGGATGGCATCTAGGTTCATTTTATTATCACATTTATGTGGCATTTCTTTTATCATTCCCTCTTTTTTTAAACATTGTTATTTATTATTTATCATTCATTGTTCTTCTTCTTCTCTCTTTTTTTGTTGTTTGATTTTGTTATTTATTATTAGTTTGTTGATCATTTATTTATTTTATTTTATTATTATCATTTTCTTCTTTATCTTTTTTTTTGTTTATGACAGATCAGGGGGAGGTGCGAAGTTGCGTCGACGCAGGGGGCTTGCTCGCGTCTGACGCGGGGGTTTTAGCCCCCCCTTTCATTATTTTCCACTTTTTTATTTTTATTTTTGTTATTATCTCTCCCTTTCTTCTTATTCCCTTTTTTTTATAGTTATTATGCTTTCATGGCAGTGTTTTTTATCATTAGATTATCATTTTTTTTGATTATCGGTGGTTTATCATTTCCCCGTTTTTCCTTTTCTTCTTTTTTGCTGTTTGATGGAGGCTGAGTCGACGCAGGGATTGCCTGCGTCGACTCCCTGCGTCGACGCAGCATGAAGGGGGAAGTAGCCCTGGTGATGCGGGACGGGACCACGGACACGACAAGCTCGTGACTGTCCCTTAACGAGGGAAGCGTCGGACGTGCACGGTTGAGAAACCGGCAAGAGCTAGGGTGGTCAATTCACACTTTCGCGCCCGGATCGGGTCACGGGACGGTCTCGCTCACTCTCTCGCAGCAGCGGTGATATGAAATTATAACGAGCTAGGTCCTAAAATATGCTATCTAGCAGTGGCATAAATAAATATATATGAAGTAAGTAAAATGCCGAGAAGGGAGCGAATGCGATACCTCCACGCGCTCGGCGTGGGGAAGATGGACCCGGTCGAAACTCGTACTCCCGGGATAAATATTACACAATGATGACAGCAATGAAATATCGCCCACTCCACGCAGGGAGGTAAAGGGCTACACAACTGGGTCCAGGAGGACCAAATTCGGGTTGACGGGCGGCTTCTCGCGTCTCTTCGGCAGCACCCGAACTTGTGGCTGTGGGGACCACGCGCTATCCGGAGGGACCGTGCGGGACCCGATGTCACCACTGTGGTGGGGACACTTGTGGAAGTGTTCCCTGGGCTGGCGGCACGCTGGTTCGCAGGCCGGAGGCCGGGCGGCTCCGTTCGGCAGCGGTCGGAATAACCGGCCACGGATCTGCCCGTTTTGTTTTCTGGCGCGTGCTCCGGCGAGAACGGACGCTGCGATCAGCCCGGATGTCGGAATGCGACGAAACTTGTGCCGTTGGAAAGATGCTTCGAAGGGTTTCAACCCAAGGTGATTACAGAAAAATAATCAAGCCTGTACTTCTGATTGGCCAATTTTGAAGGTTGCTGTTGTACAGTGTCTGAACTCTCAGACTAGCAGGGAACTTTCCTGAGAGTTGCCTTTGACCGATATGAAGACCTCGGATTCAGACTTCGACGTGTTCATGAAAGTTGTAGGAAATCAAGTAAGGAAACCAGGACTAGTTTTGGATCTGGATTTAGAGGTGTTGTTGATTTGTTCTGAGTTTGGAAGTGGAGGGTGGTCGGATCTGGGATCTGACTGACAACACTGTAGCTGAGGAAGAACACGAATTCCTAAAAATAGATAGAAAGTTGATAAAAAATTAAGAAAATTTGTGGATGTAGGGGGTGATGGACCGAACTCTCAGTAAAATTGGGAGGATTTGGACAAATCAGATAGATGGCCGGAGGTGGGAAACACAGGGCTGCTGTCACTATAGATAGAGACAAAACAGAACTAGGAATGAAAGATGCAGGAAAATGGGAAAATACTAAACGATGGAATTTGGGCGTGAAAATTTAGGTGGAGCTTGGGGTACAGGGGAAGAACACACCATAAAAATTGCAGACCACGAAGAGGCCATGGCGGATAGCAGGAATTTCGGGAAGGGACCTCTGTCCAGCAGGACAGAACACCGAGAACGGTTTCGCGGCGGCTCGAAGGCGGCACGAACGGCGGCGGCGGCGGCACCGGTGATGATCAGAGGTTGAGAGGGGATGATAGAAGATAGAAACACTCTAGAAATGGAGGTTGGAGAAGGAAGAACAGTAGGAGAGAGGAAGGGGGCGCAATATGCTCCAAGCTTCAACATAATTTTCTGATTTTTCATTGATTTTCTCATGCAAATACAAGCTTATATATGCTACCAATCTAATCTAATGTGGACCCTTGGATCAAGGGTTGGGGATTGAAGGGCTGGGATTGCATGCCACAAACACAAAAAAAACATTAAATAATAGGGGAAGGGGGCGGCCTATTGACTATAAGGGGAATTGAATGGGGTAGGTGGCCAAACTATTAGAATGTTGACCCATTCAAGCACATGTGTCCATATGACCAGCCCACCCTTCTAGATGTCCACCTAGGAAGGTTGACCAGGCCCACAAGGTGACATGGACCAATGGGAAAGGGCTGAGGGCCCCCTTGCTGGTCCTACTGCCTAATTGCATAAAAACCCACACAATCCATGGGAATGACTCCTTGGCTTATAAAGCTTTACATTTACGTACATACTTTCCCAAGGATATAAACACAAACTAAAAGGACATAAATGTAATAAAAAAGGTACAGGCTCGGTGTCGATTCCCATCAACTCTCCCCGGGTGGGAGGAACTCGACCCCGTCGAGTAGGGGTATGGATGCTCGAGTACTCCGGCGGATCCGTCACCGTGCCAAGTAGCGCGGGTATGCTCCACTCCAAGTGACCGTCACCTGCTCATTCCATATATACTCGATATGCACAAGCTGCTATGGGCTAGAGGTGGACACTCCGGGTGGGACACTCTCAAAAAGGAAGGGAGCAGCTCAAAGACTCACTAGGAATCACCGCTGAGTCCCTATAAGTGACTGATCCGGGTATGGATGTGGAACCGATCCCATACTCATCAAGTGAGTCCACTCGCCTCTTACTCATAAGAGAATGACAACGAGCTTACACAAGACACATGTAGATAAACAAACGACACACAAACGATGCAAACAAACCACACAAAACAAACCACACTAGGAAAACACACCGAGTCATATATGACCTTAGACTAAGATGGTGACACAAGCCCACTAGGTGGCGGCATCCTGGGCGGCGGGTGAGCCATCCAACTCTCCCCCCAAGGCATAGTACTCATCGGCTAGTGCGTCATCGGCCTCATAATTGACACACTCAAGCTCGGGAGGTGCAGGCTCTCCAACACCTAAGGCTAGGGTGGCGCGAGCGGGACACTCGCTGGCAAAGTGGCCAAATCCATGACAGTGGAAACACTGCACTCTCGGCCGACTACTCTCTCCTATAAAAGGGGCCTTACCCTTATCATCCCGTCGGGTAGGGGGTGTAGGCAGCAATGGGGGAGGTGTAGGTGCCTTGGACAATATTGGAGGGGGGGCCGGTGCCAGAGGACGGGCTATAGGAGCCGGGGGACGGGCAACGGGTGCCGGTGGTTGGGGTGGAAATAGGTCCCGGGGTGGAGGAGGGTGAGGTCGAGGAGCAAAGTGCTCCTGACGGGTGGGCTCCAGAGGTCGAGCCATGGGAGGCCGAGGATGTGGGCCTATAGAGTGACGGGGCTCGGTGCTACGGAGAGGGGTGGGGCCCAACCGATGACTAGAGTCAAACTCTCCCTCGAATTGCTCTAACTCGAGAGCAACCTGGTATGCCTCTTCCAACGTCTTGGCATTACGGCGAAAAAGCTCATACTGATAGTGTGGCCGCAAACCACGTCGAAAGCGGGAAACGGGCATGGTACTCTCCTCCGTGACACCACATCGTAGAAAGTACTCATCAAATTCAGCGATGTATTCGGAGACTGATCGGTCTCCTTGGCTAAGACTTTGCCATCTATCGATGAGTCGCTGGCGGTATGTGGGAGGAAGGTACTTTTGCCGAAGTTTATTCTTCATCTCGGCCCATGTGTCAATCGGGGGTTCTAGCCGCTGAAGTAGCAGGCTCTCCACATTCTTCCAATAGGTTTGCGCCTGCCCCATGAGCTTCATGGTGGCAAATCGGACCCTTCAGCGCTCCGACATATCATACCACTCAAAATAACGGTCCATGCCGAACTCCCAATCTAGGTAGACTTTCGGATCCAAAGACCCGTAAAAAGAGGGAGGGTCCGCTCGCACGGTCTTAAGGACCCTATCATCATCCTCATCTCGTTGTGGCTGAAAACCACGACGGCGTTGACCATACCCCTCATAGGCATTGTCGGACCCATAGTCCTCGAGACCAAGGTCACGGTGCGGTAGTTCGGGAACCCGAGGAGGGGCGGGTGGAGGAGCCTGTGGTGGCTGGTTTTGGGCCGTGGGAGCGGCTTGGACTTCGGCCATGGGAGCGGCTTGGACTTGGGCCACCGCGGGAGGAGGTGCGGGTGGGCCTTGGCCTGCCCCAGGAGGGTCCCCGTGTGACATCCTATCTAACCGCCCAACGAGGTCTTGGACCGACCTATCGGAGGTCTTCATGCGTCCCTCCATGGCTCTAAGGCGACCATCCATATTATCGGAGAAAGTCTGAAAGTTAGCATTGGATTGGTCCAACCTAGTCATAATGGCCATCATCGCCTCGTGTAGGGAGTGGAAGTCTCCCGAAGCGCCATCTCGTGGGTTAGCCATAGAGGAAGGGCGATGGTATTGGGTACCTCGCCGAGTGGGCATGCAACGACACGGACTAGGAAACACTGACTAATACAAATGCACACTAATATGATGCACCTAGACCTAAACCAATATCCGGTACGTGGCGGAGATAATCGACCCGAAGGTCACTCGCACAAGTGTGCGGCCTTCCCGATAGGCGTAGCCTAACGTTCGGACAACACCTTTTGATATACCGAATTATCGGGATGAAATGTAATTTAAAAACACTCTCCTTTTGTGTTTTAGAAATATGATGATCCTAGACTCGACTTAAACCGACTAATGACTAGACATAAATGACACTCTTTTTTTTTTGACATCCTAGACTCAAACTCGCTCTGATACCAAATTGATGCGGGACGACACCACGGACACGACAAGCTCGTGACTGTCCCTTAACGAGGGAAGCGTCGGACGTGCACGGTTGAGAAACCGGCAAGAGCTAGGGTGGTCAATTCACACTTTCGCGCCCGGATCGGGTCACGGGACGGTCTCGCTCACTCTCTCGCAGCAGCGGTGATATGAAATTATAGCGAGCTAGGTCCTAAAACATGCTCTCTAGCAGTGGCATAAATAAATATATATGAAGTAAGTAAAATGCCGAGAAGGGAGCGAATGCGATACCTCCACGCGCTCGGCGTGGGGAAGACAGACCCGGCCGAAACTCGTACTCCCGGGATAAATATTACACAATGATGATAGCAATAAAATATCGCCCACTCCACGCAGGGAGGTAAAGGGCTACACAACTGGGCCCGGGAGGACCAAATTCGGGTTGACGGGCGGCTTCTCGCGTCTCTTCGGCAACACCCGAACTTGTGGCTGTGGGGACCACGCGCTATCCGGAGGGACCGTGAGGGACCCGATGTCACCACTGTGGTGGGGACACTTGTGGAAGTGTTCCCTGGGCTGGCGGCATGCTGGTTCGCCGGCCGGAGGCCGGGCGGCTGCGTTCGGCACCGGTCGGAATAACCGGCCACGGATCTGCCGGTTCTATTTTCTGGCGCGCGCTCCGGCGAGAACGGACCCTGCGATCAGCCCCGACGTCGGAATGCGACGAAACTGGCGCCTTTGGAAAGATGCTTCGAAGGGCTTTAACTCAAGTGGATTAAATAAAAATAATCAAGCATGTACTTCTGATTGGAGAATTTTGAAGGTTGCTGTTGTATAGTGTCGGAACTCTCAGACTAGCAGGGAACTTTCCTGAGAGTTGCCTTTGACCGATATGAAGACCTCGGATTCAGACTTCAACGTGTTCATGAAAGTTGTAGGAAATCAAGTAAGGAAACCAGGACTAGTTTTGGATCTAGATTTGGAGGTGGTGGTGATTTGTTTTGATTTTTGAAGTGGAGGGTGGTCGGATATGGGATCTGACTGACAACACTGTAGCTGAGGAAGAACACGAATTCCTAAAAATAGATAGAAGATTGATAAAAAATTAAGAAATTTTGTGGATGTAAGGGGTGATGGACCGAACTCCCAGTAAAATTGGGAGGGTTTGGACAAATCAAAAAGATGGCCGGAGGTGGGAAACACAGGGCTGCTGTCACTGTAGATAGAGACAAAACAGAACAGGAATGAAAGATGCAGGAAAATGAGAAAATACTAAACGATGGAATTTGGGCGTGAAAATTTAGGTGGAGCTTGGGGTACAGGGGAAGAACACACCATAAAAGTTTAAGACCACGAAGAGGCCGTGGCTGATAGCAGGAATTTTGGGAAGGGACCTCTATCCAGCAGGACAGAACATCGAGAACGGTTTCGCGGCGGCTCGAAGGCGGCACGAACGGCGGCGGCGGCGGCACCGGTGATGATCAGAGGTTGAGAGGGGATGATAGAAGATAGAAACACTCTAGAAATGGAGGTTGGAGAAGGAATAATAGAAGGAGAGAGGAGGGGGGCGCAATATGCTCCAAGCTTCAACACAATTTTTTGATTTTTCATTGATTTTCTCATGAAAATACAAGCTTATATATGCTACCAATCTAATCTAATGTGGACCCTTGGATCAAGGGTTGGGGATTGAAGGGCTGGGATTGCATGCCACAAACACAAAAAAAACATTAAACAATAGGGGAAGGGGGCGGCCTATTGACTATAAGGGGAATTGAATGGGGTATGTGGCCAACCTATTAGAATGTTGACCCATTCAAGCACATGTGTCCATATGACCAGCCCACCCTTCTAGATGTCCACCTAGGAAGGTTGACTAGGCCCACAAGGTGACATGGACCAATGAGAAAGGGCTGAGGGCCCCCTTGCTGGTCCTACTACCTAATTGCATAAAAATCCACACAATCCATGGGAATGACTCCTTGGCTTATAAAGCCTTACATTTACGTACATACTTTCCAAATGATATAAACACAAACTAAAAGGATATAAATGTAATAAAAAAGGTACAGGCTCGGTGTCGATTCCCATCACCTGGGAGCCAGGGAAAGGTTGTGTCGACGTAGGGGGCTGCCTGCATCGACTCACTCCTCGCAGGTGAGCAGGGAGCTTCTTCATGTTCTATCTTTTTCATTTCATTCATTGTTTTGTTCATATTATTAGTTTGTCATGGAGAGAATTGATTGTGTTTTGCATATTCTTAGTTTAGTTTGCTCCACCTTCTTGCCCATGGGCGAAGTATGTATAATGCACGTGCATATGTATGTGAGTGCTTATGAGAAAAGAGGCATGAAACATGGGTTCAAGCATGGTTTTGGGGGCCTAATGCTCATGTAATCTGTCAGAAATTCTTATGCAAGATTATCATGCAAGTGCAATTTTGGATCTTCCTTCTCTCTCTTTTTTTGAGCATGATTATGCATGATCATGCATGGTTATGCAAGTTCAAATCTCTTTCTTTTTTATCAGGGCAAGCCTGCAACTGTGGGAGATTGGCAAACCAGGGGCTGCTGGCACTGCTCTTGTTCTGGAAGCCGGGCAAGTTGACTTGGGGCTGGACCAAGTCGACTTGCTCCCAGCCAGTGAGCAGATTTCTATTTTTTTTAGAGATAACATAAAATGCAATGATGCATATTTTGATGATCATGCAAGGTTTTGATCATGCATCCATGCAGGGTACTCCTCGGTATAAGGTGAAATATTTTACTCACGCATAGTGAGAATTTTCACCCAGGCGCAATCCAAGTTTCCATCGCTCACCATTTGATATACCAAAGGAATCACGGGAAGCAATCATTCAAGAATGAAGTGTGGATGAAATCTTTATCTGAATCTATGAATCAAGGCATGCATAAGGGTGTAAATGCCATGCTCATTCTGAAAAATGAGTAGAAAGGTAGATACGCCCATGCTCAGATATGCATATGCATAGAGTTTTAGTAAAAACTGGGTATATTTGTAGTGCAAGGAGTTAAAGTGCATGTGCATGCACATGGATGCAAATGCTACTTTAGTGTAAATGGACCAAATGTGATCATCTTATGAAAGTTCAATGAAATTTCATCACGTGCGTGCAATCTAAAAAAAATTCTTTTATGCAGGAGACATCATGCGAATGCAAATTTTTTTTAGGCATTTTTTTCTTATTTCTTCTTCTCTTTTTTTTTTAGTAGGCCGGCCTTGAAGGGGGTCGACCCGTTTGGCCAGGGGGTCGACCCCCGTCCAGAAGTCTGCACAGGGAGGCCTGGACAGAACAGAGCCCCAATTGAGTCGACCCCTGGCTTACACCAATAAATTCTGGAAACTTCCCCCTTTCCCTTTTCTTTTTTTTTGGAACATCTGTTGCTTCTAAACAATATGCATTCTATATGTGAATATTCATACAGAACTTTGCTTTCTGTTTTGATCTGAGATTCCCTTCTTCACATATTTTTATTTCTTGGGTTGTCCTTTTGCCTTTTTTATCATTTCATCATGTATTCCTTTTCTTTGTGCACAAGCCGCCAGAACACAGTTTTACTCAACCCATGATGGGTAGGTCGACCTGAAGCGGGAGATGGGCCAACCTATCATTTTGCTGCGTCGACGCAGGCACATACCTGTGTCGACCTGCTCTTCTGCAAGTCAGAAGTATTGAGTTTTGCTCAAATTTTTTGTTTGATCCCTATCTTTGGCAGTTCTGAAATCATGTTCATCATTACATGTTTTGTGTTTTGTCATTTCTTCATGCTTACTGCACATTTGTTCATGAAGATTTTAATTCATCCCATCTTGGCGTTCATCTTTATTTTGACAGTCCCTTGAAATTATGGTTAGCATTGCACCTCTTTTTATCAACTTCACATCCTGCTGCATAGCAGCACATATAATCTTTCTTTTAATTCAGTTCATCTACCCATGATGCCCTTTAATTCAGTCCATATACCATCATATTTTTATGTCATCAATCCTCAAATTATTCGACAGCACCTCCCCTAGGCCCGGAGCATTGGGGGTGTTAATTAGGTACTCATCCACGGAAGATCCGAGACGCCCCCAAAATAAGAAGGATGCGCATGAAAGCGGCAACATCCGGTGATCCGAATTAGGTGTGGAAACCCCGAGAACTAGTCTACGAGGGGCTCTAATGACCCGCATGCTGCCACAATCTCGATTCCGAAACGTGGGCTTAGATTGTTGCCAAACTACATGGCCGTTAATATTCACCCCTTTAAGGAGGATCACCCGGGGACCATGCTATGAAGAAGTAAGCCCCCGGGGGTCCACAAGTGATTAGAATCCCTGGAACAGGAGCTAAGGAGAGTTGAAGATGTTGAGTAGTGGATAGCGGATCTAGAGGGGAGGGGTGAATAGATCTGCCCCTCTTTTCGTAATGCAACCCTCTTTAAAGCTAGATAAAGATAATAGCAGCGGAATATAACTAGCTTAACGAAGGACACAAATGATTTGCTTAGCAAGATGATTACTCAATATAGAGATTGAACCTAAGCATGCATCTAACACAAAGCAATCGCACAAGCAAACCATAATATACGACATTTTAAGGTGGTTCGGACTGAATCCCCAGTACTACGTCCACCCCTCACAAAATCCGGTGAGGCTCCACTAGTGCCACGCACTGAACCGCAAATCAGAAAGACCTCCAATTGCCTTCCTACTAACCACAGGTAGGGACGTCAACACCACAGATCGGACAACATCCGATTGCCTTCCTACTAACCACCGGTAGTGACGATCTTCAGTTCCAAATGTTTGAATGAAATGGAAAAGAACAAGATATGAAAACACTCAAACAAGATGCGAAATATGCTCAAAGAGAAAAGATCTTGTCTGAGATTGCTGAAGCTTGAATCTGATTCTTCAATGGCATCTTCTTCCTTGTGACATGGTCTTCCTTAGATCACCTTGAGTTGATGAAGAAGATGAAGGATGCAGATTTGATCTCCCTTGAGAATGAGCTTCTTTGGATCACCTTAAGATGAGGAAGAGGATGATGGTTGCAGCTTTATCTTCACTTGGCTTGGGGTTGATCTCCTCTTGAAGTAGCTTAAATCACTTGAGGATTTGATGAAGAACTTCTTCCCGGAGTACTGTTCACCGCTACAGTACTCGAACTCCTCTCCCTTGAATACACCCTTGCAGCCTCCTTTGATCTCCCAAATGATCAACTAGGGTTTCTAACCCTCTTGCATGTGTTTTATAACCTTTGAATGGTCCTTGGGCATCCCCCAGACCAGATCTACATTTTGTGGGTGATTGGGTGACTTTATGATTAAAGAAATCCATGGAGAATGGCCCTTCTCGAAGTGAAAAATAAAGTCAACAATTGATGGCTCGGGACTGGCTGTCGACCTGCAGAAGCTGGCAGTCGACCGCTACTGAGAAACCCTGTAGACGGATGGTCCCTTGAATTTCCGATCGACCGCTACTGAGCTGGGGGTCGACCGCCACTGAGAAACGTGCAAGTAGTTGGCTGCTGGCAGGGGCGGTCGACTGCCCTTGGGCTGGCGGTCGACCGCCAGCTGGGCAGAACCCAGGTTACCCTAGTTCAATCCATTAACCGTTTAGCTCCGTTGCTTAAGTCCTTTAGCAGCCCGTTCTCATCTGTGGCAACAACCTTGACAGTCTTGAAGATTTCTATTTGATTATATCGCTCCTATAATCAAAATTTTGTTCCGGGGGCTCCGACCCCGGAAACCCCCGCAAGGGGCACTGCCCCCTTGACCCCCGCGACCTGACCGCGCAGGTCGATCCATGTGCGAGGGCATATTCATTGAGCTTTCACATTTGCCATCTCCACTCCATTCCTTGTCCATTTATTGGCTTATCTGTCATGAGCAAAACATCACGTATGTCAGTCATATGAGAGTGGAAAATAATAATGACTTATAGTGTTTAGCCATTATCAAAACCATGAATATCAAATAACTCAAATCACCACAGGGGCACAACAAAAGAAAATCGAGGAAGGGGGCCCGCAGGGGCTCGGATGAGCATGAGTTCTGAGTCATATCCATGGGAATGGATAAACCCAGAGCCCTCACTGCTGGACACATTATGCTTCTTCCCAACAAATCTATAAAGCAAACATTACATTATGCTCATTCAAGGATTAAATCCCATATTCCTCACCCCTTTGGCATCATGACTATGAATTAGTCAAATCCCAAAGTGGGGTTTTGAGAGGCGAAAAATCTTCCCTACGAGAATCCAATCACCAGTAAGGGATGAAAAGGGGAAAGTGTTGCAAGCTGCATAATAGAAGGGGAAAGAAGAACATAAACATCAAAGACTAGATACCATAAACATGGCAACACAAAAATCTCCCAAAAGGAGTGCTTCTTTATTTCATATCATGGTGGAGAAATAATACATCACAGAAATTGAGTAGGAGAAATAAAAGAAAGAAATGCAAAGGGGGGAGGGAGCAAGGGCCGGAGCTCCCTACTCCCCTTCCCTCACCTCTCTCCTCTCTCTCACTTTCTTTCTCTCTCTTCCGCTTCTGCAGCAGGGTTTCTTCTCATAGCAATTCTCCAACTTCTCCCCCCCTTTTCTTTAGCCAATGGCCAGTATTTATAGGGAGTACAGGGGTCCCGTTCGGAGGGAGAGCCCCTGCTTTTTTCTCTTATTATCTGCTGCTACTGCTGCTGACGTTGCTACTACTGCTGCTGATGTCACTGCTGACGTTGTTGCTACTACTGTCGCTGTCGTGGCTGCTTCGCAGGAGGGCGCGACGAAGCAGGAGAGGGGGCGTGGCATGGCCAAGCCGCTCCGGAGCCTCACACGCGGCTTTGAGCGTGCATGCGTGAAGAGCGGGAGGTTAGGGGAGCATTCAATGCTCGCAAGGGGGGAGTAGGAAACATAAACGGGGAGATGGCCTATATGTTTTTTTTCTATTTTCTCCCCTTTTTTCTATTTCATTTGGCCCACTCCATATTTGGCCCATTTCTTCTTTTTTTTTGGCCCATTTCATTTGGCCCATTCACCTTTCTCTTCCTTTTTTTTTAAGTGCCAACAAATGCCCCCCACCCGTAGGTGTCACGAACGAGGGGCGAAGGAGGGGGGCCTGCAGGTTCAGCTTCTTGCCTGATAGGGGGTTGATATCGAAGCGGAACATCATCAACTTCACGAACGGTCTCAGCCGTGAACTATATCAATTGGTCCCGACTAAGTGTCAGGCGCCAATCAAGACAATATCATCGACATTGGGTATATGTTGACACAAGGATATCTGGTTTATCTGGTCCTAGATAGAAGGTCTAAGCCATTGAGTTGTATTGATTATCGCGCTGGGATGGATGGGTTGGTCTTGTCTGAAAGACAGGTGCCAACCGGAGTGGTATTGTCAGCATTGGGCTTTTGCCGACGCAAGGAATTGAGTTTATCTGGCTTAGACGAAAGGCCTAAGCCATTACGTTGTATCAGTTATCGTGGTCGGGTAATAGATTGGCCCTGACGGGGAGCCAGGTACCGACAGCTGAATATCTTTGAATATCTTGAATACCTTGGAGTATCTTAAATGTCTTGAATGTCTTGAATATCTTGGAATATCTTGAACATCTTGGATACCTTGAATCTTTTGGATGTCTTGAACATCTTGGAATATCTGTCGGCCTAGCCGTCGATGGTTGGACAGCTATCGGCTTGGATGCCAATGGTTGCAATGATGTCGGCTCAGACGCCGATGGTTGAAAAGCTGTCAGCTCGAGTGCCGACGGTTGGAATGATGTTGGCTTGAGCGTCAATGGTTAAAATGCTGTCGGCTCAAACGCCGATGGTTGAAAAGTTGTCGGCTCGGGCGCCAATGGTTGAAATGCTATCAGCTCAGACGTCGATGGTTACAATGCTGTCGGCTCTGACGTTGATGGTTGAAAAGCTGTCAGTTCGGGTGCCGACGGTTGGAATGATGTTGGCTTGAGCACCAATGGTTAAAATGTTGTCGGCTCAAACGCCGATGGTTGAAAAGTTATCGGCTCGGGCGCCAAATCTTGAAATGTTGTCGGCTTAGATGTTGATTGTTGAAAAGTTGTCGGCTTGAATGCCAATGGCTGAAATGTTGTCGGCTCAGATGCCGATGGTTGAAAAGCTGTCGGCTTGAGTGCCGATGGTTGAAATGTTGTCGGCTTGGGTGCTGATGGTTGGAATGCCGTTGGCTCGAACGCCAATGGTTAAAATGCTGTTGGCTCGAACACCAATGGTTAAAATGCTGTCAGCTCAAACGCTGATGGTTGAAATGCTGTCAGCTCAGACGTTGATGGTTGAAATGTTGTCGGCTCAGACACTGATGGTTAAAATGTTGTCGGCTCGAGCGCCAATGGTTGAATATTATTTCCACGCATTCATCATTCTTTATTCATCATGATTTTCATCATCATTTTTTATCATCATTGTTGTTTATCATCATCATCTTTTATCATTTCTTTATCATCATCATTTTTACCACCACCATTTATTATCCTCATCATCTTTTATCATTTCTTTGTCATCATCTTTTTTAACATCACCTTTTTTTATCATCATCATTGTTTATTATCATCATCTTTTATCACCATAATTTTATCATTTTTTATCATCATCATTTTTTTATCATTTTCATTTTTTTATCATCATTATTTTCATCATCATCGTTATTTATTTATTTTTATCATCATTATTGTTTATCATCATCATCTTTTATCTTTTTTTATCATCATCATTTCTTATCATCATTACTTTTCTATCATTATCATTTCATCATTTCATCATTTCACCATTCATTCTTTTTTTTAATTCACCCTTTTTACCTGAGCATGCAACCACTCACTAACAGCAGGTATAGAATAGACATATAGGATAGCTCCCCTTTATCGGGGATAGGATAAGAATGGCACCCCTGATCCACAGACAGAGTGCGGCCCACGAAGCACAACTAAAGGAGATGTGCATTCGTTGAAAGGATATCACATAGCCTATGCGTATAGTTTAAATCACAATCTGTACCCGAGATAGTTTCTACGTTGTGTGAAAGTGCAGGTATATGAGTAGCGAGCCCTAAACATAGGGATACGCAGACGTTCCAAGTAACACTAAAGGATTACTCTATCGCCTACATATACATTTCAGGCTTTCGACTTTCAGTAACTTCACACAGCCCCCTTGTATGTTTGAATTCAAGACTTCACCGTTCGGTGCGAGTTTCCTCATTTGTTTCAGTGGAGATTCCCAACTTCCTGGATTCACATTCCACTCATTCATCATTTTTTTTTGCTTTCTCTTTTTTGAAAGAGGTAGGCAGCTTTTTCCTCACTATTGTCTTTCATGTCAGTGCAAGAATTCAAGCATCCATAGAGTGTTAGGAGGAAGTTTTGAGATCCTTATGGTTAGAAACCATTGATCACATTGTGTGTAGAGTGTGGGAGTTTCATCTCGAGTGCATTTTGCGAGTTACGCTAACAACATAGCTATGACTCTTTCCCCTCGACGTATGCACTCACCAAAAATTAATTTTCCCCCTCAGTATAAGTCATGACGCACACATATCTAGAATTAGGGCAGCATTATTTATTCAAGGAGATAAGGTCCTAAGAAATTCGAAGGGAGTGTATTAGATATATTATAGGCAATCATGGAAGTAGGACGAGTACGCATTCAAAATCAAACTCATGCAAGAGGGTTTTTTTTATTCTTCCTTTTTTTAATATCATTGAACATCTTTGAATATTTGTGAATCATCTTTGGATATTGTCAAACATCTTTGAGTATGTGTCGGAACGGACGCCAACGGTTGAATATATTTGAATAGCTCTGAATATCTTCGAACATCTTTGAACAACTGCCGGCTGCGATGCCGGTGGTTGGGTATCTTGAGTTTCTTTGAATATTTTTGAATGTGTGTATTGGCATGGATGCCAACGGTTGAGAAGTTGTTGGCTTGGGTGCCAATGGTTGAAGAGCTTGGATATTTTTGTGAACATCTTTGAACAACTGTCGGCTTGAACGCCGATGGTTGAAGAGCTATCGGCTTGGACACCGATGGTTGAAGAGCTATTGGCTTGAATGCCAATGGTTGGAAAGCTTGAATATCTTTGAACAGTTGTCGGCCTGGACGTCGATGGTTGACGAGCTGTCAGCTTGGATGTCGATTGTTGAAATGTTGTCGGCTTGGATGTCGATGATTGAAGAGCTGTCGGCTCAGATGCCGATGGTTGAGGAGCTTGAATATTTTTTAACATCTTTGAACAGTTGTCGGCCTGAATGCTGAGGGTTGAAGAGCTGTCGACTTGGATGCCGATGGTTGAAATGTTGTCGACTTGGATGCCGATGATTGAAGAGCTTGTCGGCTTGGATGCCGATGATTGATGAGCTGTCAGCTCAAACGCCGATAGTTACACATTTTTGACATCGTTGATCATCTGTTGTCCCGGCCACCGATGGTTGAACATCTTTAAGATTATTGAACATCTGGTTGCTCCTTTCTCACACGGAGTGACCTGTGAGGGGTTGTGGAGGGCGGGGAGCACATCTTCTACGAAGAGAGTTATGAGCATGTTTCACAACATGCTGGAGCGTACATAGCTGTAGTTGTATCTTGCAGGATATTTTAATCTGGGGAGAGTACCTCTCAGAGAGACTTTTAGCTTCATCATTCGGCTACCGGGCTTGGCGTCGGTCGATTTTTTTTCTTTTTTTTGTTTGGATTTGTCAGCCCTAAAGAGTGTCGACAGCATATCATAGTGTAGGGTGATGATTTCTTGATCTTTGGATCTCTATCTTCCTTTGTTTCACATCTTCCCATAGAACAGGGCACTTATTTGTATCTTGCATTTCTTTTGGCTTTCCGCCATGATCTAAGAGGCTTGAATGCCCTTCAGAGCACATTGTTGTTCAATTGATGGGGTGAGGCCACGTTGACCACCCTCTTAAGGCTGGGCATTTGGTGAGGACACGGTGGGTCCACCCTATACTCACCCATCTATATTTCACCTTTCTGGACTAGGCTTTGTTGGGTCCCTCGATCAATGACACCCAAGAGGGGGGTGAATTGGGTGATTACAAACTTTAAAGAAACTCTTTCACTTTTTAACAAGTGTAAAGAAACAACAATTAAAACATTAAATATGTTGAACATGCAAGATAGATTACAACCTACACTAACCCCCACACTAGACGATAAGGCGAATGCTGCGTGGTGGAGTAAACTCCTTACAACATGATTAAGGAAGTTGATTAAGCCAAGAAACAGATTCTCTCAATCTCACCGTTCCCACACGATTATACAAAAGGTTTCAACAATCACACCAAGCCAACGCACAAAGCAAACCACAGTGCATAGGGATTTTAAGGTGGTTCGGGACCTCGACGGGCTCCCTACGTCCACCCCTCACCAAACTAGGCGAGGCTTCACTCGGGAATAAATCCCCAAACGGAGACGACACTCCAAACACACACGGGACGACGCCCGCACACACACGGGGACACGCCCCAACACACACACACAGACGGAGACGAAGTCTCCCACACGATCCGACGACTGGATCACAAACACATACACGATCCGACTACCGGATCACAACACACACACACACGCTGCAACAACCGCAGTACAATCATACAACCACGATCGCACGAAGGCGATCAAACACGACCGTATACACAAACGGTCACACACACAAATATCTCTAATGTTCAGAAAATAAACATAAATATTCAAGCATGCTCAAACCCAATATCTAGATCATAGAACACATCACAAAGAACTGATAGAAGGCATAGAAGTGATCCCCCTTTGTTCTTCAAGGCCGGTTGATGATGTTCCTTGAACCACTAGTTGGAGAGAAGCCGGATGAAGACATTTCTTGCGTCCTCTTGATCCTCTCTTCGATCCGCACCTTTTCTTCTTCTTCCACAAGCTCCAAATCTTCACGGAAGTAGATGGTTTCTTCCTTGCAAGAGCTCCCCACGTTTTTCCCCTTTTCTTCACCTATACGAAAGAGCAAATGAGCATTAGGGTTGATCACTTGTGAAATTCGGAGCAACACATTGATATATATAGGAGACATACCAAATGACCCATATACCCCTTCTAAAATGAGTTTAAAACACCCTAATATGATTAGGAACAATTAGGGTATATTTTAGAATGGTTTAATAGGGTTTTCAATGAGATTTAAACACTTTCGTAAGTCCCGTCTGGAAGGGGTCGACCCTTGGGGTCGACCCTCGGGCAACAGGTTGCTGGGAAACACAAAACAACAGCCTGTTTTACATGGGGTCGACCCTCGGGCAACAGGTTGCTGGGAAACACAAAACAGCAGCCTGTTTTACAGGGGTCAACCCTTGGGGTCGACCCTCTACAACCAGGTTACTGTCGGGGCCAAAAAATGAGCCAAGATTATAGGGGTCGACCCCATGGGTCGACCCTTTCAGGCAGGGTACACAAAAATAGCTCTGCGCGCTTCGGCGGCAGGAATTAATTCTTCTAGCTCCGAACTCCGATCGAGGCAAGACTGGAAGCGTTGGAAAGAGAACTCCCAGAGCTACAACATAAAATTTTTAGAGGGGAGATCCAATGGTTGGATTGAAAATGGTGAAGATTGTAAGACAGTTTGAGTTTGAAAAATAACTAAAACCTCCATCAAACCAAAGGGAAATAATTGATTAAATGTTACCATAATCCCATGAAGATCAACAATGATTTTGCATCCTGAAAAACATGATAAACCAAGATGTTAGTTCAAGATTAAAATATATGGGTCATGTATTAACATATGAATCTAGTTTTGAGACCGAGACCCAAATGACATGAAATGTGATTATGGAATCATTAATATGAGGCATATAAGAATCCCCATGAAAGATCTGTATGAAAACACTTGAGAACCCATTTTTCCAACTCAAGAGTATTAGAGTATCACCATGGATTCTAATATAAATTCTTACCTTAAATCCATCACAATGTAGGAAGCATTAACCTACACTTTCTGGGAATTTAGAGGCAAGTTAATATTAAACCAATGAATCTGAAGATCCTGACTTCAACCCAATTCTCCCACAAACCATTTCAAAACATTTAAGCCATATGATCAGAATGACTAGGAGCCATCACTCAAGCATTCACAAGAACCAGAGGAAATCCTCAACAGAGCATGTAATGAAATGGCTATGCATTTGCACAACACAAGGCCATGCAATCAATTTCATATCTATAAGGACTCAACCATTCCACTGAGAAGCATAGTCTTCACATGAAACCTCCAAAGACTAATGAGCAGCTTGCATGATTCAACATCAGCCAACTTAGTAGAGCAACCTGCAAGATAATATAGCAACATGTGAGTTCATTTATCATGAAGATGTTTTCCACTAATCAAGCACACAATATGTCATATAGTTTAGGTATCATCAAAGCCATAGTTCACAATCTCCATCACACATGAAGTTTAGTTATCATCAAAACCATAGCTCAACAATCTCCCCCTTTTTGATGATGACAAACTTAATGATGAATGATGACAATCTTGAATGATGATAATCTAAATGAAGATGACAAACAAGTGGCATGTTGTTCTCCCCCAATCATGAAACCCCAATCATGAATCCAGCAAGCATGAATCACATGAAATATTTCTCCCCCTTTGACATTATCAAAAAGCGGGGTAATGCCAAACATACTCCCTCACGATAAAGAAACAGAGGATATGCACATTGTAGCATGATAAATGTGCAAGGAATAGTAACCCACATTTGAAATTCTGATGAAGCAGGAGTAAGTTATAAATAAGTGGGTTCATGGAATGTATGGGAAACACCAATTGTTGGCTAGAGAGGATACCAAATGTTGATTACTTAGTTGTGCCCAATCTTTCTCCCCATTTGCCAAGCAAACACAAGAATTAATTGAGCAAGTAAATAGCATGGGAAGTTCACTCAATTTTTGGTTTTCAGTATTTTCTAGATTTTTAATTTTTGATTTGTGATTTGAAATGCATGATATGCAACTTATGCATGTGATGGCATGTGAGATGCATACACAAGCAAACAAATAGATACATATATATACATGCAACACTACTCCCCCGTACTTGTTTAAGAAGGGATGGGTATAGGAAAGATGCAAGAGAGTCATGGCAATCAGAATACACATGTGTAGCACATGGGAGATTTTCCAATCATATAGGAGATTAATGCAATTGATAATGCAATCAATTAACTTTCTGAATACATATGAAATCAAATTCTCAGATGTGTAAGTGAGTAACATGAAAAGTTATAGTTACAATATGGATATTCAGATTTTCAGATCAACACAGGGAGATATTTTACAGACTGCACTTCAATTTTGAGAGCAGCGTATTGGAGGCTTCGCTCTACCACAATGAGTTTTCACCATCATTTTTTTTAACTCAACCAGTACCACATGATAGTCATAATTTTTCAAGAGTGATCAGGTCCAAAATTATTCCTTTTTACGCGAGTAGACGCATGGAGCTCATGCCAGAATCCCCGGTTACTTAGAATACTGAACCATCTCACCTCATTTTGAACAGAGGTATTAGTCAACACTTTTCAGATATGAACCACATCACGTCTCAGGTGACATGTGCCCAGTTTACTCAGTGAGACCAAGTATTGCTCTACTGTTCATTTTCATTTCAGATTTTTCAACAAAGATAGGTAGGCAGCTTTTTCCTCAACTGTCTCTTCAACATACATGCAGCAAGTTTAACATCTCGAGAGTGTTGAAAAGAAAATCATATATCCTTATTCTTAACACTCATTTTCATATTCTGTGCATGAATTGTATGAATTTGATTCAGCATGTATACCGAAAATATCATGAATACATAACAATACAACTCCCCCTAAATAGATGCACTTTTACTCCCCCCAAAGTGTACAATATGAAGCACACCAATAATGACTCAAATGCAACATTATTTATCAAGAATGCATAAGGTCATAGAAATTTCAAGGATGGGGGTGAATAGCATATAATAACACACAAGCACACATTGGGAGTTTATGCAAATGCACTATGACATGCATGTGAGCAATGTGATGTCAATTTGATACCAATTGAATGGATGCCAAATGAATGAACTAAGTTCGACGAATGCATGAGTTCTAATGCAATGCAGAAATTAACATGGGTGCAAGGTGTGTATTTTTGGTTTTTCATTTGAGAGAACTAAATGCACCTAATGCATTGGATTCTGATGCATGGAGCCTATAATTGTATGAGAATGAAAGATAGGGTGCAAAAAGAAGATGAGAGCTTTCATTTCCAAGCCAGTGTGACAAAAATCTTATTGAGTTCATCCACATTCAATCCATGAATAAGCAAACATTGTTTATGACAAGACCTTTATGAATGAGGGTGCATAAATGATCAAAAGTAAGCAGTGCAACCCAAATTTTAGAATTGTTCAAAAATAGATTTTGAAAGGTCTTTCACAAGTTTTGAAATGAGAGTTCATCTAAAAGTCAAATGTATAGATCATATAATCACAAACATATTTTCAAGTCACATAACTCATCTCAAGGATTCATTCAACAATTAATCAATCACAAACCAATCAAGATCTGGTACGAGACGAAGATTTTAGTCCAAAGACCCAACTCAACACATAGGGAATGCTTCCAAGTGGATATAATCCACTCTTTCACAAACGCCATTTGATATACCAGACATGCAATTCAACTCAAGTGATGATGCAATCAGATTGAGTGCCATTCAATAACATACTATTTCATGCACATCTCTCAAGGTTTTAATTTGGTTCAAACAATTAACTATGCTCATCACACCAAACTAGATTCAACCAATTTGTCACAGCATGCTAGTAAATGACAACTCAAGTTTTTAGAATCAACACTTGTCATCTAAAGGTATCACCAAGTGGCAACAAGACCATTGCATGATTTAATAAGGTTGAATTACCTTGGTTCAGGAGACAAGATTGGAAGCCTTCAATCATTCAGCTCACCAACCTCACGGAGGTTGATATTTCAGATTTTGCTTTCTTACCTTTGCCTTGAGAATCCATTATTTTTGTCAAGTTCTTCACGACTTTCAAGTCACTCCTGTAATGAAGGTTCTCATATTGCAAATTTGGATATCCAAGCTTCCTTAGATCCTTGGAGTTTAGCAGCACTTTGAGAAGTGCATTCCACAGTTGTGCCTTGAGCATCCATCATCTTCCAAGTTTTTTCACCTGGTGGCGGATTGAGGAAATTTTTATCAATTCCATCCTTGCAAGGTACTTCTCATTTGATTCAAGCTTGATTACGGCCAGCCCATCAGCATTTGGATTTTGGGAGAGTAATCTGCATTTAAGAACAACAGTGTTGATTTGTCAATTTCGATTCAAATTGATTAACAATGACATGACAAATTCATTTTAACAACCAACATCCCCTAGACAGCTCTAGATGCAATGCATGACTCAAGTGAGAACCTAAACATTAATCCCATATGATGAATGTGGTTGCTCCCCCTTTGTGTGTGCTTGAATGCAAGATGTTCAGTAACAATCCAATGCCATATGCAGTCTTTTAAGTAAATGACTCATAGTACTAGGCGGAGAACTTAGATCCAAAGATCACCTCACGCGTAGTGATAGTTTTCAGACAGGCTTAACCTGTCCTTTCACATGTCACCATTTGATATACTATGTAGCCGAGGATGATGAAAGTAGGAGGATTGCTATGCATTATGTCATGAATTCAGAATGTTCAACTTATGCAGGACAGTGCGTGAACGTGTATGCAAACTCAAAATATGTAGTGAAATCATGATCTGAAGAATCTTCAAGCTCTCCTACAACTAGATGCTATATGACAAGTGATATGCGCACAAATATGCAAACAACTATGAATGAAATGCATGTGCAGACATATGTAAGATTACATGACTATATGACCCAGAGTAAGTCAAGACATGAAAGAGTCACTACAGAAAGTAGGAGGGATATCACCTGATCTTCAAATTCAATCTTTGATTTTTATTCCAACCTGACTTATGCCACTTGGCCCATGTGCCTTACCTTCTTGATTGAAAATAGATTTCATTTTTTACACTCCATGGCACACCTACAAAATAGATTTCTTATTTGACATTCTTAGGTACCCAAAGCATCTTGGGTCTTTGTGGGTTAGCAGCATCTTTGGCACGTGGCTTCCACTCCTTAACAACACTCAAATCATCAATTTTCTTCATTAGATTACAATCATGCTTAACATTTCCAGATTTGTCAAAGTGATGGGGGGAAACATGTGACATTACAATTTTCTTTCTCATTGGCTCTACTGGTTTGTGCATGTGAGCATGACGAGTTGAGTGAAAATTCATTTTCTTCATGAGTAACCAGCATTGTGACTTTGTGTGACCTTTTTTACCACAATGATTACAATGCATGGAAGATTTTGTGGTGAATGCTTTCTTTGCATTTTTCAAACCAGCCTGATTTCTACAAGCTCTCAAATCATCATTCTTCATAATGAAACAATCATGCATCATGTGTTCAAGTTTTCCACAGTAAAGACAAGATATGTTCCTTTTGTTGGATGCATGGGATTTTATATGAATGTTTTTAGCATGCACATTCTGGACATTCGCACCCTTTTTCAGATTTGATTGAGTTCTCGACATGGTGTGTTCATAGGAGTGAGATGTGGAGGTGCTGGGTGCACAAGTGGTATGAACAAAAGAAGTGTGTAGCTTACTCTCAAATTTCTTTTTGTTCACTAGATTAAAACTCAGCCCTTCTCTTTGAAAGTTCACTCTCATGCCCAGCAATTTATCCAAGTTTTCTTGGCCATTCACAAATTTAGACAATGAAGCATTCAAGTCAGAAATTTCTTTTTCAAGAGATGAAATGTGCAATTCAGAATTGACAAGTTCTTCTTCACAAGTGGAAAGACTAACATTCAACATGGCATTGGTAGTCTTGAGGCATTCTACTTCTTGTCTAAATTCATCCATATTTTCACATTCTCTAACGACCACAGATTTTCCTTTTTCAATTCTCAACAATCTTTCAGACATGGCATTGTTCAACTCCATTAGTTTCTCATTTTCTCTTTCAAGTTTCTTATCATGAGCAAATTCAATTTTGCCAATGTCCATTAGACTCATCCTCTCTTTCAGCTCCTTATTTTCATTTCTTAAGGAAGAGATTTGATCTTTGTGAATTTCAATGTCAAACATGTAACCATCAATCAATTCCTTAAGATGTGAGCATTCTTTGCATGAGGAATCACTTTTATTTAGACCAATATTCTTTTTCAATTTTTTGTTTTCAGATTTCAACTTCCTGTATTTTTCAGCAAGCTCTTCATAGGCATTCAACAACTCTTCATAGTTAAAATCATCTTCATAATCAGAGTCAGAGTTTACCTTTGAGCTTGATCCACTTTGCTGATCACTCTCTTGATCATTCGTGCCCGCTACAAGACATTCGTCTTTATGCTCCTCCTTGAGATCTGCTAATCCATCTAATATTTCCTTCGCAGACCTACAATGGGAGACAAAGGGGAAATGATTAGAATCAACTGCAGCAATAAGTAATTTTAGAACCAAACAATTTTGATCATGTTTGAACTTGTAATCTGCGGTCCAGACAGATTTATCTTTAGGCAACTCAAAAGGACCATGTTAGATAAGCTTCCATAGCTTAGGATCATATGAGTTGACTAGACCGCACATCCTTCCTAACCACAAATCAAAATTACAGCCATCAAACACAGGTGGTGAGTTCAAGGTGTATACCATGGTGATCATTGATCCAGATCACTCTAGATCGTTAGATCTATGAAATTAGAGCCTTAGCTCTGATACCAATTGTTGGGTCCCTCAATCAATGACACCCAAGAGGGGGGTGAATTGGGTGATTATAAACTTTAAAGAAACTCTTTCACTTTTTAACAAGTGTAAAGAAACAATAATTAAAACATTAAATATGTTGAACATGCAAGATAGATTACAACCTACACTAACCCCCACACTAGACGATAAGGCGAATGCTGCGTGGTGGAGTAAACTCCTTACAACATGATTAAGGAAGTTGATTAAGCCAAGAAACATATTCTCACAATCTCACCGTTCCCACACGATTATACAAAAGGTTTCAACAATCACACCAAGCCAACGCACAAAGCAAACCACAGTGCATAGGGATTTTAAGGTGGTTCGGGACCTCGACGGGCTCCCTACGTCCACCCCTCACCAAACTAGGTGAGGCTTCACTCGGGAATAAATCCCCAAATGGAGACGATGCTCCAAACACACACGGGACGACGCCCGCACACACACGGGGACACTCTCCAACACACATACAGACGGAGACGAAGTCTCCCACACGATCCGACGACTGGATCACAAACACATACACGATCCGACTACCGGATCATAACAAACACACACACACACACACGCTGCAACAACCGCAGCACAATCATACAACCACGATCGCACGAAGGCGATCAAACACGACCGTATACACAAACGGTCACACACACAAATATCTCTAATGTTCAGAAAATAAACATAAATATTCAAGCATGCTCAAACCCAATATCTAGATCATAGAACACATCACAAAGAACTGATAGAAGGCATAGAAGTGATCCCCCTTTGTTCTTCAAGGCCGGTTGATGATGTTCCTTGAACCACTAGTTGGAGAGAAGCCGGATGAAGACATTTCTTGCGTCCTCTTGATCCGCTCTTCGATCCGCACCTTTTCTTCTTCTTCCACGAGCTCCAAATCTTCACGGAAGTAGATGGTTTCTTCCTTGCAAGAGCTCCCCACGTTTTTCCCCTTTTCTTCACCTATACGAAAGAGCAAATGAGCATTAGGGTTGATCACTTGTGAAATTCGGAGCAACACATTGATATATATAGGAGACATACCAAATGACCCATATACCCCTTCTAAAATGAGTTTAAAACACCCTAATATGATTAGGAACAATTAGGGTATATTTTAGAATGGTTTAATAGGGTTTTCAATGAGATTTAAAAACTTTCGTAAGTCCCGTCCGGAAGGGGTCGACATTTGGGGTCGACCCTCGGGCAACAGGTTGCTGGGAAACACAAAACAGCAGCCTGTTTTACAGGGGTCGACCCTTGGGGTCGACCCTTCCAGTGGGGGTCGACCCTTGGGGTCGACCCTCTGCAACCAGGTTGCTGTCGGGGCCAAAAAATGAGCCAAGATTATAGGGGTCGACCCCATGGGTGGACCCTTCCAGTGGGGGTCGACCCATGGGTCGACCCTTTCAAGCAGGGTACACAAAAATAGCTCTGCGCGCTTCGGCGGCAGGAATTAATTCTCCTAGCTCCGAACTCCGATCGAGGCGAGACTGGAAGCGTTGGAAAGAGGACTCACAGAGCTACAACATAAAATTTTTAGAGGGGAGATCCAATGGTTGGATTGAAAATGGTGAAGATTGTAAGACAGTTTGAGTTTGAAAAATAACTAAAACCTCCATCAAACCAAAGGGAAATAATTGATTAAATGTTACCATAATCCCATGAAGATCAACAATGATTTTACATCCTAAAAAATATGATAAACCAAGATGTTAGTTCAAGATTAAAATATATGGGTCATGTATTAACATATGAATCTAGTTTTGAGACCGAGACCCAAATGACATGAAATGTGATTATGAAATCATTAATATGAGGCATATAAGAATCCCCATGAAAGATCTGTATGAAAACACTTGAGAACCCATTTTTCCAACTCAAGAGTATTAGAGTATCACCATGGATTCTAATATAAATTCTTACCTTAAATCCATCACAATGTAGGAAGCATTATCCTACACTTTCTGGGAATTTAGAGGCAAGTTAATATTAAACCAATGAATCTGAAGATCCTGACTTCAACCCAATTCTCCCACAAACCATTTCAAAATATTTAAGCCATATGATCAGAATGACTAGGAGCCATCACTCAAGCATTCACAAGAACCAGAGGAAATCCTCAACAGAGCATGTAATGAAATGGCTATGCATTTGCACAACACAAGGCCATGCAATCAATTTCATATCTATAAGGACTCAACCATTCCACTGAGAAGCATAGTCTTCACATGAAACCTCCAAAGACTAATGAGCAGCTTGCATGATTCAACATTAGCCAACTTAGTAGAGCAACCTGCAAGATAATATAGCAACATGTGAGTTCATTTATCATGAAGATGTTTTTCACTAATCAAGCACACAATATGTCATATAGTTTAGGTATCATCAAAGCCATAGTTCACAATCTCCATCACACATGAAGTTTAGTTATCATCAAAACCATAGCTCAATAGGCTTTCAATAACATCTTTAAACAGATAACAGTCCTCAATGGAATGCCCCCTTTATTGGTGATAAGGGTAGAATTGAAGGTCATATTTCAATCTTGCATCACTTGGCTTTTTGGGCTCCGGGAGGACAACCTTGTCGTATTCGCGGGCCCACTGGAACAGCATCTGGGTTTTATCCTTTGGGAAGGAATAGGGTTTCTTCATCTTATCCCTCAATGAGGGTTGTTGCTTGGCAGACGTGGCTGAAGAAAAGCTAGCTGTTGGATAGTATGAGAGGATCTAGAGGGGGCGGTGAATAGATCCTTCAGTCTATTTTTAATGACTTTAAAAAAATACTTAACAACACTCAAAGTAGGAAGCCTATTTAACAATAGAACAAGGCTAAAATCGAAGAACTGTGAACGGAATAAGGGAGGTGCCTTAGGAAGAACTTCGGAGTAACTGTGAAGTGGGATAGAGAAGATGCATAACATGCATCACACCATAACACATGGCTTTTAAGGTGGTTCGGCTGCCACAAGACACCAACGTCCACCCCTTACCAACTTGGTAAGGCTTCCACTTTTTTTGGCCAAAAGAAATCCACACACACACGTTGGAACCCAGCACCACAAGGAGACTAACACACACACACACACACACACACACACACACACACACACACACACACACACACACACACACACACACACACACACACACACACACACACACACACACACACACACACACACACACACACACACACACGAGGACAGGTCATCAAAGCACACGGGGAAAAAATCCCACAAGGAAAGAACAAAAAAAAAAAAGAAGACAAACCCACACACACTGCAACTGCAGCTTACACAGTGACTAAACCCACACACAAGATGTTTTGAAAGTGAAGAAAAATATAATGAAAGAACAAAATGAAGCACTTCAACAGAATGGAAGAGAAACCAGCTGGGTTGTGAATTAGATCAATTGCTGAAAAGTAGGATGGCTGAAGGAGATGGCTGACTGCACTGTTTTCTCCTTTCCTACACAGAACTCTCTCTCTCTCTCATGGACGCTCAGGGCTGGCTCTCTTTCTTTTTCTTCTCATAGGTTCCCACGTGCTAGGCTCCTTCAGGGTCACAGTAGCAATGGCAGCAACAACTCCACCATAGGATGAGGCGTTCAATTTATAGGCTCAAGCGATTGGGAAATTTCCCTCCAAAAAGAACTTCTGTAATTTCAAATTGCTGGAATAATCAAATGATGTTTGACCAAAGAAACCTGCAGATCTTTAATTTCTGTTAGCAGAGAGGATGTTCTTTCTCCAGAGATATTTATCCCTTCAGATAGAATCCTTGATGTCTGGCATAGGGGACAGAACTGGCAGTGAGAGAAGCTTTTCCAAGGTATTGTACTAAAAGAAATCTGGAGTAAAGTGTTCCTTTGGACACTAATGATGATAGGGACGTTTGGAAGTTCCTAGGAATTTATTTTAGCCCTCAAAAAATAAGTTATCAGAGGTTTACGTCGGACCTTTTTTCCCTCTCGATGTCCTCAGAACTATAGCAGAAGAAATACAATTTTATAATAGACAACCTTCTGGTGCGTCGATATAGCAAGCCCACTACGTCAAGGCACCCCTTGATGCAAGCCTATTTGACTGCTGCTATAGCTGATCAGGTCGATGCAACATTGCTGTGAGGTAGAAGCAGCTGTGAAAGTTTAACAGATAAGGCTTGGAAGGCTTCTGGTGCATCGATGCAGCACCACCTATGTGTTGAAGCGGCAATTGAATCGTGACCTATCAAACGGCTTCTGGAAACCCCCTGCTTCGATGCACTGAGCAGCTGAGGTCAAGGCAGCATGGCACGACAGAAGGTCTGTGAAAAGGAGTCGACACTTGGGGTCGACACTTTTGACTTGGAAGCTTGAAGAGGTCGGAGCATCAACATGGTGAGGTCGATGCAGCCAATGACCTGTGGTCGGAGCATCAATGAGCTGCTAGGGCTTTCTTCTGCCTGTGAGGACTTGAGGTCGGAGCAGCTTGGTTGAAAGGTCGATGCAGCCTTCAAGCTCTGTTGGTCTTCTTCATACCTATCCAATGAGAATATGTTGCATGAGATTCTGAATTAATTGGCCAATGACTTATGGTGTGACATCATCAAAATATCATTTATACAACATTCTTCCCCTTGTTGATGATGGCAACTATGAGTCATTGTGCTCACAATTTTGACATGCAAATTTGAGCATAACCACATGATATGCAATGTACACATAAACTTGTGCAAATTTAAACAAAGCCACATGATATGCAATGGATACATGACATATCAGCAGAACTTTCTCTCCCCCTTTGACATACTAACTTTCTCTCCCCCTTTGTCATCAACAAAAATATGAGGGGTAGTGAGAAAGAGCAGTGAGGAATATGAGACGTGGGGAAAAACTCAGAAGAAAGATTCAGGACTAAGACATATTCGAGAAAATGACTGGAGCAACCCTCAAAACAGATATCTCCCAGCACATAAGCATGTCATGATAGAGAGTATGAATGGATGGATTAAAGTCAAGAACTTTTGTCAGGAATTTAAGCAGTTCGAGGAGTACTCAAAATAGAATTACTAAAGCTAATGCATATAATAGAATTGAAGTCTGGAATGAACCCATTCAGTTTAACTTATGAGACTCAGTGATTCTTCAGGATTAACTGTCATGAGTATTGAAGTAAAACAAGCTAGAATGGTGAGAACTTTTCTGAACTTGCACCTCTGATTAATTTTCACATTGGCCGAGCTGACAGTCAAGTTCAACTTACACATTTTTACGTGAGGAAACACATTTTTTAGATGCAAATGCCCCAATTACTCAGTGCAGTTATCTATCATGCCTCATTTTGATCAGAGATAGCTTGCCACTTCATGCCTGTCCCATTATCACTTCATTGGTGAAGAGTAACAGTTTCTCAGCGGGCATGAGCCATTGCTCTGTTAAGCCCTTCTAGCCCCTTTTTTTATGAATAAACTCTTTCAGATCAGAGTTAATCAAGACATTACCTTTTGACGCGAACCACCTCACGTCTCAGGTGGAGTGCATCCGGTTACTCATCAAATCCTGACCATTGCTCTGCAATTAGTGCTTTGAACAAGTCTCGCCAGATATGGTCGTTTGATCACAATACTCAATAGAAGTACATCAACCAAAATAGTCACTGAAAAATCATAAGCAGACCATGGAGCATTAGAGCTTAAATCATGACAAGGATCATCAAAAGTAAGCCTATGGAGTCTCTTCTCTAAGTTGATAGTTTTTAGATCTGAAAGTTATTGACCTTAAGCCTCATTTTATTTAAACAACCATGATAAGAGAAAATGCAGGAGATTGCTGCAAGAGAGGTAAGTCAATAAGAATAGTCTTAGAAGGGAATCTCCCCTTGAAACATTCCACATGTAAGTGAAGAGTAGATAAGTGACTAGAACACACTCCCCCTCAGCAACTACATGGATTGAATTGAAAAGAACATGAATGAACAGCGGCCATGAGAATCATGAATGCAATACTTACAGAAGTGCAGAACACAGGAAATGAGAAGGTTGTGAGAGGTTTGAACAACTAAAGGATGGCATCGACCTATCTTTTACAGGGCGTCGACGCAGAATGGACTCATAGAGCGCAAAGATTGGGCAAATTGAATTGTGGCGTCGACACATATTGGGCAGTGCATCGACATACTGGAGTCAGGCAGATGAAAAAACTTCTAATGCAGCAGACTTGTTATGAACCTGTTGTTGGAACCCTGGTTTTAATAATGACATACTATGAGTCATGGTTTAAGGTCTATGCATCATTTGCTTTAAGTGTTCATCTGTCATATGTCCTCGGTGCATTAACAGTAGCTGCATGCCATAGCACGATTGCATTGAGCATATAGTCAGTGCACTTTATGCAGAGTCTGCACACTTGTTAATAGTATGTTCGTGAATTCATTCTCATTGTGCACACTGTGTTCTAGTGCATTCTGTATTACAAACCAGCAAGTCTATACATTGCATGCTATAAAGTCTGCACATCCCGTTTGAACATTGTATCACTTGCCAAGTCTATACATCGCCGTCTGTTCATGCATCAATTCTCAAGTTTGTACAACCATTATTGATATGTGCATTTAAGTTCATACATTCTTCAAGGGAATAGTCCATGCATTCATCTCAATTCTATACAACTCCTGTTGCTGCATAAACGTAAAGTTTGTACATGGTCTTGGCATATGCACACACAAAGTCCATACAACGTCTAGCGTCTCACTTAGCGTCTCTGTGCATCGTTTCTCAAAGTCTGTACAGCCATGGTCGCAAGACCAAGTCTGTACATCGTCTTGTGCATGCAGCATTTCCAAGTCTGTACATTGCATCATGTGCTTCAGGCATTAGACGCAAAGTCTGTACATTACTGCATCAAGTCTATACATCGTGTGCATCTCGCTGCTAAGTCTGTACATTGGCCAAGTCTGTACATCGCCACTTGTTCATGCATATGTGCAAGTCTATACATTGTCTGGTCATCCATACTTAAAGTCTATACATTCCTTATCTTTACCTACGTGCAGAACACTAAGTCTATACATCGCGTGAAGTCTGTACATCAGTAAAGTCTGCACATGGTTGCTTTGAAGCTGTAGCAAGTCTATACATTCATGCATCATTTAAAGTCTGTAAACCTTCATTGACACTTTCACACGAAGTCAGTGCAGCCTTTGTGTTGCACGAACACAAGTCTATACATTACTGTCTCATGCATTCAAGTCCATACAATATGCAGTTGGGCATCGTTCATTACAACAAGTCTGTACACTCAATTGGTGGCTTGTTCATGCATCATCTATCAAGTCTATACATCGCTGCATTAAACACGTTCAAAGTCTGTACATTCCTCAATGGCTGTGCAACCCTTCAAAACAAGTATGTACATCATTCTTTGGTTCAAATCTTAAACTAACTCGATGCATCCATTTTTATCTTCTTTCAGATTGATTCAGGCTGCTGAGTGGGCACGTGATCCGAGGTTGGAACCTGGCACGTGATCCAAGGTTTCTCTGGATAAAGGGGGCACAAGTCTACAAATCGCCCTAGCTGTTGCTACTATAAATTGAAGACTCCTCCATCTGGAGAAGTGAGAGACAGTGATCGAAGCAGAGAGGCAGAGAGCAGAAAAAGCAGAAGAAGAAAAAGAACGAGAGAAAGAGATCGAGAAGCAGTGAGGAGCCTGCACGATCCAGTGTAGAGAAGAAGAAGAAGATGAGCAGAGAGAAGAGTAGACAATGAGTAGAAAAAGAAAGAGAAGCAGAGAGGCAGAGTGTGAAAGCAGAAGAAGAAAAAAGAAAAGGAGAAAGAGAGATAGAGAGACTGAAGCTTCATCAGAAAACTTGTCTGTCTGGCAATTGGATCAGATCCAAACCAGATTTGCTCCTGCGAGAGCTATATTGTATGTCTCATTTCCAGCTTTACGTTGCTGTGTTTTTCTTGTATTTGTTTTTATTTTGTTCTTTCCATCTGATCACTTTGTTCTTTCGATTCTATGGTTTGAGATCGGGTTCCTCCTGTGGTCTCAGGAGAAGGGAGATTTGTTCTCCGGTTTGCTAGTGACTGTGTGTCACTAGTGATTCCCTCTGGTGTGGAGGAAGAGAGGTCCGTGACCTCTGGGTTGCAAGTGGCTGGGTGTCACTTGTGAGTTCCCTCCTGGGTTGAGGAAGAGAGACTTCGGTCTCTGGTTGCTAGTGACGGGTAGTCACTAGTGGTTTCCCTCCGGTCTGGAGGAAGAGGGGAGGTTGTTCCCCTGGTCAAGCTGTTAGGCAGCACTTGTTTGTAGACTGAGTCTGCAGTTCTAGCTTGTGCTAGTGGAAGCCTCACTCCGATTTGGAGTGAGGGGTGGACGTAGGTCTGTGGACCGAAGCACCTAAAAAATCTATTGTGCCGTGGTTTGCCTTGTGCGTTTGCCCCTTGTCCTCTACCTCTTTCACAGGTTGTCTGAGCATTCTTGTTTCTATCTGAAGTGACCTTGAGCATTACATGTTTTGCTAAGTGAGTCTGGTTTGCTTAGTTCTATCTTCGGCATTAGAGTTGATCAGGTACCACCAGTATAGTTAGCAGTTCAATTGATTGATCAAATGTTTCTTTGAATTTCCTCTTGAAGAGCTCTATAGCTTTTATTCCGCAACTATGTCTAGCTACAGGCTTATTATTTTTAAGTGGGGCAATTTTGTAGAGGGATACATTCACCCCCCCCTCTGTATCCATCGCACCATCCCAACAATTGGTATCAGAGCGGGTGTCTGCATAGAAGGTCCAGCGACCTGCAGATCCGATCCTGCAGTCTTCGGTGCTATCTCGCTTTTGGTGCATCATTATTCCTGTTGCATTAATCTGATCTCTTTCCAAGGGTGATCCACCGATTTTCAACGGCTCTAATTTTAATGTGTGGTTTGTCAGTCTGCGCAAATATGTTATATCAGTTAATCCTGATCTATGGAAGTTAATTTCACAAGGTCCTCACAGATTACCAAAGAAAGTGTCCAAATGGACCGACAGCCACAGATCAAAGGATGGAGAAAATCAGAAAGCTTTGAATCTGATGAAAGTAGCTACTGACAAAGTCTTACATTCTTACCTTCATGATTGCAGGTCCGCTAAAGACATCCTAGATGAGCTGAAGCTAGCTCACAGGATAAATGAGGATAGCTGCATGATGGCTAACAGAAGTAATCAAAGTGACAGCCAAAATGAAGAAGAGGATGATGATGAGGTAAACCTCTTCGAGAATTATACTTTAGATGATTGGCAGGGTGCATATGGTGAGTTACTTGAGTCACATGAGATGTTAAGAAAATAATATAAAAAGTTGAAATTTTTTTTTGATCTGAATAGCTCAAAGTCCTCATGTGAAAATTGCTTAAAACGGAAACAGTCCTATGATGCATGCTTGTTTGAAGTCCAAGTGCTTAAGAAGAAAATTGGCTTATTTAAAGAAGAAAATCAAGAACTTGTATGTGAAATTTCTGAACTAAAAGGAAAACTTAGCTCGATTGATGATGATCAGGTTCATTTTAATAATTTAGTTCAGAATGAAAAACTGTTGAAAGAATTTGAATGTGTTAGCTCTGAATTGGATGTTCTAAAATCTGAAAATGAATGCCTTAGGAAGCAATGTGAAAAACTCCAAGCTCAAATAATATGTTTTGGTAAATCTGCTTTCAATGATTATCCATTTCTCAAGGAAATAAATGAAAATCTTCACTCAAATTTAGAATAGCAGAAGGAGTTAATTGTTTCCCTAAATGAAGAAAACAGAGATCTGTTAAACAAGACTCTGGAGCTTGAACAGATAGAGGAAGAGCTGAATGATAAAATGAGCTCAATGAAAATTGATAAAGGCTCTGTTGAAGAAATTGAAAATCTGAAATCAAAAAATGACAAATTAACTAAAGAGGCTGAAGGATTGAAGCAGGTGAACACTACTATGTCAGAGAAACTTCTTTTCTTAGAAAAATAAAAATCTGTTTACGTTGAAGAATCTGAAAATTTGAGAAATCTGGAACATGAAGTTGAGGAATATAAAACTGCAAACAAGGTGCTAAGCGAATGTGTAAATTGCAATGAACAAGAGATTGCCAGTTATGAAATACACATCGTTTCTCTGGAAAATGAAATTAAGGACTTGAATAATTCCTTGTCAAAATTTATGGACCGAAAAGATAATCTGGACAAGATTCTAGGAACAAAGGTTAATTTTCAGAAGGAAGGGTTGGGCTATAACCCTTCAAACAAAAAGAGTTTTAAAAATAAAGTTCAAACTTCCTTTGTTTCCAGTTCAACTTCTCACAGCCCTCAGAACCTTCCTGGTTATCAGTCATCTACTCAAAAGAAAACAACAGAAAAATAAAAAGAAAAGAACCAACATGTTCCTCTCCCCACTTTGCATGTTTCACCCACACACTCACATGCATCTAAAAAGAAAATGATTTGTCATTATTGTCACAAGATTAGCCATCTGATGCATGAGTGTAGATTAATGGAACTAGATGATTTGAATGCTAGGAAATTTCATGATAAAAATTCTTCATCTCAGAAAAAGAAAATTGAATGTTTTCACTGTGACAAATTAGGACACACGATTATACAATGCTAGTTTGCAAGTGCTAAGAAAACATCTCATTCATATCATGCTAAATTCCCTGCAAGCCAACATGGTTTTAATAAGAACAAATTTGTTTCAATGAACCAGCACATCACTTGTTTTAACTGTAACAAGACTGGTCACAAGGCCACTGAATGCTGATCAGGCTCGTTCAGAAGAAATTCTCTCAAATGCTCTCACTGTAGAAAGCATGGCCATACAGTCAAGGACTGTTGGCATATCCAGGGTAGGAATGTGAATTTCAAACATGCTAAATTCCCTGCAAATAGAAATGATTTTGGTAGGAATAAATTTACATTTACAAGAAAGATTTCTACATGTTCTGAATGTGGGAAACTTGGCCATCGAGCTTCTGACTGTCGGATGGCACGATATGGAAAACAGTATGTTCATGCAAATAACAGAAATTTTCATGATAATGCACATAGATTCCATGGCAACAATGATGTGCATAAAAAGAATTCAAGATCTGCTATTTCATGTCATTACTATGGAACCTTTGGGCACTCCATGAGTGATTGTAATATAATGAAATCTGATGACTTACATGCCCAAAGATTGTGGAAAGCACCTATCAGAGGTGTTACTAACAATGTAGGACCCAAGAAGTCTTGGGTACCTAGAAACTCAAAATGAGATCTATGTTTTGCAGGTGTGCTTTAGAAGCATATGAATAAAAAGGGGGTTAATAAACCAAGGCACCCAAGTAATGGTAAAGCCCCAATTCTGCACTTTACAGGTTTGGCTATTTGACTTTCCAATAATATTCTTCAGGTAGAAATATATATCTTGCATGATCTGTTAGTTGACATCTAGTGCATGTATGCTCACATTTAAATTTAATAATCTGCCTTGTTCTCATGAGCACATGTTGAGCAATCAGTGCATATTTCAGACTGATAATAGATTACAAATCTGGACTGCATGTTGCATTATCATGCATGACCACAACCGTATATCAAATGGTAAGCTACCAAAAGGCAGGTGAAGTCTGTCTGGAGGTTCTTACTATGTGTGAGGTGGTCTTTTAGACCAAGTTCTCCGCCTAGTACCATGGGTCATATTGCTTAGTAGGGCAGTCTGAATGAGCATGAGTCACAAAATCATATGTTCAGTCTTCATGGCAAATATTGCATGCTTTTGCATACATATAGTTAATTGCATTGCATATCATCTAAATTGAAAATTCCAAAAAAGAATAAATCATTGCATCTGCTAAAAGGAGTCAGTGCTTTTGCATACTTGTGTTGATCACATTTGAACCATTTTGAAAACTCCAAAAGGATGATTCAGTAGATTTAGGTAGGGGGAGTGTGTTGCCTCTACACCATAATTGTGTCCATGCATTGTGCTTTAGAAGTGGTCACTGCATATGCATGCATAGAGTTAACTGCACTGGATTTATTTTAGAAAATTCAAAAACAAGTGATTTTCTGTGCATATAGACGGGGAGCAAAATGCCCTTGTGATTCCAAATCTGTCTAGTCAACCGAAGCTCTCTAATTCAGATTGTCGTGTCTGGACATCAATGCATTTAGTTAGGGGGAGTCAATGCATTGCATGCAGGTTGTCAAATGCATACACTTATGTCAAAATTCATTGCATATTAACCTTGAAGATCCTGAAACTTGCCTGATCTCCTGTTATCTTGCTTAGTGTGCATATCCTCTTTATTGATTCCATTGATAAACCTTGATCATATCAGAAAACATTGGGCTTCAAAATCACTTATTTTTGCTGGATTTCTTCTATCAGTCATTCATGAAGATTTCAATGGGGTATGTCTCGACCATAAATCTGAAAACACTTGAATTAAGAATCTTCTATTATACGATTTCATGAATGTCTGAAATAACTCAGGTGGTTTAAGTTTAATGTATCCATTGAGTTTGTCTTTAAATCTCTTAAAAATATCTGAATCATGTTTAATAAACTTTAACCAACTGTTTCATGCTGTGTCTTGTAAAATCTTCTGAAATCTGCACTATTGAATACATGGCTTTATTTGGTTAAGTACATGAAATTAGTATTGTTTTGAAACAAATGAAGTTTCTGAAATGTCTAAAGGGTAAATAGTTGTCAGAGCAATGACTTTGGTCACTGAGAAACCATGTCCAAAGGACTGTGTCATGAGGTGCCATAGTTAACTCTGCTTAAGAATGATTGAAAATCTGGCAGAGTAATGGCGTGCACATTGAGAAATACATCTCACTCATCAAAGAAATGAGTTGAGGTATGTCATGAGGTGTAAATGTTAACTCTGTTTATTATAAAGCATGACTGTTAGTCACACTAAGTGCTTAGAGATATTGGCGTCTGATCAACGTATATCCTCTAGTTACAAGGTGTGCACTGAACTAGAGTGTTCGTAAAATTTGTAGCATGAAAATTTGTTGAACAAACTGTAATATTTGAATATTGATGTAAAAATCAAATTGCTATAACCCTAGACAAAATCACATGACTTCATAATTGCTTGATCTCAATACTAGTGAATGTAATTCCGAAAGAAGTCAATAAATTTGATTATGTAAGAGAAAGGGAGGTTAATCAAGATATAAATATGAGGACTTGGTTCATTTTTATTAAACCATGATTTTAGATATAAATACAGACTTTTATTGACAAACTTTGCATACATCTTGTTTAAACCATGTTGATCAATAAAATTCATTCATAAGCCCTTATAATGGAAGACTTTGAAAAAAAAATTATGTTTTGGATTTATGAGATTGATATCTCCTTGAAAATCTTGTTGAATTCCTTGTGTTTGGAGCTTATTTGAAATTCTTTTGCTCACTGTCCTTGATTCATCATGACCAGAACTTATCCTTGATTGCCACTGTGGTCTCCTTCTCATCCATCGCATAAGATTCCATTTATTCAGGGGGAGCTTCCTTGTCATATGAATCATGCTGCATAGAAATTCTTAAAGGGGGAGAATTGTGTGCTTGCTTTCACATATTTAGGGGGAGATCTTGCATTTCTTGTTGCATCTGCATCTCTGCATTCATACCTCCCCATGGTTCTTTTTGATAATAACAAAGGGGGAGAAAATGGTATGAGTCATGGATATGTTTGTCTGAAGAAATGATAAAATAAATTGGTTGTGTGAATAAGCACACATGACTCATAGTATTGTCATAATCAAAAAGGGGGAGAATGTTGGAACCCTGGTTTTGATAATGACATACTATGAGTCATGGTTTAAGGTCTATGCATCATTTGCTTTAAGTGTTCATCTGTCATATGTCCTCGGTGCATTAACAGTAGCTGCATGCCATAGCACGATTGCATTGAGCATATAGTCAGTGCACTTTATGCAGAGTCTGCACACTTGTTAATAGTATGTTCGTGAATTCATTCTCATTGTGCACACTGTGTTCTAGTGCATTCTATATTACAAACCAACAAGTCTATACATTGCATGCTACAAAGTCTGCACATCCCGTTTGAACATTGTATCACTTGCCAAGTCTATACATCGCCGTCTGTTCATGCATCAATTATCAAGTTTGTACAACCGTTATTGATATGTGCATTTAAGTTCATACATTCTTCAAGGGCATAGTCCATGCATTCATCTCAATTCTATACAACTCCTGTTGCTGCATAAACATAAAGTTTGTACATGGTCTTGGCATATGCACACACAAAGTCCATACAACGTCTAGCGTCTCACTTAGCGTCTCTGTGCATCGTTTCTCAAAGTCTGTACAGCCATGGTCGCAAGACCAAGTCTGTACATCGTCTTGTGCATGCAGCATTTCTAAGTCTGTACATTGCATCATGTGCTTCAAGCATTTCCAAGTCTGTACATTGCATCATGTGCTTCAGGCATTAGACGCAAAGTCTGTACATTGCTGCATCAAGTCTATACATCGTGTGCATCTCGCTGCTAAGTCTGTACATTGGCCAAGTCTGTACATCGCCACTTGTTCATGCATATGTGCAAGTCTATACATTGTCTGGTCATCCACACTTAAAGTCTATACATTCCTTATCTTTACCTACATTCAGAACACTAAGTCTATACATCGCGTGAAATCTATACATGGGTAAAGTCTGCACATGGTTGCTTTGAAGCCGTAGCAAGTCTATACATTCATACATCATTTAAACTCTGTAAACCTTCATTGGCACTTTCACACGAAGTCAGTACAGCCTTTGTGTTGCACGAACACAAGTCTATACATTGCTGTCTCATGCATTCAAGTCCATACACTATGCAGTTGGGCATCGTTCATTACAGCAAGTCTGTACACTCGATTGGTTGTTCATGCATCATCTATCAAGTCTATACATCGCTGCATTAAACACGTTCAAAGTCTGTAAATTCCTCAATGGCTGTGCAACCCTTCAAAACAAGTATGTACATCGTTCTTTGGTTCAAATCTTGAACTAACTTGATGCATCCATTTTTATCTTCTTTCAGATTGATTCAGGCTGATGAGTGGACACGTGATCCAAGGTTGGCACCTGGCACGTGATCTGAGGTTTCTCTGGATAAAGGGGGCACAAGTCTATACATCGCCCTAGCTGCTGCTGCTATAAATTGAAGACTCCTCCATCTGGAGAAGTGAGAGACAGTGATCGAAGCAGAGAGGCAGAGAGCAGAAAAAGCAGAAGAAGAAAAAGAACGAGAGAAAGAGATCGAGAAGCAGTGAGGAGCCTGCACGATCCAGTGTGGAGAAGAAGAAGAAGAAGAGCAGAGAGAAGAGTAGACAGTGAGAAGAAAAATAAAGAGAAGCAGAGAGGCAGAGTGTGAAAGCAGAAGAAGAAAAAAGAAAAAGAGAAAGAGAGATAGAGAGACTGAAGCTTCATCAGAAAACTTGTCTATCTGGCAATTGGATCAGATCCAAACCAGATTTGCTCCTGCGAGAGCTATATTGTGTGTCTCATTTCCAGCTTTACGTTGCTGTGTTTTTCTTGTGTTTGTTTTTATTTTGTTCTTTCCATCTGATCACTTTGTTCTTCCGATTCTCTGGTTTGAGATCGGGTTCCTCCTGTGGTCTCAGGAGAAGGGAGATTTATTCTCCGGTTTGCTAGTGACTGTGTGTCACTAGTGGTTCCATCTGGTGTATAGGAAGAGAGGTCCGTGACCTCTGGGTTGCAAGTGGCTGGGTGTCACTTGTGGGTTCCCTCTGGGTTTCAGAGGAAGGGAGACTTGGTGTCTCCGGTTGCAAGTGGCTGGGTGTCACTCGTGGGTTCCCTCCTGAGTGGAGGAAGAGAGACTTCGGTCTCTAGTTGCTAGTGACGGGTAGTCACTAGTGGTTTCCCTCTGGTCTGGAGGAAGAGGGGAGGCTGTTCCCCTGGTCAAGCTGTTAGGCAGCACTTGTTTGTAGACTGAGTCTGCGGTTCTAGCTTGTGCTAGTGGAAGCCTCACTCCGGTTTGGAGTGAGGGGTGGACGTAGGTCTGTGGACCGAACCACCTAAAAAATCTACTGTGCCGTGGTTTGCCTTGTGCGTTTATCCCTTGTCTTCTACCTCTTTCACAGGTTGTCTGAGCATTCTTATTTCTATCTGAAGTGACCTTAAGCATTACATGTTTTGCTAAGTGAGTCTGGTTTGCTTAGTTCTGTCTTCGGCATTAGACTTGATCAGGTACCACCAGTATAGTTAGCAGTTCAACTGATTGATCAAATGTTTCTTTGAATTTCTTCTTGAAGAGCTCTATAGCTTTTATTCCGCAACTGTGTCTAGCTACAGGCTTATTATTTTTAAGTAGGGCAATTTTGTAGAGGGATACATTCACCCCCCCTCTGTATCCATCGCACCGTCCCAACACCTGTCTCAAAGAAAGACAACCATCTCCCCCTCAACACATGGACACTAAGATGCAATGCACTTAGTATATAAGCTAGACACTTAAAAATATGCAATGAAGTATGACTAAGACCCATGGTACTAGGCAGAGAACTTAGATACTTAGATCATCTCACGCATAGTGTAGGTTTTCAGATAGATATAATCTGCCCTTCTCCCAACATCCTTCAATATACCATAAGGTCATGCAATGGAATGAAACATCATACAGTTTATGAGCAATGCAACCAATTAAACATGCATGATGGACTCCCCCTGACTATTGTAACCAGTGAACCCTTGGACTTAGATGAGCAAGAACATGCAAATGTAATCAAGTGGGAGGTCTACACAGACCCAATTCTCTTCTTAAAGTTGAAAAATTGTCACTACTCAGAGGTTTAGTAAGAATATCAACAATTTGTTTCTTAGTTTCAACAAAGTTAAATTTGAAGTTTTTCTTGCTTACCTCATCCCGGAGGAAGTGATGCCTTATCTGAATGTGTTTGGTGCGGGAATGCAGAATGGGATTCTTGGTTAAGTTAATGGCACTGGTATTATCGCACATAATGGGTGTGCATACAAGATCTACTCTGTAGTCCTTGAGTTGGTGTTTTATCCATAGTACCTGGGTTCCACAACTACCTACAGCAATATATTCAGCTTCTATAGTGGAAAGTGCAATAGAGTGCTACTTCTTGGAAGCCCACGAAACTAAGCATCCACCCAAGTATTGGCAGTAGCCACTTGTACTTTTTCTATCAAGTTTACATCCAGCATAATCAGCATCAGTATATGAGATTAAATCAAAAGAACATGATGCAGGATACCACAGCCCTAAGTCATGTGTGCTAGCAATGTATCTTAAGATCCTTTTCACATCAATGAAATAAGATTCTCTAGGATTAGCTTGAAAACGAACACACATACATACACTAAATTGAATGTCAGGCCTACAAGCAGTGAGATATAAAAGATACCCGATCATATCTCGGTATGTTTTTGAATCTACAGATTTACCATTTTCATCCGCATCTAAAGATGCATTTCTTCCCATGGGCGTGGATATGTGCTTGGCTTCCTTCATTCCAAATCTTTTTAGGACCTCTAATGTATATTTGGACTAGTTTATGAAGGATCCTTCCTTTGTCTGTGTGATCTGCAGTCCGAGAAAGAATTGGAGTTCTCCCATGAGGCTCATTTCAAATTCTCTTGTCATAAGTTCAACAAATTGCTTGCACATGTTAGAATCAGTTGATCCAAACACAATATCATCTACATATACCTGTACAATGATGATGTGGCCATTCATAACCTTTGTAAAGAGTGTTTGATCAATCTTACCTCTGATGTAGCCTTCCCCGGTCAGATGTGCACTAAGTCTGTCATACTAGGCCCGTGGACTCTGCTTTAGTCCATATAGTGCCTTATTCAATTTGTAAACATGGTTAGGTAAATCACTTAGTTCAAAACCAGGGGGCTGTTCTACAAATACCTCCTCTTTTATCAAGTCATTCAGAAATGCACTCTTGACATCCATTTGATATAGTTTTATGCCTAGGGAGCATGCAAAGGCTAGCAGGATTCTGATGGCTTCTAGTCTAGCAACGGGGGCATAAGATTCTTCAAAGTCAATGCCAATTTCTTGGTTATACCCCTTAGCTACCAACCTAGCCTTGTTTCTAATGATAGCCCCTTCTTCATCAAGCTTGTTCTTAAAGACCCATCTAGTCCCAATGACATGCTGGTCGGTGAGTCTGGGAATCAGATTCTAAACTTGGTTTCTTTCAAATTGGTTGAGTTCATCGTGCATGGCATTAACCCAATTTTCATCTTGCAAGGCATCTTCAATGCTTTTGGGTTCAAAATGAGAGACTAATACAATGAGGTCATCATTATGAACATCTTTAAGGAATGACCTGGTCCTAGGGGGGTCATGCAAGTTACCTATGATGTTATGCACAGGATGATCCTTTAGGGTGCGCAGATTGGTAGAAGACTCACCAGGCCGCAATGTGTGTGCAGGGATTTCGGTTGACCGACTTGTCTCTTGCTCTGCGAGCTGTGGTTGGCTGCCATCTTCCTGATCTCCTTTAGATTCCAAAAATTATCCATCTTCCTCTTTCTTTTCCCTGTCAAAATTGTCCTTGTCAGATTTATCATTTATTTTTGCAAACACAACATGTGGAGTTTCCTCCACGGTTTGATTCTTAACATTAAAAACCCTATATGCCCTTAATGTTTCAACATAACCAAAGAATACTCCAACGTCACTCTTGGCTTCAAATTTGTCCAAATCTAATTTGTCATTGTTATGCACATAGCACTTTGATCCAAATGCTCTAAAGTAAGCCAAATTGGATTTCTTACCTTTCAACATCTCATAAGGGGTTTTCTTGCACTTTGGCCTTACCATGGCCCTATTAACTATGTAGCAGGCTGTGTTTGCTACTTCAGCCCAGAACTTTCTTGGGAGTTGGCTCTCAATCAACATGGTCCGGACGATTTCCACAATTGTCCAGTTCCTCCTTTCCACAATGTTGTTTTGCTCTGGGGTCTTGGGAGATGAAAATCTATGTGTTAGGCCTTCTTGATCACATAGTTCAGAAAAGGATAAATTTTTGAATTCTCCTCCATTGTGAGATAAGATGGTGGAGATTTTGAATTTACCTTCTTACTTTACTTTTCTAAAAAATTTCTGAAACACAAGAAAGGAATCATTCTTATTAGTGAGGTAGAAAATCCATGTAAAGCGTGAGAAATCAATTATCACATATCCAAACCTTTTCCCATTAATGCTAGTTGTTCTTGTTGGACTGAACAAATCCATATGAAGAAATTCAAAAGGCATGGATGACAAATCCTCACTTCTAGATTTGAAGGATTTTCTAGTTTGCTTACCTAGAGAGCAAGCTTCACAAACCTGGTCAACCTTTATGTAGGCCAATTTTGGTAAACCATTAACCATCCCATGTTTGGATAGTTTTTGCAGAGTGCCATAGCTAACATGTCCCAACCGTTGGTGCCATAGGCCTGCATCACTGAGCTGGTTGGCAGTCAAACACAGGCTTTCAGAATTAGATGCATCAAGGTCTACCATATAAACATTATAAACTCTATGACCTATGAAGAGCACAGTTTCAGAGTTTTTCTCAAGGATTCTACACTCACTAGCATCAAACATTACCTTATGGCCTTTGTCGCACAGTTGGCTTATGCTAAGTAGATTGTGCTCAAGGCCTTCCACAAGCATCACATTATCAATAGAGTTGGAGGAGTTTTTACCCATGGTGCATCTGCCAATTACCTTTCATTTATCCTTGCCTCCAAACCCTACTTGGCCTCCTTCCGTCTTAATTAAATGGCTAAATTTCTTCTTGTCTCCCGTCATGTGCCATGAGCAGCCGCTGTCCAAGTACCAACGGTTGTGATAGGTTGCTAGGCAATCCTGCATAGAAGGCATGAAGTCGAGATATTTGGAACCCAAACAAATTTGGGTCTACAGTAACAGTTCAAAGCATGCAATAAATTCTTCGGAATCCAAACTTGCTTAAAAGCCTTCATTCTATGATTGAACCAACACTGGTTGTTGGTGTGTCCTGGTTGGTTGCATGTATGATAAGCAAATTTCATGAATTTCATGGAGTGTAAGTTAGGTTGTGGTCTGGTTTTTCGATTTCCAAAAGGGTTGAATTGGGTGTGGAAGGTACCCAAGTTGGGCTGGCCATTGAACCTTCTTGTGTCATTGGAACGATTTTTGTAACACCCCTGTTAAATAATAAAATATAACAGTAAAATTTTGAAATATGTGTTAGAATTAAAGATTTTTATCCTTGCTATTTTTATAGTTTTCTTAATTAAAGAATATTTTTTATTTTTAAAAGTGACCAAATTCTGTCAATCAAAAGAAATAATTATTTTCTGCAATGACCATAAAAAGAATTTCATATTTCACAATGCAATTGAATTTTTCCACAATAATCTGAACATATAGATTAAATTAATTCAATTTCACCCGTAGGATAAAGTTTTGACTAATTTCTAAAAATATAGAAAAATTATATTCTTGTAGAGAACGAAGTGTTTAACAATAATGTCAACTGGGCCGACCCCTAATAAAAATTTAATAGGGTTGAATTAAAAAATTAATTGCTAAATTCGTTATTTTAATAGGTCAATCTTAAACGATCAAATTAGAGCCCAATTCTTAACCATTTGAGCCCAAACTAGGTCAATTTGATAAACTCTAGTAGATCGATTCATCGTTCGAAACCCTAACCCTAGACCCATAGATTGGCGGTGGTGGCGGCAGATTAGGCTTCATCCCGGATTTTTTGCCGATTTTTTCCTTGGACTCTCGAGTCCAATTCGACCTCTAGAAACCTCCTTGGACGCCATAAATAGAGGGCTTTTGTAGCCCTAGACCTCCTTTTGTTTTTCCAACAGGTGGCGCAAGCATTCGTGGTCGATTGAGGGTGAATTAGGGCGAGAACGGTGACGTGTTTGTGATTAGGGTTTTAGCGCGTCTTCCCTTTCTTCTTCCAAATCGGTAGGTGTCACTCACGCTGAACTAAAATTTAATTATACCATCTTGTTCGCATTTCCGAGCTCTTTCTTTTGATACCAGATTGCCCAAATGCCATGCACCATGTTACTCTAATTTCATTGTTTACCCCGAGGTACATCCGAAGGGTTAAATTCCATATTGATTCGTTTTATGTTAGTTAAATCACTTTAGATTTTAATTGAAGCATGTGATCTTATGCGGTTTTGAATGCTCTTTCTAATGGCAGTATTTTCCCCAATGTTTATTCACCTTAACGCTTGAAATCAAAGTTTTTATCATGATGTGTTGAGGCTCGTAGTCGGTGGAGTTTCGGGTTGGTAAACGGTCCTTTTAGAGACTGCTATTAATATAGCGGTCGCACGATAGACCACTTCAAGCCTTGCGTTTTCAAATTTAATAAAATTTATGTATATGTACTTTCTAATCAAGAAACGGCCCTACGATAGACCGTTTTATCCTTCAGGCGGCCCTTATATAGACCATTTTATCCTTCAGGCGGCCCTTATATAGACCGTTTTATCATTCAGGCGGCATTGTATAGACTGTTTCATGGCTTCTGGCAGGAAGTTCTAAATTCTATTTTATGTGTTTTTAATTAGAGAACTTTCCATGTTTAACATGATATTTGGACCTATAACTATGCAGAACGCAATATTAATCTAGTATCATGGTTAGAAACATAAATTTCTATTTATTCACATGAAAGTTGCTTTGACAATCATAAGTTAATGATCATAAGAAACTTGATAAAAGCTTGGTTATTTATCTTGTAATCTCACATCCTGTTGTTATACATTCCTCATATTATGTTGCTAATATCTGTGAGCGATGTCACGCGGAATGCGGCAGCGAGCGGAGCGCGCGGGCTCGTTTTGCTGTGACACAGAAAAAGGAGAGAGAAGCAGAGGAACCACCACGGGAGATTACTCCGGCGGAGTGTGCAGAATAGATACATCGTAATAAGATATGGAGATTAAACGGCCATAGCGGGAAATGACTCTCCGCGACCTCAGGGGATGGGAATGGTGCAGAATTTAAGTGACAGAAATTTAAACGGCCATAGCGGGAAGTGACTCGCTGTGGCCTCGAGAATGTCAGAAGATATGAGAATAACACAGGATGTAAATGACAGAAATTTAAACGGCCATTGTGGGAAGTGACTCGCCGCGACCTCGAAGGTATAGAGGATATGAGAATATCACAGGATGTAAATGGCATAAATTTAAACGGCCATTGTGGGAAGTGACTCGCCGCGGCCTCGAGAATATCAAAGATATGAGAATAACACAGGATATAAATGACAAAAATTTAAACAGCCATAGCGGAAAGTGACTCGTTGCGGCCTCGAAGATATAGAAGATATGAGAATATCACATGATATAAATGGCAGAAATTTAAACGGCCATTGCGGGAAGTGACTCGCCGCTGCCTCGAGAATATCAGAAATATGAGGATAACACAGGATATAAATGATAGAAATTTAAACGGCCATAGCGGGAAGTGACTCGCCACGACCTCGAGGATATGATGCGATCGCCAAGGGTCGGAGACCCCAAAATAAGAAGAGTGATCGCGTTTACCTCAAAAGCGGGAAATGGCGGGTTACTTCTTCCTCTCCCTTCAGACGGCCGACGGAGAGGGCTGATAAGTGTGTAATTTTACATGATAATTAATGTTATGACACATTTTTTATGGGCTTTAATATGAATCATTAGGCATTTATCACACTTAATTTCAATCTCAGATCAAAATGTGTAATTACCTGATTTAATTTAATTTTGATTCTATTTTGCAGGCATAAATGGGCCAAAGCCCACACATCTAAAAGCCCGTGTCGACCAAGCCCAATCTTAGTGCAAATAAACAAAAAGAAGAAAAAAAGAGAAGCAAAATAATTATTTATTAAATATATATATTTGATATTTATATATAAATATATATGTGATATATTTATATATTTGATATTTATATATAGATGTATATGATATATACATTTGATATATAACATATCTATATAATATATATATTCTTAATATGTGCAACGTAGCCTTCACTAATCTATATACATTTGATAACATGCAGGAGGGCTTCTAATGCACCAACAAAAGCCATGCACGTGAGGGCTTCCGGTTACTTCTCAACATGGGCCAACGTGCTTACAAGATGTTGTGGCTTGGTTCTTCTTCTCGTAAGGCAAAAGGTGGCTCAGCCACAACACGTTGCAGAAGGAGGCCAAGTCGCCAGTTGACCAGGTCATGCACGCGGTTGGCACGTTTCATCCAGCACAAGTCAGCAAGTGGCTGCATGCTTCGCGAAGGAAGAGATGGCAACTCTTTCACGCGGCTTCAAGTCGGCAGGCTTGGCACGGTCAAAGCGACCGACTCGGGTGGCTTTGTTGGCAAGGCAGGAACGCAGAAGAGAGAGAGGGCATGCGGACAGCATTCAAACGCATGATTTCGGGTGTGAATTACGGTCTTCACACAGCATATTCAAAGTAGCCGGAAAGAGGTTTAGATTTTCAACAACAAATACAATAAAATGTCAAGGTGTTCACATGAGAAATGGATTTAGTTTTATCCCTATAAATAGGGCCCCTATTGTTAAGAGAAGGGGGGTCGGGTTGTTTTGTATTTTGAGAGTTCGATTTGTTGTATGTTTTAGAGAGTTCTTGCTGGCCTTAGGGAGAGCTACGTGAGATTTTTAGAATGTGGTTTGGGAGATTTTATTGTAATCTTTGTGGTTTTCCTTTGTTATTATGTTCTGTTCTTTGTGTTAATCAGATTTTAGACTGTTAATTGTCCCTTTACATGTTGTTGTGTACTCCATTTGAAGTTGTTGTCTTCATCAAAGTTGTTCGTCTTTCTGTTCTCCACACTTCCTCTTTCTACCATTTCTTCTGATTCCTCCTCGTTTTCAAGATATGGCATGATCTTCTTAGTTCTATTTTGGGTGTTTACTGTTCATTCGCAGGGATAGCCTTCACCGTTCTTCCATTTTGAAGCCCTTCTTAATCTCTTTTCTTTCTGATTTCTTCACAAAAGTTCTTCCTCTCCTTTAGATCTAGACTTCATCTTTCTTCCACTTCCTCTAAATCACCCCCGTTTTAAAGTTATTAATTATTTTCTAAAGGTTTGTTTTGTACGGTTTAGTTTGTGATCATCTATGTTTATCATTAATTTTCACAGATCTTCTCTCTAAGTTTTCACCCCCTTCCGATCTTATTTTTTTCCTGAGTTCTTCATCAAAGTTGTGTGTTTTCAAGTCATCTTCAACTTCTTCTTCTACCTCTTCTTCTAATTCTCAACCGTTTGCAAGATAGAATTAATTTTCTAAACTTCAGTTCTTCTAGAATTTACCTTTCATCGGTCCATATAGATCTCGGTTTTTCATGCTTTTCAGCTTCTTCCCCTCCTTTTCTGTCTTTGAGTCCTTCATCAATCTTCTTCCTCTCTTCGTCCTCTACAACTTTGCTTTTTTCACTTTTCCTGAATCCCTCTAGTTTCAAAGATATTCTTTTTCCAAACTCGCTGTTGTTTTCGGTTAATTTTCCTTGTATTTTCTCACAATTCGCAACTTAGTTTAAGTTAATGTACTTAGTTTAAGTTCATGTCAAATTGGATTTCCCAAACATAAGAATTCTCATCCATACCATTTTAAAAGTTTTTGTTTCCCTGTGGATCGACCCGTAATTCACCACTTTACTTGAATTTCAATCTTTTTAAGTGAGTGAGTTCGGTATATTGTAAATTTGATAAGCAGGCGTATTAACGACATGCGTTTCCAGCGAGTCAATTTTTGGCGCCGTTGCCGGGGATCAAATACTTTTTAATGGTTGGATACTCTTTTGTTTGATTTATAAATTTGTATATTAATTTGCTTATTTATATTTTGCGGGCAAGAGAAAACAACAACAGAAAAGTAAAGACATTGGAAATTCGGACCTGAAATTCATTGAAAATTATACGTCGCAGAAAGCCTGGAAGCGTTGCTGAAAGCCTGCAAACGTAGGTATTCTGGAATTCTGAAAAATCTAGCAAAAATCAAACGTCGCTAAAGGTCAGTAAGCGTAGGTACAGGTTCTGTTTTTCTAATTGCTGAAAAATCTTTAGAAAATCAAAAAAATTCATGAAAAATACATAAAAATTATAAAAATTCAGAAAACACAAAAATACCATTTTAGGCTTCATTTTGTGATAAATTTGCATGTCATTGTTACTTTATCATTTATACCTTCTTGTATTCATCTCTTATTGAAAAATTCAACAAAAAAATTAAATATCAAAACAAAAAGAAAAGATTGTGCTGGTTAGATAGGATCATTAACAAAAAAAAAAGAAACAACACTTGCACCAAAATAAAAAAAAATACCATTCCAAGATTAGAAATCACACACATCATGTCTAGGTCATGCATCATGTAAGTTGCATTAATTTCTTTCCATATTTTGTTTTAGAAAATAATTGTTCATGCATTTGCATATTAAACCCCTTGTTTGAACATTAATTATTGCATTTCATTTCAAATCATTCTAAGGGCATTACCCCTAAACAAGATAAGGTGGGGATTTCATCACCCTCCCTTTGCCCAAAAATCACAAACTTCTTCATCTTTGCATCACCTAAGCCATTAATAAAAATTCAGTAGACGTTAGCCCTAGGATCACACTGTGATTCTTGTGTTATTTGAGTTTTACCCTCATATGAAAATCGGTGTCTAAGGCAAGACGGTCGGACGGCAAACACCTTAAGCGGGCCAGTAGTTTTGTATAATAAGGTCCCTACGAAAGTAGGGGGAACCTCCCACTACCCCACCCCTTACCTGGCTGGTGGTCATATTGAGGGTGCACTTAAATTTCACTTTAATCATTTTGTGAAACCCCATTTGTAGGTGAAAGTCACATTTAGGTCATTAGGATCATTTGTGTGAAAACTTGTTTGTGTTTACATAAAAAAATAAAAATAAACTAAAAACAAGAAAAAGAAAAAGAAAAAAAAAGAATCATCCTCTTCTCTCTCTCTTCGTTTTGGTTGTGTCAAAATCAAAAATAAATAAATAAATAAATAAATCATCATAAAAAGATTTTTCTCTCATTAGTCCTAGTTTATGCAAGGTAGGAGATCCCTTCACCCACCTTTGTTAGGACCAATAGACGGGATCGAGAGGTTAGTGCGTTCTAGAACTCACCATCAACCTAACCTCATGGCAGACCACAATCAAAATCAAAATCAAAATCAAAATCAAATTCAACAAGTTGTTCCCAAGCAAATGAAGGAATATTTCTTGCCGAATCAATACCAACCTTCATTTTACACTCAAACACCTCAAAATCAAGCAGCCCAATATGAAATTAAATCCAGCACAATTCAAATGTTGCCATCCTTTTATGGCAATACCAATGAGGATCCCTACAGACATCTGGATGAGTTCCTCCAGATTTACTCCACTGTTAAAATTTCTAACTTTTCTGATGATGCTCTCAGGCTGACTCTCTTCCCCTTCTCTCTCAAAGACAAGGCCAAATATTGGTTAGGAGCCTTGGGTAGATCAATTGATACTTGGGCAGAAATGCAAAAGGAATTCTTGAAGAAATTTTACCCCATAGGACGAACCAATACCATGAGGAGAGCAATTACTGGATTCACACAAAACCTTGGGGAACAAATCCACGAGGCATGGGATAGGTTGAAAGATTTATTAAGGAAATGCCCTCACCATGGATTATCAAGATGGTAAATTGTTCAGGCATTCTATGAGGGATTAACTGATAGTTACATGCAAATGGTGGATGCTTCATGTGGGGGAACTTTTATGAGTAAGAGTGAGGATGAAGCTTATGAATTATTTGAGATGCTCAGTGAAAATTCTATTAGTCATGCCTCGCTCTCGTCTTATGAAAGAGTAATTGGGCCGGCTAAAAAGGGCGGGCTTTATGAAGTGAAAAGCCAAGTTGAGTCTGAGAATAGGATGGACATAAATGCCTTGACACAAAAGTTGAATAAAATGGATTTGTTGGCACAAAAGATAGAGAAGGTTGATCTCGTAGCTCAAAAGCTAGATCAGTTGTTATCTAGGCATGAACCTTCTTCTTCTTCAGCCTCTCAACCTCAACCATTATCAGCTCCCAGTCATGGCGAAATTTGTGCTCTTTGTTCTAGCCCTGACCATGTGGTCACCGATTGCCCCACTGCAGCTCAGCTTCCCCCATTCATCCAGAAACAAATCTTCGCTGCTCAGGGTGTCTCTAAGCCTCCTTATGATCCTTACTCCAACACCTACATTCCAGGCTGGAGAAATCACCCGAATTTTTTTTGAAAATCTCAACAAGGTCCATCTACCCAATTGAATCCCTCTTTTCAGAAACAACCATTTCAACCTCACCAACAACGCCAATCTCCTTTTCAACAAGCTCAGTCTTAGCATAATTTCTCTCAATCCAATGCACCGTTCCAACAATATTCTCAACCTCATTTTCAGCATTCTCAGGCCCCATATCATCAACCTTCTACTCAACATTTTCAGGGCCAGTATCATCAATATGCTCCAAACCGTTTTCAAGCTCAAGTTCCTTTCCAACATCCTCCTCCTCAACATCCACAGCCCAATTTTGATGAAAAGTTTGACCAACTCCAACAGCTTATTCTTTCTCAGCAACACTCTATTGCGAAGTTGGAAGGTCAGATAGGGCAATTGGCAGCAAGTAATGTGAGGAGAGAGGTGGGTCAACTTCCTAGCCAGCCTATGGCTAACCCAAGGAACCAACCTCCGGGCTTCCCCCAAAGAGTTCCTATTCTTCCTTACACCAACCAACCTCAGCCGCCCCATCCTACAGGTCCCCAATTTGAGAATGCTAAAGCAATCTCTTCTCTTAGGAGCGGGAAGGTTTTAGAAGATCCTTACAAGGCCAAGGGAATTGACAGTAGTTCGGGCCAAGAAGCCCACGAGGAGAGTGATGAGGAAGAGGAGCCCGTAATTGGTAAAGAACTGAAGAAGCCGGATGGTGGAGAGAAGAAGCTGGATAAAGGAAAGGCAAAGGTTGAAGGAGGACCCCAAGAATATGTGCCAAAAATCCCTTTTCCCGATGCTCTGAAGTCGAAGTCTCACAAGAAATTACCGGTGCAACAGGAAGAATTAGTGGAATTATTTAAACAGGTGAATATAAATATTCCACTCTTGGATGCAATCAAGCATGTGCCGGCATATGCGAAGTTTTTAAAAGAGCTTTGTACTCCGAAGAGGGAGTCGAAGGCGGTAACTCAAAAGATCCGCTTGTCCGAGGATGTGAGTGCAGTTTTGATGAATCATTTACCAAAGAAATTGAAGGACCCCGGAGCCCCGTTAATCTCATGTGCTATAGGTGGAGTCACTTTTGATAGAGCATTGCTAGACTTAGGTGCTAGCGTAAATCTTTTACCCACCTTTATCTATGAGCAGTTTGATCTGGGGGAGTTAAAACCCACTTCAATAATCCTTCAATTGGCGGATCGGTCGGTGAAAACTCCAAGGGGTCTGTTGGAGGATGTTATTGTCAAGGTGCATGAGTGTTATTTCCCTGTGGATTTTCTCATTTTGGATATGGCCTCGACCCAGGATCTAAGCACACACCCATCATTTTGGGGCGTCCATTTTTAGCTACGGCTAAGGCCAATATAAATTGTGCCACGGGAATGATGGATATATCGTTTGGCGGCGAGAAGGTTGCGTTGAATGTTTTTAAGGCTTCTCAATACCCAGACCATGAAGAAGAATGTAATATCATTGATATCTTTGAGGATGTGATGGATGAAAGTCCGGATGACATCGAGGACACCCTAGAAGAGGGATGCATGCTTCAGGATTCTTCTCTCTCTTTCTCACCCTGGTCTAGGGTAGAATCACTCCCTCCATTACAATCCAAACCTGCACTTCCATCTCTGGATCATCCGCCTACTCTTGAACTAAAACCTCTGCCGGATTCTCTCAAGTATGCTTATCTGGGTCCTGACCAAACTCTGCCCATGATTATTGCTTCTAATCTCACTTCTGCTTAGGAATCTCAGCTCTTAGTTGTCCTTAAGGAGCATAGGGGGGCAATAGGATGGTCGGTGACAGATCTCAAAGGCATCAGTCCAGATGTTTGTATGCACCACATTTACTTAGAGGACAATGCCAAGCCGAGCAGGGAGATGCAACGCCGGCTGAACCCGAACATGAAAGATGTAGTCAAGCAAGAGGTGGTGAAGTGGTTGGATGCCGGGATTATATATCCCATCTCTGATAGCAAGTGGGTCAGCCCCACACAAGTTGTTCCAAAGAAATCCGGGCTGACCGTGATTCAAAATGAGAAGGGAGAAGAAGTGCCAATGAGAATACAAACGGGGTGGAGAGTCTGTATTGATTACAGAAAATTAAATTCAATGACAAAGAAAGATCATTTCCCTCTCCCGTTTATAGATCAGATTTTGGAAAAATTGGCTGGACAAAGATATTTTTGCTTTTTGGATGGATACTCCGGGTACAATCAAGTTGCGGTCTACCCAGACGATCAAGAAAAAACTACATTCACGTGTCCTTATGGCACGTTTGCTTTTCGGAGAATGCCGTTTAGGCTTTGTAATGCCCCTGCCACCTTTCAGCGGTGTATGATGGCAATCTTTTCTGAAATGGTGGGAGAATTTTTGGAGATTTTCATGGATGACTTCTCAGTTTTCGGTGACTCGTTTGATTGTTGCTTGGAGAATTTGAAGAAAGTGCTGGCACGCTGCATTGAATCCAACCTGGTGTTAAGTTGGGAGAAAAGCCATTTTATGGTACGAGAAGGCATTGTCTTAGGCCATGTTATTTCTGAAAGGGGGATGGAGGTAGACAAGGCTAAGGTCGATCTGATTTCCAATCTTCCTCCCCCTTCGTCCATCAAACAAATCCGCTCTTTTCTTGGCCATGCGGGTTTTTATAGAAGGTTCATTCAGAACTTCTCTACCATCACTCGTCCGCTCACTAAGCTCCTAGCCAAGGACACTCCATTCCAGCTCGATGAGTCTTGTCTTAAAGCTTTCCATTCTCTAAAGGCAGCCCTGACCCAAGCTCCAATTCTTCAAACACCAGATTGGTCACTGCCTTTCGAAATCATGTGCGATGCCTCAGACTATGCTATTGGAGCTGTCTTGGGGCAAAGGATCGATAAGAAACCTGTGGTGATCTATTATGCGAGTCGCACTCTCGCGGATGCTCAATTGAATTATACCACCACAGAGAAAGAACTTCTGGCCGTTGTTTTTGCCCTGGAAAAATTTCGCTCTTATCTGTTGGGGGCCAAAGTCATTGTCTATTCTGATCACGCTGCTTTAAAATATCTGCTCACCAAGAAGGATGCGAAACCCCGTTTGATTCGATGGATTCTATTACTACAAGAATTTGATTTGGAAATCAAAGACAAGAAGGGGTTAGAGAATGTTGTGGCTGATCATTTGTCTAGGATAGTGATACCTGAGAGTGCTCCCATGTCTGATTCCTTTCCAGATGAACATTTGTTATCTATCTCTCACATTTCAACCCCCTGGTACGCTCACATTGTCAACTTCTTGGCAGTAGGATAAATCCCGGGTGGGTGGACTAAGCAGGAAAAGGATCGGTTCTTTTCATAGGTCAAACACTATTTTTGGGAGGACCCGGAACTGTTTCACATGGGTCCTGATCAGATCATAAGGAGATGTGTCCCCGAAGAGGAACAACAGTCAGTATTGAAATTTTGTCACGATCTAGCTTGTGGGGGACACTTCTCGAGAAAGAAGACTGCGGCTAAGGTTTTACAAAGTGGATTCTATTGGCCCACTTTATTTAAGGATGCTTATGAATTTTCCAAAACGTGTTTGAGGTGTCAAGCTGTGGGCAACCTTTCTAAGAGAGAAATGATGCCGCTTAATCCCATTCTGGTAGTGGAAATTTTTGATGTTTGGGGTATTGATTTCATGGGACCATTTCCACCATCTTTTGGATATGAATACATCTTGGTGGCGGTCGACTATGTTTCAAAATGGATTGAAGCTATCGCCACAAGGACCAATGATCATAAGGTGGTGATAAAATTTGTGAAGAAGAACATCTTCTCTCGATTCGGGTGTCCTCGGGCTATGATTAGTGATGGGGGGTCCCATTTCACGAACTTCCAATTCCGAGCTTTGCTTCGGAAATATGGCATCACTCATAAACTCGCTACCCCCTATCATCCCCAAACCAGTGGCCAGGTGGAGGTTTCCAATAGGGAGATAAAAAATATCTTGCATAAGACAGTTAGGCCGGATAGGAAAGACTGGTCCGAGCGACTAGATGATGCACTTTGGGCCTATAGAACTGCATTCAAAACTCCTATAGGTATGTCTCCCTATCGTCTCATTTTTGGAAAAGCCTGCCACTTGCCCGTAGAGCTTGAGCATAGAGCATATTGGGCCATTAAGCAAGTAAATTTTGATCTCACTCAAGCTGGCGCCCAAAGAGCCCTACAACTCAATGAACTGGAGGAACTAAGAAATGAAGCATATGAAAATTCCAGGATTTATAAAGCTAAAACCAAGGCTTTCCATGATCAACATATTCATCGGAAAACTTTCCATGAAAATCAAAAAGTTTGGCTTTTTAACTCACGGCTACGCTTGTTCCCCGGTAAATTGAAATCCAGATGGGATGGACCGTTTACTGTTGTTAAGGTATTTGACCATGGAGCTGTTCAAATTCTAAATCCACAAAATGGTCATATTTTTACTGTTAACGGTCAAAGGTTAAAACCCTACTTGGAAAATGAGCTATTCTCACCTAAAGAATCCATCACATTACGTGATCAGGTATGAATTCCTTTTGACCTTTCATGCGTCTGGCTGAAGACGGTAAACTTAGCGCTTCTGGGAGGCAACCCAAGGTTTTTATGATTTGATGTTTTTGTGTGTGTGTGTGTTTTAGTTGCCAGGCCTCAAAGAAAAGGAGCTTTCGTCACTTTGCCCCGCCCACCAGGTTGTATCCTTCCATCCCAACCATATTCTATGTTTACTTATTCTCTGATTTTTCTATTGAATATGCCATTGAGGACAATGCCATTTAAGTTGGGGGGGGGGGAGAGAAATTTTTTTTTTTTTTTACAATGAGTTCCTACTTGATATCCTGCATTGTTACATAAGAATCCCCATATTGAGTTTCATGATTCATGCTTAAATTGAAAATGATTCTAGCATAGAAAAGACTAGGGAGAAGGATGATGGAAAATTCATTTACTCTAGCCATGAAAAACTAATCTAAGAATCTCTTTAAAATTCATGTGCACTTTAGAAAAAAAAATAATAATAAAAAAAAATCACGTTGCACGTTAATGAAACAGATAGGACAAGCCTTCTGCTATTTTGGGTCTTTTACCTGATATTCTGCACTTCTTAACAAAGAGATCTTTGATAAAGCTTTCTGCCAAGTTATCAATCAAAATTAGTGCAAAAGCACAATTGAAAAGAAAAAAAAGAGAAGAAAAATTTTATGAAAAATAAAATGACACCATGAAAAATGTTACGAATCTGAGTAACCGGACCTACTTCACCTACGACGTGTTGAGGTTCGCGTCAAAAAGATAAGGGAACCTTGATCTACGAAAACGGGCCTACTTCGAGGTTCACGTTAAACAGTGAAGGGTAGTGCAGCATCATGTGTGTAGAAAAATAATATATAAAGATCCCTAAGGGACGAATAATAAGGCAGACAAAAGCTGAAATACTTAATACTCTGATTAAGAAGTGTCGGGTTGAAAGGTACTTGTTCGGAATAGTAAATGAGGGATGCAATTGTCTACATTGTGGATTTAGCATTTCACATGCACAAGTGCTACTAAATTTTGATTAGAATTCTTAATCATGTTCCTTAATTTTCTACATACGGCTAGTATGTGTTAATGATTCCAAATTCCTAATCTATGGTTGATTCTATGAAGGAAAAGTTTGATACGAAGGTATGAACTTTGCAAACTCATGTTGGTCCTTAATTGTAAATTGTTTGAATTGCATTGCTAAGGGACTAGCAATGAGTACGTTGGGGGGTCTGATAAGTGTGTAATTTTACATGATAATTAATGTTATGACACATTTTTTATGGGCTTTAATATGAATCATTAGGCATTTATCACACTTAATTTCAATCTCAGATCAAAATGTGTAATTGCCATATTTAATTTAATTTTGATTCTATTTTGCAGGCATAAATGGGCCAAAGCCCACACATCTAAAAGCCCGTGTCGACCAAGCCCAATCTTAGTGCAAATAAAAAAAAGAAGAAAAAAAGAGAAGCAAAATAATTATTTATTAAATATATATATTTGATATTTATATATAAATATATATGTGATATATTTATATATTTGATATTTATATATAGATGTATATGATATATACATTTGATATATAACATATCTATATAATATATATATTCTTAATATGTGCAACGTAGCCTTCACTAATCTATATACATTTGATAACATGCAGGAGGGCTTCTAATGCACCAACAAAAGCCATGCACGTGAGGGCTTCCGGTTACTTCTCAACATGGGCCAACGTGCTTACAAGATGTTGTGGCTTGGTTCTTCTTCTCGTAAGGCAAAAGGTGGCTCAGCCACAACATGTTAAGAAGGTGGCTCAGCCACAACACGTTGCAGAAGGAGGCCAAGTGGCCAGTTGACCAGGTCATGCACGCGGTTGGCACGTTTCATCCAGCACAAGTCAGCAAGTGGCTGCATGCTTCGCGAAGGAAGAGATGGCAACTCTTTCACGCGGCTTCAAGTCGGCAGGCTTGGCACGGTCAAAGCGGCCGACTCGGGTGGCTTTGTCGGCAAGGCAGGAACGCAGAAGAGAGAGAGGGCATGCGGACAGCATTCAAACGCATGATTTCGGGTGTGAATTACGGTCTTCACACAGCATATTCAAAGTAGCCGGAAAGAGGTTTAGATTTTCAACAACAAATACAATAAAATGTCAAGGTGTTCACATGAGAAATGGATTTAGTTTTATCCCTATAAATAGGGCCCCTATTGTTAAGAGAAGGGGGTTCGGGTTGTTTTGTATTTTGAGAGTTCGATTTGTTGTATGTTTTAGAGAGTTCTTGTTGGCCTTAGGGAGAGCTACGTGAGATTTTTAGAATGTGGTTTGGGAGATTTTATTGTAATCTTTGTGGTTTTCCTTTGTTATTATGTTCTGTTCTTTGTGTTAATCAGATTTTAGACTGTTAATTGTCCCTTTACATGTTGTTGTGTACTCCATTTGAAGTTGTTGTCTTCATCAAAGTTGTTCGTCTTTCTGTTCTCCTCACTTCCTCTTTCTACCATTTCTTCTGATTCCTCCTCGTTTTCAAGATATGGCATGATCTTCTTAGTTCTGTTTTGGGTGTTTACTGTTCATTCGCAGGGATAGCCTTCACCGTTCTTCCATTTTGAAGCCCTTCTTAATCTCTTTTCTTTCTGATTTCTTCACAAAAGTTCTTCCTCTCCCTTAGATCTAGACTTCATTTTTCTTCCACTTCCTCTAAATCACCCACGTTTTAAAGTTATTAATTATTTTCTAAAGGTTTGTTTTGTACGGTTTAGTTTGTGATCATCTACGTTTATCATTAATTTTCACAGATCTTCTCTCTAAGTTTTCACCCCCTTCTGATTTTATTTTTTTCTTGAGTTCTTCATCAAAGTTGTGTGTTTTCAAGTCATCTTCAACTTCTTCTTCTACCTCTTCTTCTAATTCTCAACCTTTTGCAAGATAGAATTAATTTTCTAAACTTCAGTTCTTCTAGAATTTACCTTTCATCGGTCCATATAGATCTCGGTTTTTCATGATTTTCACCTTCTTCCCCTCCTTTTCTGTCTTTGAGTCCTTCATCAATCTTCTTCCTCTCTTCGTCCTCTACAACTTTGTTTTCTTTCACTTTTCCTGAATCCCTCTAGTTTCAAAGATATTCTTTTTCCAAACTTACTGTTGTTTTCAGTTAATTTTCCTTGTATTTTCTCACCATTCGCAACTTAGTTTAAGTTAATGTAGTTAGTTTAAGTTCATGTCAAATTGGATTTCCCAAACATAAGAATTCTCATCCATACCATTTTAAAAGTTCTTGTTTCCCTGTGGATCGACCCGTAATTCACCGCTTTACTTGAATTTCAATCTTTTTAAGTGAGTGAGTTTGGTATATTGTAAATTTGATAAGCAGGCGTATTAACGACGTGCGTTTCCAGCGAGTCAAGGGCCTTTCTTGGTTACTCTTGCAAAAAAAAAGGAAACCGACAGATGGTAAATGAATCAGAAAAATGGCAGTGTAGTATTAGTCCCTTGTGATGAAAATGGTAAAAGCATGACGAGACACACACCTGGTTGGTGTTATTTTTTAAACCCCTCTCGGATACGAGTAGGAGGAAAATGCTATGATGGATGGAAGATCATGCAAACGTGCATAAACAGATCTCTTTTATGAAGCGGGATGACAGATGACGGGATGATGCATGCAACGGAAACAACAAAAGAGAGTGGGAGAGAATAGCTTATTGAAGATGCCAATGGCTGAATCCGGCGGCGCTTTGGCAGTGTAGGGTGTTGTGCATCCCTTGTTTTGATGATGACAAGTTGTATCTCATTGTCTTTACCATAAGCATATGTCAAATGTTTGATATCTAAATGATCAATGCAGGTACATTGATGATTAAAATAGGCCAGCCAAAGGTCAAGGATGAACCAAACTCAATTCAGAATCTCAGCCCTTCAAGATCTCCAAAACAGGTTCTGGACTGGCTCAGAAGCCGACACCTGAGGGCTCCGAAGCCGACACTTGAAGGCAGACAGAAACCAGGGAATTCTAGTTCTGTTCAGAAGTCGACACCTGAGGGCTCCGAAGCCGACACTTGAAGGCAGACAGAAACCAGGGAATTCTGGTTCTGTTCAGAAGCCGACCACGGAGGCCCTGGAAGCCGACCACGGGCGGAGTTGCGAACTTTAAACCCTAAAATGGACTATGTTCTTGCAAGATCCGATACCCAAAGCTAAGATCCATTATGGCATACACCTAGAAGGTCCAGATAAGCCAGGAAACATGGATCTTTACCAGAGTTTGATTCTTTTCATGGATTTGACTTGGTCTTCAACTTCCTTGCTGAAAAATAGGAGATTCCCCACCGTTTCTCCAACTGAACCAGCAGATGTTGTGGAGTTACTCAATAACAAGAAAATAAATGGTGGGAAGAGAAAAAGAAAAAAAGAGAATAGCCAACCCTAAGGGGCGCAGGGGCTGAAGAAGGCTGAAGCAGACGTGGGCTGGAGATAGCTGCTGCAAAGCTTGGCTGCAGAAGATGAAGCGCTGCATCTAGGGAGAAAGCCACTGCACCACGAGGGCTGAAGAGGACCTGCTGCAGACCGTAGCTGCTGGAAGACTGACTGCTGCATCTAGAGAGGAAGCAGAAAAGAAAAGAGAGGGCTATGCAACCTAGATCAAGAAGAAGAAGGAGCAGAAGAAGAAGAAAACAAGGGCAACAGCAGAAGAAGCACCAGTAGGAGAAGAGCAGCAGTAGGAGAAGCACCGACAGCAGCACAAGATCAGCCAAGATCTGAAATTAGAGAAGAAGCTCGGTGAACTCCATCTACAGATCGAGATACCCAATCATCAGGAGAATTCTACACTCGATCTGTATTTATATCTCTATTCGATCTTTCATTTCATTCTTCTATTTTGTTAATCAAGCTGTTCGTCAGCGGAATATTCAGATTGAGCTGAGCTGCTCAGATCTGAAGTTGTTCAAGCTGTGAGTCAGCGGAGTGTTCAAGCTGTGAGTCAGCGGAAGGAAGCCTCACCGGGTTTGGTGAGGGGTGGATGTAAGCAGACTGGATGTCTGGCCGAACCACCTAAAAATCCCAGTCTCCTTTGTGTGATTGTTTGTGATCTCCGCTAGATGCATGCCTAGGTTCGTCTTTGTTATGCATAGAGTATACGCTTTAATTTCCGCTTAAGCTGCATAGTTTAAATTGTTTACATAAGTCTGCAATAGTTTTTGAATTTGGGGGCGGATCTATTCACCCCCCCCTCTAGACCGCCATTCCACCTGCACAACACGTGGTATCAGAGCGGGTTATCCATTCAAGAGGTCCAACGACCCGGATAGATTAGTGGAATGGACGCCAAAGGATTATTGGCAGAGGGTCATTCGGTGACTAGGCCACCATATTTTGATGGTACTAACTACCCGTATTGGAAAAACCGAATGCAGGTCTTTCTCAGAGCGCAGGACCATGAAACATGGAGAGTTGTAAGCCGAGGGCCACATCAACTTCCTGAAGATGAAGACACCTGACACGAGAGCAGATAAAGAAGTCAAATCAGAACTGGGGAGCAATGAATATTATGCAATGCTCGCTTCACCCAACAGAATTTTCAAGGGTTTCCTCATGTGCCACTGCCAAGGAAATGTGGGACCGATTAGAGGTAATATATGAAGGCACTTCTGAGGTAAGAGAAATTAAAGCCAATATGCTTATCTCCGATTATGAAATGTTTAAAATGGAACCACATGAATCCATTTCTGAAATGTATGCTAGACTAACTCAGTTAACTAATAGCTTAAAAGGTCTAGGGAAAAACTACACTAATAATGAACTTGTGAGGAAAGTCCTTAGATCTTTAACTTCTACTTGGCATACCAAAGCAACAGTGATTGAGGATTCTAAAAACTTATCTACTATGACTGTTGATGAGCTGATAGGTTCATTGATGACTTATGAGCTTAACCTGAAGAGAAATGAGGAAGAAACATCAAAGAAGAAGCCATTAGCACTAAAGGCTAAAGAGCATAGCAAGGAGTCCTCAGATGATAGTGAGTCATCCAACACTGAGGAGGACTTGGGTGAGTTTGCCACACTAACCAGAAAATTTGAAAAGTTCTTGAAGAAGGAAGGTAAAAACTTCAAGAATCCAAAGGGTCAGGTAAGAAAGTCATCCAAGTTCAAATCTGAATCATCTGAGAAAAAAATATAACAATCTTGTTTGTTACAATTGCAGCAAGCCCGGGCACATCAAAACTGAATGTCCACACAATGAGAAGAAAACACACTCCAAGAGGAAAGATAAGAAGAAAGCCATGATAAGCACCTAGAGTGACGAGAGGAAAGTGAAGGGAAGAGTTCATCCAGTGAAACCAATGAAGACTTAGGTCTTATGGCAATAGGTCAGTATGAGGTAAATGAAAACTCTTCTCCATTTGAGCATTTCACCATTGATGATTGGCAAGAAGCATATGGTGAATTGCTTGATAAATGTGATACTGTAAGAAAAGAAAATAAAGCTTTGAAAAAGAAAATAAATACCATGGCTCATGATACAACTTCATCTGAAAATATTGCATGCTTGCAAACTGAGATTTCAAATCTGATGAAACAAGTTCATGAGTTAGAGGCCTCCAAGTCTGAACTAAAAGATCTAGAAGATGAGAATGAAAATTTGAGAGATGAAATTGATGAGCTAAGAATGAAAATGCAAAATTCAGATTCAAAAGATTTGAAAGATGAAAATGAGAGCTTAAAAAGGGAAATAGATGATCTCAAACTGAAATTGCAAGACTATGAAAAGGAAACCATACTAGCCAATGAAAAATATGATGCAATCAAGGAGGTCAACTGTCAACTTCAGAAGGAAATTGAAAAGATTCAAGAAGAACTGAAAGACAAACAAAACTCCTTGGAAAAGTTGATGAAAGGTAGAGAAAACTAGATGCTGTGTTAGGATCTAGAGTAAACTTTCAAAAGGAAGGATTAGGTTTCAACCCAACAGCCAAAAAGGAATTTAATTAAAAACTATCACCTTATGGATGAAAAGACATAAAAGGAAAAAAACCTCTTGTTGACATGTATGGGTCAGAAAAGATGGCTGATGCAAGCACCTCAACCAAGATCCAAGCAACCATGAGATCAAATGACAAGAAATCAAGTGGGAAGGCCGTGAAACAAGCCGGCCACTTCAAAACAACTAAAGAGGATCTAAGGCAGCAGAAGCTCTATCTAGATGGGTCAGAAAGATCAAAATTCTCAACAAATAGGAACAAACTACCAAGCCAAGTTTCAAGGTCAATTAACCACCATCAAATGAGAGAAAAGTAATTCTGGAAGCAGAACAGAAGTCGACTAAGACCCCATCCTGAGTCAACCACAGGCAGAGCAAGAAGCTTTCCTGAAGTCTGGCAGAACAGCAGTCGACCACGACCCCCTCAAGTGTCGACCACAGCCAGAAACAGAAACTGGTTGAATTTTTGGGAAGTTAGAAGTCGACTAAGACTCCCTCCAAAGTCGACTTTTGGCTACAGCAGAACATATAAAGCCCCTCAAAGTCGATGCTTGCCCTTCCATGGGTCAACACATGGGCATCATGGATCATACTATCATCATAAATGTCAATGGGCAGGTAAATCCAGAGTTAATGGTAAGTCTCAATCACCCTCTACTTATTGGAAGGATGGAAATATGAATCTTGTAAGGAAGCAAAAAATTGCGAACCTCTCTAATGTCTTTACTAATGTGGTGAAAAATTCTTCATGCAGACCAAATGGACATCCAAAGCAAGTAAGGCAACTATGGATACCAAAAGACATACCGTCATGTCTTAAAAAGTTAAATACTCAAAAGGGACCCAAAGCTACTTGGGTTCCCACATTGGCAGTTTAACTTGCTTGCATCTAAGCCTTGCAGCCATACATATCAAATGGCATCATGATAATGGCTGTCCAAGCATGTCAAAGGAGGAACAAATGCAAATTGTTGTTTGATTGAAAAGTAAGTTTTTGTTTACCTTCTTAACTGGCCTGGCCTGCACGGAATCAGGTAATCCTTCAAATTGAAACTTATACTCTGCTATGTTTGATTGATTGGAAACTTGTAATGCTGCTGCCAAACACTGCATGGTTGGATGAAATTCTGAAATCTACTGCATTGGTCCATTGATAGATATTATGGTGGTGCTGCAATAGTTTTTGAACTCAATCACTAATTGCATATCATAGTGAGGGGGAGTTGCACATGTGGTATAGGTCCTTTGCATGACTCAAACATCCATTTTCATATCTAAGTCTGCTTGTGTAGTAGTCATGCATTCATACCATGGACACTTGTGGTATATCAAATGGTGATTGGTGGAAGGGCAGGTTAAGCTTGTCTAAAAGCCACACTATGCGTAGAGGACTTACCTTCGCCAAGTACCAAAGGTCCAAAATTCATGTAAGCAAGAGCTTTGGAAAGGTCAATAAGTGCATTACATGTCATGCATGCATATTGAGTCACCCGATTTGACTGAGGGGGAGCTCAATACATTTATGTCTTTCTGTCCCCACTACTCTAAACGTTGTTCATGCATTTGCCCCCATCTTATCAAGAACCCTTGCAAAATTCCTCAATTCACTGTCGTCAATTTATATCATCATTCTTACATCCTTATTGCAATAATTCCAACCCATTTGAATTCAACACAGGTTCATGATTTCAGGGGGAGTAATGGGCAAATACTCTTCTAATTTCTTAGAGAGCTATTGAAATTGACCCATGGAAATAAGTCAATGGTTTGGGGTCTATAAACCTCTGAAATTTGAAATTAAATGCCTATGAAAATTTCGGCCTGTGTTCATATAATCGTTTTGAATCAGCCTAAGGGAACTATGTCCTCACCTTCTCTTGAGATTGAATTTTTGATAGTAGTGAGGCAACTCTAGTTGAATGGTTTTAACTTAGTATTGTTTTTAAACGTGTATCTTGAAAAAGCCAAATGGGAATACGCCATTAAATTTCTACAAGATATTCTGAATGAAAAAAAAGGGAAATGCAGAGCAATGGTATATTTCATTGAGAAACCAAGTCCCTGCACCAATGAAATGCTGAGGACAGCGTCATGATATGAAATGCTAACTCTGTCCAAAAGGAGCAAAATGGTCAGTTGTGCGAAGTAATCGGGGACTCTGGTGTCTAATAAACATGTTTTCTCACACTGAAAAGCCATGCTGAACTTGATTGCTCATTACAAAAAAAAAAAAAGGAGAGGAGCAAATTGTAAAAATGGTTGACCCAAGGCAAATATCAAAACTTATACAAGTTTAACCACAATACTAGTGAAAGCCCTTCCGAGAGGTGACTAATGAAATCATCTTGACGATCAAAAGAGCTTGGACGGGAACTGGTTTGAAGAGGTTGCTTTAACACTGTTATATGTGCTAGAATGAAATTGCTCTTGGTTTTTTAACTTCAGATTTGAGGCTTATATGTCTTGAACCATTGGCAAAAATAAGGCCAGTTACCTTACCCTTTAAGAAAATTCATGAGTGTTTCTCAATTTCAACCCTCAGGTGAAATCTCTCATGTGAACCATGTTGAACAGCTTTGCTCATGCCATTACTTCCTCTCATCCCTAACAACTTAGTCCACATCTTTCCTCAATCCCTGATATTAGTTTTATCTCTCATCCTCTAAACTCCCAAATCTTGTTTTGATGATGTCAAAGGGGGAGAGAGTGTCATTGTGAGAATGTCAATGTATTTCATATAGGGGGAGAGATTGTTAAGAGGGAGATGTAGAGAGAGATATGAAGAGGGAGAGAGTGTCAAGTCTGTCTTGTCTGTCCATTCATCATATGACTCATTCATAATAATGACTTATCTATCATGAATACTTTTCATGCATAGTTCACAATGATCTACAGTTGCCATCATCAAAAAGGGGGAGAATGTTGTGCATCCCTTGTTTTGATGATGACAAGTTGTATCTCATTGTCTTTACCATAAGCATATGCCAAATGTTTAATATCTAAATGATCAATGCAGGTATATTGATGATTAAAATAGGCCAGCCAAAGGTCAAGGATGAACCAAACTCAATTCAGAAGCCCAGCCCTTCAAGATCTCCAAAATAGGTTCTGGACTGGCTCAGAAGCCGACACCTGAGGGCTCCGAAGCCGACACTTGAAGGCAGACAGAAAGTAGGGAATTCTGGTTCTATTCAGAAGTCGACACCTGAGGGCTCCGAAGTCGACACTTGAAGGCAGACAGAAACCAGGGAATTCTGGTTCTGTTCAGAAGCCGACCACGGAGGCCCTGGAAGCCGACCACGGGCGGAGTTGCGAACTTTAAACCCTAAAATGGACTATGTTCTTGCAAGATCCGATACCCAAAGCTAAGATCCATTATGGCATACACCTAGAAGGTCCAGATAAGCCAGGAAACATGGATCTTTACTAGAGTTTGATTCTTTTCATGGATCTGACTTGGTCTTCAACTTCCTTGCTGAAAAATAGGAGATTCCCCACCGTTTCTCCAACTGAACCAGCAGATGTTGTGGAGTTACTCAATAACAAGAAAATAAATGGTGGGAAGAGAAAAAGAAAAAAAGAGAATAGCCAACCCTAAGGGGTGCAGGGGCTGAAGAAGGCTGAAGCAGACGTGGGCTGGAGATAGCTACTGCAAAGCTTGGCTGCAGAAGATGAAGCGCTGCATCTAGGGAGAAAGCCACTGCACCACGAGGGCTGAAGAGGACCTGCTGCAGACCGTAGCTACTGGAAGACTGATTGCTGCATCTAGAGAGGAAGCAGAAAAGAAAAGAGAGGGCTATGCAACCTAGATCAAGAAGAAGAAGGAGAAGAGAAGAAGAAAACAAGGGCAACAGCAGAAGAAGCACCAGTAGGAGAAGAGCAGCAGTAGGAGAAGCACCGACAGCAGCACAAGATCAGCCAAGATCTGAAATCAGAGAAGAAGCTCGGTGAACTCCATCTACAGATCGAGATACCCAATCATCAGAAGAATTCTACACTCGATCTGTATTTATATCACTATTCGATCTTTCATTTCATTCTTCTATTTTGTTAATCAAGCTGTTCGTCAGCGGAATATTCAGATTGAGCTGAGCTGCTCAGATCTGAAGTTGTTCAAGCTGTGAGTCAGCAGAGTGTTCAAGCTGTGAGTCAGCGGAAGGAAGCCTCACCGGGTTTGGTGAGGGGTGGATGTAAGCAGACTGGATGTCTGGCCGAACCACCTAAAAATCCCTGTCTCCTTTGTGTGATTGTTTGTGATCTCCGCTAGATGCATGCCTAGGTTCGTCTTTGTTATGCATAGAGTATACGCTTTAATTTTCGCTTAAGCCGCATAGTTTAAATTATTTACATAAGTCTGCAATAGTTTTTGAATTTGGGGGCGGATCTATTCACCCCCCCTCTAGACCGCCATTCCACCTGCACAACATAGGGATGACGTGAAAGCACAATGGGTGGAGTTAGCCTTCCTCTCGCGAGCGCGGGCACCCGGGAATCCGGTATAACCTCCTCCTGTAAAAGCCCACCGGTTAGGAAAGGGATCCGACAGTGTCTCTCTTTCCTCTGTCGGATCTGAAGCTCTCTCCCTTCGAGGGAGGGGGTCCTCTATTTATAGAGGAAAATTTATTGAGGCATCCAGGACCCTGGACGCCTCCATGTTGAGGCATCCAAGGCCCTGGATGCCTCTATTATTTTTTTATAATTTTACTTCATTGAGGCGTCTAACCTCATGGACGCCTCAAGCTTGAGGCGTCCGGGACCCCGGACGCCTCAAGCTTCGCCCACCGAATCACCGTCGAATGCCGCCGATAGTGGAGAAAGCGCGTGGTTTCGGCGTGTAACAGTGACTCTCGAAGGGCACGTCTGGTCAACAAGACGTCTTTATGATTGGATTTATTCGAAACGTCAAACTAAAAGGTCGGAGCGGCGCCGCGTGCACGATGCACGAGCCTTCTGAAGAAGGCGTCTTGGGTCCTAGACACGTCAAAGTGAGGCGTCTAGGGTAATCGACACGTTTAAAACTTTTCACTGAAAAATTCAGAAAAATATAAAAAAATAGGAAATCACCAAAGTAATTAAACATGTGAAGGCCACCTTGGGATATCATAGTGTAATATGAAATTTACTCACTATAATGTCAAAACCGGCGTGTCTACAGTTGCCCCGCCTTGACGTATGCTTTGCAAGGGAGTGGCACGTGGAGCGGCATAGAAGTGAAATGAAATGGAGTGGGAGCGGACTGAAAAGTAGATGCCAAGGTGTGATGAGACACGCTTTCAACACTATAGTTTGGAATGTTTTCACAGTTCCAATGAGGTGACCTTGAAGAAGGTCTTCCGAATTCAACAATTGCTTGGACGAAAATCAAATAAGGAAGGGGAAGGTGTGCGCTCAGGCACAAGTAGAAAAAGGGACCAACTTCTCTGTGTGGAAGTACCTGGGTCGTAAACCTGTAGGTTTCACCTTTGGGGAGCGGTTACCAGCCAATGTGGGAGTGCTGCGGCCAAGGTGGGTCAAATGGAGTAAAAGTAAAGGAATATTTGAGGATCAGTCCAAACAAGGGTCTCTTTTGGAAGAACAGCCCAGGACTGTCTCAAGGAAACTCAGTATTTCATTCGGAATGGAATATCTCATATTATAAGAACTTAAGCATAGCGGCTTTCATAATCGAATTACTTTGAATGATCTTCCGCAATGGAATCAAAGTCCTACATGAATGCATGCTGGGTTTAAAGGAAAACTTAAAATAAACTAAAATAGAAAATAGCAAGGATAATATTGTCAAGTTGTTAAGAATGGGTCAGGATACCGATCCGGTGAGCTGATACTGAGTCGGGGCCCATTTATCCACGCACCAACTCACTAAATGGAACTATCGTCCCCACGCTTTCACAACTTAACGACCGATCCGTACAACTCAAATTCCTCTGAAATTATCACTATTTTTGTTGAAGGGAAACTCAAATTGCAGATTCATTCAGGTCGCAAGGTCCTTGACATGTTCTAATAGCGTAAATATCATATATAATACAATGCATGACATGGTGGGACTAGTTATCGAATGGTGGCACATGATGGGACAGTGGTGTCCATTAGTGAAACATGCATTGATCAACATTATTAAAAGTAGCAGAGTTGCACCACAGTATAAGAGAGATCAATACAAAATACCTTTTGCTAAAGTCAACAACAATGACTCATCATCGATGTGACATGTTTTGGCTTTTACACCCCTCCCTTCCTATAAGTACTCCCCCTTGCCTAATTCAGCCAAATGCACCAAGGAGTGAATTGAGATCCTTGAAACATAAGAGGAGGAGGAGAAGAATCTTGGGGTTTTCAAGATGGAAGGCGAGTCTTCCCGCCCTATGAAGAGGAGCAGGCCTAGCAGCGAATTCAGGCGGCTCTCCGACCTCGAAGGACATCTGAGTGAGATGATCCAGTCGCATATGGTGAGTTGATTCATTTCAAATTTCCTGTACAACCTCTCTTTCACCTCTTCCCTCCTTTGTTTTTCTTCTTCTTTTCCAGCAGTACCCCCTCTTCCCAGGCCCGAGGAAATTTTCCAAATTACCGTGGCTTTCGAAGCTAACTTCCAACCTCTTCATTGGCATGAGTGCCATAATCACGAGGTGGCATCTTCAGGGGCTCCTGGTTCACGCCAAGCATTACCAAAAGATTCGCATGGGCTGGGCGGCTATGGGTGCGCTGGTAGAGATCTGGCATCCTCAGACTCACACTTTCATTTTCCCCACTTTTGAGGCGACCATCCTTCTTGAGGAGGTGCAACTCCTGCTTGGGTTGAAAAGATTCAAAAGGGATGGCAGGATAAAGATCATGCTGATGCCAAGGAGGGTGACTTCCGAGGTCATCCTTGGAAGCTTCATGCCGTCTGGTGTCGTTAGAAACGTCCAGACTCAGAAGGGAATTAACCTGTAAAAGCTCACGGAATGGGTCATGGATGCCCTGAGAGGATTGACAGATGATGATCGTTTGGAAGAAATCATAAAGGGATTCACAATCTGCTTGGCGGATGCTCTCTTATTCCCTTATACCAACAACATAGTGGAGGAAGATCAGCTGAGCGCTATTTGCAAAATTTGGAAAGGCAAAAGGGTGGGACCTGCCGTTCTTGCTTACCTTTACAGTGGCCTTACTGCTTCCAGCATGGGTAAGCCTCCTTTTGGTTGCGCACTTCTTCTGAATTGCTGGGTTGATTTACATTTCAAATTTGATCACCGTGAGGGGACGCCAACTACCTCGAAGATCTTTCAACAAAGCCCCCTTTACCACATAGCCGATGTGTTAGGCTTTGGTGGCAATATAGTGAATCGCGGTCCATGGCTGAAGAAACGTGAAGACTAGAGGTCTCACTTCAAAACTATGACGCAAAGCTTCTTCACTTGTGCACCGGCATGTCTACTCTCGCACAAACTCCTCACGAGGTCTTCCCCCGAAGCTGAACTCCAACCTATTGGCGCGACTGAGTTTGTTCTTTACAACGCGCATCGGTGCTGCATTCAAATCGACCTTCCCCGCCACTCGTTTCCACCATTATCTGGCACTGCTCCTTTGAGGAAGAGAGAGTTGGGCGCGGAAGTGGATGCAAATGAAGTGAAGGCCATCAAAGTGTCGTGGAAGACGAGCATCTCGGGAAAGGCATTAATGCATGTAGAGTAAGAATACGAGCTGTGGAGGGCTTATGTAACTGAACTGAGGAAGCTGAGACCTAAAGTGTCTAAGCCCCTAATGTAGCTCGCTCTGCTATTTTAATGAAATAAACGCGAAGTTAAATGGTTTTGAATTATTGTTCCCCCCTCCCTCTCTTATTTTACTCTCTTTTTTTTTCTTTTATTTCCTTTTTTATGTTTGTTATTGTTGGACGCGTCTAGGAAACATGACACATCCATTATTTTTTATTTTTACATTATATATATATTTTATCTTTTTTTTTTTATCTGACACGTCCATGCATTTGGACGCGGCAAATTATTTATATATTTTTTAGTTGACGCGTCTAGGCGCCTGGACGCGGTAAATTAATTATATATATATATTTTTAGTTGACGCATCTAGACGCCTGGACGCGGCAAATTAATTATATTTTTTTTTGTTGACGCGTCCAGACGCCTGGACGCGGCAAATTAATTATATATATTTTTTTGTAGACGCGACCAGGCGCCTGGACGCGTCAACGTTTTGAATTTGAAGGTTAAAAGGCCGCCCACGCGGCCTTTTTCCCTTTCAACTTCAAACCAACCCGCCCCCCCTCCTCAAACTTCTCTTCCCTCCCCATTCGACCTTCCCTCCCCCAATCTAGGTATATGGAGCGCGGTGGATCGAGCCAGAGAGGCGAGAAGCGGAAGCGGATCGCTTGTCGTCCGAGGAGGTCCCGGGATCACGCGGAGGAGGCCGCCGTGGAGGAGGAGGCGCTTCCCTTGGCTGTGGAAGGCCCTGAGGGACTCGGTGGAGCGAGAGAGGAAGAGCATGACCCGGTAGGCCGCCTAGAACTTCCTCTTGTTACATTATTTTGTGATTTTATGCGGAAAATGGGGCGAGAATGGCGTTTTCAAGGTGGCGGTTCTTTAATGATTGAGGTGTCCAACTCAGTGGATGCCTCAATCATTTATTTTTTTTAGATAAATAATATAAATAATAATACTAAAAAAACAAAAAAAATTATTAAGGCGTCGACGCGCCTTGACGCTTCAATATATATATATATATATATATATATATATATATATATATAATAATACTAAAAAATTCAAAAAATATGAAGGCGTCAAAGCTCCTTGACGCGTCAAGTTTTTTTTAAAAAAATAAATAATACTAAAAAAATACAAAAAAAAAGAAGGTGTCAATCCCCCTTGACGCGTCAAGTTTTTTTTTTAATATATACATTGTGTTGTTCATTATTCGTGGCTCTGTTTTCTTACTGATGTAATTTTTTTTATTTTTGTGGTGTGCAGGGTGTGATGAGAAGCCGGATCAGCTGGTTCCTGGTAGTGGCGGCGTACCGAGGGCTGCTGGACTTCCAGAGGGCCCGAGTGGACGCCATGGGGTTCGGGGCGTTCTTGCGGATCGAGCCCTTCCGGCTCGACTTGCCCCTCGTCTAGGCGTTGAGGGAGCGATGGCACGTGCCGAGTCTAGCGTTCCTGATGCCCTGGGGGCATATGGTGCCGACGCTGGAGGATGTAGTCTGGATCACCGGACTACGGGTGGACGGGGAGGCCGTCAATGGAGTCACTTACCCCCACTACAGAGAGAGTGCCCTAGAGCTGTTGGGGATGGAGACGAGCGCGACTGATAGAGACAGCAGGATAGTCGATCGGGCATGTTGAGCTATGATTTTGATGATAACTAAACTTAGTGTGTATTGCTATGGTTTTGATGCTAACTACACTTCATGTGTGATTATGTGAATGATGATAACTAAACTAAATGATTGATTGTTCATATCGATTGGTTGAATATGATTGAGTTGAACATGTACATTGAATGCTTCCTATGCATACTTTTCATGGAGCTTGGTTACATGATGCATTCATATTGGACAAATGCATATCTATTGATCTTGATCTTTAGTCAATCATATTTTCGTATGTGCCTGGCTAAATTGCTCTCATACTTTGCTCACTTGCATAGAAATAATTCTTGATCTTTAGCTTAAAGCTTTTATGGTTCAAGTGTTTGTATGCATCTTGAACATGGGCTTTCATGTATGCATTTCATACATTTATCATGTTGATTATTAAGCTAAAGTTCTAATCATTTTTATCATGGTTTTGTAGGTTGAATTCTTTGTATAATCCCTCCAAGATCAAAGGAGTTTTATGCCACAGAGTTTGAAAGGGTTGCAATGGAGTTTGGGGGTAAAATCTTAAAGTCAGGAATTTCATTGTAGCTAGGCCGACACTATAGCTAGGTCGACACTGTAGCGTGGTTGACCGCCAGGCAGATCCCGGTCGACCGAAAATAACAGAATGCATCGGTTCTATTTCCTGCAGATTTTCGGTCGACCGCCAGCCAGTTCCGGTCGACCGCCAGCCCCGAAGCCACTTTTGTTGACTTGATTTTTCCATTCCGTGGAGAGGTATCTTCACCCATTTGCTGCCCCCAATCAAGGAGGATTTTGTGGATCTAGTCTAAGGCTTGTCTAGGACCATTCAAGGGGTTATAAAACTCTCTTTTGGAGTCATAAGCCCTAGCCATCTAAGGGGATTCAAGAGAGATCCAAGGGTGATCAAGAGAGGTTAGAGGAGGTCTAAGGAAGAAGGGGTACTGTAGCCGTGAACAGTACTCCGTGCATCAAGTGTTCTTCATCCATTCTCAACCCATTGAAGGTAGATCTGAAGACAACATCCTCCAAGGAAAAGAAGCAAGCAAGGAAGCAAGGATTCAAAGGAAGATTGCCCAAGGAAGAAAGAAGAAGCAAGCAAGCACGGATCTGAGAAGAAGGTTGTACAAGGGTGAAAAGAGCAAGGTTTTCACAATCCACTGGAGGTCATTCAAGCAAGAGGGAAGGCAACATTCAGGATCAGTAGCATACGTTAAAAAGGAAGCTAAATTAGGGGATTTCTAAATTGTGCTTTATTGTGTTTCAAGTTCATATTTGTGTTTTGTATAAACTGTGAACTTGTGTGTATGTGGATCGTTGTTAGATCCGTGTTTGTGTGTGGTTGTCATGGTGTTCCATTCGTGTGTGCATAGGTCCTCCTAGATCTACGTGTATGTGTGTGGATCTATTTAGATCCGATCTTTTTAGTGTGTGGAGTGCTGCATCTATCGCAGCGTGTGTGTGTATTGATTGATCGACTTGTTGGATCGTGTTGGAGACCTCGTCTCCGTGTGTATGTGTGTGTGTGTTGGGGTGCGTCTCCGTGTGTGTGTGGGCAGACGTCGTCCTATGTGTGTGGTTGGAGCTTCGTCTCCGTTTGGGGATTTATCCCAGAGTGTAGCCTCACCGGGTTTGGTGAAGGGTGGACGTAGGATTGCCGTCGTTACATCCGAACCACCTTAAAATCCGTTGTGCACTATGGTTTGATTTGTGTGGTTTGATCCATTTCATCTTCCTCCATTCTATGTGAGTGATTAGTGTAAACTGGTTGTTCGGATTTATCCACGTGTTTATTATATAATCTACATCATCATCTAATTAAGTTTGATAAATCTGATTTGTGATCATATAGTTTTGAATCTCTTAACTAGCATTATATCACATATTTCTAAAAGGCCAAAAGTTTTCGTAAAATTGGTAAACACCCAATTCACCCCCCTCTTGGGTGTCATTGATCGCGGGACTTCAATTGGTATCAGAGCCAAGGCTCTAATTTCATAGATCTTACGATCTAGAGTGATCCAGATCAATGACTACCATTATGTACACTTTGAATTCTCCACCGGTGTTTGATGGTTGTAATTTTGATTTGTGGTAGGAAGGATGTGCAGTCTAGTCAACTCATATGATCCTAAGCTATGGAAGCTTATCTCACATGGTCCTTATGAGTTGCCTAAAGATAAATCTGTCTGGACTGCAGATTCTAAGCTTAAACATGATCAAAATTGTTTGGTTCTAAAATTGCTTATTGCTGCAGTTGATTCTAATCATTTCCCTTTTGTCTCCCATTGCAGATCCGCGAAGGATATCTTGGTTGGCTTAACCAAAGTCGGGAAGAGCATGAAGATCAATGTCTTGTGGCAGGCACGAGTGATCAAGGAGTGATCAACAAGTTGAATCAAGCTCAAAGGTAAATTCTGATTCTGATAATGAAGATGAATTTAGCTATGAGGAGTTATTGATTGCATATGATGAGCTTGCTAATAAATACGAGAAGGTTAAGTCTGAAAATAAAAAATTGAAAAAGAATGTTGGACAAAATAAATGTGATTCTCCATGTAAAGAATGCTCACACTTGAAGAATTGATTGATGGTCATGTGTTCGACATTGAAATTCATAAGGATCAAATTTCTTCTTTGAGAAATAAAAATAAAGAGCTGAGAGAGAGAGTAAGTCTTATGAACAATGGTCAAAATGAGTTTGCTCATGATAAAAATCTTGAAATAGAAAATGAGAAACTGAAGGAATTGAATAGAACCATTTCTGAAAGATTGCTTGCTTTTGAAAAAGGAAAATATATGAATATTGATCAATCTGAAAAAGAGCATGCTTTGTTGCAAGAAATTGAAAGTCATAAAACCATCAATTCTACTTTACATGAACAAGTCAATTCGTGTGAAAATAAGATGGTTTTCTATGAATTGCACGTTGCATCTCTTGAATCTGAAATCCTTGATTTGAATGCTTCACTGTCTAGATTTGTGAATGGTCAAGGAAATTTGGATAAATTGTTGGGGATGAAAGTGAACTTTCAAAGAGAAGGGCTGGGGTTTAATCCTATGAACAAGAAAAAAATTGAAAGCAAGTTATACACTTCATTTGTTCATAGCACATGTACACCCAGCACCTCTAAATCTAACTCCCAGCAACCCATTGTGCCAAGAACTCAAGCCAATCTGAGAAACAGTGTGAACGTTCAAAATGTGCATGCTAAAAACTTTCATGTGAAATCCCATGCATCCAACAAAAGAAACATGTCTTGTCTTTACCGTGAAAAATTTAGACACTTGATGCATGATTATTTCATTATGAAGAATGATGATTTGAGAGCATGTAGAAATCATACTGTTTTGAAAAATACAAAGAGAGCTTTCATCACAAAATCTCCCATGCATTGCAACCATTGTGGCAAAAGGGGTCATACAACTTCACATTGCTGGTTATTGTTGAAGAGAAAGAACTCCCACTCAACACATCATGCTCACACATTCAAATCAGTAGAACCAATGAGAAGAAAAAATGTGATGCCACGTGCTTCCCCCCATCACTTTGGCAAATCTGAGAATATTAAGCATGATTATTTTCTCATGGAAAATAATGACTTGAATGTTGTTAAAAATTAGAAATTACATGCCAAAGTTGCTGCTAACCCACAAGGACCCAAAAGGATTTGGGTACCTAATTATGTCCAATGAGAAATCTGTTTTGTAGGTGTGCCATGGGAGTGTAAAGTATGAAATCTGTTCTCATCAAGAAGGTAAGGCACACGAGTCAAGTGACTCAAGCAAAGTAAAAAGAAAAACCAAAAATGAAATCTGAACACTCAGGTGATATCCCTCTCACTTTCTTCAGTAATTGTGTCATGGTTTGATTCATATTGTGCTGAATAGTCTTGTGATAATGCACATGTCTGTACATGCATTCCATCCATAGTTGTTTGCATATCTGTGTGTATATCACTTGCCATATAGCATCTTGTTGAAGGGGAGCTTGAAATTTCTTCAAATCATACTTCATACACTGAGTGTGCATATACCTTCACCTGATGTCTTGCCAATGTTAAACATTGTGTATTCATGTCATAATGTATTGTAATCCTCCTGCCTTCGTCATCCATGATTACATAGTATATCAAATGGTGACATGTGGAAGGGTAGGTTAAGCCTGTTTAAAAACTATCACTACGCGTGAGGTGATCTTCGGATCTAAGTTCTCCGCCTGGTACTATGAGTCATTTATTTAAAAAGCTGCATATGACATTGGATTATTACTGAACATCTTGCATTCATGCACACACTAAAGGGGAGTAATCACATTCGTCATATAGGCTTAACATTTAGGTTCACACATGAGTGATGCATTGCATCTAGAGCTATCTAGGGGTGTTGGTTATTAAAATTATTTGTCATGTCATTATTAATAAATTTGAATCGAAATTGACAAATCAAACCTTTCTATCTTTGGATGCAGATTATACTCCCAAAATCTAAATGATGATGGGCTAAGCTTGAATCAACTGGAAGAATACCTTACAAGGATGAAAATGATGAGAACCCTCTCAAGTTGCTACAAGAAGATGGGCTACTTTGTGTAGAACAACTTCCAGGATCGACTCAAGTACAAGGTGGTGAAAGTCTTGAACGTGTTGAAGTAAGTACCCAAGATATGGTATGAAAAGCGCGAATCTATTTTAACCAAGAATGGGTTCAATAGGTAAACTTGATCAACCACGTCTCACAAAGCAAATCAGGTAAAAGACTTCTTAGTGGTTCAAGTATATGTGGATGATATCATTTCTGAGCTACTAATAATGCATTTTGTGAAGATTCTGTAGGGATTGTACAAGAAGATTTTAAAATACTCTCATGAGTAAACTGAATTTTATTCTTCTTTGAATTACAGGTGAAAGGCTTGGAAGAAAATGGATTCTCAAGGCAAAGGTAAGAAAGTAAAAGCTAAAATATCAACCCTCGTGAGGTTGGTGATTTTAGTGATTGAAGGCTTCCAATATTGTCTCCTAAAATAAGGTAATTCAACCTTGTCAATTCATGCAATGGCCGTCTTTGTCACTTGGTGACACTCTCAAGTGACAGGTATTGATTCTAAAAACTTGAATTGTCATTTACTGACATGTTGTGATAAATGTGTCTAATTGATTGAATAAAATTAAAAATCTTGAAAGATGTGTATGAAGTGGTTGCATATTGAATAGTCTCAATTTGAATTGCATGATCACACTTGAATTGAATTGCATATCTGGTATATCAAATAGCTTCTGTGGAAGAGTGGATCATGTCCACTTGGAAGCATTCCCTATGCGTTGAGCTGGGTCTTCGGACTAAAATCTCCGCCTCGTACTAGATCTTGAAAATTATGATTGGTTGATTTGTGAATGAATCCTTGAGCTGAGTTATGTAAATTGAAAATATGTTTGTGATTAAATGATTCATACATTTGACTTTTGGATGAATTCTCATTTCAACACTTGTGAATGACTTTAAAAATCTGATTTTGAACAATTCTGAAAATTGGGTTGCATTGCTTAATTTTAATCATTTATGCACCCTTATTCATAAAGGTCATGTCATGAAAAATATTTGATGATTCATGAATAGAATGTGGATGATTCAATGAGAATTTTGTCACACTGACTTGAAAATCAAAGCTCTCATCTTGCTTTTGCATCATGTCTTCCATTCTCATACAGTTACAGGTTGCATGCATCGAATCCAATGCATTAGGTGCATTTAGTTCACTCAAATGAAAAACTAAAAACTCACACTTTGCACCTATGTTAATTTTGCATTACATTAGAATTCATGCATTAACTGCAGTTAGCTCATTCATTTGATATCATAAGCTTTGCACTACATTGCATTTTATCTTGGCATATTGTATTTCCATTCCACTACTATATGATCAAAGGCTGCATTACATCAGTACTCATGCATTAGCTGCATTTAATTGGTATCCATTTGTTTGGTATCAGTTGCATATTTGCATTGCATGTTGCATACATTCCCTCTACATGCTTGCTTGCTAATTATATGTTATCCACCCCCATCCTTTTCGTTTCAATGGCCTTATGTCTTCTTGATAAATAATGCTACATTTGAGTCATTATTGGAGTGTTTCATGTCGTACACTCTGGGGGAGTTCTTATTTCATAAGTGCATCTATTTAGGGGGAGCTACCCTGTTATGAGTTCATGATATTTTCGGTATACATGCTGAATCAAATTCGTACACTTCATGCACAAAATGTGAAAATGAGTGTTAAAGATAAGGATATATGAATTTCTTTTTAACACTCTCGAGATGTTAAACTTGTTGCATATATGTTGAAGAGACAGTTGAGGAAAAAGCTGCCTACCTATCTTTGTTAAAAAATCTGAAATGAAAATGAAAGATAGAGCAATGCTCGGTATCACTGAGTAAACTGGGCACATGTCACCTGAGACGTGATGTGGTTCATATCTGAAAAGTGTTGACTAGTATCTCTGTTCATAATGAGGTGAAATGGTTCTGTATTCCGAGTAACCGGGGATTCTGGCATGAGCTCCATGTGTCTACTCGCGTAAAAAGGAATTATTTGAACCTGATCACTCTTGAAGAATTCTGACTATCTGTGAGAATGGTTAAGTTTAAAAATGACGGTGAAAACTCTTTGTGGTAGAGCTTAGCCTCCAATACGCTATTCTCAAAATTGAAGTGCAGTCTGTAAGATGTCTCCCTGTGTTAATCTGAAAATCTGAATATTCATATTGCAACTATCATTTTTCTTGTTACTCACTTACACTTTGGAAATTTGATTCATTATGTATTCTGAAAATGGATTAACTGTATTAGCAATTGCATGAATCTTCTATATGATTGCACAATCTCCCATGTGTTATAAGTGAATATTTCAGTTGCTATGACCCTCATGCACCCTTCTTATACCCATTCCCTCTTAAATAAGTACGGGGGAACTGTGTTGCATGTATATATACGTATTTATCTGTTTGTTTATACATCTCACATATCATTACATGCATATGTTTCATCTCATGCATTTCAAACCACAAATCAAAAATGAAAAATATGAAAATAATGAAAACTCAAAAATTGAATGGACTTCACATGCTGCACACTTGTTAAATAAGGTTTGGATTTTGTTTGACCAAGGGGAGAAGCGTGAAATCAACTCTACTCATCCTAGCACGTCCAAATAATCAACAATTGGTATCCTATCATGCCAACCATTGGTATCTCCAAAATAAATAAAAATCTGCAACATGAAAATCAACAAAACATGATTTGGTGCCTCCTAGACATTCCATGAACCAACTTGTTTATCATTTTCTCCTTCATCATGATTTGGTGCTTCATCAGAATTACCATTGTGGGTCTTTGTTCCTTGCTCATTCATCATGCTGCTATTTGAACCTCTGTGGTTTCCTCCCTTCATCTTGATAGTGTTCATGTGGGAGAATGTTTGGAATTACCCTGCCTGTTGATAATGTCAAAGGGGGAGCAAGTTATGTTGTTAAGGGAGACGGCTTTGCCTTATCTCACTTTTTGATAATGTCAAAGGGGGAGAAAAAAGATGATTCATGCTTGCCTTTGTGATGATTCTTGATTGCCCTTGTCAGGAGAAAAAGATTCATGATTGCCATGTGTAAGGGGGAGAAGAACATGTTGTATCATCATTTAGTTTGTCATCATCACTAAGTTTGTCCTCATTCATCACTAAATTTGTCATCATCAAAAAGGGGAGATTGTTGAGCTATGATTTTGATGATAACTAAACTTAGTGTGTATTGCTATGGTTTTGATGCTAACTACACTTCATGTGTGATTATGTGAATGATGATAACTAAACTAAATGGTTGATTGTTCATATTGATTGGTTGAATATGATTGAGTTGAACATGTGCATTGAATGCTTCCTATGCATACTTTGAATGGAGCTTGGTTACATGATGCATTCATATTGGACAAATGCATATCTATTGATCTTGATCTTTAGTCAATCATATTTTCAAAGTGTTCACTTGTATATGTGCCTGGCTAAATTTCTCTCATACTTTGCTCACTTACATAGAAATAATTCTTGACCTTTAGCTTAAAGCTTTTATGGTTCAAGTGTTTGTATGCATCTTGAACATGGGCTTTTATGTATGCATTTCATACATTTATCATGTTGATTATTAAGCTAATGTTCTAATCATTTTTATCATGGTTTTGTAGGTTGAATTCTTTGTATAATCCCTCCAAGATCAAAGGAGTTTTATGCCACAGAGTTTGAAAGGGTTGCAATGGAGTTTAGGGGTGAAATCTTAAAGTCAGGAATTTCATTGTAGCTAGGCCGACACTGTAGCTAGGTCGACACTGTAGCTAGGTCGACACTGTAGCGTGGTCGACTGCCAGGCAGATCCCAGTCGACCGAAAATAACAGAATGCATCGGTTCTATTTCCTGCAGATTTTTGGTCGACCGCCAGCCAGTTCCGGTCGACCGCCAGCCCCGAAGCCACTTTTGTTGACTTGATTTTTCCATTCCGTGGAGAGGTATCTTCACCCATTTGCTGCTCCCAATCAAGGAGGATTTCGTGGATCTGGTCTAAGGCTTGTCTAGGACCATTCAAGGGGTTATAAAACTCTCTTTTGGAGTCATAAACCCTAGCCATCTAAGGGGATTCAAGAGAGATCCAAGGGAGATCAAGAGAGGTTAGAGGAGGTCCAAGGAAGAAGGGGTATTGTAGCCGTGAACAGTACTCCATTCAGCAAGTGTAAGTATGAAATGCGGATCTTTTCTTTTGGTGCAAATGTATGTGACATTAATCTATATGCTCATGAATGCAGGATGCTCGTGACACTATCATCACTGACCTGCGGGCCCAGCTGGCAGACGCCAGGCGACAGTTAGCAGTCACTCGTCAGGAGCTGGACATCCTGGTGAGTCCATGCAATGCATAATCATTTTTTTTGTCACCTGGATTCCTGATGCTTAGCCCCTTACTGTCGTTCATTTCTATGTTTTAGCGTGCCCATCAAGCGGCGGCGACCGGGATGGCTGGTGGAGCGGCCTCCAGCTCGCGAGCCCCTCCTCTGGAGGTCTCTTCTCTCCAAGAGCAATTGGCGGGCGCGGTGGCCCGTGCTGAGGAGGCCGAGCGCGACCAGGCGACTCGGGTGAGTGTTTGCCTGACCCGGGTCCCCTTTCTACATATTCCCTTTCCTTTATTGACTTCAATGGGGATATGGGCTTTGACAGGTGGCAGAGATTCGAGATGCACTGGCTCGTGCGGTCCGTGCAGAGGAGGAGTGTGACGCCTGGGTGGCAGAGCGCAACGCTCAGATAGCGGAGCTAGAGGAGGACCGACGACGACGGGAGGCTGAGGAGCTTCCTCGTGACGCGCTAGAGTTGCAGATTACCCTTGAGGTGTCGAGGAGAGAGGCAGAGAGAGAGGGGGCAGAGAGGAGGGCTTTAGAGGCCCAGATGACGGAGCTCCGAGTGAGCCTTGGTACGGCAGAGGGGAGGCTACGAGAAAGCGAGGAGCGGTACCAGAGAGCGAAGGAGCGCGGGGCGCGACTTTGACAGTCTGGTTCTTTCTCTATAGGCAGCTTCCTAGTTTCTTCAGCCGAGGAGTGGCGCCGTGCGTTCGAGGCCTGCTAGGCACCACAGGGTGAGGCGAGCACTGCCTCTTAGAGTTCGCAGAGGCCCCCTAGAGATCCACGCTAGAGGAGAGAGAAGAGGGATGATCAGTGGGATGACCAGGAGAATGGTGGTGAGAGTTAGAGAGTGATTTGTACACCCACCATCATCACTTATGATGTATATGACAGACAGTTTGTTATATGGAATGGTTTCTTTTCTGTTACTTGACTATCTATTGTGCACATACCTTCCCTCACGCTTCTTCGCTTTTACTTACTTCCTCGCGACACGTTTTACAGGATCTTGCCCCAAAAATGGAGAATTACGCCTTGTGCAGAGGGCATACCATCTTCCCCTCCCCCCTTTTGGGACGTCTAGGTGCGAAGACGCGTTCTAACCTTTTGAATTCAAATTTAAACCACCGAGAACCGTGGGGCGGCCCTTCTTCTTTCCTCTTCCATTCGCAAAACACACCTTCTGCTTCCAAGATTTTCTCGCCTAGCTTCGTCTTTTTCCACCCTTGATCCATGGAGTACGGTGAGCCAAACCGTGGTGAAGGGAGAGGGGGACGTGGAACTCCTCGCCCAAGGAGGGTCGTGCAAGAGCACAGAGAGGCGGCCACGGAAGAGGAAGGGCCTCTTCTGGCACTCGAGGGACCCGAGGGGCCCGAAGACATGGAGGGAGGCGAGCATGGCCCGGTAAGTTCCTTGATTTCCACCTCTTTAATTTCTTTAGTTTTGTAGCAAACAAGTAGAGAGGGAGAAGAGGGTTCGGTGAGTGTTGCCCTTGAATGATGAACACGTCTTCGACAGGAGACGCCCCTTCCTCTTTTTCTTTCTTTTTTTTATTTTTTTTCTTTTTTTTAATGATGTGGCCCTTCCTTTTTGATGCGCAGGGTATGACAAGGATCCAGGGCTTGGCCGATGAGTGGGCGAGTGCGGATGAGCCGAACCGTGTCGGGGGAGAGAGACGTGGCAAGGAGAAACTTGAAGACTGGCGCATACGTCTCCCTGCTCAGTTCCAAGATGGGCAGCAAGGTGGTGCACCTGTGCAGGAGAGTGCCGACTACTTGCGGCAGTGCAGGGAGAGCCATGTGGGGCCTCTTCAGCTCGGGAGACGGACAGAGGTGAAAGAAGGGCCCCAATTTTTCATTTTTTGTTTTTTTTTTGAAATCCTGGGGCTTAGCCGATGGCTATTATTTTGTCTATTCCAGCGTGCCCAGCAGGCCGCGATGGCAGGGATGGCCGGCGGATCATCTTCCAGCTCTCACGCTCTTTTTCTGGAGATCGCCTCCCTCTGGGAGCAACTTGCCAGTGCAGTGGCCCGCGCGACCCGGGCTGAAGAGGAGCGTGATGCCTGGGCAGCAACCATAGCAGAGCTGCGGCATCATGATGACGAGAGGCCGACTCTAGACATCATGGAGTTAAGGGTCTTCCTCCATGTGGCAAGGAGAGAGGCAGAGAGGGATAGAGCGGAGAGGGAGAAGGAGAGGGAGGAAAGAAAGGCAGAGCGACAGCAGGATCGGGATGAGAGGAAGGCCTTGGAGGCCCAGGTGATGGAGCTCCAGTTGGGCCTTCGAGTTATGGGCAGAGGCTAGAAGTCATGGAGACGCGCTACGAGAGAGCACGAGAGTTCGGGGTGCGACTCCGCCAGTCTGGCCACCTTTCTATAGGTGACTTCTTCGCCACGCCAAGGGAGCAGCAGTGAGCCGTCGCTGCTGAGCAGGTGTTGCGGGGTGAGGCGCGTACTACTTCACGGAGCTCCAGAAGGCCCCTGAGGGACCCTCACCTTAGGGGAGAGGAGAGGGATGCCTAGAGGGATGAGTGTGACGGCGATGGCGAGAATTAGCAAACTTGTGGGCCTGCCTCCTCTCTTACGATGTTCATGACTGTGATGTTTATGACAGTTTATGTAGACCAATGAATGGAGTGATTTGGTTTTTGTTGCTTATGTTCCTTCTTCTCTACGCTTCTTCTCCTTCACACTATTCCCATGTGATGTGCTCGACAGGACCCGATCGTGAAACGGAGAATCGTGTCTAGTTGCGACCATTTTTCCACGAGAATTTGCCATCAAAGTCAACAACGACGGCGCTTAGCCCCTCTTGGGGATGACCTTTCGACCTTCCCGGATGACTTTTACAACAGGACAGGGCATCCCTAGACTACGTAGGGAGCGAGTCATCACATCACACCATCCAATTAATTACCATGCGCGAGCGGTGAACTGACACATGGGACCGCAAGGAAGGTGCCCTAGCACGAGGGTCATAGGTGATGGAGGCAGTCTTGGCTCGTGCTTCTCCCATTTCTATAAATACCTCCCTCGTTCATTCTCCCAGGGACATCGAGAGCCCACTCGACGAGTACAATTTTCCACAGAAGAGGAGGAACTAAGAATTCTAAGGTTGGGATGGAGGGCAAATCTTCCCACTCCTCGAAAAGAAGCAGGTCCAGTGGTAGCAGTTCCAGGAAACTCTCGGACCTTGAAGGGCACTTCAGTGAGAGGACCCAATCATAACTCGTAAGATGAGCTTTCTCACCTCTTCTCTCGTACTTTCTTCCTTTTTTCTCCTTTGACAAAGGCTCCTTTTCAATTATTGTGTATGTGCAGAGCGCGATGAAATCACACATTTCATGGGAGCTAGTAGTGGTAGCATACAGGGGTCTCTCGGATTTTCAGAAGGCCAGGCTAGACGTGATGGGGCTTGGAGCCTTTCTCCGGATCGAGCCAGTCAAGCTCGACCTCACCCTCGTCCAAGCATTGCGTGAAAGGTGGGATCCAATGAGCCGTGCCTTCTTGATGCCTTGGGGGCACATGGTGCCTAGCCTGGAAGATGTGGTCCGAATTACGTGCCTCAAAGTGGATGGCGAGACGCAGACTAGCGTCACATACTCCGACTACAGAGAGGCTGTTCAGAGGTTACTAGGGGTGGACCTGGATGATCGCAAGAACAGATCCATAGCCAAGACACCTATCATGGAGACGTTGGGGCTTATTGATGTTCGTCCACGTGATGATGAGTCCTTGGAAGAGTTCACGGAGAGGACTGAAAGAGGGTGCCGCGCCGTCTATTGCATAGATGTGAGCAATTAGGAGAGAGCCAACATGGATTTAAGGAGATTCCTCTTTTTCCTGTTGGGGAAATTGTTGCTGGGCTCGAAAGGAGACAGCATTCATTGCCACTTCTTAGAATTCCTGGTAGACCCTGAGAAAGTGGGGCGATACGCCTGGGGAGCAGTTATGCTGGCGCATCTATTTACGGGTCTATCTGAAAGGGTAGATCGAGAGATAACAGTGAGTGGTTTCACGCCGTTCATCCAGGTACCCCCCCTTTTCTCTTTTTTTTATTTTTTATATATTTATATATATATATTATTCATTTTTTATTGATGATACATGACGGTGCAGTTGTGGAGCTATTATTACCTCCCAATGGGAAAGGCTCGTCATTGGCGCCCAGTGGCGGTGCCGTTGGCAAGGTGGTGGTAACCCATTACGAGCCCGGCCCCTCTATCCTACCAGCTGATGGTGTTAAGACGCGAGTTGCAAGAGTTCCCCGCAGCAATGGTGGTTATCATTTTTTTCTTTTTCTTTTTCTCTTTTTTTTGTGATTAAGAAGAGGTGTGTGACCTGACCTAGGTGGTCTGGAGGCCTTATGAGGGCATGACCGACGCCGATCAACCATGGGTCATAACTAGTCGTGCTCGGTTCGGACGCGACCTCCGGATCCACTGTCTAAATGAAATCGAGCCACTTCGGCTACGATTGGCCATGAAGACCTTAGGGCTCGCCCAGGAATGGCTGGACATGACTACAACATCACGTGTGGGGAGGAAGACGCGTGGGCCCACGACCTCCGTTGATTAGAGAGTGCGGTTCCCCGAGCAATATGAGGACTGGCAACGGGATGGCACTCCCGTGGAGTCACATGCTCAAGACAGCGAGGATTATCTATGCCTCTATAAGGCGATGTATGTAGAGCGACTCCATCCCGAGGGGACTGTGGAGGTGAGCATATTTTTCTTTTCTTTTTTTCTTTTTTTTGTATGTTAACCTATGCCCTAGCCACAGGATGTTCACGACACTATGATAGCGAACCTGCAAGCTCGCCTGCTAGGCATGGAGCGGCAATTACATGATACTCGCGCAGCCTTGAGTTCTTCGGTAAGCCTACATACACACGATCATAGACCAAGATTCATGGTGCTAGGTCCTCAGTGTCACCTTATGTGTGTTGCAGCGCGCCCAGCTTGATGCGGCTTCCTCAGTAATGAGGGCGGATGGTGTCTCTTCCAGTTTATGGATCCCCACGTTCGAACTCGATTTGCTTCATGAGCAGCTTGCTCATACTACGCAGCGAGCCGCGGAGGCAGAAGGAATGCTCTTCACACAGGTGAGAGTCTTTCCATTGAATTTCACTTATCCAAGCCTCCACATATCTGAGATGACGGTTATGACAGACGAAAGAGGTGCAAGATGCACTTGCCCGCACTATGCAGGGGGAAGCCAGAATAGCGGAACTGGAGGAAGAGTTGCGACATCGTGCAGATGATGGCTCTTCTTGGGACGCCGTGGAGCTGAGGATCACCCTTCAACTGGAAAGGGAGGACAAAGAGAGAGAACGTGCGGAGAGGGAAAGAGTCACCGGAACAGAGAGAGTCGACAGATTGGCTGAGAGAGAGGAGCGGAGGGCCATGGAGGCCCAACTATTTGAACTCCGATCCAACCTCGGTGTCACGCCCCGAGCGCGGAAGGAACCCAGGAAAAACGTGATGAGTTTATATCAATCATGTCAATCAGAGCAAGTAGAATTTCGACATCAAAACAGAGTGCGCAATAAGACAAGAATTTTAAAACATAACCAAGTACTGATACCATTGATAACAACTTAACCATTAAAAAAAATCACATAACTCCAAGACTTAATGTTACTAATCAGGCCCACAAGCCTTAAATGTTACAAATTTTGAAATAGCAAAAGATCTAACGACAAGACTCCAAGGAATGAACTAAGGACGACTCGACACGATAAGGTGTAGTAGCATGACGCTTGCAGATTCTACGCTCGTCACTCTTGCTCCTGCCCATCCGAGTCTGAGTCAGGGTCTGTATTATCTGAAAAGTTGGGGAAAGGAACTTGATGAGCGAACGCTCAGTAGGAATTATATCTCAAGAACTAGCAATTGGTTTAAGTAATTACCTCTTCCAAATGAAAATGCAAGTCTAGCATGTCAATCATGTAAAACAGAATGCGATGGAATTGAACATGATAACGAGAGGAAATAACACGTACTATCGATCCAAGATAGGGAATTTCAAGTATTCAAGATTTCAAGTATTTGAACGAGTACTAAGTATATCAATAAAGTTTTTTTCATGTCATGAGATAATGGCTATTAACAAGCGAGTACTTTGCCCATTCCGGGCCACGCAGTTCGTGTCAAGTCAATCAAGTCAAGCACGCGAGAGAGAGAGAGAGATAGTGGAGTGTCGTAGATTCAAGCAAATACTTCGGTGCAATGCCACACCGTGATCAATATAACTCCCATGGGCATAAGTACTTTCAAGTGCTCCCCCCAAGATCAGATCGGACCCTATATGCGCGGACATTGTTACATGTAATATCTAGACAACCACTTTAGTGATAGCCATAGAATTCCAAGAACAAACTCATGTAGAATATTAAGGTAGATTCGTGGATAGGTTCCACAGAATTCAAGGAAGAACATTAGATGGACAATGATAAAACCAACGATAACCATGACATGTCGATAACCTGAGTAGAATCGGTACCTTAACTAGGTAGCCGTGATAACTTGAGTGGATGACTAAACCTGTCACCAATCAAGGGACATGAATCAAGCTGAGAGATTGACCCCATCTATAAGGGACTCAATCCAAGACATCGCCTAGTGGAATGTCATCATTCCACTGGCTAGGATTATTCTCTCATGGACCAAGATGGCACCATGAGAGGGCCGGTTTACCACAAGACGTGGCAATCAAAGGTACAAGGTGTTTAAGGTACAACCAGCTCAGTCGGCCTTGAGAGAATCCAAGGCTACGAGGAGACTTACGGAGGTCCCAATGACTAACTTGCCAGTCTGAAGGAACAGAATGTCCAACGGAGGGCTCGTATGTCACCGAGAGTTGAGGTGTATACGTGAACCAATCATGAAACAGGGACTCCATCTATGGACGTGAGATGAGAGTGCCAGAAGACCCACGGTATAGGTCAAAATCGGAAGAAAACTGTGAGAACATGAATGTGTTAATTATAAAATTCATGTCCAACCAATTCTATAATTAACTATAATTAAATAAACTTATATTACTTGACACCCGTGAGTGGCGTCATTTATTAATTAGCGTCCTCTTGGAGGGACGTTAATTTTATGATTTTTAACTTAATTTATTTATCAAGAATTCACGTCAATATCTATTTAATTGAATAATTTCAAAAATGTACATTCAAAGAGATATTAATTTATATAAAATAATTTAAAAAAAATAGAATATATGATAATTATGTGAAAAATTCAAGGATTCCAAAAATATATTTTTTATAATTTTCTGTTGCATAGTCTAGTAGATATGGATTTTCCAAGACATAATTACAAGTTATATGTATATATATATTTATATATATATAATAAATGATTTTGACGCCTTTGTACAGTGGCGTCAAAAGAAGTTGACGACTTTTAACATGTCATCATTTCAATAAGGTGTCAAACTTTAATATCTATTTAATTGATTAACTTCAAAAACATATATTCAAAGACATATTTATTTATATAAAATAATTAAAAAAATAAAATATATGATAATTAGGAGAAAAATTCAAAGATTCTAGAAATATATTTTTTATAATTTTATGTGGCATAATTCAATAGATATAGATTTTCAAAAGTCTAGTTACAAGTTTTATATATATATATATATATATATATATATATATATATATATATAAGATTTGACGCCCTTTCCTATGGTCGTCCAAAGCAATTGACGACACTCAAGTTGTCATCATTAACAATTTGTCTCAACTTTTAGTCCTCTCGTTTTTCGACGTAACTACGTCGGAATTGAGCCGATGATATACCAAAATGACGGGCTCGAAAAAACTCTACCTAACTAGACATTCAAAATAATTTTTTGTTGAGAGATGGGAGATCTTGAGATAGGGGGCATGAAAAACGGTGCAACCACTCTCACTATCTCGATCTCCATCCCACTAGTACGCCCATAAATTTTCATGGCCAAAGGAGACTCCGATACCCACGTATAAATTATTAAGGCGAAAACTCCATAACTAACTTCTATAGTATTAAACCAAAATACGTAGTAAAAATCATGCAGAAATATCATGTGAGTTTTTAATCTAATTATAATCTTTGGCATGAAGAGAGAACACCTACAATGATGAATTAAAATTTTTTTGTTTGGGCTACGAAACTTGAGAAAACCTACCTTTTGGAAGATTGGAACGATGCACAGGATGAAGATTTGGCGTTGTTACGGTACTCTGTTTTAAACAGAGCCACCGCAGGAGGAAGAAGGTGATGAAGCTCTCCCCTTCTTACGTCTGCCAATAGGACGAGGGTGCAAGTGCTCGCCCCTTCACGTTGCAGTCAGCAGGAAGAAGAGGAAGAAGCTCGGAGGACAACGAACGGCCCTCAGTTCTCTGCAAGATGATGAAAAAAAAGTGAGAGGAGTGTTGTTTCTCTTTCGTCAAAACAACAACAACAGAAGGAAGAAGGATCGACGTCCGACGCTAGGATGGCAGCAACAGAATAATCCCTCGATCACGCCAGCGGCAATTGCCTTGGCTCGTTCGATTAACTGGGTATTTATAGGGAAAAACTTCTTAGGGGAGTTGTGATCGGGGTTAGAAATCAAATGGCAGCAGGTTCCCTTATTTTAACTCTCAGGGAAAATGACGTCTGATATAAGGGCATTTTTTCATTAAATAGCGCCTTAACTAAAGGACGTATTTTCATTAAATAGCGCCTTAACCAAGGTCATCTTTTACTTTTCTATATTTAGCCACTTGTTTCTAATTTTCTTGTTATGAATTAGCGCCCAAGTACACCGGCGTCATTATTTAAAATAGCGCCCAGAAGGGCGTTATTTCCTATTACCCTATGACGCCCAGGATGATGGCGTCATTTCTAAAATTGACGCCCTTGGCAAGGGTCTTCAATTAATGAAATAAGGCCTTAATGGGGGGCGTTATTTCATTTTGGCCCATTTTTTTTCTTTTAAGTGTAAGGCCCATTATCAGTTTGGGCTATTTCCATTCATCGAAATTTTATTGTTATTATTATTATTTTTTATTTCATGACTAATATTAATATGTATAAATTTCGGGGTGCTACACTCGGTCTTGCTGAACAATGGCTAAGAGATGGTGAAGAGCGTTACCGAAGAGCACGAGTGCGTGGTTTCCGTGTTAGTAGCTTATTTGCCTCCCCTGTCGATCGACGGGGAGCAGAGACGGGAAGAGGGGTACAGAGCAGTAGAGGCCCCTCCTTGTATGGTTTGACAACACCTTCCAGGGTTCCTCGCCTGGAGAGCGCAGAGATGGGTAACTCTGAGAGAGAGGATGAAACTTAATGTACAACTTCTAGAAGGAAATAAAGGAAGGAATGTTCAGTTTCATGTCTTCTGTCTTCATTCATATTTTTCAATTCTGTACACATTGCTCAATGAAACAAGTCAGTTTTTTCATTCTGACTTGGCCCCTTGCTTAAAGGGTGGGCGATTGTTTTGAGACTTGCCTTGATAACGAGTCAATGGGCCAAGCCTTTATCAATTAAGGCAAGAGCAAAGATGATGAATGCAACATACGGACACACAAATTGGAACAAAATGTAAAATGTAACACACAAATGAGATCACACAGATGCAATTTTTTTATTATTTTTATTAAATTTTTTATGTGTTGTTTTTTTATTTTTTTATATTTTTTTTGAAGGACACTTGCTATCACAACGGGCATGGTTCTTGGACCATGGGTGTTTAAATTGTTCTCAAGTAGCTTAATGCAGGGTTAACGTGCTCCAAGAGAATTTCCACTTCGGGACTCACCTGACGGCATCTTCCGAGGGCCACTTCAATTTTCTCTCTCTCTCTCTCTCTTTTTTTGAGTGACTATTCTTATGGCACCTGACTCTTATGAAGACAGGGTTTCTTACTAACCTCCCAGGTATCCTGTGTGTACATCTAGATTGATTTGGGCCCTTAGACTCCTCAAATGATAATCCTGCCGGTTTAGACTTAACCTGATGACAAAACCATCATACCATGCTTAAGCTCTCAGTTGCTTCCGACCGCAAGGATGCACCAAAAGAGTGTTCGAGGTAAAGGATTTTCCCGACCAGGGTCTATTTCCTCACAACTCTAGGTGGTACAAGATGGAACACCTTGGAATCCTAATGGTCAACCGCGCGACGCTGACCCGGAATCAGACGTCGTCGCACCTACTGCTGACGTGCTTGCATTGACCTAAGCCCGAGGTTGAAGTAAGAAGTCACCGAGGTGGTAGATAGAGGTCTTGATCGGCCAGAAATACCGAGACTCCTTCGTGGCGATGGCTTCTGCTTTTCGAAGTAGACAACTATATGTGTGTTTTGCTAAAACGAGGTTGCTTGCCTTAGCGGGGCGTGTCTTTCAGGATTTCAACTGATCTTTCATCTTTGAGGGGAGAAAGAAGAGTACGGTGGGGGAAACCTTCCGAGAGGACCGGTAAAACCGTTAACCCGACGAGCTAACCGGGACCTACCCGACCTTTCCCTTTTGGGCGACTTCGGACCAAACCTCGAACAAGATTACGTTGCCCCTTTACGGAATTTAGCCTTTGTTTTAAGGGGTTTTCGCTTGTCGAAATCAAGCACGGCCACGACCAGGCTCTTTTTCTTTTTTCTTTTTTTCAGGGAGACATGATAATTCGATATGTGGGAATCCCTCTTGTATGCATGCGGGGACACTGCCCTCTTCTCGTGCTCTGACTCGAGTTCGAGGAGATGAATCCTACTCTCGCCTTCAGGGTATGGTATTTTGGTTCCTTTTTGCTCAGCATTTTAAGGGCGCCGGCTGTCTCATTAGGTCGAGAAAGAAGAGAACAAAGATTACGACTTTCCTGGAGACCTTCGAGTACAGCCCCACAATAAGCAATACTACCATTTTTTTTGCTAAAATAGATGCATGTGTGTGTGTGTTGTTTCTTTTTAGTGGGCGCAAGCCGACATGATCGGACAGGAATCTCCACGGTTCTGGCGGGCCAAGACCCGAGACCTACCGAACCTTAATGGGTCCTATCCTATTATGAACGACAGATGCAAAGACTTGACTGCATAATGAACACCAGGCATTCTCTTTTTTGTTTCCTTTTTTTTATTTTGTTGTTTTTTTTTATTTTTCTTTTTTTTGAAGCTTCCCTCGAGTTCCGCTTCGTTTGATCCCAAAAGTGGGGTGTAGGAGTGTGTGCAGGTTAACCCTGAGTTAGACTACAAAGACCGAAGAGTGAATTTCCAGCTCCGATGATTCTCGTACCATGCCAGTTGTTACACATATCTAAGGGTAGTATTTCTTAAGATAAAGTCCATTCCAAGGGTGGGATAACTTGGTCCCTTCGGCATTGACTAACTTGTAGGCGTTGCTAGGGTACGCAGCCTGAACCACATATGGTCCTTCCCAATTGGGTTGAAGTTTAGAACGCGGCCCTCCAGGTTTGACAAAAATTCTTTTTACGACCATCTCGTCGACTTTAAATTTTCTCCCAATGACTTTCTTTTGGTAAAAGCGAGCGAGTCTATTTTGATAAACACGTGCATGCTCGGCAGCGGCCAGCCGCTTCTCGTCTAAGAGTTCCAACTGGGTAAGAAGTGAATTACGACGTTCATTGAGGGGAAATTCCTTATCCAATTATACCCTGAGAGAAGGAATCAGAGTCTCGTACGGGACTACCGCTTCCATCTCATAAGGGCAAACAGAGTCTGCCCGATGGGGGTACGGATCGAAGTGTGATAGGCCTATAGAGCTTCGATAAGCTTTTCTGGCCAGTCTGAGAACTTACTAGACTCGCAGGTTTTCTTTATGATTTTGATCAATGTTTTGTTGGTGGCCTCCGCCTGGCCATTACCTTGTGGGTAATAAGGTGATGAATGATGCAATGCGATTGTGTACCTTTTGCAGAGGTCTTGAAGGTCCTGAGAAATGAACTGTGGTCCATTGTCGGTGACGATTGCGCTTGGGATGCCGAATCTGGTGAGGATGTTCTTCACGATGAACTTGCAGACTGTTGACGTCTTGATTTCTGCGTAAGCTTCAGCTTCGGCCCATTTGGTGAAGTACTCCGTCGCAGTGAAGATGAAGGATTTCTGCTTGGTGAGGGAGTTGGGATCACCTAGGGGACCAATGATGTCGAACGCCCACATGGAGATACTGGATGAAGTGAGGAAGATGGTGAATGAATCTTGTGGGCGTGAAGCTGACACTTGACGCACCTACGGACATAGACAGCACAATCATCTTCCATAGTGGGCCAGTAAAAGCCTTGCCGAATGATCTTCTTAGCAAGCATTTGGCTATTTACATAGCCACCGCACACACCCAAGTGTGTTTCCTCTACACATTTCCAGACCTCATTGTCATCGAGACATCTTAAAAGAACACCAGTAAGACTTCTCTAATACAGTAGACCTCCAACCAACGTGTACTTCTGGGCCACCCTTCTTATGGCTTTCTTATCTTTTAAGGTGGCTCCTTCAAGATAAGACTGATCTTTGCAATATTTGACGATTTCATAGAACCAAGGTTTCTCCTCATCGGCCAGTTCTTCTTCAAATTCTGCCAACATGATTTCCCTCTTCTCAAGAATTTCCCCTTCCTGAAGCTTCCGTAGGACTCTTTCTTTGATTTTTTAAAGGTAAGGGTCCTGAACAGCAGGGACGAGGCACTTGTAGACGGTGATGGATTCAGACCATACTCCTAAAGGGAATTTAAAAGATGACGCCAAGGAGGCGAGGGCATCGGCCAGAATGTTCTGTTCGCGAGGAACATGGACAAAGATCAGTTTGGTGAACAATTTGGCATAAGCGGAGACCAGCTCTTGATAGGGCTTGAGCTTGGGATCGTGGGTGCGATATTTGGTAAGCACCTGGCAGAGAACAAGTTGACTATCACCCACGACTCGCAATTCGGTGATATAGAAAGAATTGGCTAGTTCCAGACCAGCTAGAAGAGCCTCATATTCAGCAATGTTGTTGGTGACTAGGAATGCGAGATGAAACGCCTCTGGAATGGTGACGCCCTCGGGCGTCAGAAGGACAATGCCAATACCATTCCCTTGGGAATTCAGAGCTCCATCAAAATATAATATCCACATTGGCTCATCGGATTGAGTGACGGACATTAGTTCCTCATCTGGAAACTCTGATCGGACATGATCGAACTTGGGGAGAGGATGGTGAGCGAGATGCTCGGCTATAGCATAGCCTTTAATTACCTTTTGCTGGATGTAGGTGATGTCAAATTGAGACAAGAAACTCTGCTAGCGTGCTAGCCTATCAGTAAGGACAAATTTCTCCCGGAGGAACTTGATAGGGTTCATGCGGGCAATCAAATGGACCTCATTGTAATGTTCCACATAGCACCATCGGACAACGCAGCGGATAACAAAAATTTATTTGCCCGAACCCGGCTGCATGGAATCCCAGATCCATGCTCTGATCGACGTTTTAATCACCCCAACCCCTAACTACGGGTTGCGTATTTATACCTTGCGCGGAACGACGCTGTCCGCAAAGCCCGATGTAGAATATCGAGCCGCACAGATGCACGGCCTCTAGAGCTGATCCACACGGATCCTTGCACAGCGACTGTACCCCCGGCACAACCTTCCCCGACCCTTTCGCCTTCTGGAGAGAGAGAGAGCAAGAAGGAGGAAGGGGGGAGGAGCTAATCCTCCTCTCTTAAGCTTTAATGCTTGATTAGCCAAAAGAGGAGGAGAAGCTCGTAGGGCCCATATATATAGGATTTGGCTCTTTCTAAAAGAGCCCCTATTAACCGATCTTATATATATGTCCTTCCTATTATTGTACATATGTATTAAGCCCCTTTTTATATGCCTTTCCAAAAGGAATTAAAGGGAATTAATATATATATTTGCACAATAATAATCCGTCACCCAAGAATCCATTGTGTGTGATCCTCTAGGCCCATAGTCACTCTAGTTTAAGGCCCATTAACTTCTAATTCTCAATTAGAAGTAAATTAAACTTATTATTTACTTCTACTAGAGCCAAATAATAGTTTAATTTATTCCGAACCTTTGATCACGTTGGGTCAAGCAAATTCGTGTGATCCTAGAGGACGCCGGGTTCAAACCAGCATGTCTGGTACCTGTAAGTCCACAGTTACCGCATCGATATAATCCCTCGCTCCTTCTATGAGTCTGGTACGATCGAGGGTATGGTTTCTGTCATACCCCATGATCGTGCCATTTGACCATGATCTCTTTAAAGTGTATGATGTCCGTTCTAAACAAACTCACACGACCCTGGCCATGGATTTAACAGAGCGTCAATGTCATGACCCATTAACTATCTGATATATACCCGACAGTGAGCGATCCCCTTTTGACCATTGATGATCTTCACACGTATCCTGGAGTGGTTAATGACTCGGCAACTTATGACTTACGGTTAAAGTCACTTAGCCAAGTAATTAAACCATTTCAGTCCTCGTGTAAAATCCGATCAATGTCTCAGGTCAAAGGACCAACGATGCTACTGCGACCGTTGGATCTTCAGTTGACATTAAGTATAATCAACCATCTGAAGATTCAATGGCGGATCAGTTCAGTGTACATCCTCCAAGGACATACACCTACACTTACGTGTTCATGCCCCGCACCAGAGACCATGAGACTGGTCCATAACACATCATGTGTACTGGTTTAATAGGTAATCAAAGTCCCCGAGTGATTACCCTCCAACCAGGAACAGTTTAAGGTATGCGTCCATGTAAAGTCAGTCTCATGTTCCAGATCCCATCTCGAGCTGACTTTACAACCACATATCCTAGGGACATCGTAAAGTAATACACAATCGCATATTTACGCTCAAATACCACTTTATTAATAATGAACAAGATTGTACAACTATTGGGCCTACCCGACCTAAAATTGGCCTGTAGCACACCAACACTATCACTCATGAGCCAAGAAGTAGTGCTTCAATTTCTGCACTACCCAAACAAGGGCAGCACAGGTTTTGTCCATGGCCGTGTACTTCTGCTCGTAGGGAGTGAGGAGTTTGGAAAAGTAATAGGTTGCCCGTTCCTTGCCTTCTTCATTGCTTGTGCGAGGACGGCTCCCACGGAGTCATCCAAGACTGAGATATAAAGGATCAGAGGTTTTCCTGACTTGGGTGGAATGAGAACGGGTGGATTAGCCATGTATTCTTTTAACCCTTCAAAAGCTTTCTGGCATTTAGAATCCCAATGGAATTCTACTCCCGGCTTGGTCAGCTCGTAGAAAGGTCTACACCTTTGTGAGTGCTGAGACACAAACCGACGAATGAATTACAACCTCCCAATTAAACCTCGGACTTCCCTCAAATTTTTGGGAGGCGACATATCCCTGATGGCCTTAGCTTTGTTGGGATCTATCTCAATCCCCCTTTTACTCACAATGAAACCTAGTAGCTTGCCCGATGATGCACCAAACACACACTTCTTTGGATTCATTTTCAATTGAAACTCCCTTGATCTCTGCAATACCTTAGCCAAGGCACTCGGATGTTCCACCCTAGTTCTCGATTTCACCAATAAATCATCCACATACACTTCCAGATATATATGCATCATGTCATAAAATATGGCTGTCATAGCTCTTTGGTAAGTAGCTACATCATTCTTTAACCCAAACGGCATGACCACGTAGCAATATGTTCCCCAAGGTGTAGTGAATGACGTCTTCTCCTGATCCTCTTCTGCCAAACAAATTTGATTATATCATGAAAATCCATCCATAAATGAGAGGGTTTCATAGCCTGCCGTGTTATCGATCAAGATATCAATATGAGGCAGGGGAAAATCATCATTTGGACACGCGCAGTTAAGGTCCCGGAAGTCGATGTAAATCCTGACTTTCCCGTCCTTCTTCATGACCGGGACAATGTTCGCCACCCATTGAGGATAAAGGGCGACTCTAATAAACCTGTCTCTGTGGAGCTTGTCAACCTCTTCTTTCATTTTCAAAGCCATCTGAGGGTTGAAATGCCTTAACCTTTATTTTACCGAGATGGACCCTGGTTTTAGAGTTAAGCGATGTTCGACCAAGGTGGAATCCAGACCTGACATATCCTCGTAGCCCAATGCAAACGTGTCCTTATACTCCTTGAGAACTACAATTAATACCTCTTCTTCAGATGATGGTAAATTATCACTTATGAGGATGATCCTAGGATCTTCCTCAGTTCCCAAGTTGACTTCTTTGGTGGACTCTTCTACTGCGGCTGACGGCTCGTCGAATCTCTTCATCCCACTAGCATATGAGCCGGTCGCGTCCTCATATTCTTCATCCTCTTCTTCAATCGGGCATTCTTCATTTGTGATCTCGTAGACTCCATCCCCTTCATCAATTGTGCAATTCTCTTCACAATCTATATCTGGCAGTTGGATGGGATTTTCTAGCAATTGAGGAATGGATAGGCACGCTTGACACCTATTGGCTAGATCTAGAAGGAATCGACGAGGGATCTGCTTACCCTTGGATTTACTTTTGGGTACTACCCCGGACCCATTATTTCTAGGTTGACTGAGCTGTCCTACGGACGAGGAAGCTAGAGAAGATGCCGAAGAATGTACAGAGAAGGACCCCTCAGAGGAGGGGTAGAAAAGGTCGCTCATAGGACCTTGGATGAGTGGCCCGTATGTTGGGACACACTCGTGGGAGATGTAGGAGGTTTCTTCAATGAAGATGTGTTGTCGAGGAGTTTGAAAATTGACGTTTTTTTTTTCGTTTTCATTTTTGATGACAAAGCAGTGAAAAGAAATCGGAGGAGGGGGAAAAGTGATTATGGCTAAAGGGTTGGGAGGCTCATAGAGCAGATCATGATTGAAAACCTGGCACGGGTCGAGAAACCTGCGCAGGTATGTAAGTAGAGAAGGGGACCTGGGGAGATCGTCAGACAACCGTCTGGCCCAGGAAGAAGACAGCAACAAGGGCTGTGGTGAGTAATTGGAGAAGATGATGGCTAATGAGCCGTCGATGGCAATGTTGATGACAGATGAAGATCCGCCAGTGACAGAGTCCTCTCGGCGAGGATGGTTTAGAATTCTGGCAACAGTAGTGATATCCCCTGGTATTTTAGAGATCAATGGCGGCTCTTCCAGCTGCGGGGGTGAGAACATTCTTTCTAGTGCAATGGAAATATCTTGTATGTCAAACCATTTGCCCCATTCGCATTCCGGATCTTTGATCTTGCCTTTCTTAGTGGCCCTTAAATATTTTTCAGCCAAGTATACAACATGTGATCCCCCATGTGTTTCTTGTGGGTGATCCCCCATTTGAACAATGGGCCCTTTCTTGAAATGAGAGGATAGGGTCCATGTGAGGGATTTCCCATCTGCCTCGAGTGGTCCTTCAAAACCTAGGCCAAACTTGTGGCTCAATCTTTTTTCCTTTGGCGGTTTCAGCCGTGTAGCTGCGCGCCCAGGCCTTTACCCTGTTGATAGCCGATATTTCTCATTATCTCCCACCCTTTAGAATGAGAAGGGAGACGTGACGTTGGTACTGAGGGTGGCTTCTTTGGTGTCAGCGGAATGCGGGGTGGGTCCCACACATCCAGTAGTTATAGTATGGGCCGATGAGATGGCCAAACAGATGGCAGAGAGGTATTAATAGCATCCACTATATGAAGGACAAGTGTACTGACTACTTTAATAATCCTCCCATTGTATGGAAACTTTAGGCATTGGTGGTTGGTGAAAGGCACAACATCCATGACTTCAATATAGGGGCGACCCAGTATAGCCTTGAATGTGAGATCCATGTCAAGGACATGGAATTCCGTAGAGACTGACGCAGGGCCTAATTCTGCCTTCGGGATGATCATTCCCTATGATGGTCTTTTGCTATTGTCATAAGCTGTGCCTGTGATTGAGAAAGGTCTTATCTGTTCCTCACCGACTCCACATAACTGAAGGGTGCTCATGGAGATCACATTTATGGATGCACCCGTGTCCACCAAACACGGGTGTATGGACACTCCATTGATTTTTATTGAAACACACAACGCATACTTTAGAGCTTCCTTGGGGGCGAGCTCGTGGTTGTGGAACACAATGGCCGGTTGTGTGTCCATCGGCATCAGAACGGCCGAAATCTTCTCTACAGGGAGGTCCTCATTCACCATGACTTTTTGAAGATATTCCATTAAGGCCGCCTGATGGGATGTGGATTTCTAAAGTAATTCAAGGATGGAGATCCGAGCAGGCGTCTTGTCCAGATGTTTTAACAAATCATACTGTGTCCTAGGGACGGATTTTTCTGGATGCTCTCCATTGTCCTTCTCTGGCTGAGACTGCTCGAGGTCCTGACTGTTCTGGGGGAAAACCCTGTGAAAAATCCTTCCACTCCGGAGGGCCATTGCTTGCGGCTTTTGCACCTCTATGGGGTTAAATGTGGGTTTTAGCAGGGGTTTGAGGGGTAGTGGTGGAGGAATGGTTGACGAAGCAGGGGTGATGATGGGAGCGGGGATTCTGATCAAGGGTTTGTTAGGTGGAGGCATGGTGGAGGTAGAGGGGATCTCATGTGGGCTATGGCAGATAAGGGGCTTGGAAGGTGGAGGCGGAGGTAAAGTGGAATTGGACAAGGCTTGAGACGGACAATGGTTCTGAGATGGATGGTGGGTGATGAGTGGTTTTAAGGGCGTTAGTGGAGGCATGGTGGAGGTAGGTGGGGTCACGTACGGTTGGCGGATGATAAGAGGTTTGGAAGGCATAAGTGTAGGTGTAGTAGGGGTAGATGGCAAAATGGAGGGGGTGAGAGAAGATGAGGAGGTGCGAGGGCACAGTGGAGGTCGTTGGCTGATAGGTCATTGGCGGGTTAGTGGGAAGGGTGCGGATGAGAGGGCGTGATGGCTGTGGAAATGGTGAAGGCTGCGCTATAGGTTGTGATGCGGGTTGATGAGAGAGAGGTGCTACCCGGGCAAGGCGAGGGGTTGCCTTTTTTTTTAATCAAGAAACCTTGCCTAGTGCTGGATGGGAGAGTGCACCCGTTTACTAGAGGTAAAGAGCAAGCCACTCCACCATTCAGACATTAGGAGGTGAATTTTTTTTAATTGAGGAAAGAATACAATTACATTAAGCGGATACTGGGCATACCCAGTTTATCCAGGTGAGCTACTCCCTTTATAGAATTAGGAAGCTCATCGTAAGAGAAAAAATCAGTACAATGAGTGGAGCAAGCCAAAGAGGCTAGAGAGTCAGCAACCTTGTTTCCTTCTATGTAAATGTGAACTATTGAATCTTGTATGGTGAGGAGTCTCCAAATCTCCCTTATATAATGAAGAATGGACCATGGGCATGGAATTTCTTTTTTGATGATTTGGACTAAGATTTTGGAATCAACATCAATCTGGATTGGCTTGACATCAGTTGTACGGTAGTATTTGATGCCATCGAGGAGAGCTCGAGCCTCAGCTACGAGACTGTTTGCTTTACCATAGTAATGTGAGAAAGCAAGTAAGATAGTACCATTATGATCCCTTATGGCCCCACCGCCTCCTGAGTCTCCATTTGCTTTGCAGGCACCATCGGTGTTTAACTTGAGTGAGTGAGGGGTCGGGTGGACCCAGGTGACTATCTTCATCTGCATTTTATAATGTTTTCGGCTGTCGATGCCAAAGTCCCGCAAGATGATTCTTTTGACATTGTCAAGCTCCTTGAGGTTTGCAGTGTCACACGTGCGCTTTACTTGAGCTTTTATGTGGTGGAGCAGTCTGATCTTGGAGATGCTCTTTCCTTCATACTTCGATGCATTCATCGCTTTCCAGATTTCCCAAATTTATGTGGCGAGGGGTTGCCTGACGATAGGGTTGACGGTAGCAAGAACGGAGGTACTTTCTGGGTGCCAACCCTGTTCTCTCCCGACTTTCGGGAAGGAGGAGATGGGGCTGACCTGGTGATTGGGTTGTTGGTGCTCCGGTAATGGATTCTGGATTATGCCCATGTTGGGTTGTTGTGGTTGGCCCTGCTGAGGCTGTTGTTGTGGTTGTAGCTGCGGCTGCTATTGTAGTTGCTGTTGTTGTTGGAATTGTGGTCTAGGAGGAGGTCTCCTGGCTTTGAGAGTGGTGATGTATCGCCTCATTTCATCCTAGTCAATTTTGCCTTCATCATTCATATCGTAGATGTAATCTTTAAACTGGAAACAGTTCTCTACTGTGTGTCCTGGCTGCCTGTGGTAGACGCAGTATCTGGAGGTATCAACATTTGAGGGCCACGTGAGCCTTTCCCTCAGTAGGATGAGGGTATTTGAGGCCACGAGGGCGCTGAAAATATCTGCCAAAGTTTCTGGCAATGGTGGGTAATAGGCTCTCTTGGGGCCAATCGGCCTCCTTTGTTGCTGTGGGGGGGCGTAATTCCCTGGGGGTGGAACTTGGTGATACTGAGGTGGTGGTTATTGCTGCTGGGGTTGGGGTTGTTGCTGGGGTTGAAATGGTTGAGGCATGTTGTTGTGGGGTGGATTATTTTCGGGTAGAGGACGAGACGGGAAGGGACCTTGCTGGAGGGGAAGTCGAGGCATTTGTGGAGGCCTTGGGTTGGTTGCATAGTTGGCGTTGTTGACTGCACTTACTTGCTCATTTGTTACGACCCCTTCTGTCGCTCCACTTGGGACACCAGTGCCAGTCTTTCTGACCACCTTGGGCTTCGACGGCTCAAACATGTGCATAATGGGGGAATCTTTTAACTGGGTTTGGATATACCGGGCCCTTTCATAGAGCTCTTCCATTGTGGTAAGCTTGTTCATGGCCAGGACGTGTCTGAACTGTGGGGTGGCATTGGACACAATCATTTTCACTCGTTCGGGCTCTGAGAGGGTATCTCTTATCCTCTCTACCAGAGACCTCCATCTGTCGGCATAGCGGACAAAATCTTCGTCGGGCCTCATTTTCTCGGCCACTAGGTAGGTAATGGAAAGAGAGGGACCAACCCTATCCCGATATTTTTGCAAGAATCTTCTTTGCACTGTATTAAAATTCTCGGCCTCGCCGGACTCCAAAGAATAGAACCATTCTAGCGCAGGACCGTCCGATGATCTCCGAAAGAGGTATGTGAGGGATCTCTGGTCATTTTACCAATAGGAGGATTCATACATGAAGTCCTTGAGGTGAATAAAGGGGTTGCCAGTGCCATTGTACCTGAGGTACGTAGGTATTTCGGAGGGAGTAAGATGGATCACCGGAAGGATTGGCAAAGCAACCTCCGGGATGGATTTTACGTCCACCATTTTCTTCAGATTCTGAAACTGTTCGTCCATTCTATTGAACCTGTTGAGGAGCGATTGGGCGAGCTCCTTGGGAGGTGAAGGTGGCCCCTGCCATTGGTGAGGGAGATGTCTCCCAGAGACCTGAGGAGGAAACCCTGAATGGGAGGGAGCTGCCGAGCCGCCAATAGCTAGCCCTGGCTGGAGTGGCGTGTGAGGAACGGCAGGGGTTTAAGATTGTGAAGGGAATTGGAACAAGGGAGGTTGTTGGCTTGCCTGCCCTTGAAGTGAGGGAGAAGAGATGGCTTGCACCGGTGAAGGAGATGGGATGGCCTACACCGACTCTTGGAGGGGTGCGATGGCTGGAATTGACTCTTGGGGGGTGGGAGAAATGGATTTCCCTTTCAGAATGGCCTGGAAGGCCTGGAGCTACTAAGAGGTGAGCTCTGTGTTGGCGAGGACACCTAGCAAAGAGGAGATGTCCTGTGGTGGGGATGTGTCCCCTACGGTAACCTGCACCTCACGTGAGGGCTCATAGGAAGGGCCCGAGTCCATAGCATGAACTCGCGGCTCGACTGAGTTACCACGACCAGGGTAGTTCTCCTCAAAAGACTCGTGGGTCATTTTCAAAGTTCTTCCAGAACGTAAAAACATGCACCAAAAAATAGATAGCAGAGATTATCAAACAAGTGGATGCCTTTACGCCCCTTTTTTTGTTTTGATTTTGATAATTTTTTTTTGTGTTTTTAACCAGATCTGAAGTTCACACAAAAATAAGGACCCTAGTTAGTTTTTATTTTACCGCCTTGTCAATTAGGGTCTCTCGTCTCACCATGAATGAGTCGACTAACTCCGGGGAACTCCAATGGTACAACCAGCCCAGTGAACGAAGAGGGAATCCTTCGCTGTTGGGGACTTACGGAGGTCCCAGTGGAGGAGATCCTAGTCCGTCGAGAGGAATTTCCGAACGGAGAGTCCTTCCTTCACCGAGAAAGGGTGATCCTTAGAAAAAAATAAAATAAAATAAAAAGGGGTGGATGTATGCAATGAAGTGCTGAACAGATATACAGAACATAGCAAAAATAACAGAGATAGCAAAGGTATAATCAACACCCAAGAGAGATAATAATGTAAACCTCAAGGAACCACAAGGGATTAGGGGTGAAGTGCATGAGGTGCACGAGGGATAAGAACTGAAAGTGCTACTGTAAGCACAACTGGAATGCGCAAGGGTGCAAAGGTGGAGGAGTACACAGTGATGCCAAGATTGCAAGAGTTACCAAGAGAAAGCGAAAGACGTGCCACCGTGATCGCCAAGATGTGAGCGACGTCACGCGGAATGCGGCGGTGAGCGGAGCGCGCGGGCTCGTTTTGCTGTGACACAGAAAAAAGAGAGAGAAGCAAAGAAACCACCACAGGAGATTGCTCCGGCGGGGTGTGTGCAGAATAGATACAGCGTAATAAGATATGGGGATTAAACGGCCATAGCGGGAAATGACTCTCCGCGACCTCGGGGGATGGGAATGGTGCAGAATTTAAGTGACAGAAATTTAAACGGCCATAGCGGGAAGTGACTCGCCGCGGCCTTGAGAATGTCAGAAGATATGAGAATAACATAGGATGTAAATGATAAAAATTTAAACGGCCATTGCAGGAAGTGGCTCGCCGCGGCCTCGAAGATATAGAGGATATGAGAATATCACAGGATGTAAATGGCAGAAATTTAAACGGCCATTGCGGGAAGTGACTCACCGTGGCCTCGAGAATATCAGAGATATGAGAATAACACAAGATATAAATGATAGAAATTTAAACAGCCATAGCGAGAAGCGACTCGCCGCGGCCTCGAAGATATAGAAGATATGAGAATATCATAGGATATAAATGGCAGAAATTTAAACGGTCATTGCGGGAAGTGACTCGCCGTGGCCTCGAGAATATCAGAAATATGAGGATAACACATGATATAAATGACAGAAATTTAAACGGCCATAGCGGGAAGTGACTTGCCACAGCCTCGAGGATATGATGTGATCGTCAGGGGTCAGAGACCCCAAAATAAGTAGAGTGATCACGTTTACCTCAAAAGCGGGAAATGGCGGGTTGCTTCTTCCTCTCCCTTCGGCCGGCAGACGGAGAGGGCCTTCCTTGGTTACTCTTGTAAAAAAAAAGGAAACAGACAGATGGCAAATGAATCAGAAAAATGACAGTGTAGTATTAGTCCCTTGTGATGAAAATGGTAAAATCATGACAAGACACACACCTGGTTGGTGTTATTTTTTAAACGCCTCTCGGACACGAGTAGGAGGAAAATGCTATGATGGATGGAAGATCATGCAAACGTGCATAAACAGATCTCTTTTATGAAGCGGGATGACAGATGACGGGATGATGCATGCAACGGAAACGACAAAAGAGAGTGGGAGATAATGGCTTATTGAAGATGCCGATGGCAGGATCCGGCAGAGCTTCGACAGCGTAGGGATGACGTGGAAGCACGATGGGCGGAGTTAGCCTTCCTCTCACGAGCGCGGGCACCCGGGAATCTGGCAGAACCTCCTCCTGCAAAAGCCCACAGGTTAGGAAAGAGATCCGACTGAGTCTCTCTTTCCTCTGTCGGATCTGAAGCTCTCTCCCTTCTAGGGGGGGGGGTCCTCTATTTATAGAGGAAAATTTATTGAGGCGTCCAGGACCCTGGACGCCTCCATGTTGAGGCGACCAAGGCCCTGGATGCCTCTATTATTTTTTTATAATTTTACTTCGTTGAGGCGTCTAACCTCATGGACGCCTCAAGCATGAGGCATCCAGGACCCCGGGCGCGCCTATCTTCGCCCACCGAATCACCGTCGAACGCCGTCGATAGTGGAGAAAGCGCGTGATTTCGGCGCATAACCGTGGCTCTCGAAGGGCGCGTCTGGTTGACAAGACGTCTTTATGATTAGATTTATTCGAAATGTCAAACTAAACGGCCAGAGCGTCGCCGCGTGCGCGATGCACGAGCCTTCTGAAGAAGGCATCTAGGGTCCTAGACATGTCAAAGTGAGACTTCTAGGGTCCTTGACACGTTTAAAATATTTCCCGAAAAAATTCAGAAAAATATAAAAAAAAATAGGAAATCACCAAAGTTATTAAAAATGTGAAGGCCACCTTGGGATATCATAGTGTAATATGAGATTTACTCACTGTAATGTCAAAAATGGCGTGTCTACAATATCATTGTTAGACAGTCATGCCACTCCGGTGGGATTGACTGACCACACCATCTCATTTTCTGTGTTTCATATAGCCTCAATCTTGTAATAGTTGGGACTCTCCGTCGAATATTCCATCCGTTGGACTAGGACCACTATTATGAGACCTCTATAAGTCCCCGTGAGCTTGGGATTCCCACCAGGACGCCGGGCGGGTTGTACCCCCAAGAGCTAAACCCCTGGACGTGTTTTGATTCATGTTTGGGCCAGTCCAAGTCTGGACTGCTCTGCGACCGTAGCGGCCCAACTTGAGACCGCTAAGCGATCTTGGGCGGCCCAGGTTTAGACCGCTATCCCTCTCTTGGCCTAGGTTAAGTAACGGGCTTGGGTTTAGTCTGATTCTTTTGATCCGAATCAATTCTAACCTAGCCCAATCCGTTCTATTTGACTTTAGTTTCGTGGGCTGAACTCTTGTTTGGACCCATTCTGATTTGGGCTCAATTGAGGACCATTTTGGGTTCGCTTTAAGAGCCTATTATACTTAACTGTGCACGGTCCAAGGTTAGACCATCAATATCGCCATAGCGGCCCAGTTATTGACCGCTAAAATCGAGATTTAATATGATTTTCCGTGTTTTATTGTTGTGATAGCAATCATATCAAGGTTGGCCTTGAACTGCGAAATCTTGTTTGATCCTTGTTCTTCCACTTGATATCCATTCCAATTCTATTGAAATATCATTTGATCTTAGTCGGTAAGTTATATAGCTTAAACCTTGGAACTCTTGGCCATTAAACATTATGGATGTCTAGATTTCGTGGGATCTATGATCCAAACAAATCAATGTCAAGGCAAACACATTAAAGGGCCCAGTCTGGTCCTAGGAGGCGCACCCGAAAAGTACTTGATCCCCAGGGAGGTGAATGACTAGGTGTGGCATTTGGCACCGGTACTATCTAGCGTGTTGGGTCTACGACATACCACACTCTTGTGATACTTGCTATATTTGCTTGAAAGCAGGAAGTGCTTGCTTGCATGACTCGACTTGACTTGACTTGATAAATGGCCATTCACTTATTATTGTGCATAATGTATTGACTTGACTCGACTTGGCATGTGGCCACTCACGTGAAATTCTGGTTATTTATTTTGCTACCTCGATTTGCAAATGTTCCTTTCCATTTAGCTATCAATTATCTTCTGATCTTGTTGGTTACCAGCTTATTTTATTGAATTCTTGCTTTATTTATACATTCATGAAAATGATTAATTACTTAAACTTCGCCTGATGATAGAGTATAATTCCTACTGAGCTTTTTGCTCACCCCCCCTTGTTTTCCATCCTTAACAGGTAACGTGGTAGATGGAACGCTTACAATTGGGATCGGGTCAGCATGATCGAGTGAACCTGGAGCCTTGAGACCTGAGTCTTTTATTTCTTGAGTCCAGATAGTATAGTCATCTTGCTATTTTCTCTTCTTTATTTCTTTTATTGAGTCAAATTACATTTAAATTTCTAAATATTAATAAAATTATATTTTTCTTAAATTAATGGCCTCCATGTTTTGAATATCAATTTTTGTGTTCATTTATTTTCTGCTCGAATTATCATGACTGTTTCGCTGCCACATTCTGAGCATCGTTTCCCGCTGCTATCGGTTCGGGGCGTGACAGAAGTGGTATCAGAGTCTCGGTTGTTGAGTCCTAGGTTCTTGTCTGTAAGTATATGTTACCCTAAGTGATAGGTCGTGTAATCTTTGTCATCCCTTCTTATCACCTGGTGAGAATGGGTAGTGCTTCCGGTTAAGTAATAAAATATGTATAAGATTGCGTAGTGATGAGTGTGTATTTTTACACGTTAATTTATGTTATAACACACTTTTATGAGCTTTAATATTTATCACTATATATTTATCACACTTAATCTCAATTTCAGATCAAAATGCGTAATTACCTGATTTAATTAAATTTTGATTCTATTTTACAAGCAAAGAAAAGAAAGACAACAAGAAGAATGAAAAGAACACAAATAAGAAGTCTAATGGGCCGAAGCCCATTCACATATCCAAAAGCCCATGCCGACCAAACCTAATCTTAGTCTAAATAAAACAAAAGAAATAAAATGAAATAAAAAATAAAATCAAAACAATTATATATATAGATATATATTTGATATATATGATATATATGATATATATATATATGAATATATATATATGTATATATATATATGTATATATATACATATATTATATACACATATATAACATATACTATGTACACTTATATAACTCGTAACATATATCTTTTATTGTCTTCACGTGAAGACAATGCAGGCCAAACAAGGCTTCTCACGTGGGCACCGAGGCTCCTTCTGAGGGCTTTGAGGGCTTCAAACGCATGCACGTGAGGGCGAGATGGGCCCTTCACGTGGCTCATGCGAGCCCCCCATGCACTATTTTGAAGCCCTTCTGATTCTCGTTTCTCTCTGAGTTCTTCACAAAAGTTTTTCCTCTCTCGTAGATCTTCATTTTATTCTTCTAACACTTCCTCCAATTCTTCGTATTTTTTAAGTTATAATTAATTTTTCACATCTCAATGTTTTACTCTGTTACTATTGACCCGCGCAGATAGATTCTCTTATACGTCAATTTTCACCTTCTTCCTCTCATTTTCTGTCTCTGTTCTTACTAACCCTCCGATCTTCAATTTTCTCTTCTGTCATTTCATCTAATCCTATCTGGTTTTAAAGTTATTTCTCTCCTTACCTTACACTATTTTCAGTGTAATTTTCTATGTGTTCCTCTTTCATCTACCCCTTCTATTTTCATCCAAATCTCCCTAAGGCGGAGTCGTTCTCTCTCGGTCCTCTCACAGCGGCGCTCTACACCAAAGCGGGGAGGTAATCAAAGGCTCGACACGGCATGGACGGCATCACTCTTCCGATTCCTCAACTCATTTCTTTCCTTGTTCTTTTAGCTAGATTTAATTCCATGCATTTTGCTTTCCTTTAATTTAAGCTCACTCAAATTCAGATTTTCTCAAATATAAAAAATTTTCCAACTAAGCTTAAATGAAAACATTTCATCCTCGTGGGATCGACCCGTTCTTACCACTTTACTCATATTTTCAAATCTATTTGAGTATGTGAGTGCGGTTATATAAATTTTTAAATTGTGTGACACGATATTTTTAAACGACTGGTGCCGAGCTCATCAATTTTTGACGCCGTTGCCGGAGAAGAAATTATTTTTATAGTTGTATATTCTTGTGTTTGATGTATATATTTGTATATTAATTTTTTTATTTTTATTTTACAGGAAAAAGAAAAAAAAAATCAGAAAATTAAAGAAAGAGGAAAATCGGACCTAAAATTCTCAGAAAATGAAACGTCGCTGAAAATCCAGAACTGTAGCAGTCAAGCGTCACTAAAGGACTGAAACGTAGGAATATGCTTTATTTTTTCGATTTCTGAAAAATCTTCAAAAAAATCTAAAAAATTCTTGAAAAATCTATAAAAATCATAAAAAATTAGAACATATAAAAATATCATTTAAGGCTTCATTTTGTAATAAATTTGCATGTCTTTGTCATTTTATTATTTATAACTTCTTATAGTCATCCCTTATTGAAAAATTCAAATATATATATATATATATATATATATATATAATTTCTAAAAAAATTCTCTGAAAAAAAAATCAGAAATCAGAAATCAGAAAACAACAAAAAAAATTTGTCTCATGCTATCATGTCCTCATTTTAGTTGCATCAATTTCATGCACTATGCATATAATTTAGTTATTGTTCTTTGTGTTTACATCATTTGAAAAAATAAATCAGTAAAAAAAAAAATAAAAAATAAAGGACGAGGGATCACGATCCAAGTAAGTATCTCAATCTTCCCTCTTGTGATTTAATTTATTTTCTGTATTTTATTAGCTTTTATATTTAGAAAAATCTCAAAAAAAATTGTGCTGACTAGATAGCTTCATTAATTAAAAAATCACTTGCACTAAAAATAAAAGACTTCATTCAAGAGTAGAAACCACACCATCCATGTTCTAGGTCATGTATCATTTAGCATAGAATTTTTTCTTTTTGTTTAATTTTTATCATTGTATTTTGGAGATTGGAAGAGACAAGGTACGTTCTACTTATCCTATTCTGGCATGCATATTACATAAGAACCCCTTGTTTAAAATTATGGTGTACATCTCATTTTAAAATACTTTAAGGGCAATACTCCTAAATAACATAAGGTGGGGATTTCATCACCCTTCTTAGCCCACAAACTACATTTCCCTTGCATCTTTGCATGACATAAGCCTTAAATAAAAGTCAGTAGACATTGGCCCTAGGATCACACTATGATTTTAGTACGACTTGAGTTTACCCTCTTGTGGAAACCGGTGCCTAAGGTAAGACGGTCGGACGGCAAACGCCTTAAGCGGGACTGTGGTTTGACATAATTAGGTCCCTATGAAAGTAGGGGGAGCCTCCCACTACCCCACCCCTTACCTGGCCGGTAAAAATATTGAGGGTAAACTTAAGTTGTACTTTAGTCATTTTGTGAAACCCCATTTGTAGGTCTAAGTCACATCTAGGTCGTCAAGTAATTTATGTGTTAACTTATTTGTGTATGTAAAAAAAAATAAAAAAATAAAAAAAGAATAAAAGGAATAAAAAATTTCTCATTTTCTCTCTCTTCGTCTGAGTCAATGTTAGTTTCAAAAAAAATTGTGATTTTCTAATCTTAATCAAAAAAAAAGAGAAGAGAATAAAATAAAAAAGGAGATTAATAAAAGGAAAATAAAATTGAAGAAATTGAAATAAAATTGAAAAATTGTAAAAAAATGAATGAAATAAAATAATTGAAAAAATTAAAAATTCAAAAAAATTGAACAAATATTTGTGGGATCCAACCTATTTTTCATGGCCATTCATCTTAGAGGGAAACCCACGCCTTTGAAGGAACATTTTCTTCCTTCTACTTATAAACCCTCAACATGTATTGAACTACCTGACATTCTGGTGGATCATTATGAGATTAGCCCTGGTATCATCCAGATACTCCCATCTTTTTATGGGAAACCCAATGAAAATCCTTATGAGCATCTCGATGATTTTCAAGAAATTTGCTCGCTGGTCAAAATCTAAATTTTAGTGATGATGCCCTTAAGTTGATCTTATTTCCATTCTCATTGAAGGATAAAGTAAAATGTTGGTTAAGAAGTTTGAAAAAATTGTTAGGACTTGGGAGGATAGGCAGTTAGAATTTCTAAAATAATTTTACCCCATAGTCCGAACCAACATTATGAGAAGGGCGATTTTGAGATTTACTCAGTTTTCAGGCGAGCAAATTTATGAATCTTGGGAAAGACTGAAGCATTTGTTACGTCAATGTCCACATCATGGGTTACTCAAATGACAAATTATGTTTACATTTTATGAGGGATTATCTGATTTTGATAGACAAATGGTGGATACATGCTGCGGAGGGGCATTCATGAACAAGAATGAAGATGAGGCGTATGATATGTTTAAAATTTTGAGTGAAAATTCAATGAATCATGCCTCACTCTCATTTCTTCAATAATCTGTAGGATCTTTCAAACAGGATAAAATTTCAATCCCAACTTTCAAGGAAACCTGTGAGTTTTGTGCCAGCCTCACTCACCATCTGAGTGCATGTCCTACTGTAGCCCAACTCCCACTGGTCATCCAAGCTCAAGTGCACAATGCCTTAGGGTTCTCTCAGCCCAAGTGTAATTCTCTTTCTGATGATTATAATCTTGGCTGGAGTAATCACCTAAAATTACCTTGGATGGACCTGACCAATTCAAGCCCATTTGTCTAACCCGTCATCCCAAGGAGGCCACGGGCAGCCCATGTCCAATCAACTTCAGCCCAACTCATCTCACCCTGACTTCAACAGCAATATCACTATTTTGGGTGACTCACCAGGCCACTACTCTCAACCAGAAATCACGTACTCTCTGTCTCATTACATTGACTCTCCTTCAATGTTACCGCAACCTCCTCAACATGTGAATGATGATGATGATGATCTTATACCTGTCATTCTGGCTCAAGATATCAACAGTGAAAATGAGGGGGGTTGCACAAGCAACACCTTGATGGAGGATGAGATGGAATTAGAGGGTGAATTGAAGGATAAAACTGATCACATTGATATTATCACCCCATTCTATGAATGCTTTGAGATTGAGAATATCACTGTGAAGATTGGTGGCCCAAATAACTCAATTGAGGATATACATAAAGGGGGGGATTGCATTGTGATTAATAATCATGCTGATTTAGTGGAAATAAATTCTGAATATCCTCCTCCCTTTGAAGAACATGATGATGGGGCCTTGATCGAAAAGTTTACATTTCATCTATCAACCCCAGTCTTGAAAATTTTGATTGATAATCTTCAGTTGAGTGATGAGTGTGATGAAGGGGTTTTATTAGAGAATTTCACATTTGATCTGACCCTTGGGCCCTATCCCACATTGGATGAGTTACATTCTGGGCTCGTGCTTCCTTCACATTTGATTCCTCTGTCAGTTGAGCCTCTTCAATATGACATTCTAGGACCTGAGGGGGATGTGCCAACAATATTCACCTTTGATTTAACTTCTCCTCCGGCAAACCAATTGCTTAGTGCCCTTAATGCTCATGAGGCTGTTACTACAGGCAATGTGGCTAATAATGACAATCTTATCCATACTGCCACCAGTATCTGACCAAGTTCGAGTGGAGGAAGTAGTCACTAAAGGGTTCGTCAGGAGGGACGATACAGGTGAAGGGGACCAATGGATTGATATTGTGCAAGGGTTCCACCTCGATCTTGAGCGATTATTGGCCATTGATCATTTCTTGATCCCTAAATATGAAAATTGGCTCACACACATGGTTAAAGTTAAATTCAATAATGTGCGAGACCAACATATTTCTGGCCCCAATCCGTACATGCTTACTCTTGTCTTCCAATGGTATGAGGGTTAGAATTCTGAAAGCCACCCGTTGGTTAGTGATCAACCTTGTGTCTGGCTGAAGACATATAATTTAGCGCTTCTTGGGAGGCAACCCACCGTTTTAGTACTTTTGGTGTGCTAATAAATGGCTTCTTGGGAGACGACCCAAGTTTTTATTGTGGTTTTCTTTTATTTTATAGGTGTGAATAAAGGATAAGTTGGGGGGAGAGAGAGATGATTGCTTGCTCTGTTGCCCAGATTCTCAAAGTCATGTACCGTCTTTTATTCAAAATCTGAGCCCGTCGCAGTTTGCCTCCGTCCGGTTGTATCGTTCCTTCACAAACTTCACATCTACATTGTTCTATTATTCCATATTATTAATGCCATTGAGGACAATATTATTTAAGTTGGGGGGGACGAAAATCATACCATTGCACATGTTGCATTCATATACAACCTCATTTTTTTTCAAAAAAATCAAAAATATAAATAAAACCCCATTTTGAGTTTCATGATTCATGTTTCCATTGAAAGTAGTTCTGAAATAGAAAAGACTGGGATAAGAATGATAGAAAATTTCTTTAATCTAGCCATGGAAAAATGATCTAAGAATCTCTTTAAAGTTCATGTGCACTTTAGAAAAATAAAATCACTTGCACGCTAATGAAACATGACCGGACAAGCCTTCTACTATTTTGAGTATATTGTCTGATATTCTGCACTTCGTAAAGAAGAGATTATTTATAAGCTTTCTGCCAAGTTATCTATCAAAAATTAGTGCAAAAGTACAATTGAAAAAAAATTGAGAAAAGAAAACACCATGAAAAATGCTCCAAATCTGAGTAACCAGGCCTACTTCACCTAAGACGTGTTGAGGTTCACGTCAAAAGGATAAGGAACCTTGATCTGTAAAATCGGGCATGCTTCGAGGTTCGCGTCAACAGTGAAGGGTAGTGCAGCATCATGTGTATAAAAAAATTAAAAAAAGATCTCTAAAGGGCGAAGTAATAAGGCAGACAAAAAGCTAATATGAAGGGCACTTACTTAGAAAAGCAAATGGGGGACGCAATTGTCTTCGCTGTGGACTTAGCATTTCACATGCACACGTGTTATTGAATTTTGATTCGAATTCTTGATCATGTACCTTAATTTCCTACATAAGGCTAGTATGTGTTAATGATTCCGAATTCCTAATCTTTAGTTGATTCTACGAAGGAAGAACTTGAGATGAAGGTATGGACTTTAAAAACTCTTATTGGTCCTAAAATTTAAAATTATTTGCATTGCTAAGGGACTATCGATGAGTAAGTTGGGGGGTGTGATGAGTGTGTATTTTTACACGTTAATTTATGTTATAACACACTTTTATGAGCTTTAATATTTATCACTATACATTTATCACACTTAATCTCAATTTCAGATCAAAATGTGTAATTACCTGATTTAATTAAATTTTGATTCTATTTTACAGGCACAAGAAAAGAAAGACAACAAGAAGAATGAAAAGAACAGAAATAAGAAGTCTAATGGGCCGAAGCCCATTCACACATCCAAAAACCCATGCTGACCAAGCCTAATCTTAGTCTAAATAAAACAAAAGAAATAAAAAGAAATAAAAAATAAAAGCAAAACAATTATTTATATATATATATGACATATATTTGATATATATGATAAATGTATTGATGCTCTAAATGTTAAGTTAGAGCGTTGGAGACTTGCCTTGGAGTCTAAAGGTTTTAAAATTAGTAGGAGCAAGTCAGAATTTATGCACTGTAATTTTAGTAATGGGAGAGTGGTTCAGGAAGACATGGTTCTAATTGATGGACATAACATTCCGAAGAGTAGTAGCTTTCGATACTTAGGGTCTATCATACAAGAGAATGGGGAGATTTATGATGACGTTACACATAGGATTAAGGCAGGTTGGTTAAGATGGAGAAGTGCATCAGGTGTCCTTTGTGATCGTCGTATGTCTGTGAAACTCAAAGGGAGGTTTTATAGAACGGATGTGAGACCTGCTCTGCTATATGGTACCGAGTGTTGGGCAGTACGAAAGGAACACATCCACAAAATGTGTGTAGCAGAGATGAGGATGTTGAGATGGATGTGTGGCAAGACTAAGAAAGACAAGATTAGGAATGAGCGCATCCGTAAGGATTTAGGGATAGCTCCAATTGATAGTAAAATGGGAGAAAATAGACTCAGGTGGTTTGGACATGTGTTTCATCGCCCTAACTCAGCGCCGGATAAAAGATGTGATCAAATCTTAGTGGATGCTAGTAGAAGAGCTCGAGGAAGGCCTAAAATGAGATGGTGCGATGTTATTAGGAAGGACATTAGTTCCTTGAGTTTAAATATGAATATTGCACTTGATAGAAATCTTTGGCGGAACAGGATTCATGTAGTCGACCCCAATTAATTGGGACAAGACTCTGATGATGATGATGATGATATATGATATTTATATATATATGATATATATATGAATATATATATATATATGTATATATATACATATATTATATACACATATATAACATATACTATGTACACTTATATAACTCGTAACATATATCTTTTATTATCTTCATGTGAAGACAATGCAGGCCAAACAAGGCTTCTCACGTGGGCACCGAGGCTCCTTCACGTCGAGGGCTTTGAGGGCTTCAAACGCATGCACGTGAGGGCGAGATGGGCCTTTCACGTGGCTCATTCGAGCCCCCCATGCATGCACAAGTTCTTCATGGTTTGGATGGTAGAGGCTAGTGCTTGGGCGCCCACAGGCGCACACAACAGCAGGTCGGCTGGAGGCTTCGCGCTGGGTGGTTCACACATGCAAAGGCAGTTCAAGGTGGCCAAGGTGCCTTTGGCTGCTAGTAGGCTATGCATGGCTCATGCACGAGGCTTCAAACAAACGCATGCATGGTTGGCACATGCAACTCTGGCGGGTCAGAGAAAGCGGCTGTAGGCGGGCTTCAACGAGGTCGGCAGGTCGGCACGCGAGCGGGGTCAAAAGCGGGCGGCCAGCTTCGGTGCCTTCTTAACCCAAGTCATCAGTTTCGGCTGCCGACGATGGGCAACATGGAGAAAAAGAGAGAGAGACAGTCGGCCTTCACACTTGACATGAGAGGAGAGAGAAAAAGAGAGAGAAGTGGGTAGAAAAATGATGGATGGTGGGCTTGATGTTCAACCAAAGCTGTAGAATGGGAAATAGGTGTTCACATGACTAATGGGGTTAGTTTTAGCCCTATAAAAAGGCTCCTATTGTTGATGGAGAGGAGGCTCTCTGGAGTGAGAATGATGAGTTACGTAGGTCTCATTTTGCAAGTTTTGGTTTGTAGGTTTGGGTGTTGTAATTAGTGTGTTGTTACGAGTGTTTTTGAAATATTAGCTATCTCAGCCTTTCACAGCTCTTTTATATATATTTATGTTCTTCATTTCGATTTACTTTCTTCTACAAAGTTGTTCATCTTTAAGTGTTATTCATTTTCTCTTTCTACCATTTCTTCTAAATCTATCCCGTTTTCAAGTTATTATATGTTTTTCTAAGTTCTATCCTAACATGTTACTGTTCATCCGAGATGCTAGTTTGTGTTATTCCTCCATTTTGAAGCCCTTCTGATTCTCTTTTCTCTCTGAGTTCTTCACAAAAGTTTTTTCGCTCTCGTAGATATTCATTTTATTCTTCTACCACTTCCTCCAGTTCTTCTTATTTTTTAAGTTATAATTAATTTTCCACATCTTAGTTTTCTGCTCAATTACTATTCACCCGCGCAGATAGATTCTCTTATCCCTCAGTTTTCACCTTCTTCATCTCATTTTCTGTCTCTGTACTCTTCATGAAAGTTCTTACTAACTCTCCGATCTTCAACTTTCTCTTCTGTCACTGTTTCTAATTCTATCTAGTTTTAAAGTTATTTCTCTCCTTATCTTACCCTATTTTCAGTATAATTTTCTATGTGTTCCTCTTCCGTCCATCCCTTCTATTTTCATCCAAATCTCCCTAAGGCGGAGTCGTTCTCTCTCGGTCCTCTCACGGCAGCGTTCTACACCAAAGCGGGGTGACAATCAAAGGCTCGGCACGGCGTGGACGGCGTCACTCTTCCGATTCCTCAACTCATTTCTTTCCTTGTTCTTTTAGCTAGATTTAATTCCAAGCATTTTACTTTCCTTTAATTTAAGCTCACTCAAATTCGGATTTTCTCAAATATAAGAAATTTTCCAACTAAGCTTAAATGAAACCATTTCCTCCTCGTGAGATCGACATGTTCTTATCACTTTACTCATATTTTTAAATCTATTTGAGTAGGTGAGTGCGGTTATATAAAATTTTAAATTGTGTGGCACGATATTTTTAAACGACTGGTGCCGAGCGCATCACGTAGCACGGCATGTAAGCGTAATGATTTTTTTTTATTTTGCAGGTATCTAAGCTCCTTTTTGAAATGAAAGCGAGAGGGTCTACGAGTAAGCTATGGTTCGGTTTCGCTAGAAGGTGGCAAGCCCATCGTAAAAAGATTCGAAGTAATAAGAAGAAAATGCATAACCTTTCGCAAATGAAATATTTTCACTGTCACAAAGTTGGTCATATAATCAAGGAGTGCTGGCGAAGGAGCGGAGCGTGTCTTCGTTGTAGAAATAAAGATCATGTAATGGCTAATTACCCTAAGCTACTTCCACAAGCAAAAACATAAGGAGAATTGGAACCGATTTTTATCAAATGAAGAATTATATAAGGTATTGTTCACTCTTATCCTTAATTATAGTTGAAATTCTTTTACATTCCATTAGTTTTATGATTACCATGGTATTTTAAATAGATCATCTTAGTTTAATTATTTGGCGATCAACGAATTTGGGGACTAAATTCCTTGAAGTGGGGGAGGATGTAACACTCCGGTTAAATAATAAAATATAAAAGTAAAATTTTGAAATATGTGTTAGAATTAAAGATTTTTTTCCTTGCTATTTTTATAATTTTCTTAATTAAAGAATATTATTTATTTTTAAAAGTGACCAATTTATGTCAATCAAAAGAAATAATTATTTTTTGCAATGACCATAAAAAGAATTTCATATTTCGCAATGCAATTGAAATTTTCCACAATAATCCGAACATATAGATTAAATTAATGCAATTTCACCCGTAGGATAAAGTTCCGACTAATTTCTAAAAATATGAAAAAATTATATTCTTGTATAGAACGAAGTGTTGAAAAATAATGTCAACTGGGTCGACCCCTAATAAAAATTTAATAGGGCTGAATTAAAGAATTAATGGCTAAATTCGTTATTTTAATAGGTCAATCTTAAACGATCAAATTAGAGTCCAATTCTTAACCATTTGAGCCCAAACCAGGCCCATTTGATAGATAAACCCTAGCAGATTGATTCACCCTTCGAAACCCTAACCCTAGACCCATAGATTGGCGACGACGGTGGCGGATTAGGCTTCATCCCAAATTTTTCGTCGGTTTTTTCCTTGGACTCTCGAGTCCAATTCGACCTCTAGAAACCTCCTTGGATGCCATAAATAGAGGGCTTTCGCAGCCCTAGACCTCCTTTTATTTTTCCAACAAGTGGCGTAGGCAATCGTGGTCGATCGAGGGTGAATTAGGGCGAGAACGGTGACGTGTTCGCGATTAGGGTTTTAGCGCGTCTTCCCTCTCTTCTTCCAAATCGGTAGGTGTCTCTCAGGCTGAACTAAAATTTAATTATACTATCTTGTTCGCATTTCTGAGCTCTTTCTTTTGATACCAGATTGCCCAAATGCCATGCACCATGTTACTCTAATTTCATTGTTTACCCCGAGGTACATTCGAAGGGTAAAATTCCATATTGATTCATTTTATGTTAGTTAAATCACTTTAGATTTTAATTGAAGCATGTGATCTTATGCGGTTTTGAATGCTCTTTCTAATGGCAGTATTTTCCCCAATTTTTATTCACCCTAACGCTTGAAATTAAAGTTTTTATCATGATGTGTTGAGGCTCGTAGTCGGTGGAGTTTCGGGTTGGTAAACAGTCCTTTCAGAGACCGCTATTAATATAGCGGTCGCACGATAGACCGCTTCAAGCCTTGCATTTTTGAATTTAATAAAATCTATGCATATGTACTTTCTAATCAAGAAATGACCCTATGATAGACCGTTTTATCCTTCAGGCGGCCCTTATATAGACCGTTTTATCATTCAGGTGGCCCTTGTATAGACCGTTTCATGGCTTCTGGCAAGAAGTTCTAAGTTCTATTTTATGCATTTTTAACTAGAGAACTTACCCTGTTTAACATGATATTTGGACTTGTAACTATGCAGAACGCAATATTAATCTAGTATCATGGTTAGAAACATAAATTTCCATTTATTCACATGAAAGTTGCTTTGACAATCATAAGTTAATGATCATAAGAAACTTGATAAAAGCTTGGTTATTAATCTTGTAATCTCACATCTGCTGTTATACATTCCTCATATTATGTTGCTGATATCATTATTTGACAGTGATGCCACTCCGGTGGGATTTACTGACTGCACCGTCTCGTTTTCCGTGTTTCATATAGCCTCAATCTTATAATAGTTGGGACTCTCCGCCGGATATTCCTTCCGTCGGACTAGGACCACTATTATGAGACCTCCGTAAGTCCCCGTGAGCTTGGGATTCCCACCAGGACGCCGAGCGCGTTGTACCCCCAAGACCTGAACCCCTGGACGTGTTTTGATTCGTGTTTGGGCCAGTCCAAATCTGGATTGCTCTGCGACCGTAGCGGCCCAGCTTGAGACCGCTAAGCGATCCTGGGCGGCCCAGGTTTAGACCGCTATCCCTCTCTTGGCCTAGGTTAAGTAATGGGCTTGATTTTAGTCTGATTCTTTTGAGCCCAGTCAATTCTAACCTAGCCCAATCCATTCTATTTGACTTTAGCTTGGTGGGCTGAACTCTTGTTTGGACCCATTCTGATTTGGGCTCAATTGAGGACCTTTTTGGGTTTGCTTTAAGAGCCTGTTATACTTAACTGTGCACGGTCCAAGGTTAGACCGTCAATATCGCCTTAGCGGCCCAGTTATTGACCTCTAAAATCAAGATTTAATATGATTTTCCGTGTTTTGTTGTTGTGATAGCAGTCATATCAAGGTTGGCCTTGAACTACGAAATCTTGCTTGATCCTTGTTCTTCCACGTGATATCCATTCCAATTCTATTGAAATATCATTTGATCTTAGTCGATAAGTTACATTGCTTAAACCTTGGAACTCTTGGCCATTAAACATTGTGGATGTCTAGATTTCGTGGGATCTATGATCCAAACAAAATAATGCCAAGGCAAACACATTAAAGGGCCCAGTCTGGTCCTGGGAGGCGCACCCGAAAAGTACTTGATTCCTGAGGAGGTGAATGACTAGGTGTGGCATTTGACACCGGTACTATCTAGCGTGTTGGGTCTACGACATTCCACACTCTTGTGATACTTGCTATACTTGCTTGAAAGCAGGAAGTGCTTGCTTGCATGACTCGACTTGACTTGACTTGATAAATGGCCATTCACTTATTATCGTGCATGATGTATTGACTTGACTCGACTTGGCATGTGGCCACTCACGTGAAATTCTGGTTATTTATTTTGCTACCTCGATTTGCAAATGTTCCTTTCCATTTAGCTATCAATTATCTTTTAATCTTGTTGGTTACCAACTTGTTTTATTGAATTCTTGCTTTATTTATACATTCATGAAAATGATTAATTACTTAAACTTTGCCTGATGATAGAGTATAATTCCTACTGAGATTTTCGCTCACCCTCCCTTGTTTTCCATCCTTAACAGGTAACGTGGTAGATGGAACGCTTGCAATTGGGATCGGGTCAGTGTGATCAAGTGAACCTGGGCCCTGAGACCCGAGTATTTTATTTCTTGAGTCCATATAGTATAGTCGTCTTGCTATTTTCTCTTTTTTATTTCTTTTATTGAGTCAAATTGCATTTAAATTTCAAATATTAATAAAATTATATTTTTCTCAAATTAATGGCCTCCATGTTTTGAATATCAATTTTTGTGTTCATTTATTTTCTGCTTGAATTATCATGAATGTTTCGCTGCCACGTTCCGAGCATCGCTTCCCGCTGCTATCGGTTCGGGGCGTGACAGTTTTTCTTTCAAGAGTGGAGAATGAGCTGTGTTGAGGCATATCCCTGGTGCATCGACATGTTGGTCCAGATCGTCGACCTTATCGTCTGGTGTTCCTGCGCTAACCTTGTGGCTTAGTAGAATTGCGTCAACTCAGTAGGTTGGTGCCTCGACCTGATTGAGTAGCATGATTGCTAGTGCTCTCTTCTATTGGTTCTTCAACAATCAGCTTCCCTTTCCCTTTCTCAGGACAGAAGGATGTAGTCTTGAATTCAAAAGGCCTCTTCTCAGTGAGATTGAAACCTAGCCCTTCCTTTCTAAAATTAACCCAGGTACCTAAGATAGCATCTAAGTTAGATTTACCCTGGGTCATCCTCCCTAGGGTGGACTGTTTGTTCTTTAGCTCTTCTTCTACTCTTTCCAAAATTTTCTACAGCTCAATATTAACAGCGTTAACAGCCTCATATTTTTCAAGATTGAGTTTATTCTCTTTCTCCCAATCTTCACATTTCAGGTTGGTTTGGCTTAGCTATTTTCTAAGAGCAACATTTTATTCCATTAATCCTATCAGATCTGAGCGGGTGGTTTCAAGAGTTTCAGCTTGTTTTTCCAGTTCTTCATTTTCAATTTTGAAGGTTTCTAACTCTTTGTTGGCAGGATTATCATGAGCAAGAGCGTTGATCTTTTTCTTCAAATGCTTATTCTCCTTTTTATAAATTTCATACTTCTCAAGTAGATCAGCATATGCATCATCCCAATCCTCAATTGAAAAGGTTTCAAAAAGATTGCTTACCTGATCCTCACTCCCGTCAGCCATGAGACAGAAGTCATCCCCATCTTCATCGGTAGAAGTACTCTCATTTTCCTCTTCATCATCACTCCAGGTGAAGACCATTACCTTGGGCTTCTTTCCCTTAGCCTTGGACATTTGCTTAAGGAGTTCAGGGCACTCACCTTGCATGTGTCCTGCCTTCTTACATTGGTAGCAGATAACTTGGTCATATTTCTTAACTTGAGCAGATCTGAAATTAGAATTTCTGCTTACCTGAGGAGCTTTATTCCTTCACTGAAATTTACCTTTGCCTCTTAGAAATTTTTTGAACTACAGGGTGAGGAGTGCATAGTCAGCTGAGCTTGCCTCTGGGAAGTTATTTCCATCATCCTCATCTGAGCCGTCTGTGCTCTCAACAACTTTGAGAGCCACTATCTTCTTAGCCTTGACGTCTTATTCACTTCTCTTCAAGTTGAGCTCATATGTCATGAGCGAACCTATCAATCCATCTACTGTCATGGCAGACAAGTCCTTTGAGTCATCAATCACTGTGGCCTTAGTGTGCCATGCTGGGGTGAGAGATCTAAGAATCTTCCTAATCAGTTCACTGTCAAGATATTCCTTTCCCAATGATTTTGAGGAATTAGTTAACTGGGTGAGCCTGGCATACATCTCAGAGATAGGTTCGTTGGATTTCATTTTGAACATTTCATAGCTAATAACTAGCATGTTGTCTTTGGTGGCCCTAACTTCATATGTACCCTCATAGATTAGCTCAATCCTATCCCACTTTTCGTTTGCATATTTACAAGTGGATACTCTTGAGTATTCAGTGGGGTGGATAGCACATTGCATTATGTTCATGGCACTCCAATTGGTTGTGATTTTTTGACCTGGTCTTGTGTCCAGGTGTCATCTAAATCTGGCACAACAAATGGACCTTTACTCACAACACGCCATATCATGTGATCCTGGGCACGCAGAAAAACTTCCATTTGGTTCTTCCAATACAGATAATTAGTTCCATTGAAAAACGGCGGTTTGTTGATGGCCTGGCCCTCAGCTATGTAGTTGCGAGGGACATTCCCATAGGATCTCCCTGGGTCGTTGGACCACATCTCTAGGGAACCCGCTCTGATACCAACTGTTGGACGGTATGAGAGGATATAGAGGGAGGTGAATAGATCCTTCGCTATATTTTTATTGATTTTAAAAAAATACTTAACAACACTTAAAGTAGGAAGCCTATTTAACAACAGAACAAGGCTGAAATCGAAGAATCGTGAACGGAATAAGGGAGGTACCTTAGGAAGAACTTCGGAGTAACTTTGAAGTGGGATAGAGGAGATGGATAACATGCATCACACCATAACACATGGCTTTTAAGGTGGTTCGGCTGTCACAAGACACACCTACGTCCAACCCTTACTAACTTGGTAAGGCTTCCACTCACACACACACACACACACACACACACACACACACACACACACACACACATATGAGGACAGGTCCTCAAAGCACACGGGGAAAAAATCCCAGAAGGAAAGAACAAAAATAAAATAAGAAGACAAACCCACACAGACTACAACTGCAGCTTACACGGTGACTGAACCCACACACACGATGTTTTGAAAGTGAAGAAAAATACAATGAAAGAATAAAATGAATCACTTTAGTAGAATGGAAGAGAAACCAGCTAGGCTGCAAATTAGATCAATTGCTGAAAAGTAGGATGGCTGAAGGAGATGGCTGGCTGCACTCTTTTCTCCTTTCCTACACAGAACTCTCTCTCTCTTGGATGCTCAGGGCTGACTCTCTTTCTTTTTCATCTCACAAGTTCCCACGTGCTAGGCTCCTTCAGGTTCACAGTAGCAATGGCAGCAGCAGCTCCACCATAGGAGGAGGCGTTCAATTTATAGGCTCAAGCAGCTGGCAAATTTCCCTCCAAAAAGAAGTTCTACAATTTTGAATTTCTAGAATAATCAAATGATGTTTGACCAAAGAAACCTGCTGATCTTTAATTTCTGTTAGCAGAGCGGACGTCCTTTCTCCAGAGATATTTTTCCTTCAAATATAATCCTTACTGTCTGGCGTAGGGGACAGAACTAGTAGTGAGAGAAGCTTTTCCAAGGTATTGTACTGAAATATATATGGAGTAAAGTGTTCCTTTGGACACTAATGATGATAGGGACGTTTGGGAGTTCCTAGGAATTTCTTTCAACCCTCAAAAAATAAGTTATCAGAGGTTTACGTCGGACCTTTTTGCCCTATGGATGTCCTCAGAACTGAAGCAGAAAAAAGATAGTTTTATAATAGACAACCTTCTGGTGCGTCGATGCAGCAAGCCCACTGCGTCGAGACACCCCTTGATGCTAGCCCATCTGACTGCTGCTATAGATGATCAGGTCGATGCAACATTATTGTGAGGTAGAAGCAGCTGTGAAAGTTTAACAGATAAGGCTTGAAAGGCTTCTGGTGCGTCGATGCAGCACCACCTATGTGTCAAAGTAGCAATTGAATCGTGGCCTGTCAAATGGCTTCTGGAAACCCCCTGCTTCGATGCACTGAGCAGCTGAGGTCGAGGCAGCATGGCATGACAGAAGGTCTGCGAAAAGGAGTCGACACTTGGGGTCGACACTTTTGACTTGGAAGTTTGAAGAGGTCGGAGCATCAACATGGTGAGGTCGATGCAGCCAATGACCTGAGGTCGGAGCATCAATGTGCTGCTAGGGATTTCTTCTGCCTATGAAGACCTGAGGTCGAAGCAGCTTGGTTGAAAGGTCGATGCAGCCTTCAAGCTCTGTTGGTCTTCTTCATACCTAGCGAATGAGAAGATGTTGCATGAGCTTCTAAATTAATTGGCCAATGACTTATGGTGTGACATCATCAAAACATCATTTATACAACACTAGCTCCCTCTTTCGCCTTCTCCCTCTACTTCTCGAAGGTCTGGAAATCAGTAGCTTGAATTTCTTTTTACATCGGTTTCCCATCAATCGGCTCGTTCTTTTGACTTGGGATAGCCGCAGCCGGGCGATATTTCACCAAAAAGGCTTCAATATCAACCACCATATCATTCAATCGATTGAAGGATTTGACTTCAATGCCAATCATTCTTGTTAAGATTTATGTCTTCAGATTGAGTTTGCATATTTGAACAGCATCTTCATAGTTCGGCGGATGCCTACACCTCGAGCTGAGCTTTCTCTAACATTGGATATAGTCCAGGGCGGACTCATCATCTTTTTGCTTGATTTCATATAATTTTTCCTGGGTGACTTCTCCCTCGGCTGGCTTTGTTTCAGCTGTCCGCTCCATACTTGGCTTATTCATTGCCGCCGGAGTTGTCAGATTCGGGTGCGGGTCAGCTAGGTCTAAACACATTCCCCCCCAATTTTCTTCTTATCATTTCAGTTTATTGCATTTTCTGGTATAGATCCATCATCAGAGCAGAGCTAGTTTGGGGAGAGTCAGGAATGCTGCCTCCCGTCTTGATTTCGGGTGGGACCGGCGGCATCCTAGTATCATCATCAGACACATTTCGTCCTTCAGAGCTTGATATTCTTGCCCCCACGCCCCTACGCGAGGGAGTATGATAGCATACATCTTCATCAGGCAGTGGAGGGTGCCCCCACTTTTCTCCGGATTTATCATTATGACGGTAGGTAGAAGCTTTGGGTTGATCTGGCCATGTTGGCACGAAGTATATTTCCTCATCTTCTTTTTCAGTAGTTTGGCTTGTGTCGGACAAGGCTGACAATGTATTGCAAGAGAGGACAATGTCTCCTCTTCTATCCTTGGACTTCTTCTTCTTCTTCCCGTCTATGGCCTGTATCTGCCCCTACAGCGGGTCATCTGGTGCTCTTGACACTCCTGATTTCTTTTCTGCATCTTGTATCAGGTCCGGGGATTCGAAGTGCTCCTGTGGGACATATTCATAGGTGTGTGCTTTAGACATCTCTTCGGGTAGCTGCCGGTGTATAGATACCATGTTGACAGTTCTCTTGAGATTGGGCAGCTCATGAGGGTGTGGAGGATCCACCTTATATTGGCCCATTTGGAGCTCCCCCTTCTTGATTAGGCCTTCAATAATATCTTTAAATACACTGCAATCTTCAATAGAGTGCCCAAGCATTCGGTGATACGGGCAAAAGCGGGTTCATATTTTCTTCTAGCATCGCCTGGCCTCTTTGGCTCTGGAAGGGTGACCTTGTTATATCCGGTGGCCCATTCGAACAAGATCCGGGTCTTATCCTTAGGGAAGGAGTAGGACTTCATCATTTTGGCTCGCAAGGGAGGGCCTTCCTGTTGTTCAGCAGGCTTAGCCGGAGGAGGGTCGGCGACCCCTTTATCTTTATCTTTTTGTTGCTCGAACGCCTTGAAGTTGACTGTATGAACTTCCTCGGGCGTGGGCCGTTTATCAGCTGATTTAGCCTTCTGGCTTGAGGCAGCAGGGGTAGAGGAGTAACTGGAGAGGAAAGCCTCCATCTCTGCCACCACATTGTCAAGCGGTCAAAGGACCTAATTTTGATTCCAATCAACTTTTCAAGGATTCCCCGCTTCAAATTTTGTTTACAGATTTGCACTATGTCTTCTTGATGTGGCAGCCGCCTGCATGTCACGCTGAGATTCCACCATCTTTTAATATATTCCAAAGTAGTTTCATCATTCTTCTGCTTGGAAGCATATAATTTGACCACGGTCACTTCTCTTTCAGCAACGTGAAACCGTTCCCGGAACTTCCGTTGCATATCTAGCCAGTCACTGATAGACCCAACCGGCAGGTTTGAATACCATTCGAAAACAAGCACCCTGAGCGAGGACCCGAAGAACTTCAATAGGTACGATTCATTGGTCACCAGATCACCCATCATGTTGATCTAATAGGCTATACGCTCTTTCGACGAACCTTGTCCGTTGAACTTATCGAACTTCAGCAGTTTATTGACGCTGAGAGGCAATCTTTTTACAGCATGATGGACAGGGTAAGGTATCATGTACACAATAAAAGCAGCGTAATCATCATTGCCCCTATCAGCCAGCTTCTTCTCGATCATTTGTTCTATCATTATTTTATTCACTATCGCCGGGTCGACCAGACTTGGGCAGAGTTGAGCTTGCTGCATCTGCGGTGCGGTCGACACCATTGCTTGAGGTATGGCAGTAGTCCCCTAATATGGAAAAACTAGGGGTTGTGTTGTAGTGGTATGTTGTTGCTGGAAGGGAATGCCTCCGGTATAGCCAGGTGCCGGCTGAGATGCGGTTACCTATGGCAAAACATCAAAGATTTGGCCATTGTCCCCAGGTGTCTCGGGAGGGACTCCGGCCTACTTAGATGTAGATGCATGTGCATTCTTCTCATTTAGCTACTTCTTCAATATTTCAATCTCCTACTGATATTCCTGCAGCAACATCAGTACAGCAAGGTCATACGTAGAGGGTCTGAGGGTGGCACCTCTTCCCTCAGCTAGAATTTCTTCAGATGACGTGGATGGCCTCTCACCGTCATCTTCAGCCGTGATTACATTGACGGTCACGACCGCCACAGTCTCGTCTAGGATGGTTTCCTCGGAGAGGGTCCGCAGCGCCTCGCCTAGTTGAGTTGGAGCTCGGGGCCAAGGCCGCTTGGGTACCTAAATATGCTTAAATCTGGTTGGCTTTGGGGCCAACCCACCCTTTGATTTGGACTTGAAGCGGTCCGATTTACCTTGGGCAAGTGCTTGGAAGGAGTTGTGCACTGGGACCATTGGAATTGCCCTATCGGGCATGATCTTGGCTTGTCGGCCATTCAGAAATACTCGGACACCTCCGATCATGACGGACTTGCCCGAGGGGGACAGCCGGCCTTGCAGTGTACCTGGCGTTCTTCTTGGCCGCCCTTGTGGCAGTCGGGGTGCGCTTCTTGCCATTTGAAGCTCGGAAGTCAGCATGGTGGACATAGCAGGCCACCACTTCGATCTTCTTTAGTGTCGCCGTTGCAGCGACGATGGTCTTCATCTCCTGGACGTTCATGAGGTCCACAAAGGCCACCGCCAAGAAGTTGGGAAATCTGACAATAGGCGGGAAATCACCAAACCTGATTGGCACAATGAGGTAGCCATGCTCGGCATGGCTAGCCACCATGAGTGGTCCAAATGTGACTGCCATCGTGCTCGTTGGAATTCAACCTGTAATTTTAAATTGAGGATATTTAGAATTTTAGGAGGAGGCCATGAGGCCCCAAATCTTGGTGAAGAGATGAAAGGTGATCCTGGTCCCACCGGGCATGCCAGACTTGTGGACGCACTTTTTATCTTATGTATATAATATATATAAATATATATCATTTTATCTTTTATCGGTTTATTAAGTGCGAGGGCGTGCCAGTCACATAGAGACAATATGTTCTGGCTCCGAGACTGGAGTGGTCCGGAGCTAGTGGTACGCGTTGTCTGACTAATCAAACGAAAGTGGGTATCGGGTCGGGACTGGAACCTACTGTGCCATAAAGGTCACGGCGTTAATTACATCCCCTCGGAGAGAGGAAAACTTTTGATAAATCATCAAGATAAGGGGCCCCATGGCCTAAAAATCAACTTTTTATGAGATGAGTGAAAAATGTGTTGAAGAGTACTGAAATCCCCTATATTAGGGTGCAAAAGAGTATTTGAAATCATATCAGTCATGTATTGACCATTTCTGTCACGCCCCGAACCGATAGCAGCGAGAAGCATACTCGGAACGTGGCAGTGATTCATTCATAATACAGAATAAGAATAAAATAGATAACACAAGAGAATTGTGCCAAAAATAAATATAAGCTTTATTCATATCAAAAACCAATGTTTACAAAACTCTTGACTCTCTTACAATAAATAAAAGGAAAAAGACTCATATTACATTGATAAAGAAAAGAAAGACTCGAATTACAGGACTAAACTCATAATAAAACAAAACTAGACTCTCCACAATCAAGCCAACTCATCACTCGTCCCCGCTCCCATCTGTGGCAGTATCTTCAATATTACCTGAAAAAGGTTGGGGAAAAACTAGGTGAGCAAGAAGCTCAGTAGGAATTACTCTCTATCAGTAGGCAATGCTTTAAGTAATTAACCGATTCAAAATGATGCATGATCTCAATAAATGCAAGACAAGAACATAAATAAGATCAAAGGAATGGCAAGGTAACAGTGAGAGATAAGAGCATGAACACGATAGGAAAAAAATAACCAGAATCAAGTACAAGAGCTAGAACAAGTTCTCGTAGCCAAGAACAAGATAGCAAGTACTCATATCCATATCAACAGGTTGTCCCTTCCGGACCTCATATCAAATCATATCAAGTCGTATCATGTCATATCATGCCAAGTACAAAAAGGAAGATGCCTAAGATGTAAAAATGTCCAGACCAAATCTTACATATAGTTGGTGCAATACCACACATGATCATTCATAATACGGGTACATGTCTGGGCTTTACCTCGCCCCTAGGACCAGATCCGGGCCCTTATAGTTTCAGCCTAGCATTGACTATCAAAGTGGACCCACAGTCCCATATAACATATCTCCAGACAATTTACAATTTGGCATCGAAATTTCCAAGGTATAGCTCATCGTAAAGAAGGCACGACAAGAAGGAAGTAGATTCAAAGACCAATCAGATGAAGATCCAGCAAAGGTCAGAATTTCAAGTATGACGACCTGGAGGGCTAGGAAGACTCAGCCACGCATAAGGGTCATTTTAGAATGCTATAGAAAGAAACGGTCAATCAAACGGCCGCAGGGATTAAATAGATGGTCCAAGCCTGGCCACTACCAGAGAGTAGCAATCCTATGGTGGCCGCAACAGACAAAACAGTCCTGATTCGGGCTGCGAACTCACACGATTCGATCGAGTCAAATAGTTCAACTTTTGGGGTACAACCCGCCCGGTGTCCTAGTGAGAATCTCAGGCTCGCGGGGTCTTACGGAAGCCTCGGAACATGGACACCTAGTCCGGCGGAAGGAATATCCGACGGAGAGGCATTCGATGTCCAAGATTAGAGGTTCAAAAACATCGAAACCATGTATATTCGGTCCAATCGCCACCACCGAAGTGGCACGACCTTAAAACAAGTTCGAACTAAACCTGCAAAAGTAAAATTTTCAAGCTGACAATTAAAAGCACATTTATTCTACTCCCTTTTTCAATCAAATTAAGGGACATGAATATTGGTCCTGAGAGGGCAATATGTTGAAGAGAAATAAACTTGGATCAATTATTTCATAATCCCTATTCATTATTAGGTTTATGTCCCGAAGTTAGCCCTAGCAACATGCGGTCTAATTAAGAAAACAGAACTTAACCGCCCATAAATACATCACTACTTTTACTGTAACAGGAAGGAAAATGGTCTAAAGATGGACCGCCAAGTAACTAAGACGGTCAGAGGATGACCGCTCAGGACCAGCGCAAATCCTCTTTTTCTTTTGAAAACCCCCGCCAGAAGGCGGTCTATCGAGGGGCTATTTAAAGCATGAGACGGTCATGAAAGAGCCGCTACCATATATTCATATAAAAAAACAACAATCAGTATGAAAGCGGTCTATCGCATGATCGCTTTTAACTTAGCGGTCCCTGTTAGGGCGCAATTAAGGACAGAGCCCCGCCGTGGCGAGCTCCGACGTATCCCGACTAAAACGACGATTCCGGTCGATATACAAAATAAAATTTAGACAAACTAACATCATATTGAAGAGCAATCGAAGGAGTTTAACATGATATACTTTAATTAGAAACTACTAAATGGATCCCTGATTTAAATAGAGGTAAACTAGAAATGACGAACTATGGACGCCCTTGATTAAAAGGATGAATACAGATAGTATGATCAATAACAATTGGGCAAAATATAATCATTGGAAAGAGGACTCAACGAAGATTAAACTAGCATGCTTTAATTTAGGTTTAGCCTGAGAGACACCTACATTAATCGAAGAGAAAGAGAGAGACGACGAGTACGTCGGAACCCTAATCGCACCACCTCAATTGCCCAAATTCGCCCGACTTTGGCCACGATCGCCCACGCCGCCGGCCAAAGAACCAAATAGAGTACCCTAGACGTCTAAGCCCTCTACTTATAGAGCCTAAGGATGGTTCTAGAGATCGAATCGAGCTATAGAGTCCAAAGGGGGAAAATCGGCGAGAAAATCAGGGGTGATCTTAATCCGCCGCCGCGGCCGCCAATCGACGCACCTAGGGTTAGGGTTTCGAAGGGCATATCGATCTTCTATCATGGGCCAAAATATTGGTTCCGATCTGAGCCCATTAGAGCATGAATTAAGGTCTAATTAGATGATTTAAGTTGTTCATATAAAACCACTATTTTTAGACTTAAATTTGAAATTGGGCCTAAACTAATGTTATTTTGGGTTTGTTCCTTTAGTCAAAGTTGCTGGAACTAACATTTTACACGAGATGCATATTTTTTCATATTTTTATAAAAATATCAAATTTTGGGGTCCAAATATATTATTATCTAATTCATTTAAAATTTTGGTTTAAGTGAACAAATATTATTTAATTCATAAAAATTTAGATATTTACATTTTTATTTATCTTAAATATTATTCAGCACACTTAAAAACTCGAGATGCTACACCCTCCCCCAGTTTAAGGAATTTGGTCCTCCAAATTCACATGATTCTTTCCAAAACAATAGTGGGGCAATTTACTACTCTTAAACATCTTCTAATGTTCCAAGATAACAGGACCTGTTCTAATTCATGTAATTATACAAAAATCACCAAGTCCAAACATGAAATATAAGGTTAAGGCAGGTTTAGAATTACCTTCAATCGCATGCAGCCTCCCTTGCCACTTTGGTTCACCCGGTTGCTCATCATGCGGCGCTTGCTCCTTCATTAGGGGACAGCGAGCAATTCTATGATCAGGGCTTCCGCAACGAATGCACTTGCCTTGCTTCCTCCAGGAATCTTTCGATCGATGCCCACCTTTGTCGCAATGCTTGGACTTCTCCTTCACAGGGACAACATGCTGGTCATCCTTCTTAGCCTTCTTGTCCTTATGAGCTCCATTACCTCTATTCGATCTCTTCTTTCCATTGGTAGACACACTACTCTCGGAACCATTGGCTCCTTCCTTCTTGGCAAGCCTCCTAGAAATCCTCTCGGTCATATCTAGGGCATCCTCCAACACTTGAGCCTTCTTCACCATCTCGGCAAACCCCTGAATCTGTAAGGGCGCTAACTGAGGGATATACTCTACCCTTAACCCATTCAAAAACCTCCTAGCCTTCATCTTCTCTGTACTAACTAAGTGAGGGGCATAATTAGCTAACCTAGAAAATTGGGCTTCATACTCCGCTACAGACAAGCTCCTCTGCTTCAGGGACACAAACTCAGCGGCCTTCTTCTTGCGAACCCGCTCTAAAAAATACCTCCCATTGAAAGACTCCACAAAATCGTTCCATGATACTTGATTATTCGGCAACGTCGCTTCTACCGCCTCCCACCAAGCACGCGCATCCTTCTCCAACTGGTACGTAGCTAACAAAACCTTCTCCTGATCGGCACACTACATAACCCTAAAAATTCTCTCTATCTCCTTAACCCAGTTCTCGGCCTCATCGGGATCGGTAGACCCACTAAACCTAAGGGGATTCATACCCTGGAAACTCTATGCAAATCACCTGCACCCTGACGGACTCCACCCTGGGCTACCTGCTGCAAAGCTTGAGTTATCACTCAAACAGTACGCTGCATCTCCCGCCACTGAGCACGCTCCGCAGCCATCTCAACCTATAAGACAATTTCATAAGAGTTAACGACCTAAAATCTTTAACTTATTAAGATTATCACAAATTTTACCAATTAGTCCCATGGTTCAACCCCGATCTCACCAGGTGCCTATCAGGTGACTGACAATCAATATTTATCATATAGACTTAGACTCAAGACCTAGGGTTTAAGAAAACCAAGGCTCTGATACCACAAACTGTCACGCCCCGAACCGATAGTAGCGGGAAGCATACTCGAAACGTGGCAGTGATTCATTCATGATACAGAACACGAAAAAAATAGATAACACAAGAGAATTGCACCAAAAATAAATATATCATTTATTCATATCAAAAACTAATGTTTACAAAACTCTTGACTCTCTTACAATAAATAAAAAGAAAAAGACTCATTTTACATTGATAAACAAAAGAAAGACTCGAATTACAAGACTAAACTCAAATAAAACAAAACTAGACTCTCCACGATCAAGCCAACTCATCACTCATCCCCGCTCCCATCTGTGGCAGTATCTTCAATATTACCTGAAAAAGGTTGGGGAAAAACTGGGTGAGCAAGAAGCTCGGTAGGAATTTCATATCAAATCATATCAAGTCGTATCATGTCAAATCATGCCAAGTACAAAAAGGAAGATGCCTAAGATGTAAAATTTTCCAGACCAAATCTTGCATATGGTTGGTGCAATGTCATACCTGATCATTCATAATACCGGTACATGTCTGGGCTTTACCTCGCCCCTAGGACCAGATCCGGGCCCTTATAGTTTCAGCCTAGCATTGACTATCAAAGTGGACCCACAATCCCATATAACATATCTCCAGACAATTTACAATTTGGCATCAAAATTTCCAAGGTATAGCTCATCATAAAAAAGGCACGGCAAGAAGGAAGTAGATTCAAAGACCAATCAGATGAAGATCCAGCAAAGGTCAGAATTTCAAGTATGACGACCTGGAGGGCTAGGAAGACTCAGCCACGCATAAGGGTCATTTTAGAATGCTATAGAAAGAAATGGTCGACCAAACGGCCGCAGGGATTAAATAGACGGTCTAAGCCTAGCCGCTACCAGAGAGTAGCGGTCCTATGATGGCCACAATAGATAGAACAGTCATGATTCGGGCTGCAAACTCACATGATTCGATCGAGTCAAATAGTTCAGGTTTTGGGGTATAACCCGCCCGACATCCTAGTGGGAATCGGGGTCTTACGGAGGCCTCGAACATGGACACCTAGTCCAACAGAAGGAATATCCGACGAGAGGCATTCGATGTCCAAGATTAGAGGTTCAAAAACATTAGAAACCATGTATATTCGGTCCAGTCGCCACCACCAGAGTGGCACGACCTTAAAACAAGTTCTAACTAAACCTGCAAAAGTAAAATTTTCAAGCTGACATTTAAAAGCACATTTATTCTACTCCCTTTTTCAATCAAATTAAGGGACATGAAAGATGGTCCTGAGTGGGCAATATGTTGAAGAGAAATAAACTTAGACCAATTATTTCATAAGCCCTATTAATTATTAGGTTTCAGTCCCGAAGTTAGGACTAGCAACATGCGGTCTAATTAAGAAAACAGAACCTAACCGCCCATAAATACATCAATACTTTTACTGTAATAGAAACGAAAATGTTCTAAAGAAGGACCGCTAAGTAACTAAGACGGTCAGAGGATGACCGCTCAGAACCAGCACAAATCCTCTTTCCAGAAGGCGGTCTATCGAGGGGCCGTTTAAAGCGTGAGACGGTCATGAAAGGGCCGCTACCATATATTCATATAAAAAAAATGATCCAGGATGAAAACGGTCTATCGCGTGACCGCTTTTAACTTAGCAGTACCTATTAGGGCCGCAGTTAAGGACATAGCCCTGCCGTGGTGAGCTCCGACGTATACCTACTAAAATGAAGATTTTGGTCGATATACAAAATAAAATTTAGGCAAACTAACATCATCTAGAAGAGCAATTGAAGGAGTTTAACATGATATACTTTAATTAGAATCTACTAAATGGAACCCTGATTTAAATAGAGGTAAAGTTGAAATGACGAACTATGGACGCCGTTGATTAAAGGATGAATATGGACAGTATGATCAATAAAAATTGGGCAAAATATAATCATTGGAAAGAGGACTCGACGAAGAATAAACTAGCATGCTTTAATTTAGGTTTAGCCTGAGAGACACCTACATTAATCGAAGAGAAAGAGAGGGACGACGAACACGCCGGAACCCTAATCGCACCACCTCAATCACCCAAATTCGCCCTGACTCCTGCCACAATCGCCCACGTCACTGGCCAAGGAACCAAATAGAGAACCCTAGACGTCGAAGCCCTCTACTTATAGAGCCTAAGGATGGTTCTAGAGATCGAATCGAGCTATAGAGTCCAAAGGGGGGAAATCGGCGAGAAAATCGGGGGTGATCTAAATCTGCCGCCGCCTCCGCCGCTGCCAATCGACGCACCTAGGGTTAGGGTTTTGAAGGGTAAATCGATCTTCTATCATGGGCCAAAAGATTGGTTCCGATCTGAGCCCATTAGAGCGCGAATTAAGGCCTAATTAGATGATTTAAGTTGTTCATATAAAACCACAATTTTTAGAGTTAAATTTGAAATTGGGCCTAAACTAATGTTATTTTGGATTTGTTCCTTTAGTCAAAGTTGATGGAACTAATATTTTACACGAGATACATATTTTTCCATATTTTTGTAAAAATCTCAAATTTTGGGGTCCAAATATATTATTTTCTAATTCATTTAAAATTTTGGTTTAAGTGAACAAATATTATTTAATTCATAAAATTTCAGATATTTACATTTTTATTTATCTTAAATATTATTAAGCACACTTAAAAACTCGAGATGCTACAATTTCATTGTTCGGATGGGCGTCCGGATCGAAAACATCGTGAAGATATATGTAACATCAGGACATATGTATGCCGGGGTACGAAAAATTTGTTGTTTAAATCATTGAGGGATGAGTCGAACTTAGTAAGATATTGGCCCGAGGCAAGGTCCGTCCATGGCCATGATTGGGTGTCGCCCGAGGGCCAAGCATGGCTTGCGGGGCATCTTTAGTATCTCCTTCATGCCGGGCTTAAGGAGGTGAGAACTTCCAGATCAAACGTCGTTGATTTCTTAAGGCCGACATCTAGGTTCATTTTATTTTCATGTTTATGTGGCATTTCTTTTATCATTCCCCCTTTTTTAAACATTGTTATTTATTATTTATCATTCATTCATCTTCTTCTTCTCTCTTTTTTTGTTTTATTTTGTTATTTATTATTAGTTTGTTGATCAGTTATTTATTTTATTTTGTTATTATCATTTTCTTCTTTCTCTCTTTTTTGGTTTATGTAAGATCAGGGGGGAGGTGCGAAGTTGCGTCGACGCAGGGGGCTTGCCCGCGTCGACACAGGGGTTTTAGCCCCCCCCCCTTCATTATTTTCCTTTTTTTGTTTTTCTTCTTGTTATTATCTCTCCCTTTCTTCTTCTTCTTCCCTTTTTTTATAGTTGTTATGCTTTTATGGCAGTGTTTTTTATCATTAGATTATCATTTTTTTGCTATTATCTGTGATTTATCATTTCCTCTTTTTCCCTTTTATTCTCTTTTGCTATTTGATGGAGGCTGAGTCGACGCAGGGGTTGACTTAGTTGATGCAGCATGAAGGGGGAAGCAGACCTGGTAGCCAGGGAAAGGCTGCATAAACGTAGGGGGCTGCCTGCGTCGACTCAGCACACAACAAGGGGCAACCCCAGGAGTCGGGGAGTGGCTGCGTCGACACAGGGGCTGCCTACGTCGACTCACTCCTCGTAGGTGAGCAGGGAGCTTGTCCATGTTCTATCCTTTTCATTTCATTCATTTCTTTGTTCATATTATTAGTTTGGCATGGAGGGAATTGGTTGTGTTTTGCATCTTCTTAGTTTGTTTTGCTCCATCTTCTTACTTCCTTCTTGCCCATGGGCGAAGCATGTATAATGCGCATGTATATGTATGTGAGTGCTTATGAGAAACGGGGCATGAAACATGGGTTCAAGCATGGTTTTGGGGGCCTAATGCTCATGTAATCTGTCAAAAAATCTTATGCATGATTATCATGCAAGTGCAATTTTGGATCTTCCTTCTCTCTTCTTTTTGAGCATGATTATGCATGATCATGCTTGGTTATGCAAGTTCAATTCTCTTTATTTTTGATCAGGGGCAAGCCTGCAGCTGTGAGAGATTGGAAAACCAGGGGCTGTTGGCCCTGCTCTTGTTCTGGAAGCCGGGCAAGTCGACTTGGGGCTGGACCACGTCGACTTGCTCCCAGCCAGTGAGCAGATTTCTATTTTTTTTAGAGAGCATGAAATGCAGTAATGGATATTTTGATGATCATGCAAGGTTTTGATCATGCATCCATGCAGGGTACTCCTCAGTACAAAACGGAGTATTTTACTCACGCATAGTGAGAATTTTCATTCGGGCACAATCCGAGTTTCCATTGCTCACCATTTGATATACCAAAGGAATCACGACAAGCAAGCATTCAAGAATGCAGTGTGCACGAAATCTTTATCTGAATCTATGAATCAAGGCATGCATAAGGGTGTAAATGCCATGCTCATTCTGAAAAATGAGTAGAAAGGCAGATACACCCATGCTCAGATATGCATATGCATAGAGTTTCAGTAAAAACTGGGTATATCTATAGTGCAAGGAGTTAAAGTGTCTGTGCATGCACATGGATGCAAATGCTACTTTAGTGTAAATGGACCACATGTGATCATCTTATAAAAGTTCGATGAAATTTCATCACGTGCGTGCAATCTAAAAACAATTCTTTTATGCAAGAGATATCATGCAAATGCATTTTTTTGGTCATTTTTCTTCTCTTTTTTTTGAGCAGGCCGGCCTTCAAGGGGGTCGACCCCTTTGGCCACGGGGTCAACCCCCGTGCAAAAGTTTTCACAGGGAGGCCTGGACAGAGTAGAGCCCCAATTGAGTGGACCCCTGGGGTCGACCCTTACACCAACAAGTTCTGGAATCTTCCCCCTTTCCCTTTTCTTTTTTTTTTTGGAACATCAGTTGCTTCTAAACAATATGCGTTCTATATGTGAATATTCATACAGAACTTTGCTTTCTGTTTTGATCTGAGATTCCCTTCTTCACATATTTTTATTTCTTGGGTTGTCCTTTTGCCTTTTTTATCATTTCATAGTGTATTCCTTTTCTTTGTGCACAAGCCGCCAGAACACAGTTTTACTCAACCCATGATGGGTAGGTCGACCTGAAGCGGGAGATGGGTCACCCTATCAATTTGCTACGTCGATGCAGGCACATACCTACGTCGACCTGCTCTTCTGCAAGTCAGTAGTATTGAGTTCTGCTCAAATTTTCTCTTTGATACCTATCTTTGGCAGTTCTGAAATCATGTTCATCATTACATGTTTTGTGTTTTGTCATCTCTTCATGCTTACTGCACATTTATTCATGAAGATTTTAACTTATCCCATCTTGGCGTTCATCTTTATTTTGACAGTCCCTTGAAATTATGGTTAGCATTGCACCTCTTTTTATCAACTTGACAGCCTGTTGCATAGCAGCACAGATAATCTTTCTTTTAGTTCAATTCATCTACCCATGATGCCCTTTAATTCAGTCCATATACCATCATCTTTTTATGTCATCAATCCTCAAATTGTCCGACGAAGATCAGACAGCACCTCCTCGAGACCTAGAGCATTGAGGGGTGTTAATTAGGTACTCGTCCACGGAAGATCCGAGACGGCCAAAAAATAAGAAGGATACGCACGAAAGCAGCAACATCTAGTGATCCGAATTTGGCGTGGAAATCCCGAGGACTAGTCTAGGAGGGGCTCCAATGACCCACGAGCTGTCACAGTCTCGATTTCGAAACGTGGGCTTAGATTGTTGCCAAACTATATGGCCGTTAATATTCACCCCTTTAAGGAAGATCACCCGGGGACCGTGCTATGAAGAAGTAAGCCTCCGGGAGTCCAAAAGTGATTTGAAGCCCCGGAAAAGGAGCCAAGGAGAGTTGGAGGAAATCGAGGAAGGGGGCCCACTGGGGCTCAGATGAGCATGGGTTCTGAGTCATATCCATAGGAATGGATAAACCCAGATCCCTCACTGTAGGACACATTATGCTTCTCCCCAAAAAATCTATAAAGCGAACATTACATTATGCTCATTCAGGGATTAAATCCCATATTCCTCACCCCTTTGGCATCATGACTATGAATTAGTTAAATCCCAAAGTGGGGTTATGAGAGGCGAAAAATCTTCCCTACTAGATTCCAATCACCGGTAAGGGATGAAAAGGGGGAAGTGTTGCAAGCTACAGAATAGAAGGGGAAAGAAGAACATAAACATCAAAGACTAGATATCATAAACATGGCAGCACAAAAATCTCCCAAAAGGAGTGCTTCTTTATTTCATATCATGGGGGAGAAATAATACATCATAGAAATTAAGCAAGAGAAATAAAAGAAAGAAATACAAAGGGGGCTGGGAGGGAGCAAGGGTCGGAGCTCCCTGTTCCCCTTCCCTCACCTCTCTCTTCTCTCTCACTTTCTCTCTCTCTCTTCAGCTTCTGCAGTAGGGTTTCTTCTCACAGCAATTCTCCAGCATCTCCCCACCCTTTTCTTTATCCTAGAGCCAGTATTTATAGGGAGTGCAGGGGTCCTCTTTGGAGGGAGAACCCCTACTTTTTTTTCTTGGTATCTGATGCTGATGCTACTACTGACGTTTCTGCTACTGCTGCTATCGCTACTGACATTGCTACTGCTGTCGCTGCCATGGCTGCTTCGCAGGAGGGCATGGCGGAGCAGGAGACGAGGCGCGGCATGGCCGGGCCGCTCCGGCACCGCACGCGCGGCTTCGAGCGTGCATGCGTGAAGAGCGGGAGGTCAGCGGAGCATTCAATGCTCGCATGGGGGGAGAAGGAAACGTAAACGTGAATAAGGACCGTGCATTTTTTTTCTATTTTCACCCCTTTTTTTCTATTTCATTTGGCCCACTCCATATTTGGCCCATTTCTTTTCTTTTTTTTGGCCCATTTCATTTGGCCCATTCACCTTTCTATTCCTTTTTTTTAAGTGCCAACAAGTACTTGTGCCCGTAGAAGTTGAATGATCAGGTGTGGCATTGCACCAACTAACATGCAAGATTGAATTGGACAATTCACTTGTTAAATGCTTGACTTCTTTTTAAATCTAACATGATATTGTTGACTGAATGAATTAACATCCTTGTTATATGGCTAAATTTACATTATCTACACGTTATTGATCTTCATGCATGCAATTGAATTCTATGATATCTATTCTTGAAATTCATGACTTACTGATCTTGATCTCTATTTCACTTATCACCAATTTTATTACTTATATTTCATGAGCATCTAGATTATCCAATATACTAATCACGTAAAGCTGTCTGGAAAAGAGAAATAAGTCCTACTGAGCTTTTATCTCACCTTACGTATTTTGATAATTTTCAAGAAATTCAGAAGATGACAGGAATGGACTAGCTAGTGATTGAGAGTGCCGAGAATCTTAGAAGATTTTCTTCCTAGTTTGTCTAATTAGACAATAAATGTGTTGAGTTTGGATAGTAGTGGAAACTTTGAAAAGTCATTTGTAGGAAATGTCAGATTTTACAATAAATATTTGGCTCTGTCCATTTTGTTGTTCATATTTGTCATCTATATCTCTATCGACCTATTTATAACTCGTCACGCCTTGACATTTTGCAATCGAGACGTGACAATGAATCTTGTTCTTGCACATGAACTTCCTCATATTTCTTGCGATCATGTTGATTTCATCTTCTTCCCTCTTGTCACGATCACTGTCATCACTTGAGCTATAGGAAGATGACACTGTCTTGAGCGTGATAGACTTCTTCGTCTTGGGTTCGTCATCCTACAATGTTAAAATATTAATTCCATATGTCATTAATAAGCTCATTAGCTCATCTAGAGATAGAGTAGACAAATCATCGACCTCTTCGATGGCCGTGACTTTTGGACTCTATGAGGCAAGAAGTGAACATAGAATCTTCCTCACTAAGTCTGCATTTGAGTAGATCTTATCAAGCGATTTTAGGCCATTCACGATATCGCTGAACCTAGTGAACATCTCACTGATTGACTCTTCATGATTCATTTTGAAGAGTTCATACTTATACACAAGGAGATTTATTTTTGTCTCCTTCACTTGAGAGGTCCCTTCATATGTAACCTACAATTTATCCCAAAATTTCTTGCAAAGTTTCACAGAAATTCGATTAAACTCATTTGCATCGAGTGCACAATGTAAAACATTTATAGCTTAGCGTTCAAAGAGAGCTTTCGAAAATCCTCATCTTTCCACTCTCTTCTTTCACTTTAGGAATATGTGGTCCGTTCTCAACCACTCTCCACATTTCATAATCTATGGCTTACATTAAAATTCTCATGCGATTTTTCAATCACTATAATTGTATCCATTGAATAATGGAGGTCGGGTGGAAGATTGACCCTTACTAAAGAGAAATGAAGTACTGGGATTAGCCATGCATCTCTCTTAGGCAGTTAAGCCTTCACCAAGAGAACCCGCTCTGATGCCAATTGAAAGAAAACTTGGACCAAATAATCCAAGAGGAGTCGGGTGAATTGGATTATTAACCCAAATCACAGCTCAAAATTAAATCTACAAATCAAAGAGTTATTCTACAAATACTCTAGAAGAAGCGAGATGAGAGACAATGAGCTAATCATATAAAGATAACACAGTGATTTTATAGTGGTTCGAATTGCGCCGTGATGACCTACGTACACTATCCAAGACACTTTGGGATTTTCATTAAAAACCACTAGGTAGAAGGGTGCTAGCTCACCACTACAAATCACTTGACATCTAGGTGCAAGTTCACCTCTCAACCCGCTAAACACAAGGGCGCTACCTCGTCTCAACATGCTAGACACGAGGGTGCTACCTCGTCACAAACCACACTAGATATAAAGGTGCTAGTTTGATTTGATATCACAAAATAAAAAATGGGATTATCCTTCCAACCTAGAAGGATCCAATACAATCCTAAAACCTCTAGACAACATAAAAATAAACACATAAAGAGGTTTAAGTTCTAGAGATGAAATCTAAAGAATGAAGGATGGAGCAGCTTTTGATCCACAAGAGGTCTTGATGAAGATCACATCCGCTTGTGTAGAAGATTTCTACAGGTTCATGTAGCCGCCATCTTCATGTATGCTTGTAGAAGCCAAGGTTCTTCAAGAAATAGCAAAAGACGTTCTTTTGTGCGGTCGATAAACACATAAAGAGGTTTAAGTTCTAGAGATGAAATCTGAAGAATGAAGGATGGAGCAGCTTTTGATCCACAAGAGGTCTTGATGAAGATCGCATCCTCTTGTGTGGAACATTTCTGCAGGTTCAAGTAGCTGCCATCTTCATGTAAGCTTATAGAAGCCAAGGTTCTCCAAGAAATAGTCAAAGACGTTCTTTTGTGCGGTAGAATCTTTTCTGAAGCGCTTTTCTCTTCCACAGTAGCCACACGTACCTTTTCAACATAGCTTCTCTCCTTTGTATGTAGCCACACATTTTTTCTTTGTTTTACCAAATCCCCTTGTTTTTCTTTTCTACCTCACACCCTTTTTGGAATAGAATCACGTGAGATTCTTTTCTCCTTTTTGCTATCTTTCTTCTAAAGCAGTAGCTATCTCTTTTTCATCGTGGCTTCCTCTTCTTCTATAATATTTGCACACTCCTCCCTTCGTTGCTTCTCTTATTTTTATTTTTCATATCTCCCACGCAAAACTATTGTCTTCTTTTAACAAAACACCGATCGCACATCGCGATCCATAAAATCTCTCAATTATTTTTGGCGAGTATTTCTCCTACAAAATAGGAAAAACTAACTCCAAGAAAATATCTCTCAGCTACTTAATAAAAGAAGATCAAATCAAAAGGGAAAATTCAATCTTAGAAATAGAAGCACAAATCTCGAGTTTTGGTGTCTGGGCCGATTTTCAACTGATTCTAAACACCATGTGCCATTTGTTGAGGTCTTGAAATTTCGTCCAGGTATCAACTTAGGGCCTGCAATCAACAACTTCTAAACATGCTTAACAATCAAGTTAAGCCACAAAATAAATTACTTTTGTAATCATCAAAATAAAATTAAGAGAAACTCAACAATGATAAATGTTCATTTTAAATTTTGTATTTGTTTTTATTTTTTAATATTTTATACAGTCTATAAAATGAACATATCGTGAAAATAAAAAATTCATAAATGACATCATTAATGTCACTAATTAAAATTTAAAGTAAAAAATGTCAGCAATTATGGGTTAAGATTATTGTTCACCTAAAAATTTTATTTTATTTTATTTTTAAATTTTTTTAATATATTCTATAAAACAAATATATTGTGACAATAAAAAATTTACAAATAATGTCATTCCTGTCACTCATTAAAATTAAAATTTTAAAAATATTTTATTAATTTTTTAAGATTTAAATATCTCTTTAAAGACTAATTACATATTTTAAAGATTTAAACTATGCGGTAAGTCTGAGAATCCTCCCAGAAAGTCACTAGACCGAGTTTCTCTAGATTCTTTAATCCCTCAGCCGTTGTGTATGTCCTCTCTTAATTACAAAATTCTATTCCAAATGATGCCTTTATCCCGTTGTGCGGTCCTGTATGGACCGTTTATCCTGTTGTGTGGTCCCTTTCGGACCGTCTATCCTGTTGGTTGAGTGGTCAGTTTCGGACTGTTCATCCCCTTTGTGTGGTCAGTTTCGGACCGTCCATCCTGTTGAGTGGTCCATTCTGAACAGCTCATCCCCGATGTGTCATCGGTTTACCGTGATGGATTCTCCCGGTGTCGCGTTAGAGTCATTGCTCTGGTCTGGTCGACCCGGTGTGATCCAATGGTCGACATGCGACCTTGCCTGTGTCTCGATGGATCTGTCCAGCTCGAGACGTGGTTCTGGACACCTAGAGGTACTATTTGGCCTCGATTTGCGTGTCCAGGTGCCTTGAGGATGTCAGAGTTCTCCCAAGTCTCTGTATGTCCTGTCTGTTTCATGTCGGTCGCCTACGTGAGTTAGGGCGATGTTTCTAGTGGTCCTATCATGGACTGCTAATGTTGGTTTGTCTTTCCGGTGGTTCCCTGGATCGGTCGGTTTGGGTGAATTGTGTGCGGTCTATTCCTTGACTGCTATAGTTTCTCCGAGCGACTTAATCTAGGACCGCCAGTGTCTTTGCCTCTGGTTGCGTGGCGAGTCCTCCTTGACTGCTTGGTTGACCTAGCGGCCGAGTGATGGATAGCCTAGGCCCAGAGAGTGGTTTACCGGTGGTTTGGTTTCCGGTATCTTGGCTTGACCTTGGGGTTTGCCATTCTCTCGCGGACATCATCTGATGTCCTGTGAGGCTGTAACCGTGTTCCGAGGTGGCCAAGAGGGTTTGTGCTTGTGTGTCTTTGCCTGGTTCTGGTCAACCCGGGGTCACCCAGTGGTTGACAGGTAGCCTTATGTGTCTCGACGGTTCTGTCCAGTTCGAGACGTGGTTCTGGATGCTTCGAGGTATCATCCTACCTCGATCTGTGTGTCCAGACGTGTCTGAGGGTCCTCGGTGTTCCCTCAGGTCTCCGTGAGTCATTTTCTGCGGAGTGTCGTTTCGCGTGGCTTAGGATTAGACCGATTGGCGGCTTGTTCCGCTGTCAGTGACGATCTTACCTTTGAGTCATCAGACTCAAGGATCGTTACGTAGTAGGTCTAGTCACCTTGTCCTGAGTCTGTTGGCAGTTGTCTTGCTGCCTTGGTGCTTCGTAGTACGTGCGACAGTGTTTCTTTGCTTGTTTGTACTACAGCACTCTTGTTTCAAAGTCTCTGTGTCTAGTGAGCCTCCAATTGTTGTAGCCCTAAGGCCTTGAGTTGCCGACCCGCCTGGGAATGGCGGATGGGTGTTCCCATTATATGTGGTTTGTAAGCTAGTTTCCGGGCGCCCTCGCTGTACAGTGGCGTCCTGCTGGGTGGGGAAAACTAGCTAGAGGCCTGGCTCTCCAACAAGAGTCGGTGTGTGCACACGTGGTCAGGGGCTTTGGACTGACGCCGACGGGCGGGACCCTGACTAGTACTTGTATTGTGGTTCTGCGTGGGTCTGCGACTCGGCCGTGCCCGTGTTGGTCGCGCTCGGTGGATAGTCGAGACACTTGTGGTGTGTGTTGCGGTGCAGCATAAGACGTCAGTGGACGCAGCTGGCTGTTCTTCTAGTGAGGAGGTGCTTCCCTCACGTGGCACGTGACTCTTCGTGTTCTTCACGTTTCTTGCGCGTCGTGACCTTTCCGGGTTAGCCCTCTCGTGGCCCTACTCGAGGTCAGTGTTGTGTTGTGTGCATGACGTTCTAGTCGTGTGTGCCGTCGAGTCTGTCCGCCGTCTGTCTAGGTCTTTCCTAGACTTTTTGTCTGTCGTTGCTGGTCTTTGTCTTAGGCCTGGCATCGTGTCGGCAGATCGGTAACTCCTGACTTTGTCAGATCAGAGTCGCCCTTCTATCGCTGCTTGGGTAGTTTGGTGAGCTGAGGTTGGTTCAGCTGTCGCACCTGTTCGGTACGACTTTTTCCCTTTTCTTATAGCTTCCCTTGCTCTTAGCCTGTTCCCTACTCCTGCTGTTCCCGTTCTTTTTACAGCTTGGTACTATAGCTTTTCCTGCTTTGCTACTACTGTTGCTTTCTGTTCCGTGTTCTGCGTATCTTTTTTTCAGTGGGGATCCGCATGACCCCTATTGAGCCTCTGTTTGGAGATTCACCCCTGCTTTTCAGGTGGGTAGCGTCACCTCTGTTCGTGGTTCCTGGTGTGGCTCGTTCATAGTTGCCAGCGGTACCTGCGTCGGGTTTCCCCCGACCTCAGCGTACGTTCTTTTCCTGTGGCCTGTACTTGTCTTTAATTTTCTAGACTGGACTCTGATGTAATTCTTAAATTGAATTGTTAATAAAAAGTAATTTTATTTCTGCTACTTTAGCAAACTGATCTAATGAAATTTAATTGCTTACTGTACTATCTCTGTGGCTTCAATGTACTACACGACAATCCTTTTTCCCTTAGGGGCTTTACCGCTCTTGGGAGGCCTCGCGGGTTCTGGGTAGTATCAGGTGTATTCGGTAGTCCTACCGGGTATATCTGGTATCCGGGATCCGGGTCGTCACAGTTGGTATCAGAGCGTTGTTGTGTGAAGTGAATGGGAATCCGAGATATTGCAGTATCCAGAGTCCTTAAAGTCCAGTACAGGCATTTGTTGACTTAGATGTTGCGATGATTTGTCATGTTGTTTTCTTCGTATGTGGTCTTGTGCGTGCTGTTCTGGCACTGTGCAAGGTGATTTTTGCTCCCGTCAGCATGTGACGAGACGCTTCTTTCTATCTTGGTGTCTGTCTCGATCATGTCGTACGTGGCAGTGTTCGCCGGAAGGCTTGAATCTGCAGTACGTGGTTCGAGGTTTTCTTCGTGTGTTGTTCAGATTGCTGTTGACCTTTGGCCTTGGTCTGATGACCATACACGTTCTCACGTTTGTTTTGGTCATCCCGGCTTGAGTCTGTTCAACTCCGGATGTGTCTCGCTTCTGTTAAGGTGCTTGATTAGATTCCGTGTTTGAGAAGTTGCTCAGGCAAGCTAGGATTTTCTCTTCTTGGTGAGCTTTCGTAGTTGAGCTTATTGCTTCTCGTCCCTTATGGTGGAATCTTTTCGAGGTTTTTCTTGGAATTGCTGTCTTAGTGATGCCATTGTCCTGTGTCTGCTTAAGTGTGGACAGCTTTGTTCTGAGCCTGATCTGCTTTTTGCTATACGGTTGCTTGGCTTTGGACTCCATCATGGTGTTAAGAGCTGTTGCGTACTGTATTTGTCGTGCTGTGTCCAGTGGCCGATGTATTGTGAAGGCTCATTTATCGTTTGTAGGACGTGAAGGTAAGCTGAGATTAGCCTTTTCCTTGGGCCTTGTGCAGAAGCTGGTACTCCTCTTCTTTGCACTGAGGCTTCTTGTGATCGGTTGTTCGCTGGATCAGTACTCGTCGCGTGTTATATTACGATTTTCATGAATTGCGATGTCGCCGTACGTGTGCTGGGATGCGGATACCGAGATATTCCCTGATGCTTGTGTGCATTTTATGAGTGTGCAGCTGAAGCGTGTGGGCTGATTACCCACGGGCTCAGGATCGTTGGTGGTAAGATTCTGGCCAGTCGAGAGGTTTGCGGTTCTCGATGTAACTTTGTCTTGGCTTCCTGTGCCTTGACGTTGTTGTTGCCGTGCCGTGCTGTTATTGGAGGTATTTCTAGCGTTGGCATTGGCATTTGCGAGTGTTAGGGAATATGTCGGCATTCCTTGCTGATGGAGTACCCTCTGTTCTGTATTCTTTCTCTTGGGTGCTGTGCTCTCGAGGCGTGATCGTGGTCCTTGAGGTGCATTCCCTGATATTGTCATTTCTCGTTGTCGTGGGTCTTTTCTTGGTGAGCAGTCTGATGCGTGACCCATCCCTTGTGGTCATGTGTTCAGATGTTCTTGTGCCTTGATGTGACCCTGCTTGCAATTGTCTCCCGTGGTTCTGTGTCAAGTACGGAGCCGGAATCCTGCAAGTGCTGTTGTTGTCGTTTTATTGCTGTTTCTCTATGATTTTGTGTCTTTGTCTTGGACCATTGTCTTGTCAGTTAGCGGTGCCGTACTCTCTTTTCCCGGTAAGAGTTGGCATGCGACTCAATCAGAGTTAATATCTGAGTGAGAACTGACTTGACCGTGTTTGTGGTCCGGTGCTATTGTCGTTGGCGTCCTGTGTGCCGGGTGTTCTCTGCCACCTTTGGCACTGAGCCGATGATGTGGTCGAGCTATCAGCTGTGAGGACTGTGTTTCCTTGTGTAAGCTGATGCTTGCTACGTTTGCGTTTTTGTTTCTCCGATATCTCTCCTTGTGGCATTAGTCGTGTCTCCATTTCTGGTGAGACGTAAGCGACGTTGCCTTGTGTCGGTGGTGTCAGACTTGTGTCCACTTGCGTCGTGCTCACTCCCGAGCGTGTACTTGTGATTATAGTCTGACAGTGTCCCTCTGAGCTGTGTTTCTCGAGATTGTGTTGTCGTATGTTGGGTTGTTCTTCCCTGCTTACCCTTGTTAGTCCTTAAATTTCGAGGATGAAATTTCTTAAAGGAGGGGAGGATGTAATGTCCCGGATCTTTTCTGAATCCTTAATGGGTCTTGTTGGATCTTTATTGGATCTTTCGGATCTGTTTCGGTGAGTTTCGGTTCGCTTTTGTGGCTTCCGAGTTGAGTTTCACGATCGTGTGAGTTTTTCTCTCGTACTAGTTACGGAACCTACGGTGAGTTTATTTGTCAGTTCATCGACTCGAGGATCCTGCAGCGACGATGTACTCTCCGAGTCGGTAGTTTTGACTATTTTTACGTATTTTTCTGAGTTAGGGCCAAAAATTGGATTTTTCAGAAATTAGGAAAATTCCTAATTTCTTTTCCTTTCCTCTCTCCTCCTCTCATTTCACCGCCGCTCTCTCTCTCTCTCCCGTTTCTCTCCCGTTTCGCCTCCTCAGCTCCGGCTGCAGACGGAGGACCTAGGGGCGAGTGCTGGGGATGCTGTGGAGCTGGCTCGGTGCGCGACGGGGCGAGGATGGAATGGTTTTGGCGCGATCCCGAACGGTGGATTCAAAGCCGGCGTTTGAGCTCGCGGAACAGTTCTCAGTGTGGTTTAGTCCCTTCGGGGCACGGTTTTTTCGGCGGAGGTAGGGTGACGGATCTTCACATCCTCCTGCACGTTTTCCCTGCCATTGCACGTCGTTCGACGCAAAAACGGTCGAGTTTGGGCTTGTTTAGCATAAACCGTGATTTTCAGGTTTTGTAGGGTTCGCCGGAAAACGGCAACCATTTTTAGATCAATTATTGTCAATAGACTCCCTGGGACGTTACCGTTCCATAGTAACTGATTTCGTTTTGTTTGGTGGTCCCGTTTGACCGCTAGGGCTCCGGGAAGTCTGGAAACCCTTTTTGGGTGATTTCGTTAGAATCGTCCGTTTCTTGCGATCCGTGCGTCGTTTTGACTCCGGACAGAGTCTATGTGATTTCTAGCAGGTCCATGGTTGTATCCCCTTCGTTTCGGGACGAACGGGGCGTGGAAAGGCCTCCGTCGGGCCGAACCCACGGTTTGCTCGCCGTGACGCTTGAACGGTCACTCAGGGACCGTTCATGTATAAGGGCGGCCATCCCTGGACCGTTTATCCTTATGTCGGTTGTGGTTGTGTGGTCGCACGATAGACCGCACATCCCCTTGGGCGGTTGGTCTTGGACCGTCCATCTTATGTCGGTTTGGAGTTGTGTGGTCGTCTGCTGACCACATATCCCCTTGTGTGGTCGTCTGGTAGACCACATATCCCCTGGGAGTTGTGCGGTCAGGTTCAGACCGTTTATCCCGTTGTACGGTCCTGTATGGACCGTTTATCCTGTTGTGTGGTCCCTTTCGGACCGTCTATACCTGTTGGTTGAGTGGTCAGTTTCGGACCGTCCATCCTGTTGAGTGGTCCATTCTGAACCGCTCATCCCCGATGTGTCATCTGTTTACCGTGATGGGTTCTCCCGGGGTCGCGTTAGAGTCATTGCTCTGGTCTGGTCGACCCGGTGTGATCCAATGGTCGACATGCGACCTTGCCTGTGTCTCGATGGATCTGTCCAGCTTGAGACGTGGTTCTGGACACCTAGAGGTACGATTTGGTCTCAGTTTGAGTGTCCAGGTGCCTTGAGGATGTCGGAGTTCTGCCAAGTCTCCGTATGTCCTATCTATTTTGTGTCGGTCACCTACGTGAGTTAGGGCGATGTTTCTAATGGTCCTATCATGGACTGCTAATGTTGGTTTGTCTGTCTGGTGGTTCCCTGGATCGGTCGGTTCGGGTGAATTGTGTGCGGTCTATTCCTTGACTGCTATAGTTTCTCCGAGCGACTTAATCTAGGACCGCTAGTGTCTTTGCCTCTGGTTGCGTGACGAGTCCTCCTTGACTGCTTGATTGACCTAGCGGCCGAGTGATGGATAGCCTAGGCCTAGAGAGTGGTTTAATGGTGGTTTGGTTTCCGGTATCTTGGTTTGACCTTGGGGTTTGCCATTGTCACGTGGACATCATCCGATGTCCTGTGAGGGCTTTAACCGTGTTCCGAGGTGGCCAAGAGGGTTTGTGCTTGTGTGTCTTTGCCTGGTTCCGGTCAACCCGGGGTCACCTAGTGGTTGACAGGTAGCCATATGTGTCTCGACGGTTCTGTCCAATTCGAGACATGGTTCTGGATGCTTCGAGATATCATCCTACCTCGATCTGCGTGTCCAGGCGTGTCTGAGAGTCCTCGGTGTTCCCACACGTCTCCGTGAGTCATTTTATGCGGAGTGTCATTTCACGTGGCTTAGGATTAGACCGATTGGCGGCTTGTTCCGCTGTCAGTGACGGTCTTGCCTTTGAGTCGTCTGACTCAAGGATCGTTACGTAGTAGGTCTAGTCACCTTGTCCTGAGTCTGTTGGCAGTTATCTTGCTGCCTTGGTGCTTCGTAGTACGTGCGATAGTGCTTCTTTGCCTGTTTGTACTACAGCACTCTTGTTTTAGAGTCTCTGTGTCTAGTGAGCCTCCAATTGTTGTATCCCTAAGGCCTTGAGTTGTTGACCCACCTGGGAATGGCGGAAGGGTGTTCCCGTTATACGCGGTTTGTAAGCTAGTTTCCGTGGGCCCCCGCTGTACAGTGGCATCCTGCTGTGTGGGGAAAACTAGCTAGAGGCCTGGCTCTCCAGCAAGAGTCGGTCTATGCGCACGTGGTCAGGGGCTTTGGACTGACGCCGATGGGCGTGACCCTGACTAGTACTTGTATTGTGGTTCTGCGTGGGTCTGCGACTCGGCCGTGCCCGTGTTGGTCACGCTCGGTGGATAGTCGAGACACTTGTGGTGTGTGTTGCGGTGCAGCATAAGACGTCAGTGGACACAGCTGGCTGTTCTTGTAGTGAGGAGGTGCTTCCCTCACGTGGCACATGACTCTTCGTGTTCTTCGCGTTTCTTGCGCGTCGTGACCTTTTCGGGTTAGCCCTCTCGTTGCCCTACTCGAGGTCAGTGTTGTGTTGTGTGCACGACGTTCTAGTCGTGTGTGCCGTCGAGTCTGTTTGCCGTCTGTCTAGGTCTTTCCTAGACTTTTTATCTGTCCTTATTGGTCTTTGTGTTAGGCCTGGCATCATGTCGGTAGATCGGTAACTCCTGACTTTGTCAGATCAGAGTCGTCCTTCTGTCGCTGCTTGGGTAGTTTGGGGAGCTGAGGTTGGTTCAGCTGTCGCGCCTGTTCGGTACGACTTTTTCGCTTTTCTTTTAGCTTCCCTTGCTCTTAGCCTGTTCCCTACTCCTGCTGTTCCCGTTCTTTTTACAGCTTGGTAGTGTAGCTTTTCCTACTTTGCTACTACTGTTGCTTTCTGTTCCGTGTTCTGCGTATCTTTTTTTCAGTGGGGATCCGCATGACCCCTATTGAGCCTCTGTTTGGAGACTCACCCCTGCTTTTCAGGTGGGTGGCGTCGCCTCTGTTCATGGTTCCTGGTGTGGCGCGTCCATAGCTGCCAGCAGTACCTGCGTCGAGTTTCCCCCGACCTCAGCGTACGTTCTTTTCCTGTGGCCTGTACTTGTCTTTAATTTTCTGGACTGGACTCTGATGTAATTGTTAATAAAAAGTAATTTTATTTCTGCTACTTTAGCAAACCGATCTAATGAAATTTAATTACTTACTGTACTATCTCTGTGGCTTCAATTTACTACACGACAATCCTTTTTCCCTTCGGAGCTTTACCGCTTTTGGGAGGCCTCGCGGGTTCCGGGTGGTATCATGTGTATTCGGTAGTCCTACCGGATATATCTGGTATCCGGGATCCGGGTCGTCACAGTCTCCCACCCTCTTTCCAATTGGTCCACCTAGGTCTTAGGGCCCATGTGGGGCTGTATCAAAGTCCAAGATTGGACTTGGACCATGGGGGGACAAAAAAATGAAAATTCAAATTTGGGTACCCCATAGTCAAAGGGGCGCCCCCCATTTAGTATATTATATTACATGTTGTATTTTTATTTAATGTGGCCATTTGACCACATGGGGGATTAATGTGTTATACCCCATTTCCCCTCCCAAATCCTAGATCTAGGGATAGGTTTAGTCTTTTTTACATTTCTATAAATCCCATGTAATTTCCATTTTGATGGAATTAATGAAGAAAATTACATGAAATTTGCCATGGGCGCCCCTCTCTCTCTCTAGTTCTCTCTTGTTCTTGTTTCTTCTTCCTATTTACCCTCTAGATCCAGGGTGTGAAGCCCTCAAAATTGGAGTGAATCCAATCTCTATCTCCTCTCTGGAGTGTGAAGCTCCCCCACCGTCGTTCGTGCCGCCATCGGAGCAGCCACAAGCCGCCATCCCCCCTGCTGTCCTGAACTCCAAGCTCCAGAACAGCAAGCTGAAGAAGAGGTCGGTTCTCCCAACTCCCAGCTCTGATCGAGTTGATATTTTGAGAGCATGTTCCTCTCTCTGTTAGCTTTCCAGCAATATAGATTTTGCCCTATTCAGATCCCATTTGATATTTTTCCCATAGTTTTTAATCCACCTCTGATAGTCTGCCAGTCAGCAGATCTGCAGGATAGGAGTCTGTTCTTTTATTTTCCCCGCCCCCTTATACATCTCCTAAAATCCCCAAAAATATCATATGTGTCCCTCACATACCCCCTTTCCACCCATAAAATTCACAGAGTCTAGATCCACTGTTTTCTTTTGAGTCAAAATTCATCTTCAGGCATATCCCTTTCTATCCTGCCAGATCTGGAGTTCGAATCAGAAAACTATCAATGCCACAGTCATTTTCATTTCCAATACGCTTGATGGATGGATGTGAATTTAATTTATGTTGTAGTTCTATGAGTCCTATTTCCAACGGTGCCAGTCTCACCTCGATCCGCCTTTAGATCTGGGCACAAGAATTCTTTTCGCGAAGGTGCGCAGATCAGATCCGAGCCAGGCCAGAAAGAAGGTGTTGGGAAATAATTCTCAATAATATATCAAAGCTCTGATTCAGCGATCGCTGCTTCTGGGAGTTGACTAGGGACGTCCCGCCATCGTCCCAGCCAAGCGCTGCCTTCAAAAGATCCCAGGAGGATGACGTCCTTTTGGAGGCCCTTGTACGTTGTCCGACTGGGCTGCAAATCGCAGATCCGGACTTGCTGTCTTCAACCGCCCGGGACCCCTCCAACGTGCTGCCCGTCAACCCAGAATCGGTACTCCCGGACCGCTGTAGTGGCCTGTTACCACCCTGCGTGGAGTGGGCCTTAGAATAACTACTGTAACTATTAACATTTACTGTACCGGGAGTCACCATTCTTGGCCGGGGTTGTCTTCCCCACGCCCGGCGCATGGAGGTAAACTCGCCTCCCTCTTTATCACATTTCTTATCTCGTATACTTTTGAATGCCGCTGGTAGAGTGATAGGATTACTAGCTCAATACTTATTTTTATCACCGATGCGAGAGTGAGTGAGTGAACTCGTCCCGTGACTCAATCCGAGTACACGCGGAAAAGCCGATACCTGAGGCTCATTACCGGTTTCTCAACCGCGCACGATCACGCGTTTCCCTCGCTTAGGGACGTCCGCGAGCTAGAGTCCCAGGTTCGCTGTCCGTCCTGCATCATTCATCCTTTTTCTACTTTTGTTCAACCATCCTTGGTATATAAAATGGTGTTAGGAGAAGGGCAAATTATGTCTGTCTAGAAACCTGCACTATGCTTAAGGTGGTTTTTGACCTACGTTCTCAGCCAAGTACCAAGGCTAATTGACTCATGTAGTCAGGGGGAGATTTCTTTTTGGTCTGGTTAAGCATTCCTTTCGAGTCCATGCAGTCAAGTTCATAGGGGGAGTATGTCCTTCTTCTTGAAGTCTGTCAGTCTTCAGTGTGGTTATAGAGAACTTATACAGTTCTTTCACAGATCTTGAGACTCATAATTCTCTTAAAGAAATTAAGTCTGTTAACTAAAATCTCAGCTAAGAAGTTTAAGCTTCATGATCATGTATTGACAAAGATAAAGACTTCTGAAAAATATCTTCCTACAAGACTAATGAGTGACGAACAATGTTGGAATATCATGCACCGAATTCCTCTAAAATTCTGAACATTAAACACAAGGAGACAACTCCAGTAGAAAAATCTGAACATTTAAGTATTGTTCTCAAATATTCTACTTCACTAAAATCAAAAGGGGTTAAATTGTTTCAGAGTAATGATCTAGTTTACTGAGAAACCAACTCTTTCACCATGAAGTGGAGTTAAGTTGAGTCATGAAGTGCTAGATTATCTCTGGTTAAAAAGGCTATGCTTAAGAAACCATGGCAGAGTAATGGCATAGAATGCTGAGTAACTGGGTCACTTCACATAAGACGTATTGTGTCTCACGTAAAAAGACATATCTATTGCTAACTCTGTTCTCAAAAAGAGAGACATTCAGGTTACCACACCGAGTAACTGGGGATTCCTGTAAATCTTAATTAAGAAATCCACACTTTAATATATAAAGATCAATAAAATAAAATGAGAGGAGCACGAGGTGCTAATGTGGAGTGTGTGTGATCGCCAGAGACACGAGGGTCTCAAAGAGGAGATAAATAATACGGGGAGATGATCGCAAAATACCTCAAAAGATGCGGGGATGTGAGTACTCCTTTCTCTTCAAATCGGTCGGCCGACGAAGAGAGTTCTTCCTTTAATTACCCTTGCAAAAAAGACAATCACCAATGAAGAAATTGCATTAGAATAAAGGTGAGTGTAGCATCAATTCATGATAGAAATATGTGAGCATGAAAGCATGTGCAAGAACGCACCTTAAGGGTGGTTGCCCTTAAACCCCTATGCAAAAGGGTGGGGGATATATGATGAATGCAAAATAAAAATACGGAAGTGTGCAAGAGTTGCACTATGGGGAGATCTCAACGTGGTTGAGTTAAATCAACAAAACAATGAAATATGATGCATGAACGATGCAATGAATAAAAGAAGAATAATATAAATAAAACAAAGGGAGCCTGTGCTTTGGCTTGAATGCTTCGATGGGGAGGAGCCTTCAGTGGGAGAAAAACATGAGCAATGTGAAGCCCTCCTTAGCCAAAAGCAACAGCCCCTTCGGTTCCCTGTAGAAAGAAAAGAAGAAAAAGGAAAAAAAAGAAAACAGAAGAGGAAGAAGGAAAAGAAGAAGAAGAAGGGAAGAAGACGGAAGCAAGGGGGAGCGAGTGTCCAACCCAACAACAGAGCCATTGGCTCTATTAAATAGGTTGAGGAAGAGATAAACATGGGCAAGAGTCCCAACTGGGAAATGATAAGAATGGGCAAGAGCCCAAACCAAGTAGGCATCTATCGAAGCAAGGACTCTCTGGGGAAAGGGCTACGAAGCCAGAAGGTGAAACACGCCTTAGGTCAGGGCGTCCATTTACGAATTGACGACCTACAAGAGGGCGTTTCTCAAAACACGCCCTGAACAAGGGCGTTTCTCAAAAACCAATTTTAGCAATAAAAACTCCCCATATTTGAAAAATGTTAAACACGCCTCAATCAAAGCCATTTTCAAAAAAGCGCCCCTTGGAAGGGCGTTAATTTTAAGAGCTCAAATGGGGAAGTCGGTCAAACCCAAACGAATTAACGCCCTCATGTGAGGTCGTCCTTTCTTTAAGAAATGCCCTTGGTTAAGCCATGTTTTATGAAAAACACGCCCTTACCAAGGTCGTGAATTCAGAAAATTCATAAAATAGATAAAATGGGGAGAAATAGATAAAATGGGAAGGAAACGCCCTTGACCAGGCCGTGTTATAAAAACACGCCCCTATCTAGGGCGTTAATTCAGAAAATAGAGATAAATGCCCAAAAAAATCTAGAAAAATAGGAAAAAGGAGGAAATGGGGAAAAATAGGAGAAATTCAAGAAAAGTGAGAAAACCACTCAAATAAGCTGATTTGAGGGTCAAATGGGGCATTGCAGAGCGATATGAAATATACTCAAAATGATGTCAATTTTAACGTGTCTACAGCTGCCCCGCCTCGGCGTCTGCTTTGCAAGGGAGCGTAGCAAACTGAAAAGTAGATGCCAAGGTGTGATGAGACATGCAATCAACATCACTTGATGAGAATCAAATCAAAAAGCACGAGATGAAGCAAATCTCGAGAAATTCAAGGAAATCAACAATGTTTGGATAAAAGGGGAGATGTGCACGCGGTGCACGAAGGAGATAAAATAAATGATCAACTTCCAGCGCGGTGGAAGTACCTCAGGTCACAAACCTATAAGTTTCACCATTGGGGAGCGGTTACCAGCCAGTGGACGTGCTGCAGCCAAGGTGGATCAAGGGGAAAGTTGGAAAATAAAATGATAAAAATCCAAACAAGGAGCTCTCGAGCAAAGACCCAAAACAACGACAAAACGCACTGAGGATTCAATTCGGCAAGGAATATCGCATATCGGGGAAAGGTTAAGATCAATTCAACTCTCAACATCAGCTTATCAGAATGATTTTCCAAAGTTAATTCAAAGTCCTACATGAATGCATGCTGGGCTAAAGGGAAAAATAAAGCAAACGGAGATATAATATAATCAAGGATAATATTGTTAAACTACCGAGACTGGGTCAAGAAACTAATTCTGCGAGCTGATACTAAGCCGAAGCCCGTTTATCCACGCACCAACTCGTAAAAAGGGAACCATCGTCCCCAGTCTCGGACGGCTCAACGGCCTATCTGTATGACTAAGATGTCTCTGGAATCATCATTGTTTTTGATGAAGGGGAACTCAAATCCCAGATTTACCAAAGCCACAAGGTCCTTGATATAATCTAGTAGCATATGTAACATATAGTAAAATGCATACAGGAGATGGTGGGGCAATGAGCATGGGAACTGAGAACTGAGCTGCAAGCACCGTGGGGCTTGGATGATGATGCCCAGTCGGTGGGACCAAGAGCTTCCTATCCTGCGCTCAAAAATTCATCAGCCAAGATATAAAAGATAACAAACAATGAAGAAGCATGACTCAAAGCATAGCAAACATAGCCATGAATAACACATAGTAGGGCAAAGCATAGATAACATGAATAGCATAAGTCAAATCATAGCATTGTTTCTTGTTTTATCATGAGGAGACAATCTTGGCTAATCAAGATTTAGAATTGAATGATCAAGATCTGATAATGCCCAACGGCAGAATTAATCAAGAGAAATCAGCAGGAGTTGATTGAATGATTTGGAGATGAATAATCAGAATGATAATCAGGAGATATAGGGAGATGATAACCAAAAGATGCCCAGAGTGGCATGTCATGAGAATATCGGGAGGAATCAATAGCTTGATAGCAATAAGTGGAGGTAGGACTCATCCCATGCTGTTGATCCTTGCAAAGTTGTTCCTGTAAAACACCATCAGACAATACAATGCAATTTTTATGGAGTTTTGAAATATGCAAATTTTTATGGAGTTTTGAAAAAGATATTCAAATTTTTATGAATTTTGATCAATATGTAAATTTTTGTGGGTTTTTAGGAAAATATTCAAATTTTTATGAAGTTTTGAGAAATATCCAATTTTTATGGATTTTTATCAATATGCGAATTTTTGTTTGATTTTGGCTTAGACATTGTTAATGCAGCATCAAAGGGTGTTTTTGAACCACTGGCTAGGGGTCCTTGTTCCTTCCCTTTTCGCTAAGAAACTGCCCAAAGCTGGGCGTGCATTGAAAGTGGCGCCCTATAACCGACCGCCTTTGATCAACGGTGCCCCTACCAAGGCCATACCCGAGAAACATTCGGTCTTGGAGGAGGAAGAGAAGAATAATTGAGGATAAGCTTTGTGCAGGATGGGAGATGTCGGACTTGAATTCCTTCCAAAGTATTTACCCTCAAAGAGGTAGTCTGTTGTGCCGGGGCTTTGTGCCTTTGATTTTTAGACCCTTGACATACATACGACCAGGGTTTTCCCTGCGGGGACTTTGCCACTCTTGACATGCCATAATTCATACTTTTGCTTTTATCAAAATTCTGACTTGATTTTCATAATAGCCCTTTTGGCGAAATGTATAGCATGAAACTCATATGAAAACTCATATTGATTTTGGGTCAAGACTGCCCCTGTTTGAGACTCCTCTCGTATTGGGGATTACCAAGGTTGGTCATCTCATCCGTCAACCTCTTGCACCTGCATTCGGCCGAGTAAAGAAGAGAAAAAGACTTTCAGAAATTCATGGCATGGCCAAGGTAGCAACGGTGTTTTAACCAAAGGAGCCAGCTAAGGACGCCGTGAAGTGTGTGGAATGCCCAGCTAAGGGTTGCTCTTAACAAGCGGGGAGAGAATGTTGAATTCCCAGTGCGGGGTTCTTATATCAACCAAAGTGCTGCAAAGCAAGCCTAAAGACTCTTTTGAGAATGATTTAATTAAACAAAAGCTTAAGATAAAGGTTTAAAACAACACTCTTAATCTTGTTAGGAAGCACTTTCTTTTGAAAATCATGCGTGAAGAAATGAGAAAATGCATCATTAAAATGCATACTTACGCCAAAATGTTACCTTGCAACCTTTGTTGAAGCAGCTGCTGCTAGAGGAGTTGATCATCATGGGATAGTCCTCTTAGGCAGTCAAAAGGATTGGAAGCAAAGGATTGAAAGTGGCTTAACAAGAAGGAGTGGTGCCAAGACCAGACTCAGACGAATAAGGAGAAAAGGGGAAAGAGGCGAGGGCTAGAACTCCCCTGCTAAGGTGCGGAGACCCTGATCACATGGAACAGTCTACAGAAGAAGCGGAAAATTAGGAGGTGGAGTGAGGACTAAAGCCTCGAAAGTAATGGGAGAAAGGGCAGATGCCCAAGGCAGTGGATGCGGAAGAAGTCGGGTCAGACCCAAGATCAGGAGGAATCAGAAGAAGAAATTGGTAAATGGAAAGAGGCGGATCCGGAGGTTCCGGAGGTAGTGGAGGAGAATCATGGTAGGAGGACTCATCCGGAGGCTCTGGTGAGACATTGAAAGAAGGGACGCGATGCCCTGGGGAAAGATAGGGAAAAAGATGATGGAAGAGGTGACGGAAAAGGAAGAAGAGAATAAAAGATATGAAGTCTCGGAGGAGCAAGAAGATAAATCGAAAGAAATATGGAAGGTCCGGAGGTTCCGGAGGAATGAAATCAGGAGGGTTGCGATGCCCTGGGAGATGATAGAGAGAATAAGATGGAGAATCCGGAGGTTCCGGAGGAATAAGATAGAAAGGGACGCGATGCCCTGACAGGACAAGGGAAGAATCCAGAGGTTCCGGAGGAATAGAATCAGAAAGGGCGAGATGCCCAAAGAGGAGGGATAAAATTCCTGGAGGTTCCAGGGAGATAGCAGGAAAGAGGACGCGATGCCCCAAAGGGAGTGGACCAAAAGATGAATATGAATAAGATGGGAAATGCGGAATATCCGGAGGTGCCGGAAGGCGGGGAAGATACGGGTTTGGAAACCCGGGAAGTAGGAGGTGCAAATGCATGCAATGGGATGGATGCGATGAATGCAATGAATGCGCGAATGCAATGAGATGCAAAGAATATGGAGAATATGAAGTGCGAGAGGACGAGATCCTCCTCCTAACCCTGGGAATGGCCCATGGAAAAGATGTGATAGACAAGAAGGTGGATGAGATAGCGGAAGGCCTTTCGGCACCAAGATAACTGCCCCTCCACGGCAGTGAAAGAATACAGCCAAATGGCCCAATAAAAGGAGCTTCAATAAGTGGCAACCCCCTTTGAAGACAAAGATCAACAATGTGAGGGAGTTGGAGAGTTGGAACGGGAAGCATCGTGTTGCCCATTGAATGTGGTATATATGGAAAGTTGAGCAAAATGGGCACTCGCCCCTTGTAAGGAGTAATGAATTCGGAACTCGGAAATTGGAACAAGGGGTGCCCTGCCCGGCCCTTAGACGGCATCAACGCCCGGTATGGCGGCGACTTGACTTCTTCGGCCGTGATTGGCACAATAACCCGGATTGGCATCCGGCAAATGAATTCTTGAATCTTGAATGGCACGGCCAAATCCTTGCTGCCCGGCTCTTGATTATCTTCGGCACCTGTGCTTGCAGAAGGTCCCCCATTCCGAGTAGTAGAGGGAGGTGAAGCGGAGGCGGAAAGCTCCATGGATGGTGGAGATATAAGGGGAGGTGTTGGCGTAAATGGAGGCGGAGGTTCAAGCACATCGAGTTTCTCCCTTTGCTTGCAAGCGGTCGGGGTTAGCTCAAGTGCAAAAAGTGGTGGACCCTGCTCAGAATTAACCATAGGTAAAGGCAAAAGGCTATGTGGTGGAGGTATGGGTTTTGGGGTTAAAGGCATAATGGAGGGTAATGGTGGTGAAATTGGGTAAGTGGAGGCCGAGGTGGAGGCTAATGGGAGGCTGATTGGGGAAGGTTTAATGATGGGTTCGGGTGGAGGTTTAATGGTGGAAGGCTTGGGGGAGGCCAGTGTTGCGGGGGTTAATGGTGTAATAGGAGGAGGTGTAATGTATGCGGTGTCAAGGATAGGAGGAGACTTACAATGTGCCGGTGTGGGTGATTGAAGTATCGACCCATCATCGTAACACCAATTAGTCTCATAAATAGGGATTGGATCGGGGATGGTTTCATCCTGAGCAGGAGGTTCATCGAATGAAAGTGGAGGGAGCGGGAAATTAAGGAAACTCGGAAGGGGTGCCTGCGGAGCTTCATCATCATCGTACACTGCCTCAGATTCTTCAATTGCCGGCTCTTCCTCGCTTGGAATGCCGAAGTCATAATCATCCATCCTGTCTTTCCATTCATTCTCCATCTTTGTAATTTCGTCCAAAGCGGCATGGAGAGGATTGACTGGAGTAGGAGGAGCCGTGACCCTCTTTATTTGTTCCTCCATCAAAGTAATCTTATCGAGCAGAGTTTGCTGGAGGGGTGTAACATGAACAACAGGAGGTTGGCAGGGCCTTGAAGGAGGAGGGGCCGCATAAAAAGGCCGTGGAGGGGAGTTGACGGGATGACCCGTAAAAGAAACCGGACGGGCCGGATTGCAAGGAATATAAGGGCCTCGGGGCCGTGATGTAGGGGGAATAGAAGGAGGCGGGTGTCAGATCACCCGAGTAGAATGAACAGGAGGAGATGGGTAATGGGCTACCCGATCAGGATTGGAAGGAGGAGGGGGGTGATGGGCCACCCGAATAGAATTGGAAGGAGGTGGGTGATGGGCCACCCGATTAGGAATATGAACGGAAGAGGGAAGTGGGTGATGGGCCACCCGTGTAGAATTGGAGGGAGATGCATGTGATGTACCCTCAACGGCGGCCTTAAGGGCTTGGATCTGTTGAGGGGTAAGATGATCTAATGCATGCAAGATTTGAGAGACTTTCCCGTCATTAGGACGAGACGGTCCCGTAGGAATAGTGGCTCGAAATTGAGGAGGGGGACCATGAAGATGGACATTGCCCATGGGTCGGGCATGACCATGAGAATAAGGGCGTGGTCCCTTGAAAGAATGGTGAGAATGCTGATTAACATGTTGAAATTGAGGATATGAAGTGCTAGGTTGTGCATCCTCATGAATTGAATTGAACATGTTTCTATCACGGTAAGCCATTATATAATCAAAATTCTCAATAATTATGCAAATAAGCACACAAGTTGGAATGGTTACTGTGATTTTGATTTGTTTAATCCTTGGTGAATTAATGAATTTTAATAAAGTTTGGAAAGATTCACACAAGGAGAGTCCTAGTTTCAATATGATTCACTTCAATGCCAACTAGGAACTCTCACTCACCACGTATTAGGCCAACTATATCGGGACTCCAAAAGGGTACAACCTGCCCGACGTCCGTGAGGGAATTCACGGGTGCGGAGACTTATGGAGGCTTGGAAAAGGGATTTCTAGTCCAAAGAGACGGAATGCTCAATGGAGGGTCGTCCCAATTCCAAGAAGGTGTGTGGATCCTAATGAAGAGGAGGGGGCTCCCAAACCAAATGCAAATATGAATGCAATAGGGCAAACATGCTAATCACAGCAAATGATCAATCAATAAAGATAAGCATGAATCATGATGAAAAATCACAGCCGGGAGGGTTCTGGAAACCCACAGTGAAAACACGCCCTGGCAGGGGGCGCTACTAACCAAAGACACGACAGTGTGACTGCCGTGAAACAACGTGAAGGGCCCAGGGGCAGGGTAAAAAAAGCGCCTTAGGTTGAGGCGCTATAAATAAAGGGATGCCCTATGCAGAGGGCGTCAAATCAAGAGACACGCCCTGATGTGGGGCGCTAACCAACAAAGGAACGCCCTGGAGCAGGGCGTGAATTCTCAGGCAGTGATATAAAGCAGCAAAACCCCGGAAGTATGCCGGAAAACGCCCTGGCAGAGGGCGTAAAATATTCAGAAAACGCCCTTGGTCAGGGCGTTAAATCAAAAAAACGCCCCTGTCAGAGGCGTGAATTCACTTTATCCAGGAAAACTTCACGGCCGACAGTATCAAGCACTCACAGTCAAAGCAGGCAATCAACAATATGGATATGATAACAGCATGCTCATCAAAGATTTCAAATAAGTGGAAATTTTAAAGAAAAAAACAACAAACTGACAAATCACTTAGGGAAGAGGGCAAAACCAATGGAGGGTGCCCGAGGGGCACAAAAGGAGACGCACCGAGGGTGTAATAGGGGAGACGGCACGCGCGGGTGCCTAAGGGGAAAGGGGTAATGAAAGAAGAACACAAAGTGTCCCACCGTGATCGCCAATTTGTAGATCTTAATTAAGGAATCCACACTTTAATATATAAAGATCAATAAAATAAAATGAGAGGAGCACGAGGTGCTAATGTGGAGTGTGTGTGATCGCCAGAGACACGAGGGTCTCAAAGAGGAGATAAATAATACAGGGAGATGATCGCAAAATACCTCAAAAGATGCGGGGATGTGAGTACTCCTTTCTCTTCAAATCGGCCGGCCGACGAAGAGAGTTCTTCCTTTAATTACCCTTGCAAAAAAGACAATCACCAATGAAGAAATTGCATTAGAATAAAGGTGAGTGTAGCATCAATTCATGATAGAAATATGTGAGCATGAAAGCATGTGCAAGAACGCACCTTAAGGGTGGTTGCCCTTAAACCCCTATGCAAAAGGGTGGGGGATATATGATGAATGCAAAATAAAAATACGGAAGTGTGCAAGAGTTGCACTATGGGGAGATCTCAACGTGGTTGAGTTAAATCAACAAAACAATGAAATATGATGCATGAACGATGCAATGAATAAAAGAAGAATAATATAAATAAAACAAAGGGAGCCTGTGCTTTGGCTTGAATGCTTCGATGGGGAGGAGCCTTCATTGTGAGAAAAACATGAGCAATGTGAAGCCCTCCTTAGCCAAAAGCAACAGCCCCTTCGGTTCCCTGTAGAAAGAAAAGAAGAAAAAGGAAAAAAAAGAAAACAGAAGAGGAAGAAGGAAAAGAAGAAGAAGAAGGGAAGAAGACGGAAGCAAGGGGGAGCGAGTGTCCAACCCAACAACAGAGCCATTGGCTCTATTAAATAGGTTGAGGAAGAGATAAACATGGGCAAGAGTCCCAACTGGGAAATGATAAGAATGGGCAAGAGCCCAAACCAAGTAGGCATCTATCGAAGCAAGGACTCTCTGGGGAAAGGGCTGCGAAGCCAGAAGGAGAAACACGCCTTAGGTCAGGGCGTCCATTTACGAATTGACGACCTACAAGAGGGCGTTTCTCAAAACACGCCCTGAACAAGGGCGTTTCTCAAAAACCAATTTTAGCAATAAAAACTCCCCATATTTGAAAAATGTTAAACACGCCTCAATCAAAGCCATTTTCAAAAAAGTGCCCCTTGGAAGGGCGTTAATTTTAAGAGCTCAAATGGGGAAGTCGGTCAAACCCAAACGAATTAACGCCCTCATGTGAGGTCGTCCTTTCTTTAAGAAACGCCCTTGGTTAAGCCATGTTTTATGAAAAACACGCCCTTACCAAGGTCGTGAATTCAAAAAATTCATAAAATAGATAAAATGGGGAGAAATAGATAAAATGGGAAGGAAACGCCCTTGACCAGGCCGTGTTATAAAAACACGCCCCTATCTAGGGCGTTAATTCAGAAAATAGAGATAAATGCCCAAAAAAATCCAGAAAAATAGGAAAAAGGAGGAAATGGGGAAAAATAGGAGAAATTCAAGAAAAGTGGGAAAACCACTCAAATAAGCTGATTTGAGGGTCAAATGGGGCATTACAGAGCGATATGAAATATACTCAAAATGATGTCAATTTTAGCGTGTCTACAATTCCTACATCTAACCAATGCGTCTCCTCATGTAAAAAGGTGTAGGTTAACCTACATTGCTCAATGAGAAAAAGACACTCATTTAGAAACAATCATGAAAGTATTCAATGCCCCAATGCAAAATATGGTGTGGTCTGTTTGTTATTAATGCTACTGAAAAATTCTCACTTGAGAAATCTCTGAAAAATTAATTAGTAAAGCATTTAGACAGTTCATTCAAGGCATCTATATGACAATTTGCTCGACTTCCTTATTCCTATATGGAGATAATTTTCACACACTCCTATTCTTTGTCTCTTTGGATTATCAATCTGAAACATCAAAGCTAATTTTAGTTACCTCACTTAAATCCTTAAGAGATGGTCCTGAAAAATTTTTGAATCTGTGAACTTACTGTATCTGGTGTCTCTTGCACTTACAAATTGTTCATCTCTGCCCATTTTTTTGATGATGTCAAAGGGGGAGAGTAAGAGTGAAAGGGGGGGAGTAAGAGTGTAAGGAGGAGAGTAAATAGAGTTTAAGTTGGGAGAGAGTTTTTCTTTTGAGTCCTTTCATCATAAAAAGTCTTATCTGTCTGTTTTTGTCCTGATTGGTATCATGTCTGTTGTTTTGGTAACTCAAATAAACCTTCATTTTGTATTTCAGCCTATTCCCTTCAAATTTCTGAATGTTCAACTATTTTCTCAAGAAATATGAATATTTTCTTTTGGGCATTAATAAGACTTAATAACTCATATTGTTGCCAAGGGGGAGAATGTTGTATTCTATGTGTTTTGATGATGTCAATGAAATATGCTTAACTAGCTAACACAATAGGTCTTATTTGTAGGTGCCCTGGCTGCTGGAGCTATATCAAAGAAAGTGAGGAAGTTCTGAGAAATGTCAGAGTTCACCACTGCATCGATGATGTCACAACCACATAAGTGAGTTTTAGAGAGCTGCATCGATGCAACAAAGAGCTACACCAATGCATCAAGAACAAGTTGCAATCTAGAGGTCAAAGCAGATCTGACGGTGCCTCGACGCGTCAAGCTACTTCATCGACGCATCTGCCCAGCATTAGAATCCGAATGGCGTTACGTCGAAGTAGCTGAGTACAGCTTTTCAGAAAGAAGGTCGAAGCAGCAAATTGATGATTCGACGCATCAGCTTATGAGCGATATGTCATTACCCTCGGCCTCGATCGGGCGTCGCTATAGATCGATGCACTAAGATAAAAGCTAGCATTCGAAGCCTTCTGGCCAAGGGTTTTATGTTAACACAGCACCAACATATCTGAGGAGTGCATCGACGCACTCAACTTGGAACCAACAATTAGAAGCTGTGGCGACCCAGGATCCGGATATCGAGTAAACCCGATACCACTTAGATCTTGCGAGGCCTCCCAAGAGCGGTAAAGCTCTGAAGGGATAAAAGGAGTGTGTGGAGTACATTAAAGTTCCAGATAAAGCAGTAAGTAATTAATATTTCCATGATCAGATTTGCTAAAGTAGCATAAATAAAATTACTTTTTATATTAACAAATTAAATTACAGAGTTCAGTACAAATAAAGATAGGTACAGTGCAACAGAAAAGAGAACGTACACTCAAGTCAGGGGAAACCCGACACAGGCAATGCTGGCAACTACGAACTGACGCACCGCGCCACGAACCACGAGGAAGAAGAATGATCACACCTGAAAAGCAGGGGTGAGCCTCGTGTCACTGGCTCAGTAGGGGTCCCGCAGATCCCCACTAAAAACAATGCAGTAACACGCAAGACAACAGTGCTAAATAGTACAGCAGGAAAAGCAGGAGTAAGAGCAACTAAAAGAAAGAGTAAAGCCATAAGGGAAAGAAACATGGCAGCCGATCGAACCACGGCTCTCAAGCTATTCCAAACAGCAACAGAAAGGCAAACTCCGATCTCCCAAAGTTGGGCAATACCGATCCGTCAACAAAGCACTAGCTCCATAGAGAAAGTTTACTAAATAGGCAAAAACCCTACAAAAGACCTATACAGCCAAGAAACACTAGCGCATACACAACTAGATCGTCGTGCACACTACATTACACTGACCACGGATGAAGCCAAGAACAGACTACCCGAAAAGGTCATGAAACACAATGAGTTAAGTGTCAGGTGATAGAAGTACCTCCTCACTAGAAGAACAGCCAGATGCGTCCAGGGATGTCTTACACTACGCCACAAGTATCTCCCACACGCCTGGAACTAAGACACTCATAGAACCAAGTACGAGGAACAACAGTAACGAGTGACTAGTTAGGGTCATGCCCGTCGGCACTCGTCCAAACGCCCCTGACCACGTGTGCACACACAAGCGCAATGCCTTGAGCCAGGCCTCTAGCTAGTTTTCCCCCCTAGTAGGACGCTACCGCAAGGTAAGGGGGTCCATGAAAACTAGCCTAAAAATAGTATGTTGGAAACTCACCCCGCCACCACTCCTAGGTGGGCCGACACACAGGAGAGTGTCGTCAGGCTACGACTAGTGGAGGTTCAGTAGACACAGAGACTCCACAACATCAGTGCTGAAGTACGGATAGGCTAAACACGCACTATCGCACGTACTATGAATCACCAAGCACAAGACACGAGGCAACACACTAGACTGCCACCAGACTCAGGACAGACAACTATACCTGCTGACACAACGATCCTTAAGTCTCACGACTCGGGTCAAGATCGTCGCACAAAAGCGGTAACATGCCGCCAATTAGCCTAATCTTTAAGCCAAAGTCATGGTAAAACACTGATAAGGGAAACAGCATAGGATCGCCGGATCCACACACCCACATAATACAAATCACGGAGATCAGAGGGATCACCGAGACCCTCAAAGCACATGGACATGCAAATCGAGGTAAGATAACATCTCAAGACGTCCAAAACCATGTCTCGATCCATACAGGACCACCAAGGCATTCACGAGGTCACATGTCAACCACTGGATCACACCGGGTTGACCAGAATCCAATAATGACTCTGAAGCAGTACGGAACACTACTCGATATAATGGCACTCCCGGCCACTCTACAACATGGTCACAGCCCTCATAGGATATCCAAGACATCCACGGGACAACAGGCAAACCACAAGGTTAAGCCAAGACAATTGGAGGTCAACACGACGGAAAACATAACTCTGGGAAGGAAACGCTCACATACCTGACCGCTAGGCAAACCAAGCGGTCAGCCAAAGGGCCGCTACCCTCACACAAAGAACACAGACACTTGGCGGTCATAAAAGGGCCACACCAAGACAAAAACGGTCTATACATTGGCCGTCTCATTGAGTTAAGCGGTCAAGGATATGGTCGCTTCACTCAGAAGACCCAACGAATAAAACTACCAAAGCATAGGGGTATGCGGTCTATCTAAGGCCACAACTTGCACAAGGCGGTCTCCTCAGGGCCGCAAGGTGACTGTAGCGGTCATATACCTGGCCGCTTAACCCAGTCAACCCCCGAACTAACTTAACCAGTCAAACCACTAAACGGTCTACCTAGAACTGTTTCACAGAGCTTGGCGGTCTCCCCAAGGGCCGCCAAGGACACCATGCGGTCGGAGCTAGACCGCTAGCCCGAACCAACTTAAAACTGTTGACCCAATTCTAACGAAGCTTGGCGGTCGTCCACGAACCGCAACAGCCAGCCTTGCGGTCCATCGCACAATCACTTAGCTAAATCGACAGACCACACAGCCTAGCGGTCTCCAATGGACCGCTTAGGATATAGAAACGGTCTCTGGAAGGACCGCCGAGGCGTTACAGCGAGAAAACCGTAGGAATGGCCAAAACCCGGCCTTTCCACGCCCCGTTCACCCTAAAACAAAGGGGAAACAGTCCTAATGGCGATATAAACCTTCCACAGTTTGGAAGGGATCTGTCTGACAGCAAAATAATAAGAAACGGGTGATTCCAATGAATCGACCCAAAATGAGTCACGTGGGTTCCCGTGCTCATACTGGTCCCAAATGATGACCAATTATAACGAAACTGGCAGTAACAAAATGCTAACATGCCAGGGGTTCAATGAAACTAACTAGACTAGAAACCGTCGCTGGGAAAAGTGAACTCATCTCACACCCCCCAAAGCATGATTTGCCCTTAAAGTTGGAAAACTCGCTCATTCTCGCACGGTTCAGCTCGAAATCGCGAGGGAACACAGAACATGAGCAGGGTATCTATCTCCGTACCTCCACCGAAGTTCTTACGCGCCGAAGCGACTAAACCAAGCCGAAAATGATCGCACGAACCGCTCACGTCGGCTTTGAATCCATGAACGGGATCGCGCCAACCATGCCTCGATTCTCGTGTCATCACGCATCACAGTAGCTCCACGACGTTCCTGCCTTGCCCACCTCGCCATGGTCACACACCCCGCGGTGAGAGGAGAAGAGAACGAGAGGGAGAGAGTGATCGTGAGAATGAGAGAGAGGAGAGAGGGTGAAAGAAATAAATAGAAAAGGAAATTAGGAATTTCTTAATTTTCGTGAAATCTTATTTTTGACACGAAAATCCATAAATTCAAAAAAATATAGAAAAATAGTCTAAGCGATCCTTGGAAGGAGCATAACGCAATTGTAGCGTCCTTGAGTCGATGAACTCAACAGTAAACTCTCCACTGGGTTCCGTAACTTGTACGAGAGAAAAACTCACGTGGATCGTAAAACATAACTCAGGACCCACAAAAGCGATCCGAAAGCTCTCCGATACAGATCCGAAAGACCTAGGGCATTACAGAAGCCAACAATGTCGAAGCATCCAAGTGCTGCATCGACGCACCCAAGGCCATGCATTTTGAAGCCAACTGCTCAATAGTCTCTTAGTTACACTGCCTCGATACATTAAGTTGCTGCATCGATGCAGCTTCATTTAATTCTCAAAAATGTGAGAATCAAGTAAGTCATGTGCCAGCGACCTGAAACCTTTTGGCGCACACTCCAATCCACGTGGCTGATTTCTGGTAGGATAAAAAGTGACATAATATTCTTTTCCACGTGGACCAATGGATTATCCTGGCTGGTGATCGGATGAAAGATAATGCTCTGCTATTTATGTATATCAGCCGCTCCATTCAAGAGAGCATGCTGAAGCTGCTGCTTTCGTTGCCATTGGAAATTTAGAGAGAGAGCTCTTCGAGAAAAGAAAGAGAGAGATCCACCTTGAGAAGTAGAGAGAAATTTAAGTGTAGACCATTCGAAGCTACATTGTTCATTGACTATTTTTTGGATTGAATTATTTTTCTTCTATTTTTCTTTCTGTTCTTCATTTCGCACTTGTTTGTTCGTCCCTCTGAGTATTATCAGAGGAAGGGAGAGTATTCTCTAGAGTCCCCTCTCTGCATCATAGGAAGAGAGGTTTAGACCTCTGGTTGCGTGGGCTGCTAGGTGCAGCTCACGGGGTTCCTTTTGCGTTCACAAAGGAAGGGAGGTTGCTCCTCCGGGTTCCTTCAGAAGGTTCAGATGAAGCGAGGAGTGTGTTCCTCGGGGGTGAAGTTGTGTTACAACTGTTGTCGCAGACTGAATCTACTGTTTGCTTTATTGAGCAAGGAAGCCTCACTCCAAGGGAGTGAGGGGTGGATGTAGATAGCGGGTAGCAATCGAACCACCTAAAAAATCGCTTGTCTGATTTGTGGTGTATGTTTTTATCTGTCACTTGCAATTGTTCACAACCAAGAAGTATATCAAAAGGCATGGTGGGAAAGATAGGTTACACCTATCCGGAACATTGCCCCATGCGTGAGGAGATCTTTAGATCAACCCTCTGCCAAGTACTATCCCTAGTTTGTGATTAATTAGCGAGTTGTTGTTCTAATTGCTTGTGAGGTTGAGCTTAGTTCTTCTACTTTCATATTCCATCCTTGTTGCTTATGCATACACGTTGTTTGCTTGGTTGCTTGATCTGATCATTGTGGTGAATTGTATCTTCATTCAGGCTAGATCTGAGTGCATTACCTAAGAGTTTTTAATCCGTGAGACATTGGTAGTAGATCTATTCATCCCCCCCCCTTATAGATCTCATTTTCCTTTTCTATCAATTGGTATCAGAGCAGGTTTCCCACAGTGTGGTCCAACGACTAGGGAAGACATGGAACTAGCAATGCTCGCAGCTTCATAGCTGAACGGCATTCAATAAATAGACCCCCACTCTTCGATGGTGCTAATGACTTATATTGGAAGAACATGATGGAGGTGTTCTTGTGAGCTCAGAGCCATGAGCTGTGGAGAGTTGTTACCAGTGGTCCGTTTGAACTCCCTGAAGATGAAAACACATGGACCAGGGAATAGATTAGACTGTCAACTGTCAACTGGACTACTCTCAACGTCATGCAGTGCATCGTGCATCTAGAAGAATATTTAAGGATCTCAGCTTGCAGGACTGCCAAGAAGATGTGGGATGAGTTGGAGCTGATCTATGAAGGAATGTCCCAGGTGAGAGCAACTAAGGTAAACATGCTCACCTCAGATTATGAATTGTTTAAGATGAAGTTTGAAGAAAATATATCTGATATGTATGCAAGGCTCTCACTGATCACTAATAGTCTTAAGGCTTTAGGTAAACAATTTCAGGAAAGTGATCTAGTTAGGAAAATTCTTAGGTCTCTAACCCCAGTGTGGCACACAAAAGCCACTGTGATAGAGGAGTCTAGGGATCTGCCCACTATGACAGTGACAGAGCTAATGGAGTCATTGATGACATATGATATTAATCTCAAGAGGAGTGTGGAAGAAAATAAGAAAGGAAAAACTATAGCCCTCAAAGTGTCTCGGAGTAGTGGAGAGAGCAGTGAAGAGTATGAGAGTTTTTCAGATCTTGATGATGCCCAACAGGCCATGCTGCCCTGATAATTCCAAAGGTTTCTGAGAATTAGAGGTAAGACCTTCAGGAAAAGAAGGCCACAGTAGGCTGGTAAGAATTCTAACTTTAAATTTGATAAAAATAAAAATTTTGACAAAATCACATGTTTCCATTGCAAAAAGCTAGGTCACATGAAAGGGGACTACCCCGAGTTGATGAGGAAGAGCTTCAGGGCTCAGAAAAAGAAGCCTCGGGCCATGGTTTGCACATGGAGTGATGAAGAAGAAGACATTAAAAGTGGGTCTTCAGAGGAAGAAGAACAAGGGCTATGTCTTATGGCCAACAGTGATGAAGAGGTAAGCAATCCGTTCGAGAAATACTCAATTGATGATTGGGAAGATGCCTATGCAGATTTGTTAGATAAGTTCAGTTGTCAAACCAAGGAATATAAAATGACAAAAAGGAAATTCAACAGTGTTATTCAGGAACTAACAACTATTAAAAATGAGAATGAAAATCTCAAAACACAGGTTGAAGAATTGAACTCACTGAAAATTTAGATTGAAAATTTGAAAGCTAAAAATGAGGAGGGTAAGAAAAATCTGGATGAGTTTAAAATGAAATTTTAAGAAATTCAAAAAGAAAATGAACTCACCATTGAAAAATATGAAACTGTCAGGAATGCTAATTCTGAAATTTAAAAACAATGTGAAAAGCTTCAAAAGGATTTGAATGATAAACAAGACATGCTGGAAAAATTTTTCAGGGGAAGACAAACCTAGATACCATGCTAGGTGTGAAAATAAATTTCAACAAAGAAGGGTCGGGGTATAATCCAACAAACAAAAAGGCATTTGAATTCAAAACTTGTGACCTTTTGTCAAGAGAAGGGTGAAGAAAAACTGGACACCCCATCCAGTTCAAACAGTAACAAACATGTCCAGCAACCCAAGATGATGAACTTTGTAAAAGCCAGTTCAACAAATCCCACTGGACAACCAACCAAAATTCAAGGTAACCAAACTATTAAAACAACCCTGCATCGATCCAGCACAAGTGGTGAGTCGAGTCATCATGTCCCAGATAGAGCTAAAATTGGCCTTCAAGCTGAGATGCATCGACGCAGCCCACTCCATAGGTCAATGCACCCTAACCAGAACATAAGCTCTAACAAATACAGAAGTGTGAAGAATGACAAGACACACTAGTCTCATCTTGATTACTCTCAAGAGTATTTTAATAAGCATACCTTCCAGAATCAGAAAACCTTCATGAAGAATTCTAGAAGTTATTTTGGAAGAAAGTGGAATAAAAGAGCTTTTAATAAAACTCAAGGCAGACCAAAATCAAGATTTGCTACCACCAAACTTGTCAATGCTGAAAACATGAGATTTAATCAGAAGAAAAATATTAGATAGCTTTGGATTCCAAAAAACTTGCTGAAGGACTTGAATGATACTTTTGGACCCAACTTTTCTTGGGTTCCAGAATTTTCTGCTTGATTTACTTGCAGGTCAGTCTGGCAACCATGCACAACAGATGGTACTTAGATAATGGCTGTTCCATGCATATGACTGGAGACCGAACCAAGTTCAGTGAGCTGGAATTGAAGGTAGGAGGAATGGTCAAGTTTGGAGAGAATAATAAAGGTAAAATAATTGGTTCAGGCATAATTGGTAAGTTTCCCTCAAACATTGTTGAAAAAGTTTTACTTGTTGAAGGTCTCGAGCATAATTTGTTAAGCATTAGTCAACTGTGTGACAAGGGTCACAAAGTTGTTTTTGATAACAATTCATGCAAGATTTTTGAAATAAATTCTGACAAAGTTAAATTTGTAGGGCATAGAGTCAATAATGTCTACATAGTAGACCTGAATGAAAATTCAGGATCCAATTTGTGCTTGTCTGCCAACCTAGATAATAATGCTTTTAATTGGCATAGGAGGTTAGGCCATGCTAGTTATAGCACTTTAAATAAACTGGTCAAGCATGATCTAGTTAGAGGTTTACCCAAAATCCAGTTCAAAACAAATTCAAAAATATGTGATGCATATGCATTGGGCAAACAAACCAAAAATTTTTTAAACTTAGAATAGAATCATTGTCTTCTAGGCCATTGGAATTTTTGCACATGGACTTATTTGGTCCCTCTAGAACTCAGAGTTTCAATGGTAAATGCTTTGGATATGTGATTGTGGATGATCACACTAGATTTGCATGGATATTTTTCTTGGCTCATAAAAATGATGCATTTCAGAAATTCAAACAATTCTTTAACAAAATAAAACAAGAAGGTAAGCACAAAATGTGCACAATACAATCTGATCATGGGGGGAATTTGAAAATTCAATATTTTCATAATTTTGTGACAGTGAAGGACTGACTCATAATTTTTCTTCTCCCAGGACCCCAGAGCTGGAATAGTGAAGAGAAGAAACAGAACGATTGTGAAAATGGCAAGGACAATGCTCATTGAAAGCCAATTACCACGAAGATTTTGGGCAGAAGCTGTGAATACTACATGTTATACAATTAACAGGGCTATGGTAAGACCCATTCATAAGAAAGCCCCATATGAGCTTCTGAAAGGTACGAAACCAATTAAATTTGGCTTACTTCAGAATTTTATGTTCTAAGTGTTTCATTCATAACAATGATAAAAATGACTTAGACAAATTTGAAGCCAAGAGTAGTCCAGGGATTTTCTTAGGATATTCTGAAGTATCAAGGGCATATAGGGTCTTTAACATTTCTGACCAAACAGTAGAGGAGTCCCCTCATGTCTTATTTGATGAAACATTTAACTCTACTAACATAGATGATGATGACAGAAAATCAAGAGATGATGGAGAATTTCTGGAGGACAAGCTTAATGATGAATCACATGAACCTGCTGCACAAAATGACCCAGTTCAGGGTGAGTCAACCGAGCAAGGTGAGTCCTCAACAAATCTCAGATTTCTGAAAGATTACCCTGTACACAACATCATAGGTAATTTATGTGATCCTCCTAGGACTATATCTTATCATCAAGAAATCAATAATCAAGATCTAGTAGCACTTGTGTCCCAAATTGAACCCAAAACCATAGAAGAGGCCTTAAAAGATGAATCTTGGATAAATGCCATGAATGAAGAGTTGGGTCAATTTGAAAGAAATAAAGTCTGGAATTTAGTTACTAGACTTGAAAATGTGTCTGTCATAGGAACTAAGTGGGTCTTTAGGAATAAGATTAATGAAGATGGAATAATTTCTAGAAATAAAGCCAGATTGGTAGTCAAGGGCTACTGTCAAGAATTTGGGGTGGATTTTGATGAATCCTATGCACCAGTTGCTAGGATGGAAGTAATTAGAATATTGTTGGAATTTGCTTGCTCAAACAACATTAAACTTCATCAAATGGATGTAAAAAGTACTTTCTTAAATGGGCTCATAAAAGACGAAGTTTATGTTGAGTAACCCCCCGGCTTTGAATTATCTGTAGTACCTAACCATGTCTTCAGGTTAAATAAAGCCATATATGGACTGAAACAGGCCCCACGGGCTTGGTATGATAGACTAACATAATTTCTACTCAGAAAGGGCTACTTCAGAGGTAAGGTGGATCAGACTCTTTTTACAAAAATCTGAATAATCATCTTATCATAGTTCAGGTATACGTGGATGATATAATTTTTGGTTCAACTTGCACTGAACTATGTGATGAATTTGCAAACTTGATGTCTAGTGAGTTTGAAATGAGCTTGGTGGGAGAATTGAAATATTTTCTTGGCTTACAGGTTCAGCAGTTGAAGGATGGTTGTTTCATCAGTCAAACTACATACACATTGGAGATATTGAAAAGATTTGGAATGGACAAATTGAAGCACATAACCACTCCAATGGGTACAAATGCCTCCTTAGATGCTGATGAGTCAGGTAAAGAAGTAGATGTAAAATTATACCAAGGTATGATTAGCTCCTTACTATACTTAACTGCCTCAAGACCTGACATTCAATTTAGTGTGTGTATGTGTGCTAGATTTCAGTCTAGACCTACTGAACCACATCTTGTTGCTGTTAAAAGAAGTTTCAGATATATATTAGGCACACACAATCTAGGTCTTTGGTTTCCTACTGCACACACACTAGATTTAATTTCATACACTGATGCAGACTATGCTAGTTGCAAGTTAGATAGGAAGAGCACAAGTGGCTTCTGTCAATTCTTAGGTGGGTGCTTAGTTTCTTGGGCTTCCAAGAAATAGCATTATGTTACCCTCTCCACTGCAGAGGCAGAGTATGTAACTGCAGGGAGTTGTGGTACACAAGTCATTTGGATAAAACACCAGCTCAAGGACTACAATGTAGACCTTGGTTGAACGCCTATTTATTGTGACAACACTAGTGCAATAAACATGTCTAAGAACCCTATTCTGCACTCACGCACCAAGCATATAGAAATCATGCATCACTTCATAAGAGATGAAGTTTCTAAGGGTAACTTTGAATTAATCTATGTAGGCACAACACATCAAATTACAGATATATTCACTAAGCTTTTGGATAATGAGAAGTTCTCTACCCTGAGGAGAGAATTGGGCATTTTCAGATCATCCTGATTACTAAATGCCAATTCAATTCAGTCTGTGTATTCTGTGTGTCCTTAGCCTGCCTCAACGCACTTGAGTCTCTACCCCGACCTGTCAGTTTAAACTCTTCCTATTTGCAACTCTGTGTCAAGTCTCTACGTCAATGCACCCTGATCCCAGGTCGACGCATCTGTGCATTTCAATGTTCTTCATTGATGGGAATCAACTCCGAGCACGTACATTTTATTTTCATATTTATGTCCTTTTATTTGTATTTATACCCTTGGCTAATTGGGTTTGTAAATTGTAAGGCAAATGGTTAGTCTTTAAAGTCTTTGGGTTTCTATGTAATATGCCAGTGGGTCTAGCAGGGTCTCTATAATGTCCCGGATCTTTGCTGGATCCTTAATGGGTCTTGTTGGATCTTTATTGGATCTTTCGGATCTGTTTCGGTGAGTTTCGGTTCGCTTTTGTGGCTTCCGAGTTGAGTTTCGCGATCCGTGTGAGTTGTTCTCTCGTACTAGTTACGGAACCCTACGGTGAGTTTATTTGTCAGTTCATCGACTCGAGGATGCTGCAGCGACGATGTACTCTCCGAGCTGGTCGTTTTGACTATTTTTGCGTATTTTTCTGAGTTAGGGCCAAAAATCAGATTTTTCAGAAATTAGGAAAATTCTAATTTCTTTTCCTTTCCTCTCTCCTCCTTCTCATTTCGCCGCCGCTCTCTCTCTCTCTCTCCCGTTTCTCTCCCGTTTCGCCTCCTCGGCTCCGGCTGCAGACGGAGGACCTAGGGACAAGTGCTGGGGATGCTGTGGAGCTGGCTGGGTGCCCGACGGGGCGAGGATGGAATGGTTTTGGCGCGATCCCGAACGGTGGATTCAAAGCCGGCGTTTGAGCTCGCGACGCGGTTTTCGACGTGGTTTAGTCCCTTCGGGGCACGGTTTCTTCGGTGGAGATAGGGTAACGGATCCTCACTTCCTCCTGCACATTTTCCCTGTCATTGATATCTCGTTCGGTGCGGAAACAGTCGAGTTTGGGCTTGTTTAGCCAAAACCGTGATTTTCGGGTTTTGTAGGGTTCGCCAGAAAATGGCAACCATTTTTAGATCAGTTACTGTCAGTGGACTCCCTGGGATGTCAGCGTTCCATAGTCACTGATTTTGTTTCGTTTGGTGGTCCCGTTTGACCGCTAGGGCTCCGGGAAGTCCTGAAAACCCTTTTGGGGTGATTTCGTTAGAATCGCCGTTTCTTGCGATCCGTGCGTCGTTTTGACTCCGGACGGAGTCTATGTGATTGCCAGCAGGTCCATGGTTGTATCCCCTTCGTCTCAGGATGAACTGGGCGTGGAAAGGCCTCCGTTGGGCCGAACCCACGGTTTGCTCGCCGTGACGCTTGAACGGTCACTCAGGGACCGTTCATGTATAAGGGCGGCCATCCCCAGACCGTTTATCCTTATGTCGGTTGTAGTTCTGTGGTCGCACGATAGACCGCACATCCCCTTGGGCGGTTGGTCTTGGACCGTCCATCTTATGTCGGTTTGGAGTTGTGTGGTCGTCTACTGACCACATATCCCCTTGTGTGGTCATCTGGTTGACCACATATCCCCTGGGAGTTGTGCGGTCCGGTTCGGACCGTTTATCCCGTTGTGCGGTCCTGTATGGACCGTTTATCCTGTTGTGTGGTCCCTTTCGGACTGTCTATCCCTGTTGGTTGAGTGGTAAGTTTCAGATCGTTCATCCCCTTTGTGTGGTCAGTTTCGGACTGTCCATCCTGTTGAGTGGTCCATTCTGAACAGCTCATCCCCGATGTGTCATCGGTTTACCGTGATGGGTTCTCCCGGTGTCGCGTTAGAGTCATTGCTCTGGTCTGGTCGACTCGGTGTGATCCAATGGTCGACATGCGACCTTGCCTGTGTCTCAATGGATCTGTCCAGCTCGAGACGTGGTTCTGGACACCTAGAGGTACTATTTGGCCTCGATTTGCGTGTCCAGGTGCCTTGAGGATGTCGGAGTTCTCCCAAGTCTCCGTATGTCCTGTCTGTTTTGTGTCGGTCGCCTACGTGAGTTAGGGCGATGTTTCTAGTGGTCCTATCATGGACTGCTAATGTTGGTTTATCTGTCCGGTGGTTCCCTGGATCGGTCGGTTTGGGTGAATTGTGTGCGGTCTATTCCTTGACTGCTATAGTTTCTCCGAGCGACTTAATCTAGGACCGCCAATGTCTTTGCCTCTGGTTGCGTGGCGAGTCCTCCTTGACTGCTTGGTTGACCTAGCGGCCGAGTGATGGATAGCCTAGGCCCAGAGAGTGGTTTACCAGTGGTTTGGTTTCCGGTATCTTGGCTTGACCTTGGGGTTTGCCATTGTCACGCGGACATCATCTGATGTCCTGTGAGGGCTGTAACCGTGTTCCGAGGTGGCCAAAAGGGTTTGTGCTTGTGTGTCTTTGCCTGGTTTCGGTCAACCCGGGGTCACCCAGTGGTTGACAGGTAGCCTTATGTGTCTCGATGGTTCTGTCCAGTTCGAGACGTGGTTCTAGAGGCTTCGAGGTATCATCCTACCTCGATCTGTGTGTCCAGGCGTGTCTGAGGGTCCTCGGTGTTCCCTCAGGTCTCCGTGAGTCATTTTCTGCGGAGTGTCGTTTCGCATGGCTTAGGATTAGACCGATTGGCAGCTTGCTTCGCTGTCAGTGACGATCTTACCTTTGAGTGATCCGACTCAAGGATCGTTACGTAGTAGGTCTAGTCGCCATGTCCTGAGTCTGTTGATAGTTGTCTTGCTGCCTTGGTGCTTCGTAGTACGTGCGATAGTGTTTCTTTGCCTGTTTGTACTACAGCACTCTTGTTTCAAAGTCTCTGTGTCTAGTGAGCCTCCAATTGTTGTAGCCCTAAGGCCTTGAGTTGCCGACCCACCTGGGAATGGCGGAGGGGTGTTCCCGTTATACGTGGTTTGTAAGCTAGTTTCCGTGGGCCCTCGCTGTACAGTGGCGTCCTGCTGGGTGGGGAAAACTAGCTAGAGGCCTGGCTCTCCAGCAAGAGTCGGTGTGTGCACACGTGGTCAGGGGCTTTGGACTGACGCGACGGGCGTGACCCTGACTAGTACTTGTATTGTGGTTCTGCGTGGGTCTGCGACTCGGCCATGCCCGTGTTGGTCGCGCTCGGTGGATAGTCGAGACACTTGTGGTGTGTGTTGCGGCGCAGCATAAGACGTCAGTGGACGCAGCTGGCTGTTCGACTAGTGAGGAGGTGCTTCCCTCACGTGGCACGTGACTCTTCGTGTTCTTCACGTTTCTTGCGCGTCGTGACCTTTCCGGGTTAGCCCTCTCGTGGCCCTACTCGAGGTCAGTGTTGTGTTGTGTGCACGACGTTCTAGTCGTGTGTGCCGTCGAGTCTGTTTGCCGTCTGTCTAGGTCTTTCCTAGACTTTTTGTCTGTCCTTGCTGGTCTTTGTCTTAGGCCTGGCATCGTGTTGACAGATCGGTAACTCCTGACTTTGTCAGATCAGAGTCGCCCTTCTGTCGCTGCTTGGGTAGTTTGGGGAGCTGAGGTTGGTTCAGCTGTCGCACCTGTTCGGTACGACCTTTTCCCTTTTCTTTTAGCTTCCCTTGCTCTTAGCCTATTCCCTACTCCTGCTGTTCCTGTTCTTTTTACAACTTGGTATTGTAGCTTTTCCTGCTTTGCTACTACTGTTGCTTTCTGTTCCGTGTTCTGCGTATCTTTTTTTCAGTGGGGATCCGCATGACCCCTACTGAGCCTCTGTTTGGAGATTCACCCCTACTTTTTAGGTGGGTGGCGTCACCTCTGTTCGTGGTTCGTGGTGTGGCGCGTCCATAGCTGCCAGCGGTACCTGCGTCGGGTTTCCCCCGCCCTCAGCGTACGTTCTTTTCCTGTGGCCTGTACTTGTCTTCAATTTTCTGGACTGGACTCTGATGTAATTGTTAAATTGAATTGTTAATAAAAAGTAATTTTATTTCTGCTACTTTAGCAAACCGATCTAATGAAATTTAATTGCTTACTGTACTATCTCCGTGGCTTCAATGTACTACACGACAATCCTTTTTCCCTTCAGAGCTTTACCGCTCTTGGGAGGCCTCGCGGGTTCCGGGTGGTATCAGGTGTATTCGGTAGTCCTACCGGATATATCTGGTATCCGGGATCCGGGTCGTCACAGTTGGTATCAGAGCGTTGTTGTGTGAAGTACATGGGAATCTGAGATATTGCAGTATCCAGAGTCCTTAAAGTCCAGTACAGCCATTTGCTGGCTTAGATGTTGCGATGATTTGTCGTGTTGTTTTCTTCGTATGTGGTCTTGTGCGTGTTGTTTTGGCACTACGCAAGGTGATTTTTGCTCCCGTCAGCATGTGACGAGACGCTTCTTTCTATCGTGGTGTCTATCTCGATCATGTCGTACGTGGCAGTGTTCACCGAAGGCTTGAATCTACAGTACGTGGTTCGAGGTTTTCTTCGTGTGTTGTTCAGATTGCTGTTGACCTTTGGCCTTTGTCTGATGACCGTACACGTTCTCACGTTTGTTTTGGTCATCCCGGCTTGAGTCTGTTCACCTCCTGATGTGTCTCGCTTCTGTTAAGGTGCTTGATTAGATTCCGTGTTTGAGAAGTTGCTCAGGCAAGCTAGGATTTTCTCTTCTTGGTGAGCTTTCGTAGTTGAGCTTATTGCTTCTCGTCCCTTATGGTGGAATCTTTTCGAGGTTTTTCTTGGAATTGCTGTCTTAGTGATGCCATTGTCCTATGTCTGCTTAAGTGTGGACAGCTTTGTTCTGAGCCTGATCTGCTTTTTGCTATACGGTTGCTTGGCTTTGGACTCCATCATGGTGTTAAGAGCTGTTGCGTACTGTATTTGTCGTGCCGTGTCCAGCGGCCGATGTATTGTGAAGGCTCATTTACCGTTTGCAGGACGTGAAGGTAAGCTGAGATTAGCCTTTTCCTTGGGCCTTGTGTAGAAGCTGGTACTCCTCTTCTTTGCACTGAGGCTTCTTGTGATCGGTTGTTCGCTGGATCAGTACTCCTCGCGTGTTATATTGCGATTTTCATGAATTACGATGTCGCCGTACGTGTGCTGGGATGCGGATATCGAGATATTCCCTGATGCCTGTGTGCGTTTTATGAGTGTGCAGCTGAAGCGTGTGGGCTGGTTACCCACGGGCTCAGGATCGTTGGTGGTAAGATTCTGGCCAGTCGAGAGGTTTGCTATTCTCGATGTAACTTTGTCTTGGCTTCCTGTGCCTTGACGTTGTTGTTGCCGTGCCGTGCTGTTATTGGAGGCATTTCTGGCGTTGGCATTGGCATTTGCGAGTGTTAGGGAATATGTCGGCATTCCTTGCTGATGGAGTACCCTCTGTTCTGTATTCTTTCTCTTGGGTGCTGTGCTCTCGAGGCGTGATCGTGGTCCTTGAGGTGCATTCCCTGATATTGTCGTTTCTCGTTGTCGTGGGTCTTTTCTTGGTGAGCAGTCTGATGCGTGACCCGTCCCTTGTTGTCATGTGTTCAGATGTTCTTGTGCCTTGATGTGACCCTGCTTGCAGTTGTCTCCCGTGGTTCTGTGTCAAGTACGGAGCCGGAATCCTGCAAGTGTTGTTGTTGTCGTTTTATTGCTGTTTCTCTATGATTTTGTGTCTTTGTCTTGGACCATTGTCTTGTCAGTTAGCGGTGCCGTACTCTCTTTTCCCGGTAAGAGTTGGCATGCGACTCGATCAGAGTTAATATCTGAGTGAGAACTGATTTGACCGTGTTTGTGGTCCGGTGCTATTGTCGTTGGCGTCCTGTGTGCCGGGTGTTCTCTGCCACCTTTGGCACTGGAGCCGATGATGTGGTCGAGCTATCAGCTGTGAGGACTGTGTTTCCTTGTGTAAGCTGATGCTTGCTGCGTTTGCGTTTTTGTTTCTCCGGTATCTCTCCTTGTGGCATTAGTCGTGTCTCCATTTCTGGTGAGACGTAAGCGACGTTGCCTTGTGTCGGAGGTGTCAGACTTGTGTCCACTTGCGTCGTGCTCACTCCCGAGCGTGTACTTGTGATTATAGTCTGACAGTGTCCCTCTGAGCTGTGTTTCTCGAGATTGTGTTGTCGTATGTTGGGTTGTTCTTCCCTGCTTACCCTTGTTAGTCCTTAAATTTTGAGGATGAAATTTCTTAAAGGAGGGGAGGATGTAATGTCCCGGATCTTTGCTGGATCCTTAATGGGTCTAGTTGGATCTTTATTGGATCTTTCGGATATGTTTCGGTGAGTTTCGGTTCGCTTTTGTGGCTTCCGAGATGAGTTTCGCGATCCGTGTGGGTTTTTCTCTCGTACTAGTTACGGAACCCTACGGTGAGTTTATTTGTCAGTTCATTGACTCGAGGATCCAGCAGCGACGATGTACTCTCCGAGCCGGTCGTTTTGACTATTTTTGCGTCTTTTTCTCAGTTAGGGCCAAAAATCGGATTTTTCAGAAATTAGGAAAATTCCTAATTTCATTTCCTATTTCTTTTCCTTTCCTCTCTCCTCCTTCTCATTTCACCGCCGCTCTCTCTCTCTCCGTTTCTCTCCCGTTTTGCCTCCTCGGCTCCGGCTGCAGACGGAGGACCTAGGGGCGAGTGCTGGGGATGCCGTGGAGCTGGCTTGGTGCGGACGGGGTGAGGATGGAATGGTTTTGGCGCGATCCCGAACGGTGGATTCAAAGCCGGCGTTTGAGCTCGCGGCGCAGTTTTTGACGTGGTTTAGTCCCTTCGGGGCACGATTTCTTCGGTGGAGGTAGGGTGATAGATCTTCACTTCCTCCTGCACGTTTTCCCTGCCATTGCACGTCGTTCGACGTAGAAATAGTCGAGTTTGGGCTTGTTTAGCCTAAACCGTGATTTTCGGGTTTTGTAGGGTTCGCCGGAAAATGGCAACCATTTTTAGATCAGTTACTGTCGATGGACTCCCTGTGACGTCAGCGTTCCGTAGTCACCGATTTTGTTTCGTTTGGTGGTCCCGTTTGACCGCTAGGGCTCCGGGAAGTCCGGAAACCCTTTTTGGGTGATTTCGTTAGAATCATCCGTTTCTTGCGATCCGTGCGTCGTTTTTACTCCGGACGGAGTCTATGTGATTTCCAGCAGGTCCTTGGTTGTATCCCCTTCGTCTCGGGATGAACGAGGCGTGGAAAGGCCTCCGTTGGGCCGAACCCATGGTTTGCTTGCCGTGACGCTTGAACGGTCACTCAGGGACCGTTCATGTATAAGGGCGGCCATCCCTAGACCGTTTATCCTTATGTCGGTTGTGGTTGTGTGGTTGCACGATAGACCGCACATCCCCTTGGGCGGTTGGTCTTGGACCGTCTATCTTTTGTCGGTTTGGAGTTGTGTGGTCGTCTGCTGACCACATATCCCCTGGGAGTTGTGCGGTCAGGTTCGGACCGTTTATCCCATTGTGCGGTCCTGTATGGACCGTTTATCTGTTGTGTGGTCCCTTTCGGACCGTCTATCCCTGTTGGTTGAGTGGTCAGTTTCGGACCGTTCAGCCCCTTTGTGTGGTCAGTTTCGGACCGTCCATCCTGTTGAGTGGTCCATTCTGAACTGCTCATCCCCGATGTGTCATCGGTTTACCGTGATGGGTTCTCCCTGTGTCGCGTTAGAGTCATTGCTCTGGTCTGGTCGACCCGGTGTGATCCAATGGTCGACATGCGACCTTGCCTGTGTCTCGATGGATCTGTCCAGCTCGAGACGTGGTTATGGACACCTAGAGGTACGATTTGGTCTCGATTTGAGTGTCCAGGTGCCTTGAGGATGTCGGAGTTTTCCCAAGTCTCCGTATGTCCTATCTGTTTTGTGTCGGTCACCTACGTGAGTTAGGGTGATGTTTCTAATGGTCCTATCATGGACTGCTAATGTTGGTTTGTCTTTCCGGTGGTTCCCTGGATCGGTCGGTTCGGGTGAATTGTGTGCGGTCTATTCCTTGACTGCTATAGTTTCTCCGAGCGACTTAATCTTGGACCGCTAGTGTCTTTGCCTCTGGTTGCGTGGCGAGTCCTCCTTGACTGCTTGATTGACCTAGCGGCCGAGTGATGGATAGCCTAGGCCCAGAGAGTGGTTTACCGGTGGTTTGGTTTCCGGTATCTTGGCTTGACCTTGGGGTTTGCCATTGTCACGCGGACATCATCCGATGTCCTGTGAGGGCTGTAACCGTGTTCCGAGGTGGCCAAGAGGGTTTGTGCTTGTGTGTCTTTGCCTGGTTCCGGTCAACCCGGGGTCACCCAGTGGTTGACAGGTAGCCTTATGTGTCTCGACGGTTCTGTCCAGTTCGAGACATGGTTCTGGATGCTTCGAGATATCATCCTACCTCGATCTACGTGTCCAGGCGTGTCTGAGGGTCCTCGGTGTTCCCTCAGGTCTCCGTGAGTCATTTTCTGCGGAGTGTCATTTCGCGTGGCTTAGGATTAGGCCGATTGGTGGCTTGTTCCGCTGTCAGTAACGATCTTTCCTTTGAGTCATCCGACTCAAGGATCGTTAAGTAGTAGGTCTAGTCGCCTTGTCCTGAGTCTGTTGGCAGTTGTCTTGCTGCCTTGGTGCTTCGTAGTACGTGCGACAGTGCTTCTTTGCCTATTTGTACTACAGCACTCTTGTTTCAGAGTCTCTGTGTCTAGTGAGCCTCCAATTGTTGTAGCCCTAAGGCCTTGAGTTGTCGACCAGCCTGGGAATGGCGGAGGGGTGTTCCGTTATACGCGGTTTGTAAGCTAGTTTCCGTGGGCCCCCGCTGTACAGTGGCGTCCTGCTGTGTGGGGAAAACTAGCTAGAGGCCTGGCTCTCCAGCAAGAGTCGGTGTGTGCACACGTGGTCAGGGGCTTTGGACTGACGCCGACGGGCGTGACCCTGACTAGTACTTGTATTGTGGTTCTGCGTGGGTCTGCGACTCGGCCGTGCCCGTGTTGGTCGCGCTCGGTGGATAGTCGAGACACTTGTGGTGTGTGTTGCGGCGCAGCATACGACGTCAGTGGACACAGCTGGCTGTTCTTCTAGTGAGGAGGTGCTTCCTCACGTGGCACGTGACTCTTCGTGTTCTTCACGTTTCTTGCGCGTCGTGACCTTTCCGGGTTAGCCCTCTCGTGGCCCTACTCGAGGTCAGTGTTGTGTTGTGTGCACGACATTCTAGTCGTGTGTGCCATCGAGTCTGTCCACCGTCTGTCTAGGTCTTTCCTAGACTTTTTGTCTGTCCTTGCTGGTCTTTGTCTTAGGCCTGGCATCGTGTCGGTAGATCGGTAACTCCTGACTTTGTCAAATCAGAGTCGTCCTTCTGTCGCTGCTTGGGTAGTTTGGGGAGCTGAGGTTGGTTCAGCTGTCGGGCCTGTTCGGTACGACTTTTTCGTTTTCTTTTAGCTTCCCTTTCTCTTAGCCTGTTCCCTACTCCTGCTGTTCCCGTTCTTTTTACAGCTTGGTAGTGTATCTTTTCCTGCTTTGCTACTACTGTTGCTTTCTGTTCTGTGTTCTGCGTATCTTTTTTTCAGTGGGGATCCGCATGACCCCTACTGAGCCTCTGTTTGGAGACTCACCCTGCTTTTCAGGTGGGTGGCGTCGCCTCTGTTCGTGGTTCCTGGTGTGGCGCGTCCATAGCTGCCAGCAGTACCTGCGTCGGGTTTCCCCCGACCTCAGCGTACGTTCTTTTCCTGTGGCCTGTACTTGTCTTTAATTTTCTGGACTGGACTCTGATGTAATTGTTAAATTGAATTGTTAATAAAAAGTAATTTTATTTCTGCTACTTTAGCAAACCGATCTAATGAAATTTAATTACTTACTGTACAATCTCTGTGGCTTCAATGTACTACACGACAATCCTTTTTCCCTTCGGAGCTTTACCGCTTTTGGGAGGCCTCGCGGGTTCGGGTGGTATCATGTGTATTCGGTAGTCCTACCGGGTATATCTGGTATCCGGGATCCGGGTCGTCACAGTCTCCCACCCTCTTTCCAATTGGTCCACCTAGGTCTTAGGGCCCATGTGGGGCTGATCAAAGTCCAAGATTGGACTTGGACCATGGGGGGACAAAAAAATGAAAATTCAAATTTGGGTACCCCATAGTCAAGGGGGCGCCCCCCATTTAGTATATTATATTACATGTTGTATTTTTATTTAATGTGGCCATTTGACCACATGGGGGATTAATGTGTTATACCCCATTTGCCCCTCCCAAATCCTAGATCTAGGGATAGGTTTAGTCTTTTTTACATTTCTATAAATCCCATGTAATTTCCATTTTGATGGAATTAATGAAGAAAATTACATGAAATTTGCCATGGGCGCCCCTCTCTCTCTTTAGTTCTCTCTTGTTCTTGTTTGTTCTTCCTCTTTACCCTCTAGATCCAGGGTGTGAAGCCCTTAAAATTGGAGTGAATCCAATCTCTATCTCCTCTCTGGAGTGTGAAGCTCCCCCACCGTCGTTCGTGCTGCCATCGGAGCAGCCACAAGCCGCCATCCCCCCTGCTGTCCTGAACTCCAAGCTCCAAAATAGCAAGCTGAAGAAGAGGTCGGTTCTCCAGCTCCCAGCTCTGATCGAGCTGATATTTTGAGAGCATGTTCCTCTCTCTGTTAGCTTTCCAGCAATATAGATTTTGCTCTATTCAGATCCCGTTTGATATTTTTCCCATAGTTTTTAATCCACCTCTGATAGTCTGCCAGTCAGTAGATCTGCAGGATAGGAGTCTGTTCTTTTATTTTTCCCGCCCCCTTATACATCTCTTAAAATCCCCAAAAATATCATATGTGTCCTTCACATACCCCCTTTCCTCCCATAAAATTCACAGAGTCTAGATCCACTGTTTTCTTTTGAGTCAAAATTCATCTTCAGGCATATCCCTTTCTATCCTGCCAGATCTGGAGTTCGAATCAGAAAACTATCAATGCCACAGTCATTTTCATTTCCAATCCGCTTGTTGGATGGATGTGAATTTAATTTATGTTATAGTTCTGTGAGTCCTATTTCCAACGGTGCTAGTCTCGCCTCGATCCCCCTTCAGATCTGGGCGCAAGAATTCTTTTTGCGAAGGTGCGCAGATCAGATCCGAGCCAGGCCAGAAAGAAGGTGTTGGGAAATAATTCCTAATAATATATCAAAGCTCTTATTCAGCGATCGCCGCTTCTGGGAGTTAACCAGGGACGTCCCGCCATCGTCCCAGCCAAGCGCCGCCTTCAAAAGATCCTAGGAGGATGACGTCCCTTTGGAGGCCCTCGTACGTTGTCCTGCTGGCTTGCAAATCGCAGATCCAGACTTGCTGTCTTCAACCGCCCAGGACCCCTCCAACGTGCTGCCCGTCAACCCAGAATCGGTACTCCCGGACCGCTGTAGTGGCCTGTTACCTCCCTGCGTGGAGTGGGCCTTAGAATCACTTCTGTAATTATTAACATTTACTGTACCGGGAGTCACCATTCTTGGCCGGGGTTGTCTTCCCCACGCCCGGCGCATGGAGGTAAACTCGCCTCCCTCTTTATCACATTTTCTTATCTCGTATACTTTTGAATGCCGCTGGTAGAGTGATAGGATTACTAGCTCAATACTTATTTTTATCACCGCTGCGAGAGTGAGTGAGTGAACTCGTCCCGTGACTCAGTCCGAGTACACGCGGAAAAGCCGATACCCGAGGCTCATTACCGGTTTCTCAACCGCGCACGATCTCGCGTTTCCCTCGCTTAGGGACGTCCGCAAGCTAGAGTCCCAGGTTCGCTGTCCGTCCTGCATCATTCATCCTTTTTCTACTTTTGTTCAACCATCCTTGGTATATAAAATGGTGTTAGGAGAAGGGCAGATTATGTCTGTCTAGAAACCTGCACTATGCTTGAGGTGGTTTTTGACCTACGTTCTCAGCCAAGTACCAAGGCTAATTGACTCATGTAGTCAGGGAGAGATTTCTTTTTGGTATGGTTAAGCATTCCTTTTGAGTCCATGCAGTCAAGTTCATAGGGGGCGTATGTCCTTCTTCTTGAAGTCTGTCAGTCTTCAGTGTGGTTATAGAGAACTTATACAGTTCTTTCACAGATCTTGAGACTCATAATTCTCTTAAAGAAATTAAGTCTGTTAACTAAAATCTCAGCTAAGAAGTTTAAGCTTCATGATCATGTATTGACAAAGATAAAGACTTCTGAAAAATATCTTCCTACAAGACTAATGAGTGACAAATAATGTTGGAATATCATGCATTGAATTCCTCTAAAAGTCTGAACATTAAACACAAGGAGACAACTCCAGTTGAAAAATCTGAACATTTAAGTATTTTTCTCAAACATTCTACTTCACTAAAATCAAAAGGGGTTAAATTGTTTCAGAGTAATGATCTAGTTTACTGAGAAACCAACTCTTTCACCATGAAGTGGAGTTAAGTTGAGTCATGAAGTGCTAGATTATCTCTGGTTAAAAAGGCTATGCTTAAGAAATCATGGCAGAGTAATGGCATAGAATGCTGAGTAACTGGGTCACTTCACCTAAGACGTGTTGTGCCTCACGTAAAAAGACATATCTATTGCTAACTCTGTTCTCAAAAAGAGAGACATTCAGGTTACCACACCGAGTAACTGGGGATTCCTACATCTAACCAATGCGTCTCGTCATGTAAAAAGGTGTAGGTTAACCTACATTGCTCAATGAGAAAGAGACACTCATTTAGAAACAATGATGAAAGTATTCAATGCCCCAATGCAAAATATGGTGTGGTCTGTTTGTTCTTAATGCTACTGAAAAATTCTCACTTGAGAAATCTCTGAAAAATTAATTAGTAAAGCATTTAGACAGTTCATTCAAGGCATCTATATGACAATTTGCTCGACTTCCTTATTCCTATATGGAGATAATTTTCACACACTCCTATTCTTTGTCTCTCTAGATTATCAATCTGAAACATCAAAGCTAATTTTAGTTACCTCACTTAAATCCTTAAGAGATGGTCCTGAAATTTTTTTGAATCTGTGAGCTTACTGTATCTGGTCTCTCTTGCACTTACAAATTGTTCATCTCTGCCCATTTTTTTGATGATGTGTGGAACACACTAAATTTCGTTGGACGAAAATATCGTGGTATCGATGGTTATATTGATTCGAGATCATCTGTCCCACCGGGCGTGCCAGCTTGTGGAACGCACTAAGTTTCGTTGGTTTCATGAAAATATCGGGATATTCTTTTATCGGTCTATCGGTTTATCTAGTGCGAGGGCGTGCCAGTCACCTAGGTGACAATGTGTTCAGGCTTCAAGACTGGAGTGGTCCGAAGCCCGGGGTGCGCTCCGTCTGACTAATCAGACGATTGTGTAGTTCGTGTCGGGACCAAAACCCGTCGCGCCGTAAAGGTCACGGCGTTATTTACATCCCCTCGGAGAGGGGAACACCCTTGATTAATCGTCGGGAATCGGGACCTCATGGCCAAGAAACTATATCGAGAGAAACAAGCCGATAGCGGTCTCGAATCAGTCGGAAAGCCCTATGTCTAGGGAAGCAAGCGTTCGGAAGATGTTGGTCACTCAAGGGACCATTTTGATATTCGGACGAGCGTCCGGCTTCAGAGAATCATGATCGTCACGGGGAAAGCTGGAGCATATGTATGCCGGGGTATGGCAAATTTATTGTTCAAAGGGACGGGAAACGTTCAGTTAAATCCTGGTTAGAGCGGTCGGAAACCGACAAGTTTGTTGGCCCAATGCAAGATCAAGCTATGACCATACTGCGGTGGGCCCCCCGCGGTCGAAGTCGGGCTCGCGTAGGCATCGTCAATGTTTCCGGTGCCAAGGGGGCAACGGGAGGATGTCCTGGGACAAGATCTGAGAACCAATATGCGTTCGAAGAGAGCGGGCTATAGGCCGAGGATATGGGTCAAGCAATGACCATGATCGGGGCAGCCCCGAGGTCTAAGCATGGCCCACATAGGCCTTATTGATATTCCCATGTATAGGGTCCGGGGATGACGAGATCCTTCTCGTCCCATTCAGATTTTGTCGGTCACTCATGGACCCCTTTATGTTCGGACAAAGGTCCGTGTTTGTAGCATAAGAGACGGTGACAAATCGTACAAGTACCTACCATGAGTACGACAAGTTTAATACAAATGCGGGATCAGATCCCAGTATATGCATGTCGGTCACTAACGGACCATTCAGCATTCAGACGAAAGTCCATATTCGAAGCATCGAAGGTAACAATAAAGACATTCAGATATCTGCCGTAGGTACGGCACATTTCATGTGGGTGCGGGATCGGATCCCGGAAGAAGTGGGTCAAGCTGATGAACTATCGGCCCAAGAGGTGCACGGATCATGACCATGTCGGGAGTCCCGAGGTCCACGTCCGATACCACAAGGCATCATTGAGTTTCTCTTCGCACTCAGTCCGGGGGAGCGGGTTGTTAAGTGTAAAGCCAAAACTCGGCAACATGCGCCCTCGCACGCGGATCGACCTGCGCGGTCAGGTCGCGGAGGGGAGACTTTTGATTAGTTTTCTATTAACTTGAATTGCATGTTTTCTTTTATTTTCTTGATCACCTTCTTTCTTCCAGGCACGCCGGATTGAGGAAGCAAAGGGGATGGGGCATGCCGGATTAGTATCAAGAGAAGTGGCACGCCGGTTTAAGTGTATTAAGAGGGGCGCGCCGGTTAAGGATGTTAAGGGGGGCGCGCCGGTTCAAGATGTTAAGGGGGGGGGGGGCGCCGGTTCTATGGCAAGAAGGAAGAGGTTCCAAGGACGCGCCGGAATAGGCAATGAACAGTATAGCGCGCCGGTTTAATGGGCTAATGCAAGGGGGCACGTCGGATAGCTGCAAGGAAAATAAAATGGGTTTTGAGTGTGGGGTTAAACCGGCGCGGGGGGGGGGGGGGGGTAGCACGCCGGATTAACCCACGCCGGATTAGGGGGCGCCGGATTAAGCATTGTATAGCTTCCTGTCAACCCGTTTATGCTCTGTTTCTTCTTTCCTTCAACTGCAAGTTGATTTATTGATTGGTTTGTTCATCTTATTGATGGATTATGTTTGTGGAAAGAATATTTAAGTGTTTTAAGTGTTTGTTCAGGTGGATTATCATGATGATCCACGTGTTTTATCAGAATAGTTTGTGCAGGAACTCAGAGATTCAGTTTGTTTCAGTGGTTTCGAGCATATGGTCTTCTTACTCCTAGAAAGCTTAACTTGCTCATTTGTTCTTACATGTTCTTGCCCTGGCGAAATTTGGGCAGCATCTCCCCAAATTTCGCCAGGGCAAGAACATGTATTCTTGCCCTGACTGAAGCTTGCCAAAGAGCAATGGGGAACACCAAACGGATTGCTCCGGGGTGAACCTCAAAATATAGACCTCACGGCGGTCCGATAACCCAAGTGTGAGTGTGGAAAAGCCCGAGGACTAGCCTTCAAGAGCTCTCACGACTCACGGGCAATGATCCCTCAAAGGGGAACAAGTGGGGAAGGAGGTCAGAAACATATCAAAAAAAGGATCTCCCGAAGGATCATTTTCATTTCACCACAAGGGGGTGCAAATACATGGGCTCTTCATGCATCTAAAGAAAGGAACCAAAGGGAAGAATACATCGGAGGAAAGAAAAAGAAACAAGGGGGGGAGGGGAGATCTGTATCTCCCTCACCTCACTCTCTGCTCTCTCCTTCTCTTTTCTCACTTCACTTCGCTCTCACAGGAACGCTGGCTTCGGGCTTCAAGGGGTTTCTCTCAGAAGAAGACTTCCACTTTTCAGGCTTCCGAGAGTTGTTCAACCCTTCCAACCTTCCAACCTTCCGACCCATTTAAGCTTCGCCTGGGCGCTCCTTTTATAGGGGCCGGAGGCCCTGTTTTGGAGGGATGTCCTCTGTATTTTCCTTCCTTCCGTTGGTTCCTTGTTTCCCGCAACCACCACTGCTGCTGCTGTCGTTGGTGACGTTGCCCTGCTGCTGCTGTCGACGTCGCCTCCGGCGAGGCTATGGTGTGATCAGGAGGGGGGGGGGGGAGAGGCATAGCCTCCTCCTCCGCTGGCACATCCACCGCGAGCCACGTTGCTTTCATCATTTGCTGAAGAATGGCCGGCCGACCAACGGAATGAGCACAAGGCGGGATGGGGCTCGAGAACTTCCATTCACGGCATATGCTCGGTTGCCCTCCGGATCGAATTGGGAGTTTTAACCACTTCAGGCTTGTTCGTCATCATGCCGTTCCCAGGAAACAGGGGACTGCATTGATGACGGGATGGCTTCACTGCACGCCGGATAAAGGCCTCAGAGAAAGGCTTGTTTTTTAATTAAGCACGCCGTATTAGCACTCCAAAATGGGCGCGCCGGTTTAGTGCATTCAAAGGGGTGGCCCTTCAACGGGAGCATGCCGTTTTAACATAAAGCAAGGGAGTTCATGGGGCGCGCCGGACTAGCATCTTGTAAAGGGCGCGCCGGTTTAAGGCCCCCTTAGGGGCGCCCCGGTTTAAGGCTATGCCATTCCGGTTTAAGGCTATGCCACGCCGGTTTAAAGCTATGCCACGCCAGTTTAAGCGTCAAAGGGCTCCCCCCCAGCTTAGTGGCGATTCAGACAGATGCTTGCCCTCTTGTGTTCCTTCAGTTGTGAGCCTCCGAGTCTCAATTCAGGGCTTTGAGTGATTTTCGGTGTATGCCGAGCAGGCGTTCGGACTCCTGAGTTTCTTTGATTCGACCTTCGACATTGCCGACTTGGGAGCCGTGGCTAGCTCTTCAACCCGAGGGGCTTCTTTGTTGGGTGGCGGAGCATCGGGTAGGTATTCATCCTTCTTGGAGGGGGCACAGGGTTTATTCAGCCTTTCCGTCTTCGACTCGCTCTCGAGTGCTAAGACGTGCATGTCGTATGATCATCATCATTTTTTGACGTCCACATGATGTCAAAGGGGGAGAGTAAGAGTGAAAGGGGGGGAGTAAGAGTGTAAGGAGGAGAGTAAATAGAGTTTAAGTTGGGAGAGAGTTTTTCTTTTGAGTCCTTTCATCATAAAAAGTCTTATCTGTCTGTTTTTGTCCTGATTGGTATCATGTCTATTGTTTTGGTAACTCAAATAAACCTTCATTTTGTATTTCAGTCTATTGCCTTCAAATTTCTGAATGTTGAACTATTTTCTCAAGAAAGATGAATATTTTCTTTTGGGCATTAATAAGACTTAATAACTCATATTGTTGCCAAGGGGGAGAATGTTGTATTCTGTGTGTTTTGATGATGTCAATGAAATATGCTTAACTAGTTAACACAATAAGTCTTATTTGTAGGTGCCCTGGCTGCTGGAGCTATATCAAAGAAAGTAAGGAAGTTCTTAGAAATGTCAGAGTTCACCACTGCCTCGATGCAGTCACAACCACATAAGTGAGTTTTAGAGAGCTGCATCGATGCAACAAAGAGCTGCACCAACGCATCAAGAACAAGTTGCAATCTAGAGGTCAAAGCAGATCTGACGGTGCCTCAACGCGTCAAGCTACTTCATCGACGCATCTGCCCAGCATTAGAATCCGAATGGCGTTACGTCGAAGCAGCTGAGTACAGCTTTTCAGAAAGAAGGTCGAAGCAGCAAATTGATGATCCGACACATCAGCTTATGAGCGATATGTCATTACCCTCTGCCTCGACCTGCCGTCGCTATACATCGATGCACCAAGACAAAAGCTAGCATTCGACGCCTTCTAGCCAAGGGTTCTATGTTTACACCGCACCGACGTATCTGAGGAGTGCATCGACACACTCAACTCGGAACCAGCAATTAGAAGCCAACAACGTCGAAACATCCAAGCACTACATCGATGAACCAAAGGCCATGCATTTTGAAGCCAACTGCTCAATAGTATCTTAGTTAAACTGCCTCGATGCATTAAGTTGCTGCATCGACGCATCTTCATTTAATTCTCAAAAACGTAAGAATCAAGTAAATCACGTGCCAGCGACCAGAAACCTTTTGGCGCGCACTCCAATCCACGTGGCTGATTTCTAGGAGGATAAAAAGTGACAGAATATTCTTTTCCACATGGACCAATGGATTATCCTGGCTGGTGATCAGATGAAAGATAATGCTCTGCTCTCTATATATATCAACCACTCCGTTCAAGAGAGGCAGCTGAAGTTGCTGCTTTCGTTGCCATTGGAAATTTAGAGAGAGAGCACTTCGAGAAAAGAAAGAGAGAGATCCACCTTGAGAAGTACAGAGAAATTTGAGTGCATCTAGCCCATCTCCTCTGGAGAGTGCTTCAATTCGAACCTATATTGTTCATTGTCTATTTTTCAGATCGAATTATTTTTCTTCTATTTTTCTTTCTGTTCTTCATTTTGCACTTATTTGTGGTTCCCTCTGAGTATTATCAGAGGAAGGGAGAGTATTCTCCGGAGTCCCCTCTGTGCATCAGAGGAAGAGAGGTTTAGACCTCTGGTTGTGTGGGTTACTGGGTGTTGCTCACGGGGTTCCTTCTACATTCGCAGAGGAAGGGAGGTTGCTCCTCCGGGTTCCTTCTGAAGGTTTAGAAGAAGCGAGCAGTGTGTTCCTCGGGGGTGAATTTGTGTTACAACCGTTGTCGTAGACTGAGTCTGCTGTTTGCTTTGTTGAGCAAGGAAGCCTCACTCCAAGGGAGTGAGAGGTGGATGTAGATTGCGGGTAGCAATCGAACCACCTAAAAAATTGCCTGTCTGATTTGTGGTGTATGTTTTTATCAGTCACTTGCAATTGTTCACAACCAAGAAGTATATCAAAAGGCGTGGTGGGAAAGATAGGTTACACCTATCCGGAACATTGCCCCATGCGTGAGGAGATCTTTAGATCAACCCTCTGCCTAGTACTATCCCTGGTTTGTGATTAATTGGCGAGTTGCTATTCTGATTGCTTGTGAGGTTGAGCTTAGTTCTTCTACTTTCATATTCCATCCTTATTGCTTATGCATACACGTTGTTTGCTTGGTTGTCTGATCTGATCATTGTAATGAATTGTATCTTCATTCATGCTAGATCTAAGTGCATCGCCTGAGAGTTTTTAATCCGCAAAACATTGGTAGTAGATCTATTCATCCCCCCCTTCTAGATCTCATTTTCCTTTTCTATCAGCCCCCCTACGTCCATGGGCGACGGCGATGACAAGAACTTCACTAGATGTGGAGAAATATTACAAGAAACTCACACCCCAACCTAAAGGAACAAATCCTCTACAATAACTCTCTCAAACTTTTAAACGGGATCTCTCTCTCTTTTTCTCTCACCCCAAACCCACTCTCTTTGAGAGTCTATGTCAAATAAACTCTCTTTGTCTTGAGTTGGGTGGTGAGACAAGAGAGTGAAGTCTCCTATTTATAAGAAGGAGAAGCATTTTGAACCTCTCGTGGATGAATGGCCTTCATTGCATGGGAAATGGAAGACCAATTCTCACCTCCCAAAACTACATAAGACAATCCTTTTTTTTTATTTATAGTGGCTGAAGGTGAGCTACTAACCCACAAATTCTTCTCTTGTCTCATCTTCACAAGCCACATCCAGTGTCAAGCTCCACCATGATCGTCGTAATCGCCAATGCCCCCGTCAGGGCCGCCTTACGTCCTTTGTAAGCCGACCAAGTCCAGGTAGTGCCTGAACTTCTCCGAAGGAATAGACTTCATCAGTATATCTGCCGGGTTCTTGGCTGTAGAAATCTTCTGAACAGCTATTGTACCCTGCAACATGATATCATGAACAAAGTTGTAACACCCCGGTTAAATAATAAAATGTAAAGATAAAATTTTGAAAATATATATATATTAGAATTAAAGCTATTTACTTGCTATTTAATGACTTCAATGATTTCTCTTAATTAAATAATATTATTTATTTTGAAAGTGGCTAAATTATATCAATAAAAAGGAATAATTATTTTTCTACAATTACCATAAAATAAATTTCATATTTCAAGAGATAATCAAATTTTTCATGATAATCTAAATTTTATATGTATATAGATTAAATTAATTGAACTTCAACCGTAGGCCAAAGTTTAACTAATTTCTAAAAATATGGAAAAAAATATATTCTTGTAGAAAATGAAAAGTTAAACAATATTGTCATCTGGGCCGACCCCAAATAAAAATTGGATTAGACTGAATTAAGGAATTAATGGTTAAAATCGTTGTTTTAATAACTCAAACCACATCAATCTTAAAAGATCAAATTCGAGCCCATTTCTCAACCATTCGAGCCCAAACCAGACCCATTTGATAGATAAACCCTAGTAGATCGTTTCCCCTCTAAAATCCTAACCTCTAGAGACTTCTATTGCCGATGGCGGTGTGGATTAGGTGGTATCCCCGAAATTTTTGCCAAGTTTTAACCCTTGGACTCTTTAGGCTAATTCGATCTATAGGAACATTCTTAGACCCTATACGTAGAGGGCTTTCGACCACCTGGAACCCTATTTGTCTCCCCAGCCGGTGGCGTGACCTAGGGTGGCCGATCGAGAGCGAATTTGGGTGAGGATCGGAGGCGTGTTCGCGGATTAGGGTTTCGGGTGTCTTCCTCCTTCTTCTTCGAATAAGGTAGGTTTCTCTCGGGCTAAAATTAAGTAAAACATATCATTTTGTGCGTCTTTAAGCTCTCTTTCATTTTTTACTAAAAGCCCTAAATTTCGTGTAGTATCCTGCGAGAATTTTCAATTTTAGCAGAAGCATGTCATAATTAGGGTTAACTATGTTCCACCTTGGTTTAAGTAAGGATTTCAGGCACTAAACATTCAATTGATCATGCCATCTTGTATAAAATTCCATGCTTGTTCCATTGATCATAAAAGCCCAAATTTTCATGCTCTATATAGTGCGTATTTAGCTATTGTTCCCAACCCTAGCCAACCCCGCTGGAGACGGGCAGGGTGAAGGGGCAGTGAACTGTTATGATATGAGCGGCCATTCGATAGACCGCACGTCTATATGAATGGCCAGACTGTGACCGCATGCGTTATTTGCGCTATTACATTTTTTTTGAGACAAGCGGATATGCCAGAACTACTCAACGAGCCATACGGCCATCTATAGACTGCTCATCTCCTGTCGGGCCCCTGCCTGCAGAGTATGAACGGCCTGTGGAGAGACCGCAGAGGCCCTTGAAAGGTTCTGGACGAACAGTTCTTCCCCACATAATGGTGTTGATTTTGAATTTAGCATGTTTTATCTCTAGTTATTTAATCTTCATGGTAGGCTAGCAACCAACATATAAATGGGACATATGGAAGATGAGATTTTATAAATTGCTGGTTTACTTTCCATCATGACCTTGGTTGTTCTTTCAACTAAGTTAATTTCAAATATGAATGCATGAACCATGTTACTAGGATTGATTGACAGTCATTCAACTCCGGTAGGATTGACTGACCGCTACACTGGTTTCTGATGTTTTACTAGCCTCTATTCCTTGTAATGGTTGGGACTCTCCGCCGGATATTCCTTCCATCAGACTAGGACCTTCATTACAAGACCTCCGTAAGTCCCCGCGAGCCTGGGATTCCCACTAGGACGTCGGGCAGGAACCTGTTCACGTGATCGAACCGCTTGGATTGCTGTTGTAATGCCCCGGGTTTTTCGGATCCTTCTTCTCGGGTCCCGGATCTACGTTTCGGTGTATCTGGCTCCGTTGTGTCCGAAATGATGTTTCGGACATCTTTCGTGTTCGGATCGGCACGATCCGGAGCTGTTTCGGAGGCCCGGAGCGCGTCCGCGGCTTTTCCGCATGTGTTTTTCGATTTTCTGTGTGTGTTTCGGTAATTCCTTCGGAACCTCGTTACGGGTGAACCGGGCCGTTCACCTAGGCGTGTGTGGTACCGTTGCGATGGGTGTGTTCCGAGGATCGCGGAAACGTGATTTTTCTATTTTTCTATATTTTTTGGAATTTCCAAATTTTCCAATATAAATCCCCTTTCCTCTCTCTCCCCTCTCATTTCTCTCTTCTCTCCCTCTCTTCTCACGCTCTCTCCTCTCTCCCTCTCTCTCCAGCGGTCGACGGGGTGGAGTACGGACAAGGCGGGGATGGCACGGGCGAGGCACGGGCGAGGATGGATGAGGATAGAGGCGGTGGAGGCGTGGTGAAGCTCGGCCGTGGGTTCGTGGAACGGTGAGGCTTCAACGGCATTTTCTTCGCGGATCGGCAGGCTCGGGGCGCGAAATCTTCGGTGGAGGTAGAGAGATGGACCCCCAGCTCGTGCTCTTTCTTTCCCGCGAGTTTAGTAGGCCGTGGTGAGCCGAGCGGGCTAATCTGGGTGATTTGGGGAAAAACTCCATATTTTGGGGTTGTGAGCCGATCTCTCATTTTGCGGCGTTTTTGGCCGATCCAGGGGTTTAGATGCATGCCTAGGGGCTTGGGGATGGATTCCCCTTTGTTTCCCCATCACCCGGCGGTGATCGGGGCGTGGATCAGATTTTTGGCCTGTTTCCCGCCGTTTCGCTCTCGGACGGGTGTGACGGTCCTTCCAGAGACCGTCACAGCCTGTGACGCCCCAGGGTGGGTGCGTCACAGGGCTCGTTTAGCCTTTGGGTGGTCTATGCGTGTGACGGTCCCACGATAGACCGCCACGGTGCTGTGACGCGCCTGGGTTGGACCGTCAAGGACTATCTGACTGTTGGCTTCCGTTCGTTGGTTTTGACCGTTTGGGGTTAAGGCCTGTGACGCACCAAGGCTGGCGCGTCACAGCCTTGTAACGCCCCCGTGTGGGTGCGTCAGAGCGGACGCGTACCCACCTTGTAACGCACCAGAGTTGGTCCGTTACAGCCTATGATGCACCGAGCGGGACGCGTCACAGTTGGTTTCATCTTGTCTTGTGACGCATCAGGGCTGGCACGTTACAGGCTGTAACGCACCAGGGCTGGCACGTTAGAGACTGTGACGCACCAGGGTAGGTGCGTTACACTCAACTTTGCACCGAGCGTCTGACGGCCCTGTGTTGGTGCGTCAGAGTGGTTGTGATGGTCGATGATTGGACCGTTACAGACTGTGACGGCCCAAGCATAGACCATCAGGCTCTGTGTGGTGCCGAGATGAGTTTTTGTGTTCTCCGCGATCGTTTCGCGTTGTGTAGGTCCCTAGTTGACCAGGTTGTGACCCAGTGGTCGACTTGCGGTCTTGTGATTGCCAGACACCCATGATATTCTGTGTCCGTGTTTTGAGGGTGTCGGGAGGACCGTGCTACCTCGTTTAGTGTGCTCGTGGGTTTGAGAGTCCGGGTGACTTCTCGCGTGTCGGGCTTCCGTGTTCCGCTAGACCGAGTCACCGTGTGTCGGTGTGTGTGCGGTGGGGTCTCCCCCGCGTGCCGTGAGTTTTCCCAGAAGATGATTCCCTAGTGGGCCATGTGTTTGGCCTTGGACTGTGAGTCCAGTTATCGGCGTGGCAGCTTGTTCGTTGCCATGGGAATCATGCTTCTGTGCTTTCCGCGTGGGCCATGCGTGTGGCCTTGGACTGCGAGTCCAGTTGCCCAGCCTGGGGCTCGAGGGTTCCCGCCTTTCCCTAAGAGTGGGATTTGGTTTGGCGGCCTGTGTGCTACCTTGGGAACAGTGTTTCTGCGTTTCTGCGTGGCCGAGTGTGTGGCCCGTGGACTGTGAGTCCCGTTTCTTCTCCGACTGTGGTCACCGTGCGACGGTGCTGGTACGTGGGATGGTCCCCGTACTTCGTCGGGTTCGGACGTTGTTTTCCGTTGACTTGAGAGTCTACTCTCTCACTGACGCTCCACTAGTCATAGCCTGCCTGCACGCTTGTGGACCCACCAGGGAGTGGTGGAGAGGCTACCCTTAGAGATGGTTTGTGGACCGGTTTCCGTCGGGCCCCCCGTCTAGCAGCCAGAGTCCGGCTGAGGGGAAAATCGGTCAGAGGGCCAGACCAGGGATGGACGGTCTGTGTGTGCACACGTGGTTGGGGGGTGGTTGGACCCACGTCGACGGGCGTGACCCTAGCTAGTCACTTGTTTGTGGTTACTTGTACGGTGTCTCAGTTCCCGCTGGGCCGGAGGGAGACACCTGAGGCACAGACTAAGACGTCAGTGGACGCATTCGGTCTTGCTTCTAGTGGGAGGTACTCCTGTTCTGGACAGAGAGTGACAGACTGTCAGTTTTCGTGACTTTGACCTTCGATTTTTCGGTTGTGTCGACCATTGAGTTTTCGGTTGTTTCGCCGTGGCACGTGTGTTGGTTTTTGCGTCGTGAGACTAGTGCTAGTGGCTTTACCGAGGTTGCGTCTTGTCGTGTGGTACCCGTGACCAGGTGTCAAGGTTGCACTTTGGACAGCGTGTCCAGGTTGGCCGTGTTCTGGGAGACAGGCCTCTACGGCGTGGTTGCCATGGGTTTTTACTTCGGTAAGCGGTACTAGTGTAGTTTGGTAGCCCCCGACCGTGAGTTCGGGGTGTGTTTTTGGTACAGTAGGAGTAGTTGTAGTGTCGGGTTTCGACCGGCCACCGGGTTTACTGTTCTTACTGTTGCGGTTGCTCTTATAGCCTTCCTTTCCGCTACCGCCGTTGTTTCCGATTGGGGTTCCGCGGGATCCCTGCTGAGTCTCTATTTTGGAGACTCATTCCCTGCTTTTCAGGTGTGGCGGTTCTTCTTCCTCGAGGTTCGAGGGCGCGGTGCGGAGGTTCTCAGTTGTCAGCTCGCCGGGCCGAGTGTTAACTCGGCATATGGTACGTTTTTCCTACTTTAGACTGTACTTTCTGTTGGACTAGACTCTGTTGTAGCTATAGTTATTTATTTATTTCTGTTAATTGTTGTCCTGCTTTATTTCCTATTTCTTTGTGCCTCCACACTCCTTTTAGCCCTTCCGAGCCCTCCCGGCTCGTGGGCGACGGTTCGAGTCTCAGGTTATCGGGTCTCTCCCGGTAATCGGATTCTCGGGTCGTTACAGCTGGTATCAAAGCGGTGGTTCTGGACGTACATAGGAATTCAAAATATTGCAGTGATCATAATCCATAATGTCTAGTACAGTCGGCAGTTGGCTTAGGATTTTGTGTTCGATTTCTGCCTAGTTTCTCGCTTGAGAGCTTGAGTGCGCTGTGCGGCGTTGTGAAGGTGGTTGTTGTCCGTGGCTTTCGTGCCAGCATGGGGTCTAAGGATCGAGGTCGAGGACTTTCTCCCTCATCGGTGGTGGCCCTGGTTATGCTGCGTTGGGCAGAGGTTCCCGGTAGGTGTGTCGCTGCGGTGCTGCGTTCGAGGAATCTGCAGCGTGGTCAGGTGGTTGGAGAGGATTTTTCGTGGTTAAGTGACCGTGAGCGTGCTCTAAGGGAGCTGCTGTCAGTTTTGGCCACTCCAGCTTGAGGTTTGTCCAACCCCTGAGGTGTTTAGGTCGTAGTTTAAGGTGGCAGAGCGGGTGTTCTGATCGAGAAGTGTGCTCGGGTGAGCGAAATATCTTCTCGGTGAGCTGATGTTTCGTCGAGCCTGATGTTCTTGTCGTGCTCTGTGGCGTTAGAATGACGTGTTGGTCCCGATTGTTCTATGGATTTCGTGGCAGGATTTGGCAGAGATGTTCTGGTAAGTCTTTGCTCCTGCGTTTCTGTCAGTGGATGGGTTGTGTTCGCCCTGGAGTTGGCTTGAGATGTGAAGGCTCCACGGTGAGCTCGGGACTCGAGGATGAGCGTCGGTGGTTGTCGTTATGGCTTATGTTGCGGCTCTTGGCGTGGTGTGTTGCAGTTCGAGGAATTGCAGCGGTGGTGCATCGAGAGATGCTGTGACTGTGGTCCGACATGACACTCTTCGAGTGTGTCGGAGGCACTGACCTGACGTGGTGATGGTTTTCTCGGTGCTGGAAGGTGCTATTTCTAGCGTGCGCGAGGTTCAAGATCAGGTCGGGCGTAGAGTTCTTTCGTTGGTCGGAAGGGCCTTTGGTCTCCCCTTTGGTTGGAGAGATTATATTTGGCTAGGATTGTCGTCTTGCATTGTGTGCCCGGATTGGTTGGCCTTGTGTGCCATGAAGTCCGTGCGAGACGTGCTCCTTGTCTTGGCAAGGTGGTTGCCTGTGAGAAGCTGTGCCCATTCCCTTGTCGTGTGAGGGTGTGATGGCGCTGTTCCGGAAGGATGAGTGCCAGTTGGGCGGTGTTTGCTTTCTCGGCTGTGCGCGCGTGGATCAGAGTGAGTAGCGGAAGTGTGGTGGGATTGTGACGCAGTGGTTCAGGATCGTAGCGTTGGTTGCTACGGGCGGATTCCTGAGTTTACGTTGAGCATTGGAGGATTGGTTCTTCTGTGTGAAATGTGTTGTTGCCGTGCCGTTGCCCGAGATATCGTGGTTCTTGGCACTGGCAGGATGGAGTGTTGGGGAATATGTTAGCAAGTGTGCCGCATGAGTACCCTGTTCCTGTGATGGAAGCCGTGTCAGGCATCGGTGTTAGACCTGGATGGGGTTGTTGAGGATGTCGCCTGACGAAGATCAAGGACGTGTTGGTCAGAGTCGGTGGCTTGGTGCCCGACTTGTGTTCCCAGTCGTGTCCTCGGATGAGATTATTTTTGGAGAAGTGATCTCTGGCAGGCTGTGGGTTCCTGTTGGTAGCTACGAGTGACTGGTGAGGCTAGTCTCGTAGCCGACCACGGTGAGATGTATGTTGCTTGGGGACCCGTGAGCATTGTTCAGGTGGTGTCCCGTGGCTCTGGGGTAAGGGCGTAATCGGGATTGGCAGGTGTCCACTTGGATTAGTGGAGTAATTTGATGAGACCAGACGAAAGAATGGCGCATGTGGGCGGAGGCCTTTTTGTGAGATTGGCGTCGGATGGTGGTCCTTGACAGGACGTTGGTGTCGCAATGGTTATCCCTGGTTTGGTGACTATCATGAGATGGTTCCCCTAAAAGTCTGAGTCGAGTGAGGTGATGACCGAAGGCACCAGGATCTTGTCGTTTGGCTTCATCATGCTCCCCTGAGAGGGTCGTGTCGGTGCGATAATTGAGCTCGGATGCAGAATCCGAGGGGAGTGTTCCTCGAGTCGTGGTAATTGTCTATGTGTGAGTCAGCGGATGGCCTGCTGTGAGTTGGATCGTGCCTGTTGGGCCGGTGGAGGTTTCGTTGATGTGTATCTGGCGACTAGTGGATGTGATGGGGACATCACCTCCCATGCCCACGTTCACAGCTCGTCTCCTTGCCCCGATTTCATCCGGCATGGTCTAGTTATTTAATTTTGAGTCCTATGTAATTTTTATTTGAGTCATTTGATGTATTTTCCCTTTTATTTGAGTCATGTCCCTAGGTCTTTTATTTATTCCCCTAAGTTTGAGTGTCATTAGGTTGATTAGATTAGCTATTGGGCCCAATTCATTGGGCTAGGCCCAAGGGCGCCCCCTACCCCCTTGGTTATTTATCTTTGTAGCAAGAGTCAGGAACTTTTTGTAAAATGTGAGTTGCCTATAAATAGGACCCCATTCCCCCCCATTTGAAGTTAATGAATGAAGGAAAATTTGCTATTTTCTGAGTTCTAACTTCAGATTTATTGTGGAGTGAATCCATTAGTGAGGTGAGAAGCCTTAGGGAGAGAATCCCACCCATCCCTCTCTTAATCTCTCGCTTCCACTCCCCTTTCTCTCTCCTCCACACCCAATTTTGAATTTTTTCTCTCTCCTCCACCTCACCCTCCACATCAACCCTAGCCCATCCACCTAAGCCACCCCCCCAACCACCTCTCCACTTCCCTAAGTGCATTCACTACCACCTCCCCAACTACCACCTACCCCCCTCCTTCCCTAGGAGCATCTTGTCCTTCCCAACACAATCTCCCTCTCCCCAACACAATCTCCTCCCTTCCCCACACAATCTCCTAACTCCCTAGAGAAGTTTGAATATTTTCCCTCCACTCTCTCCTCCCCCATGCCCTAGACTCCCCAAGAGAGAGAGATCTCCCTCTCCCTCACCCTCCAACACCAAATTCGCAGCTCTCCCTCCCACAACCTGCTAGACCCCCTTCCAGTCCCCATTCTCCCCCTCCATCACCTTGGTTTGCCCCCTCCCAGACCCCCTAATAGCCTGGGGTCGCCCCCACCACCTACCATCACCATCTCATGTTCATCCGAAGCTGCACCGGTGAACCTGTCCAAATCTGAGAGTCCTACAGAGAAGCAGCATCTTGCAGAGTCGGCCACGTATTCATCCCGGTACCCCTGGAAGTACAAGAGGCATTTCCGGAAGCGTCCTCTAGTCTTCTTCGCAACGGCGATGGTTTCGTCGTCGTCCGAGCACCGTGCTGCCCGGGAGAGCAGTTCTCCCTCGACTACGCAAAGCATCTCTGGCAGAAAACCAGAACCTGAGTTGAAGCTCGACTGCGGCGATCCTACTGGGAATCTGAACGAGAGTTCTTCTGTAAAAATCTTCTACTCCGAGTTTTCTTTCATCCCCAAAAAGCAGAACTCAGTTTGGCATCCGGATCTGAAAGTTATCAATTCTCTTCCCCGGGTGGGCGGTTCTGCCTCCACTCAGTCTGCACCGACCCCCCTCAGTGTTCAGAGTCTACCGGTCTGCTCCGAAAACATTTGGCATCTCTGTTAGGATCGTTTCGAAGAGGACTCACAGGCGGTTCCAACGACTTTAGCGGCACCTCATTCTGAGCTCAGGAGCGCTGGTGGCAACCTCTTCTTCCTGCTGTGGTGATCCAGAAGTAGTCAGAACTGAAGATCTGCCTCCCGGTTCGAGACTCTGCCCCGGCCAACAGTGACTTCCTAAAATTCCAGAAAAATTTGGACGACTTCCCGGTCCTCCTACGAAGATTTTCCAGGTGGTTTCGTCCCCAAAAAAATTCGGGAGCAGTCACAGCAGCCACTTCTTCGACCGTCTGTCAGCACTCGCAGAGAGCAGGCAGAACTGATCTCGGTCTCCATTCGGCGTTCTTTTCCCCGTTTCTCCCCTCCCCGCTTGGCCGGCTGAAGGCCCCTCCCTGTGTGGAGGTAGTTTTGGATGTAATAACAAGTTTTCCCCACCCCAAGATCCCCCTCCTACGAGAGGTGTAGTTTTGTAATTGTTTAAACAGGTCAAGCTGCCCCGACGCGGCGTGTGGGGATCCCCACGCCTCCCCGCTCGCCCACGTCTCCGAGCGGGACCGGTTTCTTCAAACCGGTCGAGTAAGTGCTCCAGACATTGCTCTACTTAGTATTTGTTCAGTTAATATTAGTTCATAACTCCGCTGGCCGTGAATGAGAGCCCGATCCTTAAGCTCCCTTGCTATAAGAGATCACCGTGGGAAAAGTGTGGAACCCGTGCCCTCGGCACGACATCGGCTCCCTTGAATTGGGCTGCCATTACCCTTGGGAGTCAACCTTGGCCTTGCTGGCCCTCTACCAGCAAGGGCCCAACCCTCTCAACCTCACCTTGGCATTGCCAAGTTACTCTGGGACTTGGGTGAGCATCGGGTGAGCGGTCGCCATTATCGGTCCGTTTGAATGCTAAATTGTGCTTGCTTGGTAAGTCCTAGGTGGTGTCACATCAATTGGTATCAGAGCAAGTTCTAGACTTGTCTCTGCTAAGTCTTCTCCTCGGGCCATTGCATTTATCCCCCCGTTCATCATGGCCATTTCCTACTTAGCCTACTCGCCACCCATGGACTTCATTCTAGACAAGGATATTACCTTTGACGGATCTCGTTCTAGTGATTACCTTAGGTGGGAGGCTACCATAGAAAGGTACTTTGAAAAGACTTGGGTATATGGACCCGCGAGAGTCCGCAAGGTCAAGGGACGACTTCGGGGTCAAGCCAAGAGTAAGTGGGAACACATAGAGGGATTAAGAAGGGTTAGGAGGCAAGAGCCCATTTCCTCATGGGATGATATGAAGAAGGAACTTAGAAAGATCTTCACTCCCCGACATTCTCCTTCCTATCCGAGGAGCACTACCACTCCTCCATCCCCACCCGGCCAACTTGAGACCACCCTTAGGTCTCCACCACCACTCCCAACAAATCACCTCTCAACCATCATCACTACACTTCGCCACCAAGCCCTCTCCCTTAAGACCCAAACAAGCCTAGCCTCTACCTCTCCACCTAACCCCATGAGGGTCCCCTAACCCCAACCAAAACCCCCTTCCACAACCCTCAAAATCCAAACCAAATTGGCCCCCACTCCCACCCCTCCACAATCGGCCGATCCCAAGGAGAAGAGACCCCTAACCGACCTGATTTCCACAATGACGGCCACCACCCCCCAACCCACAATCCCTCACCAAACCCATACCCTACAAGCCCCCTTGGTCCCCACCACTACCCCTCCATCGTCCCCTAAAAGGGATGCCCCCCCCCCAAAATCAATCAACCCAAGTCTCATCACTCAACCCACCTTCCACTCCCAACCCCAATCCTACCCCAACCTAGGCCTCCGCTACTTCCACTCCCAAACCCAACCCAAGTTCGACCTCACTCACCACCCCGGGTGCACCATGCCCCAACCATCATCACCCCATCCCCAAAAGACCTTCCCATTCCCTTGAGAAAGGAGGTCACGCCCACTCACATAGAAGTAGTTGCTAGTCCGGACCCTCTCCCCACCCATGAGGAAACCCAAGTTCACACCAATGGTGAGGAAGAGCTTCAACCCTTTACCACTTCAAATTGTCCGAGTCTTCAAGAGCCACAAACCTTCACAAATGGCACCATAATCATAGATGGGCCCCTAGCTAGATGGCTAAAGGAGAAACCAATTCACCCCATCACGTCCTATGTCTACCCTCTCATGGAGAGAAACCTCCCCATAGTACCCTTCTCCACCTATCACACCACCATCCAATCATCCTACCAAGTGGAAACTTTAAGGGATCTTCTTAAGGGCCTAGCATGGCAAATCGAGTTCACTAACATGTTGACCCCTATGGCCGAACAACCTAGGAGCCTTGACCTCCTACACCTTTGTGTCAGGTCTATCACCTCAATGTGCACCATTGGTTGCTACACTAGCGATCTCCTTTTATTCCTCCCCACACCCGATGAGCCCGACCTTATCCTCAAATTGGAGTCCCTCATATCGGGCAGAAAGTCAAACCCTCCTCTCATGGCCAACCCACCCACTAAGAACTTCGGCCCAATCATGTCATTAGAGGAGGATGATCCAACACCATATTGTGAGGACCTTGAGGATGTTGAGATGAACTTAGAGCTCCTTTCCCCCGGGTACACTTATGTTGATCCTTTTGACCCCTCCCAATGGGAACCCGGGAACCCATGTGATCTACCCACATCACTTATCACCCACTCCTCCCTACCCTCACCCACCATGTTGGGCCAAGCCCACCTCTCCCAAGTCCCGGGCGACACAAGGGTAGCTATGACCAAGGAAGATCTACACCTAAGGAACAAGGAGGTGCCTCTCCCCATGATGACCACCTTCCTTGACCCCTTTGACCCTTTTGAATGGAAACTCCAATGCCAAACCATACCCCAACACATCAAAGTCATTTTCGGGTTAGGAAAACATGTGACTTGGCACCTCGAACCACTTGGCATGATTCATAAGTCGGGTCCACTCATTCATATCACCCACATGTCAAGTAGGATGCATGATTGGTCCATATTCGGGTGTAATGGTCCTCCTTCACTCATCATGGGTCATAGGCATGATAGGAGTATTCATGAATGTATGGGTCCCCCGGCATTTGTCACCCCCATACATGACCGGATCACCTATGGATGCCCCAGTCCTCCCCATTCCATCAAAGTCTTCTTGGCGTCAAAGCATGATTTGTCTACTTTTGGTTGCCCAGGTCCACCCATCACCCCTAGAGTGTCTACATTCATAAAATTGCATGAAGGCCTTCGCAAGCACATCAGCAAGGAAAATGAGATTTATAAAAGGCAAGCTGACTCCCATCGATGTCACCAAGAATTCCACGTGGGTAACTTTGTGATGATGAGGATGGAGAGGCTCTCCCCGAGAGTCATCTCCAAATTGAGGCCTCGTAGGGCTGGCCCCTTCCAGGTTTTGAGGTGCATTGGCACTAGTGCCTATGAGTTAGATCTTCTCGAGGAGTATGGAGTGAGTCCCACATTCAATGTAGCCGACCTAGTGCCATATAAGGGGCCCACGGTGGTACCCAGTTAGAATATTGAGCCTATTCCTCCTATTGAGAGAGCACCCACCTGTGAGGAGAGACCACCAGCCAAGAGAGCCCAGCGTGAGCGCATTGAACGAATATTGGATGAACATGTCACTACCACCAGGAGAAAGGTATATGAGCGCTATCTCGGCAGGTGGATGGATCGGTCTCGTTCGGAAGACTTGTGGGCAGTACCACTTCTACACCCTTCGAGGAGGGAAGGACACTTACTCGACGGAGTCGAGTTCTCCGCACCCCGGGAGTATGATGGGGACATCACCTCCCATGCCCACGTTCACAGCTCGTCTCCTCGCCCCGGTTGCATCCGGCATGGTCTAGTTATTTAATTTTGAGTCCTATGTAATTTTTATTTGAGTCATTTGATGTATTTTCCTTTTTATTTGAGTCATGTCCCTAAGTCTTTTGTTTATTCCCCTAAGTTTGAGTGTCATTAGGTTGATTAGATTAGCTATTGGGCCCAATTCATTGGGCTAGGCCCAAGGGCGCCCCCTACCCCCTTGGTTATTTGTCTTTGTAGCAAGAGTCAGGAACTATTTGTAAAATGTGGGTTGCCTATATATAGGACCCCATTCCCCCCATTTGAAGTTAATGAATGAAGGAAAATTTGCCATTTTGTGAGTTCTAACTTCAGATTTATTGTGGAGTGAATCCATTAGTGAGGTGAGAAGCCTTAGGGAGAGAATCCCACCCATCCTCTCTTAATCTCTCTCTTCCACTCCCCTTTCTCTCTCCTCCACACCCAATTTTGAATTTTTTCTCTCTCCTCCACCTCACCCTCCACATCAACCCTAGCCCATCCACCTAAGCCACCCCCCAACCACCTCTCCACTTCCCTAAGTGCATTCACTACCACCTCCCCAACTACCACCTACCCCCCTCCTTCCATAGGAGCAAGACTGTCCTTCCCAACACAATCTCCCTCTCCCCAACACAATCTCCTCCCTTCCCCACACAATCTCCCAACTCCCTAGAGAAGTTTGAATATTTTCTCTCCACTCTCTCCTCCCCCATGCCCTAGACTCCCCAAGAGAGAGAGATCTCCCTCTCCCTCACCCTCCAACACCAAATTCGCAGCTCTCCCTCCCACCACCTGCTAGACCCCCTTCCAGTCCCCATTCTCCCTCTCCCTCACCTTTGTTTGCCCCCTCCCAGACCCCCTAATAGCCTGGGGTCGCCCCCACAGCCTACCATCACCATCTCATGTTCATCCGAAGCTGCACCGGCGAACCTGTCCACATCTGAGAGTCCTGCAGAGAAGCAGCATCTTGCAGAGCCGGCCACGTCTTCATCCCGGCTCCCTGGAAGCACAAGAGGCATTTCCGGAAGCGTCCTCCAGTCTTCTTCGCAACGGCGGTGGTTTCGTCATCGTCCGAGCACCGTGCTGCCCGGGAGAGCAGTTCTCCCTCGACTGCGCAAAGCATCTCTGGCAGGAAACCAGAACCTGAGTGGAAGCTCGACTGCGGCGATCCTACTGGGAATCTGAACGAGAGTTCTTCTGCAAAAATCTTCTACTCCGAGTTTTCTTTCATCCCCAAAAAGCAGAACTCAGTTTGGCGTCCGGATCTGAAAGTTATCAATTCTCTTCCCCGGGTGGGCGGTTCTGCCTCCACTCAGTCGGCACCGACCCCCCCCCTCAGTGTTCAGAGTCTACCGGTCTGCACCGACAACATTTGGCATCTCCGTCAGGATCGTTTCGAAGAGGACTCATAGGCGGTTCCAACGACTTTAGCGGCACCTCATTCTGAGCTCAGGAGCACTGGTGGCAACCTCTTCTTCCTTCTGTGGTGATCCAGAAGCAGTCAGAATTGAAGATCTGCCTCCCAGTTCGAGACTCTACCCCGGCCAACAGTGACTTCCCAAAATTCCAGAAAAATTTGGACGACTTCCCGGTCCTCCTACGAAGATTTTCCAGGTGGTTTCGTCCCAAAAAAAATTCGGGAGCAGTCACAGCAGCCACTTCTTCGACCGTCTATCAGCACTCGCAGAGAGCAGGCAGAACTGATCTCGGTCTCCATTCGGCGTTCTTTTCCCCGTTTCTCCCCTCCCCGCTTGGCCGGCTGAAGGCCCCTCCCTGTGTGGAGGTAGTTTTGGATGTAATAACAAGTTTTCCCCACCCCAAGATCCCCCTCCTACGAGAGGTGTAGTTTTGTAATTGTTTAAACAGGTCAAGCTGCCCCGACGCGGCGTGTGGGGATCCCCACGCCTCCTCGCTCGCCCACGTCTCCGAGCGGGACCGGTTTCTTCAAACCGGTCGAGTAAGTGCTCCAAACATTGCTCTACTTAGTATTTGTTTAGTCAATATTAGTTCATAACTCCGCTGGCTGTGAATGAGAGCCCGATCCTTAAGCTCCCTTGCTATAAGAGATCGCCGTGGGAAAAGTGTGGAACCCGTGCCCTCGGCACGACGTCGGCTCCCTTGAATTGGGCTGCCATTACCCTTGGGAGTCAACCTTGGCCTTGCTGGCCCTCTACCAGCAAGGGCCCAACCCTCTCAACCTCACCTTGGCATTGCCAAGTTACTCCGGGACTTGGGTGAGCATCGGGTGAGCGGTCGCCATTATCGGTCCGTTTGAATGCTAAATTGTGCTTGCTTGGTAAGTCCTAGGTGGTGTCACATCAGGATGGTCTTTCACAGATAGAAGATGCTGGTTGTTGGGGCTCGAGCGTGGCGAGAGCCGTGTGCCAGCGAGGCCTTGGGTGGCTGATTTTGAAATGTGCCTTTCCGGACGGGATCTGGGCTTTGTCGAAGTTTGTCTTCTGACAGAGTTGGCACAGTGTTATGTCTTGCTTCCATCTTGCCATGTGTGGGGCGTTTCTTGGTGCTGAGCCGATGTTCTGGTTGCAGTCTGTCGAGATGGCTGCGTGAGCTGGTGGGAGCTCAGTTTTGGCCGTTCCTTTGTGTCGGGCGTGAGACCAGTCGGCGGGTTTGCGAAACTGGCGTCTGGGTCGTCTACCGACCATGGGATGGATCGGTAGCTGTTTCTCGTGTCGAGGATGTGTCTCCTCGGTGGGCGAGATGGTGGCTGCAGTGCCTTGTTTCATTATGCTGCGACGGAGGTGACGCTAGACTGTGTCCTTTATGAGTACCTGCTCTGTTGGCCGGTGTGCTCGGCGCGTAGAGCGAGGTGTTGTTCATGTTTATAGTCTGGCTGTGTCCCTCAGGTCTGGAGCTTTTGCGTGAATCGAGGTTTTTGTGTTGGGGCTCTGACAGCGTTGTCAGTTGATTCAGTGTTCTTCCCCTGTGACTTTGTACGTGGTCCTGAATTTTGAGGACGAAATTCCTTTAACGGGGGAGGGCTGTAATGCCCCGAGTTTTTCGGATCCTTCTTCCCAGGTCTCGGATCTGCGTTTCTGGTGTATCTAGCTCTATTGTGTCCGAAATGATGTTTCGGACATCTTTCGTGTTCGGATTGGCGTGATCCGGAGCTGTTTCGGAGGCCCGGAGCGCGTCCGCGACTTTTCCGCGTGTGTTTTTCGATTTCGGTGTGTGTTTCGGTAATTCCTTTGGAACATCGTTGCGGGTGAACCGGGCCGTTCACCTAGCGAGTGTGGTACCGTTACGATCGGTGCGTTCCGAGGATCGCGGAAACGTGATTTTTCTATTTTTCGGTATTTTTTAGAATTTTCGGATTTTCCTATATAAATCTCCTTTCCTCTCTCTCCCCTCTCATTTCTCTCTTCTCTCCCTCTCTCTTCTCACGCTCTCTCCTCTCTCCCTCTCTCTTCGACGGCCGATGGGGTGGAGTGCGGGTGAGGCGGGGATGGCGAGGGCGAGGCACGGGCGAGGATGGATGAGGATCGAGGCGGTGGAGGCGTGGTGAAGCTCAGCCGTGGGTTCGTGGAACGGCGAGGCTTCAACGGCATTTTCTTCGCGGATCGACGGGCTCGGGGCGCGAAATCTTTGGTGGAGGTAGGGAGATGGACCCCCAGCTCGTGCTCTTTCTTTCCCGCGAGTTTAGTAGGTCGTGGTGAGCCGAGCAGGCTAATCGGGGTTATTTGGGGAAAAACTCCATGTTTTGGGGTTGTGCGCCGATCTCTTGTTTTACGGCATTTTTGGCCGATCCAGAGATTTTGATGCATGCCTAGGGGCTTGGGGATAGATTCCCCTTTGTTTCCCCATCACCTGGGGGTGATCAGGGACGTGGATCAGATTTTTGGGATGTTTCCCTCCATTTCACACTCGGACGGGTGTGACGGTCCTTCCAGAGGCCGTCACAGCCTGTGACGCCCCAGGGTGGGTGCGTCACAGGGGTCGTTTAGCCTTTGGGTGGTCTATGCGTGTGACGGTCCCACGATAGACCGCCACGGCGCTGTGACGCGCCTGGGTTAGACCGTCAGGGACGATCTGACCGTTGGCTTCCGTTCGTTGGTTTTGACCGTTTGGGGTTAAGGCCTGTGACGCACCAAGGCTGGCGCGTCACAGCCTTGTAACGCCCCCATGTGGGTGCGTCAGAGAGGACGCGTACCCACCTTGTAACGCACCAGAGTTGGTCTGTTACAGCCTGTGACGCATCGAGCGGGACGCGTCACAGTTGGTTTCATCATGTCTTGTAACGCATCAGGGCTGGCGCGTTATAGGCTGTAACGCACCAGGGCTGGGGCGTCAGAGACTGTGATGCACCAGGGTAGGTGCGTTACACTCAACTTTGCACCGAGCGTCTGACGGCCATGTGTTGGTGCGTCAGAGTGGTTGTGACGGTCGAAGATTGGACCGTTACAGACTGTGATGGCCCAAGCTTAGGCCGTCAGGCTCTATGTGGTGCCGAGATGTGTTTTTGTGTTCTCCGTGATCGTTTCGCGTTGTGTAGGTCGCTAGTCGAGCCGGTTGTGACCTAGTGGTCGACTTGCGTCTTGTGAGTGCCAGACACCCGTGGGATTCTGTGTCCATGTTTTGAGGGTGTCGGGAGGACCATGCTACCTCGTTTAGCGTGCCCGTGGGTTTGAGAGTCCGGGTGACTTCTCGCGTGTCCGGCTTTCGTGTTACGCTAGACCAAGTCACTGTGTGTCGGTGTGTGTGCGGTGGGGTCTCCCCCGCATGCCGTAAGTTTTCCTAGAAGATGATTCCCGAGTGGGCCATGTGTTTGGCCTTGGACTGTGAGTCCAGTTATCGACGTGGGAGCTTGTTAGTTGCCGTGGGAATCATGCTTCTGTGCTTTCCGCATGGGCCATGCGTGTGGCCTTGACTGCAAGTCTAGTTGCCCAGCCTGGGGCTGGAGGGTTCCCGCCTTTCCCTAAGAGTGGGATTTGGTTTCGCGGCCTGTGGGCTACCTTGGGAACCGTGTTTCTGCATTTCTGCGTGGCCGAGTGTGCGGCCTGTGGACTGTGAGTCCCGTTTCTTCTCGACTGTGGTCACCGTGCGACGGTGCTGGTACGTGGGATGGTCCCCTTACTTCGTCGGGTTCGGACGTTGTTTTTCGTTGACTTGAGAGTCTACTCTCTCAGTGACGCTCCACTAGTCGTAGCCTGCCTGCACGCGTGTGGACCCACCAGGGAGTGGTGGAGAGGCTACCTTAGAGACGGTTTGTGGACCGGTTTCCGTCGGGCCCCGCGTCTAGCAGCCAGAGTCCGGCTGAGGGGAAAATTGGTCAGAGGGCCAGACCAGGGACGGAAGGTCTGTGTGTGCACACGTGGTTGGGGGGCGGTTGGACCCACGTCGACGGGCGTGACCCTAGCTAGTCACTTGTTTGTGGTTACTTGTACGGTGTCTCAGTTCCCGCTGGGCCGGAGGGAGACACCTGAGGCGCGGACGACGACGTCAGTGGATGGATTCGGCCTTGCTTCTAGTGGGAGGTACTCTTGTTCTGGACAGAGAGTGACAGACTGTCAGTTTCCGTGACTTTGACCTTACGGTTTTCGGTCGTGTCGACCGTTGAGTTTTTGGTTGTTTCGCGTGGCGCGTGTGTTGGTTTTATGCCGTGAGACTAGTGCTAGTGGCTTTACCGACGTTGCGTCTTGTCGTGCGATACCCGTGACCAGGTGTCGGGGTTGCACTTTGGACAGTGTGTCCAGGTTGGCCGTGTTCTGGGAGACAGGCCTCTACGGCGTGGTTGCCGTGGGTTTTTACTTCGGTAAGCGGTACTAGTGTAGTTCGGTAGTCCCCGACCGTGAGTTCGGGGTGTGTTTCTGATACAGTAGGAGTAGTTGTAGTGTCGGGTTTCGACCGGCCACCGGGTTTACTGTTCCTACTATTGCGGTTGCTCTTGTAGCCTTCCTTTCCGCTACCGCCGTTGTTTTCGGTTGGGATTCCGAGGATCCCTGCTGAGTCTCTGTTTTAGAGACTCATTCCCTGCTTTTCAGGTGTGGCGGTTCTTCTTCCTTGAGGTTCGAGGGCGCGGTGCGGAGGTTCTCAGTTGCCAGCTCGCCGGGCCGAGTGTTGACTCGGCATGTGGTACATTTTTACTACTTTAGACTGTACTTTCTGTTAGACTGGACTCTGTTGTAGCTGTAGCTGTTTATTTATTTCTGTTAATTATTGTCTTGCTTTATTTCTATTTCTTTGAGCCTCCACACTCCTTTTAGCCCTTCCGAGCCCTCCCGGCTCGTGGGCGGTGGTTCAAGTCTCGGGTTATCGGGTCTCTCCTGGTAATCGGATTCTCGGGTCGTTACAGCTGTGTTTTGAGTCACGGCTCAATTTGGACCGTTTAACTCAATAGGCGGCCCATTAGGAACCGTGCATCCCTGGCTAATTGCCATTTAAGGTTGGTCGATTATCCTTGTCCTTTCTTGGACCAAATCACGGTTTGATCGACCCAGTAAGCCCTGGACTGACCAGTGGAAAGTGGGCTGGACCCTGGTTCAGTTCTGACCCACTTATGGCAGTCCGGAGCCCATTTGGGTAGATTTCTAGTTTATTAAGTTAAGCCAATTAATCGGACTGATTAGGCTCGTTCATGTACTCGAGCAGATCTTATTGGACCGTTCATCCCTCGAGCGGCCCTATAAGGCCTGGTTATCCTGTTCTAGGGCTTCGAGTCCTTTTTGGCCATGTGCGGCCCATTCTTGACCGTCTATACTAGTTGAAAGGCCCATTTCTGACCGTTCTTCTCTAAGATCGGCCCAGAATGGTCCGTTTATCCTTAGTTTCGGCTGGGCTATTCTTCAGCCAGTCATCCTTGCACGGCCCAGGATGGACCGTTTATGTGTTAAGCGGAGCAGAAATGACTGTGTACCTTCCAGTTTTTCAAAATTGATGTTTTCATGGTTTTGATGTGTGTGAGCTGCTTTAACCTATCCAGGTTATGGTACCTCAAGTTTTGACCTATTGATTAGATCTATTATCAACATGTATCCATTCAAGAGTCATTTCTTTAAATGACTATTTCCTCTCGATTAAGGAGCTTATTGTTGGAATCTCAAGAAAATCAATACTCTTATACACTTTACCTTGATTACATGAACTTGATCTTGGAACTCTTGGCCATTCTATTTCGTGGATGTCTAGATTTCGTGGGATCGATGATCCAAACAAATCAATGCCAAGGCAATCATATTTAAGGGCCCAGTCTGATCCTGGGAGGCGCACTCAAAAAGTACTTGATCCCCGGGGAGGTGAATGACTAGGTGTGGCATTTGGCACCGAGTACTATCTAGCGTGTTGGGTCTACGACATTCCACATTCTCGTGAACTTGCTATTCATGCTTGAAAGCATGAAGTACTTGCTTGCATGACTCGACTTGACTTGACTTGATATATGGCCATTCACTTGAAGTTCTAATTACTTGCTCTTGCTATCGTGACTTGCAATCTTTATCGTGCTAGTTATCTTGTTATCATGCTTAATTGTTTTCTCGCGTTATTCATGCATTCATGAAATGGTTAATTACTTAAACTATGCCTGAAGATAGAGTGTTATTCCTACTGAGCTGCTTGCTCACCCCTACTTTCCAACCCTTTTCAGGTAACGCGGTAGACGTAACACTTGCAATTGGGATCGGGACAACGTGATCAAGTGAACTTGGAGCTTTAGAGACCGGAGTCTGTCTTTTTATTTTCTTGAGTCTAGATAGTATAGTGAGTCTTGTCATTTCTCTTCTTTTGTCTTTATTGAGTCCAAATTGTAAATTTAAATTTCAATCATCAATAAAAATATATTTTTACCAAATTGTATGACCTCCATGTGTCTATTTGTGTTTATTTATTTTGCTCTTGTTATCATGACTGTTTCGCTCTACGTTCCGAACGCTGCTTCCCACTGCTATCGGTTCGAGACGTGATAGAAGTGATATCAGAGCCTCGGTTGTTTGTGTTCTAGGTTCTTGTCTATAAGTATAGGTTACCCTAAGTTATATGACCCGTGTCATCCCTTTTGTCACCTGGCGAGATTGGGTAGTGTCTCGGGTTAGGTAATAAAACATGTATAAGATTGCGTAACGCCATGCGTAAGGGTGATAAATATGTTAACTTTATAAATTTTTGCAGGTATCAAAGCCCTTTTTGAAATGGAAGCAAAGGGGTTCCCGAGTAAGGTAAGGTTCGATTTCGCTAGAAGGTGGCGAGTCCATTGTAAAAAGATTCGAAGTAATAAGAAGAAAAGGCATAACCTTTCACAAATAAAATGTTTCCACTGTCACAAAATTGGTCATCTAATCAAGGAGTGCTGGCGAAGGAGAGGAGCATGTCTTTGTTGCGGAAATAAAGATCACATAATGGCTAATTGCCCTAAGCTACTTCCACAAGCAAATTGGCACTGATTTCTAATAAGGTCTCGTTCTTCCTTATCTTTAACTATAGTTAAAATTCTTTTATTTTCATTAATCGTATGATTACCATGTTATTTCAAATAGTTAATGGTGATTGACGAATTTGGGGACCAAATTCCTTAAAGTGGGGGAGGATGTAACACCCCGGTTAAATAATAAAATATAAAGGTAGAATTTTGAAAATATATATATATATATATATTGGAATTAAAGCTATTTACTTGCTATTTAATGACTTCAATGATTTCTCTTAATTAAACAATATTATTTATTTTAAAAGTGGCTAAATTATATCAATAAAAAGAATAATTATTTTTCTACAATTACCATAAAAGAAATTTCATATTTTAAGAGATAATCAAATTTTTCATGATAATCTGAATTTTATATGTATATAGATTAAATTAATTGAATTTCAACCGTAGGCCAAAGTTTGACTAATTTCTAAAAATATGAAAAAAATTATATTCTTGTAGAAAACAAAAAGTTAAACAATATTGTCAGCTGGGCCGACCCCTAATAAAAATTGGATTGGATTGAATTAAGGAATTAATGGTTAAAATCGTTGTTTTAATAACTCAAACCACATCAATCTTAAAAGATCAAATTCGAGCCCATTTCTCAACCATTCGAGTCCAAACCAGACCCATTTGATAGATAAACCCTAGTAGATCGTTTCCCCTCTGAAACCCTAGCCTCTAGAGACTTCTATTGGCGATGGCGGCGTGGATTAGGTGGTATCCCCGAAATTTTCGTCGAGTTTAAACCCTTGGACTCTTTAGGCTAATTCGATCTGTAGGAACCTTCTTAGACCCTATAAGTAGAAGGCTTTCGACCCCGTGGAACCCTATTTGTCTCCCCAGCCGGCGGCGTGACCTAGGGTGGCCGATCGAGAGTGAATTTGGGTGAGGATCGGAGGCGTGTTCGCGGATTAGGGTTTCGGGTGTCTTCCTAGGTTTCTCTCGGGCTAAAATTAAGTAAAATATATCATTTTGTGCGTCTTTAAGCTCTCTTTCATTTGATACTAAAAGTCCTAAATTTCATGTAGTATCCTGTGAGAATTTTCAGTTTTAGCAGAAGCATGTCATAATTAGGGTTAACTATGTTCCACCTTGGTTTAAGTAGGGATTTCAGGCACTAAACATTCAATTGATCATGCCATCTTGTATAAAATTTCGTACTTATTCCATTGATCATAAAAGCCCAAATTTTCATTCTATATATAGTGCGTATTTAGCTATTGTTCCCAACCCTAGCCAACCCCACCGTAGACGGGCAGGGCGAAGGGGCAGCGAACTGTTCTGATATGAGCGGCCATTCGATAGACCGCACGTCTATATGAAAGGCCAGACTATGACCGCCTGTGTTATTTGCGCTATTATGTTTTTTTTGAGACAAGCGGCTATGCCAGAACCACTCAACAAGCCATACGACCATCTATAGACCGCTCATCTCCTGTCGGGCCCCTGCCTGTAGAGTATGAATGGCCTGTAGAGAGATCGCAGAGGCCCTTGAAAGGTTCTGGACGAACCATTATTCCCCACATAATGGTGTTGATTTCGAATTTAGCATGTTTTATCTATAGTTATTTAATCTTCATGGTAGGCTAGCAACCAACATATAAATGGAACATATGGAAGATGAGATTTTATAAATTGCTGGTTTACTTTCCATCATGTCAAATATGAATGCATGAACCATGTTACTAGGATTGATTGACAGTCATTCTACTCCGGTAGGATTGACTGACCGCTACACTGGTTTTTGATGTTTTACTAACCTCTATTCCTTGTAATGGTTGGGACTCTCCGCCAGATATTCCTTCCATCGGAGTAGGACCTTCATTACAGGACCTCCATAAGTTCCCGCGAGCCTGGGATTCCACTAGGATGCCGGACAGGTTATACCACCAAGACTTGAACCTGTTCACGTGATCGAACTGCTTGGATTGCAGTGTTGTGAGTCACGGCTCAATTTGGACCGTTTAACTCAATAGGCGGCCCATTAGGAACCGTGCATCCCTGGCTAATTGCCATTTAAGGTTGGTCGATTATCCTTGTCCTTTCTTCGACCAAATCACAGTTTGATCGACCTAGTAAGTCCTAGACTGACCAATGGAAAGTGGGCTGGACCGTGGTTCAGTTCTACCCCACTTATGGCAGCCCGAAGCCCATTTGGGTAGATTTCTAGTTTATTAAGTTAAGCCAATTAAACGGACTGATTAGGCCCGTTCATGTACTCGAGCGGATCTTATTGGACCGTTCATCCCTCGGGCGGCCCTATAAGGCCCGTTTATCCTGATCTTGGGCTTCGAGTCCTTTTTGGCCATGTGCGGCCCATTCTTGACCGTCTATACTAGTTGAAAGTCCCATTTCTGACCGTTCTTCTCTAAGAGCGGCCCAGAATGGTCCGTTTATCATTAGTTTCGACTGGGCTGTTCTTCTGCCAGTCATCCTTGCACGGCCCAGGATGGACTGTTTATGTGTTAAGTGGACCAGAAATGACCGTGTACCTTCCAATTTTTCGAAATTGATGTTTTCATGGTTTTGATGTATGTGAGCTACTTTAGCCTATCCAGGTTATGGTACCTCGAGTTTTGACCTATTGATTAGATCTATTGTCAACATGTATCCATTCAAGAGTCGTTTCTTTAAATGACTATTTCCTCTCGATTAAGGAGCTTATTGTTGGAATCTCAAGAAAATCAATACTCTTATGCACTTTACCTTGATTACATGAACTTGATCTTGGAACTCTTGGCGATTCTTTTTCATGGATGTCTACATTTCGTGAGATCGATGATCCAAACAAATCAATGCCAAGGCAATCATATTTAAGGGCACAGTCTGGTCCTGGGAGGCGCACCTGAAAAGTACTTGATCCCCGGGGAGGTGAATGACTAGGTGTGGCATTTGGCACCGAGTACTATCTAGCATGTTGGGTCTACGACATTCCACATTCTCGTGAACTTGCTATTCGTGCTTGAAAGCATGAAGTACTTGCTTGCATGACTCGACTTGACTTGACTTGATATATGGCCATTCACTTGAAGTTCTGATTACTTGCTCTTGCTACCGTGACTTGCAATCTCTATCGTGCTAGTTATCTTGTTATCATGCTTAATTGTTTTCTCGCGTTATTCATGCATTCATGAAATGGTTAATTACTTAAACTATGCCTGATGATAGAGTGTTATGCCTACTAAGCTGCTTGCTCACCCCTACTTTCCAACCCTTTTTAGGTAACGCGATAGATGGAACGCTTGCAATTGGATCGGGACAACGTGATCGAGTGAACTTGAAGCTTTAGAGACCGGAGTCTATCTTTTTATTTTCTTGAGTCTACATAGTATAGTGAGTCTTGTCATTTTCTCTTCTTTTGTCTTTATTGAGTCCAAATTGTAAATTTAAATTTCAATCATCAATAAAAATATATTTTTATCAAATTGTATGACCTCCATGTGTCTATTTGTGTTTATTTATTTTGCTCTTGTTATCATGACTATTTCGTTGTACGTTCTGAACGCTGCTTCCCTCTGCTATCGGTTCGGGGCGTGACAAAAGTGATACCTAACATCGATGTGTTTGGTTCTTTCATGATACATCTGATTTTTGGTCAAATGTATGGCACTATGACTATCACAATATACATGAGTCCTCTCCTGCACATTACCCTAATCGCCGATCAAACCTCTCAAACACAGTACTTCTTTCACTCCCTCTGCCACTGCCTTATACTCAGCCTATGTCGTTGACAAAGCCACGGTAGACTGCAAAACAGCCTTCCAACTAATAGCACAACCTGAGAAAGTAAAAACATAAATTGTCAGGGATCTCCTCTTATCCAGATCACCAGTGTAATCTAAATCAACATAGCCAACCAACTGACCACCATCATTAGTTCCTCTCTGAAATACCAGGCTCACATCAGAGGTACCTTTGAGGTATCAAAGAATCCACTTCACAGTCTCCCTGTGGACCTTCCCAGGATTTCCCATGTACCTACTAACCACACTAACAACATCAGAAATATCAGGTCGAGTACATACCATAGCATACATAATACCACCAACTGTACTCGCATATGGAACTTTAGCCATCAGTTCCATTTCCTTCTCCGTATTTGGTGAACCTTTTCCAGACAATTTGAAGTGGGCTGCCAATGGTGTACTCACAGCTTTGCAATATTTCATGCCAAACCACTCTAGCACCTTCTCCACGTACTTTTTCTGTGACAAGTACAACCTTCCAGTGCCATGAGGACGCACTTTTCGGATGTTATTATTTTATGTTATCTATTTATTTATTTATTCTTTTTATTTATTTATTATTTCTTTGGTCTTTTATTCTTTTCAATTTATTAGTGCGTGGGGATGCCAGTCACACAGTGACGATTTATTTGGGCTCTAAGGGAGCCGGTAGCGCGCACCGTCTGACCGATCAGACGAAAGTGAGTATCGCGTCGGTACCACAACCCGCCATGCCATAAAAGTCACGGTGTTAATTACATCTCCCAGAGGGGAGAAAACCCTTGATTAATCGCCAGGAAAAGAGCCCTACGGCCTAAAGAATTGTGCTAAATGCATGAGCAATGAAAATGAGAGTGAAAACTTAAGTTGACATATGCATACGCTCATTTATTCATTTATTTAAAGCCTTTTGTTCATTTATTTAATCATGTTTTTTATATGGGTTAAGTGATTTTTATGTAAAACAAGCCGAATGATGTAGAGAAACAATTTAAATTGCTAGGAAAGCCCTCCCGAGCCAAAGAGAGGAGAAATAAGAGAAAACAAGGTTAGATCATTTTTTTTGTCATCTACGGACCGTTTAATATTCGGATGTTAATCCGGATTGAAAACACATGAGATATGCACGATGCGCGTGTAAATGTATGTCGTGGGTACGGCAAGCTCAATGTCTAAGGTCAATAGAAATGGGATCAATTCCCGATAGGGACGAACCCAATTTGATCAGTTATTGGCCCAGACCAAGATGAAGTCATGTCCATGACGGGGAGACCCCGAGGTCCAAGCCCATGTTGCTAGGGCAACTTTGATATCCCCTTTGCACAGGTCCAGGGACTGCCCAAAGACCAAGCACCGCTGAATTTTGAGGTTGGGTTCTCCTTTGTCTATTTCTTTTTGTTCCTTTTTTTTTGCGTTCACATATTAAGTGGTGAGAACGAAGACACCATCTTAGGGAGCTCTTAACTTATAATTTTCATTTGAAGCTTTCATTTATTTCCATTTTATTAAAGCCAGTTTCCTTGCAAACGGGGCTACCTGAACAAGGGTGTGTCGACCTACCCTACAGGGTATGTCGACACACCCAAGCCTAAAGTGAGGTCCCCGCTGCCTAGCCTTGGACAAGGTCATTCATTTATTATTATTATTATTTTGTTTGACTTCATTTCACTTCAATTATCTCCCTTTTTAATGCAAAACATGATGCATGCATAAATGCATATGGAAATGGAATGGAGGGCTGGCCCTACTAGCGGCCAGAAGAGCTGCCGACTGACAGTGAGTCGACACAACCTGAAGGCTACGTCGACACATTGGTTGCCAGATGAGCTAGAGGCTGACAGTGAGTCGACGCAGCCTGATGACTGCGTCGACACACCGGCTGCCAGCAAGGGCTGCGGGCTGATAGTTAGTCGACGTAGCCTAATGGCTGCGTTAACACTCAATCCCAGCAGCAAGGTTTCAATGGCCCTCTACTGCATGCGATGGGCAATGGTGTGCAGTGGTCAAAAAATGAGTTTATGCAGGTTTTCCATGGATTTGATGCACATCAATGAATTGCAAGCGGGAACGTGAGTGATGCATTTAAGTTTTGTTTTTATATTATTATTATTAAGTGCAGAGAGTTGGTCTCTTTTCTGTAGGAATCTTAGCAGGAATCCTTTTTTTTAATCATGACATGCATGCAAATGATGCTTTGAATTGGTCCATGTAGTCCCAGAGGGATGGGCAGCAACTAGGTCAGCGGAGGGTCTCCACCCCAGACTGTCATCATGCAGGTTCCTGCTTAGTAGGCCAGAACAGAGCATTGTTGAAAAGGGGGTCGACCCCAGGGGTCGACCCTCACCAAGACAATTCTTCAATTCAACGAAAAGCTTATAAAGACCAGTCATGTGTGTGCATGGGCATACATGCCATGTTTGCTTCCTGATTTTTATCACTTTGCCAGAAAAATTTTATTTTTGTTTCTTCTTCTTTTCTTTATGTTTCATTCTAGTCCTTGGTGATCTGCATGCTGTCAACACAGTAGCATTTCTGTTCAGTCCCTTTGAGTTCTCCATTGTTCTCTGTTATTCTAGTTGAAGCTTTGTCGTTATTTCATTTAGTTTGTTTGTTGCTTCCTTTTGTTATTAACGTTACATCAGTTTGGTAAAAATTGGGCAGCATCTCCCTCGGATCAGGATATTTGGGGGAGTAAAAATAGGTACTCATCCAGACAAGTCTGAGATGGCCCCTAAATAATGTGGATGCGCACATAAGCGGCAGCACCTATAAGAAGAGCACAATATTCCTCAGAATCGGTGAGTGAAAGTAGAGCTTAAACCCTTCATGGACCTAAAAATGGTAGAGTACCCCTTTAGAGCTCAAGGGTCCATTGAGACAGGGACATTAGCTCTGCAGGTAGGAAGTTGCCGGTTAAACAATGAACCTGCCAGTCAAGGTGGAACCCACCGGTTAATGCAGAACTTGCAGGTTAAGGCCATGGAAAGGGCCCACCGGTTGAGGCGTTGCAGGATCAAACAAGTAGGTGAAATTAGGACAAAGATCATTTAAAATGACCCTTGGAGACCAAAGGCCCATTGAAATATAGGCGTAAGTCCCACTGGGGCATGCTACCAGTTAAAGGGGGAAACCTGGCGAATAAATCCATGGAAGAGGAACCTGTTGGATAAATGGGAGCCTGTCGGATAAATGGGAGCCTGTCGGATAAGCCCACGGAGGAATAGCTACCGGTTAAATTGTTCCCACTGGTTAATGTAGAGCCCACCGGTTAAGGCTATGGAGAGGGCTACCGGTGAAAGCTCTGTATGCTTAAAAAAGGATGGGTGAAGAAACTAAAGCTTGAGTCTCCCACGGTCCTCAAAAAAAATAAAATAGCATTAAAACATGGAAATATGTTGAGATGTGGCCGGGGGTATGAACCTTGCCGTTTAAATGGGGCCTGGCTGATTAAATGGGGGGCTTGTCGCTTAAGGCCATGTGAAGGGCCATACTAGTTAAGCCCCTACAAGGCTTAAGCAACAGAGGGAGAAACTAAGAAAGAAAGAGGTTGAACACTTGAAAGAACAAAGAGTATGCGGGGAGGTATCCTCCAAGGGCCTGGCCTCAGGGCCCTATCCATGATACTGAGCAAGCTCTGAGCCACTTCCTAGAGGGGCTCACCTGGGTGCTCGTACTGTGAGCACTATGGCCTTTGCCATTAAGCGAGAAGAAGAGGGGCAAAACCTTCAAAAGGGCTTTCTTGTTAAAAAAAACACGGTAGAGAATCACGCAAAACACATAGACAATATACACAAAATAGGACACACTCATGTAGTGCAATAACAACACTCTGCTTCCTTTATTGGCTTTAATCATGCCATATAGATACACGCACAGCCCACAAAGGGTAACAGAAAAGGAGACAACATTTAGAGAAGGGGAAAATGGGAAAACAACAGGGAGAGGAGGAGTAAAGACTCCCTCTCCCCCCCAACTCCCTTCCTCTCCTCACCTCTTCTCACACTCGCCCCCCTTCTCCTTTTTTATTTTCCTCTTCACGCCCTCACTGGATGCACTCACTGTATGAGCTCTCTCCTCTCTTCTTCTTCCCGTTTCTCTCTTGCATATGTCGTCCTTCTCCTTTTTCTTCTCTTGCTCCCAATATATAAGGGAGTGCGAAGAACCCCTCTGCGGGAGGAGCCCGCCAGAAGACCCTCCGACCGAATCCCTTATTTTTCTGCTTTTCGTACCTCTACTGTTACCTTTCCTTCTTTGTAGTGGGCTGGAGGTTGGCAACCAACGGATGATCTTCGAAGCTTGCTCTAACGGGAAGTTGTCACCGTCATTCTTTCCTGCCACGACCGCTGCGCGACGAACAAAGGGGTTGCTGTGGACCAAGGACCCCCAGTTGCTGGTAAGAACCACTGGTCACCGACAGGTCAGCCATTGCCATTCTAGGTAGTTTCTGCAGCTTGGACCGGACCTGTCGTTTAAAGCACTTGCTATCGTTAAAGACTTCTCCATGCCGGTTAAGTGGCCTCCTGCCGGTTAAAGGGCCTCTCGCCGGTTAAATAAGTTTCTACCGGTTAAACGATTCCCACCGGTTAACAATTTTCCCTGCCAGTTAAATGGCGCAAAGAGGTGCCCTGTAGGTTAAATTGGCCTGCTATCAGTTAATGCGGTGGGGAAGGGGGCCTGCTGGTTAACTCCCAAGGAGGCCCGGGTCCATTTGCCGCTGATTACCCAAAGACAACTGATTAGAGCTGCTGCCACCACCAAGGGATTGCCAGGGGATGCCACTGGGAAGGTTCCCGGCACCGCCACTGTAGCTCCAACCACTTGCCCCACTCCCAGAGGGGGCCAGAGAGGTCACAGTGGAGGACGGCGGTGATGGCGATGACTGGGGCTGAGAAATATTTCACGTTTCCACAGGCTATAACTGCTGATCCTATGAACATGATCAGAGTGGGAATTCTTGTGAAACTTCCAGTTCCCTGTTCTCACATCCTTTATTTTAGCAACAGATCTAGGTCCAGAGTCTTAGCCTACTTACTCAATCATCATTGGGAGACCTTGAACGGGTAGTGGAGAAATTGGAGGATGGCGCGGCTGGGGATGGGTGTGCGATGATTAGGAATAGTGCAGCAAGGCCGTTGGGCATGGCTACAGAGCCAGCTGGGGGACCTAGAGAATGGGAGAGGGAGCAAGAGCCGGCACCATTAAATGGGAGAGAAGGAGAGAGGGGCGTCTGCGGTGCCATTCCACAGTTGAGGGCTGTGATGAGCACTAGGCTCATTACGGTCGTGGAAGACGGCGTTGGTGCTGGCCACCGGTTGCCTTCCCTATTGGTGAGACGGCTCGATGGGGAGAGGGGCGGCCACTGTTACAAGGGAAGAAGGAGGGTTGCTGTTAAAGAGAGGCAAAGCCCGTGCCCATAAAACAGCATCTGCCATTTAAGCAGGCAGAGGCTCTGTCGATAAAAGGGCAGGGCCTGCCGATTAAGTCTTTTTTCTCTTTTCTTTTTCTTTTTTCTTTTTTTCTTCTTTTTCTTGCTGCTCGATGTCTCTTGCCGGGGAGCCTGCTGTAAAAAAGAATAGGGTAAAAAAATTGGCGTCAACAAATACCCCCCACCCGCAGGTGGCGCGAGTGAGGGACGAGAGACCGAGGCTTGCGGGTGCAGCCCGCTTTGATAGTGCTATACTCAAAAGTGTTATATATATATATATATATATATATATGTATCATTTTATCATTATCATTCTTTATTTAGTCACCCAAGCATGCATACATTCATCATATCAAGCATAGCATAATTATATATATATAAGATAGCTCCCCTCTATCGGGGATAGGATAGGGACATCACCCATGATCCATAGACTAGGTGCGGCACACGAAGCACAACTAATGGGGTGGTGCATTCGTCAAGAGGACATCGCATAGCCTGTATGCATAGCTTAAATTACAATCTTCACCTGGGATAACTTCTCCGTGGTGTGAAAGTGCAGATATATGGACAATGAGCCCTAAACATAGTGATATGTAGGCTTTCTAAGTAACACTCGAGGATTACTCTATCGCCTACACTTACATCTTAGGCTTTCATGTTTTGATAGCTTCGTACAGCCCCCCTTTTTTTATTCCTAGTTGCAGACTTCACCGTTTGACGTGAGTCTCCTCATGTGTCTTAATGGAGATTCTCAGCTACTAAGATTCATCCTTATTGTAATTTTATTGTGGGGTTTTGCTTCACCATTTCGCGTGAGTCTACTCATTTATGTCAGTGGATATTCCCGGCTTCCTAGATTCACTACCCCCTTATTCATCATTTTTTTTGAAATGGGGGCAGACAACTTTTTCCTCACGATTGCCTTCCATATGAGTGTAGGAATTTGAGCATCTATAGAGTATTAGGAAGAAGGTCCGCAATCCCTATGGTTGAAGACCATTGAACACATTATGTGCAAAGTATGGGAGTGTTATCTCGGGTGTATCTTGCGAGTTATGCTAGCGACAAAGCTATGACTCTTCCCCTTGACACGCGCATCCACTACAGCATGGGCTTTCCCCCATAGCTTACGCCGTGACGCACCCGCATACAGAATCGGGGCATTATTATTTAGTAGGGAAGCACGGTCCTAGAAAGTTCGAGGGAAGTGTATTAAGTTATATTATAGGCAGACACGCAAGCAGAACAATCAGGCATTCAAAGCTAGGAGCATGCAAGAGAGATTTTTTTTCTTTTTTTCTTTTTTTTTCTTTTTTACATATGCACATATCATCGTTACGTATGTATATTATATATGTACAATATTTGCAAGTATAAGATCAATGCCGAAGCAAGGGGGAAGGGTTTTATACACTAAGGTATGCCTCGGTGGGGCCAAGGGGTTGGCGTTAATGAAAGGACGTCTGGGCCGAAGGCAGGGCAGTGGGCTTTGACAAGATGTCTTAGCCTGAGATAGAATAGCGGGGTTTAATGGAGAGCCTAAGAAGAGAGCATGAAAGCGGGCTTCGACGAGAGGTCTATGCCGAAATTGGGGGAAGCCGACCTCTAGGCCGAAATCAGGGAAAGCGGGCTATATAAGCCAACATCGAGGAAGCAGACCGGGTAGGCCAAAGGGCAGTAGGAAAGTAGGCTGTATAAGCCAACATCGGGGAAGCAGGCTAGGTTGGCCAAAGGGTAGCATGAAAGTAGGCTGTATAAGCCAACATCGGGGAAGCATGCCAAGTAGGCCAAAGGACAGTAGGAAAGTAGGCTTCGAGAGCCAAAGTCGGGGAAGCAGGCTTTATGAGCCGAGAATGGAGGGAGCATGCTGCGAGAGCCAAAAGATAGCAGGAGAGCAGGCCGTATAGGCCAAAAATCAAGAGAGCAGGCTTTACAGGCCAAGAGATACTGGGAAGCAGGCTGTAAAAGCCAACAACTATTGGGAGAGCAGGCTGTAACAGCCAAAGGATATTGGGGGAGCGAGCTGTAAAAGCCGACAGATATTGGGAAGCAGGCTATAAAAGCCAAAGGATATTGGGGAGCAGGCTATAAAAGCCCAAAGGAGATTGGAAGCAGGCTATATAAGCCCATGTTGGGGCAGCAGGCTTCGACCGAAGGTCTACGTCGTTGAGTTGTATTGGCTATTGCGGTGGGACGGATGGATTAGTCCCAATAGTGGGCTTTGGCCGAAATGGCTAAGCCGAAGATAGAATAGTTGAAACAGGTGAAAGCGGCCTCTGGCCAAAATGGCTAGACCGAAGGATAGGATGGCTGAAACATGTAACATTGGGCTCTGGCCGGTACGGCTAGGCTGAGGAATAGGATAGTAGAAATATGTGATAGCGGGCTTTGGCTGACATGGCTAAGCTGAACTATGATATTCTTTTTTTTGAAATATAAGGTAGCGGGCTTCGGCTGGAATAGCTTAAGCCGAAAGATGAGATATTTGAAATATAAGGTAGCAGACTTCGATCGGAATGTCTTAAGCCGAAAGATAGGATAGTGAAAAATTGCGATAGCGGACTCTAGCCGAAATGGCTAAGCCGAGAAATAATATTGTTGAAATATAGGGTAGCGGGCTTTGGCCGAAATGGCTAAGCCGAGAAATTGAGTAGGGGAAAACGTATGACAGCGGGCTTTGGCCATAATGCCTAAGACGATAGATAAGATAGCAGAAACATATGATAGTGGGCTTTGGCCGTAATGGCTAAGCCGAGAGATAGAATAGTGGGAACATATGACAACAGTCTTTGACATTAGTGGCTCGGTCGAGGGATAGGATAGCGAGCATATGATAGTGGGCTTTGGCCGGAATGGCTAAACCGATAGATAGGATAGCAAGAATATATAGCAGCAAGCTTTGGCCGTAATGGCTAAGCCGATAGGTAGGATAACGGACCCCCATAGGGTATCAAGATCGAACACAAAATAAGGTAGGTGTCGACTCGACGGAATGTCAAAGTCGACCAACCTGACTCAGCTGGGAGGTCGGGGTCAGGGGCATAATATAGTTGTTGACCCGACGGAGCACCGAAGTCAACCAACTTGGCAAAGATGTCAGATCTAGGTCAAGGGTAGAACATAGCTGTTGACCCGGTGGAACACCGAAATCAACCAACTCGGCTAAGACGCGAGGTCTAAGCCAAGGGCAGAGTACAGCTGGCTGGTGGGGTCGAAGATTGGTACCCACCAAAGTGGTCCCCTTCTTCTGTCGACCATCATTTTTATCGGTGACCATCATCATCATCATTTTTGATTGTTACCTCGTGGTACAGACTAGCCCGTAGTGTGGGCTGTTTTGCCCGGTGGGACTGTCGATAGGAATTTTGTAGCGTGGCTAGCGCGTCGATTCGAAAACCTTGACTAGGGCTGGTCTGGATCCTTTAATAGTGGAGAGTTGCTGTATGAGCAACGTAGCAGAGGGCTCCGGCTCCTGGTAGCGAGGGCAATCCGCCTCAGCGTCCGTGTAGGCTCTACCGAACAAGCACGAGAAGTGTAAAATTTTGACATTTGGACAGCTCCTGTGATTAGAGACTTGAGCAACAACTATGCAGTAAAGGGTCTGTAGTCGACCGGCCATAAATAGGCATGTATCATCATCGCCCCCAGGGGGAGGAACATTTGACAACAACCATATATACACACATTGGTTATCCTTTGTGTCATTGTCTTCTACGGGGCACCCCAAAAAATTGTAGCTCCTGTGAGGATGGACTCCAGTGGGTCATTCTTGTTTGTAGGGGGGACTGCCAAGACTACGCCCATCTCATAATTTTCTTATTTTCTTCTTCTTCTTCTTTTTGTTTTTAGCACAAACCGAATTCCGAGTAATGGACGGTCTGGAGTAGCTTCCCGGAGAGGGAGGAATCCTATTCTTCTTACTACATGAGACCTAGTGGTGGGGACACCGGGTCCACTACCGGGCCCACTACTCGGAGCCGACGCCGCACCGCCCCGACTGCACCGAGCTTATGGCTCGGTGACTCGCTTGAAGACTCGGCGTCCTGAATACGTATTTGTACGTATTTGTGTGTATTCATCTTATTAGACTAGTCAAATAACTTGCGTGTATTTTGTGTATTTTATTTGGTTAAAACCCACAAGTCAAAAGTGGGTGGGTGGGCTTTGTCTTGTTAGGCCAAGGTATAATCACAATTAGTGAATGTTTGAAGGTATTATTGTTATGGCCTTCCCTATAAATAGGGGGCCAAGGGTGTTACGCATGAATCATATGAATGAGAAAAAGCTTGAAACCTAAGGTGTTTGCCTTGTGTTCTTCCCTTCCCTCTTTCTCCTTGTGAGTTTGAGTGTCGCCCGGTGTGAGACCGTCTGGCGTGAGGCCGAGCTGCGCGAGGTAGCAAGTTATCCGTTCCCGTCCGTGCAGTCAGGAGTTGCCGTCGATCCATTTCCACGTCGCCGTCGCGTCATATTTAGTATCAGAGCCCAACACGGCACCTCCGTCGACTTTGACAACCCCGACATCGTCTCTCTTTCTCTCTCTAGGTTGCTTAGGAAGAAAAAATAGAGAAAAATAGAAAAGAAAAGAATAGTTGAGTTTTATTTGTTGGTTGAGAGGAAGAAAAAAAAGAGAAAAAATTAAGAAAAAAAATTCCATTCTCTCTCTCTCTTAATCTCTTTCTCTTAATCTCTCTCTCTCTCTCTCCCGTGTTTCCCTCTCTCTCTCTCTCTCTTTCTCTGACGCGCACAGCGCCAGCGCACCATCGGCGACAGCCCTCCAGTGGGACCAACCCTCACCTCCGCGCCGTCGCCGCCCGGCCACCCTGCGCCGGCCCGGCGCACCTGCGCCCGCCGCCCCTGCGCTCGCCAGCCACAGCACCTAAGCCCGAGTGCCGCCTGCTGTAGCGCCCAACCGCGCTCCGCACCGGCGCCCGGGCCAGCCCGCCGCCGCGCCCAAGCACACCTTCTGCGCCCTCCTACGCCCACCGGTGACAGCCCTCACCGCCGCGTCGTCTGCACCGGCGCCCTGCTGTGCCGCCAGCTCGCGGGAGCTCCCGCGACCACCGGCCGTCCTACGCGCTTCTGCGCCAGCCCCCTCCGCGATCGTCGCCAGCAGCGCCCAGGCCCGCGCCCAGGTCCAGCGTCGGCCCGGGCCCAAGGGCGCCGCGATCGGACTGCACCCGCCTACGAGCGGGCCCGCGCCCGCCTGCCTTCGCAACGACCCCGCCGCACCAGCTCGCCGCGCCAGCCACCTGCGGCTTGACCCGCCAACCCACGTGGACCAGGCCTGCTCGCGAAGCCCGCCATCCGCGCCCACCTCGGCACCCCGTGTTGACCACGTGGATCCCGTGGCTGCCTCTGTGCAGCCCTTTGCAGTCGCCCTTCTCGCAGGAAGTTTGAAAAGAAAAAAAGTTTGAAAAAAAGTCAAAAAAGAGAGTAGTTGATGTTTGAAAAAGGAAGAAAAGAATTTGAAAAAAAAAAGTCAAAAAAGGAGGTTTGAAAAAAAAGGGGGGGTGAAAGTTGAAAAAAAATGTGTTAAATATATATAATATATATATGGAATATATATAATGTTATATATATCTATATATATCTATATATATATATATTATTTGATTAAAAAAAGAGTTAAATATATATAATATATATATATATATGAGATATATATAATCTTATATATATCTATATATATATATATTTATATATATCATATAATTTATCAATTGTGGCACCCAAGTCCACAAACGACGGCTTGCTAGGTGCCCGAGTCACCCGGTCACCGACACACAGTCCGTAATTCACGGAGTGTGAGTGTCCGTAAGCCTCCCTGCGCGGAGAAAGTTGAAATAATTTGTCCCATGCGTGGAAAATTTTAAAGTGGTTTTGTAATGAGTTAATCCTCCCTGCGTGGAGTGAATTTGTTGTAACCGTGAAGCATCGTCGACACCGTGCGGGCACGCACGTCCCCGCTCGCCTTCGTCTCTGGTCGAGCTTGACTTCATAGTCAGCTAGGTACGTGCTCCAAATCACTTGCTTATTTAGTATCCTTATCATTCGCCGCGCGATGAAGTGAGCGAGAGCCCGAACCATGCAGCCCATCTTCTGAGTGCATCGCTATGGACGGAAAGCGAGAGCTTGCTTGCACCCATCCTTAGGCCCTAGACCGCCGCATTAGGACACCCTAATTGTCAGGAGGTAGTTCCACAACTACTTCGCCTATGAGCGAGTAACTCTCCCTGACCGGTGCCTTCTCAAAAGAATTGACCCTTTGTCAATTAGCCAACAAAATTCGGGTCTATAGCTTGCTAATTATCGGTCCCAGGACTACATCATTTAGGTCCAAGGTCGTGCATGCCACGTTGGTCTAGGAATTCATCCGGCCATCTAGAGCGCCCCTCAACGCTACCCATGGATCAAGAGAGCGTGACTGCTATGCTAGTCCAGCTCGAGCACAATCTCGTGGCCCACTTTGAAGAATCCATAGTCCAACTACGGATGGAACTCGATAAGAGGATCCGAGCCTTAGAGGATCGACTGAAGGGAGCGGAAGGAAGAGTGAATGGCCACGGCAATCCTGTAGCCAATCCTAGGGAGGAAAGAGAGCAAGCCCGCCAAAATCAGACTCCCCAAGGTGGAGAGCAAGAGGCCCGTACGCCTCGAGAGAGAGACCACGACGAGGAGGATACCATCTTACGGAACGTTAAGATTGACGCTCCGAGTTTTGATGGGTCCCTCAACCCCGCTACATACCTTGATTGGGAGATCGGGATGGACCAATATTTTGATTGGCATCGCCGCATGGCCCCTGCTAAAAGGGTGAGGTTTGCCAAAATGAAACTCCTAGGTCAAGCCAAAACCTACTAGTGTAATGTTGAGAATCTCCTAGCAAGGAGACGAGAGGAGCCCATAACCACGTGGGAAGAAATAAGGAGAAACTGAGGGAGAAGTATCTGTCACCTTCCTACCATCAGCGTCTTTTAGACCAATGGCAGAAACTCACCCAAGATGGAAAGTCCGTGGACGAGTACATCACCAAATTTGATGACTTCTTCATTCGGAGACGAGTCATGGAGGATGCCTCTGTCACCCTCTCACGGTTAAGGGCTGGCTTACACGAGAGCATACAGTGGGAGTTGTTCCTACGGGAAGTTAACACTCTCGATCATGCCTATCAGGTTGCTCGGGACGTCGAGCGGTTTCAAAAGGTGGTCCCACCTCGGATCCCCGCCTACCGCCAACCCGAGTCCCGAAACCCCATTGTCCGCTACTCTGAGAGGCCTGGTCCCTCCACTTCTTATGTCCTTACTGCTACCCCACTCCGGGCCGTTGCCCCTACGGCTCCTTTCCCACGGAACCCCTTACCTGCACCCGCTGCTGCGTCCAGGTTGGAGAACACTCCGCCGACTGATAGGAGAGATGACAAGGGAAAGAGAGTCATCCCTAGCACCTCCCAACCAGTCCCTGTCTCGGGAGTTCGTTGCTTTAGGTGCCATAACCTAGGGCATATTGCCACCAACTGCCCCACTCGAGCCTTAGTCATCACCGACCCCCAGCCTATGGAGCTTCCACCTCATGAAGGAGAAGCCATTGAGAGGTATGAGGCCGATTCTGACCTCATCGCCCAGTTTGAGGAGATGGATGCAGGGTATGACGGAACGCATGTCTGTAGATATATTTTCTTCCTCCCGTACGTTCCTTCCAAGTGTCTTCCCAAGTGTCTATTCTACCACCTTCACATGAGGAACAAATGAAGGCAGAAGAAAAGGGGAAGTGTAACAAACCGTGATAGCCACCAAAGCGCCGAACGTGATGGACACGCCGTGCCTTGGAAAGAGGGAGAGACACTCGCCTGGTTGCAGCGCTGGTTAGATGAGCGGTCAGGAAGGACCGCCTATAGCTTGCACGGTCTTACGATAGACCGCCTAAGGACGCTGCAGAAGATGTGGGAGGAAGCGCTCCTAGAAGTTGAACGGCTCTGTAATGACCGGAGGACGAAGAAGGACGGTTGAAGATGCACCGCACGTCTCCTTGCACGGACAGAAGAGAACCGCTCGAGACCACCAAGCCAGAAGTCGCAAAGGGGTCCAACCTCCACCCGCACCAGCCGGCCAGAGGGGATGGGCCTCGTGCTAAGGATTGCTGACCTGCAAAACAACGTAAAAACATAAAGAAACAACATAGATTAGAACTGAATGGTGTAGTGTATGTCAAAATAATGAGGAATGAATGTGACCAAGTGGAAACGGGGATACCTGGGGGATTTTAAACCCCTACGGTGTCAAAAACGCAGGTGGATGTGTGCATGGCAATGAGAATGAAGAAGAACGCGGGGAGAAAGTAGTGATAGTAATGCATGCAATGAAAAAGGTGACGAAACCTATCAAACACAAAAGACTCAAAACTTGACTACTTCCTGAACTGAAGGCTTGTATGGACGCAGAAAGCCTCCTTCCTTGGTGCTAGGTCACTCAAGAATGCGGCAGGGCTTCGCCGTCGACCAAAATCTCCCCCCCTTTTCAAACCCGGCCTTTATAGTCTATTTATAGAGCCTAGAAAGCCTAGCTCGAAATTAGGGTTTAGAGTTATTTTCAGGTCGAGATAATCAAAGGAAAATCGTAGATAAATCAATTATCTTTTATCCATTCGAAACAGCACTTAAAATGGTGGATTATCCACGGAAAAAATGATGAAAGAAGTTAGGGATAAAATCACGGATAGAGAGAGAAAGGCTTGTTGAAATTCAGGAATCGAAGGGATGAACGGTCTTACGATAGACCGCCCCAATGGATGGGCGGTCATGTACGGGCCGTCCAACCCTATCGGTGAAAATTCAAAATAAATTAGAAATAACCCCAATTATCCATCGAATTGACCGAAACCTTCGCCGTTGGACTCTCAGAGATGAACGGCTCATATGGGACCGTTCAAACGTAGAGCGGCCAAAGACAAACCGTTTTAGGCCTGTCGGTGATAAATAGATTAATTGGATAATTATCTGAGAAAACCATCGAGCGCAGGACTCTGAGAGATGAGCGGTCACAACCCGTCCGTCCATTAAGTTGAACGGGTAGAATAGGACCGCATAAATGCTTGTCGGTGGAAATTCAGAAAATTAACCAAATTACTCCAAAATATATGGATGGGTCATGGACAACCGCACATTGGTTGAGCGGCCATGGATGAATCGTACATGCATTTGGGTACTTGCAACTCATGGAAAAGCCCAATCAACCGAAACCAAGGCCTGTTAAGCCCGAAATCAACTCGGACCTAACCAAGGAGGGAGGCTACAAATAAAACTGGCCCAAAACATGCCTGAAGACAGCCCCAACAAGCGATGGATAACTCGAGGCATCAACAAATGAGAGTATGAGGAACGACTCAACTTATCGACAAAAAACGGGTGTCAACAGATGCCCCTCCTTAACGTCCTCTTTGTAGGGGGGCGAGCGGAGGTGAAGTGGAAGTGACATAGAACATGGAGATGGAGCGAAATGCAGCGGAGTGGACCGGAAAAGCGGGCGTTAAGGTAAAACGACACCCGTTTTTACCAACAAGCGATGGGAATCTTCCGGAAAACTCTGAACCAAACGCAAGGAATGATAAAACCAAAAGTGACACCAGTCTGGAGGAACTAAACTAAAATGAAATAAATCGACAAGACCAATCTCATGGGGGACACAATCCCGCGGTCCAATGAGGAGGCCAAAAGCAGGCAGTAAAAATAAAGGAAATAGGCTAAAGCTCCAGACGGGGACCTCTCAATCAACTAAACCAAGCGAATCGACCAAAGTGAACCTTCCAACTCGGAGTGGAATTAGTTCCTCTTACTCAAACACTGAATGCACAGCAAACCATCACTGACGGGACATTCTTCAAGCAAACCATGGGTCATGAAAGCTCAAAAGGATGCGTATGATGCATGCTGGGCTAAAATAAAAGAAATCGTTAAAACAAATGCAAAGAAAGATTGAAATATAACATACTCGAGAATAATATTGCTAAGCTGGGAAAATCAGAGTCAAGATACCATCCGCAACCACGACGTGCAGGATAGAACCATCCTCCCCGTGACATCCCAACCTAACGGCCTATCCGAAGATCAAATACGTGAATCTAGATCATCATCATTTTTGTTGAAGGGGAACATCAGATCATGGAACACGTAGATAACCAACTAGTTCTCAAGATAATATATTATAATACCATATAGTAATGCAGTAAGGGCGATAAGGATAGAAGGCCATACCTGACTTACCTATGCAGGCGAAACGGCAAATGAAAGCTTGATTGCTGCACATGAAATGGTTAACAAGATTTGCAATAATATCAAAATTCATCAATTAAACATTAAGTGCAAACAATCTTCAAACACGAACGGTTAGAGAACAACCGCCCTACGGAGAACGGTCATATGCGAGCCGCATATATCATGGAATTTGAATCGACTTAAAAAGCTTACTGTTGACGATGAATGGCCACAGATCAACCGCACAAGCCAAGAACGGTCTATCGCTAGACCGCACATCCTCTGCAACCTCGAAAAGCATAACCCTTCGCCTCCCTCCACCGTAACCGACGGTGGGGGAGAACGAAGGGCAACCGAGGCCATTCCCAACCCCTCTCTCCATCTCTCTCGCCCCCCCCCCAAGCTCTGTCTCTTCTCAAGCCCCCCCTCTCTCGCCCTTCATGCGCTACAAGCACCAAGCCCGACGCCCCGGGATGGCCAAAGAAGGAGAAACCTCGCCGCCGCCACCGACCGCTGCCGTGACGGCGAGCATCGAAGGACCACCGCCGGCTGAGGTTCCTATGATGTCCACGGCCCGGGGAGACGCACCCCCGCCACCGCCCGACGCCGTGGAAGAGCCGGGAGCGGACGCAGCCGATGAGGAACCTACCGGAGAGGGGCCACCGGCGGAGAAGCCGACCAAGAAGCCACGAGACCCCGAGGTAGGTGCTCTAACACCCCCCCATTTCCATTTTTCTTCATGCATGTTAGTTAAAGGGGGATTAGAGGGATTAAGGGGGCGGTTTGGGGGGCCACGGTGGCCTCCCTGCCAGTGGGGAACAGCCACCGTCGTCGGGGAAGACGACGGTGGAGCGGTTGAACAGAAACCGCGGAAACAAAATCATACGGCTCACATAGAGCTGCTCAAACTTCATACGGCCCAGGGATAGCCGTTCAAACTCACACAACAACAGAACCGAACCAAACAACAACGGTGACAGTCTCACCGTACAAACAATCAAACGGGCCTCATCGGTTTGTGCCAAAACTGGTCAACAAAGAACAATGCGGTCCCCATAGGCCCGCCCAACCTTCCTGCGGCCCAGGAGCGGCCGTTTGACACTAAGCAGCATGAGGAAAGAACGGTGCAAGATCACCCGTTCAAGATAGGAACGGCCTACATCAGCCCATTCGAAACACAGAACCTGGGGAGTAAAACGGTGCACATGGGACCGTTCAAGGGGACGAGCGGCCTGTGGGGAACCGCTCTTCTGAAAAAAAATTAAGCTTTAATGGTTTTATTTAGAAATGAAACAAAATGCTTAAACTAATTTACTAAAATGCATCTAAAATGAATGAATCAATGCAGGGAAAGCGCAGGACATGCACCTCATAGTTGTAGGTCCGCACAGTGTACTTAGCACTGCCGGACTTCCAGAGGGAGCGGTTGGCTGCCATGGGGTTCACCCCATTCCTGAGCATTGAGGTGTGTCATTTTGACGCAGCTCTGCTCTACGCTCTGCACGACCGCTGGGACCCAGTGAGTCGGACGTTCCTTTTCCCGTGGGGGCATATGGTCCCTACGCTGGAGGACGTGGCCAGGCTCACTGGCCTTCGAGTGCACGGGTCACCGGTCAGCGGGACTACCTTTCCCGACTACCGGGCGATGGCTCGGGGATTGCTGGGCTTAGAGCTACGGCGCCCCGAGATGCAGTCGACCGTCCTACCCTGGGCTAGTCTCCAGGATAGCCTGGGGCTACGACGAGTGGGAGTTGCAGTCGGCGAGTAGCCGGAGGAGCACTTGCAGCGGTTGGTGGGGCTGGCGCGGCCGCGGGTAGCTGCAGGACCGGGAGCGGAGGCGGACAGAGTGCTGAGGCGATTCTTGATGCTGATGTTCGGGCAACTCCTCTTCTCCACCAAAGCAGACGTGATGAGCTGCCGGTTCCTTCCTTTCCTTGAGGAGCTGAGCCATGTAGGTGACTATGCGTGGGGAGCAGCAGTCCTCGCCTTCCTCTTTGACACGCTGAGTTCGACGGCCCGTCGGACGATGCTCGGGGGCTTCTCCCCCTTACTCCAGGTACGACCCTTACCCTAGACTTAAATATGCAACTCTATATGTTTCCTAAAATGCTGACGCAATGCTATGATGCAAGTGTGGGCCTACGTACGCCTACGCGGGCTGGGCAGAGGCGAGGAGACCCATCCTTGGCTCCTGCCGATCGCACGGAGGTGGACAGCACCTCTGGAGACCGCGGCCCTGAGACGGCAGGTCCGAGAGCTGCAGGACAACCTGGACACTCTACCGTTTGTCTCGGTATGCTTCTAAACTCAGACTCTTTAATTAAATGCAATTCTTATATGATGCTGATGCGATTTTCTACTTCTTGCAGGTTCGGTGGACACCTTACGCAGAGGAGGGCCAGGAGGGTCTGCCTTGGGTGGTCGGCGCCCTTGCCTTCGCCGGGCGAGATGTGTGGCTTCACTGCGTGAATGTGGTGGAGCCACTGCACTACAGGTTGGTGATGAGGCCATCGGGGTCCATCAGCCCGCGGTGGAGTTCCCAGCGCCGAGAAGGCGGGGGAGTGAGTGACGAGGACTACCCGGGGCCTAGCGGCAGCATTTGATTGGTCGACAAGGAATGCTGCGTAGGTGGCCGACTGGACAGCTCAGGGGTGAGTGGTGACCGCCTGAGTGGAGAGTGACTCAGCGTACTACACCGCGTACGCCAGACACTACCGAGACCAGGTGTTCCGAGGTGCCCACCGACCGGTACGACTTCTAAACTCAAACTCCGCCTATTGTGCTTATGATTCTTATATGATGATGCATTGACATATGAACTTCTAAATGCAGATTGACCCTGAGGGACGACTAACGGAGCTGCAGGGGCTCCTGCATTCCACCATCAGGGAGCGGGACGAGGCCCGGCAGGCCCTGGCCTTACTGGTGAGTTTTCTAAACCCTAAACCCTTTAAATTATGCAAATGCTTATGATTATGGTTATACAAGTGACTGACCTGGAGTTTTGTATGCAGCGGGCTGAGGGGGCCCAGCGACAGGGGGTCGATGCTCCTTCTTCTTCTTCTACCCAGACTCCTGCAGATCGGGCTGAGCGGGAGGCCGACTTCACCAGGATGGTGGCGCGGGCCAAGGCGGCCGAGGTGGCGCTCACCGAGAGGGTATGAAAATTACTACACTTTCCCTTTGCTACTTATGCTTATGATATGTATGAAATGCAATTGACTGACAATGATATGTGCATGTAGACATCCGAGCTGACCCGCCTTTGGACCGAGCTAGAGCAGTGCCGGGCAGCGGCTCGGGAGGAGGTGGCCCGTATGCAGGAGGAGGTAGCACAAAGCCAACCAGCAGATGCACTGGAGACGACACTTCTGCGGGCTGAGCTGGAGCGACTACGAGCCAACGCGGCTGAGCCGGAGCGCTACCGGGCTGAGACGGAGCGACTTCGAGCCATCGCGACTGAGGCGGAGCGCTACCGGGCCGAGGCGGAGCGTTACCAGACTGAGGCAGAGCAGGCCCGGTTACAGGTTGCCAGGTTGGAGGGCAAGGTGGAGGGCATGAGAGAGGTGAGTCAAGAGCGCAGCCGAGCGACTCCGAGCGGCAGCCACGCTACTCATGGCTCTGTTAGGAGTTACTTCACAGGTTCCTCCGGCCACCGGAGGAATGAGGAGGAGGAGAGACGCCGGCAACGTCAGCGTGATGAGGCGGCTTCAGCGTTGCCTCCACCAAAGAGGCACGAGGGATCAGGGGACAGCGACGGGGGCCAGGGAGAGGGACAGGCTTGACTTTGTACTTGGCCTGACTTTTGTACATGATATGATATGATATGATAGTGGTATGCATGTTTTTATTTTGATTTTGTGTGAATGAATGAATATATGAATGAATGAATGGATGAATGCGACTACTGACTCGACACGAGTGCGTGAGTGAGAGACGACGACTACGGGTGAGGCACGACTACGAGTGTGACGTGACACGACCATGAGTGAGATAGAGAGGGATGCCGACCCTGAGTGAGATGAGTGACGTCAAATGAGTGAGACGAGAGACGCCAAATGAGTGAGAGGAGAGCGCCAAATGAGTGAGACGAGAGCACCAAATGAGCGCGAGGAGAGACGCCAAATGAGTGAGACGAGAGACGCCAAATGAGTGAGATGAGGGCGTCAAATGAGTGAGATGAGGGCGTCAAATGAATGAGATGAGAGACGCCATGACTATTAGTTGGACAGGTTGACAAAGGGCTTCAGATCAGATGAACGGTTCTCAGTGAGCCGCTCAAAGCAATACACGGTTCATAATAGACCGCTTCAAGGAGAAACGAACGGTTTTACATTAACCGTGCAGAGTGCTGAACGGTTTAACATAAACCACGTAATAAGAAGAACGGTCTAGGTAAGGCCGCCTAAATTCTTGCCCTCAAGTTCTTTGGAGGATGATGAACGGTCCGCTACAGACCGCTCAAAGAGATGGGCGGTCTATCGTAAGACCGTCCAATGGGGTACCCTGTGAACTCAAAGGGGACTCTCCTGGAGAGTCCTCAACCCGAGGGTAAATCGCTTTGAACCTATCCAAGCCTCATCTTAACCTGTCCTAGACTTATCCAACCCAATTTCAAGAGGCCTAGGCTTTCTAACAAGCCCTATAAGTAGAAGGGGGCCTAAATTCGTAGTTCACACATCCTCCTCCTTCTAAGCCTTGAAATCTTTGATATTCACCACCAAACCATCATGAAGAGGGCCCTAGAGGGGAGTTCCATGGAGGGAGCATCTTTTGAAGGGCCAAAGCCGGCCAAGAAAGAGCGGGAAGTGCTCCAACGACTGACCGCGATCCCGCGACATCTGAGCTCGAGCCCTCTGAGAGAGGTAAGTTAATCATGATTTCATTCAATTAAATTCTCTTTCATCTACTTACATGCTTCTCCTTCCTCTCTTTTCTTCCATCTCTTTTCTTCCAACCTCAGCTTCTTCCTGGCGCGAGGCGGTACTCTACCTTGAAGTGGTTGGCTCCCATGGTCCGCGCCTTGCGCCTAGGAGTGACATCCATCCTGAGATCTTGGCACTTACAACCTCTCCTAGTGTTAGGTCAGAACTACCCAAAGCTTTCCCTTGATTGGCATAGCATCTCAACCTTAGTTGAAATTTGGCATCCTCAAACCCATACATTCATCTTCCCATCATTCGAGGCCACTATCCTACTAGAGGAGGTGGAGACCTACTTCTCTCTACCCAGGTCCCAGATGGGAGGGGAAGACTTAGTGTGTCATACTGTTGCCCCCATAGATCCTAGACTCATCTTGGGAGGGTTCATACCAGATAGCAGGGAGGTCCATACCTTCGTAGGCCCACGTTAGATTCACCTTCTTCCTCTCAGCCAGTGGGTAGTGGAGCATTGCAAGAACAAGTGTGGGTGGGATGAACCCATAGCTAAGACTGTGTCCATTTGCTTGTGCGGGGCCATCTTGTTTCCTTCAGTTGACCACGTTCTAGAGATGCCCCTTCTTAGTACCATTAGTGGCCTATGGCAGGGACTTTCCATCTCCCAGGCCATCCTCGCTTACTTGTACGAGGGCCTCACTTCAGCAGCCTTAGGAGGTCCTCTGTTTGGCTCTATGATCCTTCTAGAGTGTTGGATGGATGCTAGGATGAAATTCATCTATAGGGAGGATGTCACTTCGGCTAGCAGGATCTTCGGGAGCCACCCCCTCTTCTTCATTGTTGGCGCATTCTGATTCTCTCCGCAGGTAGAGTGTAGGACAGCAGAGATGAAGACTAGGGATTAGTGGCGACTGTACATCAACAGATTGCCCCTGGATCGGTTCGTGATGCGCCCAGGCTTCCTCCGTGACAGTACCGTCAGAGTTCCCAGGAGGCCAGGCTTGGACTTGAGGCTCGTGAGCGACACCGCACTGGCGATGTACAGCGCGCACCGGTGCTACCTACAGGTTGGACTACCCCGGACTGTTCTACCAGCACTACCTCATCTTCCCGCACTACAGGCGAGGAGGATCGGTACAGAGGAGGACGAGCAGGCGGTCAGGGGTGCCTTGATCATGTGGGAGGTGAGCAAGGTCCTTACCCTACTAGCAGAGGTTGCTGAGATCCCGGCGACGCGCCAGGCCTATGTTAGAGAGCTGAGAGAGATACGTCCCCGTGGGGATGCCCAGCGGAGGACTGAGTGATTTTCTTTTGTGTTCATGATGATGTTGGATAGGACTTGTGTTTAGAAGGTTTGATATATGAAATAAACAAGATTGATGATTGGATTGATTTTGAGCTTTGTTTGGGTTATGACATGATTGCGTAAGTTGGGATACGATTTCAACATTCACATGGTTATGAGCCAACTGCACTTTTCAGCTTCCACCTGCCCCTGCACACATATAAATATAAAAAATAGATTACATCTGTTTTAGGCTTAATCCCTTGCCTATAACAAGTTAGGAGATGACTAGTTCTTGATTTTTGGTCAAGGGGATAAGCCTTATTAAATAGGCAAATAACAAATGTCAAATGAATGCAATGGATGTTATGAATGCAAATCAAGGAAATTTTTTTTTGGAGTTTTGAAAATATCTGATTTTTGTTTAGTTTTTAAAATATTTGATTTTGTCTTGCATTTTGAACATATTTGATTTTTTTCTTGGATTTTGAAGTATTTGATTTTTTTGGATTTTGAAATATTTCATTTTTTTGGATTTTAAAATATTTGATTTTTGTTGGATTTTGAAATATTCGATTTTTGTTGGATTTTGAAATATTTGATTTTTTGGATTTTGAAATATTTGATTTTTTTTGGATTTTGAAATATTTAAATTTTTTTAGATTTTGAAACCAACTCAGATCTGACGACAAGGAACCTCCCACCTCACCAGGGGCCTCCCGGGCTCAATGTGCAATATAAAGGACCACCCGTGGCCAGTGCTATCTTTGCTTTAACGGTGTCTCTGTCGAGGCCATACCCGGGGTAGGATCCATTCCTTGGAAAATAAAACAGATTTAGCAGGAAAGCTGGCGGTAGGTATAGAGGTTTTTAGGGCTTGAGTTCTTCTCGCGACACCCCCTTTTCAAAGGATTTGGTCTGTTGCGCCGGGACTTTGCGTCCATTATCGAACCTACTTCCGCTCTAGGCACGCATACGATTGGGCTCATAATTGATATCAATAATTTGTAGATTCTAAGAAATCCACTTAATGAAAAACTAAAGAATAATTAAAAGGGAAAAAGAAAGGGAGGAGAGAAAAAGGGGAGCATGCGTAGGATGCTAAGGGGAATGTGATCGCCAGAGACGCGAGGGCCTCAAAGATATAACAAATAATCAATGGAGGGATCGCGAAAAATACCTTAAAAGGATGCGGGGGATTGTGAGTGCACCTTTCTCTTCCGATCGGCCGGCCGATGAAGAGAGTTCCTCTTGTTGATTTCCCTTGTAAAGATCAAAGATAACAACCAATAAAAGGATATGGATTAGAACCAAGGTGAGTGTAGCATCAAATTCATAATAAAGATGAACATGAAAAGCATGTATAAGAACACACCTTGTTGGGTGTTGGCCCTTAAACCCCTATGAAAAGGGTGAGGATGAAAGTATGATGTTATGACAATAGAAGTGTACAAGTGTTGCACAAAAGGGGGGTGTGCTAGAGTGCATAATGTGGAGAGATGCCATAATTCATAATTTGCAATTATCAAAATTTTGACTTGATTTTCATAATAGCCCTTTTGGCTAGATGTATTATGAAAACTAATTTCGTTATTTTGGGTCAAGACTGCCCCTATTTGAGACTTCTCTCGTATTGGGAATTACCTAAGTTGGTCATCTCATCCGTCAACCTCTTGCTCCTACATGCGGCCGAGTAAAGAAGAGAAAAGACTTTCAGATATACTCATGGCATGGCCAAAGTAGCAACGGTGTTTTATCAAGGAGCCGGCTAAGGACGCCGTGAAGTGTGTGCGGTGCCCAGCTAAGGGTTGCTCTTAACAAGCGGGGAGAGACAGTCGAACTCCCAGCGCGGGGTTCTTATTAACCAAAGTGCTGCAGAAGCAAGCCTAAAGACTTTTTTGATGATGATTTAATTAAACAAAAGCCTAAGATAAAGGTCTAAAACACCACTTTTAATCTTGTTAAGAAGCACTTTATTTTGAAAATCATGCGTGAAGAACGTGACGAAAATGCATAAGAGTGCATACTTACGCCAACATATTACCTCGCGATCTTTGTTTAAGCAGCTGTAGAGGCAAGGTTGATCAACATGGGATTTGTCCTCAAGTAGCAGACAAAAGGATTGGAAGCAAAGGTTTGAAGTGGCTTAACAAGAAGGAGTGGTATTTAGACCAGACTCAGACGAATAAGGAGAAAAGGAAGATAGGTGAGGGCTAGAACTCCCTCGCTAAGGCGCAGAGACCTTGATCACAAGGAACGGTTTACAGAAGAAGCGGAGAATTAGAAGGAGGGGTGAGGACTAAAGCCTCGAAAGCAGTGGGAGAAAGGGCAGATGCCCAAGGCAGTGGATGTGGAAGAAGTTGGGTCGGACCCGAGATCAGGAGGAATTAGAATAAGAAATTGATAGATGGAAAGAGGCGGATCCGGAGGGGAAAAATCCTGATAGGAGGAATCATCCGGAGGCGAAGGAGGAGAATAATGATGGGAAGGAGAATCCGGAGGTTCCGGAGGGTCTGGAGGCCACGGAGGAAAACTATAATTGGAAGAAGAATCCGGAGGCTTCGGAGGGATAAAATATCGAGGGACGTGGTGCCCTGGGAAGAGATATGAAAAAAATGATGAAAAAGGAAGAAGAGGATAAAGGACGTGATGTCCCGGAGGAGCAGAAGGATGAATTGGAGGAAAGATGGAGGGTCCGGAGGTTCCGGAGGAGGAAAATGTCGAGGGACGCGGTGCCCCGGGAAGAGTGGATGAAAAGGGTCAGGAGGATCCGGAGGTTCCGGAGGGGGAAGATACCATGGGATGCGATGCCTAGGGAGAATCAGTGGGAAGCCTACAAGATCTGGACGTGAGGGTGTGTAGGGGCGCGATGCCCAAAGAGCAAGATCCGGGGGTTTCGGAGGAAGAAGACGGAAAGGGACGCGATGCCCTAGGGATAGAGAGAGGGATGAAGGACCCGGAGGTTCCGAAGGAAGAAGATAAAAAAGGGTGCGATGCCCTAGGTGAAAGTCCGGAGGTTCCGGAGGAGTAGAATCAGAAAGGGCGTCATGCCCTAAAAGGAGGGATAAAACACCTGGAGGTTCCAGGGAAATAGCAGGAAAGGGGACGGGATGCCCCGGGAGAATTAGGGAGGAAAAACTTGGAAGGACGTGATGCCCTAGAGGGAGTGGATTAGAAGAGGATGAAGGATCCGGAGGTTCCGGAGGAATGAGACACCATGGGGCGTGATGCCCCAAGAGGACAAGAGAGAAATTCGGGGAGTCCAGATGCAATAGTTGGAAAGGGGCGCGATGCCCTGAGGGAAGATCAGAGGGGGCACAATGCCCAGTGAGTGTAAGGGGACTTGGAGATCTCGAAGATAGGGGAGAAAGATATAGGAAATGTGGGGGATCCGGAGGTTTCGGAAGGCGGGGAAGATACGGGTTTGGAAACCCGGGAAGGAAGAAGTGCAAATGCATGTGGATGCAATGCAACGGATGCGATGGATGCATGAAATGCAAAGAATGTAAAGAACATGAAGGGCGAGAGGATGAGATACTCCTCCTTACCCCTGGAGTGGCCCATGAAGAATCGGTGATAGACGGAAATATGGGTGGAGTTGAATGGAAGGTGGGTAGAATAGTGGAAACCCCTTTAGCACCAAGATAACTGCCCCTCCATGACAGTGAAAGTGTATGGCCAATTGGCCCAATGGATAAAGCATGAGCCCATGATGAAGCTTCAATAGTAAATGACAACTCCCTTGGAGAGTGAAGAGCAACAGTGTGAGAGAGTTGGAAAGTTGAGATAGAAAGCATCGTGTTGCTCAGGGATTGTAGCGTATGAAGAATATTGATCAAGATGGGCGTTCACCCTTTGTATGGAAGAAAAGGCTCAAGATTTGAAAGTTGGAACAAGGGGTGCCCTGCCCGGCCCTTGGGCGGCATCAACGCTTGGCATTCTCTTCTGGAGAGCAGTGGAGGGGACTCGACCTCTTCAACCATGCTCGGCTAGATAACACGGATTGGTATCCGGCAAATAAACTCTTGCATCTTGAATAGCATGGCCGTGGCCAAATCCTTCTTGCCCGGCTCTTGATTATCTTCGGCACAAGTACTTGCAGAAGCACTCCTATTCTGAGTGGTAGAGGAAGCGGAGGCGGAAGGCTCCATGGATGGTGGAGGTGTAATGAAAGGTGTTGGAGAAAGGGTGAGTGGAAATAGAGGTTCAAACACGTCGAGCTTCTCCCTTTGCCCATAAGTAGTCGGGGTTGGCTCGAGTGTAAAAAAGGGTGGATCCTGCTTAGGACTAGCCATGGGTAAGGGTGAATGGATAGATGAAGGAACAGGCAAAGTGGGTTTTGGGGTTAAAGGGATAATGGAGGGCCGAGGTGGCGGTGATGGAAGGTTAATTGGGGAAGGTTCGATGGTGGGCTCGGTGGAAGCCGATAGAGTAGAGGCTAATGGCGGATTGGGTGGAGGTTTAGTGGCAGGCTCGGCGGAGGCCGGTGGAGTGGAGATAAGCTTGGATGGCTTGGCCGTAGTTAGTGGAGTGGAGATTAGTGGAGGTTCGGCGGAGGCCGATGGAGTAGAGGTCGAAGGTGTAAAAGGAGAGGGTTTGGTGCGTAGGAAGCGTCGGATGATGCGAGAAGTATTAGGTACAGGGGAAGGTGCATGATGCACCGGTGTGGATGACTGGAGTATCAACCCATCATCATAGCACCAATTGGTCTCATAAATGGGGTTAGGGATAGTGGCTTCATCCTGAGCAAGGGGTTCATCGGGTGGCAATGGAGGGAGTGGGAAACGAAGGAAAGTCGAAAGGGGTGTCTGTGGAATTTCAACATTTCGTTTCGTCTCCAAATCTTTATCTTCATCAAAAGCATCAAGTGGACACCGTGGTGGAGGCATAATAATAGGTGGTGGAGGATTTTGTGGAGGATCATGTGAAAGTGGAGGCAGATGGTCATGATATTGTGGAAAATTCTATGGAGGTAAATGCGAAGGTGGAGACGGAGGGCCAGATAAATGAGCAGGGTGGATGAGTGGAGGGTGAACGACGTCCACTTGATTTTTGATGTCTTGCTCACACGTGTTATTGATTCCATTCTCTCTTATCTCCTTCCAATCTTTTTCCAACTTAGCGATGTTATTCATGAAATCATGAAGATGATTGACTTGAGATGGAGGAGGAGCGGGCCGCGGGCTGGTGAGCCTCTTAAGTTGTTCCTCCATAGAAGCAATTCTATCAAAGATACTTTGCTGGAGGGGTGTAGCATGAACATTGGAAGGTTGGCATGATTGCCTTGGAGGGGTGGCTTGATATGACGGCCGTGGAGGAGGGTTAATAGGCCGACCCGCTAAAGGACCCGGACGGGCCTGATTACATGGAATAAATGGACCTTGGGGGTGTGAAGGATGAGAAATAGAAGGAGGCGGGTGATGGGCCACTCTAATAGGAGTATGTGTCGATGAAGGAGGCGGGTGATGGGCCACCCGAATAAGAGAAGGTGTGGATGAAGGAGGCGGGTGATGGGCCACCCGAATAGGAGTGGGTGTGGACGGAGGAGGATGAGGAGAGGATGTGCCCTCAACAATAGTCTTAAGGGCTTGGATTTGTTGAGGGGTGAGATGATCCAATGCACGGATGAATTGAGAGACCTTCTCATTGTTGGGAGGAGACGGTCCCGAGGGAGTAGTGGCTCGTGATGGAGGCAAGGGACCATGAGATTGGACATTGCCCATGGGTCGGGTAACACCATAAGAATGAGGATGTGGTCCCCTAGGATGATTGTGGTGAGAATTATGATGAACAGGTTGAAATTGAGGAGTATAGGATGTGCTAGGTTGTGCATCCTCATGAACATAATTAAGATTAAACATGTTATTTTGTTATCAAGGTAAGCCATTATGCAATCAAAGTTCAAGCAAAACAATTTGCAAAGAAGCACATGAGTTGGAATGGTTATCGTTGATTTTTTTTTATTTATTTGAACCTTGGTGAATTAATGACTTTTAACAAACTTCAGAGTGATTCACACAAGGGAGGAACCTAGTTTTAATGTAAGTTCACTTCGATGCCAACTAAGAACACTCTCTCACCATGCATAGGCCAACTAAACCCGGGACTTCAAAGGTACAACCTGCCCGGCGTCAGTGAGGGAATCCAAGGGTACGGGGACTTACGGAGGCTTGGTTTAGGAATTTCCGGTCCAATGAGACGGAATGCTCAAAGGAGGGTCCTTCCTTCACCAAGAGGGGGGTGTGACTCCTAAAAGTGTGGGGAGAGGAGGTCTCCCAAACCAAATGCAAAGATGAATGCAAGCAGGCAATATCAAGCAGACAGTATCAGCATGAACATCACAGAACAAAATGACGACCTGGGAAAGGTCGCTATATCAAGAAGCAACGCCTGAGTGTCAGTCGCTAATCACTGTGAACAGTGCAAGCAGAGTAAAATAGCGCCTTAAGGTGAGACGCTGTATCTAGAATGGACGCCTGTGCACAGGGACGTCAAATAGCAGTAATCAACATGAATAAACAACGATAATCAAAATGACGCCTTCCAGTAAGGCGCTGTACGAGTGAAAGATGCCTCTGACAGGGGCGTCAGAATGTAATGTCAAAAAAAATGACGCCTTGGTATGAGGCGTTATACTGGAAAATGACGCCTCTGTGAGGGGCATTAATTATAAAATGATGAAAAAAATCCTGCCAATAAAATGGAAGCGACGCCTGTTCAAACGGTCGCTATATGCTGAAATGACGCCTCTGTCAAGGGCGCTAATTCCTCTCCAAGGGCCAGAAAGCTCAAACAGTGACGAAAATACCAACAGGAAGGAAAACACTCACAATCACAGTATAAGAATCATGGCAATCAATAAAAACATGAAAGGGGATATAGCATGCTCATCATTTTTTTTAAGAGATGGATAAATGGAATTTCTAAAAATCTATCAAACTAACCAATCACATAGGGAGAGTGCTACGTGGAGCACAAAAGGAGGTGCACCGTGGGTGCAAAATGGGAGATGGCACACGTGGGTGCCCAAGGGGAAGGGTAATCAAAAAGAAAAACAAAAGGAGTCCCACCGTGATCGTCAATTTGTAGATTCTAAGAAATCCACTTAATGAAAAACTAAAGAATAATTAAAAGGGAAAAAGAAAGGGAGGAGAGAAAAAGGGGAGCATGCGTTGGATGCTAAGGGGAATGTGATCGCCAGAGACGCGAGGGCCTCAAAGATATACCAAATAATCAATGGAGGGATCGCGAAAAATACCTTAAAAGGATGCGGGGGATTGTGAGTGCACCTTTCCCTTCCGATCGGCCGGGCGATGAAGAGAGTTCCTCTTGTTGATTACCCTTGTAAAGATCAAAGACAACAACCAATAAAAGGATATGGATTAGAACCAAGGTGAGTGTAGCATCAAATTCATAATAAAGATGAGCATGAAAAGCATGTATAAGAACACACCTTGTTGGGTGTTGGCCCTTAAACCCCTATGAAAAGGGTGAGGATGAAAGTATGATGTTATGAAAATAGAAGTGTGCAAGTGTTGCACAAAAGGGGGGTGTGCTAGAGTGCACAATGTGGAGATCTCAATATTGAGAAAAAGAGAAATAAAAGGAAGAGATGGAATAATGATGCATGCAATTAACTAAAGTAAAATAAGAGATAGGGGGAAAGCTTAGTGATTTTCTCCAATTGGCTTCAAGATCTTCAAGGGAGGAAGAAGAGGATGTAGAGGCTTCATGGATGTAGAGGCTTCAAATCTTCAATAGAGGAAGAAGAACTCCATGGATGAAGCTTTTAGGTGCATGGGAGTCTTCCTCCTTGAGCCTTTGATCCAACAGCACCTCCTCTTGAATTGATATTGATGTCTCTTACACAAGGGAGAGAGGGGTCCTATTTATAGGGGTGAAATTCGGAGTTAATTCCAAGGAAAATTAGGAAAATATGTTTTAGTGGGATTTGGAGGGAGATATTCATTGCCCAAGTGTCCCTTCAACCTTAGAAAGTGATAGGAACCCTTTCCCAAGTGAAAAGGGACTCAAAATGGGGAAAGAAGGAGGTTCCGTCGGAGTTCGAAATTGAACAAGAATTGACGACCGGACAGATGGTCGCTTCTTAAAATAACGCCCGCGGAGGCATCGTCATTTTGGAGGCATTTCGAGACGGATTCGGACTTTCCGAAATTTGAAAAGAATTGACGACTTTTAGGGGGGCGCTATTTAGAATTTAATACGAATTTTGGGCGGATTTAAAATATCAAAATATAACAATGGAAATGACGGCCTGACCAGAGGCGTTAATTTAAAATGACGACATGCACCCCGTCGTGAATTAAAAATAATAATAAACCAAAGAAAATGACGACCGCGCATTCGGGCGTCAATTGAATTGACGTCCGAGTGAGGGTCGTTATTTCAAAACATGCAAAACATGGCCATTTTTCATTCCTCAATATTATTTTCTCATTTTTTAGGGGGACGTGCATCTAACTGTGCTGATTCCAATTACTATTTTTTCGTATTTTTCTAACACCCGAAAGGCCACCAAATCACCCCTCAAAGAGGGCTAGAAATATTATTAAAATATTCACAATTTGCAAATGACGCCCTATACAATGTCGTCACTTCTCATTTTTCAATTTTTTATTTGATTAAAATCAAAACAACACCTCTTGCTAAGTCGTTAATTTATTAAAAATCTGAAAAATTCTCAAAAAAATCCAGAAAAATGGACAAATGAATATAATTGACGCCTAAAAGAGGCGTCATTTTCCTTTTTATTTTCTTTAATTTTATTAAAAACAATGACGCCCCCCTCACGTCGTTAATTCTGAAAAATTTGAAAAAATGGAGAAAAATACCCAAAAAATCCAGAAAAATAGGGAAAAATAAGAAAAGGGAGAAATCCAAGAAAAGTGAGAAAAATCACTCAAACAAAGTTAATTTGAGGGTCAAATTGAGGCATTACAAGGCAATATGAGATGCACTCACAGTAACGTCAATTTTGGCGTGTCTACAATAACGTCCCGCGGGGAAACTGTACTGCCACTCTTGTCGTGCCTAGTTTCATTATTTGGGGACTTTCAAATTTTTGAGAGCTTCGAGCTTTGGGTGAGCTTTTAGCTTTGATTCCCCCCCCTTTTTTTTCATCTCTTTCTTGTTCTTTTGCGGAATAAGGTCATAATGGACTGCCTCTATTTGAGACCTCTTTTATTGGGGGGTCTAGATCGGTCCTCGCCCCCTTATTCACCTTTTGCCCCTATTTTCAGTCGAGATAGAAGGAAAATACAAGGACTCTCACCCTCCCCAAAGCATGGCCAAGGAAAGACGGTGTTATGCACAAGAAGGAAACCGACCCACAGGGAGTCGTGCAGTGTGTGAAAATGTTGAACCAGGGATTTCCTTTCGTGATCAAGTGAAGGCGCACCCTGCCACCAAGTCGTTCCTGGTTTGACTCTATAGATAAAAGCATTTTAAATATAGCCCATTCCACGGATTTAATAATTCTTCGCCCTCCGCGTTGATTAAACGATACGCGTTACCCGGATAGACTTCCTTAACTATAAACGGCCCTTCCCAGTTAGGTTGCAGCTTAGACCTGGGACCTGCTGATCTAATAAATTTACGTTTCAAAATCATATTACCCACTTGGAATTTTCGTTCGATAACCTTCTTTTGAAAATACCGCGAGACACGCTTTTGATAAACCGAGACATGATTGGCCGCGTTAAGACTCTTCTCGTCTAAGAGTTCCAGTTGGACTAGCAACGCCTCTCGACGCTCGTCGAGATTAAGTTCTTTATCCAGTTGCACCCTTAGAGAAGGGATCAGGATCTCGTACGGGAGTATCGCCTCCATCCCATAGGTGAGAGCAAAAGGAGTTTACCGCGTGGGAGTACGGACGGAGGTGCGATAAGCCCATAGAGCTTCTACCAGTTTATCGGCCCAATCAGCAAATTTGTGTGATTCGCATATTTTCTTGATAATTTTAAGAAGGGTTTTATTCGTGGCCTCAGCCTGGCCGTTACCTTGAGGGTAGTATGGTGATGAATGATGCAATGATATATTAAACTTCTTACAGAGGTCCCGGAGTTCTTGAGAGACAAATTGAGGCCCGTTGTCGGTGACGATATCACTTGGTACTCCAAACCGCGAGATGATGTTCTTCAGGATGAAGCGGTATAATGTGGTGGCTTTGATTTTTGCATAGGCTTCAACTTCCGCCCACTTGGTGAAGTACTCCGTAGCCGTCAGGATGAAGGACTTCTGTTTGACTGCGGAATTTAGGTCACCAAGAGGTCCGATGATATCAAAGGCCCACATGGAAAATGGCCAAGGAGCAGAGAGAGGATGGAGAGAAGAAGCAGGAGCATGGATCTTGTCAGCATGGAGCTGGCATTGAAGACACCTACGGACATAGGGGGAACAATCTTCTTCTAGGGTTGGCCAGTAATAGCCCTGCCTAAGAATCTTTTTCGCCAACGCCTGCCCATTAACGTGCCCTCCACACTCACTGGAGTGAGCTGCTTCTACCACCTTCCAAGCCTCATCGTCATCTAGACACCTCATTAGAACTCCATTGAGAGCTCGCCTATACAATTCTCCAGCAACAATCGTGTATCTGGCGGTGACTCTTCTAATGGCCTTTCGCTGTTCGGCATTCGCCGTCTCCGAAAATGAACCATCCCTACAATACTGCTCAATCTCATAATACCACGGCAGCTCTTCTTCTTCTATGATCTCCTCAAGCTCAGTTAATGAGACTTCCTTCACCTCTTCCTTTCTGCCTTCCTTTCTACAGATTTCCTAAGGTTATCGAACCATGGATCCTGAAGAGAGGGAGCGTCTAATCGCTGGACCACAATGGTCTCAGTGGCACGACTGAGGGGAAATGAAAGAGAAGAAGCTAGTGATGCAAGGGCATCAGCCAAAATGTTCTGAGAACGAGGAGTGTAAATATAGATAAGCTTCCAGAATTGCCTAGCCAAGAGCGTGACCTGATCTTGATAGGGCTTAAGCTTAGGGTCACGGGTGCGGTAAGTTGACAGGACTTGACGCAGCACCAACTGAGAGTCTCCTATGATGTTGAGGTATCGCACGCCCAAGAGGTAGGCGTGCTTCAGACCGATAAGGAGAGCCTTATACTCGGCTATATTATTGGTGGCAGGAAATGAGAGTTGATAAGCGACAGGGATGGTTACCCCTTCCGGGGTAAGGAGAACGGCGCCGATTCCACTGCCCCGGGAATTGAGAGCACCATCGAAATAGAGAGACCAAAAAGGAAGATGAGTGATTACTACCAAGTGTTCATCGGGAAACTCGTCCTGGATTGAATCTGTGCGAGGGATGGGAGAATGAGCAAGATGCTCAGGAATGGCATATCCCTTGATCACTTTTTGGACGACGAAGGTGATGTCAAATTGAGAAAGAAAGCTCTGCCAGCGAGCTAATCGGCTAGAAAGGACAGGCTTTTCTAAGAGATAACGAATGGGGTCCATTCTAGAGATCAACTTGACCTCATGGGCAAGGAAATAATATTTGAGCTTCTGAGCTACCCATACTAGCGCTGCACAGGTCTTCTCCATGGCAGTATACTTAGATTCATCAGGATTAAACAACCTCGAAAGGTAGTATGCTGCCCTTTCCCTTCCTTCGTCGTCTACATGCGCCAAGACAGCTCCTAGGGAGTCCTCAATCACAGAAATGTATAAGATCAGGGGTTTCCCGGGGACGAGTGGTTGCAGAACTGGGGGATTAGAAAGATAAACCTTAAGCTCCTCATAAGCCTTTTGGCACTGTTCATTCCATTCAAACTTTGCTCCCGCCTTTAACAATTCATAGAATAGGCGGCATCTCTGTGAGTGTTGAGATATGAATCTCCTGATGAATTGTAAACGCCCAATCAAACCTCAAAGTTCAGTGATGTTCTTAGGCGGCGGCATCTCCATAACGGCATTTGCTTTGTTCGGATCGATCTGAATCCCCCGTTTACTAACTATAAACCCTAGTAACTTCCTCGATGCAACTCCAAACACGCATTTCTTTGGATTCATCTTTAACTTATATTCCCTAGCCCTTTGCAACACTTTGGCTAGAATGGCGGGGTGTTCCTCTTGAGACCTCAACTTTACCAAAATATCATCCACGTAAGCTTCTAAGTAGACATGCATCATGTCGTGGAAGATAGCCATCATTGCCCTCTGATAGGTAGCACCTGCATTCTTTAATCCAAACGGCATAACAACATAGCAGTATGTGCCCCAGGGCGTGGTGAAGGAGGTCTTCTCTAGATCCTCAGGAGCCAAACGGATTTGGTTATATCCAGAATAACCATCCATAAACGAGAGGGCTTCATATCCAGTTGTGTTATCAACCAATACATCAATGTGAGGAAGCGGGAAATCATCCTTCGGACATGCCTTATTTAAGTCCCTGAAATCGATACAAATCTGAATTTTGCCATCCTTTTTCATCACTCGGACTATGTTTGCCACCCATTGCGGATATAAAACAACTCTAATAAACCTGGCCTTATGCAATTTGTCGACTTCTTCCTTAATTCTTAAGGCCATCTGCGGGTGGAATCTTCTCGCCTTTTGCTTAACGGGTATTGCCCCTGGTTTAAGAATCAATCGATGTTCAACCAATGTGGGGTCAAGACCCGGCATGTCCTCATAGGACCAGTGAAAAGAATCAATATACTCCCTCAAAACCTTGATGAGCTCCTCTTCAACCTGAGGAGGGAGATTAGCATAAATAAGTATGGGCCTGGGGTCCTCTTCGGTTCCAAGATTAATTTCCTTAGTGGGTTCATCCACTACTGAGGATGGTTCATCAAACCTCTTTAAACCTTGTGCGTACAGATCGGCAACGTCATCCACCTCGCTTTCCTCATCATAAACTGGGTCCTTATCATTCACGATTTCATATACCCCTAATCCGTCATTGATCCACTCTCCTTCCAATTCTTCATCATCTTCCAAAACAATTGCGGTCTCCACAAACTCCGGGCACCTAAGAAGGGCATGGCACCTCTCGGCCAAATCTTGCAAAAACCTATCAGGGACGGATTTAGGACGACGCACCACAGGGTGTGCTGCAGGCGAGGATGGACTGACTAGACTCGAACTAGACTCTACCCCAACTGACTCTACTAACCTAGGAGACTCTGCACACTATACATATAACCTAGGAGACAGAAAATCTACTGGAAAGGAACAGGGGTCTGGTGCCCCTGGGAATTTGAGCAGAACACAGCGTAATCTTCCATTGAAACCTCTGTTTTGAAATTGGCATTTTTTTTGGAGGCTGGAGGAGATCACGCAACAAGAGGAGGAAGAAGACGGAGGAGGAGGTAGTTGCATGGGGAATAATTCAGGGAATATGCAATCAAAGAAAGGATCCGAAGATCAAAACCACATCTCGTGGAGTTGAGCACCGGGGGGAGGAGGAGTAAACAAGGTTGAGAGATCAATAGGCAGGCAATGCCCGCAAGCACAGGGAACGAATAAAATTTCAGGTGGTCTCTCCGTGAAGTACGGGTCGACCAGGATTGGAGGGGAACGGTGGACAAACCCCAATTGTTGAAACCAAGAGGCAAGATGGGATGGAGATAGAGAATAGGTAGTGATAGAGCTCCCCACTTCTCGTGGCCCCTGGCGGACCAGTTGCATTGGAGGACGCTTCACCGGCTGCGTCTCCTTCTTCTCCGGATGGCCTTTTCTTTCACTGAACAACTTTTCAAAACAACCCGCAAAATCTTCCACATCACCCACCAACCCCTTCAACGGCGGTGGTGGGTCAGCATCATCACAGGCATCATCAACCCTCACAACGCAGGGTGGCGGCTTCTTCAAAGTGCCGGGCTGCAACGGGCCATTCACAAAATGTTGACGATAGTCCCACGTCAGTGGCCCGAAGTCTCCCAGAATGGACAATGCCGAATCACGGTAGCCAAGGCCTCGGCGGCCCATCTTCCTTCCTTTAGGGATGGGCTTAGTCCGCCCCTGTAATTGTGCGCCGAGACCAAGGCCTAGCTGATAGCCTAGTTTCAGAATCATGCGCCACCCCTTTGAATCTCTAATCTTGGACTTGATCTTGACATTTGTTGGTGCAGTAGCGGGCTTGCGTGACGCATATGCCCATGAATAATTCAAGTCCATAACTGACATAACTGGCCTATTACTTGGCCATAATGTAGGAAGAATCTTGGCTACTATCGCATCAACATTCTGGACCGTGGAAATGCTTTTCACCTTGACCACCTGCCCCTGGAATGGTAATTTCAAACACTGGTGGGCAGTCGAGGGCACGGCGTTCAGGTTGTTTATCCATGGACGACCCAGAATAGCTTTGAACATTGGGTCTATGTCCAATACATAAAATTCCACGTCCATAACCAATGGCCCTAGGTCGGCCTGTACAGTCACGACCCCGTGACAAGCACGCCTGGAATTGTTCAAAGAGATGGTAATACACAGCGGCATCTGCCGTGCCTCAGGGGGTGTTAGCTCTGACTCAGAGAATGAAATAGAAGGCCCCTTTGTAATTGTTGCCAACACCGTAGGTAAACTGTCCACTGCCACATCTTCATTCACCATCACTTTCTGTAAAAAAGTCTTCAAAGCATCTTGATGTAGCGGCGACCTTTTGATCAATTACAAAAGTGAAATCTTGGCCGACATCCAGTCCAAGTGCTGCAATAGGTCGTACTTCGTGCTTGGCATGGGGTCTACTTCTTCTGTCTCCGCTGTAGGGGAGGGAACTTGGAGGTTGGGTGCAGATGCACCAGAGGAAGGAAAAACTCTTTGGAAGGGACACCCGCTCCGAAGGGCGTAATGCGGTGCCGGCACAGCCAGAGATGGACCCCCGCTCGGCCCGGTGGGGTAGGTGGAAGGCGTAGAAATGGGGGTGAGGATGGCGGAAGTTGGTCTTATGGGCCCGGTGAAGGGGAGATGGGCGAAGGGTTAAGCGAAGGGGTGATGATGGGGGGTATGGTGGGTGGTGGCGAAAGGACTGGTGGTGTGGAGGGGAACGGAGTGGGCCTGATTGGTGATGCGGAGGGAATAATGGGTGGAGTGGTGGTGAGAACGGCGGGCCTGAGAACGGAGGGGATAGCAGGTGCGGGGGAATGGTTATGGTGAAAGGCCAAAAGGTGTGCGGGGGTCTCATCATCAAAAGTTCACCCAGCGTTGGGAGCTGGGTGCTGGACAATGTTTACTTGTACTGGTGCCGGTGCCGGCGGCTGTTGTTGTTGCTGAGGAGCGGGTTGATGCATCGGCATGGGATTCTGATGGATCCCGAGGTCCTGTTGCTGCTGCTATTGCTGGGGTTGCTGTTGCTGTGGGGGTTGCTGTTGTTGCTGTTGCTGGGGTGCCGCCTGTTGCGGCCTGGCTTGTCTCTGCCTCTGCTTGATGTCCTCGATCAGCTGGTGCATCTAGGCCCAATCAATCCTCTGGCCCTCGTGTAAGTCATACACTAGATCTCTAAACTGATGGCACCATTCTATCGTGTGCCCGGGCTGCCGATGATATATGCAATATCAGGACTGATCGGTGGCCGGATTCCAATTCTGACGCTCCGGAGGCAGTTGAACATCACCAGTATACATCAAAGCAGAGAAAATATCGGGCAAAGTCTCAGGAAGAGGAGGGTAATGGGTCCTCTTTGGGCTCGGTCGAGCTGGTCCATAAGCGGCAGGTGGAGGAACATTATTATATTGTGGCGGCCGCTGAGGCTGCTGGGGTGGTGGTGGTTGTTGTTGCGGGTATTGGGGAACCTGGAAAGTGGGTTGGGGAACTTGTGGAGTGGCGAACTGGAGGTTGCGTGGAGGCTGCGGGAAGCGAGGTGGAGCGGCTTGGTGGGGGAACTGAACAGCCTGAACCTGCTCGTTGATTTGTACTCCCTCAGTGACGGGGCCCTGGGACTTTCTGGCAGTTTTGGGTTTTTAGGCCTCAAATAGTGAATGAATAGGGGAGTCTTTAAATTGGGTTTGTATGAACCAAGCTCTACTGTATAACTGGTGCATATTCGAGATGTCATTCATTGCCAAAATATTTCTGAATGTTGGGGTGGCATTGGAGATCAATAACTTGACTTTTTCTTCTTCCGGGATCTTCCCGGGCACACGCGAGGCCATCTGCCTCCATCGATCCGCATAGGTTGCAAAATCTTCTTCCGGCTTCATCTTCTCCGCTACTAGGTCGGTGAAGGAGTATTCGGGACCGACCCGATCTTGGAACCTCTGGATGAACCTCTCCTTGACGGTCTTGAAATTTTCAGCCTCCTCCATAGGCAAAGTATAAAACCATTCCAGGGCGACCCCTTCCAATGATCGGCGGAATAAGTAAGACATCAGGCGATCATCATGCTGGAACTGTGCTGACTCGTAAAGAAACTCCCGAACATGGATGAACGGGTTGCCGTTCCCGTCATATTTTCGGTACACAGGGAGCTCTGATTGAGGAGGAAAATGCATGTCCCTGAAGTTAGGAATAGGGACGTCAGCCAAAGATTGCGGGCCAACCCGCTTGTGGAGGAGGTCAATTTGTTGCTGCATAGCAGCCCATTTGTCAAGAATTTCCCGTTCTCGGGATGGGGGAGAAGGAGCAGGAGGAGCAGTACCTGGATATGTAGCCAAAGGAAAAGCTGACTAAGGGGGGAGCCCGTAAGATGGATAATGGGCCAGGGAAGGGCCCACATCCGCATGAGCTAGCTGGGCGGCCCCTGGTTGCAACCGAGTGAAGTCTGCCTGGGCTACGAGGGCCTATGGCAATGGAGAAACAGTGGCATAGGGATCAAGGTAAGGAATAGAAGGGATTTGAGACTTCCCCTTATCGAGCGGCTGATGAGCCGAGGTGGAAGCTTGGCCCATTTCCATGTGGGAGTACCGAAGGGCCTGAGGACGAGTGGGAGTAAGGTCAATAGGGGCCACGGAGGTGGTCCCAGCAACAGAAGATGTAGTGGCAATAGCGGTCATGCCACGGGAAGGAACTGAAGTCGGGGCATCGGCCCCTTGCAAGGCTTGCCGGATGAGATGGAGCTGGGTAGGGTCCAGCTGGGCCATCATATTGAGAATTTGATTGGCCGGATTCTGAATGGATGGATTTGAAAGAGAGGGTTGGGAACCCTCACCAAGAATGGTCGGGAGTGGAGGGGCGGTCCCCTCTCCTCCCTACATATGGGTGACCCTGGGTGGGTCCTCAAGAAGGCCGCGAGGAAGAGAATCCTCGTGGGACTGAGAGAAGTCGTATGACGACATGGAAGGTGATGAATCGAACAAAGTATTGAAGTAGGAATGGAAATGAGAACTGACCCTAGGAGATGATCCTGAGGGAAAGAGACAACCCCATATACACTAAACACCTAAGACTAGGGCAAACAATCCTAACTAAAGCAATCTCAATCAAACAAGCATCCAAGGGAGAGGAGAGATGAGAAGAGAATCAAGCACATGAGCAACCAAGTTTTCAAATGATGCACGACAAATTTTTTTTTAAAATTCCCCTTGTAGGACCTTAGTGGATTAATTAATATATGACTCTGCTCAACCACAGGGTACCTAACCAGGATGGGGAATGAGGAACTAGGTGATTCTATGGGGATCTCTCACTCACGGATGCAAACCCTAGACTGGGGGTGGATACGGTACAACCTGCCCGGCGTCCGTGTAGGAATCCACGGCTCACGGGGGCTTACGGATGGTGCGGACACCCGAGCAGTTGATCGGCACGATACGCCGAGCCACCGGTACCGCACACGGAGCATGACACGAGGCACCTCAGCGTCCATCTGGCTCGGAGACATCTTGGAGACTCCGCCTTGAGCCTCCCCACTTATTATATTTAGTTAGACTTTATGTGTGTTTAATTTGTGTTTATTTCGTTGCATTCGGTTTGACATTTTGATTGTAATAGGGGCTTATGTGCAATTCGGACCCCGTGGGCCCCAAGGGCCCCCCAGGCCCCACCCCATTGGGCCACCTCAGCCTAGGGTCCCACGTGGGGTCAGTCAACATGCCACATGGGAGCATCTAGAAGTTTGAATGGGAATTGGACACATGGGGGACAATGGACTAGAAAAGTCCACATGGGAGGCCACCTACCCCCACCAACTAGTCCACCCTCTCTCCTTGGTCCAAGGGCCGCCCCCCCCTTTGTTTTTTTATATTATTTTGTGTGTGTGTGTCACACTCCATCCCAACCCTCCATTCCCATCCCCTAGATCCAATGGTTGTGGATGGATGTGAGATGTAACCTATTTAAGCTTGTATTTTCCATTTTAGTAGAATTAATGCATTCATTTGGAAGAAAAAACCTTGGAGCTCCAGCTTGGTGCGCCCCTCCCTCTCCCCTTGAAGCTGTGAAGGCTTCCTTCTGGTGGTGAGACTCCACCCTATCAGTTCCGGTCGCCGCCGCCGCCGCCACGAGCCGCCACCGCACCGCCATCGTCTTCATCGGAGTTCTACCCGCGCAGTACCACAGCAACTTCCACGAAATTTGTGTCTCCGCCACGAGCTCAGATCGATCTGGGAATTTTACTGGAGGTCCCAGAGGTGTCAAGGATACCCCATAAAATTTTGTTTGTCATTCAGATCCCGTTTCACAATTTTTGATTTTCGTCCACCCTTCCATTTCAGTTCTGCCAGAGTTCTGTCCAGATTCATATCCGCCCTGTGTTTCATGTCTTAGGTCCATCTTTTGATTTTTGTTAGTCCCATAAATTTTTCTGGAGTTTCCTTCCATCCACCCCTTCATCCAAAATTTTTCTAAATTTCTGGTTCGCCCATTTCATATTTTCTAAAAATCATTCTCAGTCCCATCTACAGTTCTGTCCACCTGTTCCCAGATCCGACCACCAGTCACTCCAAAAATCATATCAAATCGCCACTACCTCCAAATCCAATATCCAAAATTGTCCCAGTTTAGTGGTTTGATTCCCTACAACGTTGAAGAAGATCTCGAAGTCTGATTCCAAAGGCAAGTAGGCGGTCAACGGCCATTTACAGGAAACTCATATGCTGATCTGATATTTCGGTTACTGTACAACAGGGGCTTGTAAATTCAATAAAGTTCTGATCCGACCAGATCCCGTAGATCTCTTTGGATCTAGATTAAAGCATTTCAAGAGAGCTTTCTAACGATAGCTCATGCGTCCCGATCCGACGTCGGGATTGCTCGCAGCGGCCATTTTCGCCGGAGCGCGCGCTGGAAGATAGCAACCAAAATCCGTGGACAGCTAGTTCAAAGCTTGGGAATCGGGACCGATCGACCCCCGATCGGTGTTCCCGGCCGACCGCCGTCCGTGGAGGCGCGCCACCAGGGGTCCCCATCATAGTGGGTCCCACCCCCGCAGATCCGGAGGACAGCGCCATCCGTGGGTCCCACAGGCCCGCAGAACCCGCCGTTCGGAAAGCACGAAAACGCGGAGTTCGGCACCGCCGGGCGACATCAAGATGCTGCCCGTCAACCCGAGTTGCGTGATTCCCAGGCTCCACATGTGACCTTTTACCTCTCTACGTGGAGTGGGTCAAATCTTTGTATTGTTGTGATATTGTTTAACCGGGAGTCCGTGATTGGCCGGGGTTGTCTTAGTCACGCCGGGTGCGTGGAGGTAATGGTCTGAACCTCTTGGCGTTCATTTGCTTAGCTAGTATATGGTCTTTTGCCACTCCCGAGAGCATAGGTACTAGCCCGTGTGTCCATGTCACCGCTGTGAGAGTGAGTGTGACCCGTCCCGTGACTCGATCCGAGTCCGGAAGTTGAGTCGGACTACCCTTGACCTCCGCTGGTTCCTTAACCGCGCACGGTCCGCGCTTTCCCTCGCTTGGGACGACGAGTGAGCTTCCACTTCTGTTAGCGACGTTTTGCCACTAGGAGCTCGTAGTGTCGGGCTTAGTGTCTCCCTGGTGTGTGCTGCTGGTCTCGTCTTCATCTAGAGTCCGAGGGTGGCATCTAATAGTGTCGTCTCCCGTGTCCGTCCCGCATCAACGGAGGTCCTCAGCAAGGTCCCTAGTCGGCTCCAAGGAGTATGGAGATGAGAGGAAACCCTACCTCGGTAGGAATGCAACTACTATGAAAGAGATGGATGGTCCTATGTGCACCGGAGTGCATGCAAAATCTAGCCTAGCAACTATCAAGCAATGATCAATCAAATGTACAAGTAATGAAAATAATGATGCAACAATGATATGGGAGCAGGGGGAGATCACTAACTAGCACCAAAGATCACAAATATCATGCAACATGGTAATCAAAAATGAACTACGAGTGCACTGTAGCACGACAAGGACTGTCTATATGAGACCGCTCCAACAGATAAACGGTCTGTACAGAACCGTATAATCCAGAGAGCAACAGAACAGCAGAGTGACTGTAGAAAGAATCAAAGAGTGCTGGAAATATAGGATGGCAGAGATGAGCAGCGTACCGGGAAAAACGGTATGTATTGAGCTGCGTAAGCTCTGAAATGGATCCCCACAAGCCGTGTACCTATAGTCAGAACATCCAGAAGCGTACCTGTGCTAGAGCGATGGACGGCCAGAGACAAGCCGTGCAGAAGTATGGACGGTCAATAGGACGCCGTCTACGACAGGACGCTGGCAGGAGAACTGGCGCTATTCGCAGGGAAGGACGGTGGATGATCAGCCGCCCAGAGGATGGACAGCTCTGGGAGAACCACTCACTGTCCAGAAGGTAGAAAACGCACCCGACCTGCAATCACTCCAAGAAGAAAACTAAACAACGAAAGGGGGGTCAGCAACTCACAAGCACGATGGGCACTAGGCGTCCCACCGTGATCGCCACCAAAGAAGGGTGTAGATATATTTTCTTCCTCCCATACGTTCCTTCCAAGTGTCTTCCCAAGTGTCTATTCTACCACCTCCACATGAGGAACAAATGAAGGCAGAAGAAAAGGAGAAGTGTAACAAACCGTGATCGCCACCAAAGCGCCAAACGTGATGGACATGCCGTGCCTTGGAAAGAGGGAGAGACACTTGCTTGGTTGCAGCGCTAGTTAGATGAGCGGTTCAGGAAGGACCGCCTATAGCTTGCACGGTCTTACGATAGACCGCCTAAGGACGCTGCAGAAGATGTGGGAGGAAGTGCTCCTGGAAGTTGAACGGCTCTGTAACGACCGCAAGACGAAGAAGGACGGTTGAAGATGCACCGCACGTCTCCTTGCACGGACAGAAGAGAACCGCTCGAGACCACCAAGCCATAAGTCGTAAAGGGGTCCAACCTCAACCCTCTCCAGTCGGCCAGAGGGGATGGGCCTTGTGCTAGGGATTGCTGACCTGCAAAACAATGTAAAAACACAAAGAAACGACCTAGATTAGAACTGAATGGTGTAGTGTATGTCAAAATAATGAGGAATGAACGTGACTAAGTGGAAACGGGGATACCTGGGGGATTTTAAACCCCTAGGGTGTCAAAAACGCAGGTGGATGTGTGCATGGCAATGAGAATGAAGAAGAACGTGGGGAGAAAGTAGTGAAAGTAATGCATGCAATGAAAAAGGTGACGAAACCTATCAAACATAAAAGACTCAAAACCGACTACTCCCTGAACCGGAGGCTTGTATGGACATAGAAAGCCTCCCTCCTTGGTGCTAGGTCGCTCAAGAATGCGGCAGGGCTTCGTCGTCGACCAAAATCTCCCCCCCCTTTTCAATCCCGGCCTTTAGGGTCTATTTATAGAGCCTAGAAAGCCTAGCTCGAAATTAGGGTTTAGAGTTATTTTCAGGTCGAGATAATCAAAGGAAAATCGTAGATAAATCAATTATCTTTTATCCAGTCGAAAAGGCACTTAAAATGGTGGATTATCCGTGGAAAAAATGATGAAAGAAGTTAGGGATAAAATCACAGATAGAGAGAGAAAGGCTTGTTGAAATTCAGGAATCGAAGGGATGAACAGTCTTACGATAGACCGCCCCAATGGATGGGCGGTCATGTACGGGCCGTCCAACCCTGTCGGTGGAAATTCAAAATAAATCAGAAATAACCCAAATTATCCATCGAACTGACTGAAACCTTCGCTGTTGCACTCTCAGAGATGAACGGCTCATATGGGACGGTTCAAACGTAGAGCGGCCAAAGACAAACTATTTTAGGCCTGTCAGTGATAAATAGATTAATTGGATAATTATCTAAGAAAATCATCGAGTGCAGGACTCTGAGAGATGAGCGGTCACAACCCGTCCGTCCATTAAGTTGAACGGGCAGAATAGGGCCGCATAAATGCTTGTCGGTGGAAATTCAGAAAATTAACCAAATTACTCCAAAATATATGGATGGGTCATGGACAACCGCACATCGGTTGAGCGGCCATGGATGAACCGTACATGCATTTGGGTACTTGCAACTCATGGAAAAGCCCAATCAACCGAAACTAAGGCCCGTTAAGTCCGAAATCAACTCGGACCTAACCAAGGAGGGAGGCTACCCATAAAACTGGCCCAAAACATGCCTGAAGATAGCCCCAACAAGCGATGGATAACTCGAGGCATCAACAAATGGGAGTACGAGGAATGACTCTGTTGTGCCCGTTGTGCTTTGATGAATGTGGTGTTTTAATGATAGCAACACGAATGAGTCACCATTTTTGTTTTGCTAATAGCTTGACATTGAATCATAACAATTTGAATGCATATAACTGATATATTCTGTGGAGAATGCATGAGAGCGCATAAAGTGTTTTGTGCTTGAATTAAGATCGGTGCATTGCTTCCTCTGTGTGTTCTATGCATTTCGCAAGTCATGCAGCGTCAACGCAGCAAGTGTGTCTCATGCATCATGCGTTGACGCCCCCAGATTGCTCATATAACTTGCATGTCTATACACTGCATAACGAGCCCAAAAGTCTGTACATCACAGTTGTGTCAAAGTCTGTACAGCCGCTTGTTTGCCAAAGTCTATACAGCCTCTGTATGTTCTATGTATTTCCCAAGTCATGCAGCGTCAACGCAGCAAGTGTGTCTCATGCATCATGCGTCGACGCCCCCAGACTTCAAAGTCTGTACATTGGCCTTTGCCTTCAAAGTCTGTACAGCCTTTCATATGAAAGTCCATACATCGCCCTTGGAGTCCAAAGTCTATACATCATGTTTTGACTAAGTCTGTACAGCCATTTACGTAGTGAAGTCTACACATTCGTTTGCATTGCATGAAGTCCATACAGTGGGTAAAGTCTGTACACTGTCCATGTTTCATACAGCGTCAACTCAGTGTTTCATGTAGCGTCAACTCTACAAGTGTGTACATTGCTTGGCAAAGTCTGTACACTGCATTCGCCTTCACAAGTCTGCACATCGCTTTTGACGAAGGGCATTGAAGTCTATACACTTGCCTTGAGCTGAAGTCTAGACATTGCTTCCGGCTGAGCAAGTATATACATTGCATGTTCTTTTAATAAAGTCCATACACTGAGTAAGTATATACATTGTCTGCCTGTCGATTGAAGAGTCTATACATTGCATTTGTTCATGGCTGCAAGTCTATACATTGTGTGTCTTGTTCAGCTAAGTATATACATTGGATGAGTATCATGAAGTATGTACATCGTGCATCAGTTCTAAAGTCTATACACTGTCTTCAGATGATGACAACAATGAAGAACAGGGTCGACGCTGGGAGTTCAATGTGTCCACGCTTCAGTTGAAGAGGATTTCAGAGCTTCACCTGGCTGCGTCAACCCCATGCTATAGCAGCGTCGACGTAGTAGTTAATGAGGCAGAGTCCATAGCTCACTAGAATACTGCAGTGCGTCAACGCCATTGCAAGACAGCGTCCACGCAGCAATTGAGTCTGATATACATTCAGCTCTAGAACACCACTGCGTCAACGCTATGGATTAGCAGCGTCGACGCAGCACGGTTATCTGTCGAAGACCTTGATCACTGGATCACCGATGCGTCAGCGCAGCAGCGGAGCAGCGTCGACGCAACTATCAGTAGGGCTAGGCTGGTTGCTCACTGGAACGCATCAATGCGTCAACGCCACGGGTTGCAAGCGTCAACGCAGCAGACTTGAGCTTTGCTGATAGAATATCTCTGAAGGCTGCATCAACTCCTTGGAGCAAGTGGGTTGATGCCATCTAACTCCAGTTGCTGAGCGTACTGGTGCTGGGCACGTGATCCGAGGATAAGGAGAGTGCCCAGATGAGTACACGTGTACTGACAGCCTGCTGGATGCTGCCACGTGGTCCGAATTCTTAGGGCGGGAACTGTGGAAGCCACACACGCCCTGCTGCTGCTGCTGGTATATAATGGAGCCTTCGTCTTCAGATGGAGGTGGATCGTGATCGAAGCAGAGAGCAGAAGCTGAGAGAAGAAAAAGGGGAAAAGAAGAGAGAGCTGATAACGCGAAAGTTCGTGCTTTAAACCACGCGTATAACAATCTTAAAACCGCACTCACACAAAATGATCAAAAGAGAATGTAGTACTATGGCAAGCACGGGTCGAATCCACAAGGAAGAAGAGATTTTTAAAGTTAAAAACTTTGGACTCCTTTGGAAAATAGTTGTGATTTGATTGATTGAAGAAAATAGTAAAATGAAGAACAAATCAAACACTTAATTAAAAACACCTATGATTATGAGTCTATGCCATGGGAAATAATTGCATAACATTGTGAAGAAGAGGTAGAAAAAGTAGGAAGAGAGGGAAGATGAACAAACTCTAGATCAAATGAACACTTCTTTCATTAACATAAAGAAACGATTACATGAAGTGCAAGACGAGCTTACAATAAAGATGTGACGAGATTACAATGAAGTAAAATGAAACTAAAGCAATTGCAACAAGAGGAGCCTGAGATGTGAAGATGGTAGCCGCAATGGTGATGACGGCGCCGTCCTCTCTTGGCCTTGGATCACGAACCACCTTGTGGAAGATGTCGTCTACACCGGGAGGAAGTCGCCTTTGTCGTTGAAGCTGCCTTTGGAGGGTGAATAACTTTGAACTCAAGAGGAATTAGGGGATGCCCAAGAAGAAGAAGTTGAAGAGGAGGGAGAGAGAAAGAACTTTAATGAAGAACTCAGATAGAAAAGAAGAGAATAAGGGCTTCAAAATGGAGACATAACCGAAGCTAGCACCTCGGATGAAAAGTAAAAACACAGGACAGCACCTTGAAAAAGAGATTATAACTTAAAACCAGTAGAGAATTAGAAGATGGTGTAGAAGAAGAAGTTGTAGAACATTTAAAAACAAAGGACTTTCATGAAGACAGTAAGAGGAGAAAATGATGAGAAGGGGGAGAAATATGGGAAAGAACAGAGAGAAACATGGGTTTGCAGATGAACAGGACAGCACAGTGAAAAATACGAAATAGCTTAAAAACTAGAAGGAACTAGAAGATGCTCCAGAAGAAGAAGTTGTAGAGAACTTAAAAATAAAGAACTTTGATGAAGAGTGCATGAACTGAAAACGAACTTACAAGGGAGAACTCGGAGGCCTAAGGTTGGGAGAGAAATTGCCAAAAGAAGAACACCATTCTCCTTCTTGTCATGGGCTATTTATAGGAAAAGTTGGGTAGATGGAGGGTGGAGATTGTATCAAAGGAGATGGATGGATGGGATTTAAGTAGAATATGATGCATGGGGAAGAGAAAAAGTAGGTGAGTACACCCTCCTTGGGCTTTGGACAACCCTCTTCCCAAGACTCATCATTCCTCTCCTTTATTTCAAACTTTGAATTCAATTCTCCCTCCAACCGAAATATGTGTTTCTTTTACTCAATTTCAAACTTTTAGAATTTCTTTTCCCTCCAATCAAAATATGTACTTTTGACTTGGTCAACATGGTGGTGATAGTTTTTCCCCCGGCTTCTTTTGTAATTGCCTTCGGTGTCCTACACACATAATTACACTTTAGTCCATAAAAATTACCACAATGTGCACATAAATCTTTAATGCTCATGATTATGCAATGGAGAATTAATGCTCATGGCCCTCAACTTTAATTTATTATTAAATAAGATAATCGAATTAATCAATTTCCGTGAAAGCTCTAATTTAAATGCGGAGTTGAGGTTAACTATGAAATATACATAATTACCTAATTATATGCACATAAAATGGTGTATATGCAATGAATTGTCATAAGAAATGGACACTTATCACACCCCCCAATTTACTCATTGCTAGTCCCTTAGCAATGTAAACAATTAGAAAATTAGGACTAGCAAACACTCATGTGTCACAATTCATGGCAAGAACATTATGCGTAATGATTTAGACTTTGGAGTATTACAAGTTCAAGTAGAATATATTCGGTACAAATTTCATCAGTCCATGTGTTTAGATCTTCCCCCAAGATACACTCAAAATTAAATATCTCTTTGTGTATGAGTGATATAACTTGACTAATGACTACCAAACAGTCTAGATGAATGAGTCTTCTACCTTTCACTTAAAGATGATTTTTAATTCTGCCCACATCTTGAATTAAGCTTCTCGAATTACAGGTAGCTTCACTCTGCCTGTTTATTCTCTTTTTTTTTTTGACACACGGTGCTGCACATCCCTTTGCCGTTTGACGCGAACCTCAACTCTTGCCTTAGGAGAAGCAGGCCCGGTTACTAAGTTCAGGGGCATTTTCCATGTTTTTTTTTTTGGCAGGTAGCTTTTTCCTCACGATTACTTTCACCGAATGGGCATAATATTCATCATCACCTAAGTGTCCAGCAAAATTCTCATCATCTTAATGTTTGTCATCCACCAATCTTGTTATTGTGCAATTGTGTGCAAGTTCAATAGAATTTTCAAGTGTATTCTGAGGAAAAGGCTAAAGACATAACCAATTAATTCATCCCTTTAACTTGCAACTTTCACGAGTAAGACTCTAAGTCCTATCATTTTAAGAAAAGTTTCTCATCATGAAATATGAACATGAAACACTTGTTAGAGATGTGATGAAATGTTGCAATTATTTTGAGAAAATTACAGCTCAAGCTACCCCCCAACTTAGGTGACATTGTCCCTAATGACATGAATAAGATATAAGGCCATAAAAAGTAGAGGGAAGGATAGATACGACCTGAGAGAGAGAGATGCCGTCGTCAAAGAAATATTGCTCCATGCTCCATGCTGCGTAAATAAAAGAAGAAAATCAATCACAATTTTTTTTTTTGAAAAGAGACAGGATAATTGGGTTGCCTCCCAAGAAGCGCTAAGTTTAACGTCTTTAGCCAGACGCAATGTAGCTCACAATGGGTCACTCAGCCTGAGAGAGTCCTCCTGCAGCATTGGAAGATTTTCAATGTAAGGTTTCAAACGTTGACCATTGACAGTGAAAGTTTGACCAGTTTTAGGATCAAGAATTGTTATTGCACCATGGTCAAATATTTTAACTATCACATATGGTCCATCCCATCGGGATTTCAATTTGCCAGGGAATAATCGCAGTCTAGAGTTAAAAAGCCAGACCTTTTGGTTGATTTGAAAAGTTTTTCGTGAAATGTGTTTATCATGGAATGCTTTAGTCTGGGCTTTATAAATCCTAGAGTTCTCATAGGCCTCATTGCGAAGTTCCTCTAACTCATTCAGTTGAAGGGCTCTATGAGAACTAGCCTGTGCTGAATCAAGATTGAATTGCTTGATTGCCCAATAGGCCCTATGTTCCAATTCGACTGGTAAATGACATGGCTTTCCAAAAATGAGCCTATAAGGGGACATGCCAATGGGAGTTTTGTAGGCGGTCCGATAGGCCCATAAAGCATCATCTAATCTTTCTGACCAATCTTTCCTATCAGGCCTAACAGACTTTTGCAAAATGTTCTTGATCTCCCTATTAGAAATCTCCACCTGGCCACTAGTCTGGGGATGGTAGGGGGTAGCAATCTTATGTGTTATCCCATACTTCCTAAGCAAAGTCCGGAATTGAGAATGGATGAAATGTGAACCCCCATCACTAATGATAGCCCTAGGACACCCAAACCGAGAGAAAATGTTCTTACGAACAAATTTCATGACAATTTTGTGATCATTAGTCCTTGTGGCTATAGCTTCTATCCACTTAGACACGTAATCCACCGCCACCAAAATGTACTCATAACCAAAAGATGGTGGAAACGGTCCCATGAAGTCAATTCCCCATACATCAAAAATTTCCACAACCAGGATAGGGTTTAAAGGCATCATGTCCCTGCGTGACATGTTTCCTACAGCCTGACAGCGCTCACAAGATTTGTAAAATATGAATGCATCTTTGAATAATGTTGGCCAGTAGAACCCACTCTGCAAAACCTTGGCTGCTGTTTTCTTACCTGAAAAATGTCCCCCACAAGATAAGGTGTGACAAAATGTCAGAATGCTATGTTGCTCACTCTCAGGGACACACCTCCGAATGATTTGGTCTGGTCCTAAATGGAATAGCTCAGGGTCTTCCCAAAAGAAGTACTTGAGTTTAGCAAAGAAACGATCTTTTTCTTGTTTGGACCAACCTTCAGGAATTTTTTTCACAACTAAGTAATTTACAATGTGCGCATACCATGGGGGTGAAATGTGGCATACACTAAGGAGATGCTCATCTGGAAATGAGTCCTGTAAGGGTGTGGTGTCTGATGTTATAATTCGGGACAAGTGATCTGCAACAACATTTTCACTTCCTTTTTTATCCCGAATTTCCAAATCGAACTCCTGTAGTAAAAGGATCCATCTAATCAACCTTGGTTTGGCATCTTTTTTAGACAGCAGATGTCTAAGGGCTGAGTGGTCAGAAAACACAATGACTTTGGCCCCTAGCAGATAGGATCGAAACTTTTCAAGAGCAAAGACAACGGCAAGTAACTCCTTTTCTGTTGTGGTGTACCTAAGTTGGGCATCAGCGAGTGTGCGGCTCGCATAGTAAATCACCACAGGCTTTTTGTCTACCCTTTGTCCCAAAACATCACCTAAAGCATAATTTGAGGCATCACACATAATTTCAAAAGGCAATGACCAATTGGGAGTTTGCAATATTGGGGCATCGGTCAACGCCATTTTCAACGATTCAAAAGCCTCAAGACATGATAGGTCAAGATGGAATGGGACTTCTTTAGCCAACAGATTAGTGAGAGGCCTAGAAACTTTGGAGAAGTCTTGGATGAACCGGCGATAGAAGCCAGCATGACCCAGGAATGATCGGATTTGTTTTACTGAGGTGGGTGGTGGTAGTTTGGAAATGAGCTCAACCTTGGCTTTATCTACCTCAATTCCTCTTGCCGACACTATATGTCCCAGAACAATGCCTTCTTTAACCATGAAATGACTCTTTTCCCAACTGAGGATAAGATTAGTGTCAATGCATCTCTTCATTACTTTGGCTAAGTGATCAAGGTAGGAATCAAATGTGTCCCCAAAAATGGAGAAATCATCCATGAAAACTTCTAAAAAGTTGCCCACCATGTCAGAAAAAATTGCTAACATGCATCTCTGAAATGTTGCAGGCGCATTACATAATCCAAAGGGCATTCTCCGAAAAGCAAATGTTCTGTAGGGACATGTAAATGTGGTTTTTTCTTGATCTTCTGGGTAGATAGCCACTTGATTGTACCCAGAATACCCATCTAGAAAACAGAAGTATTTTTGCCCTGCTAATTTTTCCAAAATTTGGTCAATGAATGGGAGGGGAAAATGGTCCTTCTTTGTCATGGAGTTGAGCTTCCTATAATCAATGCAGACCCTCCATCCCGTGGTCAACCTAGTAGGTATCAACTCTTCTTGATCATTGGCGATCACAGTCAGTCCTGATTTCTTTGGGACTATTTGGGTTGGACTTACCCACTCACTATCAGAAATTGGGTAGATGATACCGGCATCTAGCCACTTGACCACCTCATTTTTGACCACCTCCTTCATGTGTGGATTTAATCTCCTCTGCATGTCTCTACTCGGTTTTGCATTCTCCTCCATATAAATATGGTGCTGACAAATGGATGGACTAATCCCTTTAAGATCAGCGACAGACCAACCTATAGCCCCCTTATGAGATTTAAGGACCTCAACTAGTTTCTCCTCATGGTTAGGTTCAAGGTCACTTGCTATGATGACTGGCAAGGTTTGGTCTGGGCCTAGGAATGCATACTTAAGGGAGGCTGGCAATGGTTTTAGTTCAACCTGAGGAGGGGATTGCAAAGAGGGCAGAGCTGGTTCAGATTTAAGCTGAGGCAAAGGTTCAACTGGGGGCCATGTCCTAAGTTGAGTTGACAAGATGTCAACTTCCTCTCTCATTCCAGTCCTACTGTCCCTTTCAATCTCCAATAATTCCTCAATGGTGTCAACAGCATAGCAATCTCCTTTTTGATCATGAAATTTGGATGCCTTAAAAATGTTGATGCTGACTTTCTGGTCCCCAAAAGATATGTCCATAATTCCTGAAGCACAGTCTATATTAGCCCTGGCCGTGGCTAAAAATGGTCTACCCAAAATGATAGGAGTATGCTTGATTTCTTGGGGAGAAACCATGTCCAAAATAAGAAAGTCAGCAGGGAAGTAGCACTCATTCACTTTAACAATGACATCCTCAATAAGGCCCTTTGGAGTCTTGATTGATCTATCGGCGAGCTGAAGAATAATGGGAGTAGGCTTGAGCTCACCGATGTCAAACTGCTCATAGATGGAGGTAGGGAGTAAATTCACACTAGCTCCTAAATCAAGGAGAGCCTTATCAAATGTCACACCCCCAATGTTGCAAGAGATAAGGGGTGCTCCAGGATCTTTTAACTTTCTTGGAAGTTGGTTGAGGACCACAGCACTAACGTTCTCCGGGAGTCGAACCTTTTCCGGGGTCACTCGTGGGTCCCGCCTTGGAGTGCACATTTCTTTTAAGAATCTAGCATAGGCCGGGACATGTTTGATGGCATCGAGGAGAGGGATGTTGATGTGTACTTGTTTGAAGAGCTCCATCATCTCCTCATTATGGGCTGGTTGTTTCTTTTTGGGCTTTAAGGCATTGGGAAATGGCACTGTAGGTTGGTAAGTGCTGGGCCCTTCCTCTATTTTCCTCTTTCCCTTGACATCCTCTTCCTGGCTGGGCTCCTCCTCACTATCAGAAGATATGTCAGGGGCCTGGACTGATGAACTAGGAGTGGACCCCTGAGGATCTTTGAGGACTTTACCACTTCTTAAGGTCGAAATTGCTTTTGCATTTTCGAGTTGTGGGCCTTTTTGTGGTATTTGGCCTGATGGGTGCTGGAGGAGAGGAGGAATTGGCTGGTTAATGGGGAAGTTCGGTTGTGGGAAGCCCGGAGGATTATTTCGTGGGTTGGCAATGGGCTGACTTGGCAATTGGCCCACTTCCCTTCTCATGGTGGCTTCAGCCAATTGGCCCAATTGAGTCTCCAACTTAGAGATGGTTTGCTGGTGGGCTTGGAGGGTATGTTGGAAAGATTGACTTTGGGCTTGAATAGTTTGTTGGAAGGATTGATTTTGGGCCAGAATTAGTTGTTGTAACTGATGGAATCTATCATCAGTTTGGGAGTCCTGGTGGTGTTGCGGAGGAGGTTGATAGATTTGGTGGGAATTGGAAGATTGCCCGTAATTGGGCTGAGGAGGTTGGTATGGGACCTGACCCTGGTTAAATCGGGGAAGTGGTTGTTGGGCTTGCGGTCCCCGACCATAAGCATTTCCTTGGAATGGTGGTTGTGCTTGAAATTGGTGTTGGATGGGTGGTTTGTGAGTTTGAGACGTAGAGGGGATGGTGGGCTGATTGGGAGATTGTTGATTTCTCCAATTGAAATTGGGGTGATTCCTCCAACCCGGATTATAGGTGTTAGAAAATGGGTCATAGTTGGGCTTAGAGAATCCCTGGGCTGCTTGGACTTGCTCCTGTATAAAAGGTGGTAACTGGGCTGCTGTTGGGCAATCGGACACATGATGGTCCGGGCTAGCACATAAAGCACACACCTCATGGTGTGTTGGGTCCGAGTATGAGTTGGACGTAGGTAAGAAGGTGGTTTCTTGTTTGTTTTGAGCCAGGAGCTGGTCTAACTTGTGGGCTAGCATATCAACATGTTCTAGCTTTTGGGCCATGATGTCCACCTTGTCTAATTTTTGATGGATGAAATTTACATCCACCCTAGCTTCAGGTTCCACCCGATACATCCCGGCCCGTTTAGAGGGCCCAATGGTTCTCTCATATGAGGATAAGGAAGCATGGTTGATTGAATTCTCGCTCAACATTTCAAATAAGGCATAGGCCTCATCCTCACTCTTGCTCATAAAGGCCCCACCACATGATGCATCAATAATCTGCCTAACTTGATCATCTAGGCCCTCATAGAAAGCTTGCACTATTTGCCATTTGGAGAGCCCATGATGTGGACATTTTCTGAGGAGTTCCTTTAATCTCTCCCATGATTCATGTATTTGTTCATTTGGGAGTTGCGCGAATCCTGTGATTGCACGTCTCATGGTGTTGGTTCTACCGATGGGGTAGAATTTCTTAAGGAACTCATGTTGCATATCTGCCCATGTGCCAATAGGTTTCCCTAAGGTCCCTAGCCAGTATTTGGCTTTGTCCTTAAGTGAGAAAGAGAATAAGGTCAGGCGGAGAGCATCATCTGTGAAATTTTGAATTTTCACAGTGGAACAAATTTCTAGAAATTCATCCAGATGTTTATAGGGATCTTCATTGGTCTTCCCATAAAAGGATGGGAGCATCTGAATGGTGCTAGATTTGATCTCATAGTGCAAAGCAGGGACATTAGGCAGTTGGATACAAGTGGATGGCTGATAATTCGAAGGAATGAAATATTCCTTCATCTGTTTGGGCACCTCTAATTGGTGTTGTTCAGCCATAGGTTGGGTTTGATTTTGAGCCGGATTAAAAATGAATCGCTCAATCTCACTAATGGGCTCAACTAAGTCAAGGTGTTGAGATCTTCTCCATTGCATAAACCAAGGTTAAAGATGAGAGATGAGAGAATCGTTTTATGATGTATATATATTTTTTTAATTTTTTTTTGTTTTGACTCAAATAAGGACGAAGAGAGATAAGAGGATATTTTTTTCTTATTTTCATTTTCATTTTTTTTTATTTTTTTTATGCAAACACAAACAAGTTATCACACAAATTACTTAATGCCCTAGATGTGACCTAGACCTACAAATTGGGTTTCACAAAATGGCTAACGTGAAACTTAAGTTCACCCTCAATATTTCCACCGGCCAGGTAAGGGGTGGGGTAGTGGGAGGTTCTCCCTAATTTCGTAGGGACCTAATTATGCCAAACCACTAGCCCGCTTAAGGCGTTTGCCGTCCGACCGTCTTGCCTTAGGCACCAGTTTTCATAAGAGGGTAAGCTCAAATAACACAAGAACCACAGTGTGAACTTAGGGCCAATGTCTACTGAATTTTATTTGTGGTCTAGGTGATGCAAAGATGCAAGAGAATTATGATTTGTGGGCTAAGGAAGGGTGATGAAATCCCCACCTTATCTTGCTTATGGGTGTTGCCCTTAAGATATTTTGAAATGATATGCAACAAAGCAAGTTCAAACAAGGGGTTCTATGCAAGAATGAAAATGCATGAGCATGCTTTTGGAAAAGTTAGAGTACTCACCTTGCCTCCCGCAATCTTCAACAATGTAATTAACAACAATTAGACAATAAAGAAAAGAGCTTCTATCCTAAATGATACATGACTTAAAACATGAAAGTGTGATTTCTACTCTTGCAATGAAGATTTTTATTGAAGTTCAAGTGATGTTTTTTTTATGATTTTATTTAGTGAACCTATCTAACCACAAGATATAAAATGTAGAGAAATGAAATTAAAATGAAGGAGGAAAAATTAGGATACTTACTTGAAAAGCGTTCCCCCGTTCTTTTTTTTTTTCAAAATCAATGACAAAAAGACTAAGGAAAAGGTGGAGACTTACCTCTGAATTTTTTTTTTGAATTTTCAAGTTGCTTCTCTTTTTTCTTTTTTTTTCTGTAAAAATAAGAAAAGAGAACTTTATTAGTACACTATATACATAAGGAAAACAAAGTTCTTAAGTCAAAAATCACCATTCCTCCCCGGCAACGGCGCCAAAAATTGATAACGCGAAAGTTCGTCGTTTAAACCACGCGTATAACAATCTTAAAACCGCACTCACACAAAATGATCAAAAGAGAATGTAGTACTATGGCAAGCACGGGTCGAATCCACAAGGAAGAAGAGATTTTTAAAGTTAAAAACTTTGGACTCCTTTGGAAAATAGTTGTGATTTGATTGATTGAAGAAAATAGTAAAATGAAGAACAAATCAAACACTTAATTAAAAACACCTATGATTATGAGTCTATGCCATGGGAAATAATTGCATAACATTGAGAAGAAGAGGTAGAAAAAGTAGGAAGAGAGGGAAGATGAACAAACTCTAGATCAAATGAACACTTCTTTCATTAACATAAAGAAACGATTACATGAAGTGCAAGACGAGCTTACAATAAAGATGTGACGAGATTACAATGAAGTAAAATGAAACTAAAGCAATTGCAACAAGAGGAGCCTGAGATGTGAAGATGGTAGCCGCAATGGTGATGACGGCGCCGTCCTCTCTTGGCCTTGGATCACGAACCACCTTGTGGAAGATGTCGTCTACACCGGGAGGAAGTCGCCTTTGTCGTTGAAGCTGCCTTTGGAGGATGAATAACTTTGAACTCAAGAGGAATTAGGGGATGCCCAAGAAGAAGAAGTTGAAGATGAGGGAGAGAGAAAGAACTTTAATGAAGAACTCAGATATAAAAGAAGAGAATAAGGGCTTCAAAATGGAGACATAACCGAAGCTAGCACCTCGGATGAACAGTAAAAACACAGGACAACACCTTGAAAAAGAGATTATAACTTAAAACTAGTAGAGAATTAGAAGATGGTGTAGAAGAAGAAGTTGTAGAACATTTAAAAACAAAGGACTTTCATGAAGACAGTAAGAGGAGAAAATGATGAGAAGGGGGAGAAATATGGGAAAGAACAGAGAGAAACATGGGTTTGCAGATGAATAGGACAGCACAGTGAAAAATACGAAATAGCTTAAGAACTAGAAGGAACTAGAAGATGCTCTAGAAGAAGAAGTTGTAGAGAACTTAAAAACAAAGAACTTTGATGAAGAGTGCATGAACTGAAAACGAACTTACAAGGGAGAACTCGGAGGCCTAAGGTTGGGAGAGAAATTGCCAAAAGAAGAACACCATTCTCCTTCTTGTCATGGGCTATTTATAGGAAAAGTTGGGTAGATGGAGGGTGGAGATTGTATCAAAGGAGATGGATGGATGAGATTTAAGTAGAATATGATGCATGGGGAAGAGAAAAAGTAGGTGAGTACACCCTCCTTGGGCTTTGGACAACCCTCTTCCCAAGACTCATCATTCCTCTCCTTTATTTCAAACTTTGAATTCAATTCTCCCTCCAACCGAAATATGTGTTTCTTTTACTCAATTTCAAACTTTTAGAATTTCTTTTCCCTCCAATCAAAATATGTACTTTTGACTTGGTCAACATGGTGGTGATAGTTTTGCCCCCGGCTTCTTTTGTAATTACCTTCGGTGTCCTACACACACATAATTACACTTTAGTCCATAAAAATTACCACAATGTACACATAAATCTTTAATGCTCATGATTATGTAATGGAGAATTAATGCTCATGGCCCTCAACTTTAATTTATTATTAAATAAGATAATCAAATTAATCAATTTTCGTGAAAGCTCTAATTTAAATGCGGAGTTGAGGTTAACTATGAAATATACATAATTACCTAATTATATGCACATAAAATGGTGTATATGCAATGAATTGTCATAAGAAATGGACACTTATCAAGAGCTTCCACGATCCAGCAGAAGAAAAGAAAAAGAGAAAGAGAGAAAAGGAGAACAGAGATCGAGGGAAGAAGAGAAGTGTAGCAGAGAAGAAAAAGAAAGAGAGAGAGTGAAGAAAGAGAGTGAGATCGAGGGAGATCTGTTCTTGATGGACTGTGGATCAAATCTAGGCCATCCAGCTCTTTAAGAGCCACATTGTGCTTCATGGCTTACAGCTTTCCGATTGCTGTCTTGTTCTATTTTCTGTTTTCTATTTTACATCTTTGTTCAAGCTGTTAGTCAGCGGATTGCAGAGGTGCTGCCTCTGGACGGCTAAGCTGTATAGCCCAGCGGTTTGCAGTGGAGGATTCCACTGGACAGCAAGCTGTGTTGCTCAGCGGGGCAAGGAGGATTCCTCGGACGGTAAGCTGTGTTGCCCAACGGTTGTAAGGCAAGCTGTGATGCCCAGCTGTTCAAGCTGTGAGTCAGCGGAATCCACACTCAGGTTGAGTGTGGGGTGGATGTAGGTCTGCAGGACCGAACCACCTAAAAACCCCTCTTGCATTGTGGTTTGATTGCTTATGATTTGCTTCCGCTAGATGTTTGCATAGGGGCGCTCCAAGTGTTTGATCACAGGTTCTTTAGAGTGTTTTAATTTGTCAAGAGAGCGAAATTCTAGTTGAGCTTTATCTTGTTAGCATTCTAGTTGTTAATTAGGCGAAATTTTTATAGGCTATATTCATTCACCCCCCCTCTGAATACTACACCGAACTCAACAATTGGTATCAGAGCGGGTCTCTGATCTATCAGATCTAACAATCTGCAGAGGATCCTGCTGATTTGTTTGGTGCATCTCAGAGTGTGGTTTCTGTGTTCGTTGTTTAGTCTCACCGACTTAGTGCCTTGTCTTGTTCATCTGGTCTCGGTGCTTCAGTTTGTTCTGAGCTTTCAGATTATTTGCAATGGAGCCAATCATGCTGAAGGCTAGCTCCAGCAATGCAAACAGATCCAGCCACAGTGGATCATCAAGCGAGAAAAGTAGCCTCTCGCGGTCTGAAATTGATGGAGACCACATTGGAATGGTGATCAGTGATTTCAGGAAATTTCTGAGAAAAAGAGAAGGAAAGCTTGATGGTGGCAAAAAGCAAACAAGGTATAATTCTAATCCTGCTAAGAATATTGACGTTAACATCTGCTACAAATGCAGGAAGGCTGGCCACACAAAGGCTGACTGTCCGAAATTCTCGAAACTCAAAGGGAACACCTCGGACAGTGCTGAAGAAGGAGAAAAGTCAATATGCTTAATGGCCAATTGGGGAAGTGATGATGAGGAAACCTCATCTCAGGTAAGCTCCGAATCAGATGGATACACTTTTGATGAATTGATAGTAATGTATGAAGATTTGTTCAAAGTGTCCAAGAAATTAAAATATGAAAATAGAAGGTTGAAAAAGAGATGTGAACAGATTAACTCTAATGTTCCCTGCGAAAACTGTCAAAGACTAAAAACATCTCAAGATATGTGCTTAGCTGATCTGAATATGAGTAAGGAACAAATCTCTTTATTGGAAAATAAAAATGAAGAATTGAGGTTGCAAAATTCTGCCATGTCTGAGAGACTCTTAATGCTTGAAAAAGGGAAGAATTCAGTTGAAAATGAATGTGAGAGAGTGAGCACATTGATAGAAGAGATTAATAGCTACAAAGCCATTAATGTCTTACTCAATGAAAAGATCACAGATTCTGAAATGCTCATTTCTTCTCTCAAAAATGAAATCACTGAACTGAACAATTCCCTGTCTGAGTCACTTAAGAATAAAGAAAATCCGAAGGATGCTTTTAAGTAGAAAGTCCTTGATGGAGGTAGTAAGCAGGAAGAGAGAAAAAGACTGTATACAACATTTGTGCGTGGCTCTGAGTTAGCTAGCACTTCAGCTTTTTCTTTAAGTGTGCATGCTAATCAGGAAAATAAGGAAACGAAGGAGAAAAGAAAAGTTTTGAAAAAGAATGATAATAATCAGCATGCTAAGAAAGTTCAGGCCAACAAATCTGGTGTCAAAAATGTAAAATGCTTTTACTGTGGTAAGTTTGGTCATGAAATTACTGATTATTTTGTCATGAGAAATGATGATTTGAAACCTAATAGAATTCATGCTAGGAGTTCTAAAATGAAGAAACATTCTCATGAACAAAAGAGAAGAATAAAATGTTTTTACTGTCACAAAGAAGGTCATATCATGCATGAATGCAAATTACTGAAATATGATGACCTTTCTGCTAGAAAAATGCATGATAAATTGTTCCATGCTAAAAATTATGCATCTCATAAAAAGAACATTCAATGTTTTCATTGTGGCAAATTGGGCCACATGGTTGAAAATTGTTGGCATGCTCGGGGAAAAAAATCTAACTCTGAATTTATTAAATTCCCTGTAAACAGAAATGGTTTTGGTTACAATAAATTCCTTGTAAACAATGCCTCTCATGGAAATATTCTTGTTTCAAAAGTTCAGCATATTGCATGCTTTAACTGTGGAAAGCCAGGTCACAGGGCTGTAACCTGTTGGCTGGCAGGATACCAAAGTCAGACTGGTTTTAGTAAACAGAATTTCAATTCTGCTAACAAAAATTTCCATGCATATGCATTTAGAACTCCTGCTCATAGGAATGTGCACAAAATAAAATTCAGAACTGCTGCATCATGCCACTACGGTGGTCAGATAGGTCATTCAATGAATGATTGTCATGTGATGAGAATTGATGACCTTCACGCACAGAAGTTGGCTACCATACCTGCTAGGAATGTCACTGTTAATTCAGGACCCAAGACTGCTTGGGTCCCTGCAAGATCATATTGATTGATATGTTACAGGTGTGCCTTGGTGGGAGAAATAAAAGGGGTTAACCAAGGCACTCAAGGATGAAAACCCCATGATAGCACAATTCAGGTGAGTTCCAAAACTCCATGCTTAAATTCCATTATCTGAAATTGTGAGCATGAAAATTGTGAGTTTCATATTGATTTGCTTGATTGATTGTTGATGATCTCTTCATGTCTAGCTGATCAGTCTGCATTCCAGACTCAGCTACTGAGTTTTACCTTGCATATATCTGATACTCTTCTCTCACTGATTATTGCACTGTGTAAATGGACTGCATGCTTGTTGTTGAATGCATAACTTGCTGATTGTGAATAGTTCTTCAGTGTATAGAGTCATTGCATGTGTCTAATGTCTGCATACATCATTTGCATGACTGTCAATGAAATTGTTCAATGCATGTAGGACGGCTTTATGTTGCATTGTCATGCTTGACCATCATAGTATATTAAATGGAACAGTGCCGAAGGGCATATGGACTATGTCTGGATGCTACTGGCATGTGTGAGGTGGTCCTTGGACCAAGTCCTTCGCCCTGTACCATGGGTCTAGTTTTCATTTAGTGCAATGTACTGAATTTCATAAAATTTGAAAAATCTGAAAATTTGAAATGAAAATGATGCATTTGATAAATTATCTCTCTGATTGAACAAAGCTTTTATTCTTCGTGAGCATATTCTAAAATCATGAGCAGTTCATTAATTGTATTTCATGCACTTTGTCAGGGGGAGTTTGACTAATGTTGCATATGAAGTGTAGTGGAGTTGAAAAACCTGAAAAGAAATGTAATTGCATCTAGACAGGGGGAGCACTTAGAATTGGTGTTTTGTTTGTCACATCTTGAACACCTCTTGCCTAAAAATTGATCAACTCTCATCTGATGTCATATTTCTCTCTCTTGAAAAAGGATTCTGCCTTCTATTTGTTGAGCTGTTAAAGAAGAGTTTCTTTCAACTCCCTTCATGATACTATATGTCTAAATTCCAGCCTATACTCACCTTTCACACTCCTCTCAGCTGGTGTGACTGAATTGGCTCTACTATTGATTTGTTGGTCAGCTAAACTTATTTTTCTGATCTGAGGAACTTAAGCTGCATGTCATGCAATTCAGTCTGAGAACATTGTAGAAATTTCTATCATATAGGTTTAAGAATTATCACTGAATCAGACTGATATAAGATTAATGTATTGTCAGATTTGTAGTTAAATGAATTGAAAATATCTGAATGATAAGGTTTAATAAACTTTAACCACATGTTTCATGTAAACCTTAGACTCTCTCATCAGATATCTAAAAATTTGAATTCAGGGCTTCTTTGGCTAAGATGCATATAATGTGTACTGTTGTTAAACATTAATTTGAAAATGTTGACTAAATGAAGAAATTGTGAATTCAGAGCAATGACTCGGTCTCTGAGAAACTGAGTTCTTTATCAATGAAATAAAGTAACTCATGTCATGAGGTGCCATAGTTATCTCTGATAAAAATTTAGTGAAACAAAACCTGACGGAGCAATAGCTTATCTGTGTTGAGTAGCTGGGGAGTCTGGCCTCTGATAAAGGTGTCTTCTCATGTAAAAAGACACTCATATTGCTAACTCTGCTCTCAAAGTGAGAGGCAATGACAGTTATCACACTGAGTAACTGGGTCACTTCAACTAAGACTTGTTGTGCCTCATGTAAAAAGGTATTGATAAACTTAAATTGCTCAGGAAAAATATAATGTGCTTCAAATGAAATTATCTTGAAAAATCTGTCAACTCATGTTCTTGAAAAGTGTTTAACTTCTATACTAATCTGTGTATCCTTCAAAGGTGCTATTGAGATCATATGTGTAAGATAAAAGATGATTGATTTGGGGTGTTATCTGAATATTTGGTTCACCTTTATTAAAACTTGGATTCAGATATGAGTATTGAGTTTAATTTGACAAATTTGGTATACTTCAAAATTAAATCAGATTGGTTAAGTTGCCACTTCATAACCCTTTATGATAGAAGAGTCTACATCTTTTAAGACTTATTGAAGTGATGTATGCATTAAAATCCCTCATGATCAGATTTTCCAGATAGCCTGATCAGATTCAGTCTGATTATTCATTGAGATGTCTTGTGATGATTGTTGTCTATTATTGCCCTTCTATCAACAATCACTTTACTCTCCACACTGTTGGAATCTTCCACCTTGTTCTGCAATAAGTTCTGATTATGTGGTCTTTTCACCAGAATTCAGATTCTTTGTAAAGGCAGAATTCAGATTGATTTATTGGATAACCTGAATCCATTCCTGTGCTTCAGGGGGAGTTATGGTTTCTTTGCATCTAGGGGAGAGTAGTTAATCTTGCATGCTGATAGGGGGAGTGATGTTTCATTGTCATAAGTGTCTTTGTGTGCTGCATTGTGTCTCTCAAACCATTCCCTTTCTTTTTGATTATGTCAAAGGGGGAGAATAGTTTGATGAGTCAGTGTGACTCATTATGTTGTCATCATCAAAAAGGGGGAGATTGTTGTGTCCCTTGTGGTTTGATGAATGTGGTGTTTTAATGATAGCAACACGAATGAGTCACCATTTTTGTTTTGCTAATAGCTTGACATTGAATCATAACAATCTGAATGCATATAACTGATATATTCTGTGGAGAATGCATGAGAGTGCATAAAGTGTTTTGTGCTTGAATTAAGATCGGTGCATTGCTTCCTCTTTGTGTTCTATGCATTTCGCAAGTCATGCAGCGTCAACGCAGCAAGTGTGTCTCATGCATCATGCGTCGACGCCCCCAGATTGCTCATATAACTTGCATATCTATACACTGCATAACGAGCCCAAAAGTCTGTACATCGCAGTTGTGTCAAAGTCTGTACAGCCGCTTGTTTGCCAAAGTCTATACAGCCTCTGTATGTTCTATGCATTTCGCAAGTCATGCAGCGTCAACGCAGCAAGTGTGTCTCATGCATCATGCGTCGACGCCCCCAGACTTCAAAGTCTGTACATTGGCCTTTTCCTTCAAAGTCTGTACAGCCTTTCATATGAAAGTCCATACATCGCCCTTGGAGTCCAAAGTCTATACATCATGTTTTGACTAAGTCTGTACAGCCATTTACATAGTGAAGTCTACACATTCGTTTGCATTGCATGAAGTCCATACAGTGGATAAAGTCTGTACACTGTCCATGTTTCATACAGCGTCAACTCAGTGTTTCATGTAGCGTCAACTCTACAAGTGTTTACATTGCTTGGCAAAGTCTGTACACTGCATTCGCCTTCACAAGTCTGCACATCACTTTTGACGAAGGGCATTGAAGTCTATACACTGGCCTTGAGCTGAAGTCTAGACATTGCTTCAGGCTGAGCAAGTATATACATTGCATGTTCTTTTAATAAAGTCCATACACTGAGCAAGTATATACATTGTCTGCCTGTCGATTGAAGAGTCTATACATTGCATTTGTTCATGGCTGAAAGTCTATACATTGTGTGTCTTGTTCAGCTAAGTATATACATTGGACGAGTATCATGAAGTATGTACATCGTGCATCAGTTCTAAAGTCTATACACTGTCTTTAGATGATGACAACAATGAAGAACAGGGTCGACGCTGGGAGTTCAATGCGTCCACACTTCAGTTGAAGAGGATTTCAGAGCTTCACCTGGCTGCGTCAACTCCATGCTACAGCAGCGTCGACGCAGTAGTTAATGAGGCAGAGTCCATAGCTCACTGGAATACTGTAGTGCGTCAACGCCATTGCAAGACAGCGTCCATGCAGCAATTGAGTCTGATATACATTCAGCTCTGGAACACCACTGCGTCAACGCTATGGATTAGCAGCGTCGACGCAGCACGGTTATCTGCCGAAGACCTTGATCACTGGATCACCGATGCGTCAACGCAGCAGTGGAGCAGCATCGACGCAACTATCAATAGGGCTAGGCTGGTTGCTCACTGGAACGCATCAATGCGTCAACGCCACAGGTTGGAAGCGTCAACGCAGCAGACTTGAGCTTTGCTGATATAATATCTCTGAAGGCTGCGTCAACTCCTTGGAGCAAGTGGGTTGACGCCATCTAACTCCAGTTGCTGAGCGTACTGGTGCTAGGCACGTGATCCGAGGATAAGGACAGTGCCCAGATGAGGACACGTGTACTGACAGCCTGCTGGATGCTGCCACGTGGTCCGAATTCTTAGGGCGGGAACTGTGGAAGCCACACGCGCCCTGCTGCTGCTGCTGGTATATAATGGAGCCTTCGTCTTCAGATGGAGGTGGATCGTGATCGAAGCAGAGAGCAGAAGCTGAGAGAAGAAAAAGGGGAAAAGAAGAGAGAGCTTCCACGATCCAGCAGAAGAAAAGAAAAAGAGAAAGAGAGAAAAGGAGAACAGAGATCGAGAGAAGAAGAGAAGTGCAGCAGAGAAGAAAGAGAAAGAGGGAGAGAGTGAAGAAAGAGAGTGAGATCGAGGGAGATCTATTCTTGATGGACTGTGGATCAAATCCAGGCCATCCAGCTCTTTAAGAGCCACATTGTGCTTCATGGCTTACAGCTTTCCAATTGCTGTCTTGTTCTATTTTCTGTTTTCTATTTTACATCTTTGTTCAAGCTGTTAGTCAGCGGATTGTAGAGGTGCTACCTCTGGACGGCTAAGCTGTATAGCCCAGCGGTTTACAGTGGAGGATTCCACTGGACAGCAAGCTGTGTTGCTCAGCGGGGCGAGGAGGATTCCTCGGACGGTAAGCTGTGTTGCCTAGCGATTGTAAGGCAAGCTGTGATGCCCAGCTGTTCAAGCTGTGAGTCAGCGGAATCCACACTCGGGTTGAGTGTGGGGTGGATGTAGGTCTGCAGGACCGAACCACCTAAAAACCCCTCTTGCATTGTGGTTTGATTGCTTATGGTTTGCTTCCGCTAGATGTTTGCATAGGGGCGCTCGAAGTGTTTGATCACAGGTTCTTTAGAGTGTTTTAATTTGTCAAGAGAGTGAAATTCTAGTTGAGCTTTATCTTGTTAGCATTCTAGTTGTTAATTGGGCGAAATTTTTATAGGCTATATTCATTCACCCCCCCTCTGAATACTACACCGAACTCAACAGACTCAACTTATCGGCAAAAAATGGGTGTCAACAATGTCGAGTACATGCAAGTGGGAGATATTGCCGAGAGTTCAAACCAGGGGAGACTGGGTGTAGTTCGCTGCATCCTAACACACCCTCAGGAGGACGATTGGCGTCGAACCTCCATCTTCCAAACATACATTATGGTGAAATCCCAACCCTGCAAGGTGATTTTTGACAACGGGAGCTGTATCAATGCAGTCTCTTTAGACTTTGTCTCCCGTCTAGGTCTACCTACCCATCCTCATCCGAGGCCATACAACGTGGCTTGGGTTGACGACACGTCTATCCCAGTCACCACTACATGTGTCATTCCCATCCAATTCCAGTCCTACCAAGGATAGATTTTGTGCGATGTACTGCCTATGAAGGTCGGTAGCATCATTCTAGGACAACCGTGGATCTATGATGTAGACCTTACTACATTCGGTCGGTCCAATCAGTGTTCCTTCTCACACAATGGGAAGAAGATACAGCTGTACCCGGCACCCCCAAAGATGACTCCGGGAAAGAGTTCCACCTCCACCCCCACTGGAACGCCAAAGGTTCAAGAGAGTCCTCGAACTCCCACTGAAGGGAAACTTCTCATTCCCTCTCCTCCTGCACCTATCACACATGTTCCCAAGGCCCCTAAGGTTGGTTATGACCCAGTTAGGCGCCTTAACTTCATAGGTGTCCGTGAGCTGAATAGGGAGGTTGCCGAAGGTGCCCCTGTCTGGTCTGTTGTTGTCACCATCACTCCCGAGGAGTCCCGAGTCTCAGTCCCACCTGAAGTCCAGGCAATCCTACAGGACTTCCAGGACATCTTCCCTGAGGACTTACCCTCACAACTCCCTCCCATCCGTGATGTACAACACGCCATTGATCTTGTCCTTGGGTCCACCCTACCCAACCTTTCCCATTACCGATTGAACCCAAAGGAGCATGCTGAGCTCCAAAGAATTGTCGAGGACCTTATCCAAAAAAGTTTCCTCAGGGTGAGCAAGAGTCCATGTACTGTCCCTGCCTTGCTCACACCCAAGAAGGATGGCACCTGGCGGATGTGTGTTGACAGTCGCGCCATCAATAAGATCACTGTCAAGTATAGGTTTCCCATTCCCCGTCTTGATGACATGCTTGACATGATGAGTGCAGCAACCATCTTTTTCAAGATTGACTTGAAAAGTGGCTACCACCAGGTCCGGATTCGACCAGGGGATGAGTGGAAGACAGCCTTCAAAATAAAAGAAGGTCTGTATGAGTGGCTCGTCATGCCGTTTGGGCTATCCAATGCCCCCAGCACATTCATGCGGCTTATGACGGAGATCCTTCGACCCCTCATTGGTCACTTTGTTGTCTTCTACTTTGACGACATTCTCATCTATAGCCATAACCCTCAGGACCACATCCATCATTTGAGGGAAGTCTGCGAGACTTTGAAGAGAGAAACCCTGTTTACCAATCTCAAGAAATGTGAATTCATGACAGACCGGGTCGCTTTCCTTGGATTTGTGGTATCAAGTCAAGGAGTGTTTGTGGACCAATCCAAGGTCCAAGCCTTAGTAGAATGGTCAGAGCCCCAGAATGTCCATGACGTTCGAAGTTTCCATGGGCTAGCCACTTTCTACAGACGCTTCATTCAGGGTTTTAGCACTATTATGGCACCCATTACGGATTGTATCTGTAAGGGGAATTGGACCAAAGCCGCCTCCCAGGCTTTTCATGCCATAAAGGAGATCATGAATAAAGCCCCTATCCTCCGCCTGCCAGACTTTTCCAAAGTCTTCGAGATATCCTGTGATGCATCTGGTGTAAGAATAGGAGGAGTGCTCAGCCAGGAAAGCCACCCCGTGACTTATTTCAGTGAGAAGCTTTCTGATGCAAAGCTTCGTTACTCCACCTATGATAAGGAGTTCTATACCGTGGTCCAAGCCCTCAAACACTGGAGACATTATCTCTTACCTCAAGAGTTTGTCTTATATTCGGACCACGAGGCTCTGAAATTTTTTAGCTCTTAGAAGGGCTTGAACCCGAGGCATGGTCGATGGGTAGAATTCCTCCATTCTTTCACATTTGTCCTAAAACATAAGGCTAGATAAGAGAATAAGGTGGCCGACACCTTGAGTTGAAGGTCTCCCTTCTTTCCACTGTTCGGGTAGAGGTCACCGGATTTGACCGCATGAAGGAACTCTATGGAGAGTGTCCTGATTTTGACCCTGCCTACTCTGCTCTGTCTACTGGACCCTCGATAGCCTTTTCTGACTATCTACTCCAAGATGATTTTTTATTTCGAGGGTAGGAACTCTGTGTCCCGAGGACTTCTGTTCGGGACTTCCTGATTTGGGAAATACATGCTGGAGGTCTTGTTGGTCACTTTGGCCGCAACAAGACCATCCATTATGTGGAGGAGTATTTCTATTGGTCTGGCCTAAAGAAAGATGTGGCCAAGATTGTAGCCCAGTGTAGGACATGCACGATGGCCAAACAGGTCAAACAGAACACTGGTCTCTACACTCCTCTCCCCGTTCCTAATCGACCATGGGTTGATGTGAGTATGGATTTTATCCTTGGTTTACCTCGCACTGTTCACAAGCATGATTCCATCTTTGTTGTCGTTGATAGGTTCTCTAAGATGGCCCACTTTATTGCATGTTCCAAAATATCTTATGCATCTAGGGTAGCCCACTTGTTCTTCGATGAAGTCGTGCGTCTGCATGGTCTCCCCGAAACCATCGTGTCTGACCGAGATGTCCGGTTCACTAGTTACTTCTGGAAGACACTTTGGCACCTAGTTGGCACCAAACTCAAATTCTCCATTGCCTATCACCCACAAACCGATGGGAAAATAGAGGTCATCAATAGGAGTTTAGGGAATCTCTTGAGGTGTCTTGTAGGGGAACATTCTGGCACTTGGGATCTTCTCTTGCCTAGAGCTGAATTTGCATACAACAGTTCGGTCAATCGGTCCATAGGTATGAGTCCCTTTGAGGTCGTGCATGGCTAAAAACCTCAAAAACCTGTGGATCTCATTCCCCTTCCCCTCGAGTCTAGAATGTCCAAGTCAGCTGAGAAGTTTGCACAGCATGTCAAGAGTCTGCATGAGTCGATTAGCAAGCAAATCAACCTCAGTAATGAGACTTACAAAAAATTGGTTGATTCGCATAGGCGTCACCATGAATTCCAAGAAGGTGACATGGTTATGGTACGGGTTCGACACGAACGACTCCCTTCGGGAGCCATTAAGAAGTTACAAGCCCGTAGTGATGGTCCCTTCCCAATTCTGCGGAAGATTGGCTCCAATGCGTATGTTGTGAACTTACCTCCCGAATATGGGATTAGCTCGACTTTTAATATGGCAGACCTAGTGGCCTACAAGGAACCCACAGCGATTCCTAGTGACCCTTTCGAGTCTTCTCCTCCCATTGAGAGTGAGCCCACCCCTGTGCATCCCATAGCCTCGAGAGTACCGCGCGAGCACATTGAGAGGATACTAGATGAGCAGGTGACCACTACACGGATCCGGGTGTACCAGCGCTACCTTGTCCGCTGGCGGGACCGTCCACCTTCTGATGATTCCTGGATCAGCCGGGAAGATCTCCAGTGTCTCGATCCAGATCTGCTGGAGCACTACCAGAGCAGTGTCCCCCCTACTCGACGGAGTCGAGTTCCAGCTGCCCCGGAAGTGTTGGTGGGGACACCGGGTCCACTACCGGGCCCACTACTCAGAGCTGACGCCGCACCGCCCCGACTGCACCGAGCTTATGGCTCGGCGACTCGCTTGAAGACTCGGCGTCCTGAATACGTATTTGTATGTATTTGTGTGTATTCGTCTTATTAGACTAGTCAAATAACATGCGTGTATTTTGTGTATTTTATTTGGTTAAAACCCACAAGTCAAAAGTGGGTGGGTGGGCTTTGTCTTGTTAGGCCAAGGTATAATCACAATTAGTGAATGTTTGAAGGTATTATTGTTATGGCCTTCCCTATAAATAGGGGGCCAAGGGTGTTACATATGAATCATACGAATGAGAAAAAGCTTGAAACCTAAGGTGTTTCCCTTGTGTTCTTCCCTTCCCTCTTTCTCTTTGTGAGTTTTAGTGTCGCCCGGTGTGAGACCGTCCGGCGTGAGGCCGAGCTGCGCGAGGTAGCAATTATCCATTCCCGTCCGTGCCGTCAGGAGTTGCCGTCGATCTATTTCCACGTCGCCGCCGTGTCACCTAGTAGATGAGTCCTCCGAGTGAGGAATTTAAATCAGTTGTCAAGCAATAAGTATTTGCAACAGGTTGCCCAGACATTTTGATTTTTATAGCTTTGGTGGGCCCTTGGTTTGCCCGAATAATTTTATAGCTTCTGCGGGGCCTTGGTATGCCCAAATGATTTTACAACTTTAGCGGGGGCCCTTGGTATGCCTGATACGCGGAAAACGCACGTCGTTAATACGCCCCGCTACCAAATTATAATATCCGGCCCACAAATTAAATAAACAGAATAGTTAAGTGGTGAGACCGAGTCGAATCCACAGGGAGAAGTAGATTTGAAAGTTGAAAACCTTGAGTTTTTAAGATTTAAAAATCATGAGAATTGAATTGAAACCGTCTTAGGGTGTGTGAAGGATGTAAAGAAAGGGAAGTGGATGAAAGAACTACGAAAAGAAAATTATAATGAAACTAAGGTGACTTTAGAATGAAAATAACTTTTAAACCAGCGAGAATTAGAAGAAGTGACAGAAGATAAAGTTAAAGATCCGAGGATTAGGAATAACTTTTATGAAGAGTGTAGAGAGAGAAAATGAGAGTAAGAAGGTGAAAACTGAGAAATAAGAGAGTCTATCTGCGCGGGTGAATAGTAAACACGTAAAAGATAGAATCTTGGAAAATTAAATATAACTTAAAAACGGTGAAGAATTAGAGGAAGTGGTAGAAGAATAAAAGTTAGAGCTATAAGAGCGGAACAACTTTAATGAAGAACTCAGAATGAAAAGAGGACTGGAAAGACTTCAAAATACAGAAATTGCAAAACTTATCACTTCGGATGAACAGTAACCTATTAAGACAGAATTTGTAAAAACGTGCAATAACTTAACAACGGAGAGGAATTAGAGAAATTAATAGAAAGAGAAAATGTAGAGAATTCAAAGATGAACAACTTTTAAGAAGATAAAAAATTGAAATGACAATCATAAAAGCATGTAAATGGCTAAGATATGGCAAAAATCTTATAATTTGCACTAACAATGACTTAAACTTACAAAAGCCAAAATTTCTAATAATTTAAAATGGATAACAAAGTGAAAGAATTTAGAACCTGAAGGGGCCTCCTTCCCCTCTCTCTCCTCTTCTTCAAAAACGTAATTTAAACTCTTAAGAACTCACAAACTCCTACAAGAACATTGTATAGAACTAAAATGCATTACAAAGCTTCCTGTTTCCTTAACCACATCCCAACCCCCTTTTATAGGCTTTAAACAAGCCTCTGGTTTTCTACTCTCTCCACTTCGTGAATCCTGCGGCCGCTTCTATGCGTTTGGTGTGAAGACGTGTGAAGTCTGTAGCCTCCCTCTGTGTGAAAACTTGACCTTTTGGCCTTGTCGACCATGTGAGAGCGGCCCACTTTGAAAAGCCAATGCCAGCCGCATTTCTATTCTATGTGAAGGTGTGGAGTCTGCAGCCGCATTGCCTTCACGTGGAGCCCGCCAATAGTGTGAATAGCCCAGCCACTTGCTTCATTTGCCGACATGTGGACCAAATGTTGCATGTATTGGCTTTTGTGTTATTTTATTGCCTTTGAAGCCTGCTACGTTTGCATATGAAATCCTGCCAACTTGTAGCATTGTCAAGTGGACCCGCCTTGGCATGTTGCTAGTGCATGCTTTGAAGAGTCCTGTGTACTTTGGCCACTTTGCATTTGAAGATTCCATTGTCTGCATGCTTTTGCTCTTGCCCACCACGTGAAGGGTTGTTGCCTTGCTTTGTTGAATGAGAAGCATGCTTGCCACCTTGAAGGAGCCCACCTTGCCACCTTAGAAGCCACGTAAAGCCCCAACCTGCATGATTTGGCATTTGTGTGAACATTGGTTCAAAGCCATTCACTTGCATGTAATATGTAACTGCTATATATATATTGAAAGCAAATGGACTTGCATGTTGTGAACCTATGATGAAATCTATTCAAGATATATAAATGCTGTAAAGATGTTATATATATAACAAGTGTATATACAACACTTATATATATATATATATTCCAGATGTATGTATAATATATTTGAATATTATATACATATATATATATATATTGAAATCTATTTATTTCTTTTTTTTCTCTTTGTTTTCTTCTCTTTTTTTCTTTTGTTTTCTTTGAATTAAGATTGGACTTGTGCAATGGGCTTTTGACAGTGTGATCTTCTTTACACCTGTAAAATAGAATAAAAATTGAATTAAATCAGCAATTAAACGTTGTGATCTGAAATTACAATTAAGTGTGATAAATGCATAGTGATGCATATTAAAGCTCATAAAAATGTGTTATAACATTAATTAACATGTAAAATTACACACCTATCACACCTCCCAACTTACTCATTGCTAGTCCCTTAGCAATGCAAACAATTAAAAATTAAGGACCAACAAGAGTTTAAAATATTCATGTCTCATTTCCAGAGCATCTTTCATAGAGTTAACTAAAGATTAGGAATCTGGAATCATTATCGCATACTAGCCTTATGTAGGAAATTAAGGCACATGATCAAGAAGTCAATTTAAAGGTCAATAGCACTTGTGCATGTGTCTTGCTAAATTCACAATGTAGACAATTTTCCCCATTTGCTATTCTAAGCAAGTGCCTTTCAACCATGCACTTCTTTATCAGAGCATTCAACATAGCTATTTTTGTCTGCCTTATTGCTTTATCCCTTTGGGATCTCTTTTTCTTTCATTCTTTTTTTCTCTTTCTTTTTTTCTAGACACACATGATGCTGCACTACCCTTCACTGTTTTACGCGAACCTCAACACGTCTTAGGTGAAGTAGGCCCGGTTACACAGATCAAGGTTCCCTTTTCCTTTTGACGCGAACCTCAACACGTCTTAGGTGAAGCAGGCCCGGTTACTCAGAATCGGAGCATTTTTCATAGTGTTTTTCACATTTTTTTTCAATTTTTTTTTTCAATAGATAACATGGCAGAAAGTTTATAAAAGATCTCTTCTTCAAGAAGTGCAGAATATCAAACAGTATGGCCAAAATAGCAGAAGACTTGTCCTACTTGTTTCATTAGCGTGCAACGTGATTTATTTATTTTTTTTAAAAGTACACATGAACTTTAAAGAGATTTTGAAATCAGTTTCCCATGGCTAGATTACATAAAGTTTCCATCATCCTTATCTAGTCATTTATATTCCAGAATTACTGTCAATGGAAGTATGAATCATGAAACTCAAATGGGATTTCGGTTGGGTTGTATAAGATGATGACATAATGTCTGTCCCCCCAACTTAAATGACATTATCCTCAATGGCATGAACAATAGGGATTAATAGAATAATGTAGACATGAAATTTATGACAGAATGGGACAACCTGACGAACGTAAACCTCGACGTGCATCCGTGTTGGAATGAGAGGTGGTATTTGACTTTGAAAATCGGAGCAACAGAGGAAGCAAGCAACTCTCTCCCCCCAACTTATCTTTTATTCAAATCTGCAAAATAAACACAAAATCACAATAAAAACTTGGGTTGTCTCCCAAAAAGTCATTTATTATCACACGAAACTTTTAAAGGTTTGGGTTGCCTCCCAAAAAGCACTACGTTTAACGTCTTCAGCCAGACGTAATGTAACTCACTAACCAACGTGTGGCATTCAGAATGAGCCACCAAGTGATCTTATCCCCCGATAAATTCAGCCCTTATACCATTGGAGGAAAAGATTATATGCGTGTGCATGTGGGCTAGAATCATGCCAAGGTGGGTCTAGGAATTTGGATGGACTCCCTCGGTCAGAGAATGCCAGAGGAATTATCATATTTGTAATTATAAAATATTCCTCTGTATTCTTAAGGTCTTTATAAGTGTTAAACACATCAATCCGGACCTTAATTTCTCCCAACTTTTCTTCCTCATTCTCACTCTTAGGAGTTTCAAGCACAATGTTGAGGTGAGGAAGAGTAAGAGTGGGAGGAGTTTCGAAAGATTCCACAAAAGGGTGAGTGTCTAGGAGACAAGGGGTAGTGAAAGAGACGTGCTCCTCAACACACGGATGATCATGAAATGCAAGTGGAATCGACCGATCGGCTAGTTGCAGGATATAGGGGATTTGTATAGAAGTGCCGAGGTCAGGAACAGGTAAAAGATCAAGATCCACCCCAAAATCACGAGATTCCCAATCAGAGTAACTTTCAAGTGGAGCACCCGGTTCCTTAATTACCAAAGAAGAAGGGTTTATGGCCACACTCAATTCTTTCTCCACACTCACATTTTCCTCGTCATTCTCTTGAAAGGAGGAGTTATTAAATTCAAGAAGGGAAAGTAATGGAATTTGATCATTGACGGGCAAATCATCTTCCTCTTCTTCTCGTCCCGACTCAAGATCATCATAATCCTCAAACTCATCATAATCCTCTTCACAAGTGGAATTGGATTTAGGCATCTTAGGCTGCTCTTCCTTTAAGTCCTCCTCATAAGATTCTTCTATGATTCCCTCAAAATCAACAGTGATATGAGTGGTAGATTAGGGGATCATAGGTTGATCATATGGACTTTTATCGTTATCACATCCATCAAATCCAAGAAGTTGGTCCTCAAGACTTGTGGAGTTGTTAGGCATTGGATCCACTTCTGTTTCTATGATGTTTTTAGCAACCCTACTCACTTGGGCCTCAAAGTTTTACAGTTGTTCCTGAAAGGCTTGTTGTTGAGTTTGGAAGAGTCGTATCAATTGATCAAACATCTCCGCCTTATTCAAAGTGGGCTGAAAGTCAGATTGAGATGGATAGTAATTTGGAGGGCACTCAGTCTGAGAATGAGGTGGTGGAGAGTGTATAGGTTACCCTCCATAATAGGGTTAATCATAAGAATCATTTGGGTATGGGGCCCAATTTTGAAAATCTTGTTCTTGAGGACTTTGGCCTTGATCCTGATAAGACTCCTAAGAAGAATCATGTTGATCTCTCAACCAGAATTAAAGTTATTTGGACATGGGTCAAAATAAGGTGTGGAGAGTTCTAGAGACATTTGGGTTTGTCTTGCTTGGTCCATCCAAGAGATTGTTGGTTGATTTTCCCAGCTAGAGGTATAAGTATCTGGAGATGATTCGTAATCGGGCTGAGAAAACCGTTGATCATATTGGCCTTGCTCCGGGGTGAAAGGTAGATCATGGCCCCCAAACTGAGTGGTTTGAGCCTGATCTTGAGTAAATGATGGAAACTCGGATATCATAGGTGACGGGATCTCATTTTGGGCCGACCACGTGTATGGACTTTCATAATAGGTCGGGCTATTTTGGGTGACAAATGAGTGTGGATTTGGGCAACCACCGCCATAATGGGCCGGGTTAGCCCACATGTGATCATTATCATGGTGACTAGGTGGTATGAAGTGGGTTTGATCCATGGCTAGAAATTGATAAAATTTATGAGCTAATTGGTCAAACTTGTCTAACTTATGTGCCCAATCCATAGATTAAAATTTATGCTCTCACCATTTTTTGTATATTTTATTTTTTCTTCTTTTTTTTGTTTTTGTTTTTGTTTTTATACAAACAAATTCTCAAACAAAGTCCAACTTAGATTCACCATCAAACTTATCCACCGACCAGGTAACAGGTGTGGAAGTGGGAGGCTCCCCTTGCTTTCACAAGGTCCTAATTAAGTAACCACTTTCCCGCTTATAGCGTTTGCCGTTGACCTCTAGCCTTAGACACCAGTTTCGAAGATGATAGTGAGACCAAGTTATACTTTTTTTTTGTTTTTATTTTTCTATTTTTTTGTTAGTGAACTGAGCTAATCCACCATATTTTTTTATTTCTTCTATTTTTTTATTTTTTAAGAATATTTCTAAGCATGAAAATAAATTACATATTGAAAGTAAAAATAAAGAAACTAAATCTATGGAAAGAGGGTAAGAGTACTAACCTTAATCGTATTCCCTCGTTCTTTATTTGGTATATAAAAAATAACAACAGTAGAAGATAAAGAAGACTTACCTCGGGGAGACACAATATTTTTTGACATTTTTCAAAAATTTGTTATTTCTTATACTTTGTGGATCCTTTTGTTTTTCTGCAAAAATAAGAGTGAGCACAAATATATATACAAAAGAAAGCACAAAGTTATCAACTTCAAATTCAAACCTCCCCGGCAACGGCGCCAAAATTTGATACGCGAAAAATGCACGTCGTTAATACGCCTCGCTACCAAATTACAATATCCGGCCCACAAATTAAATAAATAGAATAGTTAAGTGGTGAGACCGAGTCGAATCCACAGGGAGAAGTAGATTTGAAAGTTGAAAATATTGAGTTTTTAAGATTTAAAAATCATGAGAATTGAATTGAAACCGTCTTAGGGTGTGTGAAGGATGTAAAGAAAGGAAAGTGGATGAAAGAACTACGAAAAGAAAATTATAATGAAACTAAGGTGACATTAGAATGAAAATAACTTTTAAACCAGCAAGAATTAGAAGAAGTGACAGAAGATAAAGTTAAAGATCAGAGGATTAGGAATAACTTTTATGAAGAGTGTAGAGAGAGAAAATGAGAGCAAGAAGGTGAAAACTGGGAAATAAGAGAGTCTATCTGCGCGGGTGAATAGTAAACACGTAAAAGATAGAATCTTGAAAATTAAATATAACTTAAAAACGGTGAAGAATTATAGGAAGTGGTAGAAGAATAAACGTTAGATCTATAAGAGCGGAACAACTTTAATGAAGAACTCAGAATGAAAAGAGGAGTGGAAGGACTTCAAAATGGAGAAATTGCAAAACTTATCACTTCGGATGAACAGTAACCTATTAAGACAGAATTTGTAAAAATGTGTAATAACTTAAAAATGGATAAGAATTAGAGAAAATGATAGAAAGAGAAAATGTAGAGAATTAAAAGATAAACAACTTTTAAGAAGACAAGAAATTGAAATGACAATCATAAAGGCATGTAAATGGCTAAGATATGGAAAAAATATTAAAATTTGCACTAACAATGACTTAAACTTACAAAAGCCAAAATTTCTAATAATTTAAAATGGATAACAAAGTGAAAGAATTTAGAACCTGAAGGGGCCTCCTGCCCCTCTCTCTCCTCTTCTTCAAAAACATAATTTAAACTCTTAAGAACTCACAAACTCTCACAAGAACATTTATAGAACTAAAATGCATTACAAAGCTTCCTGTTTCCTTAACCACATCCCAACCCCCTTGTATAGGCTTTAAACAAGCCTCTGGTTTTCTACTCTCTCCACTTCGTGAATCCCGCGGCCGCTTCTATGCGTTTGGTGTGAAGACGTGTGAAGTCTGTAGCCTCCCTCTGTGTGAAAACTTGGCCTTTTGGCCTTGTCGACCATGTGAGAGCGGCCCACTTTGAAAAGCCAATGCCAGCCGCATTTCTATTCTGTGTGAAGGTGTGGAGTCTGCAGCCGCATTGCCTTCACGTGGAGCCCGCCAATAGTGTGAATAGCCCAGCCACTTGCTTCATTTGCCGACATGTGGACCAAATGTTGCATGTATTGGCTTTTGTGTTATTTTATTGCCTTTGAAGCCTGCTACGTTTGCATATGAAATCCTGCCAACTTGTAGCATTGTCAAGTGGACCCGCCTTGCATGTTGCTAGTGCATGCTTTGAAGAGTCCTGTGTACTTTGGCCACTTTTCATTTGAAGATTCCATTGTCTGCATGCTTTTGCTCTTGCCCACCATGTGAAGGGTTGTTGCCTTGCTTTGTTGAATGAGAAGCATGCTTGCCACCTTGAAGGAGCCCACCTTGCCACCTTAGAAGCCACGTAAAGCCCCAACCTGCATGATTTGGCATTTGTGTGAACATTGGTTCAAAGCCATTCACTTGCATGTAATATGTAACTGCTATATATATATTGAAAGCAAATGGACTTGCATGTTGTGAACCTATGATGAAATCTATTCAAGATATATAAATGCTGTAAAGATGTTATATATATAACAAGTGTATATACAACACTTATATATATATATTCCAGATGTATGTATAATATATTTGAATATTATATACATATATATATATATATATATATTGAAATCTATTTATTTCTTTTTTTCTCTTTGTTTTCTTTTGTTTTCTTTGAATTAAGATTGGACTTGTGCAATGGGCTTTTGACAGTGTGATCTTCTTTACACCTGTAAAATAGAATAAAAATTGAATTAAATCAGGCAATTAAACGTTGTGATCTGAAATTATAATTAAGTGTGATAAATGCATAGTGATGCATATTAAAGCTCATAAAAATGTGTTATAACATTAATTAACATGTAAAATTACACACCTATCAATGCCCCAAATAATTTAAAAACTTTAGCTGGCCGTTGACGTGCCCAAACAATTTTACAAGTTCAGTAGGGCCTGGATATGCCCAAATAATTTTGTAGCTTGAGATGCCCCCAGGTCGGGGTGAATGAGCAGGAGCAATGCCCAGACCATATTTTTCATTTGGACAGCTTGGCCTCTTTGTGCAAGATGTGGTAGGGCAGCGGTGGGGGGACCGGTCATTAGACTCCACCATGTTGGATTAGGTGGAATGTCAAACTAGAGGGGAGGGGTGAATAGGTTGACCCTTTAAAAACTTTATGCAAGATCACACTCGAATTAAAGAGCAGAATGATAATTAGAAGTTCAATAACCAAACAGTATGAGAATCGTGCCTAATCAAACATCTAACGAAAGGAGATAATGTGAGAAATCAAACCACAAAAGGAAAGTAGATTTTTATGGTGGTTCGGTCTCCCTGTGGAGACCTACGTCCACCCCTCACTAAACCAGTGAGGATCCCTGCTGAGCTTTACAGCTTAGCTACACCGAGGAACTACTTCCTCACATACACCGCTGAGCATTACAGCTTGGCTTAACCAGAGGAACAGATCCTCTAACTCGCTGACAAACAGCTTGCAGGCAACACGCCCAACTTCCCTTGATCCAAGCACAGTCTGCTGGATCAACCCCTCCCTCTACTCAAACCAGTACGAGGAAGAAACAATATAATAGAGTTCAAATCAAAAAAGACAAGTAATAAATGAAATCACTCAGTAAATGAAAAGGCAATCTCAGATCTGTGAAGCAGTCGAATCTCTGGCTTGAATTCAGAAAACTGGAAGAAGAGGCTTCAACTATTAGCTGGTCTTCTCCTTCAGAAATGTAGATGAGCTTCCAAGGATCACTCTTCAGCAGATCGATATCAGGATGAAGATGAAATCCCCGTTCCTCTCGTGATCTTTTCTTCCTCAGCCTTGTCCGCAGCAAGCTTCGAAATCTCCAACACCTTCTGCAATTCGGCAATTCCCGCGCTCATTTCCAGATCCATGCATATATACATCTAGTGGGCCCCAACCAGATATTCTGGTTAGCCCCCTGATTGCTCAGTGTAGAGCCTTCTGGAATCACGAGGGAAAAGATGAGATCTCAAGCGCTTTTTGGCTGATGTGGCCTTTGACGTCACTACGATTGGGGTCCACCCAACTAATCTCGAAGGAAGTTCAGATGGCGTCAACCCATTGAGTCCCCAGGGTTGACGCAGCCTTGAGATGCCTCATATGGCTTGAATGTAAGACTGGATGCGTTGACACATGGGGTCGCTGCGTCGACCCACTGAACTGACCCAGAGCCAACTTCACATCAGAATGAGCTGCTGCGTCGACGCTATCCTTATGTAGCGTTGACGCACTGGGGTATTCCAGTGAACCATTAACACTGCCTTTTTAACTGCTGCGTCGACGCTGCTCTACTGTGGCGTTGACGCAGTGACGTAGGTCTATGAATGCCTTTGCTCCTTATGCTGATGAGTTGACGCTGCAATAGCGTGGAGTTGACGCAGTGAAGTGAATCTGTTAATCCCTCTTCAACTGATGCGTGGACGCCTTGAACTCCCAGCGTCGACCCTGTTCCTTTCTTGCATCAAAAAGAAATCAAATGGAAGCGTTACTGAATCAAGACTTTATTTAACATTTTGGGTTGAATACTACATTCACATCTCATGGTTGTCATCATCAAAACTAGGGGCATAACAATCTCCCCCTTTTTGATGATGGCAACTATGAGGTGAATGCCATTGCATCTAAATAACAAATGTATCATCCAGATCAAACAAGAAAGTTCAGATCAACAAGGAATTCAATTCAGTGACTAAAACAAACACCAATTTTTGTCATTCATTTAAGTCCAGGGTTTTACATCATAGATAAAGACAAAAAGTAAGAAATATCAGTCAATCAACACATTTGATGCAGATGCAATGCAGTTCTAGTTTAGACTCGAGTTCATGTCTCTCCCCCTTTGACATCATCAGGAAGGGGAGTAGATGAGGAAGCCTGAAGTACAGTTGCAGACACAATATCCAACTGTTGCTGAAGCTGAGCCATGGAAGCTGCCATAGTGTCCATCCTTTCAGAAAGCACCTGATCTCTGTTCACCACAAACTTGTGGTATTCTTTGAGCTTAGTAGAAATACCATCAAACCAGTTGTGTAGTATATCAAACAGATAGTCCACCTGAGCTTTCTGCTGAGATCCCCATACAGGTGCAGAGGAGGATGCTTCAGTTGGTGGAGGGCAGTACACATCACGCTGATCTTCAATGGTGGGTGGAAAGTTTTCTTTCAAAATATGTAGCACATCCACAACCTCATCACTGACTAGAGTGGTTCGTTCAAACAGTTTAGCAATGTCCTGACCAAAAGATGTAATCTTTTCAAACAAGGTTTGAACCTTGTCACTGAACTCATTGTTCTTGTCAATCAGGGTGGAATATTTCAAGTTCAACTTGGATTGGTTTTCCCTGACATCATAGTTGTATGTCTGTACACTCTGTATCCTGTGCAGACATTGTTGATGCACGTTTTGTAAGTTACGCATGACTGAACCAGCTTTCTGACAGGCTTGAAGAAGAGATTCCATAAATTCATGAAGCTTCTTGTCTGACTTGAATTTATCACGTGTAAACTTTTCCCATCTGCTGTCTAATTTCTGTTCAAGGTGTGACAGCCTCATATCCGTTGTTGAACTTAGGTGCATTATGGAGGAGTCAATACTCTTGAATTTTGTTTCCAAAAATTGAATGAGAGTAGGATTGATACCAGAAAATTCATTCTGAGAGTTGGCTGGAATCTCCTCAGAAGTAGATGCAGGTCCTCTTGGTGGAGAGGGTTCTGGAAGAGGACCTTGTACTATGACAAGTTCTCTGGAAGTAACAGGATACACAGGAGTATCATCTTGTACATTTTAATCATCCTGAATATTGCTGAACTCTTGGTAGTCCATTCTGGCTGAACTAGCTTCAAGTCTATCTTCCCAAGCCTCTGGTCTTTCCACTCTGTGTAGACTGGGCTCTTGCTGATTTTGTGTGTCAGTTCTTACTTCTGGTCCAGTTTCCACTGAGGTAGAGACAGATTTCTGACTTGGCAGAACCCTAACAGGCTGTCCATCTATAACTTTAAATCCCATGAATTTCTGAATGTAGGAAAGGGAGTATATGTTCCCTTTAAGAATAGTCAGTTTCTTCTCATTACCAAAATCTACTCCAACTTTTCAAAAAATGGCAGTTAATGGAGCAGCATATGGGAGTGTCCTAGATTGTGTTAAGCAAGTTCCCATAGTCTGAATGACTACATCTGACAATGAAATGTTTATCTTTTTCAGCATGCAATACAGTAAAAATCTCTGCATCTCAGTGACTCGTTCCCTACCACTGCTCTGAGGTGTTATCATTGATGTGCAAATATGGTGGAGCAGTCTATTGAATGGAGGGAACTGATTTGCTTTAAGACTAGATAAAAAAGTCTCCCTAATGACTGTAGGATCACTGGGTTTGTCAGTCAAAAGAGCATAAGCTGCATGTTCATCAAACTGAAAACTGTGTAATTGAACCCCATTCATTAGAATTTTCCAAGCTCTGGCAAACAGTTTGTTTGTCAATTCGAAACTAACATTCCTGACAGTTGAAGAAATTTTGGGGATCTATGGTTCATACTTCAAATTGTGGTAAAATTCCTTGACTAGGGTGGGGTAATAAATCTTATGATTTGTAACAAAAGACCACCAACCCTGATAATCCAAAGTAGGGAATAGTTGCGGAAAAACCTCAAGCATCTCATCGTCGGTAGCAACAATATACCGTGGAATAAGGACCTTCAGAGGTTCTTCCACGTTGATGGTGAGAGAGGGATCAGAAGACCATGCATGAGAGCTGTCCGCACCTTTCTTTCCCTTCGCAGCACCAGAAGATGTAACCTGCTCCTCTGTCCTGACGGTAGATAGCTTTCTCTTTTTGGTTGGCGGGCTTGGATGAAGACGGCGTTTCCGAAGAGATAACTCTATCTCTTTGCCTTTCCGTTTCCGTGGAGCTGAAGGAGACGGTATCTCCTTTGAAGGATCTGCCAAGCCCTTGTCTTTGCCCTTTTGCTTTGCTGCCCTTATCTTTGCCGGCGAGCTTTTCTCTTTTCCTTTTTGTTGTGGTGGAGCTGACACAGACGGCGTCTCCGCTTGATATTTGGTTCGAGGCTCAATCCTACCCGTAGCAAAGATGGGATCTCTTTTCTGTAGACCCGTCTTGTTCTTCCCCTTCTTCTTTAGTTCCGGAGGCGCCATGGCAGCGAGAAAGTGCTGAGAAGGAAAGACGGAGAGAGTCGGAGAGATAGAAAACCACTAGGTTTTGGAAGGAACAAGTAGACGGCAGCGTTTACGCTGTGGGATTTTAAAGAAGGTGATGACTTGAGTTCAGTTCAAAAAGGTGAACTGGTTCACTGTGCTGAACCGGACTGAGAAGAAATGGGAGTTATTGAATGACTGCGTTTACGCAGTGAGACACTGCGTCGACGCCACCAAGGCGAGTCAGAATTATAGTGTGAAGTAGACAGGAAATAGTGAAGATCCACAGTATGTAGGCATTCTAATGACATTGAAATTTGGAAGAGATGAAATTATATTCAGGGATTTTTAATCGATAAAATTCAAGTTCCCTTATGAGATATATGATGAGAAATTATGAGAGCCCCTAATTCATTTAATGATGTGGAGTAAAACAATCTTAAGACTTTGAGAAAAAATCCTTGAATAAGAAGAGCATGATTATGGAATAAGGATTGAACAATTTGCACACTTGGAACTTTCTCAAATCATGTCCCTAGAATGTTCAATTTCAAGATACCCTTATAGTTGTGAATTTAACTCGAATTGAGGATGAACTCAAACGGATTTCATTTTTGAGCTTCAGGTCAACCCTATATAAACATTGACATTTTTAATTGTTCATCAATTTCAGTCAAGTGTAGCTAGCCTTTTGACACAGGTGCACATGTTTATCAGACACCAGAGTCCCCGGTTACTTAGCATAGCTAACTATTCTGCACAACTGAAACAGAGTTGGCAACTCACTTCATGACATGCCTTTTAGCACTTCATTGGTGCATGAAGGTAGTTTCTCAGTGGAAAGGTACCATTGCTCTGCAATGAATTATTTTTCTTTTAAAGCAGAGGTAATAGCCCACATCATGACATGCTCATTAGCACTTCTTTGATGCATAGAGACAGTTTCTCAGTGAAGGCTTGCCATTGCTCTACAATTTATTATATGTATATTTATATATATAGGGTATGTTTCTTAAGCTTTTATTAACCCTATGCTGAGTTTAAAATCAATACAGATGTTAAATTCATTTGCACAAAGGTCTCTATCATCATAGTTCAAGAAATGAGGAGTTCTCAGTTTTATTAAATAGTTCTGAAACTATTCCATATGCACAACACTTTTGTGTTCATGAATTTTAGCATTCAAAGAACAGAAGATTTATAAAGCTCCAACCATTAATACAGCCTAGAGACAGTCAATAAAGATCACCACCTCTTATAAGGGAATTATCATTTTAGCTCCCCCTGAATCTATGACATCAATTCACATTTCAGATCTCAAGAGACTTCCCTCATACTCAAGATTGAGTGGTTCTTCACTACAAGTTGAAAAACTGAAAGTAGAAGCTACAAGGTTGATGAGAGATTGAGAAGACGACACCAAGAAAAGGATATGTGAGATCCAAACTTCAGAGCTGCGGTAACCCTTCTGAAGTAATCCAATTAATTCCAGAACTGATTTGCACCAGGTTTACATCAGTGCGTCAACTCATCCAAGTGACTGCGTTAACTCATTTCACCAGTCAGTTTAACTGGCAGCCTGTTTTCAGAAGTTGTCTTTCAGTGTTGACTCAGTCTCATAAACCACTCTTCAGATACCCAGATAACTGACTCTAACAGAACAGAATTGCATTCCTTAGCGTTACCTACGTTCAGAACACTAAGTCTGTACATCGGTAAAGTCTGCATATGGTTGCTTTGAAGCACGCTAAGTCTATACATTGCAGTGTGTCTGTGCTTCAAGCTTTCTAAAGTCTATACAATGCATCGTCTCATGCATCGTCTTGCAAGTCCATACATCGTGTAAGTCTATACATCGGCTTGTTCAAGCATTTGTCAAGTCTGTACAGCCTTTGCAACTCATCCAAGTCTATACATTGCATATGGTTGTGCATCACGCAAGTCTACACATTGTCTGCCCTGCATACACAAGTCCATACACTGCATTTGAACATCAAAGTCTATACAGACTTGTTCCATGCGTTAGCTTAAGCAACTCTATACATTCATTGCATTTGTTCAAGTACATTCTGCATTACAACCCAGCAAGTCCACACATTGCTTCTAGCATGCACATTCACACTTCATGTCTAAAAACTGATGCAAACTTTCCCTCCATTTATTCATGACAGACAATATGAATGAAGATGCAATTATTAAACAGATATGTTCAAAACTAAACTCCCCCTAAATCTGTGACTTATTTAGAAGACAGGTATTTGCAACTCAAGCAGGACATGCAATCAATTTATTTCTAGGCAAAATTAATCAGACAAGTTTCAAGGAAGAAATCAAGCAATCAATTTAGGTAACAAGATGAGGATTGCACAAACCTTGCTCTCTCCTAAGACAAGAGAATCTTTCATTATTCAGTGGCTTGGTGAAAATATCATCTAGTTGATGTTCAGAGTCTACAAAAATCAATTTAAAGCTACTTTTATTAACTTCATCTCGCAAGAAGTGATGCCTTATTTCGATATGTTTGGTCCTAGAGTGCTGGATGGGATTCTTTGCCAGGTTAATGGCACTTGTGTTATCACACAATATTGGGACACATCCAAGATCATTTTGATAATCCTGGAGTTGGTGTTTGATCCACAATACTTGAGTGCCACAACTCCCTACAGCGACATATTCTGCCTCTGCAGTGGATAGTGCCACTGAGTGTTGTTTCTTGGATGCCCAAGAAACCAAACACCCTCCCAAAAATTGGCAATAGCCACTTGTGCTTTTCCTGTCAAGTTTGCATCCAGCATAGTCTGCATCTGAGTATGATACTAGATCAAAAGAGCAAGATGTAGGATACCAAATCCCTAAGTCTCGAGTTCCAGCAAGGTATCGAAAGATACGCTTGACAGAAATCAAGTGGGATTCTTTAGGATCAGACTGAAACCGAGCACACATACATACACAAAATTGGATGTCTAGCCTAGATGCAGTAAGATAGAGGAGTGATCCGATCATACCTCGATAAGTCTTTGCATCTACTTTTGTACCTTTCAGATCTGCATCCAAACTTGTATTGGTGCTCATGGGTGTGCTGATTGTCTTAAGATTCTCCATCTTATATTTCTTCAAAAGTTCAGAGACGTACTTTGCCTGGTTGATGAAGCATCCATCCTTGCTTTGGGTGATTTGTAGACCTAGAAAAAATTGAAGCTCACCCATGAGACTCATCTCAAATTCTGTGGTCATCAAATTTGCAAAATCCTCACACATGCTTGGTTTAGTGGATCCAAAAATTATATCATCAACGTAAATTTGAACCAGAATAATGTCATTATTTCTCACCTTGGTAAATAGGGTTTGGTCCACTTTACCTCTTGAATATCCTTTCTCAGTGAGGTATGAGCTGAGTCTATCATACCATGCTCGAGGTGCCTGTTTGAGCCCATAGAGAGCTTTGTCTAATCTGTAAACATGGTCAGGGCAGTCTATAGATTCAAAACCAGGGGGTTGTTCAACATACACCTCTTCTTTTATTAAACCATTGAGAAATGCACTTTTTACATCCATTTGATGGAGTTTTATTCCATGACAACATGCATATGCAAGTAATAATCTGATAGCTTCTAATCTAGCTATTGGTGCAAAGGATTCTTCAAAATCAATGCCAAATTCTTGGTTATATCCTTGAGCAACCAGTCTTGCTTTATTTCTTATTACAATTCCATTTTCATTTTGTTTATTTCTAAAGACCCATTTAGTTCCAATTACTGAAAGTTCATTAGGTCTTGGCACAAGGTGCCACACTTTATTTCTTTTGAATTGATTTAATTCCTCATGCATTGCATTAATCCAGCAATCATCTTTCAGGGCTTCAGTTATATTTTTTGGTTCAATTTGAGATATAAGAGCCAAATTATCCATTTCTTCAATTGTTCTGAAATGAGATCTAGTTCTGGTAGGATCATGCAGATTACCAATAATGCTTGATAGAGGGTGGTCCCTTAACATTCTAACATTAGTTAGAGAGTTACCTTCATTGTCATCTGCATTACCTCTAGTACTTGATTCAGCTAGATTTTCATTTGACCTTGGCTCTTCCTCTTGAGTATGTTGTTCTTCGTTTTCTTCAAGAAATTCACCATCATCTTTGTCCCTGCAAGATAGTTCATTTTCAGACCTGACATTCATTTCATCAAAGATAATATGTGGAGATTCTTCAACATATTGAGTTTTGATATTTAGGACTCTATAGGCCCTAGAGTGATTTGAATACCCTAGAAATATGGCTAGTTCACTCTTAGGTTCAAATTTATCTAAGTCCCGTTTGTTATTATTTTGAACAAAGTATTTAGATCCAAAAACTCTGAAGTGTATAACAGATGGCTTCTTACCTTTCAACAGCTCATATGGAATCTTTTTGGACAGAGGTCTTACCATTGCCCGGTTTACAATGTAGCAAGCTGTGTTTACAGCCTCTGCCCAGAGCTTCCTTGGGAGTTGTCCTTCAATCAACATAGTTCTAGCCATCTCGACAAGGGTTCTGTTTCTTCTTTCCACCACTCCATTCTGTTCAGGAGTTCTTGGAGATGAGAATTTGTGAGATATTCCCATTGCCCTGCAAAAACATCGAATTCTGAATTTTCAAATTCTCCTCCATGATCTGACAGGATAGATGAAATAGTGTACTTATCATCCTACTGAATTTTCCTGAAGAATACCTGAAATTCTTCAAATGCATCATTCTTATGAGTTAAAAAGAACACCCAAGTAAACCTAGAAAAATCATCTACCAGAACAAATCTATATTTATTGCCACTCAAACTTGCTGTTCTAGTAGGTCCAAACAAATCCATGTAAACAAGTTCAAGAGGTCTAGAAGATTGGTTTTCAATTCTGGATTTAAATGATTTCCTAGTATGCTTGCCTTGAGTGCATGCATTACAAATTTTGTCATTTTGCTTAAATGAAACATCAGGCAGACCATTCACCATGTTGAATTTGGCTAACTTATGCATGACACTATAGCTAGCATGACCTAGTCTACGATGCCACAGCCAAGCCAGTTCACTTTTATTCACAGCTAGACAAAGATTGTTATGAGCAGGATCATCTAAATCTACCATGTACATGTTATTTTTCCAGAGAATTTGACACTTTCAGACTGCTTTTCAATAATGGTGCATGCATGGGAATCAAACACAACTTTGTGCCCCCTATCACACAATTGGCTTATGCTAAGAAGATTGTATTCTAATCCTTCAACAAGTAACACATCATCAATAGAGTTCAGGGGAGTTTTGCCAACTTTACCTTTTCCAATTATTTTACCTTTATTGTTTCCCCCAAACGTGACATGTCCTCCTTCTTTCTCAACTAGGAGACAGAATTTTGCCTTGTCTCCCGTCATGTGCCCTGAGCAGCCGCTGTCAAGGTACCATCTATTGTGTACAGCTGCAAGGCACTCCTGCAAGTCACATCAAACAAGAGATTTTGGAACCCAAATACACTTGGGTCCCATCAGACCATATGATTGAGTCAAGTAAGACATCATACTTTTGGGAATCCAAATCTGTTGTTTTGAGGGTTTTTGATATGTGGGGTTCATAGATTTGAAATTTTTCTGATTTGGTTGAGGTACCCTTTGGAATTCCCTTTTTGAGCCATTTCTGTTGTTAGAGAAGTATGAAATTTTATTCTTGTTCTCATTCCAATAGTTATTGTGACTCCAAGAGGCATTGGGGAACCTGGGATGAGAAGTTCTAGAAAAATATTGAGGTCTTAAAGGAACGAAGGTTAGCTGCGTAGACCCTACCACATGATTGCGTTGACTCATCCACCTAGCCTTTAGGTCATATGGGTTCTGGTACATAGGGTGCGTCGACGCACTAAAGTGGCTGTGTCGACTCATTCTCATGTTTCTGAAAGAGTGCCCACCAGGGAAGGGTGTATGCGTTGACGCAGTGTGTACACTGCATTGACGCGCCCAATGGTTTGTTCTAGCATTTTTTCTGTAGAACCCCTGGGACATGGGATGAGTGGACGTAGGATATTCAGTGCGTTGACGCAACTGTCGTGTACCAGTCCTATGACTCCATGAATTTCTATATTCTTTATGCTGGGTTGATGAGCTAGGGTCTATAGGCTGACCTGAGGATTTTCTTCTGAACTTGGGCACATTCTTATGATGATTGGCATTAAGAGTATCATACATTTTCTCTTTGCCCTTTTCTATTCTGATTTCATTTGTTTGTTTTCCTTCTTCCTGATTTTCCTCACAAGACTTCTTTTCAGCCATTTGACTCTGCTCAGACGTACCTTGTTCAGAAACAAAAGTTATAAATCTAGTTCCTAGATCCTTCTTCTTGGTTGGATTATAACCAAGTCCTTCTTTTCCAAAATTACCTCTTATTCCCATGACAGCTTCAAGATTGTTTTTACATTGAGTTAATTTCTCAAGAGAGGTTTGTTTGCTTGAATTCTCATCTTCCAGTTTCTTCAAATTTTCTTGGAGTTCCTGATTTACTCCTTGAATGGCTTCATACTTTTCTTCAGCAATTTTTACATCACTCTCCAATTTTTGCATTCTGAGTTTCAGGTCATCCTGAATTTTCAGTAAATATTCATTTTCTTTATTCATTTCTATCAATTTATCTCTATGTTGGTCACTTTCATCAAGAGATTTTCTTAAACTGGTTATTTCAGCTTCTAGGCACTTGATTTTATCATTCAATGAATTTTCTTGATTAGTCAGATTCTTCTTTTTCTTGAGTGATTTATTTTCTTTCTTTACATGATCATACTTATCTAGCAATTCATTAAATGCTTCTTCCCAATCACTACAAGAGAAGTTTTCAGAAGAGGAAGTTACCTCATCCTTATCATCTCCATTAGCCATGAAACACAACTTGACATCAACCTCTTCTTCGGAAGTGCTTTCTTCTTCGTCTTCAGCTTTCTCCTCGTCACTCCACGTACTTATCATTGCCCTGGGCTTCTTGTTCTTCCATTTCGGTTGAACTTTCTTCACATTCTCTGGACATTCAGATTTTATATGTCCTTATTTCCTGCATTGGTAGCAGGCAACCTTGTCAGATTTCCTAGAGTTTTCTGATTGGAATTTTGAACTCTTTCTTACCTCTGATCTTCTGTTGTTTCTAAATTTACCTTCCTTCCTTAGAAACCTCCAGAATTTTCTGGTGAGCATTGCTATCTCACCTGAGTCATCATCTGAGGTAGATGAATGACTGTCATCTGAGCTATCCTTGCTACTTGGTCCTGCCTTCAATGCAAGAGGCTTTTTCTTTTTTACATCCTCATCTGTCCTTTTGAAGTTCAGCTCATAAGCCATCAAAGATCCGATAAGCTCATCAGGGGTAGTGGTAGGAAGGTTCCTAGATTCCTCAACAACAGTGGCCTTGGTGTGCCAAACTGGAGTTAGGGATCTAAGAATTTTCCTAACCAGTTCGTAATCTGTGTAAGCCTTTCCTAGACCTTTAAGACCATTCACTAATAGGGTTAGTCTAGCATACATTTCAGATATGTTTTCCTCTGGTTTCATTCTAAAAGCTTCATATTCAGAAATTAACATATTGGCTTTTATCTCCCTTACCTCGGACGTACCTTCATAAATGACTTGGAGTCTGTCCCACATTTCCTTGGCACTTGCACATGAGGATACTCGTGAAAACTCCATAGGATGCAATGAGCATTGCATGATGTTCATAGCTTGCCAATTGACATTGGACTTCCGAATCTGCTCCTTCACCCACAATTCTTCATCTCCATCTATCTGATATGGTCCCTTGCTCACGACTCTCCAAATCTCATGGTCCTGAGCTCTCATAAATACCTGCATCTGATTTTTCCAGTACGCATAGTTAGTGCCATCAAAGAAGGGTGGCCTATTCACTGCATACCCTTCAGGCATGAGCCCCTTGTTTTCCATTCTACCAAATCTCTCTGGGTTGTTAGACCCTTGACAAGAGAGCCGAGCTCTGATACCACGTGTTGGATTAGGTGGAATGTCAAACTAGAGGGGAGGGGTGAATACGTTGACCCTTTAAAAACTTTATGCAAGATCACACTCGAATTAAAGAGCAGAATGATAATTAGAAGTTTAATAACCAAACAGCATGAGAATCGTGTCTAATCAAACATCTAACGAAAGGAGATAATGTGAGAAATCAAACCACAAAAGGAAAGCAGATTTTATGGTGGTTCGGTCTCCCTGTGGAGACCTATGTCCACCCCTCACTAAACCAGTGAGGATCCCTGCTGAGCTTTACAGCTTAGCTACACGAGGAACTACTTCCTCACATACACCGCTGAGCATTACAGCTTGGCTTAACCAGAGGAACAGATCCTCTAACCCGCTGACAAACAGCTTGCAGGCAACACGCCCAACTTCCCTTGATCCAAGCACAGTCTGCTGGATCAACCCCTCCCTCTACTCAAACTAGTACGAGGAAGAAACAATATAATAGAGTTCAAATCAAAAAAGACAAGTAATAAATGAAATCACTCAGTAAATGAAAAGGCAATCTCAGATCTATGAAGCAGCCGAATCTCTGGCTTGAATTCAGAAAACTGGAAGAAGAGGCTTCAACAATTTGCTGGTCTTCTCCTTCAGAAATGTAGATGAGCTTCCAAGGATCACTCTTCAGCAGATCGATATCAGGATGAAGATGAACTCCCCATTCCTCTCGTGAGCTTTTCTTCCTCAGCCTTGTCTGCAGCAAGCTTCGAAATCTCCAACACCTTCTGCAATTCGGCAATTCCCACGCTCATTTCCAGATCCATGCATATATACATCTAGTGGGCCCCAGCCAGATAATCTGGTTAGCCCCCTGATTGCTCAGTGTAGAGCCTTCTGGAATCACGAGGGAAAAGATGAGATCTCAAGCGCTTTTTGGCTGATGTGGCCTTTGACGTCACTACGATTGGGGTCCACCCAACTAATCTCGAAGGAAGTTCAGATGGCGTCAACCCATTGAGTCCCAAGGGTTGACGCAGCCTTGAGATGCCTCATATGGCTTGAATGTAAGACTGGATGCGTTGAGACATGGGGTCGCTACGTCGACCCACTGAACTGACCCAGAGCCAACTTTACATCAGAATGAGCTGCTGCGTCGACGCTATCCTTATGTAGTGTTGACGCACTGGGGTATTCCAGTGAACCATTAACACTGCCTTTTTAACTGCTGCGTCGACGCTGCTCTACTGTGGCGTTGACGCAGTGACGTAGGTCTGTGAATGCCTTTGCTCCTTATGCTGATGAGTTGACGCTGCAATAGCGTGGAGTTGACGCAGTGAAGTGAATCTGTGTATCCCTCTTCAACTGATGCGTAGACGCCTTGAACTCCCAGCATCGACCTTGTTCCTTTCTTGCATCAAAAAGAAATCAAATGGAAGCGTTACTGAATCAAGACTTTATTTAACATTTTGGGTTGAATACTACATTCACATCTCATGGTTGTCATCATCAAAACCAGGGCACAACACACCATTTTATCTTCTTCATCTTCGGTTACCTGAGCAGAACTAATGGTGACATCTTTTATCTCCTTTTGTAGCGACAGCCCCAGGACGGGTGTATATTGAAACAGCCTTTCTATTGCCTCGGAGGAGGGAAGAATCCTCCGGTGCCTCCTGGATGCATTGAAATCTCGGTCAATGATTGACCATTCGGTTGCCCCCCCTTATAACTGTAAGGGGTTGTGGAGGGCGGGAGCACGTCTCCATTGAAGCGAGCTATGGGTATTCTCCACCACATATTGGAGTATGTACAGCAGCAGTTACACTTTGCTGGACCTTTCAATTTGGAGAAGGCATCTGTCACAGATTCTCTTCCACAGCTTCATCATTTTGTCGTCGATCCTAAGATCGGCTGACTCATTTTTGAATTGGTCGGCTTGAGTGAGGCCGACGACGTATTGAGCAGTAGAGCAGCAGCTCTGTTCTTCGTTTCTGATATCTGCCCCCAGGACGAAGCACCCTTCATATCCTACAGCATATTATTCGACTTCTCGCCACAGCATAAGGGGCTTGAAATACCCTTTAGGGCACATATTGTTCTGGCTGATATAGTAAGGCCTTATTTTCCCTGGTCTTAAAGACGGGCATTTGATGAGGATGCGCCGGGCCCACCTTATATTCGCCCATTTGTAATTCACCTTTCTTGATCAGATTTTCTATGATGTCCTGGAATATGTAGCAGTCTTCAATAGAATACCCCAACCCTCAATGGTAAGGGCAAAACTGGGGATCGTCTTTTCTTTCGACCTCGTTTGGTCTCTTGGGCTCCGGGAGCACTACCTTGCCGTATTCGCGAGCCCATTTGAAGAGGATCCGAGTCTTATCTTTTGAAAGGCATATGGTTTCTTCATTCTACCCCTTAATGAGGATTTTTGCTCGAGGGGCTTGGTGGAAGAAGAGCCAGTGGCCTCTTTCAATTTCTTCTGTTGTTGCTCGAAAGCTTCAAAATCAGTATTGTTTGTTCCTTCTTGCACCGGTGACTCACCAGCTGATTTATTCTTCTGATTCGGGGTAGCAGCAACCGGACAGTCCTTTGCCAGCAAGGCTTCAATATCCGTTGCAAGATTATTCAACTGCTCGAAGGATTTGTTTTCAATGCCAATTACCCTCAGCAGGCTGTCGGTCTTCATACTGTGTTTGCATATTTGGATAGCATCCCTGTGGTTGGGCGGATGTCTACATCTCGCACTGAGATTCCTCCATCATTGAATATAATTTGAAGCAGACTCATCGATCTTTTACTCGGTCATGTATAGCGCTGCCTCGGTGATTCCTCCCATGGCTAGCTTCATTTTAGCTGCACGCTCCGCCTTTAGCTTACTCACCACTGTCGGAGCTGTCGGACTGAGGTGCAAGTCAGCTAGTTGTGGAAGCGGGGCCATGAATGGCATGTCACGAGATATGGTAGCTGCCCCTTGACATGCCCGAGAAGCTAAGGGACGTACGAAAGGCACATGATGTAGCTGTTGAGAGGGGGTGCCCCCTATATAATCATATGCTATTCAGGGCATAGTCGGCTGTGGTGAGGTTTCGAATGGCTCAATGCCACCCTGCGAAGACTCTGATGAAGACCCAGTATGCCCAAGTATAGCTAGGTATAAACCCATCTTGCTTAATTCTCTTCTCAGCACTTTAACTTCTTGAAGTTTTTGATACAGCTCTGCTACTAAGGTAGGGTCAGGTTGGGGAGAGCCAGAAGTGCTGCCTTTCATCTTGGTTTTAGGGGGGACCAGTGGCGTCTCATCATCATCGTCGAAAGCTTCCCATCCCTCCAAGGTTGACGTTCTTGCCCCCATGCCCATACGTAGAGGAGGGGTGTAATAGCGTGCCTCTTTATTAGGCGGTGGATGACATAATTCTTCATTTTCTTCTTTAGCAACTCGGCTCGTGTTGGGCCAGGTTGACAATGTATTATAGGAGAGAACGATGCTTCCCCCCTTATTCTTTAGCTTCTTCTTTTTATCCCCCTTCGTAGCGGGCATCTTCCCTTCAGGTAGTTGTGGGTATAAAGATACCATGTTTACTCCCCTTTTTAGATCGGGCAAATCATGAGGGCGTGGAGGATCCACTTTGTGGTTGCCCATTTGCAGCTCCCCTCTCCGAATCAGCCGTTCAATGGCATCCTTGAATGGGTAGCAATCTTCAATGGAGTGTCCGATCATCTGGTGATATAGGCAGAAGCGGGGATCATCTTTTCTTCCAGCGTCTCTCGGTCTCTTTGGTTCTGGGAGAGTGACTTTGTTGTATTGAATGGCCCATTCAAACAAGGCCCGAGTCCTCTCCTTAGGGAAGGAGTACAGCTTCTTCATCTTGGTCCACAAGGACGGGCCATCCTATTGTTCATCTGTCTCAGCAAAGGAAGGGTTGACAACCCCTATATCTTTATTCTTCTGCGGCTCGAATGCCTTGAAGTCAATTGTATGAGCTTCCTTTGGCACTGGCCGTTTATCAGCATACTTGGCCTTCTGGCTTGCAGTAGTGGGAGCAGAGGAACCACTGGAGAGGAAGGCCTCGATCTCAGCCACCACATTATTTAGCCGGTCAAAAGACCAAATCTCAATCCTGATCATCTTCTAAAGGATCTCACGCCTCAAGTTTTGTTTGCAGATTTGAACTGCATCTTCTTGATGTGGTGGGCGCATGTATCTCATGCTGAGATTCTGCCATCTTTTAATATAATCCACAGTTGTTTCATTACCATTCTACTTGGAGGCATAGAGCTAAGCCACGGTCACTTCTCTTTCGACGACATGGAACCTTTCTCGAAATTATCGCTACATGTCCGGCCAATCATTGATTGATCCAGCTGGCAAGTTTGAATACCATTTGAAAGTGAGTCCCGTCAGCGAGGACCCGAAGAATTTTAGCAGGTAGGACTCATCGGTTGCCAAATCGCCTATCACATTGATGTAGTAGGCTATATGCTCCTTTGGCGAACCGTGTCTGTTGAATTTATCAAACTTCGGCGGCTTGTTGACGTCGGGAGGTAGCCTTTTAAGAGCATGGTGGGCCGGATACGGCACCTTGTATACATCGAACGAGGCATAATCATCACTGCCTCGATTTGCCAACTTCTTTTCGATCATTTGCTCTATCATTATTTTATTCATTATTGCTAGGTCAACCGGCCCTGGACAGAATTGAGCTTGTGGCATCTACGGCGACATCGGCACCGTTGGTTGAGGTAGTAGTAGTCCCCTGATGCTGAGAGGTAGGCTGCGGTATCGGGGTTATGCCCCTAGTATAATCAGGTGCCGGCTGAGAGGCCATCATCGGAGGGGAAGCTTCAAATTCATTAGCACTTCGCTGTGAGGTTTCAGAAGGGGCCTCGACCTGCTTCGAGGACGGAGCGTGCATGCTCAGCTCACTGAGTTGCCACTTCAGCGTTTCAACTTCATGCTATTATTTTTGCAGCATTATCATCATCGTAGCCGGATCGGGCGCAGAGGAGGTGGGAGCATGACCTCGCCCTTCCAATGGAAAATGTAGAGCAGGCGCTGGTCCCTCGCCGCCATCTTCGGTGGTGATCACATTTGCAGTTATCGTGATCGGATCCGGACCAATTTCTTTGGGGTGAGCTTGTGGTGTCTTAGCTGCGGCCTCTGTGGACGAAGTCCCATAGCGGCCCGTCGCTCCAATAGTGTTGCAAGTGAAGACTCGGACGCTTCCATTCTTCTTTATTATTCTAGTGAGTGGTCTCCGGGGGACAACCAGTCTCCCGAAGACCGAAATTCTTACCCTCAGCATTTGTGAGGAGACATTGCAGCAGCGTTGCCCAGATCCCGATAGAGTGTGAAATTTGTGGCCCTCTTGGATGTCTTCCATGGCCTATGACAACCTCTGTCAGCCTGAGGGGATGGTCCCTAGGCCCTGCAAACAACTTTTGATAGCATCATTTTCCTTTTCTCGCCCTTGCAAAGTTGGGAAGGCAAGTGATAGTGCTCCCATCTACACAGGGAGCATGTGGGCAGAGTGCCTTGAATAGGCCCTCTTGCAGTAATGGTTGCGATGGTAGGACACCTCTCCTGCCTGGGCATGAGCAGTAGATGCTGGCGAGGGGTGAACTGGGGCTGCCATCTCAGCCCGTATATCTTTCTTTGGTCCCCTTTGGCGGACCCTCTCAGATTCTCCCCATATGGCGGGGACAACATGGGTCCTCTAGAGCACCCAGATTTGCTTGAACTTGCTCGGCCTTGGGGCCAGCCCATCTTCTACATTGACTACAGACACAATACAGTTCCTTTTGCCTTGAGCCAGTAGCTGGAAGGAATTGCATACTGGCACCATGGGTATAGCCCTGTCAGGTATCACCTTGGCCGGTCGGCCGTTCAGATAAAGTCAGACTCCTCTTATCAATACGAACTTTCCCGAGATAGATAGCTGGTCTTGTAGAGTCCCGGCATTCTTCTTGGTGTTCCTTCTATGGGCAGCAGTGAGCCCCTCGCTGATTGGGGCGTGGGAGTTGATGGGGTGGGGGTAGCGGCCCACCATTTTGATCTTCTTTGAGGTGACCTTCATAGCATTGGAGGTCACTGTGTTTATTCCTTCGGCATCGAGGAGCTCCACGAACGCCACCACCAAAAAGTTGGGGAAGCCGACGATGGGTGGGAAGCGGCCGAACTTTATCGGCACAGCCAGGTAGCCATGGACGGCATGGCTAGCAACAGCAAGCGGTCCAAAGGAGACAGCCATCACGATCTTTGGAATACAACCAGCAATTCCAAATTTATGTTTTTGCACAGACATTGTTGCTCGGGTTTTCCTTTCGCTTTTCCTTCCTTATCTGCACGGACCTTATGTTTCTGTTGACGATTGTTGCACGAGGTCCTCTACATCTTGCTCGAGCCTCCTTTATGCACTAGCGGTCTTTGCACAGGCTGGACTTCTTGGAGAATGTTGCACGGGGTTCATATCCTGCACGAGGTGTCTTCATGCGTATCCTGCACGAGGTATCTTCAGGTGCCAGCAGGTACTGCACGAGCTGATTTCTTGCATGTATCTAGGAGGAGGCTATGTTGGAGGAAGCTGCACGGGGCTATTTATGTTCTGCACGAGCCTTGGTTTGCTGGAACTGTTACATGGGGTCCTAGAGCTGTGACTGCAGTGGAAACTTGGTCTTATTGGGTGTATTCTTAGGTTTGGGTTACTTGGTGCCTGTTTGGAACGAAGTATGTTTGTGGTTCGTTGGGTTCCTCATTGGTTTTGTCTTGCACAAGGCTATCTTTCCTCCTGATTAGTTGGCTGTATAGGTTTTTCTTTCTTCTCTCTTTGGTCTTTTGAGGATGGTCGGTGTGCAATGATGTACCTTTTTTTGAATTATTATATTATTAAAAAAAAAGCATCTAATGGTTTGAAGGTGGAGTGAGAACATTCCCTTCCTTTGGAATGGGGGTGCACTCTCCCTTTGATCTATTAGATGATTGTGTTTATTCAAAAACAAAATAGTTAGTATTTTCCTTAGAAAGGCCACGGGTGTTGTGCATGTGTGGAACATGCGTTAATTCTAATGTTTTGATGATGTCCAACTATAAGTCATTATGGTTATCTTGTAATGACTCAACTATGTCTTTGATGCTTACATGCAATGTCTTTCATAAAAAGACTCATGATTCATACAAGCCTAATTGAGAATTAGTCAAACAATCATGACCATTTCAATGTGCCTTAAATCTCTCATGATTTGTGCAAACAAATTCCTTGAACGCAAAGCAACAAGCTCAGCAGACTTCTGTAATCTAGAGGAAGAGTGTCGACACCAAGTGTCGACACCTTTGTATCAAAGTTCTATCTGGCATCTGCAACACTCATGGCATCGACGCAATGGCACCTTGGCGTCGACGCAGCGAAGCCACTCACGTGTGTCTTCAGCGGATTTGGCATGTGGCGTCAACGCAACTTGCACCTCGCGTCAACATATCCAGACAAGCCTTTAGCAGACCCAACTAACTACGTCGACGCACAAGCCTCACCGCGTCAATGCAGCGAGCCAGCCTTCAAGCAGATCAAGCAAAAGGCAGGTGATGAAAAGATAACTTACTTTTGGTTGCATAGAAACCAAGGAAGATGATGCAAAAAGAAAAGAAATTAAAAAAGAGAAAGAAAAGTGTGTTGTGCCCCTGTGGTCATTTGAGTCATTTGATATTCATGGTTTTGATAATGGCTGAATACTATAAGTCATTGATGCTTTCCACTCTCATATGACTGAAATACTTGATGTTCTTTCATGACAGATAAGCCAAGGAATGGAGTGGAGATGGCAAAAGTGAAAGCTCAATGATTGCGCCCTCGCACGCGGATCGACCTGCGCGGTCAGGTCCCGATGTATGGAAAGATAAGCCAAGGAATGGAGTGGAGATGGCAAAAGTGAAAGCTCAATGATTGCGCCCTCGCACACGGATCGACCTGCACGGTCAGGTCCCGGTGTATGGAAAGATAAGCCAAGAAATGGAGTGGAGATGGCAAAAGTGAAAGCTCAATGATTGCGCCCTCGCATGCGGATCGACTTGCACGGTCAGGTCCTGATGTATGGAAAGATAAGCCAAGGAATGGAGTGGAGATGGCAAAAGTGAAAGCTCAATGATTGCGCCCTCGCACGTGGATCGACCTACGCGGTCAGGTCCCGATGTATGGAAAGATAAGCCAAGGAATGGAGTGGAGATGGCAAAAGTGAAAGCTCAATGATTGCGCCCTCGCACGCGGATCGACCTGCGTGGTCAGGTCCCGATGTATGGAAAGATAAGCCAAGGAATGGAGTGGAGATGGTAAAAGTGAAAGCTCAATGATTGCGGGGATTGACCTACGTTGTCAGGTCGTGATGTATGGAAAGATAAGCCAAGGAATGGAGTGGAGATGGCAAAAGTGAAAGCTCAATGATTGCGCCCTCGCACGCGGATCGACCTGCGCGGTCAGGTCCCGATGTATGTAAAGATAAGCCAAGGAATGGAGTGGAGATTGCAAAAGTGAAAGCTTAATGATTGCGCCCTCGCACTCGGATCGACCTGCGCGGTCAGGTCACGATGTATGGAAAGATAAGCCAAGGAATGGAATGGAGATGGCAAAAGTGAAGGCTCAATGATTGCGCCCTCGCACGCGGATCGACTTGCGCGGTCAGGTCCCGATGTATGGAAAGATAAGCCAAGGAATGGAGTGGAGATGGCAAAAGTGAAAGCTCAATGATTGCGCCCTCGCAAGTGGATCGACCTGCACGGTCAGGTCGTGGGGGTCAAGGGGGCAGCGCCCCTTGCGGGGTTTTCCGGGGGCTCCACCCCCGGAACAAAATTTTGATTATAGGAGCGATATACCTTTAATCTGTTAACTTCAAGAGTCAAAAGACTCAATAGAAATCCTCAAGATTCTGCCAAGTTTGATGCCACAGACGTGAATGAGCTGCTAAAGGGGTTAACGGACTGAACCGGGCAAACCTGGATTTCCCCAGCCAGCGGTCGACCGCTGGCCCAGGGCAGTCGACCGGAATTCCCAGGGACCGTATGTCTGTAGGTTTCTCAGTGGCGGTCGACCAAAAATTCCAGAACCAAAATTGCTACATGTTTTCTCAGTAGCGATCGACTGCCACCTACCTCCGGTCGACCGCTAGCCGCGAGCCAACAAATGTTGACTTTATTTTTCTCTTCGAGTAGAGCCATTCTCCATGGATTTCTTTAATTCTAAAGTCACCCAATCACCCACAAAACGTGGATCTGGTCTAGAGGATGTCCAAGGACCATTCAAATGGTATAAAAAAACACATGAGGGGTTAGAAACCCTAATGCTTCAAGGGGAACAAGGAGATACCAAGGGAGGCTAGAGGAGGAGATTCACGGGTACTGTAGCACCTCCGTGAATAGTGCTTCGGGCTAGAGTTCTTCAACTATTCCAAGGTGATTCAAGCTTAGATCTGAAGCAAGAAACCTCCAAGGAAGCTAGAAGCAATCAAGGTTCTCAAAGGTGATCAATGCTACATCCATACACCTCTTTATCAACTCAAGGCCATCCAAGCAAGCTCATTTTCAAGGGAGATCAAATTTACATCCTTTATCTTCTTCATCAACTCAAGGTGATCCAAGGAAGATCATTTCACAAGGAAGAAGATACCATTGAAGAATCAGATTCAAGCTCCAACAATCTTAGACAAGATCTTTTCTCTTTGAGCATATTCTATATCTTATTTGAGTGTTTTCATATTTGTTCTTTTCCCATTTCATTCAAACATTTGAAACTGAGAATTGTCCCTACCGGTGGTTAGTAGGAAGGCAATCGGAAGTTGTCCGATCTGCGGTGTTGACGTCCCGACCTATGGTTAGTAGGAAGGTAATCGAGGTCTTTCCGATCTGCGGTTCAGTGCGTTGCGCTAGTGGAGCCTCACCGGTTTGGTGAGGGGTGGACGTAGGACTGGAGATTTAGTCCGAATCACCTTAAAATCCTTTGTGTTGTGGTTGGCTTGTGCAATTGCTTTGTGTTAGATGCATGCTTAGGTTCAATCTCTATATTACGTAATCATCTTGCTAAGCAAATCGTTGTGTCCTTCGTTAAGCTAGTTATATTCCGCTGCTATTATCATTATCTATCTTTAAAGAGGGGCAGATCTATTCACCCCTCCCCTCTAGATCCACTATCCACTACTCAACAAAGTGGAGCCCGCCCCCTTGCTCAAACAAGTGAAAAATCAAGGCAGACAAATAGTTGAGTTAAGGGTGACAAATAGCCATACACAGGTGACAAATACCTGTTAGAGCTGACAAATGGATACATAAGGTTGACAAATAGGTCACAGGGCTGACAAATGAACAAAGGCGACGGCTCCCATGGCTAACGGTGACAAATAAGTGTACAAAGCAAACAAATGAGCTATAAGGGTGAAAACTGTATAATAGGGCTGACAAATAGCTCGTTGCATAACAAATGGCCCGTAGCAGAAGGCTGCATCAACGCAATACCTTCACTACGTCGATGCAGCTTAAGCTATTTCAGGAAAGTCCTATCAAAATGCTGCAGATCCCTTGAAGCTGTGTCAATGCCCTTCGTTTGCTGCGTCAACGCACAACACGCCCTTTGTCTAGCGCCTCACTGAAGTGTCGAGCCCAGGAGTCGACTCTTCTTCTTCCAGGTTTTGGTTGAGAGCAGCTCAGCCAACTGCGTCGACGCTGCCGTCTCAAGACGTCGACGCTGCCGTCTCAAGATGTCGACGCAGGGGGTCTTCTAGAAGTCGTTATAAACGGTCCTCTCAAAGGATGCGTCGACACCTTGTCCACGATGCGTCGACGCACTAGAAGACCTTTCAAGCCATGCTCCTCTACTCAACCTGCACGTGCGAGAACCAATCCAGTGAATATAAAATGCAGACGTAAACATCCAAAAACATGGTTTTTGAGGGCTGAAAAGGTTCCTAGGACAGTCAACTATCCTTGTCATCATGAGGTTTCCAGATCAGTCCCTTTTGGATAGCAGAGCTGCCAGCTTACAAATTTGGGAAAGGTCACCTGTCAAGGCAATCTGCTTTTTGCTTCCAGCTAATCAAAAAATGAGTCTGCAGATTTGTAAGGACCAAAGGATGCCATTGCTGCTACAAGCCAATGAAGATAAAGATGCTACAAGCGCTCTTGGTCAAAATTCATTTGTTTACTCCAGCCAATCTTCAGAGGGAAAATTGATGTGGCTCTATTCTGCCAAATACATGCTGCACCACTCAGAGAGGAGGTTCTTTTCAAAAGAACCATTGTTTAATCCAACCAATCAGTTGCAGATCTCTTGGAAGGAAGTCCCTCACTAGTTCGTCTATAAATACTGGCCTCTGCATGAAGGAAGGCCGCTGCTGCCCTTGAAGAAAGCCACGCCCCTTGAGCATTCAAGCAAATGTGTGAGAAAGAATAGACGGGAAGTCAGCAGCCCAGCATTTGGCCAACCCAGTCCAGTGTTGTAAGAGAGAAGAGAAAAGAGAGAAGAAGAAAGGAGAGAAGCCGTAGAGAGAGCAGCCCTGCGGAAAGTCTGAAGAAAAGATCCATTGGATCTATGTCTAAAGTTGCAGCCACCAGTCTTCAGACTCTTATCTAAAGTTACAGTGGGATTTCTTCGTTGCCTTGTTCTATCTTTCATTTCTGAACCACATTTCAGTGTGTGTGTCCTGTGCTCTGGTTAGAGACCGGAAGTATTTTTGCTGCACTTGCTGATTGTTTTCTTTGTGTGTGTGTGGGGGGGGGGGGTTCATCCCCGTGTGTGTGTGTGTGGGGGGGGGTTCATCCCCGTGTGTGTGTGTGTGTGTGTGTGTGTGTGTGTGTGTGTGTGTGTGTGTGTGTGTGTGTGTGTGTGTGTGTGTGTGTGTGTGTGTGTGTGTGTGTGTGTGTGTGTGTGTGTGTGTGTGTGTGTGTGTGTGGTGGGATTTCATCCCAGTGTGTGTTGAGGACTTCGTCCTCATTTGGAAAAGCCTCACTGGTTTGGTGAGGGGTGGATGTAGGTCTGCGGGTTATAGACTGAACCAACTTAAAAATCCCTATGTTATGGGCTGTGACTTGTGTGATTGTTCCATTTTCTCTATCCCCATTCACAGGTTCATGTGCTAGCTTCAGCGTATCCAATTCTAATTGTTTTCCATCGCACACTCTAGTATTCAGGTCTGCACACCGCTCGCCCCTCACATTACACTTGTATTTCCTTAGTTGCTTACTGCACCCTTGCACACAGGTACTAGGGAGTCCACCCAGGCCCGGGGAAAGTTACTTTGTTCACACACACACTAGGGGTTTGATGAGCTTCTAATCTGTCTAATAGCCAAACCTATAGAGAGGCTACGTCGACCTCAGCCTTCTCCCATACAGCTATATGTTGGCTCCTTGTGTATGACTATCTTGTTCTATTGATTTGAGTTGTTCCTATTGAATCTGCTATGCATTGTGTCTAAGTGCCTCAGAATACAGCCATCTCAGCTGCAGAAGGGGGAGAGAGGAGGGGGAGGTCGCACCAAACTTGGAGCTTCACCAATTTCACCAAAATTCTTATGCATTAATTCTCCTAAATGAGAAAATACAAGGTACTTATAGGTTACCTATCAAATCCAATAGCCACCCTTGGATCTAGGGATGGGGGAATGGATGGCCTAGATTGAATGTGACACACACACAAAAATTAAATAAAATATAAGGGGGGGTAGCCTATTGACCAAGGGGGGGACATGGTAGAATGGTAGGTAGCCTACCTTGGACCTTGAAGTCCAATTGTCTACCCATGTGGCATTTACCATTCAACCTTCTAGATGTCTCCATTTGAAATGTTGATTGACCCCACATGGGGCCCTAGGCTGAGGTGGATCAATGGGAAGAGGTCTGGGGGGCTCGTGGGGCCCGGGGGTCCTATTTTACAAATAAACCCCTCTTACAATCAAAATTATAAACCGAATAAAATGAAACACACACACATTACACACAAATAACGTCTAAACAAATATGATAAATGTCGAGACTCAGGGGGGAGTCTCCAGGCTATCTCCGAGTCAAATGGACGCTGAAGTGGCTCGAGTCATGCTCCGCGTGCAGTACCGGTGGCTCGCCGACCCGTGCCGCTCGTGTGCTCCGGTGTCCGCACCAATTCTCCCCGAGTGGGAGAAACTCGACCCTGTCGAGTAAGGGTCTGCATCGCTCCGGTATCGCTCCAGAAGGTCTGGATCAATCTGCTGTAACTCTCCATGCGTGATCCACATGTCCTCGGTAGCGGGCCGTCCTCTCTATCGCACTAGGTAGCGCGGGTAGGATCCACTCCTGGTAATTTGTCACCTGCTCATCCAGTATATGATCGATATGCTTACGCTGTCGTGACAACGGGGCTGGAGGTGGACACTCAGGTGTGGGATCACTCTCAAGGGGAGGAGATGGCTCGAAAGGCTCACTAGGGATCACCGTTGGGTCCCTATATGCAACTAGATCCGAAATATTAAAAGTAGAGCTTATACCGTTTTCGTCGGGCAGGTCCACAACATACGCATTGGATCCAACGCGTTTCAACACTCTAAATGGACTGGCTCCGCGAGCTTGCAACTTCTTAACGGTTCCAGAGGGAAACCGTTCAGGTCTTACCCTGATCATGACATATTCGCCCTCTTGGAACTCTCGGTGGTGTCGGTGAGCATCGGCTAGCTCTTGGTAACGTGCATTGCTGGACTCAATGTGACGACGGATGTCGTCATGCAAACTCCTAACATGCTTAACAAAAAGAAAAACACACAGATGCACACACGATCCTACACAAACCTAATGTTAGTCAAACCCAATCATATGCAAGGTGGTCCAGGACATCCGAATGTGTGCCATGCATGCATTTGACATAACCGGAGGTTAATGTCATGGTGGACTCCTAGACATCCTACGATGCACCAATCATGGACATTGGGTTTGGATGTGGGAAATCCGGGAGCTTTGGGTGGTTTAGGTGGGCCGGGGGAACCAAAGTCTTCATTACCCCCAAATGACGGTTCGGACTTATTGCCATGTGAAGGTTGCCAGGCCCGAGTAGGAGGGGTGTGATAGTGGACTTCCTTAAAGAGGGGGAATGGAGGTTGTGGGCCAAGGGGCCCACGAAGAAAGGGATCGAAGGGATCAAAGAATGTGTGACCCCTCGATATGGATTCCCTCATCTCAATGTCCCATGTGTGGAATTCTAGAATGTGTTGATGGTCACCTTCATCCATCGAAGTAGATGGGACAGTGTATAGAAGATAGGGCTCCTCCCTCGGGATAAAAGGAGTGAAGTCAGGCTCGGTCGGTAAGGGGAGGAGTAAAAGAACCTCCATGGTGATATGGCCCACGGTGTACATGGAGGTGATGGACCCTAAAGCGGGATGAGTGCAACTACGACCTGTGGGTCGGTCGAAGCCTGGAGCCAACAAGTGCGTAAATGTCAATTGCCGGTCCAACCCTTTAAGAAGGTCATCCAATGTATCCACATAGTGACTAGATCGAAAAGTGATATGAAATGAATTGATTGGCACCAAAGGTAGGATAGGGTCCATAGATGGGAGGGGAGATGGGGCCAGGCCACTCTTAAGCCAGCTAAGGAGTGGCTCGGCTATAAGTAGCTTTCCCGTTAGAAACACGGGTAGCTGTGGCAGAGGTGGCTCCGAATAAAGATCGGAGAGTGAGGCTTCTCCAACCCTTTTGTCCCCTAGGACTAGAGAGGTCTGAGTGGGACACTGCCCGGCAAAGTGGCCAATTCCCTGGCAGCGATAACACTGCTGTCGTGATCCACTACGCTCCTTGATAAGTGTGTCCTTACCCTTATCCTCCTGAAGGACAGGGGGTGTAGGCAATGGAGCTCTCGTGGGTGGGGAAAGAGGATCCACCAAGATGTGGAGAGGACCTCGGGATGGCACTATAGATGGCATTGGGTTGGGGCTACCAGTTGCTACCTCCTTAGGCTCGGGTAGGAGTACATCACTAGGAGTACGTGTCCTATCCACCCCATCCAACCGGTCCAAGATCATTTGCATAAGTTCGGCAACGGAGTGGGTTGGAATAGGGATATCATGGTGGGCTCGCCCGTAGTCAACCGTCCTAGGATTGGGTCTTTGCTCATCTACGTGTGGGGCTCATTGCCTCCGACTAGGACCCACTTGGTTGGAAGTGATTGGGTGGGGCCGGTTGGAGGTGACCGGTTGGGGCACGTAGACCTTCCTAAGCTCTCTCTTCATGTCCCACCATGATTCGATGGGCCATTGCCTCCTAACCTCTCTCAAGCGCTCAATGTGGTCCCACTTTTCGGCGGCCTCGTGTAGAAGCCTCTCCTTGGCAAAATAGAATTGCCCGGCTTCGGACATGGTATAACAGTCAAAGTATGTGTCCATGGCGGCCTCCCACTTGAGGTAGTCGCCCGGGCCATTGGAGCCATAAAAATCCGAGGCTTCGGGCCTACGGAAGTGGAGTGGGTGGTTGCCAAGCCCATGGGTGGACCAACGGCCATATTGCCCGGGTGATGGGGATTCCATGTGAATTTGGCGGAACTACATGCTAGACATGCCGACACTTGGACAAGACCGACTGACTCTTATTGGACTACACACGAACTAGGAGACACAAACTGATGCAAACACCGACTAATGCACCTAGACTTAAACCAATATCTGGTACGTGGCGGAGTTAATCGATCCGAAGATCACTCCCGCAAGTGTGTGACCTCTCGATAGGCGTAGCCTAACGTTCGGACAACACCTTTTAAGATACCGAATTATCAGGATGAAATACAATTTTAAAACACCTTTTTTTTGTTTTGAAAACAAATGATGATCCTAGACTCGACTTAGACCATGATGCATGCAAGACTTATGCAAGACTACCCTAGACTCAACTCGCTCTGATACCAAACTGATGCGGGACGGACTGAGGAGACGACGCTATATGAGACGGACACGACTCAACCAGCAAAGACACGACTACTAGAGCGACCTCGGCTCGACACTAAGAGCTCCTATGGGCTACACGTCGCTAACAGAAGTGCAAACTCACTCGTCGTCCCAAGCGAGGGAAAGCGTGGATCGTGCGCGGTTAAGGAACCGGCAGAGTTCAAGGTAGTCTGACTCAACTTCTGAACTCGGATCGAGTCGCGTTACGGGTCACTCTCACCCTCACAGTGGCGACATGAACACACGGGCTAGGGACCTACACTCTCGCAGCGGTATATGACCATATACTAAACTAGCAAATGAACGCCAAGAAGTTAGACCGTTACCTCCATGCACCCGGCGTGGCGAAGACAACCCCGGCCGATTTACGGACTCCCGGTTAAACAATTTTACAGCAGTACAAATATTTGACCCACTCCACGCAGGGAGGTAATAGGTCACATGTGGGGCCCGGGAATCACGTGAATCGGGTTGACGGGCAGCATCTTGATGTGGCCCGGCGGTGCCGAACTCCGCGTTTTCGTGCTGTCCGGACGGTGGATTCTACGGGTCTGTGGGGCCCACAGATGGCGCTGTCCTCCCGGCCTGCTGGGGTGGGGCCCAATGTGATGGAGACCCCTGGTGGCGGGCCTCCTCGGACGGCGGTCGACCGAAAACGCCGATCGGTGGCTGATCGGCCCCGATCTCCAACTCTTGGAGTTGCTGCCCACGGATTTTCACTTCTGTTTTTCGACGCGCGCTCCAGCGAGAACGGCCGCTGCGATCAATCACGATGTCGGATCGGGGCACATGAGCTATCGTTGGAAAGCTCTCTTGAAATACTCCAATCTAGGACCAGACAGATCTGCTGGATCTGCACGGAGATGGACTTTGTTGAATTTAGAAGTTCCTATTGTACAGTACCCGAACTCTCAGATCTGCAGGTGAGTTGTCTGAGAACTGCCGTTGACCGCTACGAAGACGTCCGATTCAGCCTCTGAGCTCTTCACCAAAGTTGTAGGGATGTGAACAAGGAAAATGGAAATAATTCTTGTGGAAGGATTGGAGGAGGCTACGAATTGTTATGAATGTTGCACTGGAAGGTGGTCAGATCTGGACAGAGGTGGGCATAACTGTAGCTGGCTCTGAAAATTATTTTTAAAAATATATGGAGACCTGATAAAAAATCAAGAAAAATCTTGGGTGGAGCGGTTGATGGACAGAACTCCCAGTAAAATTGGGAGCCCTTGGAAAAATCACAAAAGGGGTCGAAGATGGGAAACTCAGGAAAGGTGGAAATCAGATCTGAAAACTGGCAGAACTGAAATTGAAAGTTGGACAAAAATGGAAAATTGGAAACCGTGAACTTGAAGGCCAACCGATTTTTGGAGAACATGGGGAAATCCTCTGGAACACTTCCTCAAAATTACAGATCAAAAGGAGCTCGTTGCTGGCTGTAGAAATTCGTGGAAGGCACCTCTATCCTGGATGGACAGAACACCGGCGATGATGGTGGCGGTGCGATGGCGGCGGCGGCGGCGGGCTTCAAGAACGGATACCGGAGGCGTCTCACCTCAGAATACAGCCATCTCAGCTGCAGAAGGGGGAGAGAGGAGGGGGAGGTCGCACCAAACTTGGAGCTTCACCAATTTCACCAAAATTCTTATGCATTAATTCTCCTAAATGAGAAAATGCAAGGTACTTATAGGTTACATATCAAATCCAATAGCCACCCTTGGATCTAGGGATGGGGGAATGGATGGCCTAGATTGAATGTGACACACACACAAAAATTAAATAAAATATAAGGGGGGGGGCAGCCTATTGACCAAGGGGGGGACATGGTAGAATGGTAGGTAGCCTACCTTGGACTTTGAAGTCCAATTGTCTACCCATGTGGCATTTACCATTCAACCTTCTAGATGTCTCCATTTGAAATGTTGACTGACCCCACATGGGGCCCTAGGCTGAGGTGGATCAATGGGAAGAGGTCTGGGGGGCCCGTGGGGCCCCGGGGTACCATTTTACAAATAAACCCCTCTTTCAATCAAAATTACAAACCGAATAAAATGAAACACACACACATTACACACAAATAACGTCTAAACAAATATGATAAATGTCGAGACTCAGGGGGGAGTCTCCAGGCTGTCTCCGAGTCAGATGGACGCTGAAGTGGCTCGAGTCGTGCTCCGCGTGCGGTACCGGTGGCTCGCCGACCCGTGCCGCTCGTGTGCTCCGGTGTCCGCACCAACCTTACTACTTTCAAATTGATAAAAGTTGTAGTAGATGTTACCAAGTTTCCCTTTGTCTCCAACTGCAGCTCTGCCAAGGAGATTCTAAATGGACTGGCAAGGATCACGAAGAAGGAAAAAGGAATCACTATCTAATGGCCGACAGCCTAGATCAGCCAAGCAATCCATCTTCGTCTCAGGTAAGTTCTGATTTAGAGGACTTTACTTTTGAAGAGCTAATGGATGCATATGAAGAGTTGGCTAAACAATACAAAAGATTGTAATCTAAAAATAAAAAATTGAAAAGGAAAATTGAAACAAACTTCGATAGTGACCCTACATGTGGGAAATGTTTTGAGCTTGAAGATCTAAATGAATCTTTGTTGATTGATTCTAATGTCCATAAGGATTTGATTGCTAGCTTGAGAACTGAAAATGAGACTCTTCCAATTTGACTATCAGAGTTAAAAGATGAATTGAATTCAGTATCTACAGACCAATTCTAGGTTGATGAGCTAATTAACAACAAAGCTCTCGCAGATGAGAATGAAAGGCTGAAAGAAGAGAATAATATGTTGTGCGAAAAGCTGGCCGCTTTTAAAAAGGGCAAGGAAGTTGTTGAAGATTGGTCTTGTTGTGCCCCTGTGGTTTTGATGATAGCAAACACTATAAGTCACCATGGGTTTGCATGAAAGATTGAATGATTGTCAAATTATGTATTTGCTGATGCATTTGGTCTTTGCATGTATTTGCTTATGCATCTAGTCTTTGCATGATTATGTTGCATAGAACTTCATCAGAGTGCATGATACAGGTTGCAGGCACACATTTGCATACATCATAACTTTGCGTCTCATGTTTCATCTAGCATATAGGTCGGTGCATATGGGTGAAGTTCAAGTCTTGCATGTCCGTACAATCTTTGCATTAGGAAGACACAAGTCGGTGCACATTCTGTGTCCATCTTATATTACGTCTCTTGAGGCCTAGGTCAATGCACGTGTCCGTCTCATCTTGCGTCTCATATGGCTTAGGTCAGTACATGTGTGCGTCTCACATTACGTCTCATGTGCAGTGCGTGTCTGAGTTTCATCTCATGTTGCGTCTAAGCATATACCTGGTCTGAGTGCGTCTCATTTTGCGTCTCACTTTGCGTCTCATGCACATACCAGGGTCCGTGCTAGTTTCCGTCTCATGCATACCCATGGTCCGTCTCAGGCAGTACAAGGCCTGTGGTACTCAGTAGCAGGTCAGTGCAATGTTTGGGTTCAAAGGAACATAGTCGGTGCAATCTTTTCGTATAGCATAAGCACGGTCGGTGCAACCCTTGCATCGGTGCATCTTTTGCCTCATGCTCGGTCTTGTGTACATGAGTTTCCAAGTCGGTGCATGTTTCTAGTCTGTGCAAATCACTGTGTACTGTATTGTAGGTCTGTGCAACACTTGCACATTGCATATACATAGTCAGTGCATCCGTAGGCCTTGTTCTGAAATCAAGTCTGTGCATCTGATTGTGCATAAATGTTGAATCTATGCATGTATGTGTGAATGCCATATTGAATCTATGCACTTCAGTTCTGTCAGAATATCTACTCCGTGCAATCTCTTTAAATCTCGTATAACTGTCTGAAGGTGACTTTATGTCTGATGCCTTGGCAGGTGCTTTTTCATGGAGGTTACGAGTGGCACGTGATCCCAAATTATAGGAGGTGTCCTGATCATGACATCTGTAAAGCAACCAAGCCAGGATGCTGCCACGTGGCCACTAACTCCAGATCTGGATTAGGTACCTGGGCGGGAATCGTGGAGAGCACACGCCCTACCTCTCTGCTAGTACTATATATAAGAAGCTTCTCCTTCAAGAGAAGATATCGTGCCAGAAGAGTATATAGTGATATTGAGACTTGAGGCAGAGAGAGCAAGAGCCAGCATGATCCAGAGAAAAGAAGAAAGAGAGAGCAGATCTGAAAGAAGGAAGAGAAAGAATTTTGAGAGAGCTTTGTTTATCAATTTCCTGGTTCAGTACTGGATCTGATTGTGCTCATTGTTGAGCTACATTCCCCTCGTGGGTTTTGATTTTTCGTTTTGTTTATTTTCGTTTCTAGAAACTCTTGTTCAAGCTGTCTATCAGCAGAGGTTAAGTTGTAATTCTTCAGCAGTTGCAGAGGTGTGGTATCCTCTGGTCGGGTGAAGCTGTAATTCCCCAACAGTTGTAGAGGAGGACTCCTCTGGTCGGCATAAGCTGTAAGGCCCAGCGGTCTGTAGGGTTTTTACCCAGAAGCTATGGATCAGCAGAATCTGTGTATGCGCAGTTAAGCTACACTCTAGTTTGAGTGTGGGGTGGACGTAGACCTCGAGGTTGAGGTCGAACCACCTTAAAATTCCACTGTCCACTGTGCGATTGATTGTGATTTGTATTTGTCCTTTATCTCTGTTCATCGCTTAGTAGATGATTGTTTAGTATCGCGTGAGAGCTGATCTGTTCGATTTGTTTCATTGTGATCGTGGTTGAGTGCCTTTCGGTCATCCTACAGCAGTTTGATTATATTCCGCAAATGTTTCTGCTCTAGTAAGTTTTTAGTGGGTGATCGATCTATTCACTCCCCTCTAGATCATCTATAGATGCTCCATATGTAGGTATCAGAGCATCCATCTATTCTTTCAGTTCTTGTCAGACGCATGCCTTAGAAAAGGAAATTGAGAACTACAGAAGTGTGAACATCATGCTCAATGAGCAATTGGCTGCTTGCGAGGAGGACCTCGCTAGTTCTGAACTGCACATCTCCTCGTTGGAAGATGAATTCAAAAACTTAAAAGACTCTATGTCAAAATTTGTGCAGGGCAAAGAAAACTTGGATAAGATTCTTGGTACAAGGGTCAACTTTCAAAGAGAGGGTTTGGGGTATAAACCTGTGAACAAAAAATCCTTCGGAAACAAGCTATATACCTCCTTTATCTATGGCACTCATGGAGCTAGTACACCTAGTGTTCCCCCAAAACCATGTGTAGCTCAGAATAATCAAAAGAAAATCAAAAATCAGAAGAAAAAAAATGAACCCTGGTCAAAAACCAAAAAATGATTTTGTTATTGTTGATATGCATGCTAGGAAACCAAATGCTAAGCATCATGTTTTCCAAAAAAAGAGAATTTCATATTTTTATTGTGGACTGCTTTGTCATATTATGCATGACTATTTTATTTTGAAGAATGATGAACTAAGAGCAGGTAAGAAAAGAAGAAACAATGTAGAAAGCAGTACCAAGGGACGGGCTATCTTATGAAGAAAGTATGCTCAGCATACTCAGGTTCAAAAGCCCAAGGATGATCCACTGCGTCGATGCACTGCTTAGAACAGGTCGACGTACCCTAAGGGAGCTAGAGGAAATCATCCTCCTTGCTGCTCCCATTGTGGAAAAATTGGCCACATAGTCCGGGACTGTTGGCATCTAAAAGGTATGACTCACTCTCATGCTCAACATGTTGGCATCCATACTCACCCACAAAAGTTTGATGCACATGCATATAGGAAGAATGTCAAATCATTTGTGTGCTATTTTTACTGTGGTGAATGTGGACATACAATTGATGAATGTCCTTGGATGAGATTGGATGACCTGAATGTAGCAAAGAAGAGAAGCTCTCAGACCAGAAGTGCAACTGACCATCAAGCACCCAAGAAAACTTGGGTACCAAAAAACTCCAAATGAGAACTTTGGGTGTAGGGTGCCTTGGAGATGAACATAGGATGTGCTTGAAATAAAAGCTCAAGGCACAGGTCTTTGAATAAAATTTGCAATCTATGTAACTTCTGCATGTTAGGTTCTCTGTCAGTTTTTACATTTTAGTCTTTTTCTTTGCTCACAATAAATTTGATGAATATGATGATGAGTGGTTTGCTGGTTTGTGCTACTTCCAATCTACAACCATATGGATTTTTTGGCTATCATTGTTTTTGATGATGTCCATCATGGCTACATTCAACCCACCTCATCATTTTTGTTGCATGATTGTCATAACTTCCAAGATCATTGGACTAAGGGGGAGTTTGAGGGTTTACCCTTCAGTTTAGAATGCTTTGCATATGTGTGCATATTGAACATCATCTTGTAGTCTCATGCATTCCAATGTATATCATGCTAAGGGACCTAACATTTGCTCATTGCTTTGCATGCTAGAATGTGTTGCACCATCATGGCATGACCCGTTGGTATATAGAATGGTGACTTGTGGAAAGTTGGATCAAGTCCAACTGGAAACTATCACTATGCGTGAGAGAATCCTCGGATCAAGTTCTCCGCCAAGTACTATGGGTTAAATGTTCACAAAAGTCATAGGTTGCATACCCTCGTATTGATTCTCATTAAAACATTCTAAAATTAATGCTCAAATTAAGGGGGAGTCACCATAATAGTCTAGGATGCATTCCTACATATTTTGTTGTCCTATGGTTTGGTTACACATTCTCAAGGGGAGCATAATTTGATTTAATGAACTGCTCACATCTGCACTTGTATATTTCCTTCTTGAGCAAGTGATTTGTGTTTCTTCAATCCCTTCTGAATCTGGAAAGACCCTATGTCTTTTCAACCTAAACTTTTCTGACAGACCTACATCCTTGTAAAGAACACTCTTGTCGCACTCTGTCCACTGGATAGGCCGACCCAGCTTAGTGAGATACTGCCTTTTTTGAAGGTTCTTTGTGCTGTCTGCCAGACTGCGTCGACGCACAGAACTTGCTGCATCGACCCAGCAGTTGTCTCTTCCAAAAACATGCCCTTCTATCTGTGCATGATGTGTCGACCCCCTGATGAGCCTGCGTTGACGCACTGGTTCATTCGATTTTATTGTTCATGTCACTTCAATTCTCATCTTCAGATTGAACCGTGCTTACTTATGGCTAATGTGCATCACTTCCCTTGCTCCACCTGACAACCCCTTGGCAAATCATTCATTAAGGGGGAGCATTCTTGCTGAAACTCTCTGATATGTCTATCTGCCATATGTCCTCATTTGCATGAACTTGTTTAGAACATCATTTGCTTGCTCAGATATCTGACTACCTACTCCAAATTCTTTGAATGCCTTGAATTGCTTGGAAGAATTTCTATCTGTTGTTGAGTTCATTTATCAGAGTAAATCTTCAAGAGGAATCTTCTTTTATGGAGCTCTATGATTGCCTAGGATATAAAACTGTTGGTTTAAGTTTAATGGGTTCATGAGTTTTTGAACTGAACCTTCTTGAAAGTGGTTATATTCAGACTTAATGGACTTAAACCATTGTTTCATGTTGTGACATTCATGTCTTCTTAAATCTGAAAGTTTATTTTAAGTACAAAGGCATCCTTGATTAAGGAACTCATGAAGTATTGTTCTTAAACATCAATCAATCTGAATTTCAAACGGGGCTACACTTAATGAAAGCAATGAACTTCATTCATGCGGAGTAATTGAGGATATTGGCATTTGATAAACGTATATCCTTATGTAAAAAGGTGTGTCCTGAGTTCAGTGCTCTAAGGCAGAGCAATGGCAATTGTTTCACTCAGAAATCAAGTCCCTTCATCAATGAAGTGGAGTGGACAAAGTCATGAAGTGCCTTCCTACCTCTATTCTAATCAAAGCAGAATGGTGAGCTACACTGAGTAACTGGGGATGCTGGCGTCTGATCAACGTGCATCCTCATGTCAAAAGGTGCATGCCCCACTTGAATGCTCTTGAAAATTATGTTCAGTAATGTTTGGTATCAAGAGAAAAATAGTGGCCTTAAAAGAAATATATGAAAATGTAGTGCCCCATGGATAAAATCAGAAACTTCAAGTGTTTAACCTCAATACTTCCTGTTGTTTCCTTCAAAGGAGCTAATGGAATTGAATGAGTAGGATGGAAGGAGGTTAACCTGGTTTTTATATGTAATTCTGGTTCATTTCTATTAATATTGAATGCAGACATTTTCAAATGCTTATTATTGAGAAATTAAAAATTCATCAATTTTAAACCAATCTGATTATAAGGGCTTCGTCATTGAAATTATATAACTGAAGATTCTGAAAAAATATCTATTTCTGCATTTATGAACTTGGGTTCAGGCTGAAGAACTCCCATGCTTAGATTTCCTGAATCTGGTTCCTCTATAATTCCAAGTGTCAACCCCAAGGGTCGACCCCTTGTGTCCAAACTTCTGTCTGGCTGTCAGGGCATTTGACATCAAGACAAATTGGCCTCCTTGCTATTGCATGTCTCCATGTTGATTGTCACTTTTGTATCATCTGAAATGATCTCTCCTAGCTGCTATGAACGCATGATCTCTCTAAGCGATTGGTAATCATGTCTCTTCATATATTTGATTGGTTTGCATTTCCCATCTCCATGCATTGCACAAAAAACACTAAAAATCTAAAAAATAGGAAACACAAACATTTGAAAACCAGAAAAATATAAAAATCTGAACATTCTCTTTGTTAGTTGGCTACCATTATGATCCGCATAATGCATTATGGTCTGCACAGTCATGGTCTGTAGATGTACACATTTGCATCAGCATACTGACCATGCCTTGTTCACCTCTTTCCTTGCTGAGCTTTTCCATATCTTCTCTCCGACCCTCATGTTTTGATAATGTCAAAGGGGGAGAGAATATTTGAGTCATCAAGCATTTGCCAAATTACATGTAGCATGTCATTAATTGAGTTGATCATAATTGATTCCATGTTGAAATAATGACTCACAGTTTGCCATCATCAAAAAGGGGGAGAATGTTGTGCATGTGTGGAACATGCGTTAATTCTAATGTTTTGATGATTTTCAACTATAAGTTATTATTGTTCTCTTGTAATGACTCAACTATGTCTTTGATGCTTACATAAAAAGACTCATGATTCATACAAGCCTAATTGAGAATTAGTCAAACAATCATGACCATTTCAATGTGCCTTAAATCTCTCATGATTTGTGCAAACAAATTCCTTGAAAGCAAAGCAACAAGCTCAGCAGACTTCTGCAATCCAGAGGAAGAGTGTCGACCCCTTTGTATCAAGGTTCTGTCTGGCGTCTGCACTCATGGCGTCAACGCAATGGCACCTTGGCATCGACGGAGCGAAGCCTCTCATAGTGTGTCATCAGCGGATTTGGCATGTGGCGTCAACGCAACTTGCACCTCGCGTCGATGCAGCCAGACAAGCCTTCAGCAGACCCAACTAACTGCGTCGACGCACAAGCCTCACCGCCTCAATGCAGCGAGCCAGCCTTCAAGCAGATCAAGCAAAAGGTAGGTGATGAAAAGCGAACATACTGTTTGTTGCATAGAAATCAAGGTAAATGATGCAAAAAGAAAAGAAATTATAAAAGAGACAGAAAAGTGGAGCCCGCCCCTTTACTCAAACAAGTGAAAAATCAAGGCAGACAAATAGTTGAGTTAAGGGTGACAAATATCCATACACAGGTGACAAATACCTGTTAGAGCTGACAAATGGATACATAAGGGTGACAAATAGGTCACAGGGCTGACAAATGAACAAAGGTGACGGCTCCCATGGCTAGCGGTGACAAATAAGTGTGCAAGGAAAACAAATGAGCTATAAGGGTGAAAACTATATAATAGGGCTGACAAATAGCTCATTGCGTAACAAGTGGCCCATAGCAGGAGGCTGCGTCAATGCAATACCTTCACTGCGTCGATGCAGCTCAAGCTATTTCAGGAAACTCCTGTCAAAATGCTACAGATATCCCTTGAAGCTACGTCAACACCCTTCGTTTGTTGCGTCAACGTGCAGCACGCCCTTCATCAAGCGCCTCACTAAAGTGTCGATCCTAGGAGTCAACTCTTCTTCTTCTAGGTTCTGGTTGAGAGCGGCTCAGCTAGCTGCGTCGACGCTGCCGTCTCAAGACGTCGACGCAGGGGGTCTTCTAGAAGCTGTTATAAATGGCCCTCTCAAAGGATGTGTCGACGCCATGTCCACGATGCGTCGACGCACTAGAAGACCTTTCAAGCCATGCTCCTCTGCTCAACCTGCACGTGCGAGAACCAATCTAGTGAATATAAAATGCAGACGTAAACATCCAAAAATATGGTTTTTGAGGTTTGAAAAGGTTCCTAGGATAGTCAACTATCTTTGTCATCATGAGGTTTCAGATCAGTCCCTTTTGGATAGCAAAGCTGCCAGCTTACAAATGTGGGAAGGTCACCTGTCAAGGCAATCTGCTTTTTGCTTCCAGCCAATCAAAAAATGAGTCATTAGATCTGCAAGGACCAAAGGATGCCATTTCTGCTGCAATCCAATGAAGATAAAGATGTTGCAGGAGCTCTTGGTTAGAATTCATTTGTTTACTCCAGCCAATCCTCAGAGGGAAAATTGTTGTGGCTCTATTCTGCCAAATACATGCTGGACCAATCAGAGAAGTGGTTCTTTTCAAAAGAACCATTGTTTAATCCAACCAATCAGCTGCAGATCTCTTGGAGGAAGTCCCTCACCAGTTCGTCTATAAATACTGGCCTCCTACATGAAGGAAGGCCGCTGCTGCCCTTGAAGAAAGCCACGCCCCTTGAGCATTCAAGCAAATGTGTGAGAAAGAATAGACAGAAGGTCAGCAGCCCAGCATTTGGCCAACCCAGTCCAGTGTTGTAAGAGAGAAGAAGAAAGGAGAGAAGCCGCAGAGAGAGCAGCCCTGCGGAAAGTCTGAAGAGAACATCCATTAGATCTATGTCTAAAGTTGCAGCCACCAGTCTTCAGACTCTTATCTAAAGTTACAGTGGGATTTCTTTATTGCCTTGTTCTATCTTTCATTTCTGAACCACATTTCAGTGTGTGTGTCCGGTGCTCTGGTTAGAGACCGGAAGTATTTTTGCTGCACTTGCAGATTGTTTTCTTTGTTTGTGTGTGTGTGGGGGGGGGGGGGGTTCGTCCCCGTGTGTGTGTGGTGGGATGTGTTTTGAGGACTTCATCCTCGTGTGGAAAAGTCTCACTGGTTTGGTGAGGGGTGGATGTAGATCTGGAAAGTAGTAAGCAAAGGTCCGTTCGAGCTTCATGCGAACGAGGAAGTTTGGACAAGAGAGGAGATTAGGAAATCTACCCTCAATTGGAACGCAATTAATGCTATTCAGTGCGCACTTCATCCCACCGAGTTCTCCCGGGTTTCGTCATGCACCACTACAAAGGAGATGTGGGATAAGTTGGAGGTCATCTACGAGGGAACCTCTCAAGTAAGGGAGACCAAGGCGAATTTGCTGGTCTCAGAGTATGAAGCCTTTCGAATGAAGCCCAGTGAGACCATCACAGAAATGTATGCGTGCCCCATGATCATTACCAATGGTCACAGGAGTCTGGGAAAGAATTATTCGGATTATGAAATTATGAGGAAGATTCTTCGGTCCCTGACTCCAGTATGGCATACAAAAGTTACAGTTATTGAGGAGTCAAGGGATCTGCATAACATGAAGGTCGACGAGCTCATTGGTTCACTAATGACCTATGAGATGAACCTTACCAAGACTGAGGAGCTCGAGAAGAGGAAGAAGCCTATTGCTCTGAAGGCCAGCCTCAGCAGATCGAGCAGATCTAGCCACAGTTGATCATCAAGCGAGCAGAGCCTCTCTGGGTCAGAGATCGATGGAGACCAAATGGCCATGCTGACCAGTGAGTTTAGGCGATTTCTGAGAAAGGAGGGAAGAAACTTCTGCCGAAGGTAGTTTGGTGGCGACAGGAGGCAAATAAGGTATACATCTAACCCTACCAAGAAAGTTGACACTAATGTTTGCTACCACTGCAGGAAGGCTGACCATATGAAGGCAGATTGTCCTGAGCTCCAGAAGCTGAAAAATAAGTCAAAAAAGAAAGCTCCCAAAGGAAAGGCGATGGTGAGCACATGGAGCGACGAGGACGATGGCACATTAAACTGCACATCTGAGAGCGAGGATGAAGAAAAGTCCATCTGCCTGATGGCAAAAGATGATGAAGAAAAAGGAGAAGACTCTGATGAGGTATCATCTCTCTTTGAGCATTATACCATTTCTGATTTGAAAGATGCCTACGGAGAATTGTTAGACAAAGTAGATGATATTAGGAAAGAAAATAGGCATTTGAAGAAGAAGGTTAACTCTCTTTTGAATGATAAGACAATGTCTGATAAACTTGCATGTTTACAGTCTGAGAATGACAGGTTAAAAAATTCTTGCTCTGAATTTGATGATTTAAAGCACGCTTTGATTGACTATAGAAAAGAAAATGAAATGCTGAAAAATGTTATTGATGAATTAAAACTGAAACTGTAAAAATTTGAAAATGAAATGAAAATTGTTGATGAAAAGTATGAAGTTGTCCTAGGTGTCAATAATGAATTAAAAAATTCAATCAAACAACTAGAGAAAGAAAATGCTGACAAAGAGAAAATCATTGAATACATGACCCAAGGATCTGATAATCTAAATGCTTTGTTGGGGTCAAAAGTTAATTTCAGACGAGAGGGCCTAGGCTTTAATCCTACTGCTAAAAAGAGCTTTGCAGTGAAAACAATTTCTTTTGTAGCTGAGAAGGAGAAAAGACCTCTCATTAAGATGAATACTAAAAATTTTGCTGCTAAAAATGTTAACTCAAAAATGCTCAGTGCTGAGGACAAGGGCAATCGGAAAGTTGGTGAGCCCAGCAGAGCCGGCACACCTAGTCCCATTCCTAAAGGGAAGTCTCAGGTTAGGGGTCAGCCTACACGCACATCCAAACCCCAAGCTAAGGTCACCAAGTCTCCACCACCACCAGCAGCCAAGAAGAAGACCCAATATACATCTATGCACAAATCTGGTGGGTCAAAGGTGCAGGGGAGGTCTAGGTATCAGTCATATCCTACACAGTCTTATAGACCTCATATCAGAAACTGGGTTGGAGAGTCTAGGACCTGGACTCCTAGGAATCAAGCTTTCAATGGTCAGCCTAGGACCAATTATGGCCACAATTTTCTGAGTACCTATTGGCCCAGGCACTAGCACAGAAACACCAAATTTTCTAATAACAATGGTGCCAGGACACAGCACCAGAAAAAGAAGGCTCAATTTGTTGGTGCTGAGAAGAAAAGAAACAATGAAAAGAATGTTGGGAAATCCACTAAGCCAACCATGTTTAAACAAATGTGGATTCCCAAGAGTTTATTATCTTGTTTGAATTGTTTTGCATCCGTTTCGGAGCCCAAACACTTTTGGGTTCCAAAATTTTCTCCCTGATTGTGTTTGCATGCATGCCTAGCAGCCAGGAACAACATGTGGTACCTGGATAGTGGCTGCTCCAGGCATATGACAGGAGACAAGGCCAAGTTTTGTTTGCTGACAGAGAAGAATGGAGGCCTTGTCACCTTCGGTGGCAACACAAAGGGTAAAATCATCGGATTAGGTAAGGTAGGTAAGTGCACTACCTGTTGCATTGATGAAGTCCTGCTGGTGGATGGTTTAGCATATAATCTACTTAGTATTAGCCAGCTTTGTGATAAAGGACACAAGGTAGCATTTGATGCTCTTAATTGTAAAATTTTTGAACCTGATTCCGATGTTGTTAAATTTTTTGGAAAAAGAATGAATAACATTTACATGGTGGATCTAGATGATCTTGCACATTCTAACCTATGTCTCACTGCTAATAAAGAGGACTTAGCATTTTTGTGGCATCGTAGGTTAGGCCATGCTAGCTACACTGTCTTGCACAAATTGAACAAACATAGCAGGGTTAGAGGACTCCCTGAAATATCTTTTAAGAAAGAAAATAAAGTGTGTGATGCATGCACACAGTCCAAGCAGACTAGGAAGTCATTTAAATCAAGAACTGAAAACATGTCCTCCAAACCTTATGAGCTGATACATATGGATCTTTTTGGACCCACACGATCAGTCAGCTTATCAGGTAGGAGATATGGATATGTCTTAGTTGATGACTTCTCTAGGTATACTTGGGTCTTTTTCATCACTCACAAAAATGATGCATTCTCTGAATTTCAGGAGTTCTATTTGAAAATCAAATAGAAAAATAAAAATTTGATTAAAAATATTTTGTCCGATCATGGAGGTGAGTTTGAAAACTCACAATTTAATGATTTTTACAGGGATAATGGGATTACTCATCGGTTCTCCCCAAGAACACCTGAGCAGAATGAAGTAGTGGAGAGGAGGAACCGGACACTTGTGGAGATGGCTCGTACACTACTAGTTGAAGGTGGCTTACCAAGAAAATTCTGGGCAGAGGTAGTTAACACTGCATGCCATGTAATCAACAGAGCTATGGTAAGGCCTTTCACTCAAAAAACTCCTTATGAGATTCTAAAAGGTAAGAAGCCTTCAATTGCTTATTTCAAGGTCTTTGGATGTAAGTGTTTCATTCATGTTAATGATAAAAGAGACCTTGATAAATTCGAACCTAAAAGTGATCCAAGAATTTTCCTTGGATATTCTGAAAACACTAGAGCATATAGAGTGTACAACCTTAATTCTAAAACTGTTGAGGAATCTCCACACATTATCTTTGATGAGTCCCTGAATAACTCTGATGTCGGTTAATGCAGGAAAGAAGATAATGGAGAAATCCTTAAGGGAAAAAAATCTGAAGACCAATCAGACCAAGAAGAAGAAGATGAAGAGATCAATGTAGAGGAGCCTACTGTTCAGGGGGAGGTAAATGAAGGTCAAGGTAACCAAGTTATTAATGTCAGATTTTTGAGAGATCATTCTGTTGAAAATGTCATTGGTGACTTGCATGAACCCCCTAAGACTATAGGTTTCTTTAGAGCATAAAATGAATTGAATAATTTTGCATTAGTCTCTAATGTTGAACCCAAAACCATTGACAGTGCTCTCAAAGATGTGCATTGGATCAATGCCATGCACGAGGAGCTTAATCAGTTTGACAGGAACAACGTGTGGCACTTGGTCCCACCTCTTGATCATGGGACTGTCATTGGAACAAAATGGGTTTTTAGAAATAAAACTGATGAGTTGGGTAATGTAGTGAAGAATAAGGCTAGACTTGTTGCTCAGGGGTACAACTAGGAATTCGGAATTGACTTTGAAGAGTCATTTGCCCCTGTAGCCAGGTTAGAGGCAATTAGAATACTTTTGGCTTATACATGCTCATTTGGAATAACTCTCCAGCAGATGGATGTAAAATCTACTTTCCTCAATGGGGAAATAAAAGAGGATGTCTATGTCCAACAACCTCCTGGATTTGAATGCTTATATTTCCCTTCTCATGTTTATAAATTGAATAAAGCTCTTTATGGCTTGAAGCAAGCTCCTAGAGCTTGGTATGACTGGCTCAGCAGATTCTTTACCGAGAAGAAATTCACAAGAGGTGAGGTTGACCAAACTTTGTTCACCAAGGTAAGTCATCCTGACATTCTCATTGTTCAGATTTATGTGGATGACATAGTGTTTGGTTCAACCAATCCTAACTTGAGTAAGGAATTTTCTGAACTTATGACACAAGAATTTGAGATGAGCTCAATGGGTGAGCTAAAACTATTTCTTGGACTGTAGGTGACACAAACCAAAGATGGAACCTTCATCACTCAGTCTAAATACATAAGGGACCTCCTGAAGAAGTATAAATTCGACAACCTCAAGGATATTGCAACTCCAATGGGTACTTCAACAAGTCTTGATGAAGATACCAAAGGTAACCCTGTGGATCAAAAGCTATACAGAGGTATGATCGGATCCCTTTTGTATCTCACTGCATCTAGGCCTGATATTCAATTGGCAATGTGTTTATGTGCTAGATTTCATGCTAGTCCTAAGGAATCACACTTTAGTGCAGTGAAAAGGATCTTTAGGTATTTATCAGGCACCCAAGAACTAGGCTTATGGTATCATGCTAGATGTGAGCTAGAGCTTTTAGCCTACACCGATGCAGACTATACTGGGTGTCGGGTAGATAGGAAGAGCACTAGTGGCTATTGCCAATTCCAAGGTGGTTGCCTAGTATCTTGGGCTTCTAAAAAGCAACACACAGTGGCACTTTCCATTGCAGAGGCAGAGTATGTTGCTGTAGGGAACTGTACTGCCCAGGCACTATGGATTAAACACCAGCTTTCAGATTATCAGATAAATCTGGGATGCATTTCACTTCTATGTGATAACACTAGTGCCATCTGCCTTACTAAAAATCATGTTCACCACTCTAGTGTAGACACGCCAAAATTGACGTTACTGTGAGTACATCTCGTATTACCTTGTAATGTCCTAATTTGACCCTCAAAGTAACTTTGTTTGAGTAGTTTTTCTCACTTTTCTTAGATTTATCTCTTTTTCCTCCCTTTTTATATTTTTCCCTATTTTTCTGGATTTTTTGGGCATTTTTCTCCATTTTTATGAATTTTTCAGAATTAACGGTGTAAGGGGGGTGTCATTTGTTTTTAAGAAAATTTAAGAAAATAAAAAGGAAAATGACGCCTCTTTGAGGAGGCGTCCATTCTTTATTTTTTCCTATTTTTTTGGATTTTTCTGAGAATTTTTCAGATTTTTTTAGAATTGACGACTTAGAAAGGGGCGTTGTTTTGAATTTAAATAAAATAAAATTGAAAAAAATGGAATTAATGACATAGTACAATTGTGATTATTTTAATATTATTTCTAGCCCTCTTTCAGGGGTGATTTGGTTGCCTTCCAGGTGTCAGAAAAATATGAAAAAATAGTAATTAGAATCAGCACAGTTAAATGCACGTCCACCTAAAAAATGAGAAAATAATAATGAGAAATAAAAATGGCCATGTTTTGCTTATTTTGAAATAACGTCCCTCACTCGGACGCCATTTCAATTGACGCCCGAATGCGCGATCGTCATTTCCGTTTGACTTTTTATTATTTTAATGCACGACATTGTGCAAGTCGTCATTTTCAATTAACGCCCCTGGTCAGGTCGTCATTTCTATTGCTATATTTTGATATTTTAAATCCGCCCAAAATTCGTATTAAATTCTAAATAGCGCCCCCCTCAAAGTCGTCAATTCTTTTCAAATTTTGAAAAGTCCGTAGCTGTCTCGAAATGCCTCCAAAATGATGACGCCTCCGCGGGCGTTATTTTAAGAAGCGACCATCTGTCTGGTCGTCAATTCTTGTTCAATTTCAAACTCCGACAGAACCTCCTTCTTTCCCCATTTTGAGCCCCTTTTCACTTGAGAAAGGACTCCTAAGACTTTCTAATATTGAGGGGACACTTGTCTAATGAATATCTCCCTCCAAATCCACTAAAATATGTTTTCCTAATTTCCCTTGGAATTAACTCCGAATTTTAGCCCTATAAATAGGACCCCTCTCTCCCTTGTGTAGAGGGCATCAATATCAATTCAAGAGGCGGTGCTGTTGGACCAAAGGCTCAAGGAAGAAGACTCCCACATGCTTAAAGCTTCATCCATGGAGATCTTCTTCCCCTCTTGAAGATTTGTAGCCTCTTCTTCCTTGGAGCAAATTGAAAATATAAAGCCCCTTTTGGAGAAACACATCAATAAGCTTATCCCTCCCTTAATCTCTTTTGTTTCTTTCATGAAGTAGTTTGCATGCATCATGTTATTTTCTCTTCTTTCATTATTTTTATCATCTCAACCATGTTGAGATCTCCTTAGTGCAACACTTGCACCCTCCTTTATCTTATCATTCATCATAATCTCCCATATCCTTTTGCATAGGGGTTTAAGGGCCAACACCCAACAAGGTGTGTTCTTATACATGCTTTTCATGTTTATTTCTATTATGAATTTGATGCTACACTCACCTTGATTTCTAATCCATATCTTTTATTGGTGTTTGTTATTGTTTTGCAAGGGTAATCAACAAGAAGAACTCTCTTCATCGGCCGGCTGATCGGAAGAGAAGGAAAGCACTCACAATCTCCCCCGCATCCTTTTGGGGTATTTATATTCGCGATCCCTCCATTGATTATTCATTGTTATATCCTTTGAGGCCCTCGCGTCTCTGGCGATCACACACTCCCCTTAGCATCCTCGCATGCTCCCCTTTTCTCCCTCTTTTTCCATTCTTCTTTCCTTCTTTTTTCCTTTTAATTATTCTTTAGTTTTTCTTAAGTGGATTTCTTATAATCTACAAATTGGCGATCACGGTGGGACTCCTTTTATTTTTCTTTTTGATTACCCGTCCCCTTGGGCACCCACGTGTGCCATCTCCCCTTTTGCACCCACGGTGCACCTCTTTTTGTGCTCCACGTAGCACTCTCCCTATGTGATTAGTTAGTTTGATCGATTTTTAGAAATTCCATTTATCCATCTCTTAAAAAAAATGATGAGCATGCTATATCCCCTTTCATGTTTTTATTGATTGCTATGATTCTTATACTGTGATTGTGAGTGTTTTCCTTCCTGTTGGTATTTTCGTCACCGTTTGAGCTTCTGGCCCTTGGAGAGGAATTAGTGCCCTTCACAGAGGCGTCATTTTAGCATATAGCGACCGTTTGGACAGGCGTCGCTTCCATTTTATTGGCAGAATTTTTTTTCATCATTTTATAATTAACGCCCCTCATAGAGGCGTCATTTTCCAATATAACGCTCCCACCAAGGTGTCATTTTCTTTGACATTACATTCTGACGCCCCTGTCAGAGGCGTCTTTCACTCGTACAGCGCCTTACTAAGAGGCGTCATTTTGATTATCATTTCTTCATCATTTTGGGTATTATTATCTGACGCCCCTGTGCACAGGCATCCATTCTATAGGCAGTGCCTCACCTTAAGGCGCTATTTTACTCTGCTTGCACTATTCACAGTGATTAGCGACTGACACTCAGGCGCTGCTTCTTGATATAGCGACCTTTCCCAGGTCGTCATTTTGTTCTGTGATGTTCATGCTGATACTGTCTGCTTGATATTGCATGCTTGCATTCATCTTTGCATTTGGTTCTGGGAGACCTCCTCTCCCCACACTTTTAGGAGTCACACCCCCCTCTTGGTGAAGGATGGACCCTCCTTTGAGCATTCCGTCTCATTAGACCGGAAATTCCTAAACCAAGCCTCCGTAAGTCCCCACACCCGTGGATTCCCTCACGGACGCCGGGCAGGTTGTACCTTTGAAGTCCCGGGTTTAGTTGGCCTATGCATGGTGAGAGAGTGTTCTTAGTTGGCATCAAAGTAACCACATTGAAACTAGGTTCCTCCCTTGTGTGAATCACTCCGAAAGTTTGTTAAAAGTCATTAATTCACCAAGGCTCAAATAAATAAAAAATCAACGGTAACCATTCCAACTTGTGTGCTTCTTTACAAATTATTTTGCTTGAACTTTGATTGCATAATGGCTTACCTTGATAGACAAAATAACATGTTTAATCTTAATTATGTTCATGAGGATGCACAACCTAGCATATCATATAATCCTCAATTCCATAATTCTCACCACAATCATTCTAGGGGACCACGCCCTCATTCTTATGGTGTTGCCCGACCCATGGGTAATGTCCAATCTCATGGTCCCTTGCCTCAATCACGAGCCACTACCCCCTCGGACCATCTCCTCCCAACGACGAGAAGGTCTCTCAATTCATCCGTGCATTGGATCATCTCACCCCTCAACAAATCCAAGCCCTTAAGGCTATTGTTGAGGGCACATCCTCTCCTCATCCTCCTCCGTCCACACCTACTCCTATTCGGGTGGCCCATCACCCGCCTCCTTCATCCACACCTACTCTTATTCGGGTGGCCCATCATCCGCCTCCTTCATCGACACATACTCCTATTAGAGTAGCCCATCACCCGCCTCTTCATCGACACATACGCCTATTATAGTGGCCCATCACCCGCCTCCTTCTATTTCTCATCCTTCACGGCCCCAAGGTCCATTTATTCCTTACAACCCGGCCCATCCGGGTCTTTTAGCGGGTCGTCCTATTAACCCTCCTCCACGGCCGTCATATCAAGCCACCCCTCCAAGGCAATCATGCCAACCTTCCAATGTTCATGCTACACCCCTCCAGCAAAGTATCTTTGATAGAATTGCTTCCATGGAGGAACAACTTAAGAGGCTCACCAGCCCGCGGCCCGCTCCTCCTTCATCTCAAGTCAATCCTCTCATGATTTCATGAATAACATCGCTAAGTTGGAAAAAGATTGGAAGGAGATAAGAGAGAATGGCATCAATAACACGTGTGAGCAAGATATCAAAAATCAAGTGGACGTCGTTCACCCTCCACTCATCAACCATGCTCATTTATCTGGCCCTCCGTCTCCACCTTCGCATTTACCTCCACAGAATTTTCCACAATATCATGACCATCTGCCTCCACTTTCACATGATCCTCCACAAAATCCTCCACCACCTATTATTATGCCTCCACCACGGTGTCCACTTGATGTTTTTGAAGATTTGGAGACGGCACGAAATGTTGAAATTCCACAGGCACCCCTTTCAAGTTTCCTTCGTTTCCCACTCCCTCCATTGCCACCCGATGAACCCCTTGCTCAGGATGAAGCCACTATCCCTAACCCCATTTATGAGACCAATTGGTGCTATGATGATGGGTCGATACTCCAGTCACCCACACCGGTGCATCATGCGCCTTCCCCTGTACCTAATACTTCTCGCATCATCCGACGCTTCCTACGCACCAAACCCTCTCCTTTTACACCTTCGACCTCTACTCCATCGGCCTCTGCCGAACCTCCACTAATCTCCACTCCACTAACTCCCGCCAAGCCATCCAAGCTTATCTCCACTCCACCGGCCTCCGCCGAGCCTTCCACTAAACCTCTACCCAATCCGCCATTAGCCTCTACTCCATCGGCTTCCACCGAGCCCACCATCGAACCTTCCCCAATTAACCTTCCATCACCGCCACCTCGGCCCTCCATTATCCCTTTAACCCCAAAACCCACTTTGCCTATTCCTTCATCTATCCATTCACCCTTACCCATGGCTAGTCCTGAGCAGGATCCACCCTTTTTTGCACTCGAGCCAACCCCGACTACTTCTGGGCAAAGGGAGAAGCTCGACGTGTTTGAACCTCTGTTTCCACTCACCCTTTCTTCAACACCTTCCATTACACCTCCACCATCCATGGAGCCTTCCGCCTCCGCTTCCTCTACCACTCAGAATAGGAGTGCTTCTGCAAGTACTTGTGCCGAAGATGGTCAAGAGCCGGGCAAGAAGGATTTGGCCACAGCCATGCTATTCAAGATGCAAGAATTTATCTGTCGGATGCCGATCTGTGTTGTTGTGCCGAGCATGGTTGAAGAGGCCGAGTCCCCGCCATTGCTCGCCAGAAGAGAATGCCAAGCGTTGATGCCGCCCAAGGGCCGGGCAGGGCACCCCTTGTTCCAACTTTCAAATCTTGAACCTTTTCTTCCATACAAGGGGCGAACGCCCATCTTGATCAATATTCTTCATATGTTACAATCCCTGGGCAACACGATGCTTCCTATCTCAACCTTTCAACTCTCTCACACTGTTGTTCTTCACTCTCCAAGGAGTTGTCATTTACTATTGAAGTTTCATCATGGGCTTGTACTTTATCCATTGGGCCTATTGACTATACACTTTCACTGCTATGGAGGGGCAGTTATCCTCATACAAAGGGGCCGTCCTCCATCCTCTCCATCTTTTACTCAACTCCACCCTCATTTATCATCAATTCTTCATGGGCCACTCCGGGGGTAAGAAGGAGGATCTCCTCTTCTCGCCCTTCATATTCTTTGCATCTCATGCATTCTGTTGCATCCATGTCTTCATCGCATCCATTTTGTTGCATTCGCATGCATTTGCATTCCTTTTTTTCAGGGTTTCCAGACCCGTATTTTCCCCATCTTCTGGAACCTCCGGATCTTCCGCATTCCCCATCTTGTTCATCTTCATCCTTGGGTCTCCTTACACTTCCTAGGCATTGCACACCCTCCAATCTTCTCTTAGGGCATCACGCCCCTTTCCAGCTCTTGCATCCGGACTCCTCAGATTTCTCTCTTGTTCATCTGGGGCATCGCACCCCATGGTGTTTCATTCCTCCAGAACCTCCGGACTTTCTTCTAGGGCATCGCGTCCTTTTCTATCTTCCTCCTCCGGAACCTCCAGATCCTTCATCCTCTTCTAGTCCACTCCCCCCAGGGCATCGCATCCTTCCAAGTTTTTCCTCCTAATTCTCCCGGGGCATCGCGTCCCCTTTCCTGCTATTTTCCATGGAACCTCCAGGTGTTTTATCCCTCCTTTTAGGGCATGACGCCCTTTCTGATTCTACTCCTCTGGAACCTCCGGACTTTCACCCAGGGCATCGCACCATTTTTTATCTTCTTCTTCCGAAACCTCCAGATCCTTCATCCCTCTCTCTATCCCTTGGGCATCGCGCCCCTTTCCGTCTTCTTCCACCGGAACCTCCAGACCCTCCTGACCCTTTTCATCCACTCTTCCCGGGGCACCGCGTCCCTCGGCATTTTCCTTCTCCGGAACCTCCGGACCCTCCATCTTCTTCCGATTTGTCTTATTACTCTTCCAGGACATCGCGTTCTTCATTTTCTTCCTCCTCTTCCATCATCTTTTTCCCTCTTTCTTCCCAAGGCACCGCGTCCCTCGATATTTTATCCCTCCGGAGCCTCCGGATTCTTCTTCCCCTCATGATTCTCTTCCTCTGCCTCCAGACCCTCCGGATCCGCCTCATTCCATCTATCAATTTCTTCTTCTAATTCCTCCTAATCACGGGTCCGACCTAACTTCTTCCACATCCACTACTTTAGGCATCTGCCCGTTCTCCCACTGCTTCCGAGGCTTTAGTCCTCACCCCTCCTCTTAATTCTCAGTTCTTTTTGTAGACCTTTCATGTGATCAGGGTCTCTGCGCCTTAGCGAGGGAGTTCTAGCCCTCGCCTCTCTTCCTTTTCATCCTTATTCGTCTGAGTTTGGTTTAAACACCACTCCTTCTTGTTAAGCCACTTTCAAAACTTTGCTATCCTTCCTTATCTGCCAAATGAGGACAACAAATCCCATATTTTATCAACATCGCCTCTGGCGGCAGTTGCTTCAACAAAGATCGCAAGGTAACATATTGGCGTAAGTAAGCATTTTTATGATATCATTATCTCATTACTTCACCCATGGTTTTCAAAATGAAGTGCTTCTTAACAAGATTAAGAGTGGTATTTTAGGCCTTTATCCTAGGTCGTATCTTTATCTTTACTAAATCTCATAAAAGAGTCTTTAGGCTTGCTTCTGTAGCATCTTTGGTTAATAAAAACCCCACGCTGGGAATTCGACATTCTCTCCCCGCTTGTTAAGAGCAACCCTTAGCTGGGCACCGCACACACTTCACGGCGCCCTTTAGCAGGCTCCTTGATAAAATATAGTTGCTGCTTTAGCCATGCCATGAGTATATCTGAAAGTCTTTTCTCTTCTTTACTCGGCCGCATGCAGGAGCAAGCGGTTGGCAGATGAGATGACCAACTTAGGTAATTCCCAATACGAGAGAAGTCTCAAATAGGGGCAGTCTTGACCCAAAATAAGGAAATTAGTTTTCATAATATACATCTAGCCAAAAGGGCTATTATGAAAATCAAGTCAAAATTTTGATAATTATAAAATTATGAATTATGGCATGACAAGAGTGGCAAAGTCCCCGCAGGGAAAACCCTGGTCGTATGCATGTCAAGGGTCTAAAAATCAAAGACACAAAGCCCCGGCGCAACAGACCACCTCTTTGAGGGGTAATACCTTGGAAGGAATTCAAGTCCCGACATCTCCCATCCTGCATAAAGCTTATCCTCAATTATTCTTCTCTTCTCCCTCGAAGACCGAATGTTTCTCGGGTATGGCCTTGGTAGGGGCACCGTTAATCAAGGGCAGTCGATTATAGGGCATTACCTTTAAATGCACGCCCGGCTTTGGGTAGTTTTTAGCGATAAGGGAAGGAACAAGGACCCCTAGCCAGTGGTTCAAAAACACCATTTGATGATGCATTAACAAAGTCTAAACCAAAATCCAAAAAAAATTTGAATATTGTCTAAACTAAAATCCAAAAAAAAAGTTGAATATTTCCTAAACCAAAATCAAAAAAAGTTGAATATTTCCTAAATCAAATCAAAATTTTTTGAATATTTCCTAAACCAAATCCAAAAAAAATTGAATATTTCACAAAAATCCAAAAAAAATTGAATATTTTCAAAAATCCATAAAAAATTCAAATATTTTCCAAAATCCATAAAAATTTGAATACTTTTTCAAAACCCATACAAATTTGCATATTTCAAAATCCAAAAAAATTGCATTGTATTTTTCTGATGGTGCTTTTGCAGGGACAACAATTTTGCAAGGACCAAGAGCACGAGATGAGTCCCCTCCATTCACCGCTATCAATCTTCTGATTCTTCCCAATATCATCATGATTTGTCACTATGGGCACTCCTGATTATCATCTCTCTATATTGGGCATTAATTGATTGTTCATCTCTAAAATCTTTTGATAAACTTCTGCTGATTTCACTTGATCACTCTGTCACTGGGCATTACTTGATCTTGATCATCCGATCTCAATCTCACATACCAATTGTCATCCTCATGACAAACAATAAACAATGATGCTTTGCAATGCTATGTTTCAACTCATGCTATTCATGCTAAACATGTTTCGCCTTGCTAATACATGCTTGAATGCTATCCACACCAAGCTTTGATCGATTTGATGTCTATGTTGTGATTACTTATTGATACTTTGATTCATGCTATGCTTGCTATGTTTAAATACCTTATTCATTGCTTGTTATCTTCCTTATATCTTGGATAATGAAATTTTGAGCGCAGGATAAGAAGCTTTGTGGTCCCACCGACTGAGCATCATCATCCAAGTCCCACGGTGTTTTGCACCTCATCTCAGTTCCCCATATGCTCATTGCTATCACCATCTTCTTGTATGCATTTTTACTACATGTTACATACGCTACTAGATCATATCAAGGACCTTGTGGCTTTGGTAAATCTGGAATTTGAGTTCCCCTTAATCAAAAATAATGATGATTCAGAGGAATCTTAGTCATACGGATAGGCCGTTGAGCCGTCCAAGACTGAGGACGATGGTTCCCTTTTACGAGTTGGTGCGCGGATAAACGGGCTTCGGCTTAGTATCAGCTCGCGAAATCAGTTTCTTGACCCAATCTTGACAGCTTAGCAATATTATCCTTGATTATCTTATATTTTCATTTGTTTTAATTTTTCCTTTAAACCGAGCATGCATTCATGTAGGACTTTGAATCAACAGTGAAACATCATTCTGATAAGCTGATTTGAGAGTCAAATTGATCTTAATCTTTCCAGATATGAGATATTCATTGCTGAATGGAATCCTCAGTTCGTTTTGTCACTATTTTAGGTCATTTTATCGAAAGCTCCTTGTTTGGATTTCTATCCTCTTATTTTAATCATTTTCTTTTGATCCACCTTGGTTGCAGCACGTCCACATTGGCTGGTAACCGCTCCCCAATGGTGAAACCTACAGGTTTGTGACCTGGGGTACTTCCACCGCGCTGGAAGTTGATCATTCCTTTTCGTGCCGGCGTGCACACTCCCTCTTTTATCCAAACATCGTTGATTTCATTGAATTTCCTGAGATTGCTTCGTCTCGAACTTTTGATTCAATTCTCATCAGGTGATGTTGATTGCGTGTCTCATCACACCTTGGCATCTACTTTTCAGTTCACTATGCTCCCTTGCAAAGAAGACGCCAAGGCGGGGCAGCTGTAGACACGCCAATATTGACGTTACTGTGAGTACATCTCGTATTACCTTGTAATGTCCCAATTTGACCCTCAAATTAACTTTGTTTGAGTGATTTTTTTCTACTTTTTTTGGATTTCTCACTTTTTCCTCCATTTTCTTATTTTTTTCCTATTTTTTTTGATTTTATGAGCATTTTTCTCTATTTTTATGAATTTTTCAAATTGACGGCGTAAGGGGGGGCATCATTTGTTTTTAAGAAAATTTAAGAAAATAAAAAGGAAAATGACGCCTCTTTGAGGAGACGTCCATTCTTTATTTTTTCCCATTTTTTGGGAATTTTTCAAATTTTTTTAGAATTGACGACATGTAAAGGGGCGTTATTTTGATTTAAATTAAATAAAAAATGAAAAAAAATGGGAAATGACGACTTTCCAAATGTCGTCAATTTCAATTTAAAAATTTAATATTATTTCTCACCCTCTTTCATGGGTGATTTGGTGGCCTTCCCGATGTCCGAAAAATACAAAAAAATAGTAATTGGAATCAACACAATTAGATGCACGTCCACCTAAAAAATGGGAAACTAATATTGAGAAATGAAAAATGACCCTGTTTTGCATGTTTTGAAATAACGGCCCCCACGTGGATATCATTTCAATTGACGCCCGAGCGCGTGGTCGTCATTTCCTTTAGTTTTTTTATTATTTTTGATTTACGACACTGTGCATGTCGTCATTTTAAATTAACACCCCTGGTCAGTTCGTCATTTCCATTACTATATTTTGATATTTTAAATCCACCCGAAATTCGTGTTAAATTCTAAATAGCGCCCCCCTCAAAGTTGTCAATTCTTTTCAAATTTTGAAAAGTCCGTAGCTGTCTCGAAATGCCTCCAAAATGACGACGCCTCCGCGGACGTTATTTTAAGAAGCGACCATCTATCCGGTCGTCAATTCTTGTTCAATTTCGAACTCCGACAGAACCTCCTTCTTTCCCCATTTTGAGCCCCTTTTCAATTGGGAAAGGACTCCTAAGGCTTTCTAATATTGAGGAGACATTTTTCTAATGAATATCTCCCTTCAAATCCCACTAAAACATGTTTTCCTAATTTCCCTTGGAATTAACTCTGAATTTTAGCCCTATAAATAGGACCCATCTCTCCCTTGTGTAGAAGGCATCAATGTCAATTCAAGAGGAGGTGATGTTGGACCAAAAGCTCAAGGAAGAAGACTCCCACATGCTTAAAGCTTCATCCATGGAGATCTTCTCTCCCTCTTGAAGATTTGGAGCCTCTTCTTCCTTGGAGCAAATTGAAAATATAAAGCCCCTTTTGGAGAAACACATCAATAAGCTTATCCCTCCCTTAATCTCTTTTGTTTCTTTCATGAAGTAGTTTACATGCATCATGTTATTTTCTCTTCTTTCATTATTTTTATCATCTCAACCATGTTGAGATCTCCTTAGTGCAACACTTGCACCCTCCTTTATCTTATCATTCATCATAATCTCCCATACCCTTTTGCATAGGGGTTTAAGGGCCAACACCCAACAAGGTGTGTTCTTATACATGCTTTTCATGTTTATTTCTATTATGAATTTGATGCTACACTCACCTTGATTTCTAATCCATATCTTTTATTGGTGTTTGTTATTGTTTTGCAAGGGTAATCAACAAGAAGAACTCTCTTCATCGACCGGCCGATCGGAAGAGAAGGAAAGCGCTCACAATCTCCCCCGCATCCTTTTGAGGTATTTATATTCGTGATCCCTCCATTGATTATTCATTGTTATATCCTTTGAGGCCCTCGCGTCTCTGGCGATCACACACTCCCCTTAGCATCCTCGCATGCTCCCCTTTTCTCCCTCTTTTCCCATTCTTCTTTCCTTCTTTTTTCCTTTTAATTATTCTTTAGTTTTTCCTTAAGTGGATTTCTTATAATCTACATCTAGGACTAAGCACATCGAAATTAAACACCATTTTCTTAGAGATGTAGTGAGCAAGAATGAAATTGAATTAGTGTTTATTTAAACTGAAAAATAGATTGCTGATATCTTTACTAAACCCCTTGGAAATGAGAGATTTAAATATCTAAGAAGAGAATTGGGGCTCTGTAAATTTCAGCAAGAAAATGATGAATAATTTCATTCTTAAATAATTTGTTAAATTGTTTGAAATCTGTGTCAGGATGTCTTTAGATTTCTGAATAAAGAATGTTTTGATGTCTGTTGTGTGAATAATTGATTTGCTATGAATACGTTGATTGTTAGATGTTTGCACAGACTATTTCTGATGTAGATGCATGAGTAGCACAGAGTCCTTTGTTATTGAATGTGCTGCACATAGTCAATGTATTGCATATTCGCACCAAGCATAAGTCTTTGCATGACTTGCATTCAGTCAATGCCTTGCATGAGCATTCCAGCGTACAGGTCGGTGCATTGTCTAAACTATGTACGTTAAGATTGATGCATGATGTCAGGGGGAGTTGAGTGGTGGTTAATCAGTGTTCAATTTATTTCACTCTCAATCTCTGAAAATTCACATCGTGTGACATCAATTGCATTTGACCTATTTTTAAAAATTCTTTGAGTTGCTCCTGTGCTTTCTTGTTTATTTCTTTCACCCTGATTGAATACCAGTCTTGCTATCGGTTCATTACAGTAAGCTGCAGTTATCGCAACTCTTCATTTATAAGAATCACAGTTGCTCCTTGACTGAATTGAAGGTTTAACCTTAATAGATTGAAGAATTCAGAGACTGTTCATCGGAAAATAAGGTGTTAGAAACTGTTTATAGCTCTTAACTTTTTTTCTCATAGTTAGAATAGAAAAGGTCTTCACTGTACCTGAACATAACAGACTTAGTGAAGTCTAGATAGAGAAAACTAGAGTGTGTATTGTCTTTAAACAGTCACTCTAAAAATTATATGGGTAGTAGAAATAAGATCATTAAAAGAAAAGAAATGAACAAAGTGGCAGAGCAATGACTGAATTGCACTGAGAAACTGAGGCCTCCATCAAAGAAGTGGAGAATACCTTAAGTCATGAAGTGCTTCAGGTTAACTCTATTCATTTGGTCAAATCTATAGGGGTGGTTTCACAAAGTAACTAGGGGTACTGGCCTCTAATCAAGGTGTACCCTTAATGTCAAAGGTGCAAACTATCTTTGTAGCTTTTGATCAGAAACATATATAGTAGTTTATGTTTAGTAACTAGGGGTACTGGCCTCTAATCAAGGTGTACACCTAATGTCAACGGCATAAATGACACTTGTCTGTTCATTGAGTTTAGATTCAGAAATCAGAAGTGAAAAAGAACTGTTGTAACCCTTGGAAAACAAAAGTCATTGAGTGTCAACTGTTTAACTTCAATACAAATTCAAGTGACTTTCCTTGATATTCACTGGTTCTAAAATCAGTAGGGTACTGTCCTGACTTAGTTTATTATGGCTATGTATTTTAGATTCATTGCTATAAACGAAGTCTATAGCCCTATTTCAGGAAGTCAGTTGCTTTACTCTACTTTCTATAACTGTTAAACCTGAATTTAATTAAGAATGCACATTGTTGACTCTTATATCCTAAGGGTTGTTTTATAATTTGCTCATTTTCTGAACCATTGCATAGAATGTTATTTAGTCTCCTTCATCCACCCTGATTTCCAAATATCTCTTCTCTTCTCTTCCTCCTTTTTGCTGATGTCAAAGGGGGAGAATTATTTATCTCTTCAAAGAGGGAGAACTTGTCCTTTGTCCTTTCTTCTCTGAGGGATCTGGGGGAGAAGTTTAATTCTGATGGCAAAGGGGGATAGAAAGCCATACAGGGGGAGAATTGTTTCTGAGTCATTTATCCAGGGGGAGTATAGTTCTTCTATGTCTTAATAGTGTGTCAAAGGGGGAGATTCCCCCTTTTTGATGATGGCAACACTATGAGTCACACTGACTCATGTCAAATTATTCTCCCCCTTTGACTTCAGCAAAAAAAAAATAGTTTGAGAGAGAGAAATAAGCATGCATGAAATGATTGATGTAAAGAAGAAAGAAAGAGCAGATCTGAAAGAAGGAAGAGAAAGAATTTTGAGAGAGCTTGAGAAAGAATTTTGAGAGAGCTTGAGAGAATTTTGAGAGAGCTTTGTTTATTAGTTTCCTGGTTCAGAACCGGAACTGATTGTGCTCATTGTTGAGCTACATTCCCCTCGTGGGTTTTGATTTTTCGTTTTGTTTCTTTTCGTTTCTAGAAACTCTTGTTCAAGCTGTCTGTCAGCAGAGGTTAAGTTGTAATTCCTCAGCGGTTGCAGAGGTGTGGTATCCTCTGGTTGGGTGAAGCTGTAATTCCTCAACCTTGTACTACTTGAGACGGACCATGGGTGTGCATGAGATGGAAACTAGCACGGACCCTGGTATGTGCATGAGACGCAAAGTGAGATGCAAAATGAGACGCACTCAAGTTCTAGAGTGGTGAACACTATAACTCACCATGGGTTTGCATGAAAGATTGAATGATTGTCAAATTATGTATTTGCTGATGCATCTGGTCTTTGCATGTATTTGCTTATGAATCTAGTCTTTGCATGATTATGTTGTATAGAAATTCATTAGAGTGCATGATATAGGTTGCAGGCACACATTTGCATACATCATAACTTTGCGTCTCATGTTTCATCTAGCATATAGGTCGGTGCATATGGGTGAAGTTCAAGTCTTACACGTCCGTGCAATCTTTGCATTAGGCAGACACAAGTCGGTGCACATTCTGTGTCCATCTTATATTGCGTCTCTTGAGGCCTAGGTCAATGCATGTGTCCCTCTCATCTTGCATCACATATGGCTTAGGTTAGTACATGTGTGCATCTCACATTACGTCTCACGTGCAGTGCGTGTCTGAGTTTCATCTCATGTTGCATCTAAGCATATACCTGGTCTGAGTGCGTCTCATTTTGCGTCTCACTTTGCATCTCATGCACATACTAGGGTCCGTGCTAGTTTCCGTCTCATGCACACCCATGGTCCGTCTCAGGCAGTACAAGGCCTGTGGTACACAGTAGCAGGTCAGTGCAATGTTTGGGTTCAAAGGAACATAGTCGGTGCAATCTTTTCGTATAGCACAAGCACGGTCGGTGCAACCCTTGCATCGGTGCATCTTTTGCCTCATGCTCGGTCTTGTGCACATGAGTTTCCAAGTCGGTGCATGTTGCCAGTCTGTGCAAATCACTGTGTACTGTATTGTAGGTCTGTGCAACACTTGCACATTGCATATACATAGCCAGTGCATCCGTAGGCCTTGTGCTGAAATCAAGTCTGTGCATCTGATTGTGCATAAATGTTGAATCTGTGCATGTGTGTGTGAATGCCATATTGAATATGTGCACTTCAGTTCTGTCAAAATATCTACTCCGTGCAATCTCTTTAAATCTCGTATAACTGTCTGAAGGTGACTCTATGTCTGATGCCTTGGCAGGTGCTTTTTCATGGAGGTTACAAATGGCACGCGATCCCAAATTATAGGAGGTGTCCTGATCGTGACATCTGTAAAGCAGCCAAGCCAGGATGCTGCCACGTGGCCACTAACTCCAGATCTGGATCAGGTACTTGGGCGGGAATCGTGGAGAGCACATGCCCTACCTCTCTGCTAGTACTATATATAAGAAGCTTCTCCTTCAAGAGAGGATATCGTGCCAGAAGAGTATATCATGATATTGAGACTTGAGGCAGAGAGAGCAAGAGCCAGCACGATCCAGAGAACAGAAGAAAGAGAGAGAATTTTGAGAGAGCAAAGAATTTTGAGAGAGCTTGAGAGAATTGTTCAGAGAGCTTTGTTTATCAGTTTCCTAGTTCAGAACCGAACTGATTGTGCTCATTGTTGAGCTACATTCCCCTCGTGGGTTTTGATTTTCATTTTGTTTCTTTTCGTTTCTAGAAACTCTTGTTCAATCTGTCTATCAGCATAGGTTAAGCTGTAATTCTTCAGCGGTTGTAGAGGTGTGGTATCCTCTGGTCGGGTGAAGCTGTAATTCTCCAGCAGTTGCAAAGGAGGACTCCTCTGGTCGGCGTAAGCTATAAGGCCCAGCGGTCTGTAGGGTTTTTACCCCGAAGCTATGGATCAGCGAAGCTATGGATCAGCGGAAGCTGTGTATCAGCAGTTAAGCCACACTCTAGTTTGAGTGTGGGGTGGACGTAGACCTCGGGGTTGAGGTCGAACCACCTTAAAATTCCACTGTCCACTGTGCGATTGATAGTGATTTACATTTGTCCGTTATCTCTATTCATCGCTTAGTAGATGATTATTTAGTATCGCGTGAGAGCCGATCTGTTCGATTTGTTTCATTCTAATTGTGATTGAGTGCCTTCCGGTCATCCTACAACAATTTGATTATATTCCGCAACTATTTCTGCTGTAGTAAGTTTTTAGTGGGTGACCGATCTATTCACCCCCCTCTAGATCGTCTATAGATACTCTATATGTAGGTATCAGAGCGTCCATCTATTCTTTTAGTTCTTGTAAGATGCATGCCTTAGAAAAGGAAATTGAGCACTACAGAAGTGTGAACATCATGCTCAATGAGCAATTGGCTGCTTGCAAGGAGGACCTCGCTAGTTCTGAACTGCACATCTCCTCGTTGGAAGATGAAGTCAAAGACTTAAAAGACTCTATGTCAAAATTTGTGCAGGGCAAAGAAAACTTGGACAATGTTCTTGGTACAAGGGTCAACTTTCAAAGAGAGGGCTTGGGGTATAAACCTGTGAACAAAAAATCCTTCAGAAACAAGCTATATACCTCCTTTATCTCTGGCACTCATGGAGCTAGTACACCTAGTGTTCCCCCAAAACCATGTCTAGCTCAGAAAAATCAAAAGAAAAACAAAAATTAGAAGAAAAAAAATAAACCCTAGTCAAAAAACAAAAAATGATTTTGTTAATGTTGATATGCATGCTAGGAAACCAAATGCTAAGCATCATGTTTTCCAAAAAAAGAGAATTTCATATTTTTATTGTGAACTGCTTTGTCATATTATGCATGACTATTTTATTTTGAAGAATGATGAACTAAGAGCAGGTAAGAAAAGAAGAAACAATGTAGAAAGTAGTACCAAGGGACGGGCTGTCTTAGGAAGAAAGTATGCTCAGCATACTCAGGTTCAAAAGCCCAAGCATGATCCACTACGTCGATGCACTGCTCAGAACAGGTCGACGCACCCTAAGGGAGCCAGAGGAAATCATCCTCCTTGCTGCTCCCATTGTGAAAAAATTGGCCACATAGTCTGGGGCTGTTCTCATCTAAAAGGTAGGACTCACTCTCATGCTCAACATGTTGGCATTCATACTCACCCACAAAAGTTTGAGGCACATGCACATAGGAAGAATGTCAAATCATTTGTGTGCTATTTTTACTGTGGTGAATGTGGACATACAATTGATGAATGTCCTTGGATGAGATTGGATGACTTGAATGCAGCAAAGAAGAGAAGCTCTCAGACCAGAAGTGCAACTGACCATCGAGGACCCAAGAAAACTTGGGTACCAAAAAACTTCAAATGAGAACTTTGGGTGCAGGGTGCCTTGGAGATGAACATAGGATGTGCTTGAAATAAAAGCTCAAGGCACATGTCTTTGAATAAAATTTTCAATCTATGTAACTTCTGCATGTTAGGTTCTCTGTCAGTTTTTACATTTTAGTCTTTTTCTTTGCTCACAATAAATTTGATGAATATGATGATGAGTGGTTTGCTGGTTTGTGCTACTTCCAATCTACAACCATATGGATTTTCTGGCTATCATTTTTTTTGATGATGTCTATCATGGCTACATTCAACCCACTCATCATTTTTGTTGCATGATTGTCATAACTTCCAAGATCATTGGACTAAGGGGCAGTTTGAGGGTTTGCCCTTAAGTTTAGAATGCTTTGCATATGTGTGCATATTGAACATCATCTTGTAGTCTCATGCATTCCAATGTATATCATGCTAAGGGACCTAACATTTGCTCATTGCTTTGCATTCTAGAATGTGTTGCACCATCATGGCATGACCCGTTGGTATATAGAATGGTGACTTGTGGAAAGTAGGATCAAGTCCAACTGGAAACTATCACTATGCGTGAGAGAATCCTCGGATCAAGTTCTCCGCCAAGTACTATGGGTCAAATGTTCACATAAGTCATAGGCTACATACCCTCGTATTGATTCTCATTAAAACATTCTAAATATAATGCTCAAATTAAGGGGGCGTCACCATAAGAGTCTAGGATGCATTCCTACATATTTTGTTGTCTTATGGTTTGGTTACACATTCTCAAGGGGAGCATAATTTGATTTAATGAACTGCTCACATCTGCACTTGTATATTTCCTTCTTGAACAAGTGATTTGTGTTTCTTCAATCCCTTCTGAATCTGAAAAGACCCTATGTCTTTTGAACCTAAACTTTTATGATAGACCTACATCCTTGTAAAGAACACTCATGTTGCACTCTGTCCACTGGATAGGTCGACCCATGGAATACTCAGGTCGACCCAGCTTAGTGAGATACTGCCTTTTTTGAAGGTTCTTTGTGATGTCTGCCAGACTGCGTCGACGCATAGAACTTTCTACGTCGACCCAGCAGTTGTCTCTTCCAGAAACATGCCCTTCTGTCTGTGCATGATGTGTCGACCCCCTGACGGGCCTGCGTTGACGCACCGGTTCATTCGATTTTATTGTTCATGTCACTTCAATTCTCATCTTCAGATTGAACCGTGCCTACTTATGGCTAATGTGCATCACATCCCTTGCTCCACCTGACAACCCCTTGGCAAATCATTCATTAAGGGGGAGCATTCTTGCTGAAACTCTCTGATATGTCTATCTGCCATATGTCCGCATTTACATGAACTTGTTTGGAACATCATTTGCTTGCTCAGATATCTGGCTACCTACTCCAAATTCTTTGAATGCCTTGAATTCCTTGGAAGAATTTCTATCTGTTGTTGAGTTCATTTATCAGACTAAATCTTCAAGAGGAATCTTCTTTTATGGAGCTCTATGATTGCCTAGGATATAAAACTGTTGGTTTAAGTTTAATGGGTTCATGAGTTTTTGAACTGAACCTTCTTGAAAGTGGTTATATTCAGACTTAATGGACTTAAACCATTGTTTCATGTTGTGACATTCATGTCTTCTTAAATCTGAAAGTTTATTTTAAGTACAAAGGCATCCTTGATTAAGGAACTTCATGAAGTATTGTTCTTAAACATCAATCAATCAGAATTTCAAAAGGGGCTACACCTAATGAAAGCAATGAACTTCCGTCATGCTGAGTAATTGGGGATATTGGCATTTGATAAAAGTATATCCTTATGTAAAAAGGTGTGTTCTGAGTTCAGTGCTCTAAGGTAGAGCAATGGTAATTGTTTCACTCAGAAATCAAGTCCCTTCATCAATGAAGTGGAGTGGACAAAGTCATGAAGTTCCTTGCTACCTCTATTCTAATCGAAGCAGAATGGTGAGCTACACTGAGTAACTGGGGATACTGGTGTCTGATCAATGTGCATCCTCATGTCAAAAGGTGTATGCCACACTTGAATGCTCTTGAAAATTGTGTTTAGTAATGTTTGGTATCAAGAGAAAAATAGTGGCCTTAAAAGAAATATATGAAAATGTAGTGCCCCATGGATAAAATTAGAAACTTCAAGTGTTTAACCTCAATACTTACTGTTGTTTCCTTCAAAGGAGCTAATGGAATTGAATGAGTAGGATGGAAAGGTTAACCTGGTTTTTATATGCAATTCTAGTTCATTTCTATTAAGATTGAATGCAGACATTTTCAAATGCTTATTATTGAGAAACTAAAAATTCATCAGTTTTAAACCAATCTGATTATTAGGGCTTCGTCATTGAAATTCTATAACTGAAGATTCTGAAAAATCTCTATTTCTGCATTTATGAACTTGGGTTCAGGCTGAAGAACTCCCATCCTTAGATTTCTTGAATCTGGTTCCTCTATAATTCCAAGTGTCAACCCCAAGGGTCGACCCCTTGTGTCCAAACTTCGTTTGGCTGTCAGGGCATTTGACATCAAGACAAATTGGCCTCCTTGCTATTGCATGTCTCCATGTTGATTGTCACTTTTGTATCATCTGAAATGATCTCTCCTAGCTACTATGAAAGCATGATCTCTCTAAGCGATTGGTAATCAGGTCTCTTCATGTATTTGATTGGTTTGCATTTCCCATCTCCATGCATTGCACAGAAAACACTAAAAATCTGAAAAATAGGAAACACAAACATTTGAAAACCAGAAAAATATAAAAATCTGAACATTCTTTTTGTTAGTTGGCTACCATTATGATCCGCATAATGCATTATGGTCTGCACAGTCATGGTCTGTAGATGTACACATTTGCATCAGCATACTGACCATGCCTTGTTCACCTCTTTCCTTACTGAGCTTTTCCATATCTTCTCTCCGACCCTCATGTTTTGATAATGTCAAAGGGGGAGAGAATATTTGAGTCATCAAGCATTTGCCAAATCGCATGTAGCATGTCATTAATTGAGTTGATCATAATTGATTCCATGTTGAAATAAAGACTCACAGTTTGCCATCATAAAAAAGGGGGAGAATGTTGTGCATGTGTGGAACATGCGTTAATTCTAATTTTTTGATGATGTCCAACTATAAGTCGTTATTGTTCTTTTGTAATGACTCAACTATGTCTTTGATGCTTACATACAATGTCGTTCATAAAAAGACTCATGATTCATACAAGCCTAATTGAGAATTAGTCAAACAATCATGACCATTTCAATGTGCCTTAAATCTCTCATAATTTGTGCAAACAATTTCCTTGAAAGTAAAGCAGCAAGCTCAGTAGACTTCTGCAATCCATAGGAAGAGTGTCGACACCAGGTGTCGACACCTTTGTATCAAGGTTCTGTCTGGCGTCTGCAACACTCATGGCATCAATGCAATGGCACCTTGGCATCGACGCAGCAAAGCCTCTCACTGTGTGTCTTCAGCAGATTTGGCATGTGGTGTCAACACAACTTGCACCTCGCGTCAATGCAGCCAGACAAGCCTTCAGCCGACCCAACTAACTGCGTCAACGCACAAGCCTCACCGCGTCAACGTAGCGAGCCAGCCTTCAAGCAGACCAAGCAAAAGGTAGGTGATGAAAAGCTAACATACTGTTGGTTGCACAGAAACCAAGGTAAATGATGTAAAAAGAAAATAAATTATAAAAGAGACAGAAAAGTGGAGCCCGCCCCTTTACTCAAACAAGTGAAAAAGCAAGGCAGACAAATAGTTGAGTTAAGGGTGACAAATAGCCATACACAGGTGACAAATACCTGTTAGAGCTGACAAATGGATACATAAGGGTGTCAAATAGGTCACAGGGCTGACAAATGAACAAAGGCGACAGCTCCCATGGCTAGCGGTGACAAATAAGTGTGCAGGGAAAACAAATGAGCTATAAGGGTGAAAACTATATAATAGGGCTGACAAATAGCTCATTACGTAACAAGTGGCCCATAGCAGAAGGCTGCGTCAATGCAATACCTTCATTGCATCGATGCAGCTCAAGCTATTTTAGGAAACTCTTGTCAAAATGCTACAGAGATCCCTTGAAGCTGCGTCAACGCCCTTCGTTTGTTGCGTCAACGCACAGCACGCCCTTCATCAAGCACCTCACTGAAGTGTCGACCCTAGGAGTCGACTCTTCTTCTTCTAGGTTCTGGTTGAGAGCAGCTCAGCCAGCTGCGTCGACGCTGTCGTCTCAAGACGTCGACGTAGGGGGTCTTCTAGAAGTCGTTATAAATGGCCCTCTCAAAGGATGCGTCGACGCCATGTCCACGATGCGTCGACGCACTAGAAGACCTTTCAAGCCATGCTCCTCTGCTCAACCTACACGTGCGAGAACCAATCCAGTGAATATAAAATGCAGACGTAAACATCCAAAAATATGGTTTTTGAGGTCTGAAAAGGTTCCTAGAATAGTCAACTGTCCTTGTCATCATGAGGTTTCCAGATCAGTCCCTTTTGGACAGCAAAGCTGCCAGCTTACAAATGTGGGAAAGGTCACTTGTCAAGGCAATATGCTTTTTGCTTCCAGCCAATCAAAAAATGAGTCTGTAGATCTGCAAGGACCAAAGGACGCCATTTCTGCTGCAATCTAATGAAGATAAAGATGTTACAGGAGCTCTTGGTTAGAATTCATTTGTTTACTCCGGCCAATCCTAAGAGGGAAAATTGTTATGGCTCTATTTTGCCAAATACATGCTGGACCAATCAGAGAGGAGGTTCTTTTCAAAAGAACCATTATTTAATCCAACCAATCAGCTGCAGATCTCTTGGAGGGAAGTCTCTCACCAGTTCATCTATAAATACTGGCATCCTGCATGAAGGAAGGCCGCTGCTGCCCTTGAAGAAAGCCATGCCCCTTGAGCATTCAAGCAAATGTGTGAGAAAGAATAGACAGAAAGTCAGCAGCTCAGCATTTGGCCAACCCAGTCCAGTGTTGTAAGAGAGAAGAGAAAAGAGAGAAGAAGAAAGGAGAGAAGCCGTAGAGAGAGCAGCCCTGCGAAAAGTCTAAAGAGAAGATCCATTGGATCTATGTCTAAAGTTGCAGCCACCAGTCTTCAGACTCTTATCTAAAGTTACAGCATGATTTCTTCGTTGCCTTGTTGTATCTTTCATTTCTGAACCACATTTCAGTGTGCGTGTCCGGTGCTCTGGTTAGAGGCCGGAAGTATTTTTGCTGCACTTGCAGATTGTTTTCTTTGTTTGTGTGTGTGTGTGGGGGGGGGGGGGGGTTCGTCCCCGTGTGTGTGTGTGTGGTGGGATGTGTGTTGAGGACTTCATCCTCGTGTGGAAAAGTCTCACTGATTTGGTGAGGGGTGGATCTAGGTCTGCGGGTTGTAGACTGAACCAACTTAAAAATCCATGTGTTATGGGTTGTGACTTGTGTGATTGTTCCATTTTCTCTATCCCCATTCACAGGTTCGTGTGCTAGCTTCAACATATCCAATTCTAATTGTTTTCCATCGCACACTCCAGTATTCAGGTCTGCACACCGCTCGCCCCTCACACTACACTTGTATTTCTTTAGTTGCATGCTGCACCCTTGCACACAGGTACTAGGGAGTCCACCCAGGCCCGAGGAAAGTTACTTTGTTCACACACACACTAGGGGTTTGATGAGCTTCTAATCTATCTAATAGCCAAACCTAAAGAGAGGTTGCGTCGACCTCAGCCTTCTCCCACACAGCTATATGTTGGCTCCTTGTGTATGACTGTCTTGTTCTATTGATTTGAGCTATTCCTATTGAATCTGTTGTGCATTGTGTCTAAGTGCCTCATGTGCATTATAGTTGTTGTTTGTGACTTAATGAGCCAAGCTTTAATTGGGCCAAAGTTTTTGGAAGGATATATTCAACCCCCCCTTCTAGATCCGTTTGCACCCTTGGGGACCTAACAACGGGGGCCCCTAGACTTGGTGAAGAGATGAACAGAAGTTTGGTCCCACCGGGCGTGCGAGACTTGTGGACGCACTTTTCGGATGTTGTTATTTTATTATTATTTATTTATTATTATTTATTTATTATCTTTATTTATTTATTGTTTCTTTGGTATTTTATTCTTTTCTATGTATTAGTGCGTGGGCGTGCCAGTCACAAAGTGACGATTTAATCAGGCTCCAAGGGAGCCGGTAGCGTGCACCGTCTAACCGATCAGATGAAAGTGAGAATCGCGTCGGGATCACAACCCGCCGTGCCATAAAGATCACGGCGTTAATTACATCTCTCCGGAGGGGAGAAAACTCTTGATTAATCGCCAAGAAAAGGGCCATATGGCTTATAGAATTGTGCTAAATGCATGAGCAATGAAAATTAGAGTGAAAACTTAAGTTGACATATGCATACGCTCATTTATTCGTTTATTTAAAGCCTTTTGTTCATTTATTTAATCATGTTTTTTTATATGGGTTAACTGATTTTTATGTAAAACAAGTCGAATGTTGCGGAGAAACAATTTAAATTGCTAGGAAAGCCCTCCCGAGCCAAAGAGGAGAGAAATAAGATAAAATAGGGTTAGATCATTTTTTTGGTCATCTACAGACCATTTAATATTCGGATGTTAATCCGGATTGAAAACACATGAGATATGCATGATGCGCATGTAAATGTATGCCGTGGGTACGGCAAGCTCAATGTCTAAGGCCAAGAGAAATGGGATCAATTCTCGATAGGGACGAACCCAATTTGATGCGTTATTGGCCCGGAGCAAGATGAAGTCATGGCCATGACGGGGAGACCCCGAGGTCCAAGCCCATGTTGTGGGACAACTTTGATACCCCCCTTGCACGGGGTTTGGGGGCTGCCCAAAGACCAAGCACCGTTGAATTTTGAGGTTGGGTTCTCGTTTGTCTATTTTTTTCCCTTTTTTGTGTTCACATATTAAGTGGTGAGAATGAAGACAACATCTTAGGGAGCTCTTAAGCTATAATTTTCATTTTAAGTTTTCATTTATTCCTATTTTATTAAAGCCATTTTCCATGCAAATGGGACTTCCTGAACAAGGGTGCGTCGACCTACCCTGCAGGGTATGTCGACACACCCATGCCCAAAGTGAGGTCCCCACTACCCAGCCTTGGACAAGGTCATTATTATTATTATTATTATTATTATTATTATTATTATTATTATTATTATTTTGTTTGACTTGATTTCACTTCAATTATCTCCATTTTTAATGCAAAACGTGGTGCATGCATAAATGCATAATGGAAATGGAATGGAGGGCTGGCCCTACTGGCGGCCAGAAGAGTTGCCGGCTGACAATGAGTCGACACAACCTGAAGGCTGCGTCGACACACTGGTTGCCAGACGAGCTGGAGTCTGACAGTGAGTCGACGTACCCTGATGACCGCGTCAACACACCTGCTGCCAGCAAGGGTTGCGGGCTGACAGTGCGTAATCCCAATAGCAAGGTTTCAATGTCCCTCTGCTGCATGCGATGGGCAATGGTGTGCAGTGATCCAAAAATGAGTTTATGTAGGTTTTCCACGGATTTGATGCACATCAATGAATTGCATGTGGGAATGTGAGTGATACATGTGAGTTTTGTTTTGTTTTTTTTATTAAGTGCAGGGAATTGGTCTCTTTTCTGTAGGAATCTTAATAGGAATCCTTTTTCTTTAATCATGACATGCATGCAAATGATGCTTTGAATTGGTCCATGCAGTCCCACAGGGTTGGACAGTAGCTGGGTCAGTGGAGGGTCTCCACCCCGGACTGTCATCATGCAGGTTCCTGTTTAGCAGGCCACAACAGAGCATTGTTGAAATGGGGGTTGACCCCAGGGGTCGACCCTCACCAGGACAATTCTTCAATTCAGCGAAAAGCCTATAAAGACCAGTCATGCGTGTGCACGGGCATACAGACCCTGTTTGTTTCCTGATTTTTATCACTTTGCCAGAGAAATTTTATTTTTGTTTGTTCTTCTTTCTTTATGTTTCATTCCAGTCCTTGGTGATCTGCATGTTGTCAACACAGTAGCATTTCTGTTCGGTCCCTTTGAGTACGTTCTCCACTGTTCTCTGTTATTCCAATGGAAGCTTTGCTATTATTTCATTTAGTTTGTTTGTTGCTTCCTTTTATTATTAAAGTTACATCAATCTGGTAAAAATTGGTCAGCATCTCCCCCGGATCAAGATATTTGGGGGAGTAAAACTAGGTACTCATACACAGACAAGTCCGAGATGGCCCCTAAATAATGTGGATGCACACATAAGCGGCAGCACTCATAAGAAGAGCATAATATTCCTCATAATCGGTGAGTGAAAGTAGAGCTTAAACCCTTCATGGACCTCAAAATGGCAGAGTACCCCTTTATAGCTCAAGGGTCCATTGAGACAGGGACATTAGCTCTAAAAGTAGGAACCTGTCAGTTAAACAATGAACCTGCCGGTCAAGGTGGAACCCACCGGTTAATGCAGAACCCGCCGATTAAGGCCATTGAAAGGGCCCACCAGTTGAGGCCCTGCAGGGTCAAACAAGTAGGTGAAATTAGGACAAAGATCATTTAAGAGCCTCAAAATGGCAAAATGACCCTTGGAGACCAAAGGCCCACTGAAATATAGGCGTAAGTCCAACTGGGGCATGCTACCTGTTAAAGGGGGAAACCTGCCGGATAAATCCATGGAAGAGGAACCTGCCGCATAAATGGGAGCCTATCGGATAAATGGGAGCATGCTGGATAAGCCCATGGAGGAAGAGCTGTCGGTTAAATTGTTCCCACCGGTTAATGCAAAGCCCACCGGTTAAGGCTATGGAGAGGGCCACCGGTTAAAGCTCCATAGGCTTAAAAAAGGATGGGTGAAGAAACTAAAACGTGAGTCTCCCACGGTCCTCAAAAATAACAAATACCGTTCAAAACATGGGAATACCTTAAGTTGTGGCCGGGGGTATGATCCTTGCCATTTAAATGGGGCCTGGCCGCTTAAATGGGGGGCTTACTGCTTAAGGCCATGTGAAGGGCCATACTGGTTAAGCCCCTACAAGGCTTAAGCAATAGAGGGAGAAACTAAGAAAGAAAGAGGTAGAACACTTGAAAGAACAAAGAGTATGCAGGGAGGTATCCTACAAGGGTCTGGCCTCAGGGCCCTACCCATGATACTGAGCAAGCTCTGAGCAACATCCTAGAGGGGCTCACCCGGGTGCTTGTACTGTGAGCACTATGGCCTTTGTCATTAAGCGAGAAGAAGAGGGGCAAAACCTTCAAAAGGGATTTCTTGTTAAAACAAAAAACATAGTAGAGAATCACACAAAACACAAAGACAATATACGTAAAATAGGACAGACTCATGCAGTACGATAACAACACTCTGCTTCCTTTATTAGCTTCAATCATGCCATATAGATACACGCACAGCCCACAAAGGGTAATAGAAAAAGAGACAACATTCAGAGAAGGGGAAAAGGGGAAAATAACAGGGGAAGGAGAGGGAGAGGAGGAGTAAAGACTCCCTCTCCCCCCGACTTCCTTCCTCTCCTCACCTCTTCTCACACTCGCCCCCCTTCTCCTTTTTTCTTCTCTTCTTCGCACCCTCACTGGATGCACTCACTATATGACCTCTCTCCTCTCTTCTTCTTCCTGTTCCTCTCTTGCGTATGTCATCCTTCTCCTTTTTCTTCTATTGCTTCCTATATATAGGGAAGTTCGAAGAACCCCTCTGTGGGAGGAGCCCGCCAGAAGAGCCTCCGGTCGAATCCCATCTTTTTTTGCTTTCTGTACCTCTACTGTCACCTTTCCTTCTTTGTAGTGGGCAAGAGGTTGGCAGCCGGTGGACGATCTTCGAGGCTTGCTCGAATGGGAAGTTGTCGCCGTCGTACTTGCCTGCCATGACCGCTGCGCGCTAGACAAAGGGGTTGCTGTGGAGCAAGGATCCCCAGTTGCTGGTAAGAACCAGTGGTCGCCGGTAGGTCAGCCATTGCCATTCCATGTAGTTTCTACATGTTGGACCAGAGCTGCCATTTAATGTAATTGCTGCCGTTAAAGACTTCTCCATGTCGATTAAGTGGCCTCCTACCAGTTAAAGGGCCTCCTATCGGTTAAATAAGTTTCTGCCAGTTAAACGATTCCCACCGGTTAACAATTTTCCCGCCGGTTAAATGGCCCAATGTTGTGCCCTGTAGGTTAAATTGGCCTACTGCTGGTTAATGCGGTAGGGAAGGGGGCCTACCGGTTAACTCCCAAGGAGGCCCGGGTCCATCTGCAGCTGATTAAGGCTGGTCCTAACCAATGACACCTGATTAGAGCTACTGCTGCCACCAAGGGATTGCAAGGGGATGCCATTGGGATGGTTCCCGACACCCCCGCTGCAGCTCCAACTGCTTGCCTCACTCCCGGAGGGGGCCAGAGAAGTCATAGTAGAGGACGGTGACGATGACGATGACTGGGGCTGAGAAATATTTTGTGTTTCTACAAGCTATAACTGCTGATCCTATGAACGTGATCAGACTGGGAATTCCCATGAAACTTCCAGTTCCCTATTCCCACATCCTTTATCTCAGCAACACATCCAGGTCCAGAGTCTTAGCCTACTTACTCAATCATCATTGGGAGACCTCGAACTGGTAGTGGATAAATCGGAGGACGGCACTGCCGGGGATGGGTGCGATGATGAGGAACAACGCAGCAAGGCCGCTGGGCAAGGCTACAAAGCCAGCTGGGGGACCTAGAGAATGGGAGAGGGAGCAAGAGCCGGCACCATTAAATGGGGGAGAAGGAGAGAGGGGCGTCTGTGGTGCCGTTCCGTAGTGGAGGGCTGTGATGATCACTGGGCTCAATGCGGTCGTGGAAGACGGCACCAGTGCTGGCCACCGGTTGCCTTCCCTATTGGTGAGACGGCTCGACGGGGAGAGGGGCGGCCGTTGTTGCAGGGGAAGAAGGAGGGTTGCCGTTAAAAGAGGCAAAGCCCGTGCCGATGAAATGGCCTCTGCTGTTTAAGCAGGCAGAGGCCATGCCCATAAAAGGGCAGGGTTTGCTGATTAAGTGTTTTTTTCTCGTTTCTTTTTTTTATTTTCTTTCTTTTCTTCCACTTCTTGCTGCTCGATGTCTGTTGCCGGGGAGCCTACTGCAAAAAAGAACAGGGTAAAAAAAATTGGCGTCAACATGCCACGGTCTCTATGAATCTCCATGCCCAAAATCTTCTTTGCCGCTCCAAGATCTTTCATCTTGAATTCACCATTCAACTGAGACTATAAATGATTAATTTCTGACATGTTCTTGGTAGCTATTAACATGTCATCAACATATAGCAACAAGTAAATAAATGAACCATCTGGAAGCCTTTTATGATACACACAGCTATCATAATCACTTGTTGAGTAACTTTGACTTAGCCAAACACCAAAATAGACCGAATGTTTTTTATTATCTATTTCCAACCTCTACCACGAGTTCAGCATTGGCCCAAGATCACCTAGTTTTAAGACCGGCCAAATGATTGTACTTCGTGCCCAACCCGACGCACAGGTAGTACTTACTGTTCGGGACTAAAAACTGCTAAGGAAGCAATCTCATGTGTTGGGGTTTAGAGAGAGATGGTGGGGTGGAGGGGATACGAGAACTAATGAGAAGAGTCCTGAAACATGGAGGGAATACGAAACTTCTCGTAGCCGTGCACCAAAATGTTTTCAAGCCCTTCTTTGGACAGATTGGACCACCAAATGAACTGCCTCGTTTTATCTCTGTACTTAATTTTGTTATCTTTTTCTGCCAAGTGGTCATCTGTCTGTCTTTTGTAAGGAATAAAGTTCTAGATATATATGGTCCGCAACTTTTGACTAAGTGCAATGCCTTAACAATCACCAACAACATGCTACAAAGTCTGAAGCCGACCTTTGAGGAATCTATCATGTTTCCAGTTCAGATGATACTCTTGCCTAGCCACCTCTAGCACTTGCTCTTGCTCTTGGGCACCTTTAACCAAACTTGCACAGGCTGAAGAATCACTCCGGTGAATAACTTTTGTGTAAGTTGGAGCTCGGCAAGGCACATTCACATTGGCTATGTAGTGTGGGAAGGTCGACCACTCTCTCAGCTCCCAGTGGACCCCAAATCCCTGAGGTGGAAGATGGCTACCGTCCAGATTAGGATTCATCAAGTAAGACTTTAGGAGCTCTCCGAGTCCTCTTCAAGGAGGCACTACCACATGAACTTTCGAAAGTTCCCAGTATGAAGGGACATCATCTCGGCGGTGACATCTCAGGGAACCAAGGGTCAAGTACTATTTCCCTACTTTTATAGACTCAGGTTATGCACATGTCAAATTAAAATCAAACACCCTCGGCCCATGAAGGAGTGGCCAAGTCCATCATCTTTTCTCCTCGATGAGGTGTCCACATCAAGTGAGCAAGACACCAGGTAGCGATGGCCAACTCCAAGCGAGCGTTTGAGGGTTCACCGAATAAGCTAAAACTACAAAGTCCAAGAGAAGGATACCGATTAGGAGATTCAAACTAGGTGGAGCTCTCCCAATGTTCGAATATCGGCTCTCCACGGGGACATCGATCCTAGTACCCTTAGAGCTATAAGGAAGTCCCCCAAGTGAGCAAGTGACAATCTTAAAACTCGGCTCATCTTTGGATACCCAAGTTACGCTTTCCTAAGCTCTGTATCCAAGTCTCCCCTCTTTCTCAGACTCTGTACTTCACTATTTTTTTTGATAATGGGGACCGTACTTCTCCACTATTGGCGCAATGTAACATTTCGTTCATAATAATATAAGTGTTTGAAACATATCCAATAATTTTTATATTAATATTTAGTCTCCCATTTCACATTGTTCCCTCCTTTCCAACTCATTTATTAGCCAACCACTTTGCAAAAGTGGCCGCTTAATTTATGAGGGAATCTCCAAAATAATAAGAGAATCACTTAACGTATGTTTTGAACCACCTTTCCCGAGTGAAAGTCACCACAATATAGCTGTTTTATTTTATCATTTTTATGATCTTTGGTGCCAAGTCAGTTGTGTTTTGTCGAATTCCAAACTTTTGGCTTCTTGAGGACAAGAATACACAACGCTTTGAAACAAGTGTAAATGCTTACAATTAGATATATAACATCTACATTTTTTACTTTTTTCACAAATCACTTCTCTATAGAGGATGATCTTATATCCTATGTTGATCTTGCTTTTCATTGCTAATAGGGTGTTTGGGAGTATTTTTTTTAAAAAATATTTTTATCAAAAAATATGTTATATCAATTTTTAACTTAATTTTAAAATTGATGAAAATAGATAACACTATGTTTGGAAAATATGTCATAATTTTTAAATTTTAGATAAATTTATTTAGTAGAGGAGGGAGAGTTTTTCTCAAACCCCTCTCCGGTCTCGTCCTATTTTATCTTATGGTGTCATCTCCCTCTTCCTCTTCCACCTCTAGCACTTGCTCTTACTCTTAGGCACCTTTAACCAAACTTGCACAAGGATAGAGCTGAAGAATTACTTTAGTGAATAACTATTCTGTAAGTCGGAGCTCGGCAATGCATGTTGCGCATATGTGGAATTTGCTCGATTCTATTGTTTTGATGATGTCTGACTATGACTCATTGATGAGTCTCAATTGTATTTGATGATGTCAACACTCTTGTAGTTCAGGTCAAGACTAAGCAGTGTGAAGATTTCAAGCTAAAAGGCTAAAGAACACAAAGAAGAAGAAGGTTGACTATGTTTGCAAAGGGAGCTGACTCTAGCTAATGCAACGTCAATCATATTTGACTTTAGTCAAAGTCAACACCAAGACCAGTCAACCTCTCGCTAGCTACAGTCATCCACTCCAAGTCAAGCTCAGTTGAGTCAAGTTCAAGTTGACCACCACCTGCAGTGAACAAGGGTGAAAAATAGGCTCTACAGGTGACAAATGTGCAATAGCAGTAACAAATGTCTAGCTAGTGGTGACAAATAGACATTAGCAGTGATAAATAGATATACAAGGGTGAAAATGGCTTGCAAAGCAAAAATCTACAAAAATAACACAGTTGCATCGACGCAACGTCCTTGTGTGTCAATGCAGTGAAGCAGAAGCACCTCCATCTCCAGCACAGACACGGGCGTGGCTCTTCAGCTGCATCGACGCAAAGGTAGTGCTACATCGACGCAATGGCAGTGCTGCGTCGACGCACCAGAAGATCTTCAAGCAGAAAGGGATGAACCAAAGGCGTCGGCTATTGACAAATAAGGGTGACAAATAGCTCCTTAAGGGTGTAAAATAGCCGATATCAGTGAAAAATAGCTGTTAGCAGTGCAAAATGGCTTGCAGAGCTGAAATGAGCAAATTCACATAGGCTGCATCAACGCACCTCTTCACAACATCGACGCCGTCAACGCCAGCTCACCAAAAAATGGTGAAAAGCTCTTAGCTGCATCAACACCGCCTCCCTCACTACGTCAACGCCAACATGCGCTTCATCAAGCGCTTCACTGAAGTGTCGACCCTAGGAGTCAACCCTTCTTTTTCCATGTTCTATTTGGGAGCTGCTCAGCCAGCTGCGTCGACCCTGTGCTCTCAGGGCGTCTAGCAGCGGGTATTCCAGAAGCCGTCTATAAGGCCACTGTCAACAGCTGCGTCGATGCATTGGTGAAGCCGCGTCGACGCACCCAAGGCTCAACTGGATTAATTCAATTAAACCTATCTTTTTTGTAAACCGCACAGAGACTAAAAAAGTCTAACATAAACCTCTAGAAACATAATTTTTGAGGCTTGGAAAAGGTTCCTAGGACAAGCCACTGTCCTTGTCATCATTGGGTTACCATATCAGCTATTTTGGTCAATGGTGCTGACAATTTACAAATGGGGGAAGGGTCCCTTTCAAGGCTATCTGCCTTTTTCCATATGACCAATCAAAAATACTACCCAAGTGATCTTCCAGGACAAAAGGATATCCTTGGTGCTGCCAGCCAATGAGGCAGCAGATGCTGCAGGTCTTCTCATTCAAAGAAGTCTTTTATATTCCAGCCAATCAGATCGCAGGATTCTTGGAGGGAAATTTTCTACCCAGCCTTCTATATATATGAAGCTCTCTACATGAAGAGAGCTGCTACTGTTTTGTTGCTGCTGCCCTCTGAAGAAGAAGAAGAGAAGAGTAGTCTGAGCCTTCCATCATGAGCATTTGAGAGGAAGAAAAAGAAAGTAGGGAAGACGAGTGAGCAGCTCCTTAGCATTATTAGCCCAGCCCTGGTTTGACCCAAACCACTGTTGTTCAAGGAAAAGAGAGAAAGGAGAGTAGCCCTCCTTGCAACTGGTCTGAGCGTGAGAAGAAACCACAGATCTGACCTATGTCCAGCTCTACTGAAAGAGCTTCCATATTTTCATCTGAAGCCACAGTTGTTCTTTCCTTGCCTTTATGCTGGTTTTTCTTTGCAATGTCAAATCTATAAACCATGTGTTTTGTTGTGCTTACAACAGTGTGTCCGGTGCTCTGTTTAGAGACTGCAAGTGGTTCTGGCTGTGTTCAGCCGTGTGTGTGCTGGAGAGTTGTCCCCATGGTTTTGCTGTAGTTGCAGCTTGTATTTCTTTGTTTGTGTGTGTGTGTATGGGGTTCGTCCCAGTGTGTGCGTGGGGGGGGGGGTTCTTCCCCTTCTTCCCCGTGTGGGGGGGGGGCGTCTCGGTGTGTGTTGAGGACTTCATCCTCGTGTGGAAAAGTCTCACTGGTTTGGTGAGGGGTGGATGTAGGTCAGTGGGTTTGCAGACTGAACCACCTTAAAAATCCATGTGTTATGGGTTGTGACTTGTGTCATTGCTTCATGTTTCCTATCCCCATTCACAGGTTAGGGTGCTAGTTTCTACATGCTCATTTCAGTTATTTTCTAATGCATACACCAACATCCTTCTCACACACCTCACTAGAGTCTTGTTGAGCAGCTTATCAAGTCTAACTATTGAACTGTGTATGTGGGTGCGTCGACCCCACTAGGTCACTGCGTCGACGCAGCCTCTTGATGAACTGCCAATGTTTGATGCTGTGCAGACCTTAGCAGTTTGTGCACTTTGCTTTTGCCGTTTTCATTTGAGCTATTCCTATTACATCCGCTGTGCATTGTGTCTAAGTGGCTCATGTGCATTATAGCTACTGGTCGTGCTTTAATAAGCTAAGGTTTTAATTGGTCATAGTCTTTTGAAAGGATCTTGATGCGGGATAAGACACAAATGGGCTAGGACCTATGACGAACTCGAAGTGCGGCCAGCACTTGCACGCTAAAGGTAAGCCGGGTGGCTAACCTCCATGGCGTTCCTTCGGGTGGAGGCGTCTCTCAACAAGAAACTCTCTAGCCCAACAATCATCCCTGTGAGGGAAGCGTGGGATCGCAGCGATTAAGGAACCACTATCACCTAGGGTGATCCAGTTGAGGCTCGGCGCTCGACTGGGGCTAGGGAACGGGTACTCATGACTCTCAACCGCGGTGATTTGTAACTGGCTAGGGGCCCTATTCGCACAAGCACGGCATATATGAAAGCATACTAAATAAGCAAATGCTGGGAAAAGGAACGTCGCATGTACCTCCACAACTAGCGCGTGGGGAAGAAACCCCGTTCGAGTCCGACAACCCCGATACACGGCAAAGAATAATAGTACAACCCAAGTAATGATCCCCACTCCTCGCAGGGAGATAACATGCTACAAGCACTAAACTCGGGGTTGTAGGAGCACGGGCTGACGGGCAGTACTCGACGGAGGCGAGGAGGCGAATCGTTGCTGGTCGGAGGAGATGGTTGACCACCAGTCGGTTCTACCCGCCCTAGCCAGCCTGCGCAGTCAACTTGCAGGAGGTGTTACGGCTTGATCCAGAGTCAGAAGCATCTATTGGAACATGTAGTGGACTGGATGAAGAATGACTCGACTGAAAAGCGCATTTGAATATGCTCCTGTCTGGGCATGGTGGCGTCTGTAAGGCAGCTCTGGTTCTGCACATGCAGAACGAGAAAATTAGGAAACAGGCGTTTCAGTGTGGGAACGTAGCGCCGCTTGCTGGGGAACACCGGGGACGCCTGGAGGAAGGTCTTGACCAAAGGGTTTGGTCAGATAAGGAGGGAGAAAGATGTGGGATCTCTCACAAGGTGGTGCAGGTTCTGGGCCAGATCTTCACAGGTCTGTTAGCGCAGTGAAGAGTGATATAGAAGGGGGGGATGAATAGATCACTCCCGATTTGGAAAACTTCAGCGGAAAATCACTACTTCGAAATACAACCCTTCAGATATAGCTAAACAATATAGCTAACGCAGTGAGAAACTAAGACAGAATAATAAGGTGCGAATGGAAGAGGCCGTCCACACACAAACACAATGCCAAGCAGAAGGAGAGCACAAACAATAATAGCAAACCACAGAGGAGACAAGAGATTTTAAGGTGGTTCGATTATAGTCCACAATCTACATCCACCCCTCACTCCAACTAGAGTGAGGATTCCACTAGCCACTGCTAGAAAACTACAGACTCAGTCTGCGAACAATATGCTGCCACACAGCTTGAACAACCAAAGGGAAACAAATCCCTCAGCCAAACTCTGCTACGCACAGAGCTTGACACCTGGACCTGCTACCAGCAAGACCAGAACCGGAGATGGCTCTCCCTTCCTCCAACCCGGAGGGAACCTGCTAATGACAACCCGTCACTGGCAAAACCAAAGATCACAGATCTCTCTTCCTCTGCAGCCCAGAGGGGAACCGGAGTAACTCTCCCTTCCTCCAAACACTGGAGGGTAACAACTCAAAATCAGAGATATGAAGAAATGAAAAGAAAACAGAAATGTAAACAAGACCAACGATGAACAACAATCGTTTCAGAAAACCAAAATCAAATGTAGCTTCCGAAGAAGGAAATTAGGCTCTTCTCTCTCACTCAGACTTTTCTCTCACAGCAATACTCTCAAATCTTTTCTCTCTATCTTCTTTCTGGAACGTGGAGGCTCTCTCTCTTTTCTTCTTCTGCTCAGGGATTCTTCTCTTCAGCTTTTTCCTCCAGTTCACTCCATCTAATCGCAGAAGACACCTTTTATATGGCATTCAACCTGACTTTCAGGCCTTCACACGAGTGGGTCTCGTTCCCTCCTTTTCCATAGCATCCTCGGATTACGTGCCAGGCATCATCCTCAGTTCACGTGCCCAATCATTAACCTGAATCATCTGCAGGCAGAGATAAGGAAATGAGATTAGTTAGTTCAGTCATATATCAACGAATGTATATACTTTAGAACAGCAAATGAGTAAGTGTGTACACTGAGAGAGTGTATAGACTTGTGAGTCTTCATGCGACCTCAGTGTATATATGTCACGCCCCGAGCGCTGAAGATACTCGGATATGCGCGACGAGTTTATATCAATCATGTCAATCAGAGTAGTAGTGTATTCGACACCAAAATAGAGATGCGTAAACTAGAAAGATAACCCAATCCTTTATTTCATAATGGATAGACTATTACAAATCCAATACTCTATTCAAAAAGGAAAAGTACATAGTTGACTCAAGAAAATAGAAAAAAAGACTAGATGACACTTGGAGAAGTTCTATCACTTTCACTCTTGACCATTCCCATCCGATTGACTTCCCTCGTCGTTGGAATTACCTGAAAAGTAGGGAACACACGGAGTGAGCGAACGCTCAGTAGGAAATTATATCTCAAGCGCTAGCAAGGGGTTTAAATAATTACATTTTCATGAATGTACTATAGCTATGCATGCTCGCATAAAATGACAAGATGGAGAGAGAATTTATCAATAAGACAGCAAGATGAACTAGTCACGAGCTTTCAAGAAAAGATGACAAGATATTCAAGCAAGTACTTTTAGCAAGTCATGTCAAGAACTTTGGCTATCATGTATCAAGCGAGCAAGTAATTACCCTTTTCGGATCATGCAATTCATGTCAAGTCAAGTACAAGATTTGTGTGGAATGTCCAATCAAGCTAGTCATGCACTCGGTATAATGCCAGATACCTTATCATTCAACTCCCATGGGCACAAGTACTTTCGGGTGCTCCTCCCAGGACCAGATCGGGCCCTATATGCGCAGGCATTTATCATGTATATTTGACATCCACTCTTGTATATATATATATAGCCAATAGGGAATTTCAACAATTTAAGCTTGTAGACACGTAGGATAACTTTGAGAGAATGGAGTCCAAAAATACGACATTGGACATAGATAGGCGATAACAACGGTACAATCACGATGAACGATGAAACTAGGTGGAATTAGGTTCCCTTAACTCGGGTACCATGACAAACAAGTATGGACATTCTTTATATAGAATTGAGGTTCACATGAACAGTATATCAAAGGCAAGATACCCTCATTCTTATTATAGAATTGAGGTCCACATGAACATCAACAAATGGCATGATATCATCATCCCATTAAGAATTCACATGATATACTCTTTGCATATCATAAGGGCCGGTATACCATGTTTTCTTTAGAGTGACATGGACCTTGAGGGAATCCAAGGTACGAGGAGTCTTACGGAGGTCTCTATGACTAACTCGCTAGTCCAAAGGAACGGAATGTCCAATGGAGAGCTTGTATGTCAATGAGAATTGAGGGTGATCGATAAAACATCATGAAATGTGGGACTATACTCACGGAGTGGAGATATAGTGCCGATATACATATATATAGATATATTGAAACCATCGGTTATCAGAAACAGGGTAAAAACATTTTTATAGGAAAATAACGACTTAAGTAAAGTCACTACTCAAGTAAATAACGCCTTCAGTAAGGGCGTTTATCTATTTTACATTTTTACAAATTTTCAATATTTCCGTATTTTACTGAAAACGCGCCCTGGTAAGGGGCGTTTAATTAAAATTTGACGACATATACAATGGTCGTTCATTCTTTACCTCTATTTTTGCAGAATATATATTTTCAGTAATTTATCAGAAACACGCCCTGGACAGAGGCGTTACTTTTCAATTCACGCCCTGAACAAGGGCATTAGTCAAGTGAGAGACGACCTATACAGGGTCGTGTATTTCAAGAATTTACAATTTTTCAAGCATTGAAATTTCCAGAAAACGAGATATGGTCATGACAGGATAATATCAGGATGCACTGATTTAGAATCATGTTTAAGTGAATATTGGACTAATTAACATGGGTAATTATCAGGTAATTAAATTGACGTCTATGTACAGGGCGTCAAATCTTTTGAATTGACGACCTTGTCAGGGTCGTTTATTTAAATAGCGCCCTAGTCTGGGTCGTGTATAAAATTAGCGCCCTTGGAAAGGGCGTTTCTTTCCAACAATAGAACTTTTAAAACTCGTGAAAACTATATGCATGAACTAATATATATGGTTTAATATAGTTATTATGGTGATTTGGGCTACAGTGCTTGAGAAAACCTACCTTTTTGATGATTAACTGGCGAACTGATGAAGACACGGTACTCTGTTATCAACAGAGTAGGATGAAAGGGCAGAAGTCTTGGTGTAGATTGTCGACAGGTTTTCTTTTCGGCACGATCAGGTGCAGACGTACGCTGATGAAGAACCCACGTTCTTCAGTAGGTTATGATGACTTTCCTACAGAGAACCTATATATACGATCATTAGTATTATCTTCATAATACTTGACTGAAGGTGGAAGAAAGAAGAACTTACCCTTTGTTCTTCTCACGTTCATCTTCTTCAACCTGTAAGAAGAGAAGAAGATGAAGAATCAGTGATTCTTCATGCAACCGAAAGAAAAGAGATAAGAACTGATGTTCTTTACGTACCGTAGTAGCAGCAGATCGACCAAATAGCTTTAGGGTTCGATCGGCAAGGGTTTTTTATAGGATCCTTAGAATCCTAATAGGGTTAGTGTTTGATTGGAAGTAATACTTCCAAGATAGAGTTATTACTACATTCGAACTCTTTCTCATAGTTATCAACTTACCCTGGATAGACTCCTGGGTCGAACGAAACTCGAACTGAATTAGCGACCTAAGTAAGGGCGTCGAATTTAAATTGACGCCTTGTCAAGCGTCGTTTCTTGTTGAAACGCGTCCATGCGAGGAACGTTACGCTAACTTGCCCTTTTTATTTATTTTGGTCGTTTGAAATTTGACGCCTTGACGTGTGGGCGTCCTTTCTTCAAAACACGCCTTAGGTAAGGGCATTTTATTGTAAAGTAGTGCCTATATCTAAGGCGTTATTTTCATCAGGGTTTAATTATTTTTATTCCAAGCTCTTTCGTTTATTTACTAAATCTTTTAATCTATTTTGATTATTTATTCCTTTTAAATTTATCAGGGTTGCTACAATATACTTGCTGAAGAATGCATTATCACAACAGGGGGAAGTGTGGACTTCTATGAAATGTATGAAGCCATCGAGTGTATAGACTTGGAGATGTCAGTTAGGCAAGTGTGTCAAATGTGAGAGTGTGAACACTTGAAAACAGCATAAGGCAAGTATGAACAACGTGAGAGTGTATACACTTGAAGGCCTTCAGCATCCTCAGTGTATAGACTTGAAATCTGATGCATTAACGAGCCTATCCAATGTATAGACTTGAAACATTTGAACACATGGACAATGTATACACTTGGCCTTTGAGGAATGATGTAGAGACTCTGAACGATAAGGCAGGCTGTACAGACTTTGAGAATATTGAAGCAATGTATAGACTTGGTAAACCTGAACCAATGTACAGACTAGGGACGCCTGAGGACCAGTGTACAGACTTGGAATCAATGAAAGCGTTGGCTGTACAGACTTGCATGAACGATGTATACACTTTGCCAATGTGTAGACTTAGGGTGTAGCTAAAGCAGCGAACGTAGGAATAGGTTGGAACGTATAGACTTACGTTCGATCAGCAATGTATAGACTTCAACTAGGGAAGCTACAGTGCTATGTCTAGACTTAATGATGCAAGCCTTGTATAGACATTGGAACGCTTGAAGCGATGTACAAACTTGGTGAGCGCCAAGCAATGTACAGACTTTGATGAACGTCGCTGGCTGTACAGACTTCGAATCAAGGCATGAATAGTGAATCAATGTCTAGACTTGGATGCCCAAGCCAATGTATAGACTTGTGTAGTGCAGCCAGTGTATGGACTTGTACAGTGCTGCGCAGTGTACATACTTTGAAGTGCGACCTAGCAGGATGTGTAGACATTGAACGCAACCAGAATGTCTAGACTTATTATGAAGCAATGCACAGGCTGTACATACTTGAGGTAATGCTTGCAGAAGGCGATGTATGGACTTGGTTTGTGACTAGAGGATGTACAGACTTTGGGACATGATGCGTGAGACGAAGGACAATGTATTGACTTTGTAATGGCAGACGATGTATAGACTTGGGGTTCAACTGAGGATGTATAGACTTGGGAGATGTGAGGCGATGTGTAGACTTTGAAATTAACAGGAGAATGTATAGACTTGGCCCCTTGAAGGATGTATGGACTTCATATGTGCAAGCTACTGTGCCGTTGTATGGACTTGATCTCAAGGAATGGCTGTACAGGCTTTGAATATGAAGACCAATGTATGGACTTCAGGTGAAGACCAATGTACAGACTTTGAATATGAAGATCAATGTATGGACTTGGAAAGCAAAGGCCAATGTATTGACTTGAAAAATTGGGGGGTCAACCAATCAAAAGGAGGGGTCGACCCACAACTGCCCAGACTATGCAGACAGAGTGTAGACATGATCAAGTAGTACATATCTATCTGACAACCATATGAACTGCACTGTCCTACATGATGAAGCATGAATTAATCTAGAGATAGAAGATTGATTTATAGTGTGAGACATCATCAAAACCGTAGGGATGCAACAATCTCCACCTTTTTGATGATGGCAACACTATGAATCAAGCAATATCAAAGCTTAACAAGAAATTAACTGTAGTTTCAACAATCAAAGCAAATTCAAAGCAAGTGCAAGCACAGCCAAATTAAACACTACTGCAGAAGCACTTCTATCTCCAAAACCACTCCCCCACAACTCACTCTCAGCTCCCCTACAACCCATTCATAGATAAAGCCATCACATGACAAGGTAATCTCCCCCTTAGCTCATGAACAAAACTCCCCCAAAACTCATGACAATACATGATCTACTGATATTGCAAAACCTCTCTCCCCCTTTGACATCAGCAAAAGGAAATGCAGAATATATGAAAGTGCTGGAGACATGAAGAAGAAGTACAGTAACTTCTTAGTGCAGAAAGGCACGAGCAAGTCTTAAGAAAATAAGTGCGGTGCTAAACTCAAGTGAAGATTCTTGAACTCCAGTACACACTAGAGAAATAGAATGATAGAAAAGTTTATCAGCATACATAGAGTATGATTTAGAGCAGGAGTTAACAAGTATGGCCAGATATAGCTGAACTATCAACAATCTAAAAAGACAACAAGAGACAAAGTCAGAGAGGTGTTCTCAAGGTATTGAGGACAAGCAATCCATTAGTTACATAACAACAAGGAATTTTTGAGATGATTTTTAAGAAGATCAATGAGTAAGTGGGTAATTCACTCTTTTGACATTAGGGAGACACCTTGATTAGAGGCCTGAATCCCCAGTTACTCAGAGTGAGTACCTCATTACTTCCTCCTTTTTTTTTATTAAAGGAACAGAGTTAGTAACTGTGGCTTTTGACATGAGGAAACACCTTGATTAGAGGCCAGAGTCCCCAGTTACTCACCAGCAAGCCACCATTGCTCTGTCATGTCTTTTTCATTCAATTTAAGCATTTGACACCTCATGACATAGGATAAATATTCATTTCATTGATGAAGCTCCCAATTTCTCAGTGAATCAAAACAAGACATGTTTGTTTAGTTAAGCCCTTGTGTTGAAGAGATGGAATGATTGAAAACAATACCAGAAGGACTATTACTTGAAGTGAATCTTGAAGTCTAGATTTCAAGCTGATTGGGTCAGATATCAAGACATACAGGTTTTGGCCTGAACCAGAATCATTGACAATGTAAGAAGATATACTTTTTACAATTAATCCAGAACTCTGAAGAAATACCAGAGGAAAGATTCAAACTAGACTTTAGTATCACTGACTTATAGACTTAAGAATTAAGTGACAATCTACTGTCTGAGAGAACCACACTAGATCTGTCATGAAAACCAGCAAAGACACACATCTGGTCAATCTTTTTGAATCTGTCAAAGAACACTTCCTCTCACAGCTCAACCAGCTCCCCCTCTCTCACAGCATTCCTGAAAGCTAACCAACAGTCATACAGAACTCCCCCTCACAAAAAGAACAGACTACATAATTAAGACAATTTATGGTGTGGACACCCGAGCAGTTGATCGGCACGACACGCCGAGCCACCGGTACCGCACACGGAGCACGACACGAGCCACCTCAGCATCCATCTGGCTCGGAGACAGCCTGGAGACTCCGCCTTGAGCCTCCCCCTTTATTATATTTAGTTAGACTTTATGTGTGTTTCATTTGTATTTATTTCGTTGCATTCGGTTTTGCCATTTTGATTGTAATAGGGGCTTATGTGTAATTCGGACCCCGTGGGCCCCACGGGCCCCCCAGGACCCACCCCATTGGGCCACCTCAGCCTAGGGTCCCACGTGGGGTCAGTCAACATGCCACATGGGGGTATCTAGAAGTTTGAACTGTAATTGGACACATGGGGGACAATGGACTTGAAAAGTCCAAATGGGAGGCCACCTACCCCACCTACCAAGTCCACCCTCTCTCCTTGGTCCAAGGGCCGCCCCCCCCCTTAATATTATATTGTTTTGTGTGTGTGTGTGTCACACTCCATCCCAACCCTCCATTCTCATCCCCTAGATCCAATGGTTGTGGATGGATGTAAGATGTAAGGTATTTAAACTTGTATTTTCCATTTTAGTGAATTAATGCATTCATTTGGAAGAAAAAACCTTGGAGCTCCAGCTTGGTGCGCCCCTCCCTCTCCCCTTGCAGCTGTGAAGGTTGTTTCTTGGTGGTGAGACTCCACCCTATCAGTTCCGGTCGCTGCCGCCGCCGCCACGAGCCGCCACCACACCGCCACCGCCATCAACGAAGTTCTGCCTGCACAGTACCACAGCAGCTTCCACGAAATTCATCCATCAACCACGAGCTCAGATCGACCTGGGAATTTTACTGGAGGTTCCAGAGGTGTCAATGATATCCTATAAATTTTGGTTTGTCATTCAGATCCCGTTTCATAATTTTTGATTTTCGTCCACCCTTCCATCTCAGTTCTGCCAGCAGTCTGTCCAAGTTCATCTCCGCCCTGAGTTTTAGGTCTTAGGTCCACTTTTTGATTTTCTTTAGTCCCACATATTTAACTGGAGTTTCCTTTCATCAACCCATTCAACCAATTTTTTTTTTAATTTCTAGTTCGTCCATTTCATATTTTCTAAAAATCATTCTCAGTCCCAGCTACAGTGCTATTCCCCAGTTCCCAGATCCGACCACCCGACACTCCAAAAATCCTATAAAATCACCACAACCTCTAACTCCAATTCCAAAACTTGTCCCAGCTTCGTGGTTTGATTTTATACAACTTTGAAGAAGAGCTCAAAGTCTGAATCCCACTGTAAGTAGGCGGTCAACGGCCATTTACAGGAAACTCATATGCTGATCTGATATTTCGGGAGCTGTGCAACAGAGGATTGAAAAATAGTTAAAGCCCAGGTCCGCAGAGGTTCAGAAGATTCCACTAGCCCTAGGTTAAAGGATTTTGAATCCTCTTTCCAACGGCGCTGGTTTCATCGCATTCCGACGACGGGGCTGATCGCAGCGGCCGTTTTCGCCGGAGCGCGCGCTGCTAAAACAGCAACCTCAGCTCGTGGACAGCAACTTCAAAGCTTGGAGATCGGGACCGATCGACCCCCGATCGGTGTTCCCGGCCGACCGCCGTCCGTGGAGGCGCGCCACCAGGGGTCCCCATCATAGTGGGTCCCACCCCCGCAGATCCGGAGGACAGCACCATCCGTGGGCCCCGCGGGCCCGCAGAACCCGTCGTTCGGAAAGCACGAAAACGCGGAGTTCGGCACCGCCGGGCGACATCAAGATGCTGCCCGTCAACCCAATTCACGTGATTCCCGGGCCCCGCATGTGACCTTTTACCTCCCTGCGTGGAGTGGGTCAAATTATTGTACTGCTGTAAAATTGTGTTAACCGGGGGTCCGTGATTGGCCGGGGTTGTCTTCGCCACGCCGGGTGCGTGGAGGTAACGGTCTCACCTTCTTGGCATTTGCTTGCTCAGCTAGTATACGGTCATATGCCGCTGTCGAGAGTGTAGGTTCCTAGCCCGTGTGTCCATGTCACCGCTGTGAGCGTGAGAGTGACCCGTCCCGCGACTCGATCCGAGTCCGGAAGTGAGTCTGACTACCTTGAACTCTGCCGGTTCCTTAACCGCGCACGATCCACGCTTTCCCTCGCATGGGACGCCGAGTGAGTTTGCACTTCTGTTAGCGACGTGTAGCCTATAGGAGCTCTCGTGTCGGGCCTAATGTCTCTCCCATCATGTGTTGCTGGTCGTGTCCACGTCTAGAGTCCGAGGTCCATACCACGTAGAGTCGGTCCCCGTGTCCGTCCCGCATCAGTTTGGTATCAGAGCAAGTCGAGTCTAGGGTAGTCGTTGCATAAGTCATGCATCATGGTCTAAGTCGAGTCTAGGATCATCTTATTTTCAGAACAAAAAAAGAAAAAAAAGGTGTGTTTTAAATTACATTTGCACCCTTTATTCGGTATCTTAAAAGGTGTTGTCCGAACGTTAGGCTACGCCTACCGGGAGGTCGCACACTTGCGGGAGTGATCTTCGGATCGATTAACTCCGCCCCGTACCGGATATTAGTTTAGGTCTAAGTGCATCATTTAGTGTGTGTTTGTATTAGTCGGTGTCCTCTAGGTCGTGTGTCAGTTGCATGCCCACCCGTCGAGGTACCCAGTACTCGCCACCACCACCTATGGCGGAGTCCCGAGCCCGTAGTTCTGATGAGTCTTCCACGGCCGAGATGTTCCGGGCCATCATGGATCGTTTAGACACGCGTATGGATGGTCTTAGTACGCGTATGGATGGCATAGGGACTCGTCTAGAAGGGCGGATGAAGGTCCCCGAGGATCGGGCCGGGGTTTCGGAGCAGTCCATTCAAGGCCTTGCCGTCCTAGAGAGGGGCCCAGTAGCGGCGCAACCCGCCCCGACGAACGGCCAACAAGAGCCCGTGTAGCAACCCGCTGTGCCAAGGGCTCAGGTGGAGGATGTCGGGAGGCAACATGCGCCTATAGTGGATGATTATGCCTCCGACAATGATCACGGGGGTAACGGTCGTCGTCATCAACGACGGAATCGTGATGACGAGGATGACGACCGCATTCTTAGGGGTGTGCGTGCGGACCCTCCCACTTTTAGCGGGTCCTTGGACCCTAGGGTGTATTTAGATTGGGAGGCCGGCATGGACCGGTACTTCGAGTGGTTTGAGATGACGGACCACCGAAGAGTCCGATACGCAAAGATGAAGTTGCAAGGGCAGGCCCAAACTTATTGGATCAATGTGGAGAGCCTGCTCAACCAGCGACGTCAACCCCAGATCGGTACATGGGATGATATGAAGACCAAGTTGAGGGAGAAGTACCTTCCCGCCTCATATCGCCAACGTCTCATAGACAAGTGGCAAAGTATTTCCCAAGGGAACCGATCCATGACCGAGTACACCGCCGAGTTCGATGAGTATTATTTGCGGTGCGGGGTCACGGAAGAGAGCACCATGACGATATCCCGCTTTCGGAGAGGTTTGCGGCCCAATTATCAATATGAACTCTTTCGTCGCAATGCCACCACTTTGGAGCAGGCATATCAGATTGCTCTCGAATTGGAGCAGTTCGAGGCCGAGTTTGAGTCACCCCATCGGTTGGGCTCCTTTCCCCTTCGTAGTGTCGAGTCCCGTGGCTCACCTGGCACGTATCCGAGGGCCCCCATGACTCGACCTCAGGAGCCCGCTTAGGCCTCGTCCTTTGCCCCTAGGCCTCGTCCTCCACCCCCGAGGGACCTTCCTCGTCCCCAGCATCTTACGGCCCCACCCACAGTTCGTCCACTGGCACCCGCACCTCCTGCACGTCCTTTGTTGCCTACGCCTCCTATCCGTCGGGAGGATAAAGGTAAAGGACCTATGATTGGGGAGCCTAGTGGATCACGGCAGCAGTGTTATCGCTGCAATGGGTTTGGCCATTTCGCCAGCCAGTGTCCCACCCGCCCATCTCTTCACATTGGGGACACACAGGCCGAGGATACCATCCCTACGGGCCTCGAGTTAGTCAGCTATGAGGCAGATGAAGAGTTAGCTGACGAGTACTATGAGATGGGAGGTGAGGCCCAGGATGTCCTGCAGTCGGACGATACCCGCGTGGGGGTCGTCAGATGTATCCTCACCCAGCCGCAGGTCAGTGATGACTGGCGTCGGACCACTATCCTTCATGTATTCTGTAGGCTGGGAAAGCAAATTTGCAAGGTGGTCATCGATAGTGGGAGTTGTATCAATGCAATCTCCACGAACGCTGTCACTCGTCTTGGTCTCACACCCGTAGACCACCCTTGCCCCTACCAGGTATCATGGGTGGATACCACTTCCATTTCGGTCAGGCTGCGGTGCTTGGTCCCGCTGCAGCTCCACTCCTACCGTGACGAGATCTGGTGTGATGTTCTTCCCATGGAAGTGGGAAGTATCATTCTTGGTAGGCCGTGGTTATTCGACCGAGATGCCACACTCCATGGTCGGTCGAACACCTGTACCTTCGACCACGATGGCCAGCGGGTCACCCTCCAACCCGTTCGGCCTAGGAGCCCATCTGTTAGGAGTCCTACTAGCCCTAGTACTCCGAAGCCTTCCATTCTCGGGCCCAGTACCCCATCCCCAGCTCGGGCTATGACCGTTGCCTCTGGCCCAGGAGAGCCCTCGACGAGGAGATTGATGATGATTAGCTCCCGGGAAATGGAGCAGGAGCTTAGTCAGGGCTGTCCGGTGTTTGCCATTACGGTCCGAGAGGTGGAGCGGGACTCCGAGGGTGAGCTCCCACCCGAGGTTGTTCCCATTCTGCAGGAGTATGCTGATGTATTCCCCGATGAGCTTCCCGAGGGACTCCCACCTATGCGGGATATTCAGCATGCCATCGACCTTGTTCCGGGCTCTTCTTTGCCCAACCTTCCTCATTATCGAATGAGCCCCACGGAGCATGCCGAGCTTAAACGGCAGGTCGATGAGTTAGTCCAGAGAGGATCTGTCCGGGACAGCATGAGTCCATGTGATGTACCCGCATTACTCGCCCCGAAGAAGGATGGCACGTGGAGAATGTGCATTGATAGTCGTGCCATCAACAAGATCACCGTGAAGTACAGGTTCCCTATTCCCCGCCTGGATGACATGTTAGACATGATGGCAGGTGCCACTATCTTTTCGAAGATTGATCTTAAGAGTGGCTACCATCAGGTGAGGATTAGGCCAGGTGATGAGTGGAAGACCGCATTTAAGACCAAGGACGGTCTATATGAGTGGTTGGTCATGCCTTTTGGGTTGACCAATGCCCCTAGCACTTTCATGCGGCTCATGACTCAGGTCCTTCGACCTTTCATTGGAGTCTTTGTAGTGGTGTATTTTGATGATATCCTTATCTATAGCCGCACCACAGGGGACCACTTAGACCACCTTCGGCAGGTCTGTCTACTTCTTCGGCGAGAGCAGTTGTTCACGAACCCACAGAAGTGTGCCTTCATGACACCTCAGCTTACCTTCTTGGGTTTCATTATGTCTAGTACTGGGGTCTCCGCCAATCCGGAGAAGGTCCGGGCCATTGTTGAGTGGCCGGAACCCCGTACGGTTCATGATGTCCGCAGCTTTCATGGCCTTGCGATGTTCTACCGTCGCTTCATCCGCGGATTTAGCTCCGTCACCGCCCCGATCACGGATTGCATCCGTAAGGGCACATTTGTATGGATGAAGGCCGCATCTGCCGCCTTCAAGGATATCAAGGAGCGCATGACCCAGACTCCTATCCTTCGATTGCCTGATTTCTCGAAGGTGTTTGAGGTCTATTGTGATGCGTCGAGTGTTAGGATTGGAGGAGTTTTGAGTCAGGAGTCCCACCCGATCGCATATTTCAGCGAGAAGCTGAACGACGCGAAACTGCGATATTCCATATATGATAAAGAATTCTACGCAGTTGTTCAGGCTCTTAGGCATTGGAGGCACTATCTTTTACATCAGGAGTTTTTCCTATACTCCGATCACGAGGCATTGAGGTACCTCCATTCCCAAAAGAAGCTTAACTCGCATCACAGTCGTTGGGTCGAGTATCTCCAGCAGTTCACCTTTGTGCTTAAACATAAGGCTGGAGTGGAGAACAAGGTGGCTGATGCCTTGAGTCGGCGAGCATGCTTGCTTACCACCATGAGTGCCGAGGTCATAGGGTTAGAGAAGATGAAGGCGGCCTATGTTGATTGTCCTAACTTCGGTCAGATTTTTACCACCCTCCAGGCCGGACCCTTGAGAGACCTTGATGAGTATATGCTTCAGGAGGGTTACCTCTTTCGAGGTAGCAGGCTATGTGTTCCCCGAACTTCGGTTCGAGATTTCTTAGTGTGGGAACTACATGCGGGAGGTCTAGCCGGCCACTTTGGTCGGAACAAGACTATTGAGGCAATGGAGCATCGATTTTATTGGTCGAGCTTGAAGCGCGATGTTGTTAACATCGTGGCTCAGTGTCGTACATGTGCTATGGCTAAGATGAAGAAGCAAAGCTTGGGCCTTTATACGCCTCTTCCCGTGCCTGATGTCCCGTGGCAGGATGTTAGTATGGACTTTGTTTTGAGATTGCCACGTACCTCTAGGAAGCATGATTCGGTCTATGTGGTGGTTGACCGTTTCTCGAAGATGGCCCTCTTTATCCCTTGCTCGAAGACTTCGGATGCTTCTAGGGTAGCCCGCCTATTCCTTACTCATGTGGTGTGCAAGTTCGGGTTGCCTCGCACTATAGTGTCTGACCTTGATGTTAGATTCACTTCCTATTTTTGGAAGACACTATGGCATATGATGGGTACTCATCTCAAGTTTTCCACTGCATATCACCCCCAGACAGATGGTCAGACCGAGGTGGTCAATAGGAGTCTGGGAGATCTTTTGAGGTGTCTAGTTAAGGACCGCATTGGAGATTGGGATCTCATTTTACCTATGGCTGAGTTTGCATACAATGATTCTGTGAATAGGTCTACCGGCATGAGTCCATTTGAGATTGTCACAGGTCGTAGGCCTAGGAAACCCGTTGACCTTGTCCCCATGCCTATCCATGCTAGAGTGTCGGAGTCGGCCGAGTCGTTTGCTAGGCATGTTAGGAGTTTGCATGACGACATCCGTCATCACATTGAGTCCAGCAATGCACGGTACAAGGTGTTAGCCAATGCCCACCGACACCACCGAGAGTTCTATGAGGGCGAGTACGTCATGATCAGGGTAAGACCTGAACGGTTTCCCTCTGGAACCGTTAAGAAGTTGCAAGCTCGCGGAGCCGGTCCCTTTAGAGTGTTGAAACGCGTTGGATCCAATGCGTACGTTGTGGACTTGCCCGAGGAATATGGTATAAGCTCTACTTTTAATGTTTCGGATCTAGTTGCATATAGGGACCCAGCGGTGATCCCTAGTGAGCCTTTCGAGCCATCTCCTCCCCTTGAGAGTGATCCCACACCTGAGTGTCCACCTCCAGCCCCGTTGTTACGGCAGCGTGAGCATATAGATCATATACTGGATGAGCAGGTGACAGTTACCAGGAGTGGATCCTACCCGCGCTACCTAGTGCGATGGAGAGGACGGCCCGCTACTGAGGACACATGGATCACACATGACGAGTTACAGCAGATTGATCCGGACCTTCTGGAGTGATATAGGAGCGATGCCGACCCTTGCTCGACAGGGTCGAGTTCCTCCCACCCGGGGAGAATTGGTGCGGACACCCGAGCAGTTGATCGGCACGACACGCCGAGGCACCGGTACCACACACAGAGCACGACACGAGCCACCTCAGCATCCATATGGCTCGGAGACAGCCTGGAGACTCGGCCTTGAGCCTCCCCCTTTATTATATTTAGTTAGAATTTATGTGTGTTTCATTTGTATTTATTTCGTTGCATTCGGTTTTGCCATTTTGATTGTAATAGGGGCTTATGTGTAATTCGGACCCCGTGGGCCCCACGGGCCCCCCAGGACCCACCCCATTGGGCCACCTCAGCCTAGGGTCCCACGTGGGGTCAGTCAACATGCCACATGGGGGTATCTAGAAGTTTGAATTGTAATTGGACACATGGGGGACAATGGACTTGAAAAGTCCAAATGGGAGGCCACCTACCCCACCTACCAAGTCCACCCTCTCTCCTTGGTCCAAGGGCCCCCCCCTTAATATTATATTATTTTGTGTGTGTGTGTGTCACACTCCATCCCAACCCTCCATTCCCATCCCCTAGATCCAATGGTTGTGGATGGATGTGAGATGTAAGGTATTTAAACTTGTATTTTCCATTTTAGTGAATTAATGCATTCATTTGGAAGAAAAAACCTTGGAGCTCCAGCTTGGTGCGCCCCTCCCTCTACCCTTGCAGCTGTGAAGGTTGCTTCTTGGTGGTGAGACTCCACCCTATCAGTTCCGGTCGCCGCCGCCGCCGCCACGAGCCGCCACCGCACCGCCACCGTCATCAATGAAGTTCTGCCTGCGCAGTACCACAGCAGCTTCCACGAAATTCAGCCATCAACCACGAGCTCAGATCGACCTGGGAATTTTACTGGAGGTTCCAGAGGTGTCAATGATATCCCATAAATTTTTGTTTGTCATTCAGATCCCATTTCATAATTTTTGATTTTCGTCCACCCTTCCATCTCAGTTCTACCAGCAGTCTGTCCAAGTTCATCTCCGCCCTGAGTTTTAGGTCTTAGGTCCACTTTTTGATTTTATTTAGTCCCACAAATTTAACTGGACTTTCCTTCCATCCACCCATTCATCCAAATTTTTTTTTAATTTCTAGTTCGTCCATTTCATATTTTCTAAAAATCGTTCTCAGTCCCAGCTACAGTTCTGTTCCCCAGTTCTCAGATCCGACCACCCGACACTCCAAAAATCCTATCAAATCACCACAACCTCTAAATGCAATTCCCAAAATTGTCCCAACTTCTTGGTTTGATTTTATACAACTTTGAAGAAGAGCTCAAAGTCTGAATCCCATTGTAAGTAGGCGGTCAATGGCCATTTACAGGAAACTCATATGCTGATCTGATATTTCGGGAGCTGTGCAACAGAGGATTGAAAAATAGTTAAAGCCCAGGTCCGTAGAGGTTCAGAAGATTCCACTGGCCCTAGGTTGAAGGATGTTGAATCCTCTTTCAAACGGCGCTGGTTTCATCGCATTCCGACGACGGGGCTGATCGCAGCAACCGTTTTCGCCGGAGCGCGCGCTGCTAAAACAGCAACCTCAGCTCGTGGACAGTAACTTCAAAGCTTGGAGATCGGGACCGATCGACCCCCGATCGGTGTTCCTGGCCGACCGCCATCCGTAGAGGCGCGCCACCAGGGGTCCCCATCATAGTGGGTCCCACCCCCGCAGATCCGGAGGACAGCACCATCCGTGGGCCCCGCGGGCCCGCAGAACCCGTCGTTCGGAAAGCACGAAAATGCGGAGTTCGGCACCGCCGGGCGACATCAAGATGCTGCCCGTCAACCCAATTCACGTGATTCCCGGGCCCCGCATGTGACCTTTTACCTCCCTGCGTGGAGTGGGTCAAATTATTGTACTGCTGTAAAATTATGTTAACCGGGGGTCCGTGATTGGCTGGGGTTGTCTTCGCCACGCCGGGTGCGTGGAGGTAACGGTCTCACCTTCTTGGCATTTGCTTGCTCAGCTAGTATACGGTCATATGCCGCTGTCGAGAGTGTAGGTTCCTAGCCCGTGTGTCCATGTCACCGCTGTGAGCGTGAGAGTGACCCGTCCCGCGACTCGATCCGAGTCCGGAAGTGAGTCTGACTACCTTGAACTCTGCCGGTTCCTTAACCGCGCACGATCCACGCTTTCCCTCGCATGGGACGCCGAGTGAGTTTGCACTTCTGTTAGCGACGTGTAGCCTATAGGAGCTCTCCGTGTCGGGCCTAATGTCTCTCCCATCATGTGTTGCTGGTCGTGTCCACGTCTAGAGTCCGAGGTCCATACCACGTAGAGTCGGTCCCCCTGTCCGTCCCGCATCAATTTGTATAAGCCTAATTCTCTTCTGAGTGTTGTGAATCTTTCATTATCCAGAGGTTTAGTGAAGATGTCAGCAATCTGATTATCTGTGCCTACATGAATCAGTTCAAAATTACTTTTAGAAACCTCATCTCTTATGAAATGATGCCTTATCTCTATGTGTTTGGTGCGTGAGTGCAAAACAGGATTTTTGGCAAGATTAATAGCACTGGTATTATCACAATAGATAGGTGTGCACCCCAGGTCTACTTGGTAGTCCTGAAGCTGGTGTTTAATCCAAATGACTTGTGTTCCACAACTCCCTGCAGCCAAATATTCAGCTTTTGCAGTGGAGAGGGCCACAGAATGTTGTTTCTTGGAACCCCAAGACACTAAACACCCACCCAAAAATTCACAATGACCACTAGTGCTTTTCCTGTCTAATTTACATCCTGCATAATCAGCATCTGTGTATGCAACTAAGTTAAATGTGTGTGATACAGGAAACCATAAACCAAGAGAATGAGTAGCTGACAAATATCTGAAAATTCTTTTCACTGCAGCTAAATGTAATTCAGTAGGTCTAGACTGATACCTTGCACACATTCCTACACTGAATTGTATATCAGGTCTGGAAGCTGTCAAGTAAAGAAGAGATCGAATCATACCTCGATAGAGCTTGGCATTTACTTCTTTACCTGTCTCATCTGCATCCAGTGAGGTATTGGTACCCATTGTTGACACCCGTTTTTTACCGATGAATCGAATCAGTTCCTGCGTCTCAGTTATTGATGTCCCGAACAGTCAATCACATGAAAGATTATTCCTCTGGCAGTATTTTGGGCTCTTCCCAGCAAAGAAGGCCTCCCTCCCTCTCATTGGATTTAACGGTCTGTTATAAACCGTTTTTCTCAATAGAACGGTCCCCACTGGGCCGTTGTGTTCCGCTGCCCCGGGTTATTTGTATCTCGTGATACGCTTTGTATAGCGGCTCAATGCCAACCGTTATAGTCAATATAGCGGTCGTCCCTGGGCCGTCATTGTTTGCCGACAAGAAAAGGGTTCAGAGGCCCGACAGTCGGTCATAGCCACGTGCTTCACGAAAAGTTGTTTGTCTGGGCGTTGACTCCTCTTTACGTATAACGGTTTTTCCAGGACCGTCATGTATATTGAACGGCCCCTCCCAGACCGTCATACATGTTTGGCGGCCTTCGTAAGACCGTCATTGTTAAGGCCACCCAGATTAGACCCCCGTGATTCCAGGCGGATTAAGAGGAGAATGTCGTTGGCAATATTGACACGATGCTCTCATTTACCGGCCTTTGACCGACCGTCATTCCCCTTAACCCCTGATTAAGCTCGAAGCCCTGGGCTCTATATATATAGCTCACGGGTTCTGACAAAAAGGGGGGGACCATCACGAAGTGCTGTCGAACTCCATCGCCAAATCTCATACAGCGTCCGTCCGTTCTGACAGAGGAAAGGGGGGGACCATCACGAAGTGCTGTCGAATTCCATCGCCAAATCTCATACAGCATCCGCCCGTTCGTCAGGGAGTGGGGGCCTTCTACATCCCTCGCAGGCCCCCGGTGCAGGGAACTTCACGCTTCATGTTTCTGTGTTTCTAGTCCTTCTCTGTTTGCTCACCACACACACGTCTTTTCTCCACTGCATCACACATCACATACATCATTTCGTTGGCATTTATTATCTTTCCTACTGTTTCCGGCGCCCTAAACGGGGTTTCAAAACCTCCAGGTATCGCCGGGCCATGTTCTTCCTTTGCTTTATTTCAATTAGTACACCTACTACACTATCATTTAGCTAATCTCCGTTTATCTGTGTGTTTCACCGTTTGCTTTCAGGTCAGCAACCAAAAGCACGAGGCCCGCACCTTCTGGCCGGCCAGGAGGAGTGGAGGAACGGACCCGCATTCTCCCGTAGCTTCCGAGTCCCGGCGCTTTCACCGGGTGGCGATCACGGTCAACAGCTTCATCTTTCCTCCTGTTTTTTATCTCTTCAATATTATTTAACTCGAGGAGGAATAACATATCAACACCTCTCCTTTTTTGGCGATCACGGTGGGACTTCTGATGCCCGTCGTGCTTCTGGTTTGCTGACCAATCTCTGTCTCTGTGAAGTTCAGCGGTTCTGTATCAGCCGTCATTCTGTGTACAACGGTTCTCTTCCAGCCGTCGTTATCTGGTATTCTCCGCAATTATCACTGCCGTGCTCTGCTCATTTAACGGCCTTCATAGTGCCGTCATACTTGTGTAGCGGTCATCATCAGGCCGCCATTCCCGTTCTGCAGCTCTGTACTTTAGCGGCTCTTCCAGAGCCGTTATAGTCATTTCCGCGGTCTCCAGTAGACCGTTATTGTGGCGCAGAGTCTGCGGCTGGCACTTGTTATCCCTAATTGTTGTTCCCAGCATTGGTCCCCCTGCTGTCCACTTGTTATTTTCTATCATATTATTGATTGCTTCATGATTTTATCATTTGATTTCATATGTGATTGCTAGATTTCTAGGTTAGGCTTTGCATGCACTCCGGTGCACCTAGGATCATTCACTTCATACTGTAGTTGCATTTCCTACCGAAGTAGGATTTCCTCTCGTCTCCATATTCCTTGGAGCCGACTAGGGAATCTTGCCGAGGACCTCCGTAAGCCCCCGTGAGCCGTGGATTCCCACACGGACGCCGGGCCGGTTGTACCATCGCCACACCGTGTCTAGGTTCCGCATACGTGGAGAGTGATCCCCCTTAGAGTCAGCCAGTTCCCCCATCATACCGTTATTAGGCTCCCAAGTGTCCGAGCGAACTCTACATTTTAATCAAAACACTAAGCCTAAGAGAAAAGAATTCTGAAAACTTGCGGTATCATTCAAAGTGTGTGCATACTTGGTTGACTCCCTTCTCGTCTCCACCTTTCATTGTGTGATTGTTTTGCTTCTACTTGTGTACTTTGGTCTTAAGTCTCTCTAGTTTGTGCATCCCATTGCATGCAGCATTGTTCCCCTCCCTCGGGATCATCTCCTAGGGACGGTTCTCTACTCTCCCTCTATTGCAACCCTTTATTCAACTCATCATCATCCAGCATGTCTTCTTTCGGGTCCATCCCCGCCCGCGAGGATTCTCTTCCTCAGGGGCTCCTCGAGGACGTCTCCGGGGTCGCCTCCTCCCTGAATGGGGAGGGGTTCGTCTTTGTTCCCCCTTCCTCCATCGCTGAGGTTGCGCCACCCACGCTCCCTCAGTTTGGCTCCCCTTCGGCGAGCCAACTACTCCAACTCATGTCCCAACTTGACCAGGATCAACTCCAGATATTCAAGCAAGCCCTCGGGGCAGAGGTCCCGCCCGCTGTAACCCTTCCTGTCTCTTCCACCCATCCTGCTGAGAGGTCCGGAGCACCGTCTGTTGCCCCAGTGGACCATACCCCTCTTCGCCCACAGGTCCTCCAGTTTCCAATATATCAATCTGGCCAGGCTTCTACCTCAGCCCACCCTCCTGCAGATAAAGGGAAGAGTCAAATTCCCTTATCTCCTCGTGCTAGTGCCCACGCGGCCGTCTCATCAGCACCACCGGCCCCTCTGGCCCAAGTGGATTCTACTCGGCTGCAGCCCGGAATAGCTCAACTCGCTTACGCTGATGTGGGTCCTTTTTGGACTCAACATCCATCTTACGGGCTCATGGCCCCCACTATCCATCCGGCTGTCTCCCATTATCCCTCGGCTTCTACTGTCCATCCAGCTGCCTCTCACTACCCTTCAGTTCCACCTCAAGTCCCTCTACCTCAACAAGGAAGTGACGATCGCTTGGCAGTTCTCCAACAGCAGATCGATCTCCTCAATAAGAGGGTTGGCCCACCATCCTTCGCAGATGCTCTCACTCCTAATTTCCGGGACATCCGATTCCCTTCTCAGTCAGAGCTCCCGACATACCGAAAGTACAACGGGAACGGCAACCCGTTCATCCACATCAAGGAATTCCTGTACGAGTCGGGACCATACCAGCATGACGATCACCTCCTTGCATATCTATTCCGGCGATCCCTGGACGGGGTGGCACTCGAATGGTTTTACGCTCTGCCACTGGAGGAGGTTGGGAGCTTCAAGACGATCAAGGAGAAATTCGTGCAAAGATTCCAAGATCGGGTCGGACCCGAATACTCATTCACGGACTTAGTGGCCGAGAAGATGAAAGCTGATGAAGACTTCGCTACCTATGCCGATAGGTGGAGGCAGATAGCCTCCCGTGTGCCCGGGCAGATTCCGGAAGAAGAAAAGATCAAACTGCTCATTTCTAATGCAACCCCTCTCTTCCGGAATGTCCTAATGTTGAATGACATCACCAGTATGCATCAACTGTACAGTCGGGCCCGGTTTATCCAGACCCAGTTTAAGGACTCCCCCATTCATTCTCTCTTCGAAGCCCAGAAGCCCAAGAGTTCCAGAAAACCACAGGGCCCTGTTACCGAGGGAGTCCAAACAAACGAGCAGGTGCAGGTAGTTAGCCAGACTGCCACCTCCCACTTCCCCCAGCAAAGCAACCCCCATTTCTCCGCATCACCTCGCCCTTCCTTTCCCACGCAGCAACACCCTCAACAACAATCTCCGCCACCACCACAACAGCCCCAGCAACCACTGCAATACCATAACACTCCCCCGCCTGCTACCTACGCACCTGCTCGTCCGGTTGCTAAAAGAGCCAACTATCCTCCTCTCCCAGAGACGCTCACTAATGTCTTTGCAGCGCTGATGCATACTGGCGATTTACAATTGCCACCTGAGCGCCCGAACATGAATCCGGCCGCCGATCTGTCCCGATATTGTGTATATCACCGGCAGCCGGGGCACACCATTGAGAGGTGTTATCATTTTAGGGACCTGGTATACGACCTGCACGAAGGTCACAGGATCGATTGGGCTCAGATGAGGAAGCTGATTGAAGATCTGAGAAGAGGGCCAGCAAGGCCGCAACAGGCAGCACCACAGCAACAGCAGTTTCAGCAACAACCTCAGCAATTCCAGCCACAGCAGCCACAGCAACAGCAGCAGCAGCCAAACTTAGGGATCCACCAAAATCCCATGCCAGTACATGCACCCGCTCCTCAACAACAACAGCAGCCGCCGGCACCGGCCCAAGTCAACATGTTACGCCACCCGGCTCCTGACGCAGGGTGGACCATTGACGATCCCGCACACCTGTTAACCTTACGCCACATCCCTACGCACTCTACCTCACCCGCCGTCTTTTCCATCCTTCGGCCTTCCATGCCTTCCACAACTTCCCCCGTCATCCATCCTTCCACCATACTTACCACTCCGAGAAGCCATATTCTCTCGCCTATCCCCCCACAACATTATACTTCCCCACCTACTATACCTTCCACTATCTTGTCCACCAATCACTGCAGTCCACTAACCGCCCCTTTACCTCACCCATCGCCCATTTTACCTTCACCACAACCTTCGCTTACTATGCCTATCATATCCCCCATCACCAAGACTGCCATCCCTTCCATTCTCATTCACCCCACTGGGTCAAGCGGGAGCCCACCTACAGCCATGCCAGCACAAAACCTTGCCCTCAGGAGCGGGCGGTTATTTCAAAGGACTTACCCCTCTACCAGTGCACCTCCCCAAATACCCTCCATCTCAGCATCAGCAGCACAAGACAATGAAGTTGACCCCGCGCCCGGTTCCACATACGACCTGTTGCAACATCTTGACCGGATGCCGGCAAAGATCTCTGTCTTGGAGTTGATCAGACGTTCACCTCTACACCAAGAAGCATTAAGGACGTTTCTGCAAAAGGTCATAGTGAACGAAGATGTGGCGGTAGACAGCTTGCCGTCAGTGTTGGCTACTGTTACCAAGGGGCCCGCTATCACATTCTCTGAGGCCGAACTCGCGCCCCCTGAAGCACGCCAAATGCCGCTATGCGTCACCATCACCTTGAACCAGGTAGTGGTAGACTCAGTGCTAGTGGACACTGGGGCTTCAATAAATGTTTGTCCATTAAGTACTCTGCGTGCCTGCAACATTTCTGAAAGTATGCTGAAGCCGACACCGACAACCATTGCCGCCTATGACAATTCCAGAAGGGCATGTCACGGGGTCATCACATTACAGGCTGAGCTAGGGCCGTTACAAATAGAGGTGGAATTCTACGTCCTAGACATAGATCCGATGTTCAAGGCTATTCTGGGTCGTCCATGGATAAATGCTCTGCAAGCGGTACCTTCCACCGCCCATCAGTGCCTGAAATTCTCCTTCCAGGGGCGGGTGGTCAAAGTCAAGAGTGTTTCCACCGTCCAGGCAGTGGACGCCATCACTGACCAGGTTCTCCCCACTCTATGGCCGAGCAATAGGCCAGTATTGTCAGTCATGGACATAAATTACCCATGGGCTTATGCGGCAGGCAAACCCATTACAACACGCAAGAATGCCGGAGCTAAGTCTAAACCCAAAAATTCTAAAGGCTGGGACATGATCATGAAGCTAGGCTATCAGCCAGGCCTTGGTCTCGGCGCGCGGTTACAGGGAAAGACCAAACCCATCTCTGAAAGCAAGAAGATGGGTCGTCAGGGCTTAGGCTATCATAACACTACCATTCAGGCAGATTCTGGGCCACTAACCTGGGACTACCGGCAACACTTTGTAAAGGGTCCACTACAGCCCGGCACCGCAAATAAGCCACAACCCAAGGAAGAAAAGAAAGATGCTCCCATTGTTAATATTGTTGCTGACCCACCGCCGCCTCTGCAGGGGTTGGTGGGAGATCTTGAAGATTATTTTGCTGAAATGTCAAGTCTGTTTACTGATCCAGCCACTCAAATGAAGGAGACAGAGATGCCCATGGTTAGGCATGCTCTGATAAGGCCACAGAAGATACAAGAGGCAGGAAGCTCCGACATTTCCTTCTTTATTCCTCCTGCTCATTTGGCCTCAACAGTTTACCCAAACTTTGTGATTCGATCCCCTCCAATACTGGTCAAACCGTGTTTCACGGGGAGACCGTCAAAAATTCTATTCATTCCCTCCAATTGCGGGCACTGTCCGCCCATTGATCTACTCGATCTATCTTCACCTCCTTCTCCTAATCCCCGAGTTCACGGGATGTGGTTCTCCCCCGATACCTTCTTCTCTCTCTTTCCTCAATTCTTCACAAAACAACTCCTTCCTCTGCCTCCACCTTCTGATTCTTCTTGCTCTCTTCTGGTAGTAGAAGATACCCAAAAAAAAACGTCAACTTTCAAACTTACATTTCAGTCGAAGACTATGCTGTCTTCTGCTCATCCACTCCCCAGGGGCACCAAACCCCTGCTCCTTTTCCACTAGATTTTCTGTCTCCTAGGGTAGATGTACAGGTAGTTGAGTCTCCTAGGTTAGTCGAGTCAGTCAGGGTAGAAGCATGTTCTCCCTTAGATAGCCCATCCACCTCTGCAACGCCACCACTGGCATGTCACTCCCGTTCCATTCCCGATAGGTTCCTACAGGATCTGGCCTTGAGATGCCAGGCCCTCCTCAGATGCCCAGAATTCATAGCCACCACCGTCTCCTTGAAAGAGGATGAGGATTCAGAAGGCCGGGTGTGGAGCAATGACGGACTAGGAGTGTATGAAATTGTAGACGAGAAAGACCCAGCGGATGATGAGGAAAGTGATGTGGAGGACATTGCTGACCTATACGCACAAGGATTGAGAAGATTCGACGAACCCTCGTCAGCAGTGGATGAACCCACTAAAGAAATCAATTTAGGAACCGAAGAGGATCCCAGGCCCATATCTATTGCAGCTGATCTCCCTCCTAAGGTAGAAGAGGAGCTCATCAAGGTTTTGAGAGAGTACAGCGATTCTTTTGCCTGGTCCTACGAGGACATGCCGGGTCTCGACCCCGCTTTAGTGGAACACAGGTTAATCTTAAAGCCAGGGGCGATTCCTGTTAAACAAAAGCTCAGAAGATTCCACCCACATATGGCCTTGAGAATGAAAGAAGAGGTGGACAAATTACATAAGGCCAGATTCATCAGGGTTGTGCTTTATCCACAGTGGGTGGCCAATATAGTCCCGGTAATAAAAAAGGATGGCAAAGTCAGAATTTGTATTGATTTCAGGGACTTAAACAAAGCATGTCCGAAAGACGATTTCCCGCTTCCTCACATCGATGTTTTGGTAGATAATACCGCTGGGTTTGAGGCTCTCTCGTTCATGGACGGGTATTCAGGATACAACCAAATCCGTCTTGCTCTAGAAGATCAAGAGAAAACCTCCTTCACCACGCCTTGGGGCACCTACTGCTATGTCGTCATGCCATTTGGATTGAAGAACGCAGGTGCTACCTATCAACGGGCAATGGTGGCCATCTTCCACGACATGATGCACGTCTACATGGAGGCCTATGTGGATGATATTCTGGTGAAGTCGAGGACAAAAGAAGAACACCCCGCCATTTTAGCCAAAGTGTTGCAAAGGGCTAGGGAATACCAATTGAAGATGAATCCTAAGAAATGTGTCTTTGGAGTCGCATCCGGGAAATTACTTGGGTTCATGGTTAGCAAACGAGGGATTCAGATTGATCCTAATAAGGCAAAGGCCGTAATGGAAATGCCACCGCCTAAGAATCTTAAGGAGCTTCGTGGTCTGATTGGGCGTTTGCAGTTCGTTAGAAGATTCATATCTCAACACTCTCAAAGATGCCGCCCATTCTACGACTTATTAAAGGCGGGGGCCGAGTTTAAATGGAACGAACAATGTCAGAAGGCCTATGAGGAGCTTAAGGTTTATCTGTCCAACCCTCCTGTCTTGCAACCTCCTGTCCCCGGAAAGCCTTTGATCCTATACATTTCTGTCGCTGAGGATTCCCTAGGTGCTGTCCTGGCACAAGTGGATGATGAAGGAAGAGAGAGGGCAGCATATTATCTCTCCCGATTGTTCAATTCTGCCGAATCCCGGTACACTGCCATGGAGAAGACTGGTGCAGCATTGGTATGGGTAGTTCAGAAGTTAAAACACTATTTCCTAGCCCATGAGGTAAGGTTGATCTCTAGAATGAACCCAATCCGCTACCTCCTCGAGAAACCCGTCCTCTCTAGTCGATTAGCTCGCTGGCAGAGCTTTCTCTCTCAATTTGATATCACCTTCGTCGTCCAGAAGGCCATCAAGGGGTATGCTATTGCTGAGCATCTTGCTCATTCTCCTATCCCCTACACTGATTCAATCCAGGACGAATTCCCTGATGAACACCTTGCAGTTATCTCTCATCCGCCTCCCTTTTGGTCTCTACATTTCGATGGCGCGCTCAATTCCCAGGGCCGTGGCATCGGCGCTGTCCTCCTTACTCCCGAAGGTATCACCGTCCCTTTTGCCTACCAGCTCTCTTTCTCTGCCACCAACAACATAGCCGAGTATGAGGCTCTCCTAGCTGGACTAAAGCACGCCTATCTCTTAGGCGCACGATACCTCAACATCATGGGAGATTCTCAATTGGTGCTGCGTCAAGTTCTGTCAACTTATCGCACCCGTGACCCCAAACTAAAGCCATATCAAGATTTGGTCACACTCTTGGCTAGACAATTTAGCAAACTCATCTACGTTCATGTTCCCCGATCTCAAAATATTCTTGCTGATTCATTAGCATCTCTCGCTTCCTCTTTATCCTTCTCCCTTAGTCGTTCCACTGAGACCATTGTGGTCCAACGGATGGACGCTCCCTCTCTGCAAGATCCTTGGTTTGCTAACCTTAGGAAGATTATGGAAGAGAAAGCGGCTAAAGAAGAGGTTAAGGAAGTATCCTTAGCAGAATTGGAAGAAATCTTGGACGAAGATGAGTTGCCATGGTTCCATGAGATTGAGCAATATTGTCGGGATGGTTCTCTCCCGGAGGAAGCCAATGCGACACAAAGAAAAGCCATCAGAAGAGTCGCCTCGAGGTATACAATCGTTGCAGGAGAATTGTACAGGCGCGCTCTCAATGGAGTTCTGATGCGGTGTTTAGATGACGATGAAGCTTGGAAAGTAGTGGAAGCTGCTCACTCCGGTGAATGTGGAGGTCACGTGAATGGACAGGCATTGGCTAAGAAGATCCTTAGGCAGGGCTACTACTGGCCAACCCTAGAGGAAGATTGCTCTACCTACGTCCGTAGGTGCCTTCAGTGCCAGCTCCATGCTGACAAAATCCACGCCCCTGCTTCATCTCTTCGCCCACTATCCGCCCCATGGCCTTTCTCCATGTGGGCCTTTGATATTGTCGGTCCGTTAGGTGACCCTAACGCCCAAGTAAAACAGAAATCCTTCATCCTCACCGCTACAGAGTATTTCACGAAGTGGGCGGAAGCTGAAGCCTATGCAGAGATCAAAGCTACCACAGTTTGCCGCTTCATCACAAAGAACATCATCTCGCGGTTCGGGGTACCAAGCGACATTGTCACCGACAATGGGCCACAATTTGTGTCTCAAGAACTCCAGGACCTCTGTAAGAAATTTGGTATTGCATTGCATCATTCATCACCATATTATCCACAAGGCAACGGTCAAGCCGAAGCCACCAATAAAACCCTTCTTAAAATCATCAAGAAAACGTGTGAATCCCACCGGCACGCTGATTGGGCTGATAAATTGATAGACGCTCTATGGGCTTATCGCACCTCTGTCCGAACTCCCACAGGGCAGACTCCCTTTGCCCTCACCTATGGGATGGAGGCGGTACTCCCGTATGAGATTCTCATCCCTTCCCTAAGAGTGCAGCTAGATAAGGAACTTAATCTCGACGAGCGTCGAGAGGCGTTACTAGCACAGCTGGAACTGTTAGATGAGAAGAGGTTAAATGCGGCCAATCACGCTTCTGTTTATCAAAAGCGGGTCTCACGTCATTTTCAAAAGAAGGTAATCGAAAGAAAGTTTGTAATAGGTAATATGGTTTTGAAAAGGAAATTCATCCGAACAGGTGGTCCAAGGGCTAAGTTGCAGCCAAACTGGGAAGGGCCGTTCGTCATCAAGGAAGTCTATCCAGGTAATGCCTATCGGTTGACGAACTCAGAAGGAGAAGAACTGGCAAATCCGTGGAACGGGTTATATCTCAAACGCTTCTATCCCTAAAAAAAGAGTCTAACCACGTGCTTCCCTAGCAATGCAAGCTTCCCCTGTTCATAAGAATCACTGAGAGAAGCTGAACACACAAACACGACCCTTTGGTCCTGTCCCCAGTTCCGCCAAACACCGTTTCCCGGGGCCACACTCTGGAGGAAAGTTGTAGTCCCTGTACGTTTCTTGCTTCGGCTGAACCCAAGAATGAGGAGTAAAAAAGGAGGCGATGCCTGACCTGGGTACCCTAATACGAGATAAGTCTCAAATAGGGGCAGTTCGTTATGACCTGAAGCCACAAGAAAAAGAAAGAAAAAGAGAGAAGAAGAACAAAAAGAAAAAAATGAATAAATGAAAATATTTGGGAAATTGGAACAACTAGGCATAGCAAGAATGACAAATGTGGTGGCTTAAGGTTCGATGACGAACACCAAAACCCCGACACAACAGACCGAAGCTTTGAGGGGCACCCAGGAAAGAATTCAAGTCTTAAAAACTCACATGACGGGTGTAAGCTTGTCTCCATATTCTTTTTCTTTTCAGGACAAAGCTGAGTACCCTGGGGGTGGCCCTGGCAGAACACCGTCAGGCAAATATAAGTTCGGACCAGGAGGGTCCCTTCAATCACACGCCAATCTCAGGAGGAATCCTCAGGTTACGAGGGAGGCATGTCTTGTTACGGAAGCATCGGTTTTCAAAACCCAAAACAATGAATATTTCAAAATCCAAAAACATTGAATATTTCAAAATCCAAAAAAAAATCAAATATTTCAAAACCCAAAAATAACAAATATTTCAAAATCCAAAAACAACAAATATTTCAAAATCCAAAAACAACAAATATTTCAAAATCCAAAAACAACAAATATTTTAAAAAAAACTTAAAACCCAAAAACATTGAATATTTCAAAATCCAAAAATATTGAAAACATTAAAAAAAATCCAAAAATATTCATGACTTGCATTCATGGCATGCATGCATTGCATTGTTATCATTTCTCTTTTCCTTCGCTTATTTAATAAGGCTTGCCCCTTGACCAAAAATCAAGCACTGGTTACCTCCGCACTTGTCACAAGGCAAGGGGCTAAGCCTAAAACAGATTTAACCTGTTTCATTGCTAATAATGTGCAGGACGATGGAGCAAGAAGACGAAGTAACAACAGAACAACTGCAAGGGGCAAAATCAGTCACTCCAACTTTTATTCCTGATACAAACAATTCTCACTCTCAAACAAGGCACTCTCACTTATCAAGCATCATAAAAAGGAAGGGAAAGTACAATCACTCAATCCTCCGCTGGGCATTCCCGCAGGGGCACATCTCTCTCAGTTCTCTGATATACGCCTGGCGAGTCTCGGTCGCCTCTTCCACCTCTGCTGGCAAGGCACGCACCTTGCTGATTCCCCACATCGCTAGTGCACTCCTCACACTCTGCTCATCGTGCTCAGTGCCAATCTGTCTAGCCTGAAGAGAAGGGAAGTGCGACAACGGAGGAAGCAGGGTCCGCGGTACCCCGACCTGCAAATGGCACCTGTGTGGATAATACACGGCCAGTACGGTATCACTCACTAGCCTCAAATCCAGACCCTGTCCTCTGGGCAGTCTGATCTCCGTAGTCACCAAGAAGTTAGGCCGCATCACGAGCCTCTCCACAGGTAGCCGACTCAGGTACCTGCGCCATTCTTCTCTGGTCCGCATATCCCCCGTACGGCACTCCACCTGCGAAGAGAAACCAAACCCGCCACCGATAAAGGAAAGTGGATGGCTCCCGAAGATCCTACTCTCAGTCTCTATGCCTGCCCTAGGGATAAACTTCAGTCTCACGCCCACCCAACACTCTAAGAGAATCATAGAACCAAACAGTGGACCACTCAGGGCAGCAGAGCTAAGCCCTTCATAAAAATAGGCTAAGATAGCCTGGGAAATAGAAAGCCCTCTCCATAAACCACTGATGGTGCTAAGGACGGGAAGATCTAGCACGTGGTCGGCTGACGGAAAGAGGATAGCACCACACAAGCAAATGGATGCAGCCTTGGCAATAGCCTCATGCCACCCGCATTTGTTCTTACAATGTGCCACCACCCACTGGCTGAGAGGAAGAAGGTGAATATGACGGGCTCCCACAAAGGTCTTGATCTCACTCGGGTCTTCTATGAACTCGCTAAAGATGGCAACTGGATCTATAGGGGCAACTGTGTGACACACTAGATCCTCCTCCCCAACCCTAGACTTAGGGAGAGACAGATAAGCCTCTACTTCCTCTAAAAGGACGGTGGCCTCAAAGGATGGAAAGATAAAAGTGTGGGTCTGTGGGTGCCACATTTCTACAAGGGCTGAAATACTGTGCCAGTCAAAGGAAATCTTTTGGAAGTTACGACCTAAGAACAGCAAGGATTGTAAGTGCCAAGAACTAAGGATGTGGGTTACCCCTAGGGGCAAGGCACGAACCATGGGAGCCACCCACTTAAGAGAAGAGTATCGGCGAGAGCCAGGAAGGAGCTAAAAAGGAGAAAACGAGGAAAGTAATGCAGAAAGAAAGAGATATTAGACGAAACAGAATCAAATGAACCAAGTTTGAAGTGATTTAAACATACCTCTCTAGAAGGATTTGAACTGAGATGTCGAGGAATAGAACCCAAACGCGCAATCTCCTCTCGCTCCTTCCTCGCAGCCTTAGGGCCTGAATGGTCTCCCTCACCCAAAGAATGCTCACCAAAACTCCTCTTCATGATGATTTGGTGGTGATTTAGAGGGAAGAAACTTAAGAAGAAGAAGAAGAGGTTGGGTTCAGGCTGAAGGCAGAGCACCCCTTACTTATAGGAGGTCTCATCCCGTGTTTCGCTCCACTGGAACGCATGATGCACGAGAGCACACCAGGATTGAATGGGCTTAAGGGAATTCAATTTGGCTTCTAAGATCGTGCTGATTGGCGGTCGTACGATAGACCGTCATTCATTTTTTGAACGGCCCAAGGGAGACCGTCATTCTCATGTCCACGGTCTACCCTGGACCGTCATTTTTAGTCGGCCTGCGCCAATTAATGGTCTACACTTGACCGTTATATTCAATGACGGCTATGGCGTAGCCGTCATTCTTAAGCAACCCACGGCCCTGTCTTGGCCGTCATTCTTGCCAAAACGGTTTTTGCCTAGCCGTTGTTCTCCAAACTCATGAGCTGCCTCACCTCCACTCGCGTCGCTCGCCCTGAGTCGGCGTGCCTCACCTCCACTCGCGTCACTCACCCTGAGTCGGCGTGCCTCACCTCCACTCGCGTCACTCACCCTGAGTCGGCGTGCCTCACCTCCACTCGCGTCACTCACCCTGAGTCGGCGTACCTCACCTCCGCTTGCGTCACTCACCTCGAGTCGGCGTGCCTCACCTCCGCTCGCGTCACTCACCTCGAGTCGGCGTGCCTCACCTCCGCTCGCGTCACTCGCCCCGAGTCGGCGTGCCTCACCTCCGCTCGCGTCGCTCACCCTGAGTCGGCGTGCCTCACCTCCGCTCGCGTCGCTCACCCTGAGTCGGCGTACCTCGCTACCTCTCACGCAGCTCACCCGAGTCTGTCATCGCCTCCCTCACCCATTGTCATTCATACATACACTCATCCATTTGCATACATTCATACATCCATACAAAAACTAAAAAAGGGGTGCATCATATATACATATCATCATCCCAAAAACATAAAAATCTCATAAAAAAAAAGAAAAAAAGAGAGGAAAAAGTACAAAATCAGGCCTCACCCTCTGGCCTGTCACTGTCTCCACCTCCCTCCTGTCTCTTCGCTGGCGGGGCCATCGAAGAAGTCTCAGCATCATCGCGACGTCGTCGTCGCTCATCACTCTCGTTCCTCTCCCGCTGAGAGGAACTCGCCATGTAACGTCTCACCGAGGTGTGAGTAGCCTGGCTGCCACTCGGTACGACCGATCGGCTCCTCGAACGGCTCATCGTCATACCCTGAACCTGGCCCCGCAGCACAAGGGCCTCGGTCCTGAAAGGCTCCAGCTCCGCTATCGTCACTCGGTGGCGCTCCACCTCCTCTCGGTAGCGCTCCACCTCCGCTCGGTAGCGCTCCACCTCCGCCCGGAGAAGTCCCGTCTCAAGAGCGTCGGCCGGCTGAGCTCGCGCAAGCTGCTCACGCAAATGGGCCGCCTCCCTCTCAGCCACGAGCCGCAGCACCTCTCGCTCCTGAGACGCTGCTCGCTCTCGCTCCAGCTCTGCCTGTGACTGCTCCAGCTCGGCAGTCAGCATAGGATGAAGTCCTCTCACCTTCTCCCGGAACTCGGCAGCCTCTGCCGACTGGAGCCGCCTCACCTCCTCCTGAGCCTCGGCTAACTCCGCCCTGGCTCGAGACGCCGACCTCTGGGCGCTCACAGTCGCCTCCTGGGCCCGAGCCTCAACCTGCACCAACTCAGCCCGTAGGTGGGCCACCTCCTCTCTGGCACGGGTAGCCTCCTCCATAGCAACCCTCACGTCGTCCACCTGCATGCATCAAACATTAGCACATTCCATTCATATCATGCACAAATAAACAAAGGAAAGCGTCAGAAGTGTACCCGCACGGCAAGCTCGCTCTCCGCTGCCTCGGCCCGCTCCACCATCCGCTGGAACTCGGCATCCCGGGCTGCTCGGTCGGCCGGTGTCTCAACAGAAGAAGAAGAAGGAGCCTCCGCTCCACGCCTCTGAGCAGCCTCAGCTCGCTGCACCCAAATATCCCAGGACAGTCACATGCATAAACATCATATAGAAATGTAAGAGTCCAGAGTTTAGGAACATACCAGTAACTCGAGGGCTCGGCGAGCCTCATCCCTCTCCTGGATGGTGGCATGAAGGAGCCCCTGCAGCTCCGCTAAGCGTCCCTCAGGGTCAATCTGCATGTCGAAAGGAAGTCAGTACAGCATATAGAAATCATAAAGCATGTAGATTAAGTCTGAGTTTAGAATTGTACCGGTCGGCGTGATCCTCGAACACGCGGTCTCCGTAATGCCTGACGTACGCAGTCACGTACGCCGCATCACTGTCAGCACGAGCGGTCACCACACGCCCACCTGCCTGCCAGTCGGCAACCTGCTCGGCGTTCCGCGCCGCCCAATCGCACTGCTGAGTCAGCCCTCGGGTGCTCCGCGTCACCCTCTCCCTCGCGCTCTCCTGCGCCGGGAAGTCTACCACGGGCTGAGAGACGCCGGTCGTCCTCATCACCAGCCGGGAGTAAAGGGGCTCCACTACATTCATGCAGTGTAACCACACATCACGCCCGGAGAAGGTGAGAGCTCTCACCACCCACGGCTGCTCTGTCACGTCCTCATGTGCATAAGGAGTCCACTGCACCTGCATACATCAGCAATCACATCAACATCATATAAAACAAGCATTTTCCAAATAAAGGCTAAGGTTTAGAAGTCGTACCGAGGCGCGAGGAAGCATGTCGACATCGTCCTGCAGGTCGCGCACCTGCCGTGTCAGGGTCCCTGACCCCCGAGTCGGCTCCCACCGTCGCAGAATGGGGAAGAGCCCAGGGCGGGACTCTAGTCCCCTGTACAGAGAAGGCAGCCGCACGTAAGCCCATGCCTGCATCATGCACAAGTCGTCAGCATCTAGAGTCTAGGTCCTAGGAAATTGCATGAGTTCTGAGTCAGAGTCGTACCTGGAGAAGGGGAGAGAAGCCCCCCAACATCGTCCGTCGGGACGTCGAGCTGAGGCTCTCAAAAAGGAAGGCGAGTACACCAGCACCCCACGCGTAGTCTCCCACGTGCTCTAGGTCCTCGAGGAACGGAAGAAGTCGGCAGTGGATGACGTCCGCACGCGTAGAGAAGAGGAGTCGCCCGAACAAGAACATCAGGAACCGCCGAAGAACCGTGTCCGCCTCTGCACCCGGTCCTGCTGCTACTCGAGGCCGCACGCGCGTCACCAGCCGGTCCAAGTGCTCCTCTGGACGCTCGCCCACTGCAAGTCCGGCCCGTCGCAGCCCTAGGCTGTCCTGGAGAGCTGCCCGCGGAAGAAGCGTGGTCTGCCGACGTGTCGTCTGGAGTGCAAGCCCCAACAGCCTCTCGGCCATGCCGCGGTAATCGGGGAAGGAGATCCCAGTCACCGGTAGACCGTGCACCTGCAAACCAGTGAGCCTGGCCACGTCCTCTAGCGTGGGGACCATGTGACCCCACGGGAAGAGGAACGTGCGACTCGCCGGATCCCAGCGGTCGTGCAGGGCATAGAGAAGAGGTGTGTCAAAGCGACACACCTCAACACTGAGGAATGGGGCGAACCCCATGGCAGCCAGCCTCTCCCGCTGAAAGTCCGGCAGTGCAAGATACACTGACCGAACCTGCAGCCAAGAGATACGGGTCTGACGCTTTCCCTGCATTCATTCATTCATCTCATTAGTTTCATATTTCTTAATAACCAAAAGAAGGGGGGGTTACCCTGTGATGTTCATCATTTTAGTTGTTGAGTGTTCAACGGCCTTCCCCTGGCCGTTTTGTTGCCTATGACGGCCGTCCATGGACCATCCTATCCTGTGATGTTTTGAATAAAACGGCCATTCCTGGGCCGCTGTTCCATTCACAACGGTTGTCCGTGAACCGTTGTTCTGAGGTTTGTGAATCATTCAACGGCCCAATGGGGACCGTATTGTTCTGAATGCCAAGGGTTGCTACGTTAGGGTCAACGGCCACTCCTGGGCCGCGGTGCTATTTTGAACGGTCCGTTGGGGACCGTATTGTTCTGAATGCCAAGGGTTGCTACGTTAGGGTCAACGGCCACTCCTGGGCCGCTGTTCTGTTTTGTTCTGAGGTGACCTCGAAGACCGGGTGTGTTTAACGGCCTCTCCTGGGCCGTTTTGGTATGATTGGCGGCCCGATGGGGACCGTCATTCCGTCATCTCTTTCGACGACGGCGAGTTCCGCCCCGCACGCCGTGGACAGCCCCCCATTCCCCCATGCTATGCAAAAAGAAGGCGAGAGGGACCTACCTCCGAGCCCCGACGCCTCTTGGTCGGGCGTGGTGCTTCCGCCGCCGCCTCACCGCCTCCCGCACGATCGCCGTCGGTGCCGGTCGCGCCCTCCTCCACGAGCATGAGGGCGAGGTCGTCGACGGAGAAGTCCTCTCCGGCCGAGGTCGCCTCTGCTGCCGCTCCCGCCGTCTCCTCGGCCGCCGAGGGGGTCGTCTCTGGCGAGGAATCCGTCACGTCTACCAGCCGCTCACCGCCGCTACCACCGCCGGTCACCATCGCCCGAGAGAGAATGAAGAGGAGGATGATAGAGAATGAGAGAGAGAGAGCCGGGGAGGCCATCGTGAATGAGAGAGAGAGAGAAAGAGAGAGAGAATGAGAGTATGGGAGAAGGGGCGCCGCTGCTGCTATCCTTCCTCTTCTCCTCCTCTCTTCCTGCCGTTACGGTAGGAGGAGGGAAGGGGAAGGGGTTTATATTTTTGAACCGACGTTGAGAATGGCGGTCTAGCTATAGACCGCCATACCATAAGAACGGCTACCTGAGGGCCGTTATTCTGCAAACGGTTACTTAGCATTGAACGGCCTTCCTATGACCGTTAAAGATCCATATGGCGGTTTACCATGAGCCGTCCAATTTAAGAATGGTCCCCTCTGAGCCGTTGAACTGTTGAATGTATCATTATTGTGAAATTCATGTGCCAATGAGTTTTGATTGCAGTTAAAGCTAAACAACATCAATGTCCCGCCGTTACGCCTGCACAGGTAAGTCAGGTATGGCCCTCAATCCCTCAAAACTCTTATTGCATTACTATATGGTAATAAACATCTATCTCGAGAACCAGTCGATTCTTCACGCATTCCAGGATCTGACGTTCCCCGTCAACAAAAACACATGATGATCTAGGTATGCGTGTCTAATCTTCGGAAAGGCCGCTAAGTTGGAAGAAGTCAGGGGACGACGGTTCTCTCTTGCACGCCGTGGTTGCAAGAAGTGTCCTGACCCTGACTCATTCAGTTCTGCAATAATATTCTCGAGTATTTTATATTTTTATCCTTTGTTTGCATTCGATTTTACATGTTTCTTTCTTTTAGCCCAGCATGCATCACAAGCACCTTTTGAGCATTCACGACCTACGGTCTGCCTGAGAAATGATCTTGCGTATGATTGACTGTTTTCTGTGTTCCATGTCCCACCGAAGGAATAATTCCACTCCAAAATTAGAAGGTATTTCTTTGGACCTAATTGTTCGGTTCTGATGAATTAAGTGTTTCCCTCGTCTGGAGTTTTAAAATCCTTTTAATTTCGCTATTACCAGCTTCTATATCGCCTCATTTAGGACCACAGCTTGTCCGCCGACGAGGCCGCTCCTTGCTCTTTTACCTTAGTTCCTCCAGATTCAGGTTTAACACTCAGTCCCACAGTACCTTGCAAATTGGTTCGAAGGTTGCCGGAAGATTTCTATGGCTTATTGGTATGAAACGGGTGTCGTATTGCCTTAACGCCCGCTTTTGCAGTCCACTCCGCTTCATCTCCGCTACAACTCCATGTTCCATGACGCCTCCACTACACCTCCGCTCGTTCCCTTGCAAGGCGGACGTTAAGGAGGGGCATCTGTTGACACCCGTTTTTTACCGATGAATCGAATCAGTTCCTGCGTCTCAGTTATTGATGTCCCGAACAGTCAATCACATGAAAGATTACTCCTCTGGCAGTATTTTGGGCTCTTCCCAGCAAAGAAGGCCTCCCTCCCTCTCATTGGATTTAACGGTCTGTTATAAACCATTTTTCTCAATAGAACGGTCCCCACTGGGCCGTTGTGTTCCGCTGCCCCGGGTTATTTGTATCTCGTGATACGCTTTGTATAGCGGCTCAATGCCAACCGTTATAGTCAATATAGCGGTCGTCCCTGGGCCGTCATTGTTTGCCGACAAGAAAAGGGTTCAGAGGCCCGACAGTCGGTCATAGCCACGTGCTTCACGAAAAGTTGTTTGTCTGGGCGTTGACTCCTCTTTACGTATAACGGTTTTTCCAGGACCGTCATGTATATTGAACGGCCCCTCCCAGACCGTCATACATGTTTGGCGGCCTTCGTAAGACCGTCATTGTTAAGGCCACCCAGATTAGACCCCCGTGATTCCAGGCGGATTAAGAGGAGAATGTCGTTGGCAATATTGACACGATGCTCTCATTTACCGGCCTTTGACCGACCGTCATTCCCCTTAACCCCTGATTAAGCTCGAAGCCCTGGGCTCTATATATATAGCTCACGGGTTCTGACAAAAGGGGGGGGACCATCACGAAGTGCTGTCGAACTCCATCGTCAAATCTCATACAGCGTCCGTCCGTTCTGACAGAGGAAAGGGGGGGACCATCACGAAGTGCTGTCGAATTCCATCGCCAAATCTCATACAGCATCCGCCCGTTCGTCAGGGAGTGGGGGCCTTCTACATCCCTCGCAGGCCCCCGGTGCAGGGAACTTCACGCTTCATGTTTCTGTGTTTCTAGTCCTTCTCTGTTTGCTCACCACACACACGTCTTTTCTCCACTGCATCACACATCACATACATCATTTCGTTGGCATTTATTATCTTTCCTACTGTTTCCGGCACCCTAAACGGGGTTTCAAAACCTCCAGGTATCGCCGGGCCATGTTCTTCCTTTGCTTTATTTCAATTAGTACACCTACTACACTATCATTTAGCTAATCTCCGTTTATCTGTGTGTTTCACCGTTTGCTTTCAGGTCAGCAACCAAAAGCACGAGGCCCGCACCTTCTGGCCGGCCAGGAGGAGTGGAGGAACGGACCCGCATTCTCCCGTAGCTTCCGAGTCCCGGCGCTTTCACCGGGTGGCGATCACTGTCAACAGCTTCATCTTTCCTCCTATTTTTTATCTCTTTAATATTATTTAACTCGAGGAGGAATAACATATCAACACCCATGGGTGTTATAATGTGCTTCAGGTTTTCCATACCAAACCTCTTGAACAGTTCCATTATGTATTTGGTCTGGTTGATGAAGCACCCATCCTCTAGCTGTTGTACCTGCAAGCCAAGAAAGTACTTTAGTTCACCAACCAAACTCATCTGAAATTCAGCAGATATCATTTTAGAGAATTCAACACATAGTTCATGCTTAGTTGATCCAAACACAATGTCATCTACATATACCTGAACTATGAGGAGATCTTTACTTGTACCCTTGGTAAATAAAGTTTGATCTACTTTACCTCTTTTGTAGCCATTGCTGATCAAAAATTCAGTCAATCTTTCATACCATGCTCTTGGAGCCTGCTTTAGACCAAACAAGGCTTTGTTTAACCTGAAAACTTGGTTAGGTTGAGGAGAAAATTGAAATCCAGGGGGTTGTTCAACAAAAACCTCTTCTTTAATGACTCCATTTAAAAAGGCACTTTTAACATCCATTTGTTGGAGTTTTATGTTCTTTGAACATGCAAACGCAAGCAACATTCTTATATCTTCCATCCTAGCAACTGGTGCATAGGATTCATCGAAATCTACACCAAATTCCTGACAGTAGCCCTTGGCTACTAATCTGGCCTTATTCCTAGAAATGATTCCATCTTCATTCATTTTATTTTTGAACACCCACTTAGTTCCTATGATATTAACATTATCTGGTCTTGGAACAAGTTCCCAGACATTATTTCTTTCGAACTGGCCCAATTCCTCACACATAGCATTGACCCAAGCTTGATCAGCCAAGGCCTCTTCTATTGATTTGGGTTCAATTTGTGAGACTAAAGCGATTAAGTCTTCATTATTCACATTCTTAAAATAAGACCTAGTCCGAAGAGGATCTTCAGGATTGCCTATGACATTATCTATCGGATGATCTTTAAAAAATCTAACATTTATTGAAGACTCACCTACTTCTCTTGGCTCTTCCTGGTTGGGAGGATTTTCTGTTCCACTTGGCTGAGTCTTCTCTTCTTCTTGGTCTTCTAGGAATTCCCCATCATGATTGGAATCCCTGTCAAAATTTTCAATGTTAGAAACACCTTTCTTTTCACTAAAAATAATGTGTGGAGACTCTTCAACCTTTTTATCTATTGTGTTAAAGACCCTATATGCCCTAGACACTTCTGAATATCCCAAAAATATTCCAGGGGAGCGTTTAGCTTCAAACTTGTCTAAATCTTTCTTGTCATTGTTATGAATAAAACATTTTGCTCCAAAAATTTTGAAATGAAACAAGTTTGGTTTCTTACCTTTTAGAAGCTCATAAGGTGTTTTCTTGTGAATGGGTCTTACCATGGCCCTGTTGATTATGTAAGTTGCTGTATTGGCCGCCTCTGCCCAAAACCTCCTTGGTAATTGACTTTCAATTAGCATGGTTCGGGCCATCTCCACCACAGTTCTATTTCTTCTCTCCATAATTCCATTCTGTTCAGGTGTCTTGGGAGAAGAAAATCTGTGTGTTAGTCCCTCTCTTTCACAAAGATCAGAAAACATGGGGTTTTCAAACTCACCTCCATGGTCAGATTGAATAGAACAGATCTTCTATTTTCCTTCTTGTTTGACCTTATTGAAAAATAGATTAAACTTTTGAAATGCATCACTTTTATTTGCTAAGAAAAAGATCCATGAATATCTAGAGAAGTCATCTATGATGACATAGCCAAACCTGTTCCCGTTAAGACTCTGAGTTCTAGTAGGACCGAAGAGGTCCATATGGAGAAATTCCATTAGTCTAGAGGACAATGGCTCAGATCTTAATTTGAAAGAATTCCTGGTCTGTTTGTCTAGAGCACAGGCATCACATGATTTTGAAATAGAATTGAATTTAATTCTAGACATGCCTCTCACTAAATCATGCTTGACCAATTTATTTAAAGTAGTAAAGCTAGCATGACCTAGACGTCTATGCCATTCAAAAGCATCATTTTCAGAATTGGCAGATAAACAAATATTAGATTCAGATTCCTCATCTAAGTATACCATGTAGACATTATTAATCATGTTGGCAACAAATTTAACCACATCAGAATTTATTTCAAAGATTTTGCATGAATTATCATCAAACACAACCCTGTGACCCTTGTCACATAACTGACTAATGTTAATCAGGTTGTGTTGAAGACCTTCCACAAGTAGAACTTTTTCAATGGAGTTTGTGGAAGACTTACCTACTGTACCAACTCCAATTATCTTACCTTTGTTCTTTCCTCCAAACTTGACCAGACCCCCTACCTTCATCTCTATCTTGCTGAACTTGGATCGATCTCCTGTCATGTGCCTGGAGCAGCCACTATCGAGGTACCACTTGTTGTCTTCAGCTGCCAGGCCGACCTACACAAATAACATCAAGCAGAGTGATTTGGAACCCAAGATGAGTTGGGTCCAAGGACATTATTCAAATCTCTAATCAAATGTTTAGGAATCCAAATTTGCTTCAGCATGGATTTCCCTGGCACCTTTACTTCTGGTTTATTGAAATTAAGTCCAGCTAGTCTGGAGAAGTAAGTTCTATTCCATTCATTAGGCTTGCCACTCCTAGGATATCTCCTATAAGTTTGTTGATCAACAGATTTTTGAAGATGATGATCATTTCTCCAGTAGGTCCTCTTTGGACCCATCTGATTGTAGTAATTCCAGCTTTTCTTCTGATCCACTTGCTTGGTCCATTTACCATTTATGTTGTGATTGGTAGGCTTAGTGAAATTCTTCACAAAATTCATTCCCATTTTAAATGGTTGACCAGCACTGTTTTTAGAACTTTCCTTCTGACCTTGAGTTCCCTTACTGCTGTTTGAGCTGGATGGTGTGTCCAGCTTTTTATTTCCCTTCTCTGGGAAGAAGGTAATGGTTTTGAATTGTAAGGGTCTTTTGTTAGTTGGGTCATAGCCTAGACCCTTCTTATTGAAGTTAACCCTAGCCCCCAGTATAGCATCCAGACTAGATTTTCCTTGGATAAATTTTTCCAAAACTTTCTGTTTGTCTTCCAGCTCCTTTTGAAGGGACTCAAATTTTTTTAGAAGTTCACCATTGACTTTCTTAACAGCTTCATATTTTTCTGAGTTCACTCTACTTTCATTCAAGCTTTCTTCAATTCTTATTTTGAGTTCATTGAGCTGATTTTGACTTTCTTGGTTTTCTCCCTTGAGCTTATCATTTTCTTTTCTTAGTGAGGTCATTTCTTCTAGTTGCTCTTTTAGTTTCTGATTTTCCTCATAGACCTGGGTTTGTTCTTTAACATTAGTATTAAATTTTCTTTTCAGAACCCTATGCTCTTTACTAAGTGAATTAAACTTATCTAACAATTCACCATAAGCATCTTCCCAGTCATCAATAGAGAAATTTTCAAAAACATTTTTTACCTCCTCTTCGCTATTTGCCATAAGCCATCGCCTGTGGTTTTTTCTTTTTCTGCACCTTTGAGGTCTTCTTCTGAAAGTAGGGACCCTTCTTCTGGAGATCTGGGCATTCGCCTTTCATGTGTCCATGTTTGTTACAATGATAACAAGTCAGTCTCTTAGAATTTCTATCCCTATGATTGGTAGATTCAACATTCTTGCTAAAGGAGTATGGCTTCTTCCTCCTATAGGTCTTCCCCTTTCTCCTTAAAAATTTACTGAACTGTCGAGTGAGCATTGTCTGCTCCTTCTGGTCGAGATCGGAGAAGCCATCAGACTCACCGCTACTGTTGCTGCTGCTGCTACTGCTACTCTTGTTGTGGGATGCCTTGAGAGCTACATTCTTAGCCTTCCTATCACTTCCTTCACCACCTCCTTTGAAATTCATCTCATAGGTCATGAGGGATCCTATGAGTTCATTCACTATCAGGGTCGTCAGATCTTTTGACTCTTCAATCACGATGGCCTTAGTGTGCCATGCTGGGGATAAAGATCTAAGAATTTTCCTGACTATATCTGCCTCAGCTAGATCCTTCCCTAGCCCCTTAAGAGTGTTTGTGATCAAGGACAACCTGGCATACATTTCAGTAATATTCTCCTCTGCATTCATCTTAAACAGTTCATATTTAGAGGTGTAGAGGTTTACCTTCGAGGCTTTCACTTGAGTTGTACCTTCGTAGATTAATTGTAGCTCATCCCATATTCGCTTGGCAGTCTTGTAGGCAGATATACGGGCATATTCCTCTGGGTGAACAGCACACTAGATGATGTTCAGCACCGTCCAGTTGAGTGAAGATAGCTTGACATGATCATCTGTCCATGCGTTCTCGTTCAGTGGCAGATCATACGGCCCAACAGTAATTACCCTCCACAGCTTGTGGCTCTGTGCCCTGATAAACACTTCCATCCTGTTCTTCCAAAAGAGATAGTTATTACCATCAAAAAATGGAGGACGACTAATGGATTGACCTTTAGCCATGAAGCTTCTTGGACCATTAGCATTTCCCTGACCGTTCGTCCACATGATGCAAACCTGCTCTGATACCAAATGTTAGCGCAACAAAGAGTGATATAGAAGGGGGGGGGATGAATAGATCACTCCCGATTTGGAAAACTTCAGCGAAAAATCACTACTTCAAAATACAACCCTTCAGATATAGCTAAACAATATAGCTAACGCAGTGAGAAACTAAGACAGAATAATAAGGTGCGATTGGAAGAGGCCGTCTACACACAAACACAATGCCAAGCAGAAAGAGAGCACAAACGATAATAGCAAACCACAGAGGAGACAAGAGATTTTAAGGTGGTTCGATTGTAGTCCACAATCTACATCCACCCCTCACTCCAACTAGAGTGAGGATTCCACTAGCCACTGCTAGAAAACTGCAGACTCAGTCTGCGAACAATATGCTGCCACACAGCTTGAACAACCAAAGGGAAACAAATCCCTCAACCAAACTCTGCTACCCACAGAGCTTGACCCCTGGACCTGCTACCAGCAAGACCAGAATCGGAGATGGCTCTCCCTTCCTCCAACCCGGAGGGAACCTGCTAATGACAACCCGTCACTGGCAAAACCAGAGATCACAGATCTCTCTTCCTCTGCAGCCCAGAGGGGAACCGGAGTAACTCTCCCTTCCTCCAAACCCTGGAGGGTAACAACTTGAAATCAGAGATATGAAGAAATGAAAAGAAAACAGAAATGTAAACAAGACCAACGATGAACAACAATCATTTCAGAAAACCAAAATCAAATGTAGCTTCCGAAGAAGCAAATTAGGCTCTTCTCTCTCACTTAGACTTTTCTCTCACAGCAATACTCTTAAATCTTTTCTCTCTATCTTTTTTCTGGAACGTGGAGGCTCTCTCTCTTTTCTTCTTCCGCTCAGGGATTCTTCTCTTTTGCTTTCTCCTCCAATTCACTCCATCTAATCGCAGAAGACACCTTTTATATGGCATTCGACCTGACTTTCAGGCCTTCACATGAGTGGGTCTCGTTCCCTCCTTTTCCAGAGCATCCTCGGATCACGTGCCAGGCATCATCCTCGATTCACGTGCCCAATCATTAACCTGATTCATCTGTAGGCAGAGACAAGGAAATGAGATTAGTTAGTTCAGTCATATATCAACGAATGTATATACTTTAGAATAGCAAATGAGTAAGTGTGTACACTGAGAGAGTGTATAGACTTATGAGTCTTCATGCGACCTTAGTGTATATACTTGCTGAAGAATGCATTATCACAACAGGGGGAAGTGTGGACTTCTGTGAAATGTATGAAGCCATCGAGTGTATAGACTTGGAGATGTCAGTTAGGCAAGTATGTCAAATGTGAGAGTGTGAACACTTGAAAACAGCATAAGGCAAGTATGAACAACGTGAGAGTGTATACACTTGAAGGCCTTCAGCGTCCTCAGTGTATAGACTTGAAATCTGATGCATTAACGAGCCTATCCAATGTATAGACTTGAAACATTTGAACACATGGACAATGTATACACTTGGCCTTTGAGGAATGATGTAGAGACTCTGAACGATAAGGCATGCTGTACAGACTTTGAGAATATAGAAGCAATGTATAGACTTGGTAAACCTGAACCAATGTACAAACTAGGGACGCCTGAGGACCAGTGTACATACTTGGAATCAATGAAAGCGTTGGCTGTACAGACTTGCATGAACGATGTATACACTTTGCCAATGTGTAGACTTAGGGTGTAGCTAAAGCAGCGAACGTAGGAATAGGTTGGAACGTATAGACTTACGTTCGATCAGCAATGTATAGACTTCAACTAGGGAAGCTACAGTGCTATGTCTAGACTTAATGATGCGAGCCTTGTATAGACATTGGAATGCTTGAAGCGATGTACAGACTTGGTGAGCGCCAAGCAATGTACAGACTTTGATGAACGCCGCTCGCTGTACACACTTCGAATCAAGGCATGAATAGTGAATCAATGTCTAGACTTGGATGCCCAAGCCAATGTATAGACTTGTGTAGTGCAGCCAGTGTATGGACTTGTACAGTGCTGCGCAGTGTACAGACTTTGAAGTGCGACCTAGCAGGATGTGTAGACATTGAACGCAACCAGAATGTCTAGACTTGTTATGAAGTAATGCACAGGCTGTACATACTTGAGGTAATGCTTGTAGAAGGCGATGTATGGACTTGGTTTGTGACTAGAGGCTGTATAGAATTTAGGACATGATGCGTGAGACGAAGGACAATGTATTGACTTTGTAATGGCAGACGATGTATAGACTTGGGGTTCAACTGAGGATGTATAGACTTGGGAGATGTGAGGCGATGTGTAGACTTTGAAATGAATGGGAGAATGTATAGACTTGGCCCCTTGAAGGATGTATGGACTTCATATGTGCAAGCTACAGTGCCGTTGTATGGACTTGATCTCAAGGAATGGCTGTACAGGCTTTGAATATGAAGACCAATGTATGGACTTCAGGTGAAGACCAATGTACAGACTTTGAATATGAAGATCAATGTATGGACTTAGAAAGCAAAGGCCAATGTATTGACTTGAAAAACTGGGGGGTCGACCCATCAAAAGGAGGGGTCGACCCACAACTGTCTAGACTATGCAGACAAAGTGTAGACATGATCAAGTAGTGCATATTTATCTGACAACCATATGAACTGCACTGTCCTACATGATGAAGCATGAATTAATCTAGAGATAGAAGATTGATTTATAGTGTGAGACATCATCAAAACCGTAGGGACGCAACAAGGTTGGCATGCGCAGTCCCACCAAACTCGTTGTTACGCTCAGCACAGGCGTCAGAATGGCGCGGGATTGGTGCCGTCGCGAAGAAGGAAAAAAGTGGTACGATCCCTCTAAGCCTCAGACCCAAAGGCATTGAGGGGAGACCCGGAGCAATTTTGTATGAAGGAGGAGGAGATCTGTCTCACATGGATAGGTAGTAGCGTGTGGGTTCACAGAAAGAATTGTTGCTGGAGATCCAGAACTCCGATCAGGGTGAAACCAGCGCTGGAAAGGCCGTGACTTGCAGAAGCATCCATGGTAAAATCACCAGGCCCAGATCCAACCAGGAAGGCATCGAAACTAGGGGCGAGTGCACACCAACTAGATCCCATCGTAGGGCCTAGGGTTCTTGAGCATCATACCCAAGGAGGAAGAAGAGAATCTCTCTCTCAATAATTTTTCTCTCAATAATCCTTCATTATTCTTAGAATTTGTTCAGAAGGGATTATATATAGGGGATGTGAAACCCTGATCTAATAAGGGAGGGGAGGGGAGGGGAGGTGGAAGATGGGGGCGGCCATCCTGGTTGGGAAGTCCTCTGTGCTGGGAGTAGTCGATGCGATAGTAGCCTGCGCCGAGGATGGGGTGGGAAAACAGATCGTCCCCTGACTATGAGGGGACGATGTGCTGGGGCCAGCTGGTCCTCGGACAGAAGGGTCCTTCGTCTGGGCAGGGTGGAGAGTAATCCGGTGGCCACCGTGGTCGAAGGTGCAGGTGTTCGACAGGCCTTGAAGGGTGGCATCCCGATCAAAAAGCCAAGGCCTACCGAGGATAATGCTACCCACTTCCATAGGCAGCACATCGCACCATATCGCATCATGGTAAGCCTACAACTGCAGTGGCACTAGACACCACAGTCTGACTAGGATGGAAGTAGAGTCCACCCAAGATACTCTATAAGGGGAGGGGTGATCCACGGGCATCAAACCAAGGCGTTTAACATTGCCCGTCGAGATAGCGTTAATGCAACTCCCGCTATCTATAATCACCTTACAGGCCTTTCCTCCTAGCCTATAAAATGTATGGAAGATGGTGGTATGACGCCAGTCGTCACTCACCTGAGGCTGGGTCAGGATGCACCTGACTACACCCAACTGCACATCATCCTAGTACTGAGTACCCGGGACGTCAGTGTGCTCTCCCTCCAATAAATCGTCAAAGAACTCCTCCGCAAGATCTTGATCCGGCTCATAGTTGACCGGTACTAACTCTGGTGTGGGGTGGCGGACAGGAGTGTCTGAAATAACCAGTGAATCCCGAGTGGGACACTTGGTCGCATAATGGCCAACTCCACCACACCTATAGCACTGGTCACGCGTCCCTGTGCCTGGAGATGCTCCACAGGTCATCGGCCCCTTTCCCTTGTCCTCTCGATGGGTCGGGGGTGGTGGGAGCTGGGTTCGGGCAGGCAACGCGGGCTGTTGAGGGCGCAAGGTGGGGAATGGTGCCTGCTGGCGAGGGGGAGGATCCCTCGAAGGGAGAGTGTGAGGCCTAGGAGCAGTGGGGTCTTGGCGAGGGGGTTCCGGGGGATGAGCTATCGGCCACCGACTATAAGAATTGGGCGTGGTGCGAGAGTCAGACCCACGCTGATAGGTGGTCCCCCGATGCTGGACGGGAGCGAACTCTGACTCAAACTGCTCCAACTCGAGAGCGACCTGATATGCGGCCTCCAAGGTGGTCACATTGTAGTGAAAAAGCTCATACTGAAAGTGGGGCCGTAGACCATGACGGAAGCGGGAAACAGGCATGGTGCTCTCCTCCGAGACACCACATCGTAGAAAATACTCATCAAACTCCGCGATGTACTCGGATACAGACCAATCCCCTTTGCTGAGACTCTGCCACCTATCAATGAGCCTCTGAAGATACGTGGAAGGAAGGTACTTATTTCTAAGCTTGACATTCATCTCATCCCAAGTCTCAACCTGGGGCTCCTGACGCTGAAATAGCAAGCTCTCCACATTCCTCCAATAAGTTTGCGCCTGACCGAGCAGCTTCATTTTTGCAAATTTGACTCTTCGGTGGTCCATCATCTCAAACCACTCGAAATACCAGTCCATGCTGGCCTCCCAATCTAGATACACCTTCGGGTCCAAGGACTCGTAAAAAAGGGGAGGGTCCACACGCACGTTCCTAAGAACGCGGTCGTCTTCATCATAATCATGATTTCGCCGTTGGACATGATGGTCACGACCATAACCCCCATACTCATTATCGGACTCATAATCATCCACCTCAGGGTCTCGATGCCTCCTATCGTCTACCCCTTGAGCCCTTGGTGCAGCAGGTTGCTGAGCCGGCTCCTGTTGACTATTCATCGACGTGGGGTGCGCTCCAACCGGGGCTCTCTCTAGAACGGCAATTCTTCCCACCAAACCCTTAATAGACTGGTCCGACGATTCGGCCCGATCCTCTAAGGCCTTCATTCTTCCTTCCAGACGTGTGCCTAAGCCATCTACACGCATACTCAGACCATCCATACGCGTATCCAATCTATCCATAAGAGTTCGGAACATGTCGGCCAAAGAAGGCTCATCGGGACTACTGACTCGGGGATCCGCCATAGGTGGTGGTGGTGGTGAGTATTGGGTACCTATACGAGTGGGCATGCAATGACACCGAGATTTGAGTGCACTGACTAGTGCAAAATGAAGAACATAGACTCAACCAATATCCAATACATGGCGGAGATATTGATCCAAAGATCCAACTCACACAAGGATGTTACCTTCCCAATAGGCGTAACCTATCGTTCCGGTAACACCTTTTAATATACAGGGTATAGGAATGGAATGCAACACCTACGACAAGACTACTCTAGACTCAAACCATGCTCTGATACCAATTTGATGTGGGACAGGACACAAATGGGCTAGGACCTATGACCAACTCGAACTGGGGCCAGCACTTGCACGCTAAAGGTAAGCCAGGCGGCTGACCTCTGTGGCGTTCCTTCGGGTGGAGGCATCTCTCAACAAGAAACTCTCTAGCCCAACAATCATCCCTGTGAGGGAAGCATGGGATCGTAGCGATTAAGGAACCACTGGCGCCTAGGGTGATCTAGTTCGGGCTCGGCACTCAACTGGGGCTATGGAACGGGTACTCATAACTCTCAACCGGGATGATTCGTTACTGGCTAGGGGCCCTATTCGCACAAGCACGGCATATATGAAAGCATACTAAATAAGTAAATGCTAGGAAAAGGAACATCGCATGTACCTCCACGACTAGCACGTGGGGAAGAAACCCCGGCCGAGTCCGACAACCCCAATACACGGCAAAGAATAATAGTACAACCCAAGTAATGATGCCCACTCCTCACAGGGAGATAACATGCTATAAGCACTAAACTCGGGGCTATAGAAGCACGGGCTGACGGGCAGCACTCGACAGAGGCGAGGAGGAGAGGAGGCGAGTCGCTGCTAGCCGAAAGAGACGGTTGACCACCGGTCGGTTCTGCCCACCCTCGCTAGCCTACGCAGTCAACTTGCAAGAGGTGTTACGGCTTGATCCGGAGTCAGAACGGGGTGCCGTCTGTTGGAGCACGCAGTGGATTGGATGAAGAATAACTCAACCGAACAGCACATCCATATCTGCTCATGTCTGGGCATGGTGGCGTCTGCAAGGCAGCTATGGTTCTATATGCGCAGAATTGCACAACAGAACGAGAAAATTAGGAAATAGGTGTTTCGATATGGGAATGCAACGTCACTTGCTGGGGAATGCCGGGGACGCCTGGAGAAACGTCTTGACCAAAGGGCTTGGTCAGATCAGGAGTGAGGAAGACGTGGGATCTCCCACAAGGTGCTACAGGTTCTGGGAGTCCCACCAAACTCGTCGCTACGCTCAGCACATGCGTCAGAATGGTGTGGGATCCACAGCGTCGCGAAGAAGGCAAAACTTGGTACGATCCCTTCAAGCCTCAGGCACAAAGTCGTTGAGGGGAGACCTGGAGGAATTTCGTAAGAAGGAGAAGGAGATTTGTCTCGTAGGGACATGCAGTAGTGCGCGGCTTCACGAAAAGAATTATTACTGGAGATCCAGAACTCCGATCAGGGTGAAACCAGCCCTAGAACGGCCGTGACTTGCAGAAGCATCCATGGTAAAATCACCAGGCCCAGATCCAACCAGGAAGGCATCGAAACTAGGGGCGAGTTACACACCAACTAGATCCCATCGCAGGACCTAGGGTTCTTGAGCATCACACCCAAGGAGGAAGAAGAGAATCTCTCTCTCAACAATTTTTCTCTCAATAATCCTTCATTATTCTTAGAATTTGTTCACAAGGGATTATATATAGGGGATGGGAAACCCTAATCTAATAAGGGAGGGGAGGGGAGGGGAGGTGGAAGAAGGGGGCGGCCATAGCATGGGAGGGGGAGGGTTCTCCTCCTTGGATCAAGGAGGAGGTCAAGGAAGGGGGTGGCCCTCCTTCTTTGAACAAGGAGGAGGGGAGGTGCAGCTTCTACATAGGGGGAAAGGGACAGCCTCCTTCTTTGACCCAAGGAGGAGGTGGGGAAGGGGAAAGGGACAGCCCTCCCTCTTTGACCCAAGTCCAAGCCCACTTAGCTCTAGCCCATTAATCCTCAACCAATAATGGTCCAGTAAAGAAATAGCTAACTAATTGTCCACATAGGGACTAAAAATGGGCCCAACAAGGCTTGAAAGCATGAAATAAAGATAAATACCTCGATCTAAGCATCCATGTCCTCCCCGAGCCAAAGGGTCGCCTGTGTGCTCCTCGTACTCGCCGGTGTGCGGCGGCGTGTGTCCTCACCATATCTATTCAACCCTCCCCCCCCCTTCTAGGTCCGGTTACACCTAAGGGACCCAACAATTGGTATCAAAGCCAAGCTCTGTCATTTCTAGATCTAACGATCTGCAGAGAGGATCCAAGTGCAACTTCAATCATGTGTTCCTCGGTTGATCAGTTTTCAATGCTTTCCTTTCCGATTTTCAATGGTTCTGATTTCAATGACTAGCTAGGAAAAATGTGCAGATTTATAACCTCACGTGATCCTAAGCTCTGGAAGATCATTACCAATGGTCTTTCCAGCTTGCCTGTAAACAAAGCTAAATGGACTGATGAAGACAAGTCCAAACATCTTGACAATCTCACTGCTTTAAACTTGTTGAGAGCAACAGTTGACTCCAACACGGCTCCATTTGTTTCTAGTTACAGGTCAGCCAAAGAAATCTTGGATGGCTTGATCAGCATCCAGAAAGAACAAGAGAGGCACAACTGCTTGATGGGTGACAATGATGACCAGCCGAGCAACGCGTCATCTCAGGTAAGCTCCGAACTTGAAGATTTTACATTTGATGAACTCATGGATGCTTATGACGAACTGGCTAAGCAGTATAAGAAAATCTGTTCAGAAAATAAAAAATTGAAAAAGGGTCTTAGGAACAATATTCATGAATCATCTTGTGAATGATGTGCCGAGGTTGAGAATATAAGTGAATGTATGATGTTTGATGTGAATATGCATAAGGAACAAATTGCTTCCTTACGAGAAGAAAACGAAGTTCTTATGAATAAGATCTCTAAACTTGAAGACAATGAAAAAGGGTTCAGAAAAGAGATGGATTCATTATCCGATGATCAGAAGTTCTTTGATGAACTGGTTAACAATGACGAGCTCATTAATGAAAATGAATAACTTAAAATACAAATTGATGTTCTAAATGATAGGTTGTCTGCCTATGAAAAAGGGAAGCACATTGAGGAAAATGACTCTGAAAATTGCATGTGCTAGAACTAGAAATTGAGGACTACAAAGAAATGAATGGCATATTGAAGAACATGGTCAATGCCTGCGAGGAAGAGCTTGCTAGCTCTGAACTGCACATCTCATCCCTGAAAGATGAGATCTTGGATTTGAATGATTCATTGTCTAAATTTGTGGAAGGCACAGAAAATCTGGACAGACTCTTGGGAACTAAAGTAAATTTTTAGAAAGAGGGACTTGGTTATGCTCCAGTAAATAAGAAATCTTTTGGAAATAAGCTCTACACTTTCTTTGTTTCCAGCTCCAATGTGGCTAGCACATCTAACTCTTTTTCAGAAAAGTCAGCTGCTCAGAAAATTAAAAGTCAGTCTGCTATTCCGAAAAATCAAGAACATAAAAAATAGAAGAAGAGAACCCTAAAGCAAAGACAAAAAAATGAATTTGCAAATTTGGATATGCATGCAAAAAATTCTGCCAAGCACTTCCATGCACCCAAAAGAATGAATGTTTTCTGCTTCTATTGTGGCTTACATGGGCACGTCATGGACACTTGCAATATAATGAGGAAGGATGATCTGAATGCACCAAGGAGCAGGAAGATCTTTGAAAAGTCAAAAGGGTATAACAAAAAGGACCCATCCAAAAACATTCATCCTGTCAATAAAGGTTTTGTGAAAAGAAATGTTCCTTCATGTTGTTTCCACTATGGGAAGCCCGGCCACACAGTCAAGGACTGTTGGCTAAGAAGAGGAAGAAAATTTGCATATGCTAGCAATCAAGTTCACCCACAAAAATTCACTGCCCATGTATACAAGAATAATGTGAAATCTTATGTCTGTTGCTTTTATTGTGATAAAGTAGGACATGAGATGAGTGATTGTTTCTTGATGAGAAAAGATGACATGATTGCCATGAAAATAAATTCACACACAATAAGTACTCGATCCTAACTCTCAAGCACCCAAGAAAACTTGGGTACCTAAAAATGCCAAATGAGAACTTTGGATGCACGGGTGCCTTGCAGCCAAGAGAAGGAATTGGAAAATAAATGGTGCTCAAGGCACAGGTTTGGTAATGAGACCTTCTGTTCAGCGCCTGCAATAAATAATGGTTGCTTCTAATCATCCTTCTTGCTTCATGGTTTAATAAAATTGATTAAGAACAATGCATATGTATGCTTGTGTTCATTGATGCTGCTTATGAATGTGTTACTCTTGGTGTGCACTACTCTATAAACAAGTCTTCTACTGATGCATGTTTGAGCAAAGCATTCAGGTAAGCATGCAAATAAAATGAGTTTGCATAGCAGTATGTGTGTTTCATTGCATCGAGTGTTAAATTGAGGGGGAGTCTTCGAGGTAACCTCACTCTTGAATCTCTCAGTGCATCCTCTTTGATTCATCATGCAATAACCTTTGGTATATAGAATGGTGATTTGTGGAAAGTTGGATCAAGTCCAACAGGAAACTATCACTATGCGTGAGAGGATCCTTGGATTAAGCGCTCCACCTGGTACCATAGGTTAACTGTTCATACAAGTCCTAGGATGCATAATCACCTGTACTAATTAGTTGTACATCATGCGTTTGTATTGCATATCATATTATGCATGTACTTTTCCATCATACTAGTTTGTCTACATATCTCCTTTGAGTGGCTCATGTGCTATAAGATCTTTTAAGGAAAAGGTTGAGCCTCAAGCCAAATGGAAAAGCATGTCTAAATGCATCTTCATGATGTATGGCTTTAATGAACTTGCTTGATAATGGAAGATCTGCCATGATTCATTTTTGTTTAAACTTAAAGTTTGTGTGGTTGGTAAAAGACCTGCTCCTTCACTTGTTTTAAAATGTTGTCTATCCACTGCATCAACCCACAGACCATGATGAGTCAACGCCTTAGTTGATTCTTCCTGAACCATGGCTTCTATCTGGGCATTGTGCGTCGACCCCCTATCATGCCTGCGTCGACGCACCGGCTCGCCTAATCCTCCTGTTCACTCACTTCAATTCCCATCTTCAGGTTGAACATTGATCACTCTTGTCTACTGAGCATCACCTACCCTTGTTACCCTGGCAACATCTTTGTAAATCATATCTTGAGGGGGAGTTTCCCTGCCAACCTCCCATGTACAATCAATCTTTTGTGCGCTTACACAGTGTCTCCCAGTCTCATGACTTCACTCATTAAAAATATTTTTTCAAACTTCGAAGGGAAGCATTCCTGTTCAAGTTTGACTAAGCCCATACACTCAGGGGGAGTTTACTCTCAATATTATCCACTTATAGCTCATTGTTCATAATTCAGACCAATCCCAAATAAAGTTGATGGTTCAGTGTATATAAACTCTAAATCTAGGTTTAAGGGTCTTGAAAATGAAATTCAAGTGTATGGAATAGAATTAAAACATATTCAAATGAACTGTTATCTCATATCTTCTTGAAAACTGATCTTTGAATTTGTTGAGGGGGCCTTAGTTTAAAGAATTCTAAACTGTGTACTCTCTTTAAACATTCGAATGGTCTGGTGAACCTTAAGGGAAAAGGCCTTGAAAGTATGGAAATGTTTTTGCAGATCAATGACTTTGACTAACTGAGAAAATATAGACCCCTCACCCAAGAAGTGATGGGAACTACGTCATGAAGTATAAGTCCAGTTAACTCTGTTTAAAGAATTCAGAAAATAAAACATAAGGCTGAGCAATGGCCAAAGCTCATTGAGAAACCATGTCCCTTCACCCAAGAAGTGACGTGGACTGTGTCATGATATGAGAAGCCACCTCTGTTCAAATTGAGACACGATAGTTAGTGATTTTCTAAGTAACCAGGGAGTTGGGCATCTAATCAATATGTCTCCTCGTGCCAAATGAATGAATTAAACTTGGATGTCCTTGAAAGATTGTGCAATCTACAAATCTTTTGAAAATGAAATGCTTTTATTGGTATCTTAATTATGTTTAAATGATGGCATGCCATTCTGAAGGCTGACCATCAATGGTTTTCTGCACCTTCGCATGTTTATCTTCAATACTAGTTTAAGCTTCTTCTCTAGGGCTGCCTCATGAAATTTGTGCATAAGATGGAAAGGAATGAGAGCAAGGTATGTTGTCTTGAGTAATTTGCTTTAGCTCTATTAAATATACTAGCACATGGTTTCAGGGTTCTTACGCTTAGATTTTGGGCTTATACCCTTTGAACCATTAATGCGAATATTGGTCTTGATGTTTTTGTGCTCTAAAGGGAGAATGTTGACCTTCTTAGATCTGAAAAACTCCTGTCATGTGAGCTTTGTTAGCTCTTATGTTTCCGCCTGCTGGTCAGTCTAATGTCCACTGCATTACTACCCATCCTCATCTTGCATATCAGTGGATTCCCTTTCTAGCACTTCCTTGCATTGCCTAGAAAAGAAAAATTGGAACTCATAAAAATCAAAAAATCTGAAAAATTGTGTGTGGCTGCATTTTGGTTTGCATATGACACTTACTTGGTTGGCTGCTCATAGAATTGCTCAAAATATTCATGCTCATAGTTAGATTACATTTCTTAAATCTACTCAATCTGATCAATGGCTGCTCAATCATCTCCTATGGTATCAATCGAGGGGACCCAACAAGTGGTACAGGCTGCATTCTCTTTAATTGTTCCCTGCTAATTGATTTCCCCTGCTTTACATCTATCTCTGAATGTCTACCTTGATTGATTGCATTGTCTCGCTGACAAATCTTATCTATGCTCATCTCCTACCTCTTTATTTGGTATCAAATTGTGCCCTCTTTGCTGATGGCAAAGGGGGAGAAATTTTTGATGAGTCATTCTCTATTTTATGATTGTATTCCTTTTAGAGATGACTCACTCATAATGACTCATAGTTGCCATCATTAAAAAGGGAGAGAATGTTACGCATATGTGGAATATGCTCGATTCTATTATTTAAATGATATCTGACTATGACTGATTGCTGAGTCTTAATTGTATTTGATGATGTCAACACTCTTGTAGTTCAGGTCAAGACTAAGCAGTGTGAAGATTTCAAGTTAAAAGGCTGAAGACCACAAAGAAGAAGAAGGTTGACTATGTTTGCAAAGGGAGCGGACTCCAGCCAATGCAATGTTAGTCAAAGTTAACTTTAGTCAAAGTCAATGCCAAGGCCAGTCAACCTCTCGCCAGCTATAGTCATCCAGTCCAAGTCAAACTCAGTTGAGTCAAGTTCAAGTTGACCACCAGCTGCAGTGAACAAGGGTAAAAAATAGGCTCTACAGGTGACAAATGTGCAATAGCAGTAACAAATATATAGCTAGTGGTAAAAAATAGACATTAGTAGTGACAAATAGATATACAAGGGTGAAAAATGGCTTACAAAGTAGAAATCTGCAAAAACAACACAGTTACGTCGACGCAACGTCCTTGTGCGTCAACGCAGTAAAGCAGAAGCACCTCCAGTTCTAGCACAGACACGGGCGTGGCTCTTCAGCTGCATCGACGCACCAGAAGATCTTCAAGTAGAAAGGGATGAACCAAAGGCGATCGCTATTGACAGATAAGGGTGACAAATATCTCCTTAAGGGTGTAAAATATCTGATATCAATGAAAAATAGCCGTTAGCCGTGCAAAATGGCTTGCAGAGCTGAAAGTAGCAAATTCACATAGGCTGCGTCAACGCACCTCTTCACATCGTCGATGCCGTCAACGCCAGCTTGCCAACAAACGGTGAAAAGCTCTTAGCTACGTCAGCGTCGCCTCCCTCACAGCGTCAACGCCATCAACGCCAACACGCCCTTCACTAGCTATGTTGCGCAGCGGGTTAGCTAAGCTATAATGCTCAGCGGTTGGCAAGTTGTGAGGCCCAGTGGATTCAAGCTGTCAGGCAGCAGTAATCTACACTCAGGTTTGAGTGTGGGGTGGATGTAGGTCTGGAGGACCGAACTACCTAAAAATTTCCTTTCTACTGTGGTTTGATTGCTTATCTATTTTCGTTAGATGACTGCCTAGGTGCGCTCCAATTGATAGTTCCGCCTGAGTGCCTCTAGAACTCATAGTGTTCTTAGTCTATCTCTGACAACGGCTTAGAAGCTGTTGAGTAGTTCATTGCATATGCTGACCATATGTTTGATCGTGTGTCGCATTATAGTTCACATTCAGTTAAGCTATTATGTCTTTAATTCCGCATAGCTTACTAGTTGTAGTTTAAAATTTTAAGTTGGCCAAAATTTTCTAAGGGGATTCATTCACCCCCCCCTCTGAATCCATGTCTGTACCGTTGCACTAAGTCTTCATAGAGTAACAGTTTTAATCCTACACTCATACTTCTACCAACCTATTTACCCCCCCCCCCCATTTCTCTATCTCACTTAATTCATGAATGCTCCATAATTAATCAACAAAAAAAATCGTTGCTGGCTCCCGACCGTGAGCTATTTCGGGTCTGTTTCTGCCATGCATTTGTACGTACATGAATGTTTGCTCATTAATGTTGCATATCCATCTTGTTGCTCCCAAGTTTATGATGTGTGGCTTCAAGAGTTTTGATGATGTCAAATGAGATATTGCTAAATGGCTTATTATTTCAATATGATTGTCTCTTTGTCATATCTCTTATGGAACAATTGTCAATGGTTTGTGTAAACCCATGGTTTGAGGAAAATAATGCAACTTTGTGTAAGTCCTTCACTAGGTCACATTTCTAAGTGGCTTGGATCAATAATCATATGCACTCAGGTATATGTGCTGACATGTGCATAAACTCCTCCTGAATGGTCATTGGAGTTCATGATTATATGGCTTTCCATCCCATAGGTAAGAATATGGCAAAAGCCACAAGAGTAAGCTTATTTCATCATTCAGAGATTCATGACTTAGTGAGAAATGCAATGAGTGGATTTGTTCCATGAATGCCTATACAAATTTAACTCTCTTGAGGTGTTCTTGCAGGTAAGGAGGACTTCTGATACCCAACTTAAAATGGCAAAACCCCGGTGAGGTTGTTCGGCTTTATTTCTAGTTCATTGGGCATTTTTGGGTTCACACTTGCTTGGTGTCGACACCAATTTTTCTTTGTTCTGCCGTTTTAGTTTTTCTTCTGTCAGGAGGTTGGTGTCGACACCCATTTGTTTTTGTACTGGCCAGCAGGTTTCTGCTATAGGCCATGTCCTGGTGTCGACACCAACTGTGGGTTTCTTTGGCCGGCTGTTTTCTGCTTTGGGCCTGGCCTTGGTGTCGACACCTGGTGTCGACACCACTGTGCTGCCGTGATTTTGGACTTTCACGTCCATGGCCTTTTTATCAAACCAGTCCGGTCCTTCTGCCTCCAATCACTCCTTAATTTGTGGATCTGGTCCCTTGGGTGTCCCCTGACCGTTCTGGGAGCCTAAAATCATCACATTGGGTCATAAAACCCTAATCAACCAGTGAGATCTGAAATTGGTGTGTACTTTCTAACCCTTGAGTGCAGGTCGCAGGTAGCAGCTCCAGAGCTTCTTCCACACCATTCTAAGCGTGAATACGAAGGGAAGAGTGAAGTTTCAAGTCCCCAAACGTTCCTCTGTTGCAAGTTGCATAGAAATCCAAGATACAACAAGTGTTCGTGCAAGAATCGATCATCCTCCTTCAAGAATGATCTCCATCCTACAAAAATAGTTCAAGTACCTTTAAATAAGAGAAAGAGGGAGCTCTAATCACTACAAATCTTCCTTATTCCAATCCTCTCAAATCTTTGTTGACTGCGCTTGAATATCTGTTGTAATCTTTGAACTTATTGAACCACATTTGTGTGTGTGTGCTCGTAATCCCAGATACGAGCGTGTGGGTGTGTGTGGTGGCCAAGATAGGCTGCCGTGTGTGTGTTAGCTGTTGTTACAGCGTGTGTGTGTCTCAACTCATAGTGGAGCATTAATCCTCACGTGTGAGGGGTGGACGTAGGGGACACGGTTGTCACGCCCCGAGCGCGGAAGATACCTGGAGATGCGCGACGTGTCTATATCAATCATGTCAATCAGAGTGGTCGTGTATTCGACACAAAGACAGAGATGCGCAAAATAGCAAGATAACCCAATCCTTTATTTCATAATGGATAGACTATTACAAATCCAATACTCTGTTTAATAAAAAAGGAAAAGAATACATAGTTTACTCAAGAAACTATAGAAAAGACTAGACGACACTTGTAGAAGCTCTATCATTTTCACTCTCGACCATTCCCATCCGATTGACTTCCATCGTCGTCGGACTTACCTGAAAAGTAGAAAGGGACAAACGGAATGAGCGAACGCTCAGTAGAAAATTATATCTCAAGTACTAGCAAGGGGTTTAAGTAATTACATTTTCATGAATGCAATAAGGCTATGCATGCTCGCATGAAACGACAAGATAGAGAGAATGTAATATCAAGAAAATAAGATGAACTTATCATGAACTTTCAACAAGATACAAGTTATTCAAGATATTCAAGCAAGCACGTTTAACAAGTCATGTCAAGAACTTTGGCTATTATGTATCAAGCAAGTAAATTACCCTTTTTTCGGGCCACGCATTTCATGTAAAGTCAAGTACGATTCAAGTACAAGATGTGTGTGGAATGTCCAATCAAGCAAGTCAAGTACTCGGTATAATGCCAGATACCTTATCATTTTAACTCCCATGGGCACAAGTACTTTCGGGTGCTCCTCCCAGGACCAGATCGGGCCCTATATGCGCAGGCATTTATCATGTGTTTTGACATCCACTCTTATTTATATAGCCAATATAGAATTTCAATAATCAAGCTTGTAGACACGTATGACAACTTTGATAGAATAGAGTCCAAAATATGACAAAGGACATAGAATGGCGATAATAACGGTATAATCACGATGTCGATAAAACTAGGTAGAATATGGTTCCTTTAACTTAGGTACCATGACAAATCAATATGGACATTCTTTATATAGAATTGAGGTCCAGATGAACATTAGATCAAGCAAGATACCCTCATTCATGACACGATATGGCATGATATCATCATCCCACCAAGAATTTCTTATGATATACTCTTTGTATAATCATAAGGGCCGGTATACCATGTTTCTTTAGAGTGACATGGCATCAATGGTGTAATGGGTTTTTAGGGTACAACCAGCTCAGTCGACCTTGAGGGAATCCAAGGCTACGAGGAGTCTTACGGAGGTCTCTATGACTAACTCGCTAGTCCAAAGGAACGGAATGTCCAAAAGAGAGCTTGTATGTCAATGAGAATTGAGTGTGATCGATAAAACACCGTGAAAAGTGGGACTATACTCACGGAGTGGAGAATAGTGCCGATATATATATATATGTATAATATATAAACCACCGGTTAGCAAATCAGAGGAAAAATCAGTTTACAGTAAAATAACGACTTAGGTCAAGTCGTTTCTCAAGTAATTAACGCCTAACAGAAGGGCGTTTACATACGGTCCTTTTTGCAGAATTTTCAATAATTCAATAATTTATTTAAAACGCGCCTTGGGAAGGGGCGTTTCTTCTAAAGTTGACGACTACTGTAGCAGGCGTCTTTTTATTTACAATATTTTTCAGAACATATTCATTTTCAGAAATTATCAAAACGCGCCCTTGGCAGGGGCGTTAATCATTTAATTCTTATTTTCACAGAATATATATTCCAGGATTTTAACAGATGCGCGCCTTAGTAAGGGGCGTTTATTTTTAATTCACGCCCTATAATGGGGCGTTTACATATGGAAAGCGACCTAGTCTAGGTCGTGAATTCAAGAGATACCATGAGTTTTCATGGGCAGTAATAATTTCAGGATAATAGAATTCATGGAGAACGAATGTATGGTCATGACAATAAAATTTAGCAAGTTTGAAAACATGTGATCATGCATTATTGTAGGATCATTATTTCATAGATACTCAATTCTTAACGTGGGTGATTAATGATTAAATGAAATTAACGCCTGTGTGCAGGGCGTCAAATCCAAAATTGACGACCTTGGCAGGGTCGTGACTTGTAAAGTAGCGCCCTAGTCTAGGGCGTGTATTTCATAGTCACGCCCTTGCTAAGGACGTTTCTTTCAAGAAATTAACAGAAAGTCGTTCAGAAACTATAGTAAACCAAACCATGTATATGCATGATAATTATTGTACTGTATCAATTTAGTTTGGGCTACAGTGACTTGAGAAAACCTACCTTAAGAGTTGATTTGGAGATGACCGTGAGGGATTTGTAAGAATCAATGATGCTGCAGTCGTTGGATGAATCACACGGATGAAGAACTCTTGTTCCTCAAACGCCCGAGCCTCTTAACCTGCTAATAAGAGAAGAAGAATAATCAATATTCTTCATGCGACTGTAAACAGAAGAGAAAAAAAAATAGAAGAACATATGTTCTTCACGTACCTGCAGTAGTAGTTCGTCCAAATAGTTTTTAGGGTTGGCCGAACGAGAGTTTTTATAGGATTTTGGGTGTCCTATTAGGGTTAGTGATTGTGTGGAAGCAATACTTCTATGATAGAGTCATTACCACGTTTGAACTCCTTCTAATGCTTATCACTTACCCTGGATAAGTTCTGGGTTCGAACGGTTCACGAACTGAATTAACGCCTTAGGTAAGGGCGTCGATTCTTTAATTAACGACCTTGTTCAGGTCGTTTCTTAAGAAACGTCTTAGATAAGGGCGTTCCTTGTTTTTGAAACACGCCCCATATATGGGCGTTTCTCTTGCTTGCCTATTTGGTCGTGAGAGTTGACGACCGCACGTGTGGGCGTCCTTTCTTTAGTCACGCCTTTGATAGAGGCGTTTCTTTTTGAATTAACGCCCTACTAAGAGGCGTGATTTTAATTTTTGTTTTACTTCATCTAATTAACCCTATTCTTATTATCTGTATTACTACTGTAATATATATATGTTTTAATTTATTTCAAATATTCATTTATCAGGGTTGCTACACCCTCCCCCTCTTAAAAAGAATTTGGTCCCCAAATTCAATATATATATAATTATACACGCGGAGAGTGTAGGACATATACCTCTTATAATAACTCGGGAAATCGTTTCTTCATAGATTCCTCGGTCTCCCATGTCGCTTCGCGTTCAGGATTCTTATTCCATTGCACCTTGAGCATGGGAATAACCTTATTCCTTAGAGCTCGTATTTCTCGATCTAATATCTTTAAAGGCCTCTGTTCATATGTGAGATCTTTCTGGATCACCAGATCTCCATGCTCAATAATATGTGACGGATCGTGCACATACTTCTTCAACATAGATATGTGAAATACATTGTGTACCTCGGACAACTGAGGAGGCAACGCGATGCGATAAGCAACCTCGCCAACTCTTTCGAGCACCTCAAATGGTCCGATGAATCTTGGCGTAAGCTTGCCCTTAACACCAAATCTTCGTATGCCACGTCCAGGGGATATTTTGAGAAATACATGATCTCCGATTTGGAATTCAAGATCTCTTCTTCTTGTATCTGCATAAGTCTTTTGTCTGGTCTGAGCAACTTGTAATCTTTCCCTGATTACTTGTATCTTCTCGGTTGTATCCCTTACCATGTCTGGACCTAATAGTTATTTTTCTCCAACTTCGTTCCAACATATGGGAGATCGGCAACTCCTTCCGTATAAGGCTTCGAAAGGTGCCATTTGGATACTAGCTTGGTAGCTATTATTATATGCAAATTCAACTAAAGGTAAGTGGTCATGCCAGCTTCCTCCAAAGTCAATAATGCATGCTCTCAGCATATCTTCAACAACTTGATTAGTTCGCTCGGTCTGACCATCCGTTTGTGGGTGAAAAGCAGTACTAAAGTTGAGCCTTGTCCCCAACGAATGTTGTAATCCCTTCCAAAAATGAGAAGTAAAACGGGGATCTCTATCAGACACGATTGAGACAGGAATTCCATGTATCCTGACTATTTCTTTAATGTATAGTGCAGCTAGCACATCAATTGACCATCGGCTTTTGATTGGCAAGAAATGTGCCGATTTAGTTAATCGGTCAATGATAACCCAGATTCCATCATGTCCTCCTTTAGATTTAGACAAACCCATGATGAAGTGCATACCAATATCCTCCCATTTCCACTTAGGAATATCTAGAGGATGTAGTTTTCCCGCAGGCTTTCGGTGTTCCACCTTGACCTGTTGGCATGTGAGACAGCGCGATACATAGTCCGCTATTTCTCTTTTCATATTAGGCCACCAAAAGTTCCTCTTTACATCTTGGTACATTTTGGTTGATCCTGGATGAATAGTGTACCTTGATCGGTGAGCTTCATCTAAGATCTTCTTCTTTAATTCCGGACAATCAGGTATACAAGTTCTATCTTTGAATGATAATCTTCCCTCAGAAGTTAGTTAAAAATCAGATTGTCCTTCTAATCTGCCTTTGATTTCTACTAACATAGGATCATCATCCTGAAGTGTTTGTATCTCAGATAACAAATCTGACTGTATGCTTACATGAGATAGTGTGACAAATTTGGATTCCGTGTCCAAGCTTATATTGAGCTCGGAGAATTGTTCAAGTAACCTCCATTCTTGCATCATACAATTTGCTATCCTTGCTCTCGGCTTTCGACTAAGGGCATCAGCCAAATAATTACCCTTTCCGGGATGGTATTGTATACTGAAGTCGAAGTCCTTGAGATATTCTAGCCAACGTCTTTGTCTCATGTTTAGCTCTTTTTGTGAAAATAGATATTTGAGACTTTTGTGATCGGAGTATACAGTAAACTGTGCTCCATATAAGTAGTGTCTCCATATCTTTAGGGCAAATACTACCGCGGCCAGTTCTAAGTCATGGACGGGGTAATTCTCCTCATGCTTCTTCAGCTGACGTGAAGAGTATGCTATGACCTTTCCTTGTTGCATTAGGACACATCCGAGGCCAATGCCAGAAGCATCAATGTAGACCTCGAATTTCTCTCCTTCTATCGGTAGAGTTAAGACCGGAGCTGTGGTGAGATGATCCTTGAGAGTTTGAAAACTTCTTTCACATTCCTCACTCTATTCGTATCGGATCTCCTTGCGAGTTAACCTTGTAAGGGGCACGGCAATCTTAGAGAAATCTTTGATGAATCGCCGATAATAGCCTGCAAGACCTAAGAAACTTCTGATCTCGCTTGCATTAGTGGGTCTTTCCCAGTTTCTCACAGCTTCAACCTTTGACGGATCTACAGATAAACCGTCCTTGGATATGACATGTCCCAGAAAGGCCACTTTTTCAAGCCAGAACTCGCATTTGCTGAGTTTAGCATATAATTGATTTGTCCTCAAGACTTGCAATGCAATCCTCAAATGCTCTTCATGTTCTTCCTTAGTCTTAGAATATATCAATATATCATCAATGAAGACTACTATGAATTGATCCAAGTAAGGCCTGAATATGCTATTCATTAACTGCATAAAGGCAGCAGGGGCATTTGTTAGTCCAAAAGGCATAACAACAAATTCGTAATGGCCATACCTGCTTCTGAATGCAGTCTTGTGAATGTCATCGTCCTTGATTCTTAATTGATGATATCCCGACCTGAGATCAATCTTGGAGAAATATTTGGATCCTGAAATCTGATCAAATAATTCATCAATTCTCGGCAGTGGATACTTGTTCTTGATAGTAAGATGATTCAATTGTCGATAGTCGATACACAATCTCATGGATCCATCCTTCTTCTTTACAAATAAGACTAGTGCTCCCCACGGGGAAGTACTTGGTCTAATAAACCCTTTTCGGATTAGTTCCATCAACTGCTCCTTCAACTCCTTGAGTTCAGCAGGGGACATTCTATATGGTGCCTTTGAAACGGGACCAGCACCAGGGACTAAGTCGATGGTAAAGGCCACATCTCTTTGCGGGGGTAATCCCGGCAATTCTTCCGGAAATACGTCTGGGAATTCTCGTACTACTTGAACGTCTTCTATCTTGGTTTCCTTAGCTTCTTTAATAGTGACAAAAGCAAGGAAGGATACACATCCTTTCTTGACGAGCTTGCTTGCTCGAAGAGCCGAGATAAGAGGGGATTTGCTTCGACTCTTAGGACTAGTATAAGTCAGTTTCGGAAATTCCTTGAAAACAATCTTGCTATCACGGCAATCAACCGTTGCCTGGTATTTGGATAACCAATCTGCTCCTAGTATAACATCATACTCTTTTAGATCTAAGCAGATAAGATCAATAGGAAAATTCTTTCCTCGAACCAATACCTCACAGTTTTGGTAATGATGTGTGATATCCGTCTCGTTTCCGAGAGGAGTAGATAATATTAACTTCATCCATTCTGGTTCTAGAGGTAATGGGTCAGCAAACTTCTTGGAAATAATGGAATGCGATGCACCCGTATCAAATAAGACATGTGCATATTTGGAACAAATTTTTAATGTACCTTCCACCAATCCGCCTTCTTCTTCTGGTTCGGTCTCTTGGATTGCATGAAGACGCGCGTTCCTTGTCACTGGGCGTTTACCCTCACCGTCTTGGTCATTCATTAATGGACAATCGGGAATCCGATGTTCACGACTCCCACAACGGAGACATGCTCCTAATTTCCTCCAGCATTCTTCTGTTTTGTGACCAGCCTTGTCACAATGCTTGCATACTACGTTTGAGGGTGTAGTGGTGATAGAGAAAGGCTTGGATTTCTTGAACTTCTGATCTTGAGAGGAAGAACCTCCATTATTAGGCCTCTTCTTAAAGTTGGGTTTAAAAGAACCCGAACTTGTGAGTTGCTCCTTTTTGTCTTTCCCATGGATCCTATCAGATAGTTCCGTGGCATCTTCAAGCAACTGAGCTCGGCGCACTATTTCAGTATAAACTTGAATATCCATAGGCGCCAGTTGAGTAATGTAGTGGGGCCTAAGCCCATTAAGAAATCTACGGGCTTTCATCTTTTCCGTGCTAATTAAATGCTTAGCATATCTAGATAGTCTAGAAAACTGTGCTTCATAATCAGCCACCGATAAAGATCTTTACTTTAATGCGGCAAATTCGGCGGCCTTCTTTTCCTGGACCCTATCAGAGAAATATTTGGCGTTGAAATATTCAACGAATTCTCCCCATGTAACTTGAGTTGGGTCAATTGTAGCTTCAATCGACTCCCACCAGCATCTAGCATCCTTTTCTAACTGGAAAGTAGCTAATAAGACTTTGTCCTGATCCGTGCATTGCATAACACGGAATATACGTTCAATCTCCCGAACCCAATGCTCGGCATCGTCTGGATCGGTCGATCCCATGAACTTCGGGGGATTCATATTCTTGAATGCTTGGTGTAAGCTTCCAGCTCGTGGAGCACCACCTTGTGCTACCTGTTGTAGCACTTGGGTCATCCCTTGGAGGGTACGCTGCATGTTGCGCCATTGAGCACGTTCGGCAGCCATTATCCTACAATTACAATAGCTATGTTAGTATTATATCACTATGATCTTATAAAGGACTCATTGATCATTTAACCCTTGGTTCTACCCACTCTCACTTGGTTAAAGGTTTTGAAACCTATCCTTGGACTTGGGTTTCCTAGGAATTGAATACCTTAGGCTCTGATACCACAAAGACTGTCACGCCCCGAGCGCGGAAGATACCCGGAGATGCGCGACGTGTCTATATCAATCATGTCAATCAGAGTGGTCGTGTATTCGACACAAAGACAAAGATGCGCAAAATAGCAAGATAACCCAATCCTTTATTTCATAATGGATAGACTATTACAAATCCAATACTCTGTTTAATAAAAAAGGAAAAGAATACATAGTTGACTCAAGAAACTATAGAAAAGACTAGACGACACTTGTAGAAGCTCTATCATTTTCACTCTCGACCATTCCCATCCGATTGACTTCCATCGTCGTCGGACTTACCTGAAAAGTAGAAAGGGACAAACGGAATGAGCGAACGCTCAGTAGGAAATTATATCTCAAGTACTAGCAAGGGGTTTAAGTAATTACATTTTCATGAATGCAATAAGGCTATGCATGCTCGCATGAAACGACAAGATAGAGAGAATGTAATATCAAGAAAATAAGATGAACTTATCATGAACTTTCAACAAGATACAAGTTATTCAAGATATTCAAGCAAGCACGTTTAACAAGTCATGTCAAGAACTTTGGCTATCATGTATCAAGCAAGTAAATTACCCTTTTTTCGGGCCACGCATTTCATGTAAAGTCAATTACGATTCAAGTACAAGATGTGTGTGGAATGTCCAATCAAGCAAGTCAAGTACTCGGTATAATGCCAGATACCTTATCATTTTAACTCCCATGGGCACAAGTACTTTCGGGTGCTCCTCCCAGGACCAGATCGGGCCCTATATGCGCAGGCATTTATCATGTGTTTTGACATCCACTCTTGTTTATATAGCCAATATAGAATTTCAATAATCAAGCTTGTAGACACGTATGACAACTTTGATAGAATAGAGTCCAAAATATGACAAAGGACATAGAATGGCGATAATAACGGTATAATCACGATGTCGATAAAACTAGGTAGAATATGGTTCCTTTAACTTAGGTACCATGACAAATCAATATGGACATTCTTTATATAGAATTGAGGTCCAGATGAACATTAGATCAAGCAAGATACCCTCATTCATGACACGATATGGCATGATATCATCATCCCATCAAGAATTTCTTATGATATACTCTTTGTATAATCATAAGGGCCGGTATACCATGTTTCTTTAGAGTGACATGGCATCAATGGTGTAATGGGTTTTTAGGGTACAACCAACTCAGTCGGCCTTGAGGGAATCCAAGGCTACGAGGAGTCTTACGGAGGTCTCTATGACTAACTCGCTAGTCCAAAGGAACGGAATATCCAAAGGAGAGCTTGTATGTCAATGAGAATTGAGTGTGATCGATAAAACACCGTGAAAAGTGGGACTATACTCACGGAGTGGAGAATAGTGCCGATATATATATATATATGTATAATATATAAACCACCGGTTAGCAAATCAGAGGAAAAATCAGTTTACAGTAAAATAACGACTTAGGTCAAGTCATTTCTCAAGTAATTAACGCCTAACAGAAGGGCGTTTACATACGGTCCTTTTTGCAGAATTTTCAATAATTCAATAATTTATTTAAAACGCGCCTTGGGAAGGGGCGTTTCTTCTAAAGTTGACGACTACTGTAGCAGGCGTCTTTTTATTTACAATATTTTTAAGAACATATTCATTTTCAGAAATTATCAAAACGCGCCCTTGGCAGGGGCGCTAATCATTTAATTCTTATTTTCACAGAATATATATTCCAGGATTTTAACAGATGCGCGCCTTAGTAAGGGGCGTTTATTTTTAATTCACGCCCTATAATGGGGCGTTTACATATGGAAAGCGACCTAGTCTAGGTCGTGAATTCAAGAGATACCATGAGTTTTCATGGGCAGTAATAATTTCAGAATAATAGAATTCATGGAGAACGAATGTATGGTCATGACAATAAAATTTAGCAAGTTTGAAGACATGTGATCATGCATTATTGTAGGATCATTATTTCATAGATACTCAATTCTTAACGTGGGTGATTAATGATTAAATGAAATTAACGCCTGTGTGCAGGGCGTCAAATCCAAAATTGACGACCTTGGCAGGGTCGTGACTTGTAAAGTAGCGCCCTAGTCTGGGGCGTGTATTTCATAGTCACGCCCTTGCTAAGGACGTTTCTTTCAAGAAATTAACAGAAAGTCGTTCAGAAACTATAGTAAACCAAACCATGTATATGCATGATAATTATTGTACTGTATCAATTTAGTTTGGGCTACAGTGACTTTTGAAAACCTACCTTAAGAGTTGATTTGGAGATGACCGTGAGGGATTTGTAAGAATCAATGATGCTGCAGTCGTTGGATGAATCACACGGATGAAGAACTCTTGTTCCTCAAACGCCCGAGCCTCTTAACCTGCTAATAAGAGAAGAAGAATAATCAATATTCTTCATGCGACTGTAAACAGAAGAGAAAAAAAATAGAAGAACATATGTTCTTCACGTACCTGCAGTAGTAGTTCGTCCAAATAGTTTTTAGGGTTGGCCGAACGAGAGTTTTTATAGGATTTTGGGTGTCCTATTAGGGTTAGTGATTGTGTGGAAGTAATACTTCTATGATAGAGTCATTACCACGTTTGAACTCCTTCTAATGCTTATCACTTACCCTGGATAAGTTCTGGGTTCGAACGGTTCACGAACTGAATTAACGCCTTAGGTAAGGGCGTCGATTCTTTAATTAACGACCTTGTTCAGGTCGTTTCTTAAGAAACGTCTTGGATAAGGGCGTTCCTTGTTTTTGAAACACGCCCCATATATGGGCGTTTCTCTTGCTTGCCTATTTGGTCGTGAGAGTTGACGACCGCACGTGTGGGCGTCCTTTCTTTAGTCACGCCTTTGATAGAGGCGTTTCTTTTTGAATTAACGCCCTACTAAGAGGCGTGATTTTAATTTTTGTTTTACTTCATCTAATTAACCCTATTCTTATTATCTGTATTACTACTGTAATATATATATGTTTTAATTTATTTCAAATATTCATTTATCAGGGTTGCTACAACGGTTGTGTACCCGAACCACCTAAAAATTTTTGTGCCTCCTTTTTGTGGTTTGCTCTTCGTGGTTTGGAACGAGTGTGCTTCACGTTTAGCAGAGTGTTCTAAATCTCCATATTAGATTTCATACTTTTATCGACGAGCACTCACGAGATAGATCTTGTTCCGGTAGTGTTGAGTGTTTGCTTAACTTGTTGTCTTCTAGTTTGTGGTTTTTCTTTGCAACCAGCTTTTGATTGTGAAATTAATTTTTATTTGGCAATCAATGCACCCCTCCCCTCTTGATTGCCACCCTTCGGGACACAACAATTGGTATCAGAGCTTTGGTCTCTGAATTGACTCGACCTCACGGCCGATGAGCTAGATCCTAGATCACGGCAAACAGAGGGATGATGCCCGAAGGGCATTCGGTACACAGGCCTCCGTTTTTCGATGGCATAAACTACACTTATTGCAAAAGCAGAATGTACATTTTTCTACGTGCTCAAGAGTATGATGTGTGGAATGTGATCAATAAAGGTCCTTATAAGTTGCCTGACAATGAAGATGATTGGGATGATGAACATATCAATAATTATGCAGCAAACTTTAAGATCATGAATATAATTCAATGTTCTATTCATCCAAACGAATACTCACGAATCTCTATGTGTTCCTCTGCACAGGAAATGTGGGACAAGCTACGCTTGATCTATAAAGGAACTTCTGAAGTCAAGGAGACCAAGGCAAACCTATTGGTCCGAGATTATGAGTTGTTTATGATGAAGCCAGAAGAATCCATTTCTGAAATGTTCGCAAGGTTGATGGAAATTACAAATGGTTTGAAGGCTCTTGGGAAGGAGTATTCAAACTGAGATCTGGTAAGGAAGGTACTGAGATCGTTATCACCACAGTGGCATACAAAGGCCATTGTAATTGAAGACTCAAAGAATCTCAGCACTTTGACCTTGGATGAATTAGTCGGCTCCTTGATGACATACGAGATTAACATCAAAAGAAGCGAGGAGGATCACAAAAAGAAGAAGGTAGCCACAACATTGGCATTTAAGGTAAACCCACAAGAATCTGATGGCAGTGAGGAAGGCTCCACGGCCAACACTGAAGATGAGGAGCTTGTTGCTATGATCACCAGAAGAGCAAGGAAATTTGTCAAGAACACTAGGAAGTTCGGTGGTCAGTTGAGAAAAGGACCAAGAAGGCAAGGTCCTAAAAAAAATGAAAGTAGCAAGAAGGATGAAGTAATTTGCTATGAATGCAAGAAACCTGGTCACATGCGAGGTGAGTTCCCGGATTTGATGAAGAGATTCAAGAAAGGAAAGTTCAAAAAGCCTAAAGCCATGGTCGCCACATGGAGTGACGAGGATGAGGAAGGATCTGGGAATGAAGATGACTTAGATGAGCTTGTTTAGAATTTATGCTTCATGGCAGACCAGGACAACTCAAATGAGATAGATTCTGAATCCGAATCTCTTACTTGTGAACAATGGCAGATAGCTTATGAATCATTATATGGAAAATGAAAAAAATTGAAATCTGAAAATAAACTTCTGAAAAAGAAGATGGAGCAATTTATGCATGCTGAAAATTCTTGTGAAAGTTGCAATGCCTTGAAATCTAAAATTGAGAACCTCAAACATGAAAATGAAATTCTTTTGTCTAAAACTGAATTGTTTGAAGAAGAGAGTTCATGCATGCGTGAAGATCAAACCAATTTTGTCAAGATGCATGAAGACTTGAAGAGGGAACTAGAACAATAAAGGTCGGAAAGAATTGCATGTAATCAAACCAAGGAAACAGCTGAACACAAAGTTGAAACCTTGATGCTAGAAATAAATGAGTTGAAAAATGTTCTTGCTACATTGGAAAAAGGAAAACAAGTTGTGAACACTTGGGTGGATCCGCATGAAGGAAGTTCTCTACACACCTTTGAAAAGAGAAAACCATCTCAATCCAAAACACACATGACTCCATGGATTTCAAGAAGCTCGTTTTCCTCCTTGTCTAACACACATATGCATAACTCATTCATGAATGCAAACAGGAGGAGAAGCCGTGGTAACAAAATCACTACATGCTTTTACTGTGGAAGAATAGGCCATGATATGTATGATTGCAGAACCATGAGATTTGATGATGAACATTTTGCAAGAATGGTGACTAGATCATATAGGCCTCCTTTGTCTAACCATCATGGACCCAAGCTTGCTTGGGTACCAAAAACCCCATAAGTATTTGCTTTGAAATTGTAGGTCTACTTTTGAGCTCAAAAGAACAAATGGTATCTGGATAGTGGATGTTCAAGGCATATGACGGGAAATAAGGAAATGTTTGCAGACTTGCAAGAAAAGGATGGTGGAGTGGTAGCTTTTGGGGGAAAAGACAAAGGAAAAATTGTCGGAGAAGGTAAGATTGGTAAGAACCAAACTCAAGTCATTGAAAATGTTTTACTTCTAAAAGGCTTGCATCATAATCTCCTGAGCATCAGTCAACTCTGTGATAAAGGCTGAAATGTGTCTTTTGATTCTACACACTGTACTGTGGTAGATAGAAACTCTAATGAAATTAAATTCATAGGGTTCAGACACAACAATGTTTATATGATTGATCTAGATGATGTTTCACATAACAATCTGTGTTTGGTTGCTAAAAGATCTGATGATGCATGGCTTTGGCATCATGCCAGTTTTAATGTGATGTTGAAGTTGTTTAGAAAAAATCTAGTTATTGGTTTGCCCAAGTTGAAGCTTGTCGATGAAGGAATCCGTGGGGCATGTAGCAGGGGCAAACAGACAAGAACATCCTTCAAATGTAAGAGTGATGTAACCACTTCTAGGCCCCTTGAATTGATTCATATCGATCTGTTCGGACCAAGCAGAACACATAGCTTGGGTGGTAAGCTATATGGGTTTGTAATTGTGGATGACTTTTCAAGATATAGCTGGGTGTATTTTCTCTCTCACAAAAGTGATACCTTGATGGAGTTTGAAGCATTTTGCAGGATGGTTCAAAATGAAAAAGGATGCTGCATCAAGACCGTGCGGAGTGATCATGGTAAGGAATTTGATAATCATGAGTTCAGTAATTTCTGTAGGGATCAAGGTAATATGCACAACTTCTCCGCACCAAGGACCCCCGAGCAAAATGGGGTAGTTGAGAGGAAGAATAGAACACTAGTTGAAATGGCCAGGACTATGCTAAATGAGAATAATTTACCAAGGTATTTCTGGGCTGAAGCCATGAACACTGCGTGCTACATAATCAACCGAGCCATGGTAAAGCCTTTGTTAAAGAAAACACCTTATGAGCTATATCGAGATAAGAAACCGAATATTTCTTACTTCAAACCTTTTGGCTCCACTTGTTACATCCATAACAACGGCAAGGTGGACTTCGCTAAGTTTGACCCCAAGAGTGACAAGGGGATATTTCTTGGATACTCTCTTGGCTCAAGAGCCTATCGAGTGTATCACTTGAGAACTCTTGTAGTTGAGGAAAGTCCTCATGTCATAGTTGATGAATCATCATCCAAGAATACTAATGAAAAGTCTATCTTGCAGGAAGGAGAATCAGAAGATGATGATACGGGAAAGTTGTTAGAGAAAGTTAATACATCAGGAAGTGAAGAACAACAAGATGCTGGTGAAAATCAGCAAAATCAGATTGAACTGCAGCTACCAAGGCAATGGACTTTTGCTAAAGACCATCCGCCGGAAGCTGTCATCGGTAATGTGGAAGGAGGAATAAGGACACGTTCCTCATTCAGGGAAGTTGAAAATCTGGATTACATAGCTTTACTTTCACAATCTGAACCTCACTATGTAGAAGATGCCTTAAAAGATGATTCCTGGATCATGGCTATGCAAGAAGAACTACACCAGTTCCAAAGGAACAAAGTGTGGTTTCTTTTGCCTCGTCCTAGAGACCACTCTGTGATCGGAACCAAATGGATCTTTCGAAACAAAACAAACGATCAAGGGGTGGTAACTAGGAACAAGGCAAGGCTTGTAGCCAAAGGTTATAGCCAGGAGCTAGGAATTGATTTTGATGAGTCATTTGCTCCAGTAGCAAGACTTGAGGCAGAGGACGTGTTTGTGGAGCAACCGCCGGGGTTCGAGGATATGGAGCATCCAGATCATGTATACAAGCTAGACAAAGCTCTTTATGGTCTGAAACAAGCACCCCGTGCGTGGTATGAACGGTTAAGTGAATTCCTCATTCAAAATGGATTCAAGTGAGGTAATGTCGATCAGACTCTTTTCACACAAATGAATGGTAAGGAAATTCTAATCGTTCAAGTGTATGTGGATGATATCATCTTTGGCTCCACAAAAGAATCTCTTAGTGAAAACTTTGCAAAACTAATGCAAAGTGAGTTTGAAATGAGTCTTATGGGAATGTTAACTTTCTTCTTGGGATTGCAGGTGATACAGACGACTGATGGTTTATTCATAAACTAAAAGAAATATGCTATGGAGCTGCTCAAGAAATTCAAACTATCTGAAACAAAGCCACAACCAACTCCCATGTCCACATCATTAAAGCTTGACCATGATGAGAAAGGTAAAGCCGTCAATCAAACCCTTTTCAGAAGCATGATAGGATCTTTGTTGTATCTGACTGCCAGCAGGCCCGACATTGCTTATGTGCTAGATTTCAATCGAATCCTAAAGAATCTCATATGTCGGCCGTGAAGCGCATCTTTAGATATATTGCTAGCACTTGTGAACTTGGTTTATGGTTTCCGCGTAGTTCTTGTCTTGAATTGGTTGGTTATTCCGATGCCGATTACGTGGGTTGCAAAATAGACCGGAAGAGCACAAGTGAGTACTGCCAGTTCCTCGGAGGTTGCTTGGTCTCATGGGCTTTCAAGAAACAAAACTCTGTGGCATTATCAACCGCCGAGGCCGAATACGTGGCCGTAGGTAGTTGTGTTGCCCAAGTGCTCTGGATAAAACAACAGTTGATTGATTTTGGCATCACACTTAAAAACACAGCCATCCTTTGTGATAACACCTCTGCTATAAATCTTTCAAAAAACCCCATGCATCATTCTCGCACTAAGCATATTGAGGTTAGGCACCATTTCCTGCGTGATCATGTCAACAAAGGTGATGTCGTAATTCAGTTTGTTGATACTAATAACCATGTTGCAGACATTTTCACTAAACCTCTTAATGAAGATAAATTCACTTCTTTTAGGAGAGAATTGGGCATTTGTCGTTTGGAAGGTTAGTGTATGTCTTGCATTTTCTGGTCTCATCTCATGCATTTGCATTTTCTTCACTCATCTAGAAGATATTTGCATTCGTAGGTTCACTTGGTCATGCATATGCGTCATGTTAATGTGAGTATTATGTGAAAATTGCTTGATTGTGGAATGTCAGTGCATGGTGTGTGTTTCATTGTATAAACCTATATAATGCACTCCTTGGCCTTCTATGTCCTCATATTCCTTGTTATATAAAGCACAACCACATGAAGGAACGGGTGACACATGATCCGGAAAGGCTGGAATTAGTCTTTGGTGTGTGTGATTGATCTTGTATGTGAACATCCCCAAATGACAAACCCAAATATTTTATCACATGAATTACTCATATTCATTCCTAAGTCATTTGGGTATCAAGACCTGTTCCTTGGAATTCAAATCACTTCTTGTAACTCACAGATAATCACCCTTTTTATAGTAGTCTGGACGGTGTCGACACCTAGTGTCGACACCGGTTCCTGGGTGTTATTTTTTTTGGCGGGCAGAACTTGGCGAAACCGGTGTCGACACCAGGTGTCGACACCGTCCGGTCGCGACCCGCTCGCGAACCGGTCCGTGGGGTTCGAACCCCATTCGAACTAGTTCGAACCCCCTCCCACACTTGCCCTAATGCCCTTCCAACTCCCGTGCCTCCCTCCTTTCATCCGCATGACCTCTTTCTTGCAAGCCCCAAGCCCCTTCAAGCCCGAGAACGCGCGGACATCACTGCGGCACCCGCGACCTCCCCTTGCCGAGCATCCGTGACCGCCCTCTTTGGCCTTCATCCCCTGGAGCGTGGGTGTTTCATGGAGAATCCATCCAGCCGAGGTAAGGGATCCTTCGTTGAACAGAGAGATCTATTCCTTGCTCCGTCCGTCTCCTTTCGAAGTTGGTTCCAATGGCTCCAAAGAGGCATGCATCCGGCAAAGAAAAGGTTGCCGAATCCCGCAGAAAGAAGGAAGTCAGGGCTAAAACAGATGAACAACATGCTCTCAAGCAAAGACCCACGCCCGCACAGTTTAAAATAATGGATCGCAAGGTTCTTCGACCACGGGCTGTGGATTTCCAAGATCTACATAAAGCACTTCCCGAACTGTTACCGTTAATTGAAGCTAAGCCAAATTTGGGTACGTTCATGTCTGCTGACAGAAAAATTTACCATTCACTTGTTATCCAATTCTATGGTAATATGGTTGTTCGGAAAAGCAAGTATACTATAGTCGAGAATGGCCAGGTGATCTCTCTTTCCAGAAAATTTCTTGCACATGCATTTGATTTACCTGATGCCGGTGACACCTATGAGAATGCAATGCATGCCGAACATGAGGTTTATCAGATTATGACAGGGGAAGAAATGGGGGACCGGTCTGTTAGCGGCTTAAATGCTAACCATTTCCCCCTCTTCAGCGCATTCTCCATCATATGCTTACCACAATCTTGCTTCCCAAGGCTGGGGGATGAGAGAAGGTCACCGATCAGCAAATGTTTCTGTTATATGGTCTGCTGCAAGAAGAGCCCATTAATTTTCCCTCAGTCATTTTTGATCACATCACCAGTTATACCCATCACCGCAGTAGAACTCTCCCTTATGCAGCCGCATTAACTGCTGGCTTTCGTGCAATAAATATTCCACTCAACGATGAGCCTTGTCAAACACTCCGGGAAGCTGACATTTATATTGTTAACTCGATTTGTAAGAACATGGGTTATGTTCGGGATGCTCAAGGACGCCTTGTTCGTACACTCAAAGCTGTGCCAGATAAAGATCCCGAAGATGTTTCTGATGATGAAGAGGGAGAAGCTTAGCATGAAGCAGGTGGCACTTCTGGAACTCATGCAGCCTCCACGGACTTATCTGGTTTTCGACTTTCGATGGAGACTATGGGTGGTGAGGTGGGTCACCTCAGGGAGACGGTGGATATTCTTACTTAGGATGTGGCGGAATTGAAGCTTCATCACACCACGTATCTTTAGGAATTTCAGACTATCAATACCTCTCTTGATGCTTTAAAGTCTGCCATGGATGCTCAAACCGCTCAGTTCACTACCATAGTTGATTACATTCTCCGTCCACCTACTCCACCCTCCTCCGGATCGGAATGAATCCTGTTATGCATGTCGGCTATGCTACTTGTACCCCGGTTCCCCCTTATTTTTGTTGATGTCAAAGGGGGAGACATATGAATTTCTATGTTGCTACTAATAGGCTGCTTATTATGCTTATTATGTGTGTTTTGCATGCTAGCATGCTTGCTTGTTTCCCATGCATTTAGTTTGCATTCGAGTCTTTGCATCTAGTACTAGAGTCTTGTTTAGTTATATTCATAGCATGCCATGCTTAGCTGTGGTGTCCAGGTGTTTGTTGGTTCAACGCTCTTCTATTGAAATGGCTACTTATGGCTGTGAAATCATTTTGTTGTTGTTGCCATTCAATTCAACAAGTATGAAAGCTTGTGGTTCAATGCAGGTCAACTTCTTAAGAAGGTTATCTTGGTTACTTGTTACATTGTCACTTGAATTGTACCTTGATCCTTTCATCACGTTCATGCTGATCAATTTCATCTCTTGAATAGTAGCACATAGCATTTTTTGTCATCATCAAAAAGGGGGAGATTGTTGCTCCCAAGTTTATGATGTGTGGCTTCAAGAGTTTTGATGATGTCAAATGAGATATTGCTAAATGGCTTATTGTTTCAATGTGATTGTCTCTTTGAACTTCATGGGTTATGAAATTGGAATGTATTGATTCTTTGTTGGCTTGAGATTAGAAATCCTACGTTACCGTGTATTGAACTGTTGACATCTTTGTCATATGGATTTGGTATAATATCAAACTCTTTAGACTTGCTGTTTCATGGCAAACTTATTGGAGTGTTGCTATACTCTTATGGAACAATTGTCAATGGTTTGTGTAAACCCATGGTTTGAGAAAAACAATGCAACTTTGTGTAAGTCCTTCACTAGGTCACATTTCTAAGTGGCTCGGATCAATAATCATATGCACTCAGGTATATGTGCTGACATGTGCATAAACTCCTCCTGAATGGTCATTGGAGTTCATGATTATATGGCTTTCCATCCCACAGGTAAGAACATGGCAAAAGCCACAAGGGTAAGCTTACTTCATCATCCAGAGATTCATGACTTAGTGAGAAATGTAATGAGTGGATTTGTTCCATGAATGGCTATACAAATTTAGCTTTCTTGAGGTGTTCTTGCAGGTAAGGAGGACTTCTGATACCCAACTTAAAATGGCAAAACCCCGGTGAGGTTGTTCGGCTTTATTTCTAGTTCATTGGGCATTTTTGGGTTCACACTTGCTTGGTGTCGACACCTGGTGTCGACACCAGTTTTTCTTTGTTCTGCCGTTTTGATTTTTCTTCTATCAGGAGGTTGGTGTCGACACCTGGTGTCGACACCAACTGTGGGTTTCTTTGGCTGGCTATTTTCTGCTTTGGGCCTGGCCTTGGTGTCGACACCAGGTGTCGACACCACTGTGCAGCCGCGATTTTGGACTTTCACGTCCACGACCTTTTTGTCAAACCAGTCCGGTCCTTCTGCCTCCAATCACTCCTTAATTCGTGGATCTGGTCCCTTGGGTGTCCCTTGACCGTTCTGGGAGTATAAAATCGTCACTATGGGTCACAAAACCCTAATCAAGCAGTGAGATCTAAAATTGGTGTGTGCTTTCTAACCCTTGTGAGTGCAGGTCACAGGTAGCAACTCCAGAGCTTCTTCCTGACCATTCTGAGCGTGAATACGAAGGGAAGAGTGAAGTTTCAAGTCCCCAAACGTTCCTCTGCAGCAAGCTGCATAGAAATCCAAGATACAACAAGTGTTCGTGCAAGAATCGATCATCCTCTTTGATGGGGCATCAAAGGCGATTTCATTACACGGGTGAAGTGTATTTGTGTGTTATGGCTTGTATAAGATTGTAATTGTGTAATTTCTTTCTTTGGGGCTCCTTGTAAGGCTTATATCAAGCCAATGGGCCATTTGTTATGTCAAGTCCAAGGCTAGGTTGCCATTAGTAGAGTCCATTAAGAGTGTTACTTCATATTGGGTCATTAGGTGTCTAATGGGTCACTAATGCACTTAAGGCCCAAATTGGGTTACACTCCCTCATGGGCCAACTAAGTGGGAAGGGTCCAAGTCTAGCATGGGCTTGTGGATGTTTCATGGCCCATGAGGAGGCCCTTGGCCCATGAAGGGGGGCGCCCCCTCTTTTGGCTCCATTAGGCTAGGTTGTTTAATTTTCTTTCTTTCCTCCCTTTATTTGACCACATGTGGTAGAATTAGGAATGAGATTCCTTTAAATATTGTATTTCTTGTGGTTGGTCATACCTCATCCCAGCCCTTCAATCCAAACCCCTAGATCCAAGGGTTGAGATTGAATTTGGTTGGCATCCTATATAAGGTTGTATTTTTCATATTGAAGGAATTAATGAAGAGAAAATTGGCATTTGCCACCAAGTGAGATTTGCACCCCTCCCCTCCTTCTCCCGGGTTCCTCCACCTCCAGCCCCCTTTCTAGAGTGTAATCCCCTCTCCCTTGATCCCCTCCAGCATCTGAAGCAACTCCGGTGATCGCCGCCGCCATCGTCTCGCCGCCGACGCGTCGTCGCCAACGGTTTCGGTGTTCTGTCCACCCAGGATAGACCCTTCTTCTCTGAATTCCTGCTATCACTCCCTTCGTCTTATGAAGCTCAAAATTTCAGGGTTGGTTCCCCTCTAGAACCCTTATCCCCACAAAAAAAATCACGTCAAAATTCATCATTTAGCTATTTTTTGATTTTCATCCAAGTCCAAGTTCCAGATCTGTCCTGGTTCTGTTTACTGTTCACCAGCTCTGAGTTTACCCCATTCGAACCATGTTTTGATTTCTGTTGGGTCGCCCAAATTTACTGGGATCTCTGTCCACATCCCTCTACCACCAGGAATTTTATTAATTTTTGGTTCACCCTCCAAGTATTTTTCAAATTTCGTCCAAGTTCCCAAGAACAGTCTGCCCACAGTTTCCCAGATCCGACCCAGGTCTAGTAAAGAAATCCCATTAAATCCATTTCGTCTCCAATCAGAAAACCAAAAATAGTCCCGGATTCCTCTCTCAGAGATCTTCAACTTTTCTAAAGAGATTATTTCCAGATTCAGAGGTCTTCTCCCCGGTCAACGTCGATCTTCAGAGAAGTCAGAACCTGCCCCTGCAGTTCTGGCCAGATTCCAGCAAGCTTGTAAAATACATGATCAGAAATACAGATCTGATTATTTTTTTTGAAGACCCCTACGTCGAAGTATTCTGAATCAGCTTTCCAACGGCGCTAACCTCGTCGCATTCTGACGACGGGGCTGATCGCAGCAGCAGTTTTCTCCGAGTCGCGCGCCTGCAAACAGAATTTTCAGATTCGTGGCCGAGTTCCCGCGAGCGTCGTCCGAGGGCCGCCCGGCGTCCGGCGGTCGTTCCAGCAGCTCGCCATCCCAAGGGAACGCTTTCCAGGTGTCTCCACAGTAGAGGAGTCATCAGGCCCCACACGACCCCTCCGGTCAATACGTGGGCCCCCACTAGCACGAGTACGCATGAAGCCGAAGCATCACACGGAACCGCCCGTCAACCCGAAACTGGTCCTCCCGGGCCCACTTGTGTCGCCCTTTACCTCCCTGCGTGGAGTGGGCTTAGTTGCATTGCTGTAACCATAATGTATTAAGTTCCCGGGGGTACGAGTTCCGGCCGGGTCCCATCTTCGCCACGCCGAGAGCGTGGAGGTATCGCCTTCACCCTTACACTTGGCATTAGCTCAATTCTTTATATGCTTTATATGCCGCTGCTAGAGAGCATGTGTAGGGATACCTAGCCCGCTTTCAATTTATAATATCACTGCTGCGAGAGAGAGTGAAGCCGTCCCGTGACCCGATCCGGGCGCAAAAGAGAGCCGACCACCCTAGCTCATTGCCGGTTTCTCAACCGCGCACATCCGACGCTTCCCTCGTTAAGGGACGATCGCGAGCTTGTCGTGTCCGTGGTCCCGTCCCGCATCAATTTGGTATCAGAGCGAGGTTGAGTCTAGGGTGTTTGCATTCAAAAAAAAAAGAGTGTCATGTAGTCATTAGTCGGTCTAAGTCGTGTTTAGGATCATCACATTTTTAAAACAACAAAAAGAGTCATTTTTGGGTCGCATACATCCCTTTACTCGGTATATAAAAAGGTGTTGTCCGACCGTTAGGTTACGCCTATCGGGAAGGCCGCACACTTGTGCGAGTGACCTTCGGGTCGATTGTCTCCGCCCCGTACCGAGTCTTGGTTTACGTCTAGGGTCCTTAGTGTGCATTAGTTAGTGCATTCCAACTTTGCATTACTTAGTGTCGTGTCTAGTGTTTTGGTCCGAGTGTCGACATGGCCATCCACTAGTTTCCCGTGTCCCATGGAGTCCCAAACTCCCGGATGGTGGCGATACTATCTCAAATGGAAGGACCACCCGAACCACCCCACGAGACCCGAAACCCGGGATTTCTACGGGTCCGATGACCCGAGTGTCTATCTAGAATGGGAAGCCATTATGGATGATTACTTCGAGGTGTACATCATGTACGGGCCCATGCAAGTCGATGTTGCCAAAAGGCGACTTTTTGGTGAAGCCGCTGCAACTTGGAGGGACATCAAATATTGGAGGGAGGATAGGAATCTAAGGCCCATCGAGTCATGGTGGGAAATGAAGAGAGTGCTTAGGAGGGCCTACGTTCCTCGCCCACCTACCTCCAACCACGGAGGTCATTCCACTCACCAACCCCACCAACTCACCCACAATCAAGTGGGCCACACCTCTACCCAATCCCACCCCTTCACCACCGTCCAAGCCCACCAAAGTGACCCCAATCTAGTGGCCCGCCCATGCACCACCAACCAACCTCCCCTTGGCACTCCCATCCCAACCCACTCAAGCACCTCCAACCGAGTGGAAGTCCCGCTTATAACCGAGCCTAGGCCCACACCCGAGCCGAGAGTTAAGGAGCTAGTCCACCCCAAGGTCCCTCCTCCAACCCGCTCCTTAGAGGAAATAAAGAAAATGATTTCAGATTGGTGGGAAAGGACACAAGCTACTCCACCACCCATGGATGCTCCATTGTTATCTACCTCTGGTCTTCATTCGAAACCATCAAAGTGGGAACTACCAAAGCCCGAGCCACCCGTGTTTCTTACGGGAACACTTTACATAGCCGAGCCACTTCTTAGATGGCTCAAGGATGGCTTGGTCCCACATCCCTTCCCGTCCATGGACCCCACCTTACCTTTAGTGCCGGTCAACTCATTCCATACCACATTTCGATCTCGTCACCATGTTGATACGTTGGATGATCTTGTCATGGGATTAGATTCACAATGGGAGTTGACGCATCTTTTGGCCCGAGGCTTTGACCAACCCGCTAGTCTTAGCTTCACCCATCCGGCCATAGGATCCATTACCTCCGAGTGCACCGTGGGTTGTGTCACCACGGAGGTTCTTCTACTTCTCCCGCTACCGGATGAGCCCGACTTCATGACTTTGCTTCCGAGGGAGGAGTCATATTTCCTATACACGGTCCCATCTACCATGACGGAGGAAGGTGACCACCCGCACCTTCAAGAATTTCACGATTGGGACCATGTCATGTTGGAACCCACTTCATGGGGTCACACCTTCTTCGACCCTTTTGACCCCTCCACTAGTGAAGCTCCCGAGCTATCACATTCTCTCCACCTCTTCCGAAGAGTTCACTATTCCACCCATACCCCTCGGCCTAGTCGGCACGCCGTCTCTACATCTGGGGATGATGACGAGGGTAGTTTTGGATCTCCTAGTCCTTCCCCACCCAAATCCCATAGGTCGCCAATGCATGATTGGTACATCTTAGGGTGTCTAGGAGTCATCCATTCCGTCAAGCATCGAGTACAACTAGTGTATGCATGGCACATATTCGGGTGTCCTGGTCCGCCGTCACCCATGTACGGGTCGGACTAACATTAGGTGTGTCTAGGGTCATAGTTGAGTCGGTGTGTTTTCTTTGTGTGGTTTGTTTGTGTGGTGATTTTGAGTCGATTGTTTGTGTGTATTGCATGGTGAGTCTGCATGTGTCTTGTGCAAGCTCGTTGTCGGTCTCTTACGAGTAAGAGGCGAGTGGACTCACTTGATGAGTATGGGATCGGTTTTACTTCTATATCCGGATCAGTCACCTATAGGGACTCAGCGGTGATTCCTAGTGAGTCTTCGAGCTGTTTCCTCCCTTTTGAGAGTGCCCCTTCGGAGTGACCACCTTTAGCCATAGCAGTGCGCGTATCGAGTATATATGGAATGAGCAGGTGCCGATCATTTGGAGTGGAGCATACCCACGTTACTTGGCACGGTGACAGATCCGCCGGAGTACCAGAGCAGCCATACCCCTACTCGACGGGGTCGAGTTCCTCCCACCCGGGGAGAATTGATGGGGCATCAAAGGCGATTTCATTACACGGGTGAAGTGTATTTGTGTGTTATGGCTTGTATAAGATTGTAATTGTGTAATTTCTTTCTTTGGGGCTCCTTGTAAGGCTTATATCAAGCCAATGGGCCATTTGTTATGTCAAGTCCAAGGCTAGGTTGCCATTAGTAGAGTCCATTAAGAGTGTTACTTCATATTGGGTCATTAGGTGTCTAATGGGTCACTAATGCACTTAAGGCCCAAATTGGGTTACACTCCCTCATGGGCCAACTAAGTGGGAAGGGTCCAAGTCTAGCATGGGCTTGTGGATGTTTCATGGCCCATGAGGAGGCCCTTGGCCCATGAAGGGGGGCGCCCCCTCTTTTGGCTCCATTAGGCTAGGTTGTTTAATTTTCTTTCTTTCCTCCCTTTATTTGACCACATGTGGTAGAATTAGGAATGGGATTCCTTTAAATATTGTATTTCTTGTGGTTGGTCATACCTCATCCCAGCCCTTCAATCCAAACCCCTAGATCCAAGGGTTGAGATTGAATTTGGTTGGCATCCTATATAAGGTTGTATTTTTCATATTGAAGGAATTAATGAAGAGAAAATTGGCATTTGCCCCCAAGTGAGATTTGCACCCCTCCCCTCCTTCTCCCGGGTTCCTCCACCTCCAGCCCCCTTTCTAGAGTGTAATCCCCTCCCCCTTGATCCCCTCCAGCATCTGAAGCAACTCCGGTGATCGCCGCCGCCATCGTCTCGCCGCCGACGCGTCGTCGCCAACGGTTTCGGTGTTCTGTCCACCCAGGACAGACCCTTCTTCTCTGAATTCCTGCTATCACTCCCTTCGTCTTCTGAAGCTCAAAATTTCAGGGTTGGTTCCCCTCTAGAACCCTTATCCCCACAAAAAAAATCACGTCAAAATTCATCATTTAGCTATTTTTTGATTTTCATCCAAATCCAAGTTCCAGATCTGTCCTGGTTCTGTTTACTGTTCACCAGCTCTGAGTTTACCCCATTCTAACCATGTTTTGATTTCTGTTGGGTCGCCCAAATTTACTGGGATCTCTGTCCACATCCCTCTACCACCAGGAATTTTATTAATTTTTGGTTCACCCTCCAAATATTTTTCAAATTTCGTCCAAGTTCCCAAGAACAGTCTGCCCACAGTTTCCCAGATCCGACCCAGGTCTAGTAAAGAAATCCCATTAAATCCATTTCGTCTCCAATCAGAAAACCAAAAATAGTCCCGGATTCCTCTCTCAGAGATCTTCAACTTTTCTAAAGAGATTATTTCCAGATTCAGAGGTCTTCTCCCCGGTCAACGTCGATCTTCAGAGAAGTCAGAACCTGCCCCTGCAGTTCTGGCCAGATTCCAGCAAGCTTGTAAAATACATGATCAGAAATACAGATCTGATTATTTTTTTTGAAGACCCCTACGTCGAAGTATTCTGAATCAGCTTTCCAACGGCGCTAACCTCGTCGCATTCTGACGACGGGGCTGATCGCAACAGCAGTTTTCTCCGAGTCGCGCGCCTGCAAACAGAATTTTCAGATTCGTGGCCGAGTTCCCGCGAGCGTCGTCCGAGGGCCGCCCGGCGTCCGGCGGTCGTTCCAGCAGCTCGCCATCCCAAGGGAACGCTTTCCAGGTGTCTCCACAGCAGAGGAGTCATCAGGCCCCACACGACCCCTCCGGTCAATACGTGGGCCCCCACTAGCACGAGTACGCATGAAGCCGAAGCATCACACGGAACCGCCCGTCAACCCGAAACTGGTCCTCCCGGGCCCACTTGTGTCGCCCTTTACCTCCCTGCGTGGAGTGGGCTTAGTTGCATTGCTGTAACCATAATGTATTAAGTTCCCGGGGGTACGAGTTCCGGCCGGGTCCCATCTTCGCCACGCCGAGAGCGTGGAGGTATCGCCTTCACCCTTACACTTGGCATTAGCTCAATTCTTTATATGCTTTATATGCCGCTGCTAGAGAGCATGTGTAGGGATACCTAGCCCGCTTTCAATTTATAATATCACTGCTGCGAGAGAGAGTGAAGCCGTCCCGTGACCCGATCCGGGCGCAAAAGAGAGCCGACCACCCTAGCTCATTGCCGGTTTCTCAACCGCGCACATCCGACGCTTCCCTCGTTAAGGGACGATCGCGAGCTTGTCGTGTCCGTGGTCCCGTCCCGCATCACTCTTTCAAGAACGATCTCCATCCTGCAAAAATAGTTCAAGTACCTTCGAAGAAGAGAAAGGGGGAGCTCTAATCACTGCAATCTTCCTTATTCCAATCCTCTCAAATCTTTGTTGATTGAGCTTGAATATCTGTTGTAATCTTTGAACTTATTGAACCGCATTTGTGTGTGTGTGCTCGTGATCCCTGATACGAGCGTGTGGGTGTGTGTGGCGGCCAGGATTGTATTAGCTGTTGTTACAGCGTGTGTGTGGCTCAACTCATAGTGGAGCATTAATCCTCACGTGTGAGGGGTGGACGTAGGGGACACTGTTGTGTAACCGAACCACCTAAAAATTTCTGTGCCTCCTTTTGTGGTTTGCCTTTCGTGGTTTGGAACGAATGTGCTTCACGTTTAGCAGAGTGTTCTAAATCTCCATCTTAGATTTCATACTTTTATCGACGAGCACCCACGAGAGAGATCTTGTTCCGGTAAGGTTGAGTGTTTGCTTAACTTGTCATCTTCTAGTTTGTGGTTTTTCTTTGCAACCAGCTTTTGATTGTGAAATTAATTTTTATTTGGCCAATCAATTCACCCCTCCCATCTTGATTGCCACCCTTCGGGACACAACACATCTTTTCTTTAGACTTCTGATAATCTGCTCCTACTTATGTCTATATTCATTCAGCCCCGGGGGCCTACTGTCTTGGCAATTAATCAAGGGTCTTCCTCCTTTTCGGGGGATGTAATTAACATCATAGCCTTTAAGGTATGACGGAGTGCCTGTCCCGACACGGGCTTCACTTTCGTCTGACCAAGTCAGATCGAGCGCACAATAAACTCGTCACTTAGTGACTGGCACGCCCACGCGATAAGCTAATAAATCTAATAAATCAAACAAATAAAAGTGACAAATAAAATCCCATCCCTACAAGTTGGCATGCCCGGTGGGACTGCAGTCTCCCTTCATCTCTATGCCAAGATAAATGGGCCCCTCGGCCCTCCCAAGGAATGCTGATCACTTCTTTGTTTCTATCCTCGCAGGAAGTAGTGATGGCTGTTGGATTTGCTGCGTTGACATTCGGTCCCACGATCGTGGCCAACCATGCTGCTTGTGGGTACCTGGCAGTATCGACCATTTTCGGCACCTTCTGACGGAATCATCATGGGATCGACAAGCGGCAACGGACGATCGTCAAAGCGGCGCCGACAACTATGAAACTATATTAGCTATGTTTAAATGTTTTATGTTAATGGGCCATATGAAATGATATAAGTGGGCCTAGTGTGAGTTTCCTTTTGTTATTAGGAATAGGTATATAGCTATAACTAGGCCCTAGTGTGCACTCATGAGAGTCCTCGTAAGAACCCATGTCCTTTGGGTTTTCTATGTGTCCCACCCCCTCCCATTTAAATGTGACCTCTTCCCTTCCCACTCTTTTCTATTTAAGTTACTTGTAACCCCACGTTGAAGGAATAGAATGAAGTGAAGTTAATTTTTGGAAAATGTAGGCCCTTGCCCCCCACCTTTCTTTTCCCTCTTCCCCTCCCTTCTCTCCCACGTTATCTCCTCTCTCTCTCCCCCCCAGCCTTCCCACTTCGCAGGCCCCCCCCTCTAGCCTCTCTTGTCTTCTACCTCTTCCCCATGTACTTTCCTCTTCTCTCTCTCAATCTTCCTGCTACCCCTCCCTGAGCACCGTCCTTCTCTTCATCTATCCTTTCCCTTTGCTTCTCCATCTCCCCCTCCCTCACATCCACCTGCTTGGCCAACTACACGACCCCCCCTTCCTCTGGCTCTCTTTTCTCCTCTTCCCCTGCAATTGCATTCAATCTCCCCCCCCCTCCCTCTAAACTTCTTCTGCCATGGCCAACATCGCCGATCACCACCTTGCCTCTCTCTCCCACTGCCTTCACCGTCCCCTCCCACCCTTGCTACCTCCACTCCCCTACAAGCACCCACTCCAGAAAAGGTACAACCCATCCACACAAACATATCCCATGTCCCTCTCCAACCTTCAATCCCTTTCTCTCCTATAGCTCAGCCATCCGCCCGGCGGCCCATGCATGCGCATGCATGCTCACCACCGACCGGTAGTGCCAAGCGGTCCCCAATCTTCTCCCGGCAGCTACTGCACCACCGTCGAGCACACACCGGCTGTCGTCGTCGTCATGCCGACATGCTCTCCAGCACGCCCGTCCGGCTCCATGCCCCTCCCTACCGTGGCTTGCGTGCCCCGGTCCCATTCCATCTCCCTCTCTCTCACTCTCTTTAACTCTCACCCCCCTCTCCCTCTATCTTTCTCCCTTCTCATAGCTCAGCCACCAGCTCGACCCCCCCCTCACGTATCCACTCTTCTCTCTCTAACACTGCCGCGGCACTCCTCTTGTCTCCTCTCTCTCTCTAACAGTCGCGAGCCATCCCCCTCTCCCATGCGTCTCCTCACAAGCCCCACTCACATAAAACCACCCCCCAAGTCCCTTTCTCCCTCCCCTTTACTCTCTCCAATCCTGCAGCCGGTCCTCTGTTTGTAACAGGGGCACTGCCGGGGCCACCATCTCCTCCACAGTAGCATGCAACCCGCCAGAGAAGCCAGCCCCTCACCCCCTATCGCCACAAGCCATCACCCCCCCACTACCTTGGAGGCCAAAGAGCTTGAGGAGGACTGCCATGCAGTCACACACGTAACCTCTGCTCCACTTCGCGTCACCCGACGGGCGAGTACGAGGGCCGCCCAACTGCACCCGTCGCCTCCGGCTCCGAGCACGTGGGCCACTCCACCGTGGGGTCCAAGCATAGTGCTCGCTCTCCACCCCCCCTACAGCTACGTCCAAGTGCGTGGAACACCTACCAGTGCTCGCCTTGCCCCCGTCAGCGTTCACGTCCGAGCACGCCAGCTACACCACCCCCTTCCCGCCGCATGCAGAGCATCCGTTGACAGCTCCCCACCGTCGCCCGCCAGCAAGGAGCTCCCGGCCGTGATGTGACACGACCTCGGACCTAATGCAAGCAAGCACAATCGCATTCAAAACGGGCCAAATTGGGCCACCGCTCTATCGTCACTCACCCAAGCCCGGGGTGACTTGGCAATGCCAAGGGGAGGATGTGGGGTTGGGCCCTTGCTGGTAGAGGGCCAGCAAGGCCAAGACTTGATTCCCAAAGGGTGGGGATGCCCAAATCAAGGGGGCCGACAAAGTGCCAAAGGCACCGGTTGCAATATTCCCACGGTGATCACTCAAGTTTATGGGGCTTGAGGATCGGGCTCTCACTCGCATAACCAGCGGAATTAGAACTAATATTGAAAGACAAGCACTAAGTGGAGTGAAGGTTTGAGCACTTACTCGACCGGATTGAAGAAACCGGTCCCGGTCGGAGACGAGGGCGAGCGGGGAGGCGAGTGGATCCCCACACGCCGCGGCGGTGTCGCTTGACCTGCCCAAACAAGTTACAACACTACACCTCACGTAGGAGGGGGATCTTGGGGTGGGGGTTAATAGAAATTACAATCAATACTACCTCCACACAGGGAGGGACCTTCAGCCGGTCAAGCGGGGTGGGGAAACTAAAGCAAAGAACGAGGAATAAGGGTGGACGCCGAATCTGCTTGCTGTCTGCGAGCCGGGATAGAGAGTCGGTGTTGCTGCTGTAGATCTTGATCAGAATTTTGTTGATGACGAAACCAGAGGGAAAACCTTCGTAGCTGGAAGGGGAATGCCTCAGAATTTTCTTAATTTCTTCTGGAGTCGCTGCTGGTCGGGGCAGGAGCTTGAACAGGGCCTCTGTTTCTCGGACTAGCAGGGGCAGGTCACCAACAGTAGGATGCAGAGGCTGTCCTGGCCGCTCCCGAACTCCAAATTTGATGCCGTCAGCGCCGTTAGAACCGTGGGTGAGTCCTCTTTGCAGAAAAAGAAACGGGGACACCAGAAGAGGTCGGAGACAATCTGTGGAACCAGAAGAGTGAGGAGGGGTCGGTGCAGACTGTAGAAGGCAGAACCGCGCGTTCGGGGGAGAAAATTGGTAACTTCTGCTCCCGGATGCTGAATGAACTTCCGCTTCTTGAATCTGAAACTAGACAGGCCAAAGAGGAACTTTGAAGAAGAACTTGAAGACTGATTCCTTCAGGGTCCGTCGTGGCAGAGCTTCTAAACTGGTTCAGGTCCTTAGCCGAGGCAGAACCGCGCAGCTGTGGAAGAATGGACCTCCAGGATGGCTCGGAGATCGAAGAAGACGAAACCACTTCGGTTGCGAAGGCGACTGGCAGACGCTTCCGACGATGGCTCTTGGGTCTTCAAACTCGTCCGGAGGTGATCGTGGTGGCCGCTGCAAGCTGCTGCTCTGCTGTAGATCTTCAGTTGAGAGCTGTAGGTTGATGATGATGGGGGGAATGGGGTATATGGGAGGGGAAATGGGGGTGGATGAGTGTGGGGAAAGCCCGGGCTGTGAGGGGGTCTAGGAGGGGGTGTTCTAAGGTGGGGGAAGGGAAGAATGGGGTCTGGAAGGGGGTCTAACAGGTGGTGGGAGGAGGAGCTACGAATTTGGGAAGGTGGGTGAGAGGAGAAGGTGAGGGGGGGCACAAGTGAGTGGAGGGAAGGGTGGATTTCAAATTCAAATATGCTTTGGAAGTTGTGGGGTTGTGTGGGGAAGGGGTTGATTGTGTTGGAATGGGGAAAGTGGTGTTGGAATGTGGAGGATGGTGTTGGAATGGTGAGGGATCTCCTTGGGACTAGGGGGGTGGAGTAATGGAGGCCATGGGGAAGTGGAGGGCTTTAATGATGGTAGGTGGGGGTTGAGGTGGTTGGGAAAGGAGGAGAGAGAAGAAAATTCGAAATTGGGTGTTGAGGAGAGAGAAAGTGGAGTGAAAAAGAGGGATTAGGAGAGGGAAGGGTGGGGAATCTCTCCCCTAGGGTTTCTCACCCAAAAAATGTTGGAATCACTCCACTAAACTAAGCTTTGGATACTCAAATGGCATTTTTCATTGATTCATTCATTAAGTTGAAATGGGGGGAATGTGGTCCTATATATAGGAAACCCACATTTCTACAAAAGTCCCTTACAAAAGACTCAATAACAAATAACCGAAGGGGTAGGGGGGGCTCATGGGCCAAGCCCGAAGAATTGGGCCCAATAGCACATTACACAATCTAATGACACTCAAACTTAGGAAAATAAATGCAAGACCTAGGAACATGACTCAAATAAAAGGGAAAATACATCAAATGACTCAAATAAAATTACATAGGACTCAAAATTAAATGACTAAACCATGCCGGATGCAACCGGGGTGAGGAGACGAACGGTAAACGTGGGCATGGGAGGTGATGTCCCCATCATACTCCCGGGGTGCGGAGAACTCGACTCTGTCGAGTAAGTGTCCTTCCCTCCTTGGAGGGTGTAGAAGTGGTACCGCCCTCAAGTCTCCCGAACGAGACCGATCCATCCACCTGCCGAGATAGCGCTCATATACCTTGCTCCGAGTGGTAGTGACTTGTTCATCCAATATTTGTTCAATTTGTTCACGCTGGGCTCTCTTGGCTGGTGGTTTATCATCATGGGTGGGTGCTCTCTCAAGGGAAGAAGTAGGCTCAATCTCCTCACTAGGTACCACCGTGGGTCCCTTATATGGCACTAGGTCGGCAACATTGAATGTGGGACTTATTCCATACTCCTCATGGAGATCTAACTCGTTGGCATTTGCACCTATGCGCCTCAAGACCTGGAAGGGACCAGCCCCACGTGGCCTCAGTTTAGAGTTGGCTCCCGGGGAGAGCCTCTCCATCCTTACCATCACAAGGTCACCCACTTGGAATTCTTGGTGATGCCGATGAGAGTCGGCCAGCCTTTTATAAGCCTCATTCTTTTTGCTGATGTGCTTGCAAAGGTTTTCATGCAATTTTGTGAATGCTATCCTTTTAGTGGTTATGGGTGGACCTGGACAACCATAGATGGACCTATCCTGCCATGATGCCAGATGGACCATGATGAACCTTGGTGGGCCGGTGCAACCATTTGTGGACTTATCATGCAATGTTGTCATGTAGACTTTGGTGGGCCTAGGTGGGCCGGGGCAACCGTAGGTGAACCTATCATGTAAAGTGGTGATGAATGTGGGGGGGCCCGGACATCCGTAGATGCTTTTGACATGCTTAAGATCCATGATGAATGAAGGAGGACCATGACATCCGAATGTGGCCCACTCATGCTTTCTACTTGACATGTGAGTGATATGAATGAATGGACCCAACATAGTGTTCATGCCAAGGGGTGTGGAAAGCCTAGACACATGCATGCTTTTCCCAAAAGTGACTTCCATGTGTATAGGTGTGGGACAACCTTTGAACTCCCATTGGAAAGGATCGAATGGATCTAAGAAGGTGGTCATCATGGGGTGGGGCACCACCTTATTCCCTAGGGATATATGGTCCAAGGTTATGGCTCCCAAGGTGCAGCCCGGGTCATGGATGAGGTGGGTTTGGCCCAATATGGTGAGTGAGGGTAGGACAGGGTGGGTGGTTGGTAAGATGGTTGGGTCATATGAGTCCCTTGACTCCCATTGGAAGGGATCATATGGATCGTAAAATAGGTCACTTAGGGGGAGGAACTCCATGTCCTCAAGATCCTTAAAAGGTGTTAAGTCATCCTTCCCTATGATAGTTGGGCCAATGTTCTTGACAAGTGGGTCGGCCATGAGTGGAGGGCTTGGCTTTCTACCCGAGATAAGAAGCTCTAAATCGAGGAGAAGGTTGGGCTCATCCGGTGTAGGGAGGAATAGAAGGAGGTCGCTAGTGTAGCAACCATTGGTGCAAACCGAGGTGATAGACCCAATGCATAGGTGTAGGAGGCTAAGGCTCCTAGGTTGTTCGGCCATAGGAGTCAACATGCTAGTGAACTCAATTTGCCATGCTAAGCCCCTAAGAAAATCCTCTAAGGTCTCCACTTGATAGGATGCTTGGATTGTGGTGTGATAGGAGAAGATGGGCACTAGGGAAAATTTTGTTCTATGGGAGGGCAAACATGGGTCGAGGTCTCTCTAATTAGGCTCTTCCTTAGCCACCTAACAAGGGACTCTTCTAAGATGAATTCGGCCTTATCTAGAGGGGGTGGTGTAGGGTGAAGATCCTTGTGCGAGGCTTCCTCTTCAATTGGGACATGGGTGCTCTCTATGGAGGGGATAGGTTCCCGAGGGATATTTGTCTTCATGTGGCAAAGCGGGTGGACTACTTCTTCCAAAACTAATGGAGTGGGAAGGTTCTTTGATGGTGGGGTGATGATGGCCGGAGTATGGTGCACCCGGGGTGGTGAACGAGGGTGGGATTCCCGCGGGTGGGAGAATAAAAGGTTGTTGAATTTAAAGGTTCCCGAAAGGTGTGGCGGACGCACAAGGCAAGTCCGACGTGTTGGGTCGATGTTGGCATTCCTTTCATCTAACCATTTCTTACCTAGGATTATACATGGACCTGCCAATGTTCCCTTTTGACACCAAGCCCCATCCAAATACTTAATCTTCCCGAACCATTTATGGAATTCAATAAAGACTTGGTCTCCATTGTGCACAATTTGTCCGGTCCTACTAAGAGAGGTAACGATATCGGGGGACACCCAATTTTCAGATTCTAGGTCAATGAAATCAATTTCTACGGGCTTTCCATTAGGTAAGCATGCATGGGATATGATTGGGAGAGGAGCCATGTGACCCAAGACTCAATGTTAACAATGATGGGTTGACAATGCACGGTTCGGACAAGAATGCAAGCATGCCCTAGGACTTGACTTGTAGAGACAAGTCAAAGACTTGCTCTGATACCACTTGATGTGACACGACCTCGGACCTAATGCAAGCAAGCACAATCGCATTCAAAACGGGCCAAATTGGGCCACCGCTCTATCGTCACTCACCCAAGCCCGGGGTGACTTGGCAATGCCAAGGGGAGGATGTGGGGTTGGGCCCTTGCTGGTAGAGGGCCAGCAAGGCCAAGACTTGATTCCCAAAGGGTGGGGATGCCCAAATCAAGGGGGCCGACAAAGTGCCAAAGGCACCGGTTGCAATATTCCCACGGTGATCACTCAAGTTTATGGGGCTTGAGGATCGGGCTCTCACTCGCATAACCAGCGGAATTAGAACTAATATTGAAAGACAAGCACTAAGTGGAGTGAAGGTTTGAGCACTTACTCGACCGGATTGAAGAAACCGGTCCCGGTCGGAGACGAGGGCGAGCGGGGAGGCGAGTGGATCCCCACACGCCGCGGCGGTGTCGCTTGACCTGCCCAAACAAGTTACAACACTACACCTCACGTAGGAGGGGGATCTTGGGGTGGGGGTTAATAGAAATTACAATCAATACTACCTCCACACAGGGAGGGACCTTCAGCCGGTCAAGCGGGGTGGGGAAACTAAAGCAAAGAACGAGGAATAAGGGTGGACGCCGAATCTGCTTGCTGTCTGCGAGCCGGGACAGAGAGTCGGTGTTGCTGCTGTAGATCTTGATCAGGAATTTTGTTGATGACGAAACCAGAGGGAAAACCTTCGTAGCTGGAAGGGGAATGCCTCAGAATTTTCTTAATTTCTTCTGGAGTCGCTGCTGGTCGGGGCAGGAGCTTGAACAGGGCCTCTGTTTCTCGGACTAGCAGGGGCAGGTCACCAACAGTAGGATGCAGAGGCTGTCCTGGCCGCTCCCGAACTCCAAATTTGATGCCGTCAGCGCCGTTAGAACCGTGGGTGAGTCCTCTTTGCAGAAAAAGAAACGGGGACACCAGAAGAGGTCGGAGACAATCTGTGGAACCAGAAGAGTGAGGAGGGGTCGGTGCAGACTGTAGAAGGCAGAACCGCGCGTTCGGGGGAGAAAATTGGTAACTTCTGCTCCCGGATGCTGAATGAACTTCGCTTCTTGAATCTGAAACTAGACAGGCCAAAGAGGAACTTTGAAGAAGAACTTGAAGACTGATTCCTTCAGGGTCCGTCGTGGCAGAGCTTCTAAACTGGTTCAGGTCCTTAGCCGAGGCAGAACCGTGCAGCTGTGGAAGAATGGACCTCCAGGATGGCTCAGAGATCAGAAGAAGACGAAACCACTTCGGTTGCGAAGGCGACTGGCAGACGCTTCCGACGATGGCTCTTGGGTCTTCAAACTCGTCCGGAGGTGATCGTGGTGGCCGCTGCAAGCTGCTGCTCTGCTGTAGATCTTCAGTTGAGAGCTGTAGGTTGATGATGATGGGGGGAATGGGGTATATGGGAGGGGAAATGGGGGTGGATGAGTGTGGGGAAAGCCCGGGCTGTGAGGGGGTCTAGGAGGGGGTGTTCTAAGGTGGGGGAAGGGAAGAATGGGGTCTGGAAGGGGGTCTAACAGGTGGTGGGAGGAGGAGCTACGAATTTGGGAAGGTGGGTGAGAGGAGAAGGTGAGGGGGGGCACAAGTGAGTGGAGGGAAGGGTGGATTTCAAATTCAAATATGCTTTGGAAGTTGTGGGGTTGTGTGGGGAAGGGGTTGATTGTGTTGGAATGGGGAAAGTGGTGTTGGAATGTGGAGGATGGTGTTGGAATGGTGAGGGATCTCCTTGGGACTAGGGGGGTGGAGTAATGGAGGCCATGGGGAAGTGGAGGGCTTTAATGATGGTAGGTGGGGGTTGAGGTGGTTGGGAAAGGAGGAGAGAGAAGAAAATTCGAAATTGGGTGTTGAGGAGAGAGAAAGTGGAGTGAAAAAGAGGGATTAGGAGAGGGAAGGGTGGGGAATCTCTCCCCTAGGGTTTCTCACCCAAAAAATGTTGGAATCACTCCACTAAACTAAGCTTTGGATACTCAAATGGCATTTTTTATTGATTCATTCATTAAGTTGAAATGGGGGGAATGTGGTCCTATATATAGGAAACCCACATTTCTACTAAAGTCCCTTACAAAAGACTCAATAACAAATAACCGAAGGGGTAGGGGGGCTCATGGGCCAAGCCCAAAGAATTGGGCCCAATAGCACATTACACAATCTAATGACACTCAAACTTAGGAAAATAAATGCAAGACCTAGGAACATGACTCAAATAAAAGGGAAAATACATCAAATGACTCAAATAAAATTACATAGGACTCAAAATTAAATGACTAAACCATGCCGGATGCAACCAGGGTGAGGAGACGAACGGTAAACGTGGGCATGGGAGGTGATGTCCCCATCAGGCCGGCTACGAGCAGGTCGTTCACTCCCGCCTTGGGGCGGAGCACGGTGCCTGCTCATGCCCTCTCTTCCCCCTATCACTCCCTCACCACCCTCTCTCGCCCCATCTCCTCCCCCCCCCCCCCCCCCCCCCCGTTATCTTCCTCGCATGGTCTTGTAGCAGAACTGGATTCAAAAGAGGCCAGATATATCTATATATAGAGGGAAAGTAATTTAAAAAAAAAGAAAAAAAGAGAGTGAGAGTATTTCCTAAAAAAAGTTCTGTGAAAAAATAGGAGAGAATATTATCGAGAAAAGAACAAAAAAAAAATCTTGTGAAAAAAATAGGAAAGGAAAAGAGGCAAGGTGGTGATCGGCGATGTTGGCCATGGCAGAAGAAGTTTAGAGGGAGGGGGGGGGGGAGATTGAATGCAATTGCAGGGGAAGAGGAGAAAAGAGAGCCAGAGGAAGGGGGGGTCGTGTAGTTGGCCAAGCAGGTGGATGTGAGGGAGGGGGAGATGGAGAAGCAAAGGGAAAGGATAGATGAAGAGAAGGACGGCGCTCAGGGAGGGGTAGCAGGAAGATTGAGAGAGAGAAGAGGAAAGTACATGGGGAAGAGGTAGAAGACAAGAGAGGCTAGAGGGGGGCTGCGAAGTGGGAAGGCTGGGGGGGGAGAGAGGAGATAACGTGGGAGAGAAGGGAGGGGAAGAGGGAAGAGAAAGGTGGGGGGCAAGGGCCTACATTTTCCAAAAATTAACTTCACTTCATTCTATTCTTTCAACATGGGGTTACAAGTAACTTAAATAGAAAAGAGTGGGAAGGGGAGAGGTCACATTTAAATGGGAGGGGGTGGGACACATAGAAAACCCAAAGGACATGGGTTCTTACGAGGACTCTCATGAGTGCACACTACGGCCTAGTTATAGCTATATACCTATTCCTAATAACAAAAGGAAACTCACACTAGGCCCACTTATATCATTTCATATGGCCCATTAACATAAAACATTTAAACATAGCTAATATAGTTTCATAGTTGTCGGTGCCGCTTTGACGATCGTCCGTTGCCGCTTGTCGATCCCATTGAAAAAATCCAAATTGATGTGACACAATGATGGAGAAATGCAGCAAGTAAATATGGTCCCTTGGACTTAATTCGCAAACACAATCGTAAGACTCGAGATTTCTTGGAAATCACCGACCCACCGTGCTCACCCGTTACCTGTGGTGACTCGGTGATGCCGAGTCGAGGTGGTGGAATAAGACCCTTGCTGGTAGAGGTCCAGCAAGGCTATGGTTTTCCCTCCCGAGGGTACGGTGCCCACGATCAAGGGTGGACTGGGTGCCTTGGGGGCACTGGGTCACTCTCTCACTATAATCCACGGTGACCACACATAAGCTGGTAGCTCCGGGAACGAGCGCTCTCTCACCAACCAGCGGACTAGTTTTGCAGATATTAAATCACCAAATATAGAAGAGAGCAAGGGCAGAGGCTCACCTGGTTGGTTTGAAGAAACCAACCCCGTTCGGAGACGATGGGCGAGCGGGGAAGTGTGGGTTCCCCGCACACTGCGCCGATGAAGCTTGATTCCTGTTAATTAATTACAAGCACTACGCCTCACGCAGGAGGGTGGACTTGGGATGGGGATATTTGGATTACAACCAAACACTACCTCCACATAGGGAGGGGCGCTAAGCCGGCCAGGCGGGGTGGGGAGATTTGCTTGATTAACGCCGATTGAGCACCCTGCCGAATCTGCCCAGGTCTGGAATAGTAGGACAGGGAGTCGGTGTAGTCACCGTTGTGCACTCCCCCGAGCTAAGAAGTCGCCAAAACCAGTGCCGAATGGTCGCTGGCTGACCCTGATACGCTGGTGAATTTTTGTGGATGGCTCCTTCGTCGCCACTAGTCGGAGTGGACCCTGGAACAGGTGCCCTGCGCTCTGGTTCAGGCCGGCCCAGGGTATTACAGCCGCTTGACGTAGGTGCCACGGCCGCTCCCGAAGTCCAATTGAGGCAGGACCCTGTCGAGGACGACCGCCGACGAGTCTTCTTCGAGTGGCCACCAGGGAGGGCACCAGACGATGTCGGGGTAGATAGGGAGAGCCCGTTGAGTGGGGAGGGGTCTGGTCAGATCCTGAGTGGCCTGACCAATGCGCCTGGGGGAGAAAATTTGGAACGGGCAGCTCCGAACTCCAAACGAGGTCCCACTTGCTGTGTTGGACAGAGGACTGGTGGATCTTCGCCCCGGTCAAGTGCCGCGCCAAGGGGAGCACTGGTGTGGACGCAGGAGCTTCTGAAAGTCGCCTCTGGTTGCAGTCTGGGCCCGATCTGCGCAATCGGGGGAGAATGGCTCTCCCGTGCAACCCCGGACTCAGAATGGAGCAGGGAGTGGGCCAAGATGGGTTTCTCATCCTTGGGGAGAAAGAGGAGGATTTCACTCGTATAATGGCCACTAGTATAGATAGAGGTGATGGAACCGGTGGTGGGGTATGCTAGGAAGATGGTGCTAGACTCCAATAGTCCTATGGCTAGCATATTGGTCAGGTGGACTTGCCATTGTAAGCAGTCCACTAAGTCCTCTAAGTCTTCCACAAGATAGGAGGTTTGAAGTGTGACATGGGAAGACTGGGTGGGCACAATGTGGGCTTGATATCCCAAGGGTGAAAGGTAGGGTGGTGAGCTAGGAACGGTGGGGCCCCGCTTGAGCCATTGGAGTATGGACTCATTCATGACGAGAGTGTACGGCTCATGAGGACCCAGACTAGGAGAGGTGGGTGGAAGTGGGGGGTCTAGGATGTTCTCTATGGTGAGAGGTGGATCCGGATTGGCATCCATCTCCACTTGGGTATGTGTGTGGGCCATAACTTCCAAGGATAATGGGGTAGGATAGTCTATGGTGGGTGGAGTGATAATGGTCAGTGCATGGTACTCTCGGGGTGGTGAACATGAGTGGGCTTGGGTTGGGCTTGATAGGGGAAGTACTTGGGTTGGAGTTGGGGTTGGGGCTAGAAAAGTGGTTGGTTGAGGAGGTCCGGATTGGGGTGCGTAGATCTTTCTAAGATCGGCCCTCATTTCAACCCAAGATTCAATAGGTGCTTCCCCTTTGGCTTCTCTCAAGCCTACAATGTACTCCCATTCTTTCCTAGCTTGGCGCCAGAGCAAACTCTTGGCATAGTTGACTTGCATAGGCCCTGATAGAGTGAACCTCCCAAAGTGTCGATCTATGGAGTCCTCCCACTCTATATATATACTAGGGTGGGTTCCGTCAAACACAAAGGCTTCTAATGGGCCTAAGAGTGGCGAATATGCCAAGTATGAGGTAGTCATGATGGTGGACAAGGGTGATGCATGCAATGGCCCTAGGACAAGACTTAGTAGAGACAAGTCTAGAACTTGCTCTGATATCAAATTGATGTGACATGACTCCTCGGACCTAGATTCGCAAGCAACCGAACCGAACGGCGGACCCACTCAAGCGGGTTCACCCGCGTCGCGCACACCCGGGTCCGTAGGTGGACCGGCGATAGTAGTGAGGGTCCGAGGATGGACCTCGCCTTTCCGGGGATTTGACTAGCTTGGGCTGAACCCCTAAGGGCCTGGGATGCCCAATTTCGTGGGTGGCCAGCACGCCAAGGGCGTGGGATGTAGTGGCTCTCTCACAACTCGCTCCGCGGTGGCACTCAATTAGATGGCAATTTGAGATAGGGCACTCGCCTCACCGCTGACGGGCAACTAGAAACGATACTAAGTCAAGCAATAGTAAAACCAGCAGAGGATGGGGGCTCAAAGCTCACCTGATCGGTGTGAAGACACCGATCCCGGTCGGAGACGAGGGCGAGCGGGGAAGCGTCGGCTACCCACACGCCGCGTCGATGACGCTTCGGCCAAAGACCTGCTAGTACAATACTACTCCTGGCACAGGAGGGTGATCGTGGGGTGGGGAAAATAGAGGTTACATTCAAACACTACCTTCACGCAGGGAGGGGCGCTAAGCCGGCCAGGCAGGGAAGGGAAAATAGCTAAGGAGGCAGCCGATTGATCCCACCGTCGGTTCTGCCCGCATGTCTGCCTGTCTGATAGATGCTCGCTGTTGATGCTTCCAAGGACGCTCCTGAACTCAGAAGCTAACGAAACCAGTGCCAAATCATCACTGATTGGCTCGGGATGACTCCTGAATTATCTCGGGAAGTCTTGTCACCGCTATCGGCCGGGGCAGGTGCTGGACCAGTGCTGTTTCGCTTTAGCTCAGACTAGTTCCCAGACGCTGCAGCAGGATGACAAAGTCCCCACGAAGTCTACCATGATCTAAATGAGACGGGACTAGGATGGACGTGAGCGTGGATGAGTCTTCTTCGATCAGCAACAAAGAACGGTGCCAGAGGAGGTCGGGGTCGAAAGTTACAGCCTGAAGAGTGGGAAGAGGTCAGGACTGCTTCTGGCTGATCTGGCCTGCGTCCCTGAGGTAGAAAAATTGGAACGGGATGCTCCGGCCTCTGAACGATGCCCCACTGGCTGCGTTGGACAGGCGACTGGTAGAGCTTCACCCCGGTCAAGTGGTGTGGCATGGGGAACTGGGGTGTGGTTGTAGCAGCTTCTGGAAGTCACTTCTGGTTGCAGGCCGGGCTAGTTCTGCGCAGTCGATGAAGAACGGCTCTCCCGGGCAGCTCCGAACTCGGATCGAAGCGGGATCACCTCACCTGCGAAGACGACTGGAAGAGCTTTCCGGAAATGTAGAATACACCACCAGATGAATAGGGGTGATGCGATGACAGGCTCTGCAACAGGCGCCAAGTCTGCTGCCTATGAACTGAAGACTGCAGGGTGAGTATGGTAGTTGTGGTGATGGGGAGGGGGCGACCAAATGGCAGGGGGATGGGGGGATGGAGCTTGTGGGAGATTGTTGGAGGGGTCTAGGGGTGGTGGAGGGGTGTAGGGGTGCTGGGGTCGCAGCTAGGGGTGGGGGAAGAGAGGGAGAGAGAGAGGGCGCAGGTTGGCAAGGGGGAGGGAGCTGGTTTGAAATCTCCTTAATGGAGAGGGATTAATGCAGGCCTAGGGGAGAGGAAAGGGTGTGTTGGGAAGGGGAAGGGTTGTGCTAAGGTGGAAGGGTGCTTGGGGAGATGGGATTCTCCCTTGGGAGAAGGAGATGACTCTTGGGGATTGTGGCGGAGTTAATGGGGTAGTAATGGGGTATGGGGATATGAAAGGACAAGGGTGATGTGGCTAGGTGAGGTGGCAAGTGGTAGTGATGTGGCAAGAGGAGAGAGGTTGAGGTGGAGCTGAGGTGGTAAGGGGAGAGGAGAGAGAGAGAGAAATGCACCCTAGAGAAAGAGGGGGGGTCGCCCCTTTTAGAGAGAGAGAAGAGAGAGAGAAAGAGAGAGAGGGGAATCCACCCCTAGAGAGAGAGAGAGAGAGAGAGAATCTCACACAATTTTGGTGGATTTCAAATTTTCTTTCAACAATTCATTAGTTCAAAATGGTGGGATTGGGGTCCTATTTATAGGAATCGCACAATTTAACATAAGACCCCGAGTTTTAAACTAATGACAACAAACCAAGGGAGAAGGGGGCGCCCATGGGCCTAGCCCACTTAATTGGGCCCAACTGACTCATTAACCACTCTAATGCCAATTAACCTAGGGACTTGACTCAAATAAAAGGAAAATTACATAATAAGAAAATGAAAAATACATCATATGACTCAGAATAAAGTGGCGAACAAGATGTAGCACTGCTGGCGATCATCAGGAGCCCCAAAAATATGGAGTAGTCGGAGATGTCCCCATCATTCCCCCGGGGTGAGGAGAACTCGACTCCGTCGAGTAAATGGTCCTCTACAGCAGCTCGAGGTAAACCTCAACCTCCAAACTCAACCCTGCGTCCGTAACCAGGGGACGGTCCTTCATCCTCTCACGGTGGCTTGGGCACACCCTCTTGCTGGCGATGGTACCCTGCTTCCCCAGTATTGCCTCCGTGTGCGCACGTCGGACTCTTGGGCTGATATGTGGAGGCTCTCCGAGGGTATCACTCACAAAGGTGGGGGTAGGCTCAAGGTGCTCACTGGGTTCCACCACAGTGCCCATATAGGGTGCCAGATCCGCCGTGCCAAAAGTTGGGTGTATCCCAAAACCCATTAGCAAGTCCAACCCGTAAATCGGGTTGCCAAAGTCATTCGGAACTTGCCAAGGTCCAAGTCCTCGTGCCCTCAAGTTGGGGGTGACTCTAGGGTAGAGCCACTCCAATGCCACCATCAATAGGTTGCCTACTTGGAATTCCAAGTGGCACTTGCGAGCCTTTTCCCGCTCTTTGTGAATCTCACCGCTCGTTGCGATTTGCTTGCGTGTATGCTCATGCCATGCATTATGATGCGGTGAGTGGTTGTGAAAGTGGGTAGTGTGAAAGGTGGACCGGGGCAACTATAAATTGACCTATCATGCTTTGATGCCATGTGGACCTTGATGAACTTAGGTGGACCGGGACAGCCACAAGTGGCCCTATCATGCATGGACTTCATAATAATGGTTGGAGGGCCGGGGCATCCGTAGGGGAATCTATTGCACATGGGCATAGCAAATGTCGGGGGTCCCGGACATCCGTGAATGTTTGTAACATGCTTAAGACTAATGATGAATGTGGGAGGACCTTTGGACCAATCATGCATCCGACTTGACATGTGGGTGTCATGTATGAAAGGACCGGACTTTCTATTCATGCCAAGTGGTGTGATGTGCCAAGACATAGGAATTTCTTTCCCATAGGTGACTTCCTTGTGTGGGGTGGTGGGGTGGCCTTCGAGCTTCCACTCAAAAGGGTCGTAGGGGTCAAAGAAGGTATGTGTCATGGAGTGGGGCACTTCATTGTTTCCTAGGTGTATTTCTCCATCCTAAGTGAGGAAAGAAGGAGAAATCTCACACTTTGATTTTTTCCGTTTCACATCACCTTCCCACTAGTGGTCGGCTTCCCCAATTTCTTGGGGGTAGCCTTCACCGACATGCTGAAGGTCGAAGCTCCGGAGATGACCGGGGAGGACGTCAGCAAGAAGCCTAGAGTTGCCGATACCCCAACCTCCAATTAGCAAGCTTCATGTTACACCATGTAGCTCACGGGGCTCTCCCCGCCTATCACAACAAGCCCGGAGGTCGCCACCAGGGGAACTCTCGAAGAAGAGCCACTGCTCCCATCACCGGGCGACTGTCAATGTCTGGCAAATCTATTCTGATCGACAGTGTCTGCGTTTTCCTAGATAGACGCGATGCCCAAGTGATCTCGGATCGGGTGGTCCCTGTTGTGCCAACCCATAACTCCTTCCAGGCCTTGTCCGGAAGAAGGGCCGAGAAAGAAGTCGGTCGCCAAGGCCGAAGAGAGTTGGCCCCAAGGCCGAAAGTATTCAAGTAGGTGTGGGTTCCTAAGAAGATCTAGCTAGCCCGTCAAAATGTGCATGTTTGCCACTACCCCAAGTTTGTCAGGACGGAGAGGAGGAATGAAAGGGGCTTGGCCCCAAGAAGAGAAGAGATGGTCGTGGACCCTCCATGCTGAGCTACCCCCAGGGCCTATGCCCGAAAACCCAATATCCCTTCAATCGGGAGAAGATTTGATCAACTTGCTGGGAGAGCCCGCCTAGCTTACATCCCCCCAGTAGGAGGTCGACCATTGTCCCCGGTCCTCCACCAAGGGCGGGGTCAAGAAGAGATGACCAATGTGGTCAAAAGTTACTTCAGGGGTCTAGGCAACCCCTCATTGGGCCAGCAGCGACTGCTCCAAGTGGTCGCGGCCAAAGAAGAGAACTGCTTGCCAATGGCAGTCGAAGAAGAAGAAAAAAAAAGAATGACGCCGTCCGTTGACAACAATGGATATGAAGACGGCCAGGATTATGAGGCCGATGAAGCCCCTCCCCAGTAGGAGGACAGAAGAAGAATTTCTGTATTTGAAAGACTGGCCTTCTCCGGCCATAGAAGGAGGAGGGTCTACAAACAAAGAAGAGAAATGTGAGTCTTCACTTGCAATATGGCCGGGATGGCCAGTAGATACAGGTGTCTGCTTGAGGAGCCACAAGAATTGGTCCGATTAGCCGAGAGGCCAGGGTTGAACAGCAAGAGAACTGAAGCCGCAAGGGAAATGCTGAGGGCGGCAAGAGGAAAGCAAATGTTGTCTGAAGAAGTCACTACCCTCACTACAAATGTGATAACAACTGAAAAGGAAGAGGTTTTGCTGAACACCTCGCCTGAAGGCGCTTCAGCGGAAGTAGTGGAAGCCACCACTAGCACAGCAACTATGGACCCATCAGGGATGATGCTACTACAACAATACCGGCAGGAGATAGAACTTCTGAAGAAACAACTGCATGAGAGGATAGAGCAAACCTCGGCCTCCAAACAACCCAAGATGCAGGGTGAATCGTCGCAGGGGGTTGTCAACCCGTGCGACTTTCCACCACTACATACTCTGCCCTAGCCGGTAGAGCAAAGCAGGGCGGCCACCCAGTAGCACCCACTTCAGCCGCTGATGCCACTGGTACTGCCTCAGGTGCACCAGGCACCACCATTGCTACGTCCTCCGTCGAGGCGACCACCCTGGTCACCCCGTACCTGCAGCCAACGCACTTCTACCCTGAGCAAGTCGATCCAACCGCTGTTGGAGAGGGAGATTTCTGTAGCCCATCAAAGAGCAGCCGAACCAGGTCTAGCAAGACCAAACGAGGCCCATCTCATCTAAGTGACCGCCCCGTAGGGCCCACTTAGCATAAAAGCCCAATAAGATCACTCGGGATCAAGCACTTCCTCGGCGGCCATTAGGCTTGGAAGGCCCGAGCGTCGGTCTGGTCGGAGGAAGACCCAAGCCCGACCTATCCCCCTCGCCAGGATAAAGGCTAGTGCCCCGCGCCCACTCTGACCGAGCCTCATCCGAGCTATGTCGATAGCCCGGATAGGGTTGGCACTCTTCATGCTTGGGTTGACCGACAATTGCTTATCCACGCTGCCGTTGAGAGCCCTTTATGAGCAAGAGTTCACAAAGATAAGGGACCCACGAATCCTCAAAGTTATAAAGAGCTCGCGATGAGGACGTAAAGAGCCCACGTCGAGGACGTAACCCCTGCCTGAAACTCCTCAGCTTACGGGACTCATGAGGCTAGCGCACTATTTAAACCGGGGACTCCCTCCAACGAACGGTAAGGTCTACATACGCATAAAACTCCCTGAGCAGGAACCACTTCACCACCTTGGTGGAGAGGGATCTCGTGCATCTCCTTCCTCCTCCTTTCATAGCTTCCACCACTGCTCTACTGACTTAGGCATCGGAGGGTTTACCCCAGGGAACCACCCCTGGGCCCCCTGATCTGTTTCCCTTCCTTGCAGTACACTAATCGGTGATAATCCCCCCAGCTCAGGACAAGCGCGAGATTGCCCCTCTTCATCTAGCACCGTCTGTGGGAAATGATCAAAGAGCCAGCATGCTGTGAAGAAGTACAGGGAGGAGATCTGCCGGTGATAGGGGGAAGGCCTTGGTGGTGGGGGGAGAAGGCCCTTCTCAGGCCGCGCAAGAACCCCCCTCCAACTCCAGCACCCCAGCCGACGAACCACCTCCGCCCGCGGCGGTAGGGCAACCATCCAACAAGGGTGCTGACGCTTTCCAAGCGCTCAATGTAAAACTGGATGTCCTCGTGGAACTCATGAGGAACCAGGCGGCCAGGGAAGGAAGGTCACGCATCCCTCCGGAAAGCCCTCCCCGCGGAGACGCGTCTCAACACATGACTGGAGGTCGCTTCACCCTCTGAGGATGACAGCTTATTCGCAACAAGTCAGGAGGACCTTCACAAGCCCCTCCTCCGGAGTAAGAGGCCTCCTCCATGCCAAAGCGGGGAAAACTTGGGGCACGCCATCCGCACCCGGAGATCAAAGTCCCCAGGGAACGCCAGGACAGCCTACCATCGCGTCCCCCTAGCCCCCCGGCACAATAGCAGCCAGAGATATCCCTCTGTCTGTGAGAGTTTGAGAGGCGCTTCGTAGAGCAGGAGCGCGCCTTATGCGCCTTGCATAAGACCTCCCCAGCAGAGGATGAGGATAAATCCCCGTTCTCTGACTATATCTTGAAGGCAGAGGTATCTCCCAGAATCCCCATTCTAACCTTCAAGTCTTACGACGGCCAGGGCGACTCGACCGACCACTTCGACAGCTTTGACGCCCTGATGACCCTTCACGGGGCGCTCGACGCCATCAAATGTCGAGCCTTCGTGACCACCTTGGTCCAAGGCGCCCAAGCATGGTTCCGAGCCCTCGCCCCCGGATCCATCCGAGACTTCAAGCAGTTCGGGCGAGTATTCAAGGAGAGTTTCGCCGGCAGCGGCCCCCCAAGGTCGGTAGCGGGGCTATTGGCTCTCAAACAGGCGCAAGGGGAGAAACTCTAGGCCTACATCAACCGATTTAAGTCGGAAGCCCTGAGAATCCCCCGCCTGGATGTAGCCTCGGCCATAACCGCACTGACCGGAGGCACCTAGGATGAATACCTCCGTCGCGAACTTGTCCTCCACCCTCCCTCGACCCTTGCCGAGCTAGTGACTCTAGCCTTATGCCATGCTGAGTGCAAAGAAGTTCTCCAAGCATGCCGAGGCGCAACCGGCTTGGGTCGGGAGGCAGACAAGAAGCGAGCACCCGAGTCAGGCTTGGGCCAAGGAAAAAGGCGGAACCGAGACGGAGAGCCCAAGGACCTGTCCCATAAGTACGAGCGGTACACTCCCTTGACCGCTCCGGTATACGAGATATATGAAGACATCAAAGGCTCGGGCCTCCTCCGCCAACCCGAGCCAATGAGGTAGAAGAGACGCAATCGCAACAAACATTTCCTGTTCCACAGCGACCACGGGCATCACACAGGCGATTGCCACGAGCTCCAGGATGAGATCGAGCGCCTCGTCCGCCAGGGGCACCTATCCCGGTTCGTGGTCGGGAATAAGGAAGACCGAGGTGCCCCATATGAAATCGACAATGCCCCTCGCAGGGTCTACATCAACGTCATCGCTGGAGGAGCTGCATCAGGAGGAGATAGTGGCCGAGGAAGGAAGCGTCATACTGAGCCGGTGAGTCGAGCCACCGAGCCTACCAAGGCCCCGCCAAGTGAGCCCCAGGTCATAGTCTTCTCCGACCAAGACTTGGAAGGGCTTACCACCCTGCATGACGACGCCCTGGTTATATCGGCCACGATAAACCATTGTAATGTAGACATGATTCTAGTTGACAATGGAAGCACCCCTGATGTATTGTCTTATGAGTGTTTTTGTAAGATAGGGGAGAATCCGTCTAAGCTCCGCCCGATCCAAACCCCCCTTTGCTGGTTCAATGGCTAGGCCACTTATCCCGAGGGAGCACTAAGCCGACCATTTACTCTCGGCACCCCACCCAAAACCGTTACGGTTATGGTGGACTTCATAGTGATCAAGGGTATGATAGCATACAACGCAATCTTCGGCCGAGGGATCCTTAGCCGAACGAAAGCGGTGCCCTCTACCTATAACTAAAAGATGAAGTTCCTTATTAAAAATAGGGTGGGGGAAGTCCGGGGCAACCAGGCGATGGCCAGAAGGTGCTATAATATCTTGGCCGAAGCCACAAGGCCGGACGGGAAGAACAAGGGCCCCCGGGAAGTCGAGGAAAAACCCGCAACCTCCGAGCATGGAGGCGAGTTACTAACGATTTTCCTAAACGATGACATGACCCTGGGAGTAAAGATTGGAGCCGACCTACCATCTGAGGTTCAGCAGCAATACAAAGACTTTCATTCCATGTACATCCGAGTCTTTGCATGGTTTGATGATTAGCTCCCCAGAATACTGGAGGAGACGGTGATGCATAAGCTCAACCTCGACCCGACCGTGAAGCCCATACAACAATGCAGAAGGAAGCACGCGCCAGAAAAACAGGTGATCATCAAGGAGCCTGTCATCAAGGGGCAAAAGACTGGTCTTTTTAGATCGGTCCTGTACCCGACGTGGCTGGCTAACGTCGTCCTGGTGCCAAAAGCTTCAGGAAAGTGACGAATGTGGGTGGACTTCACCGACTTGAACAAAGCCACACCAAAGGACTGTTATCCGTTGCCGAGCATCGACCAACTGGTTGACTCAACCTCGGGCAATGAGATACTCAGCTTCCTAGATGCCTATTTAGGTTACCACCAGATCAGAATGGATCCAGAAGACATCGAGAAGACCGCCTTCATCACCGACTTCGGCGTATACTGCTACACCCGGATGCCTTTCAGGTTAAAGAATGTTGGAGCCATGTACCAGAGGCTGGTCAATCATATGTTCGAGGGGCAGCTCGGCCGAAACGTCGAGGCCTATATTGACGACATGCTCGTCAAGACCCCCAAGGCCAAGGACCACTTCGCCGACCTAGCAGAGACCTTTGACACCCTCCTGAGGTACAATATGAAGCTCAACCCCACCAAGTGTGCCTTCGGAGTAAGGTCCGGGAAATTCCCGGGCTTCTTAGTCACCCAGCGTGGGATCGACGCCAACCCCGACAAGGTCCAGGCCATCCTAGACATGCGCCCACCCACCTGCACCAAGGACGTTCAACGCCTTATCGGGAGCATTGCCGCGCTCAGCAGATTCCTATCCTGTGCGGCCAAACGATGCCTACCCTTCTTCAAACTGTTGAGGGGGCCCAAAATGGCATCTGCTACGTTCGCATGGGATGATGAATGCCAAAGAGTGTTCGCCGAGCTTAATGAGTTCTTGGCTTCGCCCCCGATGCTGTCCAAGCCTGTCCCTGGTGAAGCCTTGCATCTCTACCTCTCGGCAACTCCATCCATAGTTAGCTCAGTCCTGGTCAGAAATGACTCGGGAGTCGAGAGACCGGTCTACTACACCAGCAAGGTGCTCAACGAGGCTGAAAGAAGGTATCCCACAACCGAGAAACTCGTGCTAGCGTTGGTTACCTCGGCCAAGCGCCTTCGACCCTATTTCCAAGGGCACTCCATCATCGTGCTAATCGACGAACCACTGAAGAGGATTCTCGCCCACCCTGAAGCCTCGGGATGCCTCGTCAAGTGGGCCATCATGCTCGGGGCCTACGATATATCGTATCGGCCCCGCTCGGCTATCAAAGGATAGGTGCTTGCCAACTTCATCGCCGAGAGCACCATCCCGGCCGAAGAAAAATCTCCGTCCGCACCCGGGCCAACCTGGGAATTGTTCATTGACGGATCCTCCAACTCGGCCGTGAGCGGCGCTGGGATCCTCCTGAAGTCCCCCGAAGGAGCAGAGGTGCAATACGCCTTGAAGTTCAACTTCCAGGCATCCAACAATGCCTCCGAGTATGAAGCCCTTATCTCGGGATCCCGCATGGCCCGACGGTTGGGGGCTGAGCGAGTCAGAATTCACACTGACCCCCAACTGGTCGCTAGCCAGGTCAACGGTGATTACGAAGCTCGGGAAGCACTGATGGTCAAATACCTCCAGTTGGTCAGAACAGTGGCACAACAGTTCAAGAGTTTTGTGGTAGTCCGAATAGCTCGGGAGGAAAACTCCCGAGCGGACACCCTCTCTCGGCTGGCCTCCTCTCTTGGCCCCGAAGGTACTCGATTGGTCCTTCTCGAAGAGCTAGAGCGACCGCGCATTGATTCGGAGCTCATGGCTATTGACTCGGCCTCCCTAAGTGACTGGCGTACCCCCTATCTGTCATGGCTCCAAGACTCTCAGGAGCCTCCCGACCCTCGGGAAGCCCGGAGATTGAAGTACCAAGCTCGGATATTCGTCATTCTGGACGACACTTTATACCGCAGATCCTTCTCCGGCCCCCTCCTGAAATGCATCAGTACCGACGAAGTCTACCGAGCGATCCAAGAGGTTCACGAAGGCTTGTGCGGAGCGCATCTAGGAGGAAGGTCGCTCGCTAGGATCTTGCTTCGGCAGGGTTACTGGTGGCCCACTCTGCAGCGCGACTGCTCGACCTACGTACAACAGTGTGATCGATGCCAGCGATTTGATCACTTGGTCCATCAGCCGACAACGGAGCTCGTCACCCTAGCCGAGCCTTATCCTTTCGCTCGGTGGGGAATCGACATCCTTGGGCCGTTCCCTACGGCTCAGGCCCAGAAGAAGTTCATCATCGTCGCCATCGACTACTTCACCAAGTGGATCGAGGCTGAAGCCACAGCTAGGATCACCGAGAAAGTCATCTGGAGTTTCATCTGGAAATCGATCAACTGTCGCTACGGCATCCCCTGGGTGATAGTGAGCGATAATGGCTGGCAATTTGATTCTCGTTATTTCCGAGACAGATGTGCCGACCTAAGCATTCGCAATCACTTCACTTCGGTCGCCCACCCTCAGGCTAACGGGCTGGTCGAAAATGCCAATAAGACTATCTTAAAAGGCATCAAGACTAGGCTCGACAAAGCCAAAGGCAGCTGGCTCGAGGAATTGTCAAGCGCACTTTGGTCGCACAGAACAACTCCCAGAACGGTAACCAGTGAAAGTCCCTTTCAGCTGGTGTACGGCATCGAGGCCGTGATCCCGTTGGAGATTGCCAATCCCTCCCTTCAAGTCATCTGTTTCTCGCCCGAGACAAACGACCAGAAACTGCTCAAAACCTCGACCTAGCGGATGAACTCCGAGAGATTGCCAGCGTCTGAGCAACGAAATATCAACGCCGCCTCACTCGATACTACAATGCCAAAGTCTGAGATAGACACTTTCAACCGGGAGACTTCATTCTCAGGAAAGCCGAAGCCTCTCGACCACTTGAGGCGGCGGGCAAGTTATCGCCTAATTGGGAAGGCCCCTACCGAGTGGTCGAGACGCTCGGGAAAGGAGCATACCGGCTATCTACTATGGAAGGAGAACCCATCCCTCGGATGTGGAACGCGACTACACTACGCAAGTTCTATTTCTGAACACCGAGCGATAAGCAATATGAAATAAAAAAAAATTTTCCTTCCTCTTTTATTCAAACAACTTGCTTGTACATCAGGAAGAACGAAGCCAAGACAGTACATGTCAAAAAAGCAAAAATCCATCTGGCGCCACCGTACAAGCCCATCGCTCAGTTCACTCGGTTAGCCTTCCTGCGTCCAACCACTGACTCTGCCTCATGCAGAAACTGGCTCAGATTAAGGGTAGTCGACCCCGTTGGCTCGAGTAACGCGGAACGAAGGTCACAGAGGGATTAGGAAGAATAAGGCGACGTGCTTCCACACGTCAAACCCCCTTCAAACCTGCCCGTCGGCCGTCGAACCCCCTCCAAACCCGAAGCAACAAGGACTCTCTGGCCTCCATCATCGACAGCTTCATCTTCCAGAACGTCTTCCATGCTTCAAATTTGACGGCACAACGCTTTGTGAAGAAGGAGAGAGGAAAGACTGTCAGAGAAAACCCTAAGCGATGGAGAGGGAGAGACGCCCTTCAGACCTTTTATAGGCGAAGGGAGGTTACTTGCCTTAAATGATTCTCCCCTCGAAAACACGCTAAAGGGACTTCTCCCTACGAACGGTCACCTCAGACTCCTCGATTCCATCCCAGCGGGACACACGAAATGGCCGGGCAGTTAAAGCATGAGAAAACGAAAGACACCCTGTCAGACGCCCGCCCAACCATCATGCGAGATCCACATAGAAAGTATCAGCACTTTCCAACTACTACGGATACGCTGGTCAAACTACGATAATGGCGGTACAAAAGAGTTAAGTCTTCATCATAATGCTACTGCCTTACATTTTTTTTCCGTTACAAAACAAGAGAAGTTTTTTCTTCAAAAAAGGAAAAACATACAAGGAGAAAAAGCAAAATAGATACATTAGGCCTCTGGCCCATCCCGAGGCTCGAAAGTGGAAGGCTCGGACGGTCTGCACCCGGCACCCTCGGCGACGATCGACCCTGGCACTGACCCCACCGGTGTGGGAACTACCTCGGTTGCGCGCCCTCCCGAGGCATCCGGAGTTGGCAACCCCTCGGACGAAAAGTCCCCCTGGTCTCCTTCCTCCAACGCTAAACCAGAGGAACTGGAGGACTACAAATCCGAGTCATAGCATTGCCCGGACGAAAAATTGATTGTCTCGGACGCATGTTCCTCTGCATAAGAGATGGCCCGGTCATAGCCTTGCTTGAATCCCTTGCGGATGCCCCGGCGAAGTACTGACTCATAGTAGGGGAGGGCAGCCTCCTTAAGGTCGACCCGGTAGGCCTCCGAGCATTTTTATTGCTCGAGTACCTCCGGCCCGACCGATTACACCCTACCTGTGAGTTTGGCCTTCTCCCGCTCCACCTCGGCCAACCTCCACTCTGCCTCGGCTGACCGCTTCTCCGCCTCGGCCCGATCAGCCTCAGCCTCCCGCCGAAGGCGCATGGCTTCCTCCGCCCGACACAATAGCTCGACGTGCTCGGCCTCCCACTGGCCATCTAGCTCGGTACGGGCCACGTGCTCCTCCTCTAGAAGTCGGCTCTTCCTTTCGAGCGACTCGCGGGCCCGAGCCAGTTGTTTAGACAGCGACCGAGCATCCGCCTGGCTCACCCTCGCCAGCTCATTGACTGCGGAGAGCTCCCGTCGAAGCCCGTCACACTCCTCGGTGAGCTGAGCCACCTTCCTGTCAGACATACCAAGGGTCAAGGCAAGGGTCACCCGCTCTGACTCTGACCGAGCGTAAGCTTTAGCCAGAGTGGCCCCCATCTAGGCCAAGACCAAGCTGCCCTCCATAACCAGCTTGAGGGCCGCGGGCGGGGAGCGTTGCCTGTCTCCTCCCCTCACCACCTTCGCAGCTATGCTACAACACGCCTGATACAGAGGGCCCTGGATGCCCAACCTCTCTAGAGCCGCCGAAATAGGCCCCCCCCTCCGAGTGGTATCCCCTCGAGAGCACTGCCGGCCGGCCCAGATCTAGCCGTTGCCTAATCCTCCCCTCTTGCCTTAGTCGGTCGGGGCTGTGTTGCCGCTCCTCGCGACCCCCCGGCCTCGACCGGCTCGGCCCCTACGTCGCCACCCGGAGCGTCGCCCGCCTCGATCGACGCCCCAGTCCCCTTGTTTCCTACTGAGGGGAGAGCCGATCCAGCGCCACCGCCACCAACAGAAGCGGCCCCGGCCCCCTCAGCTCCTGCTGAGGGGAGAGCCGATCCAACGTCGCCGCCCCCAGAAGTGGCCCTGGCCTCCTCGGCCCCCTCTCGCTCCGCGGATGGGGGAGCCGGCCCAACAGGGTCGGCCCTGTCTTGCCTGGAAGAGGGGAGAGCCATCGAGCCAGAGTCATCTTCGACAGCGGGGACTGACCCGGCCTTCTTGGCCCGCTTCTTGGCCTTCACGGCGTCTCGTATCATGCTTTCCACGGGATCTTTACGCTTGGACCCCCGCGGCCTGGAAGACCCCTCTTGGGCCATCCCCTTGCCCTTATCTCGGGCTCGGGAGCGCCCCTCGGGAGCTGGCGACTCGTCGGCAGCAGAGTCCTCGCTGAGATCGATCACCTCCCGTTCGGTCGCAGGCTCCTCCTCCACAGCCGGCCGCCTGGCATCTGCGCAGAAGAAGATATGGTCAGGAAAATAAAATGGTCTCATCATCCGACGAAGAAGCTGATTCGTAGCGTCTGAACTTGTCGGCCGTAGCCGCGTGAGAAGACACCGCTCGATGTTCTCCGGAGTAACCAGCTCCTCCGTGGACTGGCGATGCTTCAGCACAATGGCCGCATAATCCTCCACATCCGAAGAGAACTCGTCCTGCCTCGGAGGGATGTTTGGATGGAAATTGGGGATTATGGGACACCTCCAAGTTTCCTCCACCGAAAAAATCTCCACTCAGAAGAACTGAGTCTTCCATCCCTTGTGGGAAGAGTCCCTCGCGGCTAAGGAGACACAGCTCCTGTTCCGTTTCACCTGGATGAAATAGAAGCTCTTCCCGGTCGAGGAATGCGCCTTCAACTCAAAAAAATAATGGAAGAGGTCCAAGGAAGGAGGAACCCCGCATTGGCGGCAGAGGATGCAAAAGGCGGAGAGAAGAAGATAAGAGTTGGCTACCAACTGTATGGGAGCCAACTTAAAGAAATCAAGAAGCTTAAGAACAAAGGGCTCGAAGGGAAGGCGGAACCCACTCTTCCACGACAAAAGGAAGGAGCAGATATGGCCAGTACGAGAATCCAAGCTCGTCTCGTGCGGGGCAGCCGCGGTAAAGTAAAACTGAGAGGGCAGGCGAAACTGGTGCTCCAACCGTTTCACCTCTGCCTCCCCCAACTCGCTGTAGTTTGGAGCCGGTGGTATCAGCGTCGCCCTCGCCTCAGGCTCACCCTCCCACTCTTCGACCTCCGGACGCTAGTCCGCCATGGGATCTGAAGAGGAACTTGAAGAGAAATGCTCCCGAGACTCCGAAGATTCTGGAGGAAGAGGAAGCTGTCGAACCGCCTCCGCGGTTATCTCCGCCAACTCTGCGAACGGTGCTGCAAGCCTCTGCTCTTCCATCGTGTCCTCACGACCCATCAAAGAGCCCCAAAAGCAAGTACGAAGGAGAGTAAAAACCCTAAAACGGAGGGAGTCTGGAACGACAACAAGCGCACAATGCCTATATTCCCATGCGGAAGGCGGCGCGTCGTTCCGACCTCCGAGAAAAGGGGGCCCCTTCATTTCAAATCCGTCAGGATTATCATTATTACGGGCCCAGGTGACCATGGCACGTGGCTTCTTAACACCGCCAGATCTCCACCCACCCGAGCCACGCTGGTCCAAAACCCTAACGGCTACTCTTCCGAGCCTACCAAGGCTCGGGAGTAGGAGGGGGACAAGTGGAGAGGGGGATTTCTGTAGCCCATCTAAGAGCGGCCGAACTAGGTCCAGCAAGACCAAACGAGGCCCAGCTTATCTAAGTGACCGTCCCGCAGGGCCCACTTAGCATAAAAGCACAATAAGAGCACTCAGGATCAAGCACTTCCTTGGCGGCCATTAGGCTCGGAAGGCCCGAACGTAGGTCTGGTCGGAGGAAGACCCAAGCCCGACCTATCCCCCTCGCCGGGATAAAGGCTAGCGCCCCGCGCCCACTCCGACCGAGCCTCATCTGAGCTATACCGATCGCCCTTATAGGGTTGGCACTCTTCATGCTTGGGTCGACCAACGATTGCTTATCCACGCTACCGTTGAGAGCCCTTTATGAGCATGAGTTCACAAAGATAAGGGACCCACGAATCCTCAAGGTTATAAAGAGCCCACGATGAGGATGTAAAGAGCCCACGTCGAGGACGTAAACCCCGCCTGAAACTCCTCAGCTTACGGGACTCACGAGGCTAGCGCACTATTTAAACCGGGGACTCCCTCCAGCGAACGGTAAGGCCTACACACACCTAAAACTCCCTGAGCAGGAACCACTTCACCACCTTGGTGGAGAGGGATCTCGTGCATCTCCTTCATCCTCCTTTCATAGCTTCCACCACTGCTCTATTGACTTAGGCATCGGAGGGTTTACCCTAGGGAACCACCCCTGGGCCCCCTGATCTGTTTCCCTTCCTTGCAGTTCACTGATCGGTGATCATCCCCCCAGCTCAGGACAAGCGCGAGATCGCCCCTCTTCAGTTGTGAACAGATTGATGGAGGAGAGGATGATTGAATTAAATCTCTCTTAGCGAAATGAAGGTGACTATGTCACGTTTGATGCTTATAGGGTACCATACCCGTCTCATCATGCAGCTAAGCGGCTCCCCCTGGGGATTAGCAAGCAACCTAAATTTGACAAGTTCAACGGGAAGGGGTCCCCGAAAGAGCATATTGCATACTACATGACCGTCATGGGAGACCTAGCCACAGACGAGTCATATCTGCTGAAATTTTTGGGGTCCTCAGTAACCGGGGTCGCATTTGAATGCTATTCCAACCTTTTGGCCGGGTCCATCAGTGACTGGATGGACATGCAGAAGAAATTCAGAGAAAGATTTCATGTCACCGAGAGGGAGGTCACAGTGGCTGAACTTTACTCAACAAGGTAAAGGGCGGATGAAACGACCGTTGAATATAGTAAGAGGTGGAGGAACCTTGAAATGAGATGCAAGCGGCCCCCACACCAGGAGGATGCTGTATAGATTTGCAAGCAGAATCTCAGGAGGGAGGTGCTGAAAAAGATGATTGGTATGGAAATCTGGTCGTTTCACCGACTGAATAATGTGGTGTCCGAAGTCAAAGCTTTTCCAGCAAGGCTCGTCCCTACATCAACCACTGCCACCACGCAGAAGGCAAAGGTAGCAGATCGACACTCAGCACCTAAGGAAGCAAACACCCTTGACATCAAGGCATTTGAACAATAGAGAGATAAAGACAAGAAGGCAGCTGAGCCCTAGCCCGACAAAATAGAAGAAAATAAGGAGGGTCCCTCACTTAGGGATAAAATGAAGAAAGCCTACTCTTTCCCAAAGGAGAAGACTAAAGTTCTCTTTGACTGGGCCACCCAGTACGACAAGGTCACCCTGCCTGAGCCTAGAACACCGGAGGACCTGAAAAGAAGAGACAGTCCAAGATTCTGCCCTTGGGGCATCCAATTGAAGAATGTTATATATTCAAAGATGTCATTGAAGGAATGATAAGAAAAGAAGAAATAGAATTGGGTGAGTACAAAGTTGACCCTCCGTAACCCCATGCAGTGCCTCCAAGGAGGGCTGCAGCCAACATGATCTCCTTATATCAGGCATTGCCCAAGGACGTGGCGGAGGCCAGCACTCAGCACACTTATGAAGCATGCTTCCTGATGCCGATAAAAGAACAACAGGGATGTCAGTAGGTCCCCGCAAAGACCAAGAAGAAAGTTGTACCTCACCTGAAGGTGGGGGCACATATCCGTGGCATTACACCGCGGCCTACCACTCCGGTGCCAGCATTAATCTGGACTAGCCCGCCTGTGGTAATCAGAATACCCACCCACAACCGGAGTAGACAAACTCCATTGCCGGTGATCAAAGAAATCAGCCCCGAGGCTCGGCGGCTCCAATACTACATAAATGAGCTAGATGAATATGAACAGCCTGAATTGAAGCCTTTGCTGATAAGGGACCATGTCCCATGGCGAGAGCTGGAATAGCTCTCACTAGAGTAAAAAGAAGAGACCAACAAAGCAACAGAAAGGGATGATAATCTATTCTGGGGGCAGGCGCCAGCCAGAGAGAAGAAAAAACAAAAGAAGAAAAGAAAAGCCCGTAAGGCCAAGAAGGAGATGGTGCTCTCCTACAACACCATGTCCGCCCTCTTTAATCTACCCAGTGAGGAAGACGAGGAAGAAATATGCTTTACACCCGCAGCTGAGGCGGGTCAGCCTGAAGCCGTAACCGCTGCTCATGCAACCCAGTCAGGCTGAAAGTGGGGGCGCCAGTCGCCCGCCAACCACAACATTATCTTCAGAGGGGAGCTACCTTACAAAATACCTCCTCCGGAGGTCAAGGGAGCCCAAATCCCTCCCCCACCAGAGCTATACAGTCAGAGTGGGAGCAGCAGCGGTGCCCCCTCCTTCCTCGAATTTTTGAAGATGTCCAAGGGTAAGCAGTGATGCGGGACGGACACAGGAACCGATTCTAAGTGATGCGGACCTCGGACTCTAAATGCTAACATGACCAGCAACATACAACAATGGAGACGCTTAGGGCCGACACTAAGAGTTTCTATGGGCTATACGTTGCTAACATAAACGCAAGCTCACTCGTCGTCCCAAGCGAGAGGAAACGCGGATCCGCGCGGTTGAGAAACCGGCAGAGTCAAGGGTGGTCGACTCACTTCCGTGCTCGGATCGAGCCACGGGATGGGTCACTCTCTCGCTCACAGTAGTGACATGGACTCACGGGCTAGGTTCCTATCGCACTCTATAGCGGCACATGACCATATACTAACTAAGCAAGTAAATGCCAATAAGTCGAGATCGTTACCTCCACGCTCCCGGCGTGGGGAAGACAACCCCGACCAATCATGTACTCCCGGTTAAACAAATACACTGCGGTACAAAGATTTGACCCACTCCACGTAGGGAGATAATAGGTCACATGTGGGGCCTGAGAGTAACGGGAATTGGGTTGACGGGCAGCATCTTGATGTCGTCCGTCGGCGCCGAAACCCGCATTTTAGTGCTGTCCGTCATCTACGGGTTCGTGGGGCCAACGGGCTGCCCCATCCTCTGGACCTGACGGAGTGGGTCCCACTGTGATGGTGACCTCTGATGGTGCGCTTCCCTGGACGGTGGCCGAGCTGGAACACCGGTCGGAGGCCGATCGGCTCCGATCACCAAGTCTTGGACTTGCTGCCCACGGATCTGTTGCTTATGTTTTGCCGCGCGCGATCCGGTGAGATCTGCTGCTGCGATCACTCTCGATGTCGGATCGACGCGCAAGAGGTATCGTTGGAAAGCTCTTTCGAAGTACTTCGACACTCTGAGACTCCAGACACCTCGTTGGGATTGTGCTTTTGATGGGGGATTTTAGAACCGGACTGATCTCAATTTCAGATCTGGCTGGGCAGAATTGAAGTTTCCTGAGAGTTGGCATTGACCGTGGGGTATACCTCTGATTCAGACCTCGAGCTCTTCATGAACGTTGTAGAGGGGAGAGAGAGGAAAATGGTAATAATTTTTATGACCGATTTGGTGGAGGTTTGGATGGGGAAAGGTATTTTATACTGGTGGGTGGTCGGATCTGGACAGAGGCAGACAGAACTGAGTGGAAATCTGAAAGTGATTTTTAGAAAATAGGTGAAGGCCTTTAGCAATTTCACAAAAATTCGTGGATGGAGGGGGGGTTAGACAGAACCTCCAATAAAATTGGGGGCACAAGTAAAAATCAAGAAGAGGTCTGAAGAGAGGAAACTTAGAGCTACTGTGAATCTGGACTGAAAACTGGCAGATCTTGATGGAAAGGAAGAACGAAAATGGAAAATTGCAAAATGGAAGCTAGAAGCCCAACCAAATTTTCTGGGATGTGGTGAAGACCCCTGGAACTCACCTTGAAAGTTTGGGCTCCAGATGAACTTGTGGCTGTGGGTTAAAAATCCGAGAATGGCATGCTGTCACCCGATTGGCAGAATACCGACGGAGGCGGTGCAACGGCGGCTCGATGGCGGCGGCGGCGGCAACGACGAACTCCACACCATATAGATGAGGCTTCCCACCTCAGAACATAGCCTTCCCAGCTGCAAGAAGAAGAGAGGAGAGAGAGAGAGGGGCGGCCCTTGCTTGGCTCCAACAAAAATCAGATTTTCTTATGCATTAATTCCACTCAAAATAGAAATACAAGATATTTATGTGAAATGACAAAAGACACTAATTAACACTAGATCTAGGGTTGGGGAGGGTAAAAGAGGGAGTCCACATTTTTATTCTCCCATGTGATTTGGAATCAAATAAAATAAAAATTCAAACATAATATAATATACTAATAGGGGGGCCCGCGGGACCCGGGTGGTCCCAAATTACAAATAAACCCTCAGTACAATCTGTATTACAATTCGAATAAAAACCAATAAACACACATGACACACAAATAAAGTCTCAATAAATACTATAAATATCGAGACTCAAGGGGGAGTCTCCAGGCTGTCTCCGAGCCAGATAGAAGCCGAGGTAGCTCGGGTGGTGCTCCGTGTACGGTATCGACGGCTCACCGGTTCGTGCTTCTCGGTCGCTCTGGTGTCCGTACCAAGCAGCCATGTTAGGATGCAAGCCTTGCAGCTGGGGGCACTCTCTCGCAACTTCAGCAACCCTCTAGTACTCCAGATGAAGATGGGATCGGCCTGACTGTAGGCGATAGGGGACAACAAGAGAATGACACCTAGCAGAAAGGTGCAGACTCAAAATTTGACGAAGCAGGTCCATCAGGGGCTGCGGTACAAGGCTCTTTCAAGCCAAGATGGGCAGAAGAAATGAAGCGATCCAATGTCCGGGCAGGAAGCTGGGTAGTTAAATTGCTGAAGAAGCTGCCAGCAAGATTCACTATTTGGGAAATCCTCTCCCTGAGTGAAGAGACCCGATAGGCGATTATTACCACCTTGTAGACACCAGCCCAATATGAGGCTTGCCTGGCCGAGACACTACCAGGGGCGAATGTAGCCTTCACTGAAGAAGATATGCTGCTACCCACCACCAGCCATAATAGACCCTTATATATGATGGGGCAACTGAATAGCCAATAGCTGAACATAATTCTAATAGACCCGGGGGCAGCTGTTAACATACTCCCCTACAGGGTATACCAGAAGTATTACTTCAATGTCCACCTTATTAAGGTCGGAGATATGTGTATCACCGGCTTCAACTAGAAATGCGAAGTCCCGCTCGGGGTGGCAGAATTCACCCTCACCATGGCAAACCTCACTACTAGGGTTCAATTTCATGTTATCAACTCCAACACCTCGTACAAGGTGTTGCTTGGCCACCCTTGGCTACATGAAAACTTAGTGGTGCCATCTACATTGCATCAATGTATTAACCATGATGGAAAGGAGGAAAGAATATTTGCTGACCTCCACCCATTTGAGGTATTTGAGTGCCAGCTGCTGGATGCCCTCTTATATGTGGATCAACCACGGAAAACATCCAAGACAAAGGCCCCCGCAAAGTCAATAAAAGGAACCTCTGGTGATGTCTGGTGCCCACCACCACCGCCAGGATACGTGAGTCCCAGGGAAGTATCACACATTACTGTCATAGGGGACATGGGCAAAATTACACCTCCTGCCATTTACCCTGAAGCCAATGAAGTCGAGATCGACCAGCATCATGGCCATATCAAGATCCCTGAGGGTCTCATCAAACCAATAGCCAGCCTCGACCCTCTCACTGTTGAACCACTCAAGACATTGGAGGTGGGACAAGCCGAAGGCCCTGACAGCTTATTCTATACAGCTGAAGAACACCTTGCATAGGAGGATACTGATTGTCATCTCCCTGAAGACATTGAGAATACGTTAGTCCCCATTCAAGGGCTAACATTCACAACGGATCGAGGGCTAAGATGTTCCGGAAGCAGCACATTCTCTCTGGCTAGCCTCGCAAAGAAAGGCTTTGGCATCCTACCAGCCTAGACAAAGAATTAAGTCGTGTCTCTCTGCACCCTAGATTGGGCTTAACCCTTGAAGAATATTATTACAGTGGGCGTTATGTGGTGGATACCATCTCCGCTTTCTTCCCAACAAAAGATAGTCCACCAGGGGCAACTTATGATGAATACCTGGCGGAGACTAAACATCCCCGGTCGGCTCAATTGAGAGACCTAGAATCGGAAGCCATAGCTCCCTGTAGGTGTTGGGAGCAGGTTTACCCTGAAGAGACGGCCTTTCAAGCCAGATTTGACACGGCCAGTAGCAGCGAAGTCAAAGATGTCACGCCCCGAGCGCGGAAGATACCCGGAGATGCGCGACGAGTTTATATCAATCATGTCAATCAGAGTGGTCGTGTATTCGACACAAAGACAGAGATGTGCAAAATAGCAAGATAACCCAATCCTTTATTTCATAATGGATAGACTATTACAAATCCAATACTCTGTTTAATAAAAGAAGAAAAAGAATACATAGTTGACTCAAGAAAACTATAGAGAAGACTAGACGACATTTGTAGAAGCTCTATCACTTTCACTCTTGATCATTCCCATCCGATTGACTTCCATCGTCGTCGGACTTACCTGAAAAAGTACAAAGGGACAAACGGAATGAGCGAACGCTCAGTAGGAAATTATATCTCAAGTACTAGCAAGGGGTTTAAGTAATTACATCTTTCATGAATGCAATAAAGCTATGCATGCTTGCATAAAACGACAAGATAGAGATAATGTAATATCAAAGAAATAAGATGAACTTAATCATGAACTTCCAACAAGATAACAAGTGTATTCAAGATATTCAAGCAAGTACGTTTAACAAGTCACATCAAGAACTTTGGCTATCATGTATCAAGTAAGTAAATTACCCTTTTTCGGGCCACGCATTTTATGAAAAGTCAAGTACGATTCAAGTACAAGATGTGTGTGGAATGTCCAATCAAGCAAGTCAAGTACTCGGTATAATGCCAGATACCTTATCATTTTAACTCCCATGGGCACAAGTACTTTCGGGTGCTCCTCCCAGGACCAGATCGGGCCCTATATGCGCAGGCATTTATCATGTATTTTTGACGTCCACTCTTGTTTATATAGCCAATATAGAATTTCAATAATCAAGCTTGTAGACATGTATGACAACTTGGATAGAATAGAGTCCAAAATATGACAAAGGACATAGATTGACGATAATAACGGTATAATCACGATATCGATAAAACTAGGTAGAATATGGTTCCCTTAACTTAGGTAGCATGACAAATCAGTATGGACATTCTTTATATAGAATTGAGGTCCACATGAACAGTATATCAAAGTAAGATACCCTCATTCTTATCATAGAATTGAGGTTTACAAGAACGACATGATATGGCATGATATCATCATCCCATTAAGAATTTTCTTATGATATACTCTTTGTATAAACATAAGGGCCGGTATACCATGTTTCTTTAGATTGACATGGCAAGGATCGTGTAATAGGTTTTTAGGGTACAACCAGCTCAGTCGGCCTTGAGGGAATCCAAGGCTACGAGGAGTCTTACGGAGGTCTCTATGACTAACTCGCTAGTCCAAAGGAACGGAATGTCCAATGGAGAGCTTGTATGTCAATGAGAGTTAAGTGTGATCGATAAATCAACATGAAACGTGGGACTATACTCACGGAGTGGAGAATAGTGCCGATATATATATATATTATATAACATATGAAACCATCGGTTAAAAAAAACAGATGAAAATCAGTTCACAGTAAAATAACGACTTAGGTCAAGTCGTTTCTCAAGTAATTAACGCCTAATAGAAGGGCGTTTACATATTTTTCATTTTTGCAGAATTTTCAATAATTCAGTAATTTAAAAACGCGCCCTTGGTAGGGGCGTTTCTTCAAGAGTTGACGACTACAGTAGCAGGCGTCTCCTTATTTATATATTTGACAGAATATCAATAATTTTCATGATTTGTCTAAAACACGCCCTTGTAAGGGGCGTTACTCTTTAATTCTATTTTTGCAGAATATATATTCCATGATTTTAACTGAGAAACGCCCTAGGAAGGGGCGTTAGCTTTCATATTCACGCCCTGTTCTGGGGCGTTAACATATGAAAAATGACTTTGTCCAAGTCGTGAATTCAAGAAATTATAATATTTCAGGAAATAAAATTTCAAGAGACAGGAGGCATGGTCATGACAAGAAAATTAACAGGAATTCACAGGTAGAGTCATGCAAGATATTAGAATCGATATTTCATATTTATTAAATTTTAAACAGGATCAATTATTAATTACATGCGGTTGTTCATGAAATTAACGCCTGTATACAAGGCGTATACTTTTAATTAACGACCACTGTAATGGTCGTTTCTTTTAAAGTAGCGCTCTATTCAAGGGCATTTCTTGAAAAATTTTACAGAAAACGTATTAAAACTATATGCAAACTGTATATATATATCATGCATGGTGCTTCTTGTATTATTTTTAGTTTGGGCTACGAGACTTGAGAAAATCCTACCTTAATAATGGATTTGGAGACGATCGTGAAGGGTCTGTAAGAATCGTTGGATGAAGATGATGAAGAACCTTGTTCTTCACGTTACAGAACCTGTAGAGGAAGAGAAAAAGAAAGAAGATGAAGATGTTAATAATCTTCACAGATGTAACCGAAGCTAGGACAAATAACGAAGAACATAACCTTGTTTTTTACTCAAGCACCAGATCCTTAACCTGCATTAAAGGAGAAGAAGAATAATCAATATTCTTCATGCGACTATAAACAGAAGGGCAAAAGAAAAAAAATAAGAATAACGTATGTTCTTCACTTACCGTGTAGCAGTAGATCGATCAAATGGTTTAGGGTTGGATCGATCGGGTATATTTATAGGATTTTGGAGTCCTAATAAAAGTAGTGTTTGATTGAGGGTAATATATCCCTAATAGAGTCCTTACTCTATTAGACACTTACTAGATTAGGTTAATCTTTCCCTGGATAAGGTCTGGGTCGAACGGTTTCCGAATGGAATTAACGCCTTGGGTCAGGGCGTTGATTCTTTAATTAACGACCTAGTTCAGGTCGTTTCTTAAGAAACGTCTTATATAAGGGCGTTCCTTATTTTTAAAACACGCCTAAGATATGGGCGTTTCTTTTACTTGCCTATTTGGTCGCGTGAGAATTGACGACCGCACGTGTGGGCGTCCCTTCTTTAGTCACGCCGTTTATAGAGGCGTTTCTTTTTTTAATTAACGCCTTACTAAGAGGCGTTATTTGTAATTTGTTTTATTTCATCTACTTAACCCTATTCTTATTATCTGTATTACTTCTGTAATATATATGTTTTAATTCATTTCCAATATTCATTTATCAGGGTTGCTACACCCTCCCCCACTTAAAAAGAATTTGGTCCCCAAATTCAATATATATAATTATACACGTGGAGAGTGTAGAACATATACCTCTTAGAATAACTCGGGAAATCGTTTCTTCATAGATTCCTCGGTCTCCCATGTCGCTTCGTGTTCGGAATTCTTATTCCATTGCACCTTGAGCATGGGAATAACCTTATTCCTTAGAGCTCGTATTTCACGATTTAAGATCTTCATAGGCTTCTGTTCATATGTGAGATCTTTCTGGATCACCAGATCTCCATGTTCAATAATATGCGAGGGATCGTGAACATACTTCTTCAACATGGATATGTGAAATACATTATGTACCTCGGACAATTGAGGAGGCAATGCGATGCGATAAGCAACCTCGCCAACTCTTTCGAGTATCTCAAATGGTCCGATGAATCTTGGCGTAAGCTTACCCTTAACACCAAATCTTCGTATGCCACGTCCAGGCGATATCTTGAGAAATACATGATCTCCGATTTGAAATTCAAGATCTCTCCTTCTTGTATCAGTATAAGCCTTTTGTCTCGTCTGAGCAACTTGCAATCTTTCTCTGATTACTTGTATCTTCTCAGTTGTATCCCTTACCATGTCTGGACCTAACAGTTGTTTTTCCCCAACTTCGTTCCAGCATAAGGGTGATCGGCAACTCCTTCCATATAAAGCTTCGAAAGGTGCCATTTGGATACTAGCTTGGTAGCTATTATTATATGCAAATTCAATTAATGGCAAGTGGTCATGCCAGCTTCCTCCAAAGTCAATGATGCATGCTCTAAGTAAATCTTCAACAACTTGATTAGCTCTCTCGGTCTGACCATCCGTTTGTGGGTGGAAAGCAGTACTAAAGTTGAGCCTTGTTCCTAACGAATGTTGTAATTCCTTCCAAAAATGAGAAGTAAAACGGGGATCTCTGTCAGACACGATTGAGACAGGAATTCCATGTATCCTGACTATTTCCTTGATGTATAGTGCAGCTAGCACATCAATTGACCATCGACTCTTGATTGGCAAGAAATGCGCCGATTTAGTTAATCGGTCAATGATAACCCAGATTCCATCATGTCCTCCTTTTGATTTAGATAGACCCATGATAAAATCCATACCAATATCCTCCCACTTCCACTTAGGAATATCTATAGGATGTAGTTTTCCAGCAGGCTTTTGGTGTTCCACCTTGACCTGTTGGCAAGTGAGACAGCGTGATACATAGTCTGCTATTTCTCTTTTCATATTAGGCCACCAAAAGTTCCTTTTTACATCTTGATACATATTGGTTGATCCAGGATGAATAGTGTACCTTGATCGGTGAGCTTCATCTAAGATCTTCTTCTTTAATTCCGGACAGTCAGGTATACAAGTTCTACCTTTGAATAATAATCTTCCATCAGAAGTTAGTTGGAAATCAGATTGTCCCTCTAATCTTCCTTTGATTTCCACTAATATAGGATCATCATTCTGAAGTGCTTATATCTCAGATAATAAATCTGACTGTATGCTTACATGAGATAATGTAATAAATTTGGATTCCGTGTCCAAGCTTATATTGAGCTCGGAGAATTGTTCAAGTAACCTCCATTCTTGTATCATACAATTGGCTATCATTGCTCTCGGCTTTCGACTAAGAGCATCAGCAACATAATTACCCTTTCCGGGATGGTATTGAATATTGAAGTCGAAGTCCTTGAGATATTCTAGCCAGCGTCTTTGTCTCATGTTTAGCTCCTTTTGTGAAAATAGATATTTGAGACTTTTGTGATCGGAGTATACAGTAAACTACACTCCATATAAGTAGTGTCTCCATATCTTTAGGGCAAATACCACCGCGGCCAGTTCTAAGTCATGGACGGGGTAATTCTCCTCATGCTTCTTCAGTTGACGTGAAGAGTATGCTATGACCTTTCCTTGTTGCATTAGGACACATCCGAGGCCAATGCCAGAAGCATCTGTGTAGACCTCGAATTTCTCTCCTTCTATTGGTAGAGCTAACACCGGAGCTGTAGTGAGATGATCCTTGAGAGTTTGGAAACTTCTTTCACATTCCTCACTCCATTCATATCGGATCTCCTTACGTGTTAATCTTGTGAGTGGTATGGCGATTTTAGAGAAATCTTTGATGAATCGCCGATAATAGCCTGCAAGACCTAAGAAACTTCTGATCTCGCTAGCATTGGTTGGTCTTCCCCAGTTTCTCACAGCTTCTACTTTTGACAGATCTACTGATAATCCATCTTTTGATATGACATGTCCGAGAAAAGCTACTTCTTCAAGCCAGAATTCACACTTGCTGAGTTTTGCATATAATTGATTTGTCCTCAAGACTTGCAATGCAATCCTCAAATGCTCTTCATGTTCTTCCTTAGTCTTGGAATATATCAATATATCATCAATGAAGACTACTATGAATTGATCCAAGTAAGGCCTGAATATGCTATTCATTAACTGCATAAAGGCAGCAGGGGCATTTGTTAGTCCAAAAGGCATAACAACAAATTCATAATGGCCATACCTGCTTCTGAATGCGGTCTTATGAATGTCATCATCTTTGATCCTTAACTGATGATATCCCGACCTGAGATCAATCTTGGAAAAATATTTGGATCCTGAAATCTGATCAAATAACTCATCGATTCTCGGCAGTGGATACTTGTTCTTGATAGTAAGATGATTCAACTGTCGATAGTCGATACACAATCTCATGGATCCATCCTTCTTCTTTACAAATAAGACTGGTGCTCCCCACGGGGAAGTACTTGGTCTAATAAACCCTTTTCGGATTAGTTCCATCAACTGCTCCTTCAACTCCTTGAGTTCAGCAGGGGACATTCTATATGGTGCCTTTGAAACAGGACCAGCACCAGGGACTAAGTCAATGGTGAAGGCCACTTCTCTTTGAGGGGGTAATCCCGGCAAATCTTCCGGAAATACGTCTGGAAATTCTCGCACTACCTGAATGTCTTCTATCTTGGTTTCCTTAGCTTCTTTAACAGTGACAAAAGCAAGGAAGGATACACATCCTTTCCTGACGAGCTTGCTTGCTCGAAGAGCCGAAATAAGAGGGGATTTACTCCGACTCTTGGGGCGAGTAAAGACTAATTCTGGAAAATCTTTGAAAGCAATTCGACTATTGCGGCAATCAACCGTTGCCTGGTATTTGGATAACCAGTCCGCTCCCAGTATAACATCATACTCCTTTAGATCGAGACATATGAGATCTATAGGTAAATTCCTACCTTGAACCATTACCTCACAGTTTTGGTAGTGATGAGTAATATCATTTTCACTTCCCAGAGGAGTAGTTAGAACTATTTTTATCCATTCTGGTTCTAACGGTAACGGGTCGGCAAACTTCTTAGAAATAAAGGAATGTGATGCACCCGTATCAAATAAAACATAAGCACTTCTGGAACAAATTTTTAATGTACCTTCCACTAATCCGCCTTCTTCTTCAGGTTCGGTCTCCTGGATTGCATGAAGATGAGCATTCTTTGTCACCGGGCGTTTACCATCGTCGGCTTGGTCATTCATTAATGGACACTTGGGAATCTGATGCTCACGGCTTCCACAACGGAGACAAGCTCCTAATTTCCTCCAGCATTCTTCTGTCTTGTGACCAGTCTTGTCACAATGCTTGCATACTGTATTAGAAGGGATAGTTGTGATAGAGAAAGGCTTGGTCTTTTTGAACTTATGGTCTTGAGAGGAAGAACCTCCATTATTGGGCCTCTTCTTGAAATTGGGTTTGAAAGAACCCGAACCCGTGACTTGTTCCTTCTTGTCTTTCCCTCGGATCCTATCAGATAGTTCCGTGGCATCTTCAAGTAGTTGAGCTCGGCGCACTATTTCAGAATAAACTTGGATGTCCATAGGCGCCAGTTGAGTAATATAGTGGGGCCTAAGCCCATTAAGAAATCTACGGGCTTTCATCTTCTCCGTGCTAATAAGATGCTTAGCATATCTAGACAACCTGGAGAACTGAGCTTCATAATCTGCTAATGATAAGGATCGTTGCTTTAATGCAGCGAATTTTGCAGCCTTCTTTTCTTGGACTCGGTCCGAGAAATATTTAGCATTGAAGTATTCCACAAATTCTTCCCATGTTACTTGAGTAGGATCGATGGTTGCTTCAATAGACTCCCACCAGCATCTAGCATCTTTCTCTAACTGGAATGTAGCTAATAGAACTTTGTCCTGGTCCGTGCATTGCATGACACAGAATATGCGTTCGGTTTCCCGAACCCAATGCTCGGCATCGTCCGGATCGGTCGATCCCATAAACTTCGGGGGATTCATGTTCTTAAAGGCTTGGTGTAAGCTTCCAGCTCATGGAGCGCCACCTTGTGCTACCTGTTGTAGCACTTGAGTCATCCCTTGAAGGGTACGCTGCATGTTGCGCCATTGAGCACGTTCGGCAGCCATTATCCTACAATTACAATAACTATATTAGTACGTGATCGTATTTACAGACTCGTACACTATGTTAAATCTAACCCTTGGTTCTACCCAATCTCACTGGTTTAAAGGTTCAACTTATCCTTGGACTTGGGTTTTTCCTAGGAATTGAATACCTTAGGCTCTGATACCACAAAAACTGTCACGCCCCGAGCGCGGAAGATACCCGGAGATGCCCGACTAGTTTATATCAATCATGTCAATCAGAGTGGTCGAGTACTCGACACAAAGACAGAGATGCGCAAAATAGCAAGATAACCCAATCCTTTATTTCATAATGGATAGACTATTACAAATCCAATACTTTGTTTAATAAAAGAAGAAAAAGAATACATAGTTGACTCAAGAAAACTATAGAGAAGACTAGACGACACTTGTAGAAGCTCTATTACTTTCACTCTTGATCATTCCCATCCGATTGACTTCCATCGTCGTCAGACTTACCTGAAAAAGCACAAAGGGACAAACGGAATGAGCAAACGCTCAGTAGGAAATTATATCTCAAGTACTAGCAAGGGGTTTAAGTAATTACATCTTTCATGAATGCAATAAAGCTATGCATGCTCGCATAAAACGACAAGATAGAGAGAATGTAATATCAAAGAAATAAGATGAACTTAATCATGAACTTCCAACAAGATAACAAGTGTATTCAAGATATTCAAGCAAGTACGTTTAACAAGTCACGTCAAGAACTTTGGCTATCATGTATCAAGCAAGTAAATTACCCTTTTTCGGGCCACGCATTTCATGTAAAGTCAAGTACGATTCAAGTACAAGATGTGTGTGGAATGTCCAATCAAGCAAGTCAAGTGCTCGGTATAATGCCAGATACCTTATCATTTTAACTCCCATGGACACAAGTACTTTCGGGTGCTCCTCCCAGGACCAGATCGGGCCCTATATGCGCAGGCATTTATCATGTATTTTTGACGTCCACTCTTGTTTATATAGCCAATATAGAATTTCAATAATCAAGCTTGTAGACATGTATGACAACTTGGATAGAATAGAGTCCAAAATATGACAAAGGACATAGATTGACGATAATAACGGTATAATCACGATATCGATAAAACTAGGTAGAATATGGTTCCCTTAACTTAGGTACCATGACAAATCAGTATGGACATTCTTTATATAGAATTGAGGTCCACATGAACAGTATATCAAAGTAAGATACCCTCATTTTTATCATAGAATTGAGGTTTACAAGAACGACATGATATGGCATGATATCATCATCCCATTAAGAATTTTCTTATGATATACTCTTTTTATAAACATAAGGGCCGGTATACCATGTTTCTTTAGATTGACATGGCAAGGATCGTGTAATGGGTTTTTAGGGTACAACCAGCTCAGTCGGCCTTGAGGGAATCCAAGGCTACGAGGAGTCTTACAGAGGTCTCTATGACTAACTCGCTAGTCCAAAGGAACGGAATGTCCAATGGAGAGCTTGTATGTCAATGAGAGTTGAGTGTGATCGATAAATCAACATGAAACGTGGGACTATACTCACGGAGTGGAGAATAGTGCTGATATATATATATTATATAACATATGAAACCATCGGTTAAAAAAATAGATGAAAATCAGTTCACAGTAAAATAACGACTTAGGTCAAGTCGTTTCTCAAGTAATTAACGCCTAACAGAAGGGCGTTTACATATTTTTCGTTTTTGCAGAATTTTCAATAATTCAGTAATTTAAAAACGCGCCCTTGGCAGGGGCGTTTCTTCAAGAGTTGACGACTACAGTAGCAGACGTCTCCTTATTTATATATTTGACAGAATATCAATAATTTTCACGATTTGTCTAAAACACGCCCTTGTAAGGGGCGTTACTCTTTAATTCTATTTTTGCAGAATATATATTCCATGATTTTAACTGAGAAACGCCCTAGGAAGGGGCGTTAGCTTTCATATTCACGCCCTGTTCTGGGGCGTTAACATATGAAAAATGTCTTTGTCCAAGTCGTGAATTCAAGAAATTATAATATTTCAGGAAATAAAATTTCAAGAGACAGGAGGCATGGTCATGACAAGAAAATTAATAGGAATTCACAGGTAGAGTCATGCAAGATATTAGAATCGATATTTCATATTTATTGAATTTTAAATAGGATCAATTATTAATTACATGCGGTTGTTCATGAAATTAACGCCTGTATACAAGGCGTATACTTTTAATTAACGACCACTGTAATGGTCGTTTCTTTTAAAGTAGCGCCCTATTCAAGGGCGTTTCTTGAAAAAATTTACAGAAAACGTATTAAAACTATATGCAAACTGTATATATATATCATGCATGGTGCTTCTTGTATTATTTTTAGTTTGGGCTACGAGACTTGAGAAAATCCTACCTTAATAATGGATTTGGAGACGATCGTGAAGGGTCTGTAAGAATCGTTGGATGAAGATGATGAAGAACCTTGTTCTTCACGTTACAGAACCTGTAGAGGAAGAGAAAAAGAAAGAAGATGAAGATGTTAATAATCTTCACAGATGTAACCGAAGCTAGGACAAATAACGAAGAACATAACCTTGTTCTTTACTCAAGCACCAGATCCTTAACCTGCATTAAAGGAGAAGAAGAATAATCAATATTCTTCATGCGACTGCAAACAGAAGGGCAAAAGAAAAAAAATAAGAAGAACGTATGTTCTTCACTTACCGTGTAGCAGTAGATCGATCAAATGGTTTAGGGTTGGATCGATCGGGTATATTTATAGGATTTTGGAGTCCTAATAAAAGTAGTGTTTGATTGAGGGTAATATATTCCTAATAGAGTCCTTACTCTATTAGACACTTACTAGATTAGGTTAATCTTTCCCTGGATAAGGTCTGGGTCGAACGGTTTCCGAATGGAATTAACGCCTTGGGTCAGGGCGTCGATTCTTTAATTAACGATCTAGTTCAGGTCGTTTCTTAAGAAACGTCTTATATAAGGGCGTTCCTTATTTTTAAAACACACCTAAGATATGGGCGTTTCTTTTACTTGCCTATTTGGTCGCGTGAGAATTGACGACCGCACGTGTGGGCGTCCCTTCTTTAGTCACGCCGTTTATAGAGGCGTTTCTTTTTTTAATTAACGCCTTACTAAGAGGCGTTATTTGTAATTTGTTTTATTTCATCTACTTAACCCTATTCTTATTATCTGTATTACTTCTGTAATATATATGTTTTAATTCATTTCCAATATTCATTTATCAGGGTTGCTACAGAAGACACTAAAGAAATATGACTTTCCTTCTCCTATAACCCTTCTTTAGCAACGACGTTAGAACCCCATGGGTCGCTCAAGGAAGCTTCTGTTGATACCAATCGAGAAATACCCGCCAGAAGAGAACAAGCCACCTCTACTGAGGGTAGGACGATCCGAAGCAACATAAGGATGAGATTGTCCCTACCCATTGTAAGTCCGGAACACCATCCCTCTGAGCCAACAATGAACAGATGTCAGCCTCTCCAGACTGCTAACTCATTAGCTGAAGCTGGAACTACAAAAGGCCCGCTAGTAGAACAATTCACACAACCGCCACCGGTTGAACAAGAAGCTCCTAACAGGGTCCGGGGGCAACACAATGAAGAGGTTGAAGCTTTCAAACTTGAGGATGATGTTCCAGACTTCATCGACCTCCAGCCGGCTCCCCCGAAAATAGAAGACGGAGGCCAAGCCACAGTTGACGAGGTAATAGAAGTCAATTTCGAAAGTGAGAATGACCCTAGGCCAACCTTCCTTAGTGCTCAACTATCTTCTGAAGAGCAGAAGCTACACGTCCAGTTACTGCAAGAATATCGGGATTGCTTCTCCTGGAGTTACAAAGAAATGCTAGGAGTTAGCCCCGCAGTTTCACAACATGAGCTGGATATAAATACCGAACCAGAGCCAATAAAGCAGTCGCCACGGCGCATGAGACCCGAGCTCATCACTCAAATATGCAATGAAGTAGACAAGCTCATCGACGTGGGTTTTGTAGAAGAGAATCAATATACCACGTGGCTGGCCAATATTGTGCCCGTGAAAAAGAAGAATGGGCAGATCCAAATATGTGTAGACTTCCGAGACCTGAATAAGGCATGTCCTAAGGATGACTTTCCGATGCCAATAGCGGAGGTTATCATTGATGCTACAACCGGTCACGAAGCCCTATCATTCATGGACGGATCGTCTGGTTATAATCAAATATGGATTGCAGAGCATGAACGGGTCCACACTTCCTTCCAAACCCCCAAGGGCATTTACCACTACAAAAGAATGCCGTTCGATCTAAAGAACCCTGGTGCAACTTACCAGCGAGCAATGACCCAAATTTTTGATGAGCTACTCTACCAGAAGGTCGAGTGCTACATAGACGACCTGGTAGTCAAGACCAGAAGAAAAGAAGACCATCTGCAGGACCTCTGAGTCATATTTCAGAGGCTCAGGTTGTATGAATTAAAAATGAACCCCATGAAGTGTGCCTTCGGAGTGTCAAGTGGCAAGTTCTTGGGCTTTATTGTCAGATATCGGGGGATTGAAATAGACCCCGCAAAGATCAAGGCAATCCAGGGGTTACCTCAGCGAAGGAATATCTCCGAGCTGAGATCTCTTCAAGGCCGTCTGGCTTATATCTGGCGGTTCATATCTAATTTATCGGGGCGGTGCCACCCTTTTCACAAATTAATGATGAAAGATGTTCCCTTCTACTAGGATGAAGAATGCCAGACAGCTCTGGACAAGCTGAAAGATTACCTCAAAACTCCTCTAGTGCTTGGTGCACCGATGAAAGGACGGCCGCTAATTCTGTATATAGCAGCCACCTACTAATCGATGGGGGCAATGCTAGCCCAGAATAATGAAGAAGGAAAAGAACAAGTCCTCTACTATCTTAGTCGAAGGCTGGTTAGAACTGAAGAAAAATATACTTTCATTTAGAAGGTCTGCTTGGCGCTGGTCTTCACAGTCAAGAAACTCTGGCACTATATGCTGTCGCATGAGATAAGGCTGATATCCAAGGCGGATATGCTGAAGTATATCCTATCTCAACCGGTGCTCAAAGGCCGCTTAGGCAAATGGGCGGTAATTCTCATGGAGTTTGACAACTCCTATGTACCGCAGGAAGCTATTAAAGGCCAGGCCATCGCAGATTTTTTTGCTACGCACCCAACACCTAAAGACTGTTCGCTGGAGACAGAACTCCCTGAAGATGAAACCCTGGAGGTGGACCAAGTGCAACACACTTTGTGGCAATTGTATTTTGATGGTGCTTCCAGAATTGATACTCTGGCAACTAGATCAGCTAGAGTTAGAGCCGGCACAGGCATAGTCCTGAAGTCTCCCGAGGGGGAAGTCATATATACCTCCTGCTCAATAAACAAACCCTGCACAAACAACGAAGCAGAGTATGAAGCCTTAGTTATTGGGCTGCAAATTGCTTTGTCTATGGAGATTCGAATGCTTGAGGTGTTCGGGATTCCATGCTAGTTGTAAAACAAGTGGGAGGGGAGTTCAATGTGCGGAAGCAGGAACTTCTCCCTTATCACCAACTGGCGTTGCGCCTGATGGCGAAATTCTACTTCATTAAAGTGGAGCATATCAATCGAGGATATAATGCCTAGGTAGATGCCCTCGCAAAGCTGGCTAGTTCCCTAGCAATCCCGCTGGACACAAGCCTGAATATAAACGTCATCAATAGACGTTAGGTCCCCAGCATGACAGAGGTCCTGTCCAATGAAGAAGAAAATGAAGTGGCGACTGTGGAAGAAATCCAACGGCCCGATTGGTGAGAGCACCTCCTATGCTAGTTCCAGCACCAGCAACTCCCGAAAGAGAAAGTGCAGATAATGAAATTGCTCAGAATCAAAGACTCCTACGAGTTAAAGAATGGAACTTTGTTACGAATAATGGCAGACGCCCAAAAGAAGATTCTACTCTGTTTTCTGTCTACAGAAGAAGCATGGCAGGTGATGAAAGAAGTTCATGCCGGGTCAGCCGGGGCTCACCAGGCTAGTCCAAAAATGAAGATCGAAATAAAGAAATTGGGCTACTATTGGCCCACTATATTTGATGACTTCTGCAAGTTTGCCAAGTCATGTCAGAAATGCCAAGAGCACGCTACCGTGCCAAGGATGTCTCCAGTGCCGTTACACCCCACTATCCCAAGTTGGCCGTTTCCCCAATGGGGCACAGATATAGTGGGACCTTTACCAGCATCTTCATCAGGGTGCAAGTATATTCTAGTAGCCACAGACTACTTCTCCAGATGGGCGGAGGCGGTGGCACTAAGAGAAGTGACAGGGGAGTTGGTCGCCAGGTTCTTCCGTCAGAACATAATATTTCGATTCGGGGTCCCCAGCCGAATCATTTCCGACAACAGTAGCCATTTCAGAAATCAGAAGATCTACAGGTTAGCCGATAAGTATAAAGTTGATTGGAGGATAACATCCCCCTACAATCCACAGGCCAATGGGCTGGCGGAGGCGTTCAACAAGACTCTCTGCACCCTGTTAGCCAAGACCGTCAACTCTAGCAAGAGAGACTGGGAAGAGAAGATATACGAAGTAATGTGGACTTATCGTATACTCTATAAAACTCCAACTGGTTGTTCACCATTCTCCCTGGTATACGGGTCAGAGGCAGTGGTGCCGATAGAGATAGAAGTGACATCACTAAGATACAACACGGCTTGATGAACGGTGAATAGACGAATATAGAAAGAAGATTAAAAGAGATCGCTGAGCTCAAAGGAAGACGCCTCCGGGCACAACAAAACATTCAACTATACCAAGCTCGCATGGCGAGTGCTTTCGACAAGCTGGTCAAAGGGTGAGAATTCAAGAAAGGTGACCTAGTGATGGTCAAGAAAAGAGAAGTAATGGCCTCCAATCCCAAAGGGAAGTTGGTTGAAAATTGGGTTGGACCATATGTTGTCCACCAAGTCTATGAAGGTGGTGCTTATGTTCTCGTAGACCACAAGGGGGTAGTGCAATTCTCCCCGCTCAATGGGAAACATTTGAAGCTGTATCATTCGGCCCTGTCGATGTTCGAAGAATGTCCGAAATCTACCTTGGTCTAGTGGCACTCCGCCCTGGCCGAGCTCTATGAAAATACCCACTTAGCTCATACCAATTCCGAGGCCATTGGCTCGCAATTATAGAAGCCTCCCTAGTGCGTACTAATCCCAGGGCTCCTTGAGAACCCCACTTAGTCCCACTAGACTACCACTATACACATCATCACCATGTTGGACCTTACGTCCGCATCGGTGCATAAACCATTTACTTTGCTCTAGCGTTATCCCCGCGTCTGTGAATACACAGTTTTTTGGGGAAGGCTTTATTCCCTAGCCGATATCCACACATCATCACCATGTTGAACCTTACGTTCACATCGGTGCATAAACCATTTCCTTTGCACTGGCATTATCCCCACGCCTGTGAATACACAGTTTTCGGCGCAAGGCTTTATGACCTAGCTGATATCCACACACCATCACCATGTTGGACCTTACGTCCGCATCGGTGCATAAACCATTTCCTTTGCGCTTGCGTTATCCCCACGCCTGCGAATACACAATTTTCGGCGCAAGGCTTTCTGCCCTAGCTGATATCCACACATCATCACCATGTTGGACCTTACGTCCGCATCGGTGCATAAACCATTTCCTTTGCGCTGGCGTTGTTCCCACGCCTGCGAATACACAGTTTCGGCGCAAGGCTTCGTGCCCTAGCCAATATCTGCGCATCATCACCATACAAGACCTTACATCCGCATCGATGCATTAACCATTTCTGTTGCGTTGGCATTATCTTATTGCCAACGAATAAACCTTCTTCTGGCACAAGGCTTCGTGCCCTAGCCGATAGCTATATGTTGTTACTATACAAGCGAACCAAACTATCAGGATCGAGCACCATACACCGACCCGATATTTCCATTAAAAAAAATAGGGCTTAAAATAGAGGTGCCCCTCCAGTCTTGTTCAGACATTCTGGATAGGGGCAAAAATGGCTATAACCCGACTGTGGCGAAAACTCGAAAGGGCACTGCAGGCAAAATTGGGTACCCCGCCACGTGAAAACCCAAAAGGGCGCGTGGGCAAAAGCAAGAGGGGGTTGGCCCCGGTGAAAATCCAAAAGGACCCTTGGGTTAGTAATGTGGTAATCAAAGTTCCTCTTCACCTTCATCCCTATGAAACTTTGGATAGGATGTTCATCACTAGTCTCACCAGAGATCTACTTCTCTCAAAATCGCCGACTCGGACCTTTCGTCCCTGTTGATGACTAAACCTATCTTTTGCTTCGGCATTTATCCAATGCCGATGAACAAGCCAACACTGACTCTTGTCATCATCGGTAGGATCAGTCAATGAACCCTTAACCCGGACCTTTCGTCCTCGTTAATGACTAAACCTATCTTTTGCTTCGACATTTACCCAATGCGGACGAACAAACCAACGCTGATTCTTGTCATCATCTGCAGGATCAGTCAATGAACCCTTAACCCAGACCTTTCTTCCTTGTTAATGACTAAACCTATCTTTTGTGTCGGCATTTATCCAATGCCGATGAACAAACCAACGCAGATTCTTGTCATCATCGGTAGGATCGATCAATGAACCGTTAACCCAGACCTTTCGTCCTCGTTAATGACTAAACCTATCTTTTGATTTAGCATTTATCCAATGCCGATGAACAAACCAACATTGATTCTTATCATCATCGGTAGGATCGGCCAATGAACCATTAACCCGGACCTTTCATCCTCGTTAATGACTAAACCTATCTTTTACTTTGGCATTTATCCAATGCCGATGAACAAACCAACGTTGATTCTTATCATCATCGATAGGATCGATCAATGAACCGTTAACCCGGACCTTTCATCCTCATTAATGAATAAACCTATCTTTTGCTTCGGCATTTATCTAATGCCGATGAATAAACCAACGCTAATTCTTGTCATCATCGATAGGATCGGACAATGAACCGTTAACCCGGACCTTTCATCCTCGTTAATGACTAAACCTATCTTTTGCTTCGGCATTTACCCAATGTCGATGAACAAACCAACGCTGATTCTTGTCATCATCCGCAAGATAAGCAATGAACCATTAACCCAGGCCTTTCATCCTCGTTAATGACTAAACCTATCTTTTACTTCGGCATTTACCCAATGCCGATGAACAAGCCAACGCTGACTCTTGTCATCATCGACGGGATCAGTCAATGAACCGTTAACCCGGACCTTTGGTCCTCGTTAATGACTAAACCTACCTTTTGCGTCGGCATTTCCCCAACGCCGATGAACAAACCCCCACTCGCCTTGGCGTCAGTTCTGCAAATAAACTCATTGCTAAAAGCCTTGGCAAAGGCAGGCAATTTTGTTTCAAAAAAAAATGATGATGAAATGAGGCTTAAAATGGAGGTGTCTCGCCAGACTTATCTGGATATTCTGGATAAGGGCAAAAATGGCTATAACCCAGTTGCAGTGAAAACCCGAAAGGGTGCTGCAGGCAAAATTGGGTATCCCGTCACGTGAAAATTCGAAAGGGCGCATGGGCAAAAGTAAGAGGGGGCTGACTTCGGTGAAAACCCGAAAGGGTGCTTAAGTCAGTAATGTGGTTCAAAAATATGTTGTTGCTACCTCATTTACCATTTATGTCCCACAGGAATCCCTATGTGTGATAAACATGCCACGTCCCACCAGCATAAGCCTTACACCTATGCTGTGACAAACCCCTTTGCTTCGGAATTTAACCCACGCCGATGAATGAGCCTACCTTCGATTTTCATCACCGTCGGCGAAGTCGATGAACAAACCATCGACCCAGACCTTCTGTCTACGTCGATCAACAAACCTCCTTACTTCGGCATTAACCCATGCCGATGAATAAACCTACCTTTGATTTTTCATCACCATCGGCGAAATCGATGAACAAACCATCGGCTCAGACCCTTCATCTCGGTCGGCAAACAAACCCCTTGCTTCGGCATTTAACCCGTCCGTCTTCATCATCATTGGTGAAATCGAGAACGAACCATCGGCTCGGACTCTTCATCCCTGTCGAGAAATAAACTCACTCCTTGTCTTTGGCACTTAAGCATACCAACAAGTGTGTCATTTGCAAACCTCGTCACCATCGGCGAGGTTTGTGAACAAACTATTGGCTTCACCCTCTGGCCATGTCGGCCCATAACACCCCTTTTATTCCTCGGCGCTCAGCCTAGGCAAATCAAAGTTTGGCCTCGGGAAAAGTTGCACCGTGGTGATGCGAACCCCTCATACATTCCCTAAAGGTGCGAGCGCTCTCCTGCCCTAGCAGCTAATATACCCCGGGTTGGATAAATCGGTGACACACATGTGTCTAGATTGGCAAAGAAAGAAAGGCTAATAGCGGATGGGAGAGGTGCTCCACCAGATCCCTTAGCTACGCACAAGACAAGTCCTGGCAGGTCGTCACGGTCTGCCTCAGCATCTCCAAAAATTGCCATACTAGGTCGCTTGATGATTGCAGACCAAGCGATGGCGTATCAGGGAGGTGGAACTCTACACGACTGTCAACCGCGGCCCAAATGTCATCGTTCGATTCTGAGGACGATGATGGTATGTCCTGTATGGCACCTACGCTAGGACCAGCTCTGATGATTAACGCAACAGAGGGACTGTCAATAACGGTAATTTCCCTCCTAACCTCTGGCAACGGCGCCGCATCTTGAGTCTCAATAGCATGGAGGGGTTGATCACCATCTTCGGCTTGTCCAGCTTCCACCAATGCTGGTTCAGTGGCAAGGGCTGAAATTATGGAGGCACCGACAGCTTCTTCCACAATCTCTACCGCTTCTACTACAGGAAGACCCCCTTCACCCTGAAGTAGCTCGTCGCTGAAGCCAAGTTGTTGTTCCAAGGCCATGGTCGGTTGTTCATGCCCGGCAATCATTCCTGACGCTTCTAAACCCACTGTGGTAATATAATCCTTTGGATACCGCAAGGTTATGGGCCTCAAGATAGGCAGGAATGCTAGCGAATCCACGCCAAGGGCTGGAAGAGGTATCTTTACGGTCATGGCCGGTAGGGTCCCTTCGGTCGGAACAACAGAAGCCTTCAAGAATGATGAGCATAAAACATCTCAGAAGGATGATATAATGACCAATGAGAATAAGCACGAGATTAAAGGGGAGACTCTTACCTCAGCCAGCACCAAGCTCAAGTCCTCGGTAGCAGAGACTACTATCCCCATCATCCCGAACCCTCTCCTACGGAGGGACCGGGTGGCCCAAAGCTGATCGATGATAGCCGTGGTGGACTGAAAGTCCTGAAATCACTTTCGTAAGCAGAAGAGCCCCTGGCATCTTCGGTCTCTGTTCCCACCATTGGAAACTCCCCGTCACTTGAGTCGCCACCATAATCCACCTGCTCTGACGAAGATGAGCTTTGAACCAGCACCAGGTCTTTCCCTTTAAGAGCAAGCGGCCCCTCACTCGGATGGCCTCCCGAAGGAGCGTCTTGCTCAATAGAAGCCTGCTCAGCCAACTCTGTATGGACACGTCAAAATTGATATTATTGTAAGTGCAGCTCATATTGCTTGTAATACCCTAATTTGACCCTCAAATCAACCTTGTTTGAGTGGTTTTCCCCACTTTTCTTAGATTTTTAGCTTTTCCCTATTTTCCCTATTTTTTTGGATTTTTCTCCATTTTTTCGAGGGAACACTTTCTTGAAGGCGTCAGACCCCTTGGACACGTTTTTGATGGACGACCGGTTGAGTGGAGGCTATTTGCTTTTTCATTTTTTTGATAATTACCCAAAATCCTCAAAATTCAAGAAACTGTGTCTGTCAATGTGGATGCTATTTACTATTTTAATTTTGGTAAATTTATAAATTAAATAAAAGGGTGTCTTGCCTTCAGAACGCATTTTTTAATTAATTTCTGAAATTCAAGAATATGCGTCTGTCCATCCGGACACTATTTTCTTTTTCAAATTACCAAATTATGGAAATTCAATAAAAACGCATCTTCTCAAGCGGACGCGCTTTCCTTGCTGATGTTTGATAATATTTGATAATTCAAGAAAAGGCGTCCATTCATGCCGACACCCGTTCATGAACGCGTCCACTAAGCAGGATGCGTATTTTCTGTGCTATTTTCGGATATTCTTTATCCATCCAAAATTCACGAAAATTGTTGATTCGAGTCCGATCACCCAGACATGATTTCTTTATCAATTTTGGAAATTTCTAATCTTTCCTAAATTGGCTTGGGAAGAACGTCTCTGTGAGTGGACGCCCATTTAATGGGCGACCACTATAGCAGACGCCATTTCTCTGAGTCTTCCTAAAATCACCGGCAGCTCCTTCCTTCTTCGTTTTGCGGTTTGTTCTCGATTGGGTAAGTCTCCAAGGGACTTTCCAAGTTAGGGAGGACTCTTCCTATGATTATCTCATTTCTATGGATGAATATCCTAATTATTCTCGGATTAAACCCTCGTATCTCTCCCTATAAGTATCCTCCTGCGGCTCTTGCTCAAAGAGGCGAACCTCAATCAGGAGGGGAGGTGTTGCCGAATTCGTGACTGGAGGAGGAAGTCTTCAATGCGCCTAAAGCTCCATCCATTTGAGTCTTCCTCATCCTTCAAAAGCCAACGCATAGGAGAAACCTCCCCAGGCTCCTCTATTTCCTTCTTTGTCTCTTTTGTTTATTTCATTGCATTAGCGCATGCATGCATTACATTCATATGTTCATCTCACTTTCTCAACCGCGTTGAGCCTCCAACAGTGCAACACTTGCACACATCACTTATATTCATATCTGTAGATATCTTATTCTAATCTAAATAAAGATGTGCGGGTGTGTGTGAGTGAATGGATATAACTAATGTGGCATCAAATGTAACATGGAAGGAAATAAATAATACAATGAAACCAATCACCTGCGTAAATATAGATCGTGATCGCCACCAAGATGAATAGTGTGAAGAGAGGTGCACTACGTATCTTGGAAAAAAAAACGGATGAGGACACTCGCCAAACCAAAACAGCGCTGGTGCGGGATGAAGACAGTCTTCTGACGACAGCTTAACGGTGAAAACGGCCAGACGATAGGCCGCTACCAGCACTATAGCAGAATGCTGGAAGAAGGCCTGGGTGTGGAAGTTGGACGGTCTTCAATCGGCCGCCAGTAGAGGAAAGACGGTCTGGGGAAGACCGCTATCTCTGGTAGACGGTCGGAGGTAGACCGCAAAGGCTTCCAGAACCCGAGCCTGGGAGCTCAATCCTCCACCCCTTCCGGTCGACCAGGAGGGATGGGCCTCGTGCTAAGACGCCTGCTGACCTGCAAGACAACATAAATAACAACAGAAGATGACCCAATTAGTTTATGGAAGTGCAATACCTATAAACGGGACGATGAATGGAGCACATAATTAAAAGAGGAAATACCTGGGGGTTTTGGGTTTTAACCCCTATGGGACGTGGAAAATAATAGGAGGATGAAAATATGCTAGAATGCCAGTGAAAAAAGTAGTGAAGAGTGATGACAAATGGAGGTGGAATGACTAAAAATGTGACCAAATGTGACTTAAACTATGACTCAAAATGTGACAAAAATCAACTACACCCTGGACCAAAGGCTTAGAGGACGTAGAAAGCCTTTCTCCCTGACTGGATTTCGCTCTGGAAAACGGCAGCACTTCGACGTGAACTCTGAATCCCCCCCCCCCAGCCATGAGCCAAGGGTCCTATTTATAGACCCTTGAAACCCTAGCTAGAATGGAGGGATTTTGAGTGGGAATTAGACTTGGATTATTTTGAATAAAATAAAGATAAAACCCCCAGGCACCAACAGAATCAAACGGCGCCCAATTTGGCTCAAAATCCACGGAGAAATCCATGGATCGAGTAACCAATTTGACCACGGATAGAGGGAGAAACTGCCAGTCGACGCATGAATCTCGGTTGATAGAAACTGTCCATCGATAGACCGCCCAGGGTATTAAGCGGCCCATCGGCCGACCGCTATTCTCCTGGCCATTAGAAAATAAAGAAATAAGATAATTATGCTCATTTATCTAAAGACCAGGTCAAAACAAGAATTCCGGCCAAGTAGAAACGGGCCTTCGGCAGACCGCCACCTTTCATGGGACGGTCTATTAGGAGACCGTTTACAAAAACATAGGTCGATGTAGAAAAAGGACAGGTCGACGCAGGGAAGAGACAGGTCGACGCAGAAAAAGGATAGGTCGATGAAGGTCAGGTAAAACAATCATTCAATAGACCGCCACCTTCATGGAACGGTCTATCGTGAGACCGTTATTAAGGTGGTTGTTTGAAAAGAGAATAAACGATAGATATGCATACTCAACCCAAAGACTTAGTTAAATCAAGTTCCATTAGGCCCAAACTCGAGAAAATACGGGAGCAAGTCCAACCAAGGAGAAAGATGCCCATTAAAATAGGCCCAAAAGTCATCGAAAAATGGCCCGATAAATGATGGACAACTTGGGACATCATAAATGAAGGTGAGAAAAAAAAATCAACTCGAAGGTATAAAACGGGTGTCAACAGATGCCCCTCCTTAATGTCCTCTTTGCAGGGGAGCGAGCGGAGGTGAAGCAAAGGCAAAATGGAAACATGGAGACGAAGCGGAAATGCAGCGGAGCGGATTAAAAAGCGGGCATTAAAGCAAATGACACCCGTCCTTCACCAACAGGGGATAGGAATCTTCCGAAAAACTCTGAACCAGCCACATGGAATGATTAGACCAAAATGACACCAATTTGGAGGAACTAACTAAAAATAGACGGAAAGGAAACACGATCAACCTCATCGGGGGACACAATCTATGGACCAATGAGGGGATCGGAATAAGCAGTAACAAAAAATAAATGAAAGCAGACTAAACTCCAGAAAGGGACTCTCAGCCAACCAGCCAAGCGAACGGACCGAGTCAAACCTTCTGACTCTGAATGGAGTAATCTTCCTTACCTAAGACCACGAACGCACAATTATCCATCATCAAAGAGACACTTTAGATAGATTATGGGTCATGAATGCACAAAAATGCATATGATGCATGCTGGGCCAAAATAAAGAAACAATCAAAATGAATGCAAAGAAAGATAAAATATAAAATACTCGAGAATAATATTGCTAGACTGCATTAATCAGGGTCAGGACACTATCCGCAACCACGGCGTGCAGGATAGAACCGTCGTCCCCTAATTCTACCAACCTAATGGCCTAACCAAGGATTAAACATGTGCACCTAGATCATCATCATTTTTGGTGAAGGGGAACATCAGATCCCAGAACACATGAATGACCAGTCGGTTCTTGAGATAATATAGCATAGATACCATATAGTAATGCATTAAGGGATAAGGGATGTAGAATACTTCCCTGACTTACCTGCCGGATTGAGAGCATGGCATGTAGCAAAAACATCATCATAGATTGTGCAATTGAACATTAGATTAGATAGCCAAAAATGTAATCATGCATAAGAATAACTTAACACAGGGCATAGACATGAATTAATCATGGCAACACATCAAAATGGGGTCTTCAAAATAAAACAGTCCAAGCATGACCACCTCAACCTCAAAACGGTCAAAGGAAGGACCGCACCAAACAACTGGATGGCTACTCGGTTCTCCGCCTGAACTCACAAAGACGGCCATGTCTAGACCATTTATAAGATATAAACGGTCGAGCGATAGACCGTTTAATGATCTTCGAATTCAAAAAAAACAAAACCGACCCTTCTTCTCCCTCGTCTTCCCCGCTTCACACAAACGCCCACGACCGAAGCCTTCTACCTTTCTTCCCCCCACCGAGAGCCTTCCTCCCCTAGCTCACTTCTCCTAGCCCCCCACATGAGACCGACTCCGAATGAGACTTAAGAAGCAAGTGCTAAAGAGGTTTGCACGCCGGATGGCCGGGGAACAGGGCCGCGCACCGCCACCGCCGGCGAACCCACCGGAGGAGGAGGTGCTGCCGTTGACCGAGATCGAAGGGGAGGGACTCTCTACGACCGTCGGAGCCCCCAAAGAGGTCATAATGTAGTAGGAGGGTAAGGAGGAGGCGGCGACGACCGAGAAGCCGGCCAAGGGAGCCCCGTCGTCCGAGGTAGGCCACCGAAAAAAACCCTTTAATTCTTGAATTTCTAGTGACGCATGGAGTTTAGATGAGGATAGATGGGTCACACCAACCCCTACGGATAGTTGTAAGTCCCCTAGGGCCATTTTCAACGAATGGGGGAATGGGTGAATGTCGTTCGCCGCGGAGGGGAAGAAACGGTCCTAGCAGGGACTGCTTGAGGGGCCAGGCAGTCGTCCTACGACCGTTAGGCATGAACCGACCTACGGAGGCTAGAAACGGTCTGAATTAGACCGCCAGGGAACAAAAATGGTCTCCAACAGACCGTAGGAAGATAACCCACTCACGAAGGATGAAACGGTCCGAACTGCGCTGTTTATAGAACAAAACGGTCTCCAACAGACCGCCCATTGGACAAAAATGGTTAGAGGGTGACCGTTTAAACTCGGATCTGTGAAAGGGTTTACTGGAAAATAAAAAATGGCCTGACGGGAACCGTTGGGGATTTGAAACGATCAACAGATGACCGTTAGAAGGATGAAAACGACCCTGTGATGGCCGCCTCTTTAATAGATTGCATTTTTTTTATGTTTTAATATTTTTATTTATTTGTATTTTTTTACATATATGCCATGCATGATTTATGAATTGGAATGACTGACCTAAAATGTTGAATGTATGCAGGGAAAATGCCAGATAGGGATCTCGTGGCTCAAGGTTCGGGCAGTGTACCTGGTGCTGTCAGAGTTCTAGAGGGAGAGACTGGCTGCCATGGGGTTTGCAGAGTTCCTGAGCATGGAGGTGGCGAGGCTAGACACCGCCCTCCTGTACGCACTGCACGATCGGTGGGATCCGGTCAGCCGAGCATTTTTGTTCCCAGGGGGTCATATAATCCCTACACTAGAGTGTTAGGTTCAGTGCGTTGGATTCAGAGGGGGGGTGAATGAATCCCTCCCTTAAAAGTTTTGCTCAATGAAAATCTAGAATGCTCACTAGACAAATTTAGACAATCTGATACTAACAGAAGGCCAATGAGCAATTGCGGAATTTACAGATTCACTAAGTCAACTGATATGCTTACAGATGAACTGATTAGTGACTTAGGAACAATGTCAAAGGACTCTCAATACCACAATCAAACACACAGTGTGTAATCAAACCATATCGTCCCTATGCATTCATCTAGCGCCAATCAGATAGAAGAACAAACCATGAAGATAATGAGTTTTTAGGTGGTTCGATCCTCCAGACCTACGTCCACCCCACACTCAAACCCAAGTGTGGCTTATTGCTGCGCAACACAGCTTGCGTCCGCTGGGCCTTACAGCTTAGCCTACAACCGCTGAGCATCACAGCTTGCTTCCGCTGGGCAATACAGCTTAGCCATCCGCTGCCTAACAGCTTGCGCTGAGCCTCACAGCTTGCTCCGCTGGGCAATACAGCTTAGCCGTCCGAGGTATCCACCTCGCCGCTGTGCATCACAGCTTGCACTACTGGCAAACAGCTTGAAGAAAGATTTAAAAGAAAACAAAGGATAGAAAATCACAGCACCGAAAAGCTGTAAACAATGAAGCACGAAGTGGCTCTCAAGGAGCTGACTGGCCTGGATTTGATCCACGGTCCAGTAGAGACTAAACTTCAGACAACTGACTGCTTCTTCTTCTCAACTCTCGATCTCTCTTCCTCTTTCTTTTTCTTCTTCTTCTCTGCACTCGATCTCTCTTCCTCTTTCTTTTTCTTCTTCTTCTCTGCTGCTTTCACACTCTGCTCTTCTTCCCTTTTTCTTTTTCTTCTGGATCGTGCAGGCTCTCTCTCTCTGCTTCTGCTCTTTCAGATATGCTTCCCTGCTTCGATCAAATCTTCTTCAGAGGAAGAAGCTTCATATATATAGCAGCAGAGAGGTGGGAGACCGGTTTCCAGATTCCCGACCAGAGAGCCTAGACCACGTGGCAGCATTTTACACACTGCATTCCACGTGTTACGTTCCTGAGCCATCTCCACTCTTGGATAGCGTGCCCTCATTAGGCTCCTCGAGCAGCAGCCCTGTAATAAAACAGACTTGTTATCAGTGTGGATTTATCTGACAGGAAAGAAAGAATGCATCGAGTAAGTTTGATAAATGAGCATACCCTGTACAGACTTGATGCACCAAATGCAGTGTGCATATATGAGAAAGTATGTACAACAAGAATGAATGCACGGACATTTCATTCACGAGTGTACAGACTTTGAATGCATGTGATGTATACACAAAGAGTGTATAGACTTGAATGCTTGTGATGCAAACAACAAGTGTACAGACTTGGAATTCATGAGATGCAGACACCGAGTGTATAAACTTGAATGTTTGAACTGCAATTTGCATCTATCAAGGTATGAACAACGAAACAGGATATACAGACTTTCTATACCTACGACAGATGATGTACAGACTCTGTGTATACGTGAAGCACAACGATGCAAGAATGTATAGACTTGATGAACTGGCGCATGGACATAACAGCAAAGGATGTATAGACTTGTTCAGCTGTGTGGCGTGCAACTAGACGATGTACAGACTTTGTGAAATGATGCATGCACAAGACGATGTACAGACTTGGTCTTGCGACCACGGGCTGTACAGACTTTGAGAAATGATGCATGCACAAGAGATGTACAAACTTTGTAATATAGCATGAGACCTAAACATGCATTGACTAGATGCTCACCATATGCATCGACCTTAAGGTATGCACAGAGACGCTAAGTGAGACGCTAAGTGAGACGGATATGCACGAGACATGAAATGCATTGGCTTATCACATGCACCAACATTTCTGTATAGGAAATAGCATATGCACAGATCTAAGAGTGCATATGCGATGTACAGACTTGCTGAACTACAACATAAACATATCAGCAGAGAATGTATAGACTCTGCGTGCGTGCATGCTGCAAAGCAATGTATGGACTTGTGTGTGCGGGTAGACAATGTATGGACTTTAAATCAAGAGATGCACTGGCTGTACAGACTTTGCATATGCATGGATAGCAGACGATGTACAAACTTCCTATATGCTCAAGCAGGACTTTCATTTAGACAGAGATGTTCATGATATGCAATGCTGACTCATAGTGTTTGCTATCATCAAAATCACAGGGGCACAACAATCTCCCCCTTTTTGATGATGGCAACACTATGAGTCACACTGACTCATGTCAAACTATTCTCCCCCTTTGACTTTATCAAAAAGAAAATAGTTTGAGATGAGAAATACAAATATGCATGCAATGATTGAATGAAAATCTCCCCCTTTGACTAAGACATGAAAGGCTCTCTCTCCCTTAATGGCACAACATCAATGCTAAATGCAGTATACATGCAGATTTCCCTTAGAACAACCCATTCTCCCCCTGAATGTATAACTCCCCCTGAATTGTTTCTCCCCCTTTGAGAAAGGAATATGAACGGATGAAACACATCTCCTCTTGTGACATAATCAAAAGGTAGAGAAGATAGGAGGGAAAGAACATGAATGAGGTAAGGGGTCACTACACAACAGCTGAAGCATTGGTTCAGAAAGTGAGCATGATTATAGACAACTGTTAAAGCATAAGAGTCAGCAATATACAGTCTTGAAAGAATTCAGGTTTAACAGTGATAAAGATAGAGTAAAGCAGCTGACCACAGAAAAAGAGTTATAGACTCCATTTATAGCAATGAATCTAGTGCACATGGTTTTAATAGATAAGTCAGAAACAATACCCTTTGTGATTAAACATGGAAGTTCAAGAAAGGCAACTTGAATATGTATTGAGAAAAACAATTTACACTCAATGACTTTTGATTTCAAAGGGTTACAGCAGTTTGTTTTTCACCTTTTAATTTTCAGAAACTGAGCTAAGTGAATAGACCAGTGGCATTTATGCTGTTGACATTAGGTGTACACCTTGATTAGAGGTAGGTACCCCCAGTTACTAGGCATAAACTACTAGATCTATTTTAGATCAAGACCTACAAGGAACAATTTTCACCTTTGACATTAAGGGTACACCTTGATCAGAGGCCAGTACCCCGAGTTACTTGGTGAAAACTCCCCAGATAGATTTGACCCTATGAATAGAGATAGCCTGAAGCACTTCATGACTTATGAATTCTCCTGCTTCCTTGGAGGAGATAACAGTTTCTCAGTGCATTTCAGCCATTGCTCTGTCACAGTGTTCAGCTCTTTACATTGATGATCTTATTTACTGCTACCCTGATTTCTTTTAGAGTGATTGTTTAAAAATAGTACACACTCTTATTCACCTTTCCGAGACATTACCAGTTTAACACGTTCAGGCATAAAAAAAAACTTTTTCTATTGTAACCATGAGACAGAGATTAAGAGCTATAACAGTTTTCTTTTATTTCAAGTTCTGAAGTGCAGACACTTAACTCTTCAATTTATAAAGGTTAAACCTTTAGTTCCTTTCAATTTACAAGTGTGATTCTTATAAATGAAAAATTGCAATAGCCACATCTCAATGTACTAAACCAGAAGCAATACTGTTGTTCAGTGAAGGTGATAGGGAAATGATAGCAATAGGCATTAAGGTCCAAGAGCATCTGATGTCAAAGAATATGAATGAATTGAGTGGGGACGAAGAGAAGTGAAAAGGATTCAATGTATTGAACTGAGCTCTCAGCTCCCCCTGACACCAAGATGCAACAATTATGCTATGCAATGAAACATTTCTTTTCAGATTTTTTAAATTTGATGATATGCAGTATAAAGCAGTCCTATATGCATTGAACAACTTCCTTGATAGTCATGCAAATGATATATGCAGACATTAGACACATGCATCGACTATATGCACTAAATGAACCATTCAAGCTCAGTGCAACACATGAATAAGCTCGGTGCAAAGTACGTACATGCACAAACACGCGAGAAGCATACTCGATGCAATGTATGAACAACCATGAACATGGGTTTAAGTAAACTCGGTGCAGGGTATGCATCGATTACAAAAATGGTTGTGTAGTGCATCTAGCATCTTATGTACATTGTACAATAAATGGCAAGAGAAGAGCATCAGATATGTGCAGAATTAAATTCAGTAGCTGAGTCTGGAATGCAGACTGATCAGCTAGACAAGAAGAAGACATCAGAAATCAGACAAACAAATCAACAATTTCAGATGATGAGATTTAAACAAAGTGTTCAGAACTAACCTGAAAGGTAGGATCCTGGGGTTTCCATTTGAGTGTCTTGGTTTATTTTACCCCTCTTTGTTCATTCACTTCCAAGGCACACCTGTAGCATGTTAATCAATTTGATCCTGCAGGGACCCAAACAGCCTTGGGTCCCGTATTAACCCTATCAGGTGTTCTAAACAGTTTCTTAGTAACATGGTCATCAAATTCCATCAGAAAACAATCAACCATAGAATGTCCAAAATTTTCACAATAATAACATGAAACCACATAATTTTTGTTTTTATTATTCATATTAGCAGAAACATGATGCCCATGTGCATGCGCATGTGTATGAAGATTTTGTGTATGAGCATGATTGTTTCTTTTATTTACATGAAAATTTTCTTTTCCATAATCAGCCAGCCAACAATTAGCAACTTTGTGGCCTAGCTTACCACAGTTAAAACATAACATGGTTGTCCTGATATGGTTCCTATCAAGCACATTCCATTTTACAGGGAAGTTAACAAACTTAGATTTAACAGTGTTTCCCTGAGTATGCCAACAGTCCTTGACCGTATGGCCATACTTTTCACATTCAAAGCACCTAACATGCTTACTTCTAGATCCAGAATTATTCCTATAATTCCCTGACCAACACTCAACAGCCTTATGACCTGGCTTGTTGCAATTGAAGCAAGTGATGTGCTGGTTAAACTTGAGTTTGTTTCTTTTGTACCCATGATGATTTGCAGTGTATCTAGCATGCATCCTGTTATCAGGTTTCATAGCACATCACTCGTTCATTAAATGACCAAACCTACCACAGTAATAGCAAGAAGCATCAGATTTCCTAGGGGCATGGTTTCTAATGGATGAATTCTTAGAGTGCATTGCTTTACTTGCATGCTCATCATTTACCAATATTCTGCAATCATCCATTACATGGCCTACTTTGCCACAATAATGGCATGAAGCACTCTTATCAGAAGCACATGAATAGGTGAATGAGTTATGAGCAGTATGCATTGATCCATCAGATACGGCAGAGCTGTCAGATTTTAGGGCACAAGAAGGAACATTTTTGACCTTATTTTTCTTACCTTTCTTGCTCAATTGTGTACCCTTGTTCACAGCTTTTGTTTGTTTTTCATTTTTCTGAGCCTTGAATTGAAAACTTGAAGATGTAGATGTTTTAGGAGGCTCAGAGCAGCTTGCAATGTCAGAGCTGCGAACAAAGGTGGTGTACAGGTTTTTCTTAACAAATTTTTCAACTTGAGAATTGCATCCTTCCTCTCCATTTGATTTAGTGACTTTATCACATAAAAGAGCATTCATTTTCTCTTTTCCCTTGACAGATTTAGGCATGGAGAGAACAAGTTCATTTACTTCAGATTGCAAAGAGGAGATTTTGAGTTCAGAATTTATCAAATCTTCTTCACATATGAGAAGCTGTCTCTGCATAGCATCATTCAGGTTTTTGACCATTTCTAGTTCCTGTCTCAATTTTTCTTCCTTCTCAGATTGGATTTCTTTCTTAGCTGCATTCTCTTTCTCAAGGGTTAGCCATTTTTCAGATGCAACAGTGTTCAAGCCCATGAGTTTCTTATTTTGTTCATTTAGCTCTTTAATTTTCTCATGCAAATTCTTTATTTCTTCATCTCATTCTTCATGTCTAGACATCAATTTCAATTCCTCAACCAGTTCCTTTTGTCTTTCTTCCACTTTAATTTTCTCAGTAAGCAGATTTTTGTGATCTTCTTTGAACGAGGCAATTTGTTTATTCATCCGTTCATTTTCACAATAGAGTTCCTCATTGCGTTCACGCAGAACTGAGCACTTGTTACAGCTTAACTCAGCAGAAAAAATATGCACAGCTTCCTTGTTGATTTTATTCAGACTAGCCTTGAGATCTTCATTATCCTTTTGAACTTTAACAATTTCGGATTTTAGAGAACCATTTTGTTCCTTAAAGTTCTGAACATCTATTAAGCATGTCTCATAAGACTGTTTCAGTGTAGGACAAGTATCACAAGTGACTTCAGATTTGCATAATTCAATCCATTTCTTTAGCCTTTTGTTCTCAGAATTCAATTTCTTGGACATTTTTAACAAATCTTCATACATCACTACCAATTCATCAAAAGAGGGTCCATCTGATCCGGAGCTTACCTGAGATGAGGTTTCATCATCATCATTTCCCCGGTTGGCCATCAGGCATTGATCCTCTTGCTGTTGATCAGAGTTATGAACATTCTGGTTGGCCATCATGCAGCTGTCCTCATGTTCGTTATGAGCAGAAATGACTCTGCCATATATCTCCTTTCCAGAAGTGCACCTGAGAGCAAAAGGATATATATCAGTATTAATCGCAGCTCCCAAGATATTAAGAACTATGACATTATCACGGTTCTTTATTCTGTCCTCTCTAGACCACTTGGTCTCATCATGAGGTAATTGGTATGGGCCTTTAGATAGTAGACTCCATAGTTTGGGATCAATGGAGTCTACGTACACACATAGGCCTCCTAGCCAACTATTGAAGTTAGAACCATCATAAACCAGAGGACGAGCCATTTGGACAGATGGCAAACAGATTCAGCGCACAGAACAATTGACAAGAAATGTATCAGAAGCGAAATAGCACCGAATACAACAGGATCGGATCTGCAGGTCGTTGGACCTTCTATGCAGACACCCGCTCTAATACCAAGTGTTGGGTTCGGTGCGTTGGATTCAGAGGGGGGGGTGAATGAATCCCTCCCTTAAAAGTTTTGCTCAATTAAAATCTAGAATGCTCACTAGACAAATTTAGACAATTTGATACTAACAGAAGGCAATTAGAGCGGGTGTCTGCAATCAAACACACAGTGTGCAATCAAACCATATCGTCCCTATGCATTCATCTAGCGCCAATTAGATAGAAGAACAAACCACGAAGACAATGAGTTTTTAGGTGGTTCGGTTCTCCAGACCTACGTCCACCCCACACTCAAACCCAAGTGTGGCTTACTGCTGCACAACACAGATTGCGTCCACTGGGCCTTACAGCTTAGCCTACAACCACTGAGCATCACAGCTTGCTTCCGCTGGGCAATACAGCTTAGCCATCCGCTGCCTAACAGCTTGCGCTGAGCCTCACAGCTTGCTCCACTGGGCAATACAGCTTAGCCGTCCGAGGTATCCACCTCGCCGCTGTGCATCACAGCTTGCACTGCTGGCAAACAGCTTGAAGAAAGATTTAAAAGAAAACAAAGGATAGAAAATCACAGCACCGAAAAGCTGTAAACAATGAAGCACGAAGTGGCTCTCAAGGAGCTGACTAGCCTGGATTTGATCCACGGTCCAGTAGAGACTAAACTTCAGACAACTGACTGCTTCTTCTTCTCAACTCTCGATCTCTCTTCCTCTTTCTTTTTCTTCTTCTTCTCTGCTCTCGATCTCTCTTCCTCTTTCTTTTTCTTCTTCTTCTCTGCTGCTTTCACACTCTGCTCTTCTTCCCTTTTTCTTTTTCTTCTGGATCGTGCAGGCTCTCTCTCTCTCTCTCTGCTTCTGCTCTTTCAGATATGCTTCCCTGCTTCGATCAAATCTTCTTCAGAGGAAGAAGCTTCATATATATAGCAGTAGAGAGGTGGGCGACCGTTTTCCAGATTCCCGCCCAGAGAGCCTAGACCACGTGGAAGCATTTTACACACTGCATTCCACGTGTTACATTCCTGAGCCATCTCCACTCTTGGATCGCGTGCCCTCATTAGGCTCCTCGAGCAGCAGCCCTATAATAAAACAGACTTGTTATCAGTGTGGATTTATCTGACAGGAAAGAAAGAATGCATCGAGTAAGTTTGATAAATGAGCATACCCTGTACAGACTTGATGCACCAAATGCAGTGTGCATATATGAGAAAGTATGTACAACGAGAATGAATGCACGGACATTTCATTCCTGAGTGCACAGACTTTGAATGCATGTGATGCACTGACTAAACCACGAACTGAGCTAACGGATGTATAGACTTGCTCAGCTGTGTGGCGTGCAACTGGATGATGTACAGACTTTGCGAAACGATGCATGCACAAGACGATGTACAGACTTGGTCTTGTGACCACGGGCTGTACAGACTTTGAGAAACGATGCATGCACAAGGAATGTACAGACTTTGTAATATAGCATGAGACCTAAACATGCACTAACTAGATGCTCACCATATGCATCGACCTTAAGGTATGCACAAAGACGCTAAGTGAGACGCTAAGTGAGACGGATATGCACGAGACATGAAATGCATTGGCTTATCACATGCACCAACATTTCTGTACAGGAAATAGCATATGCACAGATCTGAGAGTGCATATGCGATGTACAGACTTGCTGAACTACAAGATAAACATATCAGCAGAGAATGTATAGACTCTGCGTGCGTGCATGCTGCAAAGCAATGTATGGACTTGTGTGTGCGGGCAGACAATGTATGGACTTTAAATCAAGAGATGCACTGGCTGTACAGACTTTGCATATGCATGGATAGCAGACGATGTACAGACTTCCTATATGCACAAGCAGGACTTTCATTTAGACAGAGATGTTCATGATATGCAATGCTGACTCATAGTGTTTGCTATCATCAAAATCACAGGGGCACAACATAGAGGACGTGATGCGCATCACCAGGCTGAGAGCGCACGACGCGCCAGTGAGCGGGAGGATGTTGACGGACTATCAGGAGCTAGCCCAGCGACTGCTAGGAATGGAGCTCCTGAGGCCGGAGTGACACTCTACGATCCTGCCGAGGGCAAGGCTGCAGGAGAGCCTTGGTTTGAGAGGAGCCAGGATCGCAGTCGGGGAGCTGCCAGAGCAGCACCTGGGACGGCAGACGGACCGGGAACGGGAGCGGGTAGCAGCCGAGCCAGGACCGGAGGCAGACATAGTCCTACGACTATTCTTTATGTTACTGTTCAGGAGGCTGCTGTTCGCCACCAAGGCAGATGGGGTGAGTTACAGACTCCTGGCCCTACTCGAGGAGGTAGACCGAGTCGGTGAGTATGCGTGGGGTGCAGCGGTACTCGCCTCCCTCTTCGACACTTTGAGCTCACCAGCCGGCGCACGATGCTCAGCGGATTCTCCCCACTACTACAGGTAAGCTTCGATTCCTAAAATGCTTGTGCAATTCTTATATGATTTTATGAAATGCTATATGCTGACATCTTTGATGCAGGTGTGGGCCTACATGTACCTCTCCGGGCTGGGGAGACGACAGGAGGTGTATCCGGACCAGGTGCCAATCACGAGGGAGTGGACAGCGGTTCAGGAGGTGGCATCCCTGAGACGACAAGGTGCGGGCGATCCAAAACAACCTCGACACTCTACCCTATGCCTCAGTAAGACTTAATTTAAACTTTTCTATTCTTTTAAATGCAACTATATGCTTCGATGCTAATGCAATTGGTTGCTGCTTGACAGGGCTGGTGGACACAGTACCAGGGCGAGGGGTAGGAGGGCCAGCCATGGGTGGTGGCAGCCTTGGCGTATGCGGGCCGAGACGTCTGGCTTCACTGCCCGAACATCATCGGGCCACTCCACTACCGACTGATCATGAGGACAGTGGGCGTCCATCAGCCAGAGGTGGAGTTTTTGGCGAGAGAGTGACTGGAGGAGCACGTGGGACGCCACGCACGCGGGCTTGCAACAAAGATTGACTGGATCGCCCGAGCCGTGGACCAGATCTGGGATTGGATGAAGCAGGGGCGAGCGGTGCGCACCCAGGAAGCTAGCGACAAGGGCTACCTGACAGCCTACGCCCGCCGCTACGGAGACCAGGTCTTCCGTGGCGCACGATGACCGATATGATTCATAAACGCATGCACTCTAGAACTGCTTATGATTATGATGCATACTAACGATGGATACTCTACATGCAACCATACCCCCAGGGATGGATTGCGGAGCTCCAGGGGTTGCTCCACTCGACGGTTCAGCAGCGGGATGAGCTCCAGTGCTCCTTGGACCTCCTGGTAAGCTTCAGCCTCAAATCTAAAAATGCAATGTTTATACTTAAATGAGACTGACATGATTCTAAATGTAGCGTGCCGAGGGAGCCCAGCGCCAGGCGCCAGACGCACCGTCCTCTCCTCACAGCCATCGGCATATCGGGCCGAGCGGGATATAGACTTTGCGCGAGCGACAGCGTGAGCCGAGGAGGCCGAGGCCACTCTTGCTGAGAGGGTAGGCATACCACTCTTCTTCCTTTTGAATTTTACCATTAAGATTGCAAAATGATTTATGATGTGAATGCATATGTAGGTGAGAGATTTGGCAGCAGCGCTGGGTGAGGCTATCCGATAGAGGGAGGAGGCCGAGCGCTCCTGAGCTGAGGCAGAGCAGCTCCGTGCAGAGGTAGCCGAGGCAGGACGCCTCTGTGCAGAGATGGAGCGATCCTGCGTTGGGATGGTGGAGGTGGAGCACCTCCGTGCCGACGCGGCGGAGCTGAGGACCAGCCAAGAGCAGTGCCGGCTGTGGGTGGCCTAGCTGACAAGTGCAGTGGGGGCATACCAGCAGTCCCTCAAGGCACTAAGTCGGTGGTCAGAGCGTAGTCGGACTCAGAGCGGCGCGCCCAGTGTCGCCTACCGAGACTACCTTACTCGTTCCTCCAGCCACCAGAGGAACGAGGACAAGGAGCGTCGGCGCCGCCGACGTGAGGAGGGGAGTACCTCCGTGGCGTCACCAACGAAGCGCCATGAGGGAGCAGGAGAGAGAGGCGACCCCGGGGAGGGTCAAGCCTGATGTACTTATGAGATGTATGCATGTATGACTTTAGTGGAATGACATGATTTTTTTTTGGTTTTTTTTCTTGATGAATGTGTGCATACTGACACTAATTAACTAACTTAACAACGAGTTCTGGGACTGATAGCGTGAGGGTACAAAAGAGAGCGAGAGAGAAGGAGAAGGGGAGAGAAAAGAAGAAAAACTAAGATAGCAGAGAGAAACGGTCTCGGCAAGGCTGCTTAATGAGCTTAGCGGTCCCAAGATAGGCCGCTTAATCACTGAACGAGCCACAACTGAATGAATGATGGAGACGGTTCATTCCAAACCGTAAGGCACTAAAGACAGTCCCATTAGGACCGTTTTACAATGAAAACGGTCTAGCCAAGACCGTTAACCACACAGTTGGATAAGGATGTGAGCGAGGGTGGAAACGGTCTTATGACGACCGCTAAGAACAAATAGCGGTCGCTCGATAGACTGCAAAGGCAGAAAGACGGTTGGTTCCGATCGGGACTCTCTTGGAGAGTCCCAACCGTGGATGAGCCTATCCTAACCGCACTAAGAGCAATCCTAACCTTGATTGAGCCTATCCTAACTCAATCCTAGTGGCTAAAGCCTATCCTAACCGTGGATGAGCCTATCCTAACCACAGTAGGGGGACTCCCAAATTCGTAACTCACACCAAACCCCACTTTCTAGCCGGCGAAAATCTTAGTGCAACCACCCGAATCAACATGAAAAGGGCTCTTGAGGTTAGTACAATGGGGGATAGCTCCTATATCAGGCCACAACCAGCTAGGAAGGAGCGTGAGGTGCAGGTGGAACGATTTTATTGAAATGCGTTGAGATGTGCCAGTCACATGAGTGACAAATTATTGTGCGCTCGTTCTGACGTGATCAGACGAATGTGATATTTGGGTCAGGACCGGAAGTCCGCTATACCATAAAGTCTATAGCGTTGATTACATCCTCTGAGGAGGAAAACCCTTGATTAATTGCCAAGATAAGCGCCACTTGGGGCCAAATAATAACGATGCATGAGAGTGAAATGAACACAAGGCTATGCACGCTTCTATGCTTTCTTTTCTTCATGCAAGAGGAGTTAAGGTTTATTACGCCTAAACTTCGGTACAAGGCGGATTATCACGCATAGCGACACTTCCAGTCGGGCGTGACCCGGCCTTCTGTTGAGCGCCATTCTATATACCGAAGTTTGGTCATGCATGCAAGCAGGCGCTATATTCATGACATGGATGATTAGGAATATTTATGTACCGAATGCACGAAGCACATGTGATATTGGTAAAATTGCATGGTTATATTTATATATATATATATATATATATATACATATATATATATATTTACGTATATATATATATACACGTTAGGCACAGGCTACATTTGATTATTCATTCAAAAGGGACACTAATCCCTCAACAAGATTAAAATGAGGCTGAACAGGTCGACACGGGGGAACAAATAGTCGACACATGTGGAAAGGCTGAGTCGGCGCCTTAGGCGCTGAAGCGACCACGAGTCGATGGCGTCGCCACCGATAAGGCACGACTGCGGGTGATTCGGTGGCGGCACCACCGAATCATAAGGCAAGAGGGATGATTCGGTCGCGTCGCCACCGAATCAAGTCAGCAGGCAACAGAGTCGGTGGCGGCGCCATCGAATCGCAAGGGGGGGCCTTTAATTTGAATGTCGTTTGAGATTTGTTAAGAGAAAATCCACATGATTCTTTCTCAATTGAGCCTTCACACATTGAGTTATATGACTTTAGAGGATTCTGAAGGATGTCATCGCCCTACCTTATGAATCAAATCAGACTAAGTAGTCTCGTCCTTCCAGTCCTCGTCGACCTTCCTTGTGCGAGGTTCTTACTTGAGCACAAGGCAAGCATTGGCATATAAAGCCTTAGCGTTAAACTTTAAATGTATAAACCAACGTTATAATCTTCCAAAGATGACAAAAATCATCGTGAAATTGTAATCTTTTCTAAAAAAATTGGTAGCATCTGCCCCGCATAGGGAGATGTTCAGTTGACAAATAGCATGACACACGGTAGACGGTATGAAGCCATAAACACCGAGGAGTCCATGTGGACTACCTCAATTCCCAGAATCACCACTTTATGAGTCTCGAGCGCCAGCCTACGAGAGACTCGTGGTGATCTGTGGGAAACACTCCTCAGGGTCAATTCACATGAATCGATATATAGCTGCATGAATGGCACTTTTAGTGATTCACTCGTGCAATGGGTTTCCAGGGGAACATGTGACAAAGCGACAGACCCCCTGGAACCTGGAGTGATAATGATCGGGCAAGAAATGAAAAGGAGTGAACTTAATCAGGGGTTGTTCCCCTCCCCAATAGCAGGGCTGGCACGACAGTTAGAAACAACTGAACGAGACTCAATCAAAGGAACGACTGCAGACACCCCCACTTCTACCATAAGGCAGAGTTTGATTCAGACAATCCCGATCCTTAGGCAGGGGCTCACGCCTGTGTCTTAGAAAGGGGGGAGTTGAGAGTAGCACTCATGAAAACAAAACGTCGAACACCGACAGGGGCAGACAATGGCCTTGGAGAAAGGATTGTCACTGTGACAGATGTTCGAGCTCCCGGTACCCCTACAACTGACTGAGCGAGTGAAGTGGCACTCGACTATTTCCTGCTCATAATTCAACTTATGTAAATACGGGATCAATCAAAAACACTATCGACCGGTGTTGCAGCCCTGGGGAGGGAATTTGATGTCACCCGTTTAGGGCGTGGCATGGCCAGTCCATGGAAGTAAATCATCACGAACCTTCTTCCGTGTCCCGAGCGATCCCAGGATCGACTAGCATTTAGCCCCTGGGGGCTTCCTCACGCTCGAGAGAAAACTGGGGAGCTCGAAGTGGAGTCGATGAAAACATCAGCAGTCGGTAACAAGACAGATTACAGAAAAAAAATGAATGTTATAACACGGGGGACTAGAGTATTTTTTTTCAATTCATTCTCCTCTACGATTGCAGAGGGATATCGACAGATAGTACATCAAGCAGGGGAATTGAAGAGAACCGGAAATAAAATATAAAAGGGAATCAAAATACAGAATGAGACGAAGACAGGAGAAGGTCCCTCGCGGGAACCCACCTTCTCTCACTATCGTCCCCCTTCGTCCTCCCCTATCTCTTCTACTCGAGCCTCTTCTCTTTGACCTCTCTTCTTCGAGCTCTTTTTTTTCTCTCTTCGAGGGCTTCTCTCCCTCTCCTCGTCGTCGATCGATCTCTACTCCTTGATCTCCTCTGATTGCCCGCTCTCTATCCTCCCCTATTTCCGAGGGTTAGGGGCACTTTATATAGGTGAATGCCCAAAATAGGTGATCCGTGATGGGATGCGAACCTGGGACTCTAGCTCGCGGATATCCCTAGACGATGAAACGTGCGGACGTGCGCGGTTGAGAAACCGGCAATGAGTCTCGGGTATCGGCCTTTCCGCGTGCTCGGATCGAGTCACAGGATGGGTTCCACTCACTCACTCTCGTAGCGGTGATAAAAATATATCGAGCTAATTTCCTATCACTCCAGCAGCGGCATTCAAAAATATATACGAGTAAAGCAAATGCCAAAGAGGGGAGCAGAAACGATACCTCCACGCTCCGGGCGTGGGGAAGACGATCACGACCAAGACTCGTACTCCCAATACACAGTAATTAAATAACTATAGTAGTGATTTTATGGCCCACTGCACGCAGGGAGGTAAAGGGCGACAACAATAACTTGGGAATACCAAGCTTGGGTTGACGGGTAGCAATTTGGAAAACTCTCGGGCCGGAGACGGGCTGCTGGTCCGGCTCAGTTCTGCGGGGCCCGCGGATAGTAGGCGGGTCCGGCTATTGGGACGACGGTGCCCGGGCGTCTCCTTGCTGCGGCGGCTGGCTGGGATGCTGCAGGGGGTTGCCGATCGATCTTCGGGAGCGGTGGTCGCCGAAGGTATCCCGGCGTATTTGTGCTGGAATTATCTGATGACTGCTTTGCTGGCCTATTCTCGGATCAGAAATGCGCGCCTCCACAAAAAGAATTTCTACGTCGAGATCCGGTGTTGGATCGAGGCAAAATTGGCACTGATGGATAGAGGACTCAAAGGGATACAACATATAATTATTTCAGATCCATCCAGTAGACGGATTAGAAATCAAAACAACTGTTCCCAAGGTTGTTTTACTGAGTCGGATTACAGACTTTCAGGACAGAACAAGTTCTGCCTGAAAATGAATTTTTACCGACCTAAAAATGATGGATCTAGACTCTGGAAAAATTATTGCTGGAAGAGGGGGATGTGAGGAACACGTAAGAATTTTTTTGGGATTTTTTTGTGGTGGCTAAGGGTGGGGGAAAAATACGACAACAAGACACTATCCCGTAGATCTGCTGATTGGTAGACTGTTAGGGGTGGAACTAAAATACGGAGAAAAATACCAAACGGTGGCGAATTGAAACAAAATTTATATGGATGGAAAGCTAACACAAAGAGGAACAACCCTCAAAATCTCAGCTCAATCAGAGTTGGGAGCTGGGAAAACCGACCTATTCTTTGGCTTGTTATTCTGGATCTCAGACTTCACGACAGCAGGGTAAAGAGATGGTTGTGGCGGCTCGTCGGCGGCACAAACAGAGGCGGCGGCGGCAACGACGGTGGCTGGAAATCATATCTAGTAGAGGTGATAGAACTTGGACTCCACCAAGTTTATGGCTTCACACCATAGAAATCAGAGCAGTCCAGCTCTAACGAGGAGAGGGGAGATAGTGGCGCCCTTGGGCTTGCTTGGAGCAAATGCTTTTTTTCCTTCATTAATTCTCACAAAATGGAAAATACATGGATTATATAGAAATGTACAAATGACCTAAACTATCCCTAGATCTAGGGTTAGGGAGGGACAAATAAGGGATAGCATTTTTTCCCCCATGTGATCAAATGACCATAAATAAAAAAATTACAACAAGCATTAAACTATATTAAAGGGGGGCGCCCCCTTGACTAAGGGGTATCAAATTTAAATTTTCTTCCTTCCTTGTCCCCCCTTGGTCCAAGTCCAATCTTGGACTTTGAACTAGCCCCACATGGGCCCTAGATCCTAGGTGGACCAATGGGAAAGAGGGTGGGGGCCCTGCTGCACCTACTGACATTTTACATAGAAACCTAAAGGCCTTTTTGCAAAGAAACCCAAAGATTTCTAATGACTAACCCTTTGACTTATAATGCCTTACAATTGCAAACCCAATTAGCCAAGGATATAAATGTAAACAAAAGGACACAAATACAAAAATAAAATGTTAGTGCTCGGTGTTGATTCCCATCAATTCTCCACGGGTGGGAAGAACTCGACCCCGTCGCGTAAGGGGTGCGGCTGCTCGTGTGGCTCCGACATATCTTTTACAGACCAGGTAGCGCAGAGTACGCTCTACTCCAAGTAATCGTCACCTACTCATCCCGTATATATTCAATATGCACATGCTGCTGTGGGAATGAGGCTAGTGGTGGACACTCCGGGGTGGGGTCACTCTCAAAGGAATGAGACGGCTCAATGACTCATTAGGAATCACCGCTGGGTCCCTGTATGTGACTGGATCCAAGGCATAGAATGGTAGGGCCGATCCCAAATTCTGGCAAGCCTACAACGTACGCATTAGACCCGACTTGCCTCACACTCGAAAGGAACTGACAATGCGAGCGAACATGAGACCGACTATGTAACTCCTAATATGCTCGACACATGCGGACTCACTATGCACTCAACAATCTTGACAAACTGGACAACTAAAGAAAAAATACGGACTCACACAAGACCCTAAATAAACCTACTGTTAGACCGACCCATACATATGCGCGGTTGAGAAACCGGCAATGAGTCTCGGGTATCGGCCTTTCCACGTGCTCGGATCGAGTCACGGGACGGGTTCCACTCACTTACTCTCGCAGCGGTGATAAAAATATATCGAGCTAATTTCCTATCACTCTAGCAGCGGCATTCAAAAATATATACGAGTAAAGCAAATGCCAAAGAGGGGAGCATAAACGATACCTCCACGCTCCAGGTGTGGGAAAGACGATCCCGGCCAAGACTCGTACTCCTAGTACACAGTAATTAAATAATTACAGCAGTGATTTTATGGCCCACTCCACGTAGGGAGGTAAAGGGCGATAACAATAACCCGGGAATACCAATCTTGGGTTGACGGGCAGCAATTTGGAACACTCTCGGGCCGGAGACGGGCTGCTGGTCCGGCTCGGTTATGCGCGGCCCGTGGACAGCAGGCTGGTCCGACTATTGGGACGGGGGTGCCCGGGCGTCTCCTTGCTGCGGCGGCTGGCTGGCACGCTGTAGGGGGGTTGCCGATCGATCTCCAGGAGCGGTGGTCACCGAAGGTATCCCGACGTCTTTTTGCTGGAATTATCCAATGACTGCTTTGCTAGCCTGTTCTCAGATCAGAAATGCACGCCTCCATAAAAAGAATTTTTACGCCCAGATACGGTGTCAGATTGAGGCAAAATTGATATCGATGGATAAAGACTTCAAAGGGATACAACATATAATTATTTCAGATCCATACCGTAGATGGATTAGAAATAAAAATGACTGTTCTCAAGATTTTTTTTACTGACTCGGATTACAGACTGTTAGGACAAGAATAGGTTCTGCCTGAAAATGAATTTTGACCGACCTAAAAATGATGGATCTAGACTCTGGGAAAATTATGACTGGAAGAGGGGGATGTGGGAAACACGTAGGCATTTTTTTTTGGGATTTTTTTGTGGTGGCTAAGGGTGAGGAAAAAAATACGACAACAAGATACTATCCCGCAAATCTGCTGATAGGCAGACTGTCAGGGGTAGAACTAAAATACGGAGAAAAATACCAAACGGTGGCGGATTGACACAAAATTTATATGGATGGAAAGCTAACACAAAGAGGAACAATATCTCTAAATCTCAACTCGGTCAGAGCTAGGAGCTAGGAGAACCGACCTGTTCTTTAGCTTGTTGTTCTGGATCTCATAGTTCAGGACAACAGGGTAAAGAGGTGGTTGTGGCGGCTCGTCGGCGGCACGAACGGAGGCGGCGGCGGTGGCTGGAAATCACATCCAGTAGAGGTGATAGAACTTGGAATCCATTAAGTTTATGGCTTCACACCATAGAAATCAAAGCAGTCCAGTTCCAAGGGGGAGAGGGGAGATATGGGCGCCCTTGGGCTTGCTTGGAGCAAATGCTTTTTTTCCTTCATTAATTCTCACAAAATGGAAAATACATGGATTATATAGAAATGTACAAATGGCCTAAAATATCCCTAGATCTAGGGTTAGGGGGGGCAAATAAGGGATATCATTTTCTTCCCCCATGTTGTCAAATGACCATAAATAAAAAAATTACAACAAGCATTAAACTATATTAAAGGGGGGCGCCCTCTTGACTAAGGGGTATCAAATTTGAATTTTCTTCCTTTCTTGTCCCCCCTTAGTCCAAGTCCAATCTTGGACTTTGAACTAGCCCCACATGTGCCCTAGATCCTAGGTGGACCAATGGGAAAGAGGGTGGGGGCCCTGCTGCACCTACTGACATTTTACATAGAAACCCAAAGGCCTTTTTGTAAAGTAACCCAAAGATTTCTAATGACTAACTCTTTGACTTATAATGCCTTACAATTACAAACCCAATTAGCCAAGGATATAAATGTAAACAAAAGGACACAAATACAAAAATAAAATGTTAGTGCCCGGTGTTGATTCCCATCAACAAGGCATCAGAACCTCGATGTGACAGGGCCGCTGCCGACTCAACGCGCGCACAAATGCATCGCCGCCTCAACGCGCAGGGGGCCACCGACTCAAGCGCATGCGCCAACGAATCAACCTGGACAGTTGTTGCGTCCGCGCCACCGGATCGGCTACAAAGGCCACCGCCGAATCAGGTGAAATAGTGTTGTGCCCCTATGGTCATTTGAGTCATTTGATATTCATGGTTTTGATAATGGCTAAACACTATAAGTCATTGATGCTTTCCACTCTCATATGACTGAAATACTTGATATTCTTTCATGACAGATAAGCCAAGGAATTGAGTGGAGATGGAAAAAGTGAAAGCTCAATGATTGCGCCCCTTGCACGTAGATCGACCTGCGCGGTCAGGTCGTGGGGGTCAAGGGGGCAGCGCCCCTTGGGGGGGTTTTCGGGGGTGGAGCCCCCGGAACAAAATTTTGATTATAGGTGCGATATACCTTTAATCTGTTAACTTCAAGAGTCAAAAGACTCAGCAGAAATCTTCAAGATTCTGCCAAGTTTGATGCCACAGACGTGAATGAGCTGCAAAAGGGGTTAACGAACTGAACCGGGCAAACCCAGGATTTCCCCAGCCAGCGGTCGACCGCTGGCCCAAGGGCGGTCGATCGGAATTCCCAAGGACCGTCTGTCTGCAGGTTTCTCAGTGACGGTCGACCGCCAACCCAGGGCGGTCGACCAAAAATTATAGAACCAAAATTACTACATGTTTTATCAGTAGCGGTTGATCGCCACCTACCTCCGGTCGACCGCCGGCCCCGAGCCAACAAATGTTGACTTTGTTTTTCTCTTCGAGAAGAGCCATTCTCCATGGATTTCTTTAATCCTAAAGTCACCCAATCACCCACAAAATGTGGATCTGGTCTGGAGGATGTCCAAGGACCATTCAAATGGTATAAAACAAACTCATGAGGGGTTAGAAACCCTAATGCTTCAAGGGGAACAAGGAGATACCAAGGGAGGCTAGAGGAGGAGATTCACGGATACTGTAGCACCTCCGTGAACAGTGCTTCGGGCTAGAGTTCTTCATCCATTCCAATGTGATTCAAGCTTAGATCTGAAGCAAGCAACCTCCAAAGAAGCTAGAAGCAATCAAGGTTCTCAATGGTGATCAAAGCTACATCCATACACCTCTTCATCAACTCAAGGCCATCCAAGTAAGCTCATTTTCAAGGGAGATCAAATCTGCATCCTTTATCTTCTTCATCAACTCAAGGTGATCTAAGGAAGATCATTTCACAAGGAAGAAGATACCATTGAAGAATCAGATTCAAGCTCCAGCAATCTCAGACAAGATCTTTTCTCTTTGAGCATATTCTATATCTTGTTTGAGTGTTTTCATATTTGTTCTTTTCCCATTTCATTCAAACATTTGAAACTGAGAATCGTCCCTACCGGTGGTTAGTAGGAAGGAAATCAGAAGTTGTCCAATCTGCGGTGTTGACGTCCCTACCTGTGGTTAGTAGGAAGGCAATTGGAGGTCTTTTCGATTTGCGGTTCAGTGCGTTGCGCTAGTGGAGCCTCACCGGGTTTGGTGAGGGGTGGACGTAGGACTGGGGATTCAGTCCGAACCACCTTAAAATACTTTACATTGTGGTTTGCTTGTGCGATTGCTTTGTGTTAGATGCATGCTTAGGTTCAATCTCCATATTGCGTAATCATCTTGCTAAGCAAATCATTTTATTCTTCGCTAAGCTAGTTATATTCCGCTGCGATTCTCTTTATCTAGCTTTAAAGTGGGGTGTTCTGCGAAAAGAAGGGCAGATCTATTCACCCCACTCCTCTAGATCCGCTATCCACTACTCAAAAAATAGCGCCACCGACTCAGCCCTTTTGGTGCTGTTGGCTCGGTTCTTCAGCAAGCCGCTGATTTGTTCTCATGCGCCACCGACTCAGCCAATAGGGGCATTTTGGTAATTTTGACATTTTACCTTGAAACTAACCTGGTGAGAGCTCGTCCTATGGAGTAGCTCTGGGGTTGGTGCAGCAGCCCCAGAACATGTTTAAAGTGTTGATTCGGGGCTTCCGCAGATTTCTGAGACGGGCAGAACCCGTACCAATTTTCCCAAGATTGGCACTGATTTGCCCATCGGCTCCTTGATTCGTACCGCCAACTTCCTTCGGAGGACCCGTGGGACTTCTTCATTAAAAGGGCCATCCCTGGAAGGATTTTCGCCTGGTCTGGAAATCTATAGGGCCATTTTTGGACCATTCTAGTATTCCGCGTGCGTTAACGTAATTCCCAGCTTTTTTGCTAGTGGCGCTATTAACGCAGAATATCAGTCCTCCAGGGTCGCCTTATGCTTGCACGAAGCATTTTCATTGAGTGAGCCTCCGTTCTGGGGGTTTTCGCTCCTTCGGAGTCATCCGTTGGTCACTTGCCGACCATTTCGGAATTCGGGAGTCCTGATCGGGCAACCAGGGTTTCCGCTGATATCGCATTTGGCTCCCTATTCCGAGGGGCCAGGGGCATTTCTTCATCTCGGGGAGGTTTCTACATCAGGCGAAGAATCGCCTGTTACATTCCCGTCCAGGGTGGATGGGGTATGGAGGTATATCCGACACATCGATGTCGATTTCATTGGCTCTGACCATCAATAGGCCTTAAGCGAGCTGTGGTAGATGTGTAAACCCGAGATGATGAAATGTTGAGTCGCCGACACTTCTTGTAAGGTGACCTGAGGTTTCAGCAGTCCTAGTGGACCTATCCTTGACTTCTGGTTGACTCTTTTGATAATATGATTATTGCCCAATCATATTTTGTGTGTCAACAAATGGCCCCCAGCCGCCAACGTCGTGGGTGAAGGATGAGCGGAGCGGGGTCCGCAGATGTATTTGCTTTATCGGGCCCCGGCATGTGGGGCCAACTTTGTCTCGAGTCGGCCACGTGACTTGGAGATGCGAATCGGTGGTGACTCGAAGCATGAGTCGGTGGCGACTCAAAGCATGAGTCGGTGGCCTCCCAAAATCTGGTATGGTAGTGGCCTTGAATCGGTGGGGCCTTTAGTTCTCTGAGTTGGTGGCGCCTTTAGTTCACCAAGTCGGTGACGCCTTCTGTTGGCCCGATTAGGAGGTAATTGAGAGGGGGGTGAATTGATTGCCCACCCTTTTCAACAAATTTAGACTTAATTAAATCAAAGCACAGTGTTGGGTCCCGTAGTGCAGGAACACGGATCTAGAGGGGGGGTGAATAGATCTTCTACTAAAAACTATGTCCAATTAAAAACACAAACTAGCGCACATCAGAATTAACAAGATTGATAAGATAGAGGAATTTAATGCTACACAAGTTAACTAGATTCTCTCACTCTCTCCGTTCACACATGATCACACAAATAAGTATAACAAGCTAACCATACAATCACACAATTCAAACCACAGGAGACGAGGATTTTTAAGGTGGTTCGGGACCATGACGGGCTCCCTACGTCCACCCCTTACCAAACCGGTAAGGCTTTCTCCACACGCTGCAAATGTAGCAAACACGGGGATTTCTCCCCACACACACGGGATAAAAACCCCAACACAAACACGCTACAAAAGTAGCACACACACACACGGGGATTTCTCCCCACACACATGAGACAAAAACCCCAACACACACGCGGATATGCTCCGCACCAAACGACGCACAAGCGTCAACTCAAACCACTCGGAGAAATCATTCTCAAACCCACACACAGAAAATCATTTATAGGTTTGTAACAAGCTAACAAATGAATGCTCTAAGCCCAAAACATGTGCTAAAGACTAAAATAAGAAAGATTCAACAAGCACAAGGCTCCTCCTTCAATTGAATCTCCGGCTCTTCATGGTTTGATGTCGGATGATAGCGATTTCGGCGTCCTCGCGTTCCTCTCTTTGAGATGCTTCTTTTTTTCTTCTACCACGAGCTCCAAATCTCCATGGAAGTAGATGAAAACCACCTTGCAAGAGCACCACCACGTTTTCCCCCTTTTCTTCACCTACAAGAATGAACGAATGAGCATTAGGGTTAATCCTCTCACAAAATCGTAACTCTTATAAATGCAACTCAAGGGGTGGGGAAAAGACTCATAAAACCTTCCCAATACATGTTAGAAACACCTTAATAACAATGGGAACTAATGGGGGATAGTAAGGTAATGTTTAGAGAGGTTTTAAACTCTCCCGAAAATCCCGTTCTGGAAGGGTCGACCCTTGGGGTCGACCCTCGGGCTTACAGAGGCGGACAGACAACAAAAAACCCACCCAGACCACATGGGTCGACCCCTGCAAGTAGGTTCAAAAACTAGTTTCTATCTTGAACAGAAACACTGAGGGTCGACCCCATGGGTCGACCCTTGCAGGTAAGTGATGGGAAAAACCATTTTTAGCCCCTTTAAGCTATGCAAAACCAATGGAATAAATATGACCAAAGTCCCTTGATTCCGGATGATTAATTCTAATGATTCTAACATGCATAACCATAGAAAAACCAAATTAGTATGGATTTGAAAATCAAATGAACTTATCTGTTGAAACTAGCTTTTCTAGAATGAATATGAACATAATGGCATCCAAATGCACCCGAAACATTATCATCTCAAAGGCCATGATTTCAAGAGTGAAAATGTGAGTTCAAACCAAGAATCTATCAAGTTAGCATTTCAACCAAGTCACATACACCAACTTGTATAGTCAAAAATAAGGATTTGAAGTTGTTATGCTTTCATGAAAAACCCAATCAAGCTATTTTCACACAATCCAACTTCTAGAAGTTCTTTCACTCATTTCAAATGAAGCTCAATGAAATATACTAGAAACATGATGAGGCTCATATTCAACTCTCCACAACCATGCAATCAAGTATTAACACTTAGAACTTGTTCTCATCAAAATATATCATTGAACTCATTCAAACATGCATTTGGCTTCTCAAATCAATCAACAAAAAATACATTCCACTAAATGACAAGGTTTTGATATGATGAACTTGAATCTCTCAATTGTCCAAATACAAAGGCATGAAGGCTCAACCTCAACTACCTCCATTTCAAGCACACAAGGTGGTTAGATATTACCATGATTCACTTTATATGGGAGGGTATAAAAACCATACTTGAACCTGTAAAAACACAAGAGTATCAAGTTACCATAGGTGTGAAGTTTAGAGCTCATAAACTAGATTCTTCCAAAAGAACCTCCATAACTTGTCAACCATCCAAATGCTCATTGAATAAATAAATATTTCCATAAGGACATAAGTCACAAGCTTTGGCATTTGAAGAACTTTTAACCTTCCATTGCATCCAAGGCATATACAATGATATGGGAGCTCAATCATTCAATCACAAGGCAATCAAATCTTCAACAGTAAAATGCGTCATCGCACAAGTGTTAACAATTATGCCAAATGTTTAGCATGCATAATATCATGGAATCACATTCATTCAAATGTCATTCTTGTTGATTAAAAATTAACATTTATGAATCATTATCTCAAGAGGAGCATTGATATAAACTTCCCAAATTTAAATTACCATGAGTCTAAGAAACGAGCAAACATCATTAAAATCACATCCATCAAATTTCAAGTTACAAGGTTGAGGATATTTCAAGCCCAAAAATCTTATGAGGAAAACGCATGAAAATACCCAACCAAGACTTTGAAAAGCTATTTGATGAAATGCATGAAATATAGAAGAGTCAACGCAATGCAATGAGTGAGTCAACTCCCTTTTTCAATAGGATCTTCATTGATGCACTCCTTTGGGTTCCAAACATGAATCATGATTTTTATCCTGCAAATCAAAATATTCAAAGCATGAGATCCTTAAATACAAATCATTCATATGACTTTCAAATATGAACAGAGTTAACTCCCTTTAAGAAGAAGAGCTTCATTGATGGACTCCTTTAGATTCTAAGTATGAGCCATGAATTTGTGTTCCTACAAACCAACATAAATATAACATTAGTTCCTTAAACACCAAGGGTTCACATGGCTTTCAAGAGTGAACATTGACTCCATCTTTCAACTCATCAAATCAAGATATAAAACATGTTGCTCAATGAAACACATACACACACAAACACAATCATTTTGATATCATTGAAACCAAACACGACTAGGGGATGCAACAATCTCCCCATTTTTGATGATGACAAAATGATGTGTGTGATAATACAGATTGTGCAAACATTTGTAAATATTGAGTATACACCAATTCTCCCATTCTCTCCAAGACAACATCATTCATAAAGCATTGAGCATACACCAAACATCCCCCCCCCCCTTTTTGTCATATGCAAAAAGACAGAGGGTTATGTGACAGAAATGAACATGTTAGGCCAGAAAGATATGCCAATTGATGCTAAGTAGGGGCTCAAAGATATGATACCAAATGTTGATCAAGATAGAGGCACAAACATATGTAATTTTAATTCTGGAAGAGAGAGCCTCGAAGATATGATATCATTTATTGGAAGAACTCATGTTAACATTCATGCAACGTGAAGTGTTCAGAATATGCATTTCAAAATGAACTATGCCAATTATTGGAAAGTATGGATTTGTTAAGATGATATCATGAATGAACTATATCCAAGCTGAAAATGTCAAATATGCAAATATGCACACGATGAGCATCATCTTTCAAATGTAATGAATATGCACTATGTGAATGCTAATCATGCAAGATATGAAGCTATGCACATGATGACTTCTATCCTTCAAAAATAAGGTTTATGCTCAGAATTAGACTCAAGGGGAATACATGAACATGCAAGCACACAAGCATAATCGTCATGTATATATATAGTACATATAGTAACTCCCCCTATAGGAGGCACACGTTAACAAAAGAGCATGTGAATCAAATTCAAGAATGTAAGACATGAAGTATAACTAAGAGATTTATGCATACACAACTAGGAGTACTACATAAATCAAGAATTTAGGCAAATTCATAAAATACATACATCATAAAAATGCCCATGTGAAATGTGAGACAATGACTAATGAGCTTCAAAATATATGGATTTTCAGATTTTTTAAAGAACACTAGAAGGTAATCTCCTCTCTACACTTTCACTTTAGATTCTCGACTATCGGTAGCTTCGCACAACCCCTATTTTGTTTCTTTTAATAGACTTCACCTTTCGGCGCGAGTTTCCTCATATGTCTCAATGGGGATTCCCGGCTACTTGGATTCGTTACACATATAGATTTTTATTTCTCCTTTCGACACGAGTTTCCTCCTTTGTTTCAGGGGGATTCCGGTTACTCGGATCCACATACCACTTATTGAATTTTTATGGGGTAGGTAGCTTTTTTCTCACGATTACTCTTTAATATCCATGTAGAGATTCAAGTTCCCTTTAAAGTGTTGAAAAGAATTTCTTAAATCCTTATCAAGTAAAGTCATTAAATTCATTGTGTGCAAGAGTGTGGGGGTAAATTTTTATTTTGCATGTATAAAATGAATTCGACAAGACACGGCTATGACTCCCCCTAAATGTATGTACGATCGGAGTCAAATCCTCCCCCTTAATATATGACATGTATCACATATGAATAAAGTCACTGCATTGCTGTTTAGCAAGGAGGTAAGGCCTCAGAAAGATCAAGAAATGGTTTCATAGTGTAAATACTTACAAGTATGCAAGGATTCATGAAACATTCATGCAAGCATTCATGAGTCAAGATATGCGATTATCATGAAATATATGCATATGCTCTATATGCATGAATATGCAATATGCATCTTTTTGTCATTTTATATGCATAGTATGTGAATGATATGCAAAGATGACAATGCGATGCAGAATGTCAGATTTTTATTTAAAAGCTTCTAAATGCATGTAACTTATAAAAGCATGAGAATGTAATACAGGATGGAATTTTTTTTTATTTTTAGAACATCATGACAGATTGCACAAGGAGACATACATATTCAAATGATGAGCAGCCACTATTTTCCAAGACTTGCCCTTTTTAAACAAGGGTACACAAATGATCAAAATCAAGTAGTGCACCCAAATTATTTTCAGAAATGTTCAAAAATAAATTTTCAATAACATTTCAAAAGCTTAGAGTATCATCCACAAACCAAACAGATTTTACAGGTTCTGGTACGAGGTGGAGGTGAAGGTTCGAAAACCCAACTCACACATAGTGAGAGCTTCTAGGTGGACATAATCCACCATTCCACTACACACCATTTGATATACCAGATACTCAATTCCACTCAGATGCTCATACATTTCAGATTGAAAAGTATTCAGTAGGCAAAGGCATCACGCTTATACCTCAAAAATTTTAAATTCATTCAACCAATGAGACATGTTCATCATAATAGAGTACAAGAATAACAGATCAAGTTCAGAATCAATATCTGTCAAATGAACAATTCTGCATTACAGAAATTTTACCTTCTTGAAGCAAGAATGAATTTCAGAATTAATTTGAACGCACATAGTATTTCAGAATTTCAAGGTAAATTGATTTCCTTCAAAAGACATGTTTCCACATTTCAATACCAATTTTTGCATATGATTGAAGAATTTTATAGTTCAAAAATTTTACCTTTTTGAAACAAGAGAATTTTTCAGATTCAGATTAAAAGATATTGCAGTTCAAAGGAAAATTCAATTCATTCAAAGCACATGATTCCTCATAAGCCAAACTATTCAATTTCAGAATTTTGGTACAAGGCGGAGAGCATTGATCCTGAGATCACCTCATGCATAGTGATGGATTCCTAACGGACTTAACCTATCATTTCACACATCACCATTTGATATACCAAATATTCATTCAATAAGGACATGTATGGCTTGTGAAGAATTTAGAGCATAACATGAGAACATACCAAAATCTCATTCCAAAATATCAAAACCATCAAATTTGACAATGAAGGAGCAAAGTTGGGGTTTTACCATATGAGTGTGCCTTGTTCCATTTTACTGGAACCCCTTTTATTCTTTATTTACCTCAAGGCACACCTTCATCAAAACCGACTCATTTGTCAGATTTTGGCACCCACGCCTTCTTGGGTCCTTGGATGTTAGAAATATTTCTTCCAAAAGTTTTCTTTGACATTTTCATTGCCACCTTGTCATCACTTTTCATGATCCTGCAATCCTCAATAACATGTCTATGGTTTCACAATAAAGGCATTGAGGAGAAGCAGTTTTACCAAAAGGCTTCCTTTTAGGAGTAAAGGAATTTTTAAATCCATTCCATCTTCTATTTTCAAAAGGTCTAGATTTAACAAAATTAGACCTAGCATGCATTCTAGAAGCATGAAAATTTTCTATTTTTAAAAACCAACACTCTTTCATAACATGCCCGTACTTGCCACAATGAAAATAACATGGAGATTCAGTTCTATGGAATGACCTTCCATTGTTTGCATGAGTATTCGTGAATGAATTTTTATTATGGGATGCAAACCTTTTAGCATGGGAAGCATGTTCATTTCTAAATTTTCTTTGAAAGTTAAACTTAGCATTCATGGCACGATAATCATCATTTTGTTTCACAAAGCAATCATCCATGACATGGCCAAGTTTGTGACAATAAAAGCATGAGACATTTTTCTTTCTTTTGAAGGAAGATTTATCTTTACATGTATTTTGATCATCCATTTTCAAGACAACATAATCACTCATTTCATGACCAAACATGCCACAATAGAAGCATTCAACATTCAACTTTGATTTTTGAGATCTATTTGACATGGAAGGCTTTTTGTTGAGATTTTTCTTTTTATCAAAACTATTTTCAGAGATTTTCACTTGAGCAACGGGAGGAGGTGTTTTGGAGGTGCTAGGAATGTCAGAGGCATGAACAAAAGAGGTTTTTCATTTTTGATTCAAAAGATTTTTTGTTGACCGGGATGTAACCAAGACCCTCTTTTTGAAAGTTCACTTTAACACCTAGCAATGTGTCTAAGTTCTCCTTCCCTTTGATAAATCTAGACAAATCAAGCTTCAAGTTGTTGATATCTTTTTCACATGCAAGGATTTTATCGTCAAGCAAACAATTCTTTGATGTGAGTTTTTCATTTTCTTGCATGAGGTTTTTCTTTTCCAGATTTGTGCAGTGAAGTTTTTCAGCAAGCTTTTCAAGAACCTTTTCAGTTTCAACATGCTTTGAGATCTTAGCAAGCAACTGTTCATTCTCATATTTCAACAATGAGATTTCTTTTTCAAGCTTATCAAAGCATCTCAATCTTCCCTCTAGCAAGGAATTCTGAATTAACATAGCACCATTTTTCTTTTTAAGATCTTCATTTTCATCCATGATGCTCTTGTTATCAATTTCAGAATCAAATAATTTCTCAAACAACTTATCATCATCAGACAAAGAAGTTAACTTGTTTCTAAGATATTTTTCTGTTTCTTCAAGCAATGAAATCTTAGACAACAAGTGTTTGTTTTGATCAAGCAAATCATGGGAATAATTATCAATTTCAAGAGCAGTATTAGATTTTCTAAACATCTCAAGCTCTTCATTCATACAAGACATCTCATCTGAAAATAATTCAACTTTAGATTCTAGAAGTTCTTTATCATATTCTAGGTTCTCAATCTTTGACTCCAAAGTTTTATAATTTTCACAGGAAGGATTATCATGCACATTCTCATTAATCTTCCTTTTCAAAGTTTTATTTTTCGATTTGAGTTTCTTGCATTTATCATACAGTTCAGCATATGCCATTTGTCATTCCTCAATAGAGAGTTCTTCGGATTCAGAATTTACCTCATCATAATTTTCTTCATTGAGTTGATGATCATTGTCGGCCATGAGACAATTTTGTTCTTCCATCTCTTGAGCTTTGATCAACATATCCATAATCTCCCTTGCCGTTCTACAAGAAGAAACAAATGGAAACATATGAGTATCAATGACACTTTTCAATAAACTTAAGATAATGACATTTTCATGGTTCTTTAATTTATCTTGACTAGACCACTTGGTCTCATCTAGAGGCAATATGTGAGGACCATCATAAATCAACTTCCAAATATTATGATTAATTGAATTGATCAGTCCACACATTTTATCTATCCATGAAGTAAAATCAGAACCATTAAGAATAGGAAGGAAATTCATCGACATGTGCTCAACAGAAAAATTCATGATTGTAGAATGCACTAGGATCACTCTGTAGATCGTGAGATCTAGGGACAACAGAGCCTCGCTCTGATACCAATTGTTGGGTCCCGTAGTGCAGGAACACGGATCTAGAGGGGGGGTGAGAAGATCTTTCTACTAAAAACTATGTCCAATTAAAAACATAAACTAGTGCACAGCGGAATTACCAAGATTGATAAGATAGAGGAATTTAATGCTACACAAGTTAACTAGATTCTCTCATTCTCTCCGTTCACACATGATCACACAAATAAGTATAACAAGCTAACCATTAATCACACAATTCAAACCACAAGGGACGAAGATTTTTAAGGTGGTTCGGGACCACGACGGGCTCCCTACGTCCACCCCTTACCAAACCGGTAAGGCTTTCTCCACGCGCTGCAAATGCAGCAAACACGGGGATTTCTCCCCACACACACGGGATAAAAACCCCAACACAAACACGCTACAAAAGTAGCACACACACACACACGAGGATTTCTCCCCACATACACGAGGCAAAAACCCCAACACACACGCGGATATGCTCCGCACCAAACGACGCATAAGCGTCATCTCAAACCACTCGGAGAAACCGTTCTCCGAACCCACACACAGAAAATCATTTATAGGTTTGTAACAAGCTAACAAATGAATGCTCTAAGCCCAAAACATGTGCTAAAGACTAAAATAAGAAAGATTCAACAAGCACAAGGCTCCCCCTTCAATTGAATCTCTGGCTCTTCTTGGTTTGATGTCGGATGATAGCGATTTCGGCGTCCTCGTGTTTCTCTCTTCGAGATGCTTCTTTTCTTCTTCTACCACGAGCTCCAAATCTCTATGGAAGTAGATGAAAACCACCTTGCAAGAGCACCACCACGTTTTCCCCCATTTCTTCACCTACAAGAATGAACGAATGAGCATTAGGGTTAATCCTCTCACAAAATCGTAACTCTTATAAATGCAACTCAAGGGGTGGGGAAAAGACTCATAAAACCTTCCCAATACATGTTAGAAACACCTTAACAACAATGGGAACTAATGGGAGGTAGTAAGGTAATGTTTAGAGATGTTTTCATAAGGTTTTAAACTCTCCCGAAAATCTCGTTCTGGAAGGGTCGACCCTTGGGGTCGACCCTCGGGCTTACAGAGGCGGACAGACAACAAAAAACCCACCCAGACCCCAGGGGTTGGCCCTTGGGGTCGACCCCAGGGGTCGACCCCTGCAAGCAGGGTTCAAAAACTAGTTTCTATCTTGAACAGAAACACTAAGGGTCGACCCTTGCAGATAAGTGATGGAAAAAACCATTTTTAGCCCCTTTAAGCTATGCAAAACCAATGGAATAAATATGACCAAAGTCCCTTGATTCCGGATGATTAATTCTAATGATTTGAACCTGCATAACCGTAGAAAAACCAAATTAGTATGGATTTGAAAATCAAATGAACTTATCTGTTGAAACTAGCTTTTCTAGAATGAATATGAACATAATGGCATCCAAATGACCCCGAAACATTATCATCTCAAAGGCCATGATCTCAAGAGTGAAAATGTGAGTTCAAAACAAGAATCTATCAAGTTAGCATTTCAACCAAGTCATGTGTACCAACTTGTATAGTCAAAAATAAGGATTTGAAGTTGTTATGCTTTCATGAAAAACTCAATCAAGCTATTTTCACACAATCCAACTTCTAGAAGTTCTTTCACTCATTTCAAATGAAGCTCAATGAAATATACTAGAAACATGATGAGGCTCATATTCAACTCTCCACAACCATGCAATCAAGCATTAACACTTAGAACTTGTTCTCATCAAAATATATCATTGAACTCATTCAAACATGTATTTCGCTTCTCAAATCAATCAACAAAAAATACATTTCACCAAATGACATGGTTTTGATATGATGAACTTGAATCTCTCAATTGTCCAAATACAAAGGCATGAAGGCTCAACCTCAACTACCTCCATTTCAAGCACACAAGGTGGTTAGATATTACCATGATTCACTTGATATGGGAGGGTATAAAAACCATCCTTGAACCTGTAAAAACACAAGAGTATCAAGTTACCATAGGTGTGAAGTTAAAAGCTCATAAACTAGATTCTTCCAAAAGAACCTCCATAACTTGTCAACCATCCAAATGCTCATTGCATAAATAAATGTTTACATAAGGACATAAGTCACAAGCTTTGGCATTTGAAGAACTTTTAACCTTCCATTGCATCCAAGGCATATACAATGATGTGGGAGCTCAATCATTCAATCACAAGGCAACCAAATCTTCAATAGCAAAATGCTTCATCGCACAAGTGTTAACAATTATGCCAAATGTTTAGCATGCATAATATCATGGAATCACATTCATTCAAATGGCATTCTTGTTGATTAAAAACTAACATTTATGAATCATTATCTCAAGAGGAGCATTGATATAAACTTCCTAAATTTAAATTACCATGAGTCTAAGAAACGAGCAAGCATCATTAAAACCACATCCATCAAATTTCAAGTTACAAGGTTGAGGATATTTCAAGCCCAAAAATCTTATGAGGAAAACGCATGAAAATATGCAACCAAGACTTTGAAAAGCTATTTGATGAAATGCATGAAATATAGAAGAGTCAATGCAATGCAATGAGTGAGTCAACTCCCTTTTTCAATAGGATCTTCATTGATGCACTCCTTTGGGTTCCAAACATGAATCATGAATTTTTATCATGTAAATCAAAATATTCAAAGCATGAGATCCTTAAATACCAATCATTCATATGACTTTCAAATATGAACAGAGTCAACTCCCTTTAAGAAGAAGAGCTTCATTGATGGACTCCTTTAGATTCTAAGTAAAAGCCATGAATTTGTGTTCCTACAAACCAACATAAATATAACATTAGTTCCTTAAACACCAAGGGTTCACATGGCTTTCAAGAGTGAACATTAACTCCATCTTTCAACTCATCAAATCAAGATATAAAACATGTTGCTCAATGAAACACATACACACACAAACACTATCATTTTGATATCATTGAAACCAAACACGAACTAGGGGATGCAACACACAGATATGGTAAATAAACCTTAGAAAAAGCTTGATTAGAATGTATGAATGAAAAGCAAGCAAGCCCTCACAACTTCCCAGCGCAGAAACATAATCACTCGAAGAACAATGTATGAGCGGACAATTAATCAAACTCTCATCTCACCGACTCACACTCGTAGTACGAACGGATAGGAAATATCAACAACCACATAAAAAGCAAACAACGGCACTGTGATTTTGAGGTGGTTCGGACGCACCACGTGCCGTCCTACATCCACCCCTCTCACCTCGAGATGATTTCACTAAAACACGCTGCACGACGGTAGCAACCACCACACACGGGCACGATGGCCCACACACGTGGGTTCTCGCACGACGACGAGAAGCCCCACACACACTCGGAGCCAGCTCCGAAATCGTCTAAAGAGAGAAATAAAATGGAAATGACAAAGCCCAGTCTGAGATTTACGATCTAAGCACAATAGAACTAAGAAGATGATAGAAAAAATAGATCTTCCCCTAAATCCTTCAACCAAACTCGAAGATGAACGAAGGGTGGTTTGGAATGATGAAACCAAAAGGAGTGAAGTTGCCTCTTGATGAAGCTCGCCCAGGCGGTTTAGGATGGAGAGGAGCCGCAACACGCCTCCAACCTCGACCTCGGGAACGTGGAGCGCGGTCAGGGACGGAGTTCCTCCTTCTCCACAGACGCAACCCTTCTTCTCCTTCTTCCTTCAAGAAGATAGCACGTTAGAAGCTCTTTTCGTTGTTCTCCCGATCGGAACAAGGGTGGCGATATATTCAAGGCAGTATGCAAGACAATAAGACACAAAAGCCCTTGCCAAAACCCTCTTCTAAATACATACAATAGATGGTGGATGCCCTAAGGGTAGTATGGTAAACAAGCAACCCAATCGGATCTATATTAAGTGGGTTCGAAATAGATCCGGAAAAACCGATCGGAATGCTCAGAAAAAGTGTCGACTCATAGAGTCGACTCTTTTTACGAGTGTTCTACTAGAACACTTAAAAGCAACACACGTGAAACAAGTGTCGACTCATTGAGTCGACACTTTTTCCCAAGTGTTCTGGCTTGTGAATGAAAATAACATTCGTGGTGAAAAGTGTCGACTCTTGAGGTCGACACTTTTTCACGAAGGTTTTGTTTTCACAGAATTGAATGAACTTACCTGAAAGTGTCGACTTCAGAGGTCGACACTTTTCCCGGATGCTTTTGACTTTGCAAGATAACAGAACCCTGGTGAAAGTGTCGACCCCATGGGTCGACACTTTCTGCCAGCATTATAAAACCTTAACGCACAGCAGAGAGTGTCCAAATAAGTGTCAACCCCATGGGTCGACACTTTTTCTGACAGATAGAAAAGCTTAATAAAACTGGTTGAAACTTCACAATTCATGAAACAAAGTATCAAGATCAATCATTTATGCACTTATAGCTCAGACGGTCATGACAAAACTTGATTTCAACCCAAATCAATCCCTCCACATTGAAATCCAATTAAACAAATATTCTTACCATGGCCTTGAATAATTTGAGTGAAAACTCCACAATGATCCTGCATTTTGAAATTGCCATGAATCTCAATAACTCAAGTTAGCAATTCAGGTTTCCAAACCAATCCATATCAAAAGAAACACTCATCCCATTTGTAAGTGAGATTCACAAGTGAAAAGCTCGATTTCAATTGTAAGATCATCTCATCCAAAGGAATATGATAAACCATATAAGAAACACTCAGTGCTCACTCAATGAAGTGTGTAGGGTCTGTGCAATCAAGAAACACACCAGAATATGGTCGATTCACTTGAATCAACATTCAACATTCAATATTTCTCATTAACAAGACTCAAATTGATTAAACATTCAGTTTGACCTTCAAAGCCCACATTCATCATATATATATCAATGCAAATCATATTATCTGACACATTGATGGGAATCGACGCCGAGCAAGTACTTTTCATATTGCATTTATGTCCTTTAGTTTATTTTTATATCCACGGAAAAGTATACGCGCAATTGTACGGCTTTATCAGCCAATGCGTCACTCCCGTAGATTGTGTGGGTTTCTATGTAATTTGCCGGTAGGAACAGCAAGGGGGCCCTCAGCCCTTTGCCATTGGTCCACCTAGACCATGTGGGGCTGGTCAACTAGCCTAGGTGGCCTTCTAGATGAGTTGAATGTCAATTGCCACATGGGTAGACAAAGGGGGTGATTTTTCCTTGGTAGGCTACCTACCAAGTCAAATTGTCTCCCTTGCCACTCCATAGTCAATAGGCCCCCCCCCCTTCAATTTTTTATTGTATTTTTTTTGTGTTTGTGGCATGCCATCCAGACCCTCCATCTCCATCCCTAGATCCAAGGGTTGAGGTTGGATTTTGTTGGAAGCATATATAAGCTTGTATTTTCATGTGAAAATTAATGAAAATTCAGAAATTGTGTTGAATGCCAAGAAGGCTCTTGCGCCCCCAGCCCTCTCCCCCTAGTTTCCTCTCCTCAAACCTCCAGTTCTAGAGTGATTTCTATCTTCTATCCCCTCCCCTCTATCTCCGGTGATCATCTGTGCCGCCGCCGCCGCCGTTCGTGCCGCCTTCGAGCCGCCGCGAAGCCGTCTTCGGTATTCTGTCCTACTGGACAGAGGTGTCTTACCGAAAATCCTGCTACCAGCCACGGTCTCTTCGTGGTTTATGATTTTTATGGTGTGTTCCTATCTTCCATCCCATAATACACTAAAACATTCAGGTCGAAAATCCTTCGTTTGATATTTTTTCAATTTCGGTCTTCAATCACTCCCAGATCTGTCCTGTCTCTGTCTATAGTGACAACAGCTTTGAGTTTCCCATCTCTGACCTTCTTTTTGATTTTTTTTGGGGCTCCCAATTTTACTGGGAGTTCTATCCATCATCCCCTACATCCACCATTTTTCTTGCTTTTTGATCCGCCCTCTATCCATTTTTCAAAATTCGTGTTCTATCTCTGCTACAGTGTTTTCAGCTAATTCCCAGATCCGACCACCTTCCAGTTCAAAACTTAGAACAAATCACAGCCACCTCCAAATCTTTCATAGAAAATAGTTCTGGCTTCCTAGCTTGATTCCTACCACTTTACGGAAGACCACCACTTCAGATTCGGACGTTCACATATCGGTCAAAGGCAGTTCTCAGACAAGTTCTCTGCAGATTTGAGAGTCCGGTCACTGTACAACAGTAACTCAAAAATTCATTAAGGCCAAGATCCGTGCAGATCCAGACCAGATCTCTAGGCCTAGATTGAAGGATTTGAAGTTAGCTTTCCAAAGGCGCCAGTTTCCTGTCGATCCGACATCGAGGCTGATCGCCGCGTCCATTCTCGCCGGGATGCACGCTGAAACCCAGAAGCTGCAGATCCGTGGCCGGTTGTTCCGACCGGTGCCGATCGGAGCCGCCCGGCCTCCGGCCGGTGAACCAGCGTGCCTCCACTCCAGGGAGCACCCTTCCAGGCATCCTCCACTACAGAGGTGCCATCGGGTCCCACACGGCCCCTTCGGACAGCACGTGGGCCCCACTGTCACTAGTTCGGGTGTTACCGAATCAACGCGAGAAGCCGCCCGTCAACCCGAATTTGGTCCTCCCGGACCCCATTGTGTAGCCCTTTACCTCCCTGCGTGGAGTGGGCAGCGACTTGTATTGCTGTAATATTGTGTAGTATTTTTCCGGGAGTACGAGTTTCGGCCGGGACCGTCTTCCCCACGCCGAGCGCGTGGAGGTATCGTATTTGCTCTTTGCTTGGCATTTCGCTTATTTTCATATATGCTTTATATGCCACTGCTAGAGAGCATATTTTAGGACCTAGCTTGCTATATATTTTCATATCACCGCTGCTGCGAGAGAGAGCGTGACCGTCCCGTGACCTGATCCGAGCACACAAGAGAGCCGACCACCCTAGCTCACTGTCGATTTCTCAATCGTGCACGTCCGACGCTTCCCTCGTTAAGGGACAATCGCGAGCTTGTCGTGTCCGTGGTCTCGTCCCGCATCAGTTTGGTATCAGAGCGAGTTTAAGTCTAGGGTGTCAAAAAAAAGTGTCATTCATTAGTCATTTACGTCTAAGTCGTGTTTAGGGTCATCATTGTTTTAAAACAAACAAAAAAAGTGTCTTTTGCATTGCATCCCAATAACCCGGTATATCAAAAGGTGTTGTCCGAACGTTAGGCTACGCCTATCGGGAAGGCCGCACACTTGCGCGAGTGATCTTCGGATCGATTAACTCCACCACGTGCCGAATTTTGGTTAAGTCTAGGCGCATCATTTTGCATTAGTGTGTTTGCTTTAGTCGGCGTCTTCTAGTCGGTGTGTCTGCATGTCCACTCGTAGGGGTACTCAGTACTCACCCCCACCACCACCTATGGCGGATCCCCGAGCCACTAGTCTCGATGTGTCAGTTGTGGTCGAAATGTTCCAAAATCTTATGGGACAAGTGCAAGGATTGCATACGCGTCTTGATGGGTTGGATACGCAAATGGGTGATTTAAGTACCCGGATGGATAGGATGGAAGGAGTGAGTACCCGAGTGAATGGTCTAGGCACCCACCTAGAAGAGAGGATGAAAGCCGTAGAGGATAGGGCTGCTGGGTCGAACCAGTCCGTTCAGGGATTGGTCGGGAGAGTTGCCGCACTAGAGAGAGGCCCAGCCGAAGCACCCCCGATTGCCCTAGTCCAGGCACCCGTCCCACCTACACAAGGTCAACCGGAGCCGGTTCAACAACCCGCGACTCCAAGGGTTCAAGGGGTAGCTTTTAGGAGGCATGAAGTCCCCGAGGTGCATGACTATGAGTCCGATAATGAGTATCGGGGACATGGTCATGATCATCAACCTACACTGCGTACCCACGACCAAGATATGGATGAACGGGCCCTTCGGACTGTTCGGGCCGACCCTCCCACCTTTGACGGGTCCTTAGACCCAAAGGTCTATCTTGATTGGGAGGCTGGTATGGACCGATATTTTGAGTGGTTCGAGATGTCGGACCAACGAAAAGTCAAGTACGCCAGGATGAAACTTTTAGGCCAAGCACAAACCTATTGGAGGAACATGGAGAACCTATTGTTTCATCGTCAAGAACCCCCGATCGATATGTGGACCAATATGAGGGAGAAACTTAGGAAGAAGTACCTCCCTACCTCCTACCGCCAGCGTCTTATAGAGAGGTGGCAAAGCCTCACCCAAGGAGACCGGTCCGTCTCTGATTACATCGCCGAATTTGATGAATACTACTTGCGATGTGATGCCACGGAGGAGGATTCCCTTACCGTCTCTCGGTTTCGGCGTGGTCTACGCCCGCACCTACGGTATGAGCTTCTCCGCCGCAAGGTGGATAAGTTAGAGGATGCATATCAAGTTGCTCTCGAGATGGAGCAATTCGAGGGAGAGTTCGAGTCTATTCCTCGGTGGAGTCCCGCTCCTCCCCGTAGTGATTCCCGTGGCTCCTTAGGTTCATACCCGAGGGGACCCATGGCTCATCCTCAGGAGCCCGCCCGTTAGGAGCACTTTGCTCCTCGACCTCGCCCTCCTCCACCCCGGGATCTATTTCCACCCCAACCACCGGCACCCGTTGCCCGTCCCCCGGCTCCTATAGCCCGTCCTCTGGCACCGGCACCCCCTCCACTATTGTCCAAGGCACCTACACCTCCACCATTGCTGCCTACACCCCCTACCCGACGGGATGATAAGGGTAAGGCCCCTTTTATAGGAGAGAGTAGTCGGTCGAGAGTGCAGTGTTTCCACTGTCACGGGTTTGGCCACATTGCCAGCGAGTGTCCCGCTCGCACCACCCTAGCCCTAGGTGTTGGAGAATCCGTACCTCCCGAGCTTGAGTATGTCAATTACGTGGCCGATGAGGCACTAGCCGATGAGTACTATGCCTTGGGGGGGGGAAGAGTTGGACGGCTCTCCGGCCGCCCAGGATGCCGCCACCTAGTGGGCTTGATGTCACCACCTTAGTCTAGAATCGTGCATGAGTCAGTGTGTTTTCCTTGTGTGGTTTGTTTTGTGTGGTTTGTTTGCATGGTTTGTGTGTCGTTTGTCTGCATGTGTCTTGTGCAAGCTCGTTGTCGTTCTCTTATGAGTAAGAGGCGAGTGGACTCATTCGATGAGTATGGGATCGGTTCTATATCTACACCCGGATCTAGTCACCTATAGGGACTCAACGGTGATTCCTAGTGAGTCTTCGAGCTGCTTCCTTCCCTTTTGAGAGTGTCCCACTCGGAGTGTCCACCTTTAGCCCATAGCAGTTTGCGCATATCGAGTATATATGGAATGAGCAGGTGACGATCATTTGGAGGGGAGCATACCCGCGCTACTTGGCACGGTGACGGATCTGCCGGAGTACTCGAGCATCCATACCCTACTCGACGGGGTCGAGTTCCTCCCACCCGGGGAGAGTTGATGGGAATCGACACCGAGCAAGTACTTTTCATATTACATTTATGTCCTTTAGTTTATTTTTATATCCACGGGAAAGTATACGCGCAATTGTACGGCTTTATCAGCCAATGCGTCACTCCCGTAGATTGTGTGGGTTTCTATGTAATTTGCCGGTAGGAACAGCAAGGGGGCCCTCAGCCCTTTCCCATTGGTCCACCTAGACCATGTGGGGCTGGTCAACCAGCCTAGGTGGCCTTCTAGATGAGTTGAATGTCAATTGCCACATGGGTAGACAAAGGGGGTGATTTTTCCTTGGTAGGCTACCTACCAAGTCAAATTGTCTCCCTTGCCACTCCATAGTCAATAGGCCCCCCCCCCTTCAATTTTTTATTGTATTTTTTTTATGTTTGTGGCATGTCATCCAGACCCTCCATCTCACATCCCTAGATCCAAGGGTTGAGGTTGGATTTGGTTGGAAGCATATATAAGCTTGTATTTTCATGTGAAAATTAATGAAAATTCAGAAATTTTGTTGAATGCCAAGAAGGCTCTTGCGCCCCCAGCCCTCTCCCTCTGGTTTCCTCTCCTCAAACCTCCAGTTCTAGAGTGATTTCTATCTTCTATCCCCTCCCCTCTATCTCCGGTGATCATCTGTGCCGCCGCCGTAGCCGTTCGTGCCACCTTCGAGCCGCCGCGAGGCTGTCTTCGGTATTCTGTCCTGCTGGACAGAGGTGTCTTACCGAAAATCCTACTACCAGCCACGGTCTCTTCGTGGTTTGTAATTTTTATGGTGTGTTCCTATCTTCCGTCCCATCATCCACAAAAAAGTTCAGGTCAAAAATCCTTCGTTTGATATTTTTGCAATTTCGGTCTTCAATCACTCCTAGATCTGTCCTGTCTCTATCTACAGTGACAGCAGCTCTGAGTTTCCCATCTCCGACCTTCTTTTTAATTTTTGTTAGGGCTCCCAATTTTACTGGGAGTTCTGTCCATTATCCCCTACATCCACCATTTTTCTTGATTTTTGATCCGCCCTCTATCCATTTTTCAAAATTCGTGTTCTTTCTCTGCTACACTATTTTCAACTAATTCCCAAATCTGACCACCTTCCAGTTCAAAACTCATAACAAATCACAGCCACCTCCAAATCCTTCATAGAAAATAGTTCCGAATTCTTAGCTTTATTTCCTACAACTTTGCTGAAGACCACCACTTCCGATTCAGACGTTCACATATCGGTCAAAGGTAGTTCTCAGATAAGTTCTCTGCAGATCTGAGAGTCCGGTCACTGTACAACAGCAACTCAACAATTCATTAAGGCCAAGATCCGTGCAGATCCAGACCAGATCTCCAGGCCTAGATTGAAGGATTTGAAGTTAGCTTTCCAAAGGCACTAGTTTCGTGTCGATCCGACATCCAGGCTGATCGCCGCGTCCGTTCTCGTCGGGACGCGCACTGAAACCCAGAAGCTGTAGATCTGTGGCCGGTTGTTCCGACCGGTTCCGATCGGAGCCGCCCGGCCTCCGGCCGGTGAACCAGCGCTCCTCCACTCCAGGGAACGCCCTTCCAGGCATCCTCCACTACAGCAGTGCCATCGGGTCCCACACGGCCCCTCCGGACAGCACGTGGGCCCCACCGTCACTAGTTCGGGTGTTGCCGAATCAACGCGAGAAGCCGCCCATCAACCCGAATTCGGTCCTCCCGGACCCCATTGTGTAGCCCTTTACCTCCCTGCGTGGAGTGGGCAGCGAATTGTATTACTGTACTATTGTGTAGTATTGTTCCGGGAGTATGAGTTTCGGCCGGGACCGTCTTCCCCACGCCGAGCGCGTGGAGGTATCGTATTCGCTCCTTGCTTGGCATTTCGCTTATTTTAATATATGCTTTATATGCCGCTGCTAGAGAGCATGTTTTAGGACCTAGCTTGCTATATATTTTCATATCACCGCTGCTGCGAGAGAGAGCGTGACCGTCCCGTGACCCGATCCGGGCACACGAGAGAGCCGACCACCCTAGCTCACTGCCGGTTTCTCAACCGTGCACGTCCGACGCTTCCCTCGTTAAGGAACAATCGCCAGCTTGTCGTGTCCGTGGTCTTGTCCCACATCACACATGACTCTTTCATACAAGATCTTTGTCAAAATAGTCCGGGGCACAACAATCTCCCCCTTTTTGACGAAGATAAAACCATCGAAAAAATAATAAGATTTGCATGAAAGATGACATTCTTTGAACCAAAACAAGCATTTTCTCATGCATACAAGATGCATGAATTCCATTCAGAAATTGCATAATCAACATGCAACCATTCAAACATTTAACTCTCAAACATCTAATTCCCCCTTTTTGTCAAAGACACAAGCAAGCCTGCCAAGTAAACATCATGTAATGACACTGAACTTCATGCAAAGGCCATGCTGCTGTGATTACATTTCTCCCCCTTTTTGTCAGAGTCAAATAGGGGATTATTAAAACCATGGAAGTAAAGCCTCAATATGCATAGTTAACTCTTTGAGATGCATATGCAAAGCATGGAATGAGCAGGCAAGCACATATGCATTCATTATTCTATAAGATAGCAAGCATGTTCTCTATGAATAGGTTAAGAAATATGCTATAGACCAAGAACATGAGTTTCATGAGCAATAGTAAAAGGGTAGTGCTTACAAAAAGTGGTACTGTAAGACTCATGAAATATGACTGATTCAAGATGTACATTCGTACAATCACTCCCTAGTTGTATATGCGAAGAATGAGCAATGAAGTCTAGATAGTATGGATTTTTAAATTTTTTAAAGAACACAAGTAGGATCTTTTCCTCCCTACACTTCCATACACTGTGCTTGACTTTTGGTAGCTTCGCACAACCCCAAAATTATTTTTCATTTTTCAATGAAGATGACTAACCTTTTGACACGAGTCATGCCCTTTGTTTCAGGGGCATTTTCCGGTTACTCGGTATCGTCACTTATGATTATGTGGATAGGACACTTTTCAATGCGCGTTTCCTCCTTTATTTCAGGGGAGATTCCCGATTTACTCGATGTCAAGTCACACTTATTGAAATTTTTGACGGGGCTGATAGTTTTTTCCTCACAAGTCATGTGATTTCTATGTAGGGGATCTAGAGCCCTTAAATGTGTTGAGTGGAATAGGTGAAATCCTTATTAGTTAGAATCATTAACTCAAACGTGCAAATTGTGTGAGAGATTGCATAGAATGTAAGAGATGAATTAGCCTATTCATTGTGATGTCTCCCCCTAAGTGTAGGCACTGTTATAACAAAAACCTCCCCCTTAATATGTGCCATGTAATAACATGTCTACATCAAAGCATTTTTATTTAGCAAGGGAGTAAGGTCATAGGAGATATCAAAATTGAAAGGTGTGTAATCTATATACACTCAAGCACGTATCAAAATGGTATTATCAAGCAGATTGATTACCGGTATGTGGCGGAGAATGTAGGTCCGAAGACCAAACTCACGCATAGGGAAAGCTTCCAGCTGGACTTGTTCCAACCTTCGGCAATCGACATTTGATATACCGGTGAATCATGGCATTCATGCACACGAATTTGAAGTATATGCATTTATGTACATGCGGATGCGAGAAGAAAAAAACATATATGAAAACCAAATTGTTATTCACCATGATATGCACAAAAGGCAAGATTTGAAGTGTATATTCTATGGAAAAACTTCTTATGTGCAAAATATAAAGTAGTATGAACAATTTCTTTATGAGAAAGTGTAAAAAGTGTGTATGTAAAATTCAGCTCAAAAGATTTAACTATCTAACCTGCACACTCCTAATTCTCTCCTAAGAAAATAAAACTGATCAAATATTAAAGGTTTTGTAAAGATATCTGCAAGTTAGTTTTTTGTATCAACAAAAACTAGCTCAAAATCACCTTTATTTATATGATCTCGTATGAAATGGTGTCTAACCTCAATGTGTTTGGTACGAGAGTGCTGAACAGGGTTTTTGGACAGATTTATAGCAGACGTGTTATCACACATGATGGGAGTGTTTTTCAAACAAAAATCAAAATCAAGCAATTGATGTTGGATCCACAGCACTCGAGCCGCACAACTACCGGCAGCCACATATTCGTCTTCGGCAGTTTATAAAGCCACACAATGTTGTTTCTTTGAGGCCCATGAAACCATGCAGCCCCCTAGAAACTGACAGTAACCGCTTGTACTTTTACGATCCATTTTACATCCAGCATAATCAGAGTCAATGAAAGCATGTAAATCAAATGAATTATTCTTTGGATACCACAAACCAAGGTCAAGTGTACCATTCAAATACTTTAAGATTCTTTCACAGCCGACAAATTAGAATCCCTGGGACAAGATTGATATCTTACACAGAGACAGACACTAAAATGGATGTCAGGCCTACTAGCAGTCAGGTATAGCAGTGGACCAATCATACCCCTAAAAAGTTTTTGATCGATTTTGTTACCTTTTTTTTCTTCCATTTTCTGTGAGGTGGACATGGGTGTAGCAAATGGTTTGGCAGTCTCAAGTTGGAATTTCTTCACGATTTCTTGTGTGTACTTCTTCTGGTTGATGAAAATGCCATTGTCGAGTTGTTTTATTTGCAATCCCAAGAAGAAGTTGAGCTCTGCCATCAAGCTCATCTCGAACTCTCTCTGCATGAGTTGGGCAAATTCATCATTCATCTTCAAATTATAGGCTCCAAAAATTATGTCATCTACATAAACTTGAACAATTAAAGAGTGTTCATCACAAGTTTTTGTAAACAAAGTCTGATCTATGTTACCTCGTTTGAAGCCATTATCAATAAGAAATGAACTTAAACGATCATACCATGCCCGGGGAGCCTGTTTTAATCCATACAGTGCCTTATCCAATATGTAGACGTGGTCCGGATATGTTTCATCCTCGAAGCCCGGTGGTTGTTCCACGTACACTTCTTCCTTGATAATCCCATTGAGGAAGGCACTCTTAACGTCCATTTGAAATAGCTTGATGTTCCTGTGACAAGCATAAGCAAGTAAGATTCTAACGGCTTCTATTCTAGCCACAGGAGCAAAGGATTCATCAAAATAAATGCCAAATTCTTGGGAGTAGCCCTTGACTACTAACCTTGCCTTATTCCTCACAACCACCCCATCTTCACTAAGTTTGTTCCAAAAAACCCACTTAGTTCCGATTATAGGATGGTTGTCAGGCCGGGGCACGAGGAACCAAACCCGATTCCTTTGGAATTGGTGTAGTTCTTCTTGCATAGCGAGAACCCAAGAATTGTCATTCAAAGCATCATCCAAAGACATAGGCTCAATGCTAGAAAGCAAAGCTAAGTTATCGTGAATTTCAACTTCCCTCATTGAAGCCTGCGTTCAAATTCCTTCATCCACACTGCTGATCACATTCTCCAACGGATGCTCCTTGTGTGTGGTCCATTGGTGTGGAAGGGTCGGATGCACTTGTTCTTCTTGTTGTGCTTCCTCCTCTTGCTCATTTTCTTCATTTGGATTTGCTGCCTCACCTTGATTGCTTGACTCTCCCTTTTCAATTTCATTCTCACCTGTAACAATAAAATGATCATTATCATTCGACTTCCCCATAGTATATTCATCAACAACAACATGCGGACTCTCCTCGACAACAAGTGTCCTAGTGTTATAAACACGATAAGCTCTAGAGGATAGAGAATACCTGAGGAAAATCCCTTTGTCACTCTTCGCATCAAAATTTTCAAGATTGTCTTTACCATTGTTCAAAATATAACAAATAGAACCGAATGGCTTAAAATGTGATATGTTGGGTTTCTTACCTTTATACAGCTCGTAAGGAGTTTTCTTAAGGATCGATCTTACCATTGCTCGATTTGTGATGTAGCAGGCAGTGTTTACTACTTCTGCCCATAAGTACCGTGGAAGACTGTTCTCCGCAAGCATGGTACGCGCCATCTCCACGAGTGTCCTATTTTTCCTCTCGATCACACCGTTCTATTGCGGGGTTCTAGATGATGAGAATTGATGCTCGTACCCCTGCTTCCTACAAAATTCATCAAACTCATGATTTTCAAATTCTCTTCCGTGGTCACTTTAAATTTTCTGAATTGAATAACCTTTTTCATTTTGAACTCTAGCATAAAAATCAATGAATTCATTGCATGCATCACTTTTGTTAGCTAGATACAAAACCCATGCATATCGCGAGAAATCATTGACAATTACGAAACCATAAAGCTTCCCTCCAAGATTGCAAGTCCTGGTGGGACCAAACAAATCCAGATGCAACAATTGAAGGGGTTTTTCTATTGAAACAATATTTTTACATTTAAAAGAAGTTGTGGTTTGTTTTCCTTTATTACATGCTTCACATACTCTTGAAGTTTCAAAATTCAACTTAGGAAGACCTCTAACTAAATCATGACGATTCAGCTTCCTAATGACATTAAAATAGGCATGCCCAAGACGGCGATGCCACAGCCAAACATCTTCACTCTTGTTAGCAACTAAACATAATTTTTCATAAGTAATTTCATCAAAGTCAACCTGGTAAGTATTGTTACTCCTCACTCCTATGAATTTGACTTCAAGAGACTTAGCATCAACAATAGTGCAGTGAGAAGACTCAAAAATAACCTTGTGACCCTTGTCACAGAGTTGACTAATACTTAGCAAGTTATGGAGAAGACCTTTAACAAGTGAAACATCTTCAATGCAATAGTTGAGATCCTGACCAATTCTCCCAATTTCGATTATATTACCTCTGTCTTGACCATCAAAAATTATCGTACCGCCATTTTTCTCTGTAAGGTCTGTAAAAAGTTATTTATTCTCTGTCATGTGCCTGGAGCATCCGCTGTCCAGGTACCATTTATTCTCTCCAGCCTTCATGCAGGCCTGCACCAATAAGCAACCATGCTCATTTGATTTGGGTACCCAAGCGAGCTTGGGTCCCGTGATGTTAGCATTTCCAAACGATTGATTGTATTTACTAAAAAACATGTCATCATCATATTGCATTAACTGGCATATGTACATGCCATGCCCTATCTTCCCACAGTAAAAACAAGTGGGTCTCTTCCTACCAAAATTTCTTATGTTATTTACATTCCTAAAAGTGGAGGGGAAACTAGAATTAACAATTGATGTATCACGGTGTGTGTGTGAACATTCTCCATGATGAAATGAACTTTTAACAGCATAGTGAAAATGATTTTTGTTGCCATGCATGAAATTTGAATTCTTCACAAATTGTTTTTCTTTTCTTTTCAACATCTTCTCACTTCCATTCTTCACTTTTTCAATTTCACTAATAAGACTTTCATTTTAACTGTTCAATTTTTCTTTCACTTTCTCACATTCAATCAGCTTAACATTCAATTCTTCTAACTCCTTTTTCAACAAGTCATGCCTTTCTTGAATTTCATTTTTGATTTTAAAAGCATTGTTCTTTTCTACTTCTAGGCATGCAATTTCATCTTCAAACAAAATCAATTTTGATTCCAAAATCTCATTTGCATTTTTGAAAATTTTAACTTGCATGTCAAGCATATTACATTTCTCACATGAATTGGATGAATGCAAGATTTCATGGATCTTCCTTTTCAAGATTTTATTCTCATTTTTCATTCTTTTGTACTTTTCATCTAATTCCTCATAGGCAAGCTCCCATTGTTCATTAGTGATAAGCTCTGAGTCAGAGATTACCTGTTCCTAATCGCTCCTGGCCATAAGGCACATGTCCTTCACCAGTTCCTCAATGTCTTGTTCATCATCAGATGTGGACTCATCCTCATCCTCGTCGCTCCACGTGGCCTTCATCTCTTTGGGCTTCTTGCCCTTCACCATCCTTCCTTTCTTATTTTGCAGCTCGGGGCATTCACCTCGCATGTGCCCCATCTTCTTACATTCGTAGCACATCACTTCAGTCGCTTTTGATGGTTCGTTTCTTTGCTTCGGCTGCCTCTTTCCTTTCTTGAATTTTTCGCCAAATCGTCTTCTTTGGCGCAAGAACTGTCTTACTCTTCTTGTTAACATGGCAACCTCTTCATCGTCGGTGGTTCCCATAGAATCCTCTTGGCTTGAAATTGTTTCCGAGTAAGATTTCAATGCAATGGACTTTTTCTTCTTTGTGTCCTCTTCCGTTCTCTTAATGTTAATCTCATAGGCCATCAACAAGCCTATGAGTGCATCCACGGTGAGGGTAGACAAATCTTTAGAATCCTCTATCACAGTCACCTTGGTGTGCCAGCTTGGTGATAGGGACCTCAGCACTTTCCTTACCAAATCGGTGTCCTTGAATTCTCTTCCAAGTGATTTCAACCCATTTGTGATCTCCATGAGACGTGTGAACATCTCGGAGATACTTTCTTCCTCTTTCATGTGCAATAGCTCGTAGTCACATATCAACATGTTCACCTTCGTCTCCTTGACTTCTGTGGTACCTTCGTAGATAAGCTTGAGCTTGTCCCACATTTCTTTTGCGCTACTGCACATGGAGACACGAGCATACTCGTTAGGGTGAATAGCGCACTGAATAATATTTAAAGCACTAAAGTTCACAGTAGCCTTCTTAATACTATCATCATCCCATATATCTTCATCTGGGTGTAAAACATACGGACCATTCCTAATGACAGTCCATATTTCATGACTTTGAGCACGTAGGAAGACGGTCGTCCTATTCTTTCAATAAGGGTAGTTACTACCATCAAAGAAACGTGGCCTATGAATGGAATGCCCTTCGGGCAATAACCCCTTGTTCAGATTATTGGCCATTCCTAACAGATCATTCTAAACTGCTAGGTTTCTAGATGAAAATAGAGCCGAGGCTCTGATACCAATTGTTGGCCCGGTTAGGGGGCAATTGAGAGGGGGGTGAATTGATTGCCCACCCTTTTCGACAAATTTAGACTTAATTAAATCGAACCACAGATATGATAAATAAACCTTAGAAAATGCTTAATTAGAATGTATGAATGAAAAGCAAGCAAGCCCTCACAACTTCCCAGCGCAGAAATATAATCACTCCGAGAACAATTTATGAGCGGACAGTTAATCAAACTCTCGTCTCACCGACTCACACTCGCAGTACGAACGGATAGAAAATATCAACAACCACATAAAAAGCAAACCACGGCACAGTGATTTTTAGGTGGTTCGGACGCACCACATGCCGTCCAACGTCCACCCCTCTCACCTCAAGAAGATTTCACTAAAACACGCTGCACGACGGTAGCAACCACCACACACGGGCTCGACGGCCCACACACGTGGGTTCTCGCACGACGACGAGAAACCCCACACACACTCAGAGCAAGCTCCAAAATCATCTAAAGAGAGAAATAAAATGGAAATGACAAAGCCCAGTCTGAGATTTACGATCTAAGCACAACAGAACTAAGAAGATGATAGAAAAAATAGATCTTCCCCTAAATCCTTCAACCAAACTCGGAGATGAACGAAGGGTGGTTTGGAATGATGAAACTGAAAAGAGTGAAGTCGCCTCTTGATGAAGCTCGCCCGGGTAGTTTAGGATGGAGAGGAGCCGCAGCACGCCTCCAACCTCGACCTCGGGAACGTGGAGCGCGGTCAGGGATGGAGTTCCTCCTTCTCCACAGACGCAGCCCTTCTTCTCCTTCTTCTTCCAAGAAGATAGCACGTTAGAAGCTCTTTTCGTTGTTCTCCCGATTGGAACAAGGGCGGCGATATATACAAGGCACTATGCAAGACAATAAGACACAAAAGCCCTTGCCAAAACTCTCTTCTAAATGCATACAATAGATGGTGCACTCCCTAAAGGTAGTATGGTAAACAAGCAACCCAATCAGATCTATATTAAGTGGGTTCGAAACAGATCCAGGAAAATTGATCGGAACGCTCAGAAAAAGTGTCGACTCATAAAGTCGACTCTTTTTACGAGTGTTTTACCAGAACACATAAAAACAACACACGTGAAACAAGTGTCGACTCATTGAGTTGACACTTTTTCCCAAGTGTTCTGGCCTGTGAATCAAAACAACATTCGTGGTGAAAAGTGTCGACTCTTGAGGTCGACACTTTTTCACGAAGGTTCTGTTTTCACAGAATTGAATAAACTTACCTGAAAGTGTCGACTTCAGAGGCCGACACTTTTCCCGGACACTTCTGACTTTGCAAGATAACAGAACCCTGGTGAAAGTGTCGACCCCATGGGTCGACACTTTTTGCTAGCGTTATAAAACCTTAACGCACAGCAGAGAGTGTCCAAATAAGTGTCGACCCCATGGGTCGACACTTTTCCTGACAAATGGAAAAGCTTAATAAAACCGGTTGAAACTTCACAATTCATGAAACAAAGTATCAAGATCAATCATTTATGCACTTATAGCTCAGACGGTCATGACAAAACTTGATTTGGGCACTGTTGACACCCGTTTTTTGCCGATAAGTTGAGTCATTTCTCTTACCACCATTTATTGATGCCTCGAGTTGTCTGTTGCTCATCGGACTATTTCCAGGCAGCTTATTGGGCCTATTTCATGGGTACCTCCCTCCCTGACTCGGTTTGCTTTAATTCAGGGCTTAATGGGCCTTGATTTTACTTGATTTATCACATTTTATCAAATTTCAAGCGTCCAGCCTTTGCGCGGTCTATCTCTTGACCGTTCAGTCATTGAGCGGTTGGTTCTGAACCGTTCATCTATTTATTGGATATTAAGGTGATTTTCTGAATTTCCACCGACAAGCTTTTGAATGGTCCGTTTATAGTCGTCCAACGTCATTGAACGGTATGAATATGGCCATCCAGTTCCCAGAGTCCCATGTCGTTGGTTTTCCAGATAATTACCTATTTATCTATTCTATTTGGATTTATCACCGACAGGCCTAGGACGGTTTGTTTTGGACTGTCCCATGAATTGAGTGGTCTGAATTAGACCGTCTAATCCATGAGAGTCTAACGGCGAAATGGTCGGTCAGTTCAATGGATATTTGGACAATATTGCTTATTTACTTAATTTCCACCGACAGCATTGGACGGTCGGGCAGCGGGCCGCGCAATGGACCGAGCGGTCTATCGAGAGACCGCACAATGGTAACTAAGGCTTTTTCTCTCTCTATCCGTGGTTTTATCCTCAACTTCTTCCACCCATTTCTCCGCGGATACTCCACCAAATGGGGTGCCGTTTGAACTGGTTGGAAGATAATTATATTATCTACGGATTTTATGTTGATATCTCGAGCTGATTTTCATTAGAAACCCTAGTTTCGGGGTTGGCTTTCAAGGCTCTATAAATAGGACCCTAAGGCCAAGCTTGGAAAAGGGGGGAGATTTTAAGGTCACAGCGAAGCTCTGCTGAATTCTTAAGCAACCTATAGTCAAGGAGGGAGGCCTTCTACGTCCGTTCAGGCCTCCGGTTCAGGGAGTATGTGGTGTTTTGAGTCTTTATTCTCATAGTCCCACCGTCCTCTTATCATTGCATGCATCATTTTCCTCATTCTTTGTCCACGTTTTTCATCATCACATTCCATTACACGCATCCTCATATCTTTTTGACGCCCTTAGGGGTTTAAAAACTCCCAGGTATCCCCCCATTTCATGCTGGTTAGTTTATTTCCTATATTCCTTTATAGTTTCTACACTTCGCAGTATTGATCTTGGGTTTCTTTGTGTGTTCTACACTTCGTCTCACAGGTCAGTAGCATCCTAACACGAGGCCCATCCTTTCTGGTCGGCCGGAAAGGGTGGAGGTTGAGATCCTGCGTCTTGGAAGGTGGTGCCTTTAAGCGGTTGCATTCTGTCCATTTGGAGAATAGGGCGGCCTCATCTGGACTGTTCATCTTCTTCCAGTGGCTGATCCTCAACCGTTCGATCCTCTATCGCTCTTCAACCCGCGTTCGTCCCAGCACTATGGAGCGGTCTGTCGAGAGGCCGCGCATCCTCAGGGCAGTTCTACCAGAGCCGCGTATCTCCGCAGTGCTGATTGTTTGCTTGCAGTTGGCACCTTGGTATGGTGTACTTGTTTGCAGTTGACACCTTGGTGGTAATCACACACACGTTCACAGCTCTTCCCCCCCCCTTGCTACTTGCACTTTGTTGGTTTCTCATATTGATATAGTAGAAGGGTTAGAAGGATACACAAGGTGTGGGGGGAAAACATGTCAACACCCTCTTTTTTTGGGGATCACGGTGGGACCCCTAGTGCCTATCGTGTTAGTGATTTGCTGACCCTTTCTTCTACTTTTCAAGTTCCCCTTCTTTGAGCTGTTCACAGGTTGCTCTCCGATTATTCTCCTTTCTACTTTCTGGCGGTTGTGCGGTTTACACAGATCCGTCCAAGCGTCAGAGCGGCTGAGGATCGGTCATCCTTGTTTGAGTGCAGTGCTGTTGGTTCTGTGAAATACGCTGCCTTCAGCGGTCTACCTTTGCCCGTCCAACTCTTCCTACGGCTAGATCTCGGCCACCCATCACGCTGGCTCAGGTACGCCCCTGTGGTTGCTTGTTGGTTTTACTGACCCCCTGTGGTCGTCTCAGGTCCGTTCCAGAGCCTGAACGGTCTGTCGAGAGACATCTATCCAGGTATGCCTCTATTCTCTACTGCTAAGTTCATTTCAGCATCTCGTGTCTTCTGTTAGTGTGTAACATTTCTCCCTGTGTCACGTCCCGAGCCTTTATTGCAACGGAAGACTGACTCGAGGAACGTGAACAGCCGGCATGGTAAGCCTCTTGCAAGTAAGAACGATCAGAGCGCAAGGCAATCACACATAAGAATGCAATCGCACAATATTTACTCAACTTCAACTTTCATTAATAATCAAATCCAATATTCGAATACAACCACAAATTCAACTTCCATCATGCTAGACTCAAGAAATAAGAAATTACATAGACTTGATCTAAATAATGTAAACTTCCTAAGTCTTCGCTCATTCTTTATTCACTCTTGGATCGGCTATTTGAACATTCCGAATCCGAACCCGACTCACTTCCATTTCTTGAAAAAGAATGGAAATAGGTAATGAGCACATTTGCCCAGTAGGTATCTTCGCATCAACATGAAGGTATCATTAAAGTAATTAACATTTTTACTCTAAAGAAATAAGGTAAAATCATGCGAATGCGATCAATCATGCGATTAAACCAAAGTATGTAAGATAGAATGAGAGCAAGTATGAACTAGCAAGAATGTTATAAGAGCATGATATGGTCTTTCATGAATAAGAATGTAACGAGAATGTACTAGCAAGCCACATAATCATCACTCCAGTATCTTTTGCTTATGAGCAAGTACTTCGTGAATTTCTGTGGAATATCAAGAAAGTCATATACAAGTATCGATCATGCTGTATCGTGGGTCTTCACTTATTTATAGGGAAAGTACACCCAGCGCAATGCGACGCCAGTAGCATCATACCCCATGATTTATCATAGTATATTTCTGGCAATCAGCCGAGGGGACTAGCATAGAGCCCTTGAACACAATCAGTGCTCGATCGCATCTTCAAGTATAAATCAAGCTTTTTCCACACATGTAACAATAAAGTATGGCCAAGAATGTACAATTCCAACAAACTCTTGATAACAATAATTCAATAAATGAATGTTTTAATAAGAATCATGAGAAATCAAGAATGACTTATACTATGTTATGCTCATGGAAATAAATCGGCAGCATAATGGTACATTCTTTATTTTCCATTCATTATATTAGGTTCCTTGATCAATATGATAAGTTCTAGATCATCAATAGTCCATTTAGAAACCTTGGAATATCAACCCTTGGGTCAGACCTTGGGTTAACATATTTAAGCCTTGTGACGGTCTTGTACTGGGCCGTTACATAACATGACGCTCCAGTGTTGGGCCGTTACATTAGTCTGAATCCAGAACCAAGAAATCGGACTCAGTTGAATGTCACGGTCGTATATTGGGCCGTTACATGTTCCTGACGGTCCAATGTAGATCGTTACACTACTGATAACCAGAAACATCGATAGTGTAATCTAATCAATGGGCTATAATGGTACAACTAACTCGGTGTCCTAGTGGGAATCCCAGGCTCGCGGAGAATTACGGAGGTCTTGCAACAAGATTTCCTAGTCCATTGGAAGGAATATCCAATAGAGAGGTCCTTATGTCCAAGAATAATGTTCCTATAGTGCGAAGTGAACTAATGGACAATATACCGGAATATGTGTCATGTACTTAAAGAAATGACTCTATTGATAGAGAGGATGTGTAACAATAGGAAATCATGATAAAACTCCGTCAATACATCTTTGGAAAATCATGATTTAGATACAAAACTATAGAATTTTGGCACATGAAATTAACATAACTTAAAATACCTAAATTATGTAATTTCTATCATGAATCAGTAATAATCTTAAAGGCATGAAATCGGTCAAAACTTCGATAACTAGGCTTATTTATAAGTTAAATTAACTAGTTCCCCATTCTGTCTACAGTTACCCTGACGGTCTAGAATGGGTGCGTCACAGTGACTGTGACGGTTTATCGTGGGACCGTTACAGTGATGTAACGCTCCATCGATGGTGCGTCAGAGACAACAGAGAACTACAAACACCACAGAAGTTGTGACGACTTATCGTAAGGCCGTTATATCATTGTGACGGTCTTACCTTGATGCGTAAGATCGTCTGCTGGCAAAAAAAGATATAAAAATCTAAGGTCTCAACTTACATCATGTCTGAAAATCATATATAAACTTCCACATGATAGAATGAAGACTAAGCTACTAGTATGCATAGACTTTCAGTGAATTTGACAAGAGAGTTCCTTTTCAACTTAGTTAGGGTTAAGGGTATTCATGTATGCATGACCTACTAAAACATGAAATTCATGATCTATGATGTATGAAATCAATCAAAATCAGAGGGCTTTTATCCCTAACAAGACTTTTTTTGCCAATCATGAGATAAGCTACCTCTTAACTAGGCTTTAAGCTTCTAATTTGAGTCTGAAAATCGAGCCCTAGCTCTCCTTTTCCAACGATTTTCCAGCAACTTCCTGCTGCTCTATCTCTCCAATCTCTTGTCCTAAAGATGTGAAATTTTGAGGGTAAAAAGATGAAACTAAGGTGATCAAAACGTTCTAAAGGATTGAATTCTAATTATCTCGTTTAGGTGTCCTAATCTCTTTATCTTCAGGGGTCCTTTGCTCTGAATCCTGGGTTACTATGGTCGAACCAGCAACTTTGGAAGCTTCATTCTTCTTGGTTGCTTGATCTCCTAGCACGAAATTTGGAGAACTATTAGTCTAAAGTATATTAAATAAAATCTTTAAAAGAACTTACCCGAAATTCTATCTCCTTACCTTGATTCTTCATTAGCCAAAAGTAAGGGTCGCTCAGTTCAGAACTAGATCCTATTTATAGGGTTTTGGCTAGGGTTTGAAGATTAGATCGATTCTAGAGTCCTTAATTGTCAGAACCTAATCCCTAAGAGTCCTTAGTAATGTTATAAACTCTCCCAAGTTGATCTCTTGCAGATAGGATCCCAAAGTTCTAATCTTTTTACTCGTTCTTTCATTCACGGAACTGTCAGGGTGTAACGCATCAGTCTAGGTGCGTTACATGCATGTGACGGTCGTACGATAGACCGTTACATCCCACGTGTGCATAATTTCAAATTAATAAAACTCTTTTATTCATTTATCTAATATAATTATCTATAAAATAGTATTTATCCTTAAAATACGTGAATCGGCTAAATAACCTTCTAGAATATGGGCCAAACTTAATGGACTTGGTCCTTAGACCTTCTGTATTTTATTTAAATATGCTAGGTTAATTATTTAACACAATTGGGCCTTATAATGATTTGTTAATCCAATAATCCATTAATCTATTTAGCCCTTATAAATTCCTAATAAATTTTAGAAAATTCTATAAATGATCTAGAAATTATTACATAAATTCTGGGGCACTACACCCTCCCCCACTTAGAAGAATTTGGTCCCCAAATTCAATACATGGATTATGGAGAGTGTACTTACAGTTGAATAATTCTGGAAATCTTTACCGCATGGCTACTTCGGTTTCCCATGTTGCTTCATATGGCCATGTTTTCTTCCATTGAATCTTGACCATAGGAATAACTTTATTTCTTAGTTGACGTACTTCTCGTTCCAAAATCTTTTTTGGCATTTGCTCGTACGTCATATCCTTTTGAATCTCTAGATTGTTATAAGTGATAATATGGTCAGGATCATATACATACTTCTTCAGCATAGAGACGTGAAATACGTCATGAACTCCTGCTAATTGTGGAGGTAAAGCCAGTCTATAAGCCACTTCACCGACCCTTTCGAGAATTTCAAACGGACCAATGAACCTGGGAGTTAGCTTTGCCTTAATGCCAAATCTCCGAATACCACGACCAGGAGAAACCTTGAGATACACATGGTCTCCTACTTGAAATTCCAAGTCGTGTCTTCGATTGTCAGCATAAGACTTTTGCCTATCTTGTGCCATCTTTATTCTCTCTTGAATAAGCTTTATCTTCTCTATAGAATCTCTGATAATATCGGGGCCTAGGACTTGTCTTTCCCCTATTTCACTCCAACATATTGGTGATCGACAACTTTTTCCGTCTAGAGCTTCAAAAGGTGACATTTGTATGCTTGCCTGATAACTGTTGTTATATGCAAATTCTACCAGAGGCAAGTGATCATGCCAACTATCTCCAAAATCAATAACACAAGCCTTGAGCATGTCTTCTACCACCTGATTCGTTCTTTCTGTCTGACCATCAGTTTGTGGATGAAAGGCTGTGCTGAAATTCAATCTAGTCCCTAGTGACTATTGTAGACCCTTCCAAAACTGTGATGTGAATCGAGGATCTCTATCAGATATAATAGTGATGGGAACACCATGTAATTTTACAATTTCCTTTATATATAATGCTACCAGGATATCCACAGACCATCGACTTTTGATTGGTATGAAATGTGCAGATTTAGTCAATCGGTCTATGATTACCCATATACCATAGTGTCCACCTCTTGTCTTAGGTAACCCCATAATGAAATCCATCCTTATACTCTCCATTTCCATTCGGGAATATTCAAGGGATGCAGTTTACCTGCGGGTCTAAAATGCTCGGCCTTTACTTGTTGACAAGTGAGACAGCGAGACACGAAATCAGCTATTTCTCTCTTCATGTTGGGCCACCAGAAATTTCTTTTAAGATCTTGATACGTTTTTGTACCACCTGGATGAATGGTGTACTTGAAATTATGTGCTTCTTCTAGGATCAATTTCTTAGTATCCTCGTGATCCGATACACACACTCGGCCCTTGAATAGCAATCTTCCATCCTCCGTAATAGAGAAATCCGGCCGTTGTTCAATATTAGTTTTAATTTTTAGTAATACGAGATCATCATTTTGCAGCTTGACTAGATCCTCTATTAAGGTAGGTTGAGCTCGGATATTAGCCATGAAGTAATCTTCTTCCTTCCTGTCAATATCTAAGTTCAACTGAGCAAATTGAGGAATAAGATTAGTCATACTAATCATGAGACTTGATAGCATACCCATTGATTTTCTGCTGAGTGCATCCGCAACAGCATTAGCCTTGCCAGGATGACATGGAATAGCAAAATCAAAATCCTTGAGATATTCCAACCATCTTCTCTGCCTCATATTTAGCTCTTTTTGAGAAAATAAGCACTTCAAGCTTTTGTGATCCGAGTAGACCGTGAACTTTTCTCCATAAAGATAATGACGCCAATATTTCAAGGCGAAAATGACAGCTGCTAATTCCAAATCATGTACAGGATAATTTTCCTCGTGACGTTTCAATTGTCTTGAAGAATAACAGATTACTTTTCCATTTTGTATGAGAACGCATCCTAAGCCAATACCTGATGCATCCGTATATACTTCGAATCCACCACCTTCCATCAGTAGTGATAGAATAGGAGCTATAGTAAGATGATTTTTAAGAGTTTGAAACTCTTTTCACATTCCTCTGACCAGACAAAAGGATTTTATTTTCTCGTGAGTCTAGTTAAAGGAACTGCAATCTTCGAAAAATCTTTAATAAATCTTCTATAATAACCAGCTAGACCCAGAAAACTTCGTACTTCTGATACGGTCGTTGGCCGGCTCCAATTCTTGACAGCTTCTACCTTAGAAGGATCCACCGCAATACCTTCTTTTGAAATCATGTGGCCTAGGAATGAAACTTCCTTGAGCCAAAATTCACATTTGTTTAGCTTGGCATAGAGTTTATGTCCTTTAAGTGTTTGTAAAGCTATCCTCAGATGTTCTTCATGTTCCTCCTTTGTCTTGGAATATATCAAGATATCATCAATGAAAACGACGATGAATTGGTCTAGATATGGCTGGAAAACACTATTCATAAGTTGCATGAATGCTGCCGGGGCATTAGTTAACCCAAATGGCATTACCACGAATTCATAGTGGCCATAACGACTTCGAAAAGCCGATTTATAAATGTCTTCTTCTTTAATTCAAAGCTGATGATAACCTGATCTGAGGTCTATCTTAGAAAAATATTCTGCTCCTGAAAGCTGATCGAAGAGTTCATTAATATGCGGCAACGGATACTAATTTTTTATTGTAAGTTGATTTAGTCGCCGGTAATCGATGCATAGCCTGAGAGAACCATCCTTCTTTTTGACAAATAGAACCGGCGCACCCCAAGGGGATGTGCTAGGTCTGATAAAGCCCTTATCTAGTAGTTCCTGCAACTGCTTCTTTAGTTCTTTGAGTTCTGTGGGGGGCATCCTGTAAGGGGCTATAGAAACAGGTGCTGCTCCTGGAATGAGTTCAATAGTGAAGTTTACTTCCCTCTCGGGTGGTAAACTGGGTAATTCGGATGGGAACACATCGGGGAACTCATTTACAATAAGAATGTCTGCTAAGATAATCTCCTTGGATTCAGTAATAATGACAGAAGCAAGAAAAGCTTCACATCCTTGTGAAATAAGTTTGCAAGCGTGAAGAGAAGATATGATAGTAGGATGCTTCTTGTACTTAATGCCAAGGAAGGAAAATCTTGGAAGACCGGGCTTTCGAAAGGATATAATCCTATTGCGGCAATTGATATAAGCATCATGATCTACAAGCCAATCTACCCCTAAAATGACATCATAACCTTTCATGTCAAGGCATACTAAGTTTGTGGGGAGATTATGACCTTCTACTATCACTTCACTATCAGGATAATAGTCGGTAAGCTTTGTTCCAGAACCTAATGGTGTGGTAATAGCGAGATCTGAAGGTAAGGGAACTGATACAATTGATAATATTTTTGCAAAAGTAGTGGAGATGAAAGAATGAGAGGCACCAGTATCAAATAGCACAAATGCAGGACGAGAATAAATTTGAAGAGTACCTTCCATAAGCCCACCATCCCTGGGCGCTTCCTCTTCTTCTAGAACGGCATTGAGGCGAGCCTGCCTCCTACGTCCTCCACCAGACAATTGGTCTTTCATAAGGGGGTAATCTGGCATGCGATGCTCCCTGCTTCCACAACGTAAACAAGCACCGAGGCACTTCCAACACTCCTCAGCCGAATTGCCGAATTTTTCACAAAATGTGCAAGCCATGGCGACCTGCTCCTTCTCCTCCTTGACTTTCTTTTGCTTATGGGAACTTCCACCATTCCCATTCCTGGATCTTTTCTTATTATCACCGCTCTTGTAGGGCTCCGTGATGTGGAACTTCTCTTTCTTATAATGCCGATCTGAGCGTCGGCTGGATTCTTCTCCTTTCCCTTTTAATTTTTTGACCTTCTCTAAGGTCCTTTCACACAAATATGCTCGTTGAACCATTTCCGCATAAGTACGGATGTTTTGGGTTCCGAGCTGCTGAATGAAACCGGGTCATAACACGTCCATGAATCGATTTGCCTTCAATAAATTGGTGCTGATAAGATGCGGTGCGTAAGGTGCAAGCCTTGAGAATTACAGTTCATATTCGGCAACCATCATCATTCCTTGCCGAAGAGCGACGAACTCTATAGTCTTTCTCTCTTTTACGTGCTCAGAAAAGTACTTGACACGGAATAGGGTAAAAAAACCATCCCATGTATGAGGTGCATCGGTCGGAGGTGCCGGAACCGATTTCTACCATATGCGGGTATCTTTGTTGAGTTGAAAGGTTGCGAGACGCACCTTCTCTTGATCGGTGCATTGGATAACATCAAAGATACGATTCATTTCGCCTATCTAGTTCTCCGATTCATCCAGATTAGAAGAACCATAGAAACGCGGAGGGTTTAAGCTCCGAAAGTTGCGATGTAAATCACCAGCCCTTGCTCCTGCGCCAGCTTGCGCCATGGTTTGTAATGCCTGAGTGAGACCAGCAACTGTTTGCTGCATGCCATCCCAATTTACGCGATGAGCCATGGTAATAATAGGGTACCTGAGAGAAAAATAACAACTTGTTATTTCTCATGAAATTGGAAGGAAAATCAATCTTAAGGCTAATTAACTATCTTATCCCGGGCTCTACCCAATTCTCACATGGGTGTGGAAATTTCTTCCTTAGTTCATAGGTAGGGGTCCTTAAACCTTAGACTTATCATATGACATAACCCTTCTCCCAAAGTCCAGAGACTTAGCCTCTGATACGAACTTAACTGTCACGCCCCGAGCCTTTATTACAGCGGAAGACTTTATCGAGGAACGCAAAGAGCTGACATGGTAAGCCTCTTGCAAGCAAGAACGATCAGAGCGCAAGACAATCACACATAAGAATGCAATGGCACAATATTTACTCAAATTCAACTTTCATTAATAATCAAATCCAATATTCGAATACAACCACTAATTCAACTTCCATCATGCTAGACTCAAGAAATAAGAAATTACATAGACTCGATCTAAACAATGTAAACTTCCTAAGTCTTCGCTCATTCTTTATTCACTCTCGAATCCGCTATTTGAACATTCCGAATCCGAACACGACTCACTTCCATTTCCTGAAAAAGAATGAAAATAGGTAATGAGCACACTTGCCCAATAGTATCTTCGCATCAACATGAAGGCATCATTAAAGTAATTAACATTTTTGCTCTACAGAAAAAAGGTAAAATCATGCGAATGCGATCAATCATGCGATTAAACCAAAGTATGTAAGATAGAATGAGAGCAAGTAAGAACTAGCAAGAATGTTATAAGAGCATGATATGGCCTTTCATGAACAAGAATGTAACGAGAATGTACTAGCAAGCCACATAATCATCACTCCAGTATCTTTTGCTTATGAGCAAGTACTTCATGAATTTCTGTGGAATATCAAGAAAGTCATGTACAAGTATCGATCATGTTGTATCGTAGGTCTTCACTTATTTATAGAGAAAGTACTCCCAACATAATGCGACGCTAGTAGCATCATACCCCATAGTTTATAATAGTATGATTCCGGCAATCAGCCGAGGGGACTAGCATAGAGCCCTTGAACACAATCAGTGCTCGATTGCATCTTCAAGTATAAATCAAGCTTTTTCCACGCATGTAACAATAAAGTATGGCCAAGAATGTACAATTCCAACAAGCTCTTGATAACAATAATTCAATGAATGAATGCTTTAATAAGAATCATGAGAAATCAAGAATGACTTATACTATGTTATGCTCATGAAAATAAATCGGCAGCATAACGGTATATTCTTTATTTTCCATTCATTATATTAGGTTCCTTGATCAATATGATAAGTTCTAGATCATCAATAGTCCATTTAGAAACCTTGGAATATCAACCCTCGGGTCAAACCTTGGGTTAACATATTTAAGCCTTGTGACGGTCTTGTACTGGGCCGTTACATAATGTGACACTCCAGTGTTGGGCCGTTACATTAGTCTGAATCCAGAACCAAGAAATCGGACTCAGTTGAATGTGACGGTCGTATATTGGGCCGTTACATGTGCCTGACGGTCCAATATAGATCTGTTACACTACTGATAACCAGAAACATCCATAGTGTAATCTAATCAATGGGCTTTAATAGTACAACCAACTCAGCGTCCTAGTGGGAATCCTAGGCTCGCAGAGAATTACGGAGGCCTTGCAACAAGATTTCCTAGTCCATTGGAAGGAATATCCAATAGAGAGGTTCTCATGTCCAAGAATAATGTTCCTATAGTGCAAAGTGAACTAATAGACAACATACCGGAATATGTGTCATGTACTTAAAGAAATGACTCTATTGATAGAGTGGATGTGTAACAATAGGAAATCATGATAAAACTCCGTCAATACATCTTTGGAAAATCATGATTTAGATACAAAACTATAGAATTTTGGCACATGAAATTAACATAACTTAAAATATCTAAATTATGTAATTTCTATCATGAATCAGTAATAATCTTAAAGACATGAAATCGGTCAAAACTTAGATAACTAGGCTTATTATAAGTTAAATTAACTAGTTCCCCATTCTGTCTACAGTTACCCTGACGGTCTAGAATGGGTGCGTCACAGTGATTGTGACGGTTTATCGTGGGACCGTTACAGTGATGTAACGCTCCATCGATGGTGCGTCAGAGACAACAGAGAACTACAAACACCACAGAAGGTGTGACGGCTTATCATAAGGCCGTTATATCATTGTGATGGTCTTACCTTGATGCGTAAGATCGTCTGCTGGCAGAAAAAGATATAAAAATCTAAGGTCTCAACTTACATCATGTCTGAAAATCATATATAAACTTCCACATGATAGAATGAAGACTAAGCTACTAGTATGCATAGACTTTCAGTGAATTTGACAAGAGAGTTCCTTTTCAACTTAGTTAGGGTTAAGGGTATTCATGTATGCATGACCTACTAAAACATGAAATTCATGATCTATGATGTATGAAATCAATCAAAACCAGAGGGCTTTTATCCCTAACAAGACTTTTTTGCCAATCATGAGATAACCTACCTCTTAACTAGGCTTTAAGCTTCTAATTTGAGTCTGAAAGTCGAACCTTGGCTCTCCTTTTCTAGCGATTTTCCAGCAACTTCCTGCTGCTCTATCTCTCCAACCTCTTGTCTTAAAGATTTAAAATTTTGAGGGTAAGAAGATGAAACTAAGGTGATCAAAAAGTTCTAAAGGATTGAATTCTAATTACCTCGTTTAGATGTCCTAATCTCTTAATCTTTAGGGGTCCTTTGCTCTAAATCCTATGTTACTATGGTCGAACCAGTAACTTTTGAAGCTTCAATCTCCTTGGTTGCTTGATCTCCTAGCACGAAATTTGGAGAACTATTAGTATAAAGTATATTAAACAAAATCTTCTAATGAACTTACCAGAAATTCTATCTCCTTACCTTGATTCTTCACGAGCCAAAAGTAAGGGTCGTTCAGTTCAGAACTAGGTCCTATTTATAGGGTTTTGGCTAGGGTTTGAAGATTAGATCGATTCTAGAGTCCTTAATTGCCCGAACCTAATCCCTAAGAGTCCTTAGTAATGTTATAAACTCTCCCAAGTCGATCTCTTGCAGATAGGATCCCAAAGCTCTAATCTTTTTGCTCATTCTTTCATTCACGGAACTGTCAAGGTGTAATGCATCAGTCTAGGTGCGTTACATGCATGTGGCGGTCGTACGATAGACCGTTACATCCCACGTGTGTAGAATTTCAAATTAATAAAACACTTTTATTCGTTTATCTAATATAATTATCTATAAAATAGTATTTATCCTTAAAATATGTGAATAAGCTAAATAACCTTAATTCTAGAATATGGGCCAAACTTACTGGGCTTGGTCCTTAGACATTCTGGATTTTATTTAAATAGGTTAGGTTAATTATTTAACACAATTGGGCCTTATAATGATTTGTTAATCCAATAATCCATTAATCTATTTAGCCCCTATAAATTCCTAATAAATTCCAAAAAAAATCTATAAATGATCTAGAAATTATTACATAAATTCTGAGGCACTACACCCTGCCAGTGAACGGTCCACCTAGGACCGTCGACCTCCCTGAACGGTCTCCCAGAGACTGTTCTTATCATGCCACAGTGCACCCGAGCCTCCATCTTTGATTATCATTTCACATTCTTCATGATATTTTGGTGCTGATTATTGGTCTCCCCTGGTTGTTCTTTTCCTTTGCATGTTTGTTATTCATATTTGCCATATTTGCTTGATCATTGATTGCTAGTTTCTAGGCTAGACTCTTGCATGCACTCCGGTGCACATAGGATCATACACCGCTCTTCATTAGTAGTTGCATTCCTACCGAGGTAGGGTTTCCTCTCATCTCCATATTCCTTGGAGCCGACTAGGTGACCTTGCGAGGGCCTCCGTAAGTCCCTATGAGCCGTGGATTCCCACACGGACGCCGGGCAGATTGTACCGTACCCACCCCAGTCTAGGGTTTGCATCCGTGAGAGAGAGAGTCCCTTAGAGTCAGCCAGTTCCCCATTTCCTACCCTAGTTAGGTACCTTGTGGTTGAGTGAATTCATACTTTAATTAATCCACTAAGGTCCTAGAGAGGAACTTATAAAAATTTTCGCGCATCATTTAAAAACTTGGTTGCTTAATTGGTTGATCCTTCTCTTATCTCCCCCCTCCATTGTATGCTTTAGGTTTGAATTGTTTATTTAAATCTTGGTTAGGGCTATTTGCGTGTTATTCCTTATAGTGATCAGTGCATGTGGAGCTGCCTCACACCCTCAAGATCATCTCCTAGGGGCAGCTCACATTTCTATTCCTATTTTAATCCCTTGTTTGATTCATCACCCACCATGTCATCCTACAACTTCTCTCATTCCCATGAGGATTCGCTCCCTCGGGGACTTCTGGAGGACCCGCCCAGGGTCGCTCAGGTGCAAGGGGGAGAGGGGACTGCCCCTCCTCTCCCGACCGTTGTTGTTGAGGGTGCCCAACCCTCTCTCTCTGATTCGTCCACTCACAGCTCGGCCAGTCAGGTTCTCCACATGATGGCCCAGTTGGACCCTACTCAACTCCATCTTATGAAACAGGCTCTGCAAGGGGCAGATGCCCCGCCTTCTGTGCTCCCTTCTGGCGTGACTGCTGCCGCCACTTCTACATCTCTGATTGCTGGATTAGGGGCCACCTCTGCGGCCCCCATCGATCTCACTCACATCTGTCCTCAGGTTTTCGATTCTCTAATATGGAAGCGGGCCAGGCTTCTACCTCAGCCCATCAGCCACTTGACAAGGGGAAGACTCAGATCCCCTCTAGTTCGTATGTTGATCCTTACACCACTATCTCTCCAGCGCCGCAGGCCCTCGTGGCCCCTGCTGATTTCATTCGTCTGCAACCAGGGGCCGCCCAGTTGGCTCATGCGGATGTGGGCCCTTCCTTGGCCCATTATTCATCTTATGGGATGCCGCCTTAGTCAGTTTATCCTTCAGCTCCATGCTCTGGTTCTGTCTTTCCTGTTGTGTCTCCTCCTTCCCGGGGACAAGAACTTCTCGACAAGTGGGCTGCCATGCAGCAGCAGATTGACCTCCTCCACAAGCGGGTCGGCCCGCAGTCCCTAGCCGATGTCCCCATTCCTAATTTCAGGGACATTCACTTTCCTCCCCAGTCAGAGCTCCCCGTATATCAGAAATATGACGGGAATGGCAACCCATTCATTCATGTTAGGGAGTTCCTCTATGAATCGGCGCAGTTCCAACATGACGACCGCCTGATGGCGTATTTGTTCCGCCGATCCTTGGACGGGGTTGCCCTTGAATTGTTCTACACCTTGCCTATGGAGAAGGCAGAGAGTTTCAAGACCATGAAGGAAAAGTTTATCCAGAGATTCCAAGATCGGGTTGGTCCCGAGTATTCTTTTACAGACCTAATTGCAGAAAAGATGAAAGCAGATGAGGACTTTGCTGTGTATGCAGATCGATGGAGGCAGATGGCCTTACGTGTGCCCGGGCAGATCCTGGAAGAAGAAAAAGTCAAGTTGTTATTTTCAAATGCCACTCCGACATTCCGGAACATATTGGCAATGAACGATATTTCAAATATGCACCAGTTATACAGTCGGGCCCGGTTCATCCAGACCCAATTCAAAGACTCCCCTATCCATTCCCTGTTTGAGGCCCAGAAATCTAAAACCACAAGAAAGTCCCAGGGCCCAGTTACTGAGGGAGTTCAAACCAATGAGCAGGTCCAGGCTGTTCAATTCCCTAACCAGCCCGCTCAACTCCGCTTCTAGAAACCTCCCCGTAACCCCCAGTTCTTCACTCTGCAAGCTCCCCGACCTCCCTTCCAGGCTCCTCAACACCCGCAACAACCACCACCACCACCACAACAGCCACAACAGCCACCCCAGTACCATAACGTTCCTCCTCCTGCTGGTTATGGGCCTACTCGACCCGGACCAAAGAGAGTCAACTATCCACCACTTCCAGAAACGCTCCCTGACATTCAGTTACCTCCGGAACGTCAGTACTGGAGCCCGACAGCCGACCAATCAAGGTATTGTATATACCATCGGCAATCCGGGGACACGATAGAGAGGTGTTATCAGTTCAGGGATCTAGTTTATGATTTGCATGAGGGCCAGAGGATTGATTGGGCCCAAATGCACAAGTTGATTGAAGATATAAAAGAAAGGAGAAGACAGCCAGGCCGCAGCAGGCAGCACCTCAGCAGCAACAGTTCCAGCAACCTCCCCAACAACAACCCCCATAGCAGCAGCAGCAACAACAAGACCTCGGGATTCATCAGAATCCCATGCCAGAACATCCGCCCGCTCCTTCAACAGCAACAACAGCCGCCGACACCGGCTCAAGTGAATGCAGTTCACCACCCAGCCCCTAATGTTGGATTGTCTTTTGACGATGAGACTCCCGCTCATCTCTTGGCCTTCCACCACACCAACCACCCCGCACCGTCTGTTCCTTCCATTCTCCGACCCACCACCATGGCCACCGCTCCACCCACTCTCCTCTCCCAATCACTGTTGCACCCGCCACATTCCCTACCATTCCGCCAATCCTTCCACCATCACCCGCCATACCCTCCATCATCACCCCTCCACTTAACCCTTCACCAATCACCACTCCACTAGGGCCCGTCAGGCCAACTTCCGCCATCCTCACCCCCATTTCTATCCCTGCCACTTACCCCACCGGGCCAATCGGAAGTCCACCTGATGCTGTGCCGGCACGATAATGCGCCCTCCGGAGTGGGTGTCCATTCCACAGAAGTTACCCTTTCCCCGGTGCATCTGCACCCAACCCTCAAGTTCCTTCCTCAACAGTCGAAGCAAAAGAAGTAGACCCCGTGCCTGGCACAAAATATGACTTGCTACAGCATTTGGACCGGATGCCGGCCAAAATATCAGTCCTGGAGTTAATTAAAAGGTCCACGCTACATCAGGATGCCCTAAGGGCTTTTCTACAAAAAGTCATGGTTAGCGAAGACGTGGCAGTAGACAGTTTGCCATCAGTGTTGGCCACTATCACGAGGGGGCCTTCCATTTCATTCTCTGAGTCAGAATTGGCACCCCCAGAGGCACGACAGATGCCACTCTGTATTACTATTTTCTTAAACAAGGTGGCAGTTGAATCAGCTCTTGTGGACACGGGAGCATCAATAAACGTGTGTCCACTGAGTACACTGCGTGCCTGCAATATTTCAGAAGACACGCTTAGGCCAATGCCAACCACGATTGCAACATATGATAACTCCAGACGAGCTTGCCATGGGGTCATGACAGTTCAGGCCGAGCTAGGGCCTTTACTGATGGATATGGAGTTTTACGTACTGGACATAGACCCGATGTTCAAGGCAATTCTGGGTCATCCATGGATAGACAGTCTGAATGTCGTGCCCTCAACTGCCCACCAATGCCTTAAGTTCCCATTTCAAGGCCGGGTGGTTAAGGTGAAGAATATCTCCACCGTCCAATCTGTTGATGCCATTACAGACAAGATCCTTCCTACTTTGTGGCCAAGCAACAGGCCAGTTCTTTCTGTTATGGACTTAAACTATTCATGGGCATATGCGTCAGGTAAGTCCTCCACTGCACCGACAAATGTTAAAATTAAGTCCAAGATTAGATATTCAAAAGGGTGGCATATGATTCTGAAATTGGGCTATCAGCCAGGCTTGGGCCTCGGCGCACAATTGTAAGGGCGAACTAAGCCCGTCCCTAAGGGAAGAAAGATGGGCCGGAGAGGCCTTGGCTATAGAGAATCGGCATTGTCTATACTGGGAGATTCCGGGCCACAGACGTGGGACTACCGTCAACACTTCGTGAAAGGCCCGTTGCAACCTGGTACTTTGAAGAAGCCGCCGCCCTGTTCTGACGAGAAGACTAATGCCACTTGTGTTGCTGATGACCCACCGCCGCCACTGAAGGGGCTGGTGGGTGACATGGATGATTTCTACAGTTGTTCTGAAAAGATGTTCCACGAAGAGGAAGCTTGTTCGAAAAAGATGGAGATGCAGTTGGTGAAGCATTCTCCGACTGAGCTAGTTCACCAGAGGCCGCGGGAAGTGGGGAGCTCCATCACTACCTTTTCTTTGTCCCCGTCCCGTCTTGCCTCCTTGTTTCAGTAATTGGGGTTTATTCCCCGTTCCCCTCCGATTATGGTCGACCCGTACTTTACGGAAAGACCACCTGAAATTCTGTTTGTCCCTTATGCCTGTGGGTGCTGCCCACCCATTGATCTGTCAACTTTGTTTACTCCTCCCTTCCCTACTGTCCAACTCCACGAAATGTGATTTTCATCTTCCGACCCCTTCTTCGATTGCATCTTCCCCTCTCTATTTCCCATGCAACTTCCTCTCCCACGTCCTCCTCTTCCTGTTGCGTGATCTCCTCCGACTTCCAAAAAAATGCCAATTTTAAAACAGAGGTTTCAATGGAGGATTACGCTATGTTCTGTCCATCTTCTTGCCAGGGGCGCGAGGCCCCTGCTTCTTTCCCTGTAGATTTCTTATCTCCCAGGTTAGATGTACATTCTGCAGAATCTCCTAGGTTAGTTGAGTCAGTCGGGGTAGAGTCCAGCTCTAGTGTTGTCAGCCCGCCCACCGTCATTCTAAATCCATTCCAAATAGGTTTCTGCAAGATTTAGCTTAGAGATGTCATGCCCTTCTCAAATGCCCTGAGTTTGTAGAGACCATAACAGTTTTAGAGGATGATGAGGAAATAGAAGGGGTGTGGAGCAATGACGGATTAGGTGTATTTGAAATCATTGATGAGAAAGACCCAGCCGATGATGAGGAAAGCAATGTGGAGGACGCTGCCGATCTATACGCGCAAGGTTTGAAGAGGTTTGATGAACCGACGACGACAGTGGATGAACCCACTAAAGAGATCAACCTTGGAATAGAAGAGGACCCCAGGCCCATAATTATTTCTGCTAATCTCCCTCCTCATGTTGAAGAGGAGCTGATCAAGGTTTTGAGGGAGTACAACGATTCTTTTGCCTGGTCCTATGAGGACATGTCGGGTCTTGACCCCACCCAGTTGAACATCGACTTATTCCTAGACCAGGGGCAACACCCGTTAAACAAAAATCAAGAAGATTCCACTCGCAGATGGCCTTAAGGATAAAGGAGGAAGTGGATAAATTGCATAAGGCCAGGTTTATTAGAGTTGTTTTATATCCGCAGTGGGTGGCGAACATAGTCCCGGTAATGAAAAAAGATGGAAAAATTCAGATTTCTATTGATTTCAGGGACTTAAATAAGGCATGTCCGAAAGATGACTTCCCGCTTCCTCATATTGACGTGTTGGTGGACAACACAGCTGGGTATGAGGCCCTCTCATTTATGGATGGCTATTCTGGTTATAACCAGATCCGTCTTGCTCCCGAGGATCAAGAGAAGACCTCCTTCACCACGCCCTGGGGCACATACTGCTATGTCGTTATGCCATTCGGATTGAAGAATGCAGGTGCCACGTATCAACGGACAATGATGGCTATCTTCCATGATATGATGCATGTGTACATGGAAGCCTATGTGGACGATATCCTGGAAAAGCCAAGGTCTAAGGAAGAGCACCCCGCCATTTTAGCCAAGGTGTTACAAAGGGCTAGGGAGTACAAATTGAAGATGAATCCAAAGAAATGTGTATTCGGAGTTGCATCAGGGAAATTGCTAGGGTTTATAGTTAGTAAGCGGGGGATTCAGATTGATCCGAATAAATGAAGGCCGTTATAGAAATGCCACCGCCTAAGAACATCACCGAACTCATTGGTCTGATTGGGCGCTTACAATTCATTCGAAGATTTATATCTCAACATTCGCAGAGATGCCGCCCATTCTATGAATTGTTGAAGGCAGGAGCTAAGTTCGAATGGAATGAACAATGTCAGAAGGCCTATGAGGATCTTAAGGTTTACCTTTCTAATCCCCCGGTTCTATAACCACCTGTCCCTGGGAAACCCCTGATCTTGTACATTTCTGTTATTGAGGACTCCCTAGGAGCTGTCCTGACACAGGTGGATGATGAAGGAAGGGAAAGGGCAGCGTACTACCTTTCGAGGTTGTTCAACCTAGTTGAATCCAAGTATACTGCCATGGAGAAGACCTGCGCAGCACTAGTATGGGTAGCTCAGAAACTCAAACACTATTTTCTTACCCATGAGGTTAGGTTGATCTCTAGAATGGACCCAATTCGTTATCTCTTAGAAAAACTTGTCCTATCTAGTTGATTAGCTCGCTGGCAGAGCTTTCTTTCCCAATTTGATATCACCTTCATTGTTCAAAAAGCGATCAAGGGATACGTAATTGTTGAACATCTCGCTCATTCTCCTATCCCTCGCACTGATTCAATCCAGGACGAATTCCTGATGAACACTTGGATGTAATCACTCATCTCCCTTTTTGGTCTCTTCATTTCGACGGTGCTCTCAATTCTCAGGGCCGTGGAATCGGCGCCGTTCTCCTCACTCCGGAAGGAGTAACCATCCCCATCGCTTATCAGCTTTCCTTTCCTGGCACTAATAATATAGCGAGTATGAGGCTCTCCTTGCTGGTCTGAAGCACGCCTACCTCATGGGCGCGCGATACCTTAACATCATAGGAGACTCTCAATTGGTGCTGCGTCAAGTTCTGTCAACTTACCGCACCCGTGACCCTAAACTTAAACCTTATCAATATTTGGTCACGCTCTTGGCTAGGCAATTCTGCAAGCTCATCTACATTCATACTCCTCGCTCCCAGAATATCCTTGCTGATGCATTGGCATCACTTGCTTCCTCCTTATCCTTCCCCCTCAGTCGTTCCATTGAGACCATTGTGGTCCAGCGGATGGATGCTCCCTCTCTTCAGGATCCTGGTTCGATAACCTTAGGAAGGCTGTAGAGAAGAAAGCTGAGAAGGAAGATTTGAAAGAAGTTTCATTAACTGAGCTTGAGGAGATCATAGAAGAAGAGGAATTGTCGTGGTACCACGAGATAGAGCAGTATTGCAGGGATGGTTCCTTTCCAGAGACGGCAAACGCCGAGCAGCGCAAGGCCATTAGGAGAGTCACCGCCAGATACACGGTTGTTGCTGGAGAATTGTACAAGCGGGCTCTCAATGGAGTTCTAATGAGGTGTTTAGATGATGATGAGGCTTGGAAGGTTGTTGAAGCCGCTCACTCGAGTGAGTGTGGAGGGCAAGTTAATCGACAGACGTTGGCAAAGAAGATTCTTAGGCAGGGCTATTACTGGCCAACCGTAGAAGAAGACTGTTCCACCTATGTCCGTAGGTGTCTTCAATGCCAGCTTCATGCCGACAAAATCCATGCTCTGGCTTCCTCTCGCCATCCTCTTTCTGCTCCTTGGCTATTCTCGATGTGGGCCTTTGATATCGTTGGACCACTTGGTGACCCTAATGCTCAGGTTAAATAGAAATCCTTCATTCTGACTGCTACGGAATACTTCACCAAGGGGGCGGAAGCTGAAGCTTATGTAGAAATCAAAGCCACCACGGTTTGCCACTTCATCCTCAAGAATATCATCTCGCGGTTTGGAGTGCCAAGTGATATCGTCACCGACAACGGGCCTCAATTTGTTTCTCAGGAACATCGGGACCTCTGTAAGAGATTTAATATTTCATTGCATCATTCATCACCATACTACCCTCAAGGTAATGGTCAAGCCGAGACCACGAACAAAACCCTTCTTAAAATCATTAAGAAAACGTGCGGGTCATACAAATTTGTTGATTGGGCTGACAAATTGATAGAAGCTTTATGGGCTTATCGCACCTCCGTCCGTACTCTCACAGGGCAAACTCCTTTTGCCCTCACCTATGGGATGAAGGTGGTACTCTCATACGAGATCTTGATCCCTTTCCTAATAGTGCAGCTAGACAAAGAACTTAATCTCGACGAGCGTCGAGAGGCGTTGCTAGTCCAACTGAAACTCGGTTTATCAAAAACGTGTCTCGCGGTATTTTCAAAAGAAGGTCATTGAAAGAAAATTCCAAGTGGGTAACATGGTGTTGAAACACAAATTTATCAGATAAGCAAGTCCTAGGTCTAAGCCGCAACCTAATTGGGAAGGGCCGTTTGTAATTAAGGAAGCCTATCCTGGTAACGCGTACCGTTTAGTTAACGCGGAAGGTGAAGAATTGCCAAATCCATGGAATGGATTATATTTAAAACGTTTTTACCCATAGAGTCAAGCCAGCAACGGCCCGACGGCGGGGTGTGCTTCTACTTGATCACGAAGGGAGATCCTCGGTACAACATTCACACACTACACGACCCCCTGTGGTTCGATTTTCCTCTTTTGTGCAACACCGTTTCTCCCTTGGCCATGCTTAGGGGAAAGTGAAAATCTTTGTTTTTCTCCTCTCGGCTGAAGATAGGGGCAGGAAGTGAATAAGGGGGCCCCTCGAGAACTGATCTAGACCCCCTGATAAAAGAGGTCTCAAATAGGGGCAGTCCGTTATGACCTTATTCCGCAGTTATAAAAAATAAAAGGAAAGAAAAGAAATAGAGAAAAGGGGCAAAATCGAAGACAAAGCTAAAAGCTCATCCAAAAGCTCGAAGCTCAGAAGTCTAAATACCCCAAAAGAATGAAGCTAGGTATGGCAAGAGTGGCAGTACAGTTCCCCGCGGGACGTTATGAGCCCGGTCATATGCGTGCCTAGAGCAGATGTAAGTTCAATGACGGACGCAAAGCCCCGACGCAACAGACCAAAAATTCTTTGAAAAGGGGTGTCGCGAGAAGAACTCAAGCCCTAAAAACCTCTATACCTGTTGTCAGCTTTTCTATCAAATTCTCTTTTATTTTTCCAAGGAATGGATCCTACCACGTGTATGGCCTCGGTAAAGGCACCGTTAACCAAAATTGGGCCCCGGCCGTGGGCAGTCATTTATAACGCACGTTGAACCCAGGAGACCCCCAGTGAGATATAAGGTTCCCCGTCGTCATGTTTGAGCTGGCTTCAAAAATCTAAAAAAATCAAATACTCCAAAAATAAAAAAAAAGTAAATACTTCAAAATCAAAAAAAATCAAATATTTCAAAATCTAAAAAAATCAAATATTTCAAAAATCAAATTCTTCAAAAATCCAAAAAAATCAAATACTCCAAAAATAAAAAAATTGAATATTTCAAAATCCAAAAAAATCAAATATTTCAAATCCTAAAAATCAAATATTTTAAAATCTAAAAAATCAATAATTTCAAAATCTAACAAAAAAGTCAAATATTTCAAATCCAAAAAAAAACAAAATATTTCAGAACCAAAACCAAAAATTCATATACTTCAAAACCCAAAAAAACAAAAACAAAAAAAATCCAAATATGCTCAAAATCACAACAAAGAATTTTCATCATCATGATTTGCATTCATGGCATGCATCGCATTCATTTTCATTTATTATTTGCCTCTTTAATAAGGCTTACCCCCTTGACCAAAAGCTCAAGAACCGGTCATTTCCTGACTTGCTACAGGTAAGGGGTTAAGTCTAAAATAGATTTAATATGTTTTCTTTATTTGTGTGTGTGTCCAGGGGCAGGTTGAAGTTCAAGGTTTAGTCAGTCAACGGTTCTCTAGCAACCGTACTACTCCTTTCAACGGCCAAAGTCAGACCGTCCAATCATTCACACGGATTCATCCAGACCATTCTAATCTCAAGCTCCTCAAAGATCTACGGTCCTCACTAGACCGTTCAATGACATGAACGGTAGACTCTTGACCGTTTAACCAGGCTCACGGCCTACAGATAAGCCGTTCAATTCCTTGTTCTCAACTCTGCTGTTGATCTAATGCACGGTCCAGACAGAGCAGTTCTATTCTCTAAGCGGTCAGGTTCTAACCGTCTATCCTCTAAGCGGTCTGTGTGCGACCGTGTGAATCCTGAGATCATGCCCAAACCCACTCAATCACACATAAGAAAGCAAAACTCAAATCAACCAAGTCATCAATTTCATTCATCCATATACCAAACTTTCTAAGCATAAGTTCTAACATCAACATCATGAAAGGAAGAAAAATCACTCAGTCCTCTGCTGGGCATCCCCGCGGGACGTATCTCTCTCTGCTCTATGACATAAGCCCGGCGTGCCGCTGGAATCTCTGCAACCTCCGCTGGAATGGTAAGCACCCTACTCACCTCCCACATGATCAGGGCACTCCTGACCGCCTGCTCGTCCTCCTCTGTCCCGATCCTCCTCACATGTAGTGTGGGAAGGTGGGGTAGTGCTGGTAGTACGGTCCTGCGTAGTCCAACCTGTAGGTAGCACCGGTGCGGGCTGTACATTGCCAGTGCAGTGTCGCTCATGAGCCTCAGATCCAAGCCTGGCCTCCTAGGTAGCCTGACAGTGGTGTCGTGGAGGAAGTCAGGGCGCATCACGAACCAATCCAGGGGCAGCCTGTTGATGTGCAGTCGCCACTCATCCCTGGTCTTCTTTTCTGCTGTCCTGCACTCTACCTGAGGAGAAAACCCAAAGGCGCCACCTATGAAGAAGAGGGGGTGGCTCCCGAAGATCCGACTGGCTGAAGTGACATCCTCCTTATGAATGAATTTCATCCTGACACCCATCCAGCACTCTAAAAGTATCATGGAGCCAAAGAGAGGACCTCCTAGAGCTGCTGAGGTAAGGCCCTCGTACAAGTAGGCAAGGATGGCCTGGGAGATAGAGAGACCCTACCACAGGCCACTGATGGTACTAAGGATCGGAGTCTCTAGCACATGGTCGACAGAGGGGAACATGATGGCCCCGCAGCTATGGCCTCATCCCACCCACACCTATTCCTACACTGTTCAACTACCCACTGGCTAAGAGGAAGAAGGTGGATCTGACATGGGCCTACGAAGGTATGGATGACCTTGCTATCTGGTATGAGCCCTCCCAAGATACGCCTAGGATCTATAGGGCCCACGGTATGACACACTAGGTCCTCCTCACACACCTTGGACCTAGGAAAAGAGAAATAGGTCTCTACCTCCTCCAATAGGATAGTGGCCTCAAAAGATGGGAAGATGAACGTATGAGTCTGAGGATGCCAGATTTCTACCAGGGCTGAGATGCTATGCCAGTCTAAGGATAACTTTGGGTAGTTTTGGCCTAATACCAAGAGTGGGTGTAGGTGTCAGGACTTCAGGATGGATGTCACTCCAAGGGGCAATGCACGGACTATGGGAGCCATCCACTTCAAAGTGGAATAGCGCCTGGAGCCAGGGAGAAGCTGAGATGGGGGGAAAAGAAAAAGGAAAGGAAGAAGAGAGGAAGAATGTGTAAGTGAATGAATAAGTTGACTTGAATGAAATCATGCTAACATACCTCTGTCAAAGGACTTGAGCTGAGATGACGAGGGATCGTAGTCAGCCGTTGGAGCACTTCACGCTCCTTCCTGGCCGGCTTTGGCCCTTCAAAAGTCACCCCCTCCATGGAACTTCCCTCAAAGGACCTTTTCATGATGGTTTGTTGAAGAATAGCCTAGGTCTGAGGTCTAGAAAGAGAGGTGTGGTGTGAGTTGCGAATTTAGAGCCCCCTCCTATTTATAGGGCTTGACTAGAGGCCTAAACCCATTAGAAGTGAGGTAGGATAGGCCTAGATAGGGTTGGGATAGAGCTTGGGTCGGTTTAGGACATCTATCTTCGGGTTGGGACTCTCCGAGAGAGTCCTGTTCGAACTCTCAGGTCGTGCGTTTGTGCGGTCTATCGATAGACCACTCTAATCATCGACCGGTCTACTTGAGACCGCTCAGGAGGCATCTACACGATTCGAATGCTGGAAGTGGCACGGTGGGAAAGCGACCATCCTATTCATCACACGGTCACATAGGAACCGTTCCATTCTTTGAACGGCCGATAATGGACCGTTTAATCATATCTGTGAGTTTTGGCTGAGTGGCTTTCAATGGTCTACGGCAAGCCCGTGCAATGTGATTGAGCGGTCCCCATGCGACCGTTTAGATATCCGAAGCCTTGTTTTTAACCTATTTGCACCTGTATTGCTTAGACTGTGGTCGTATCTCTCTTTCTCACTCATTTTGGTGTTTCTCGTTCTCACTCATTTGTTTGGCATCTCTCTTTCTCACTCATCTGTTTGGCATTTCTCATTCTCACTCATTTGTTTGGCGTCTCTCTTTCTCACTCAATTTGGCATTTCTCGTTCTCACTCATTTGTTTGCCGTCTCTCTTTCTCACTCATTTTGGCATTTCTCGTTCTCACTCATTTGTTTGTCGTCTCTCTTTCTCACTCATATGTTTGGCGTTTCTCACTCAATTTATTTGGCGTCTCTCTCTCTCAGTCAAGTTTGGCGTCCCTCTCTCTCCCACTCGGAGTCGTCTTTCCCGCTCACTCTGTCATCCCTCTCTCTCTCTTTCTCAATCGCTCACTCGTGTCACCTCTCTCTTGCACGTGTCTGTCTCACTCGTGTCAAGTTAGTAGTCGTAGTTAGTATCAAAACATTCTCATTCATTCATACATTCATACGTTTACTCAAACAAAAGCATATCATATCACTATCATATCATATCATGTACAAAAGTCATGTCCGAAGTACACAAGTCAGGCATGTCCCTTTCCCTGCCCCCATCACTGTCGTAATGCCCTCGTGCCTCTTTGGTGGAGGCATCGCTGAGGTCGCCTCATCGCGACGTCGCCGGCGCCGCTCGTCCTCCTCATTCCTCCGGTGACCGGAGGAACCCATAAAGTAACTCCTTACCGAGCCGTGGGTGCCGTGAGTGCTGCCGCTCGGAGTCCCACTGCGCGCTGATCATCGGCTCATCTCCTTGTATGCCCGCAGCTCTCCCCTCAGCTCTAACGCCTCCGCCCGGTAACGCTCCGCCTCCATGACTCCAGCTCGTAGACGCTCTAACTCTGTGTGAAGGAGCGCCGTCTCGACTGCATCTGTCGATCGGCTTTGCTTCATCTCCTCCCGGAGATGAGAAACCTCAGCTCGGTAAAGGTTTGCCTCTGCCGCCCGCGCTCTAAGAAGCTCCATCTCCACTGTCTCGGCACGGGAGCGCACCATCTCTGCATAGAGGTGTGAAGCCTCTACTACGTCTGCACGTAGAGCTACGGCCTCCGCACGGAACCGCTCTGCGTCCTCCCTCTGTCGGGCTGTCTCACCCAGTGACGCGGTCAGCTCGGTCGTCTGCATACACAGTTCATGGCCAGTCAATTTCATTTCATAATCATAAGCATAAGCATTAAAGGAAAGTGCAGTGGTTGCGTACCCTCTCGGCGAGTGCGGCCTCGGTTGTCTCAGCTCGAGCCACCATCCGTGTAAACTCAGCATCTCGCTCGGCTCGGTCAGCTGGGGTCTGGGAAGAAGAGGAAGGAGCATCGGCCCCCTGTCGCCGGGCCCCCTCGGCGCGCTGCACCCAAAACTCCAGATTAGTCAATTGCATTTCATAATCATAAGCATTGCATAATTAAATGTTTAGGGTTAGAAGACTCACCAGTAGGGCCAGGGCCAGGGCCTGTCGGGCCTCATCTCGCTCCCGAATCGTCGCGTGGAAGAGGCCCTGCAGCTCCGCAATCCATCCCTCAGGGTCGATCTGCATTTAGAAAGTTCAAACATCAGTGCATAATCATATAGAAAGCATAATAGAAAAGCATTAAGGTTTAAAAGTCATATCGGTCGGTGGGCACCACAGAACACCTGGTCCCGGTAGTGCTTGGCGTATGCCGTATAGTACGCCGCGTCACTCTTCGCCTAGGCAGTCACCACCCGCCCGCGGGCTGCCCAGTCGATGATCTGCTCTGTAGCTCACTCTCTCCAGTCGAGCACTGTCACTGCGCCCCGCGGGTGTCGCCCCACGCGCTCTCCCGACGCCAAGAATTCTACGACTGGCTGAGGGACGCCGATCATCCTCATCACCAGTCTGATGTAGAGGGGCTCCACTACATTCATGCAGTGAAGCCACACATTGCGTCCTGAGAAGGCGAGGGCCCCTGCTACCCAGGGCTAACTCTTGTACCCCTCCTCTGCATAAGGAGTCCACCGTACCTGTTAGAATAAGAAGTCACATCAACATCATAATCATATAGAATTGCATTTAAAGGGTTTAAGTTTAGAGTCGTACCGAGGTGTATGGTAGAGTGTCCAGGTCGTCATGGAGCTCTCGGACCTGTCTCCGAAGGCCCCCAATCTCCCGGGGTGCGGTCCACCTCCTGGCAATCGGTAGTCGGTCTCGGTGAGCCTCCTCGCCTTGCCCAAGCCCACGTAAGTGCAAGTAGGCCCACACCTGCATTGCATTCTGCATCAGCATATAGGACGCATATGAGTGTTGCATAATCATAATCTAGAAGTCAGAGTCGTACCTGGAGTAGAAAGGAGAAGCCCCCAAGCATCGTCCGTCGGGACGTCGAGCTCAAGGTGTCGAAGAGAAATGCGAGAACCGCGGCTCCCCACGCTTAGTCGCCAACGTGGTCTAGGTCCCTAAGCAGTGGCAGAAAACGGTAGCTGATGACGTCCCCTCTCGTCTCCAACAGAAGTCGGCCGAACAGTAGCGTCAAGAACCTCCGCAGTACTCGGTCTGCCTCCGGTCCCGCCTCCGCTGTAACTCGTGGTCTGGCTCGGTCCACGAGTCTCTCAAGGTGCTGCTTGGGCAGCTCTCTTGTCACAATCCCCGCTCGCAGAAGTCCCAGGCTATCCTGAAGTGCTGCCCGTGTCAGGGTGGTGGACTACCGCTCGGGGTGCAGCAGGTCCAATCCCAAGAGCTCCTGGGCCATCTCCCGGTAGTCGGGGTATGTGCTCCCACTGACCGACGACCCATGCATGTGTAGGCCAGTAAGTCAGGCCACGTCCTTGAGCGTAGGGACCATGTGCCCCCACGGGAAGAGAAACGTGCGACTCACTAGGTCCCAGCGGTCGTGCAGAGCATAAAGGAGCGGTGTGTCAAACCGACTCACCTCCATGCTCAGGAACTCTGAGAATCCCATGACTCTCAACCTCCCACGCTGGAAGTCAGGTAGTGCGAGGTACAGTGCCCGAACCTGCAGCCATGAGATCCGAGTCCTACGCTTCCCCTGCATACATTTAGATTAGTTGCATCTTAGTTCAGAGTTTTGCATTTTAATTCAATAATTCACATTCTGCCTACTAAACGGTCACCCGTCGGCCGTTTTCCCATCCAATGGTTGGGTTCCAACCGCCTCAATAATTCCCACGGTTCCCCCTGAACCATTCTGTTCTATAGACGGCTCTATGAGGACCGTCCTCCAATTTTGATGCCTGCCTTGAGCGGACCAAGGAGGGCCGTCCTACTGTTCCACGGTCTGATTCAAATAGTTCTATTCCTAAGTGTTTCAATTTTTGAACGGATCAGGATCATCCGTCCTAAGTTCCACGGTCTGGTGGAGACCGTTCCGTTTCGAGCGTTTCACCTTCTGAACGGACCGATGTGGACTGCTCTAAATTTACGCGGCCCTCCTAAGGCCACGTTATGATGTCGGTTCAGCTTCTTTGAGCGGCCACCCTTGGGCCGTGTATTGTGTGAACGGTTCTATGTGAACCGTGTGGTTTGATTGTGCGGTCACTGTTAGACCGTGCCATTACCGTCGTTCCCGACGACGTGAAGGCCCTCCCCGCCAGCGGTGAGGGTCGCCATGGCCCCCAAACTGGCTCCTAAGGGGACCTATGCCCCAATTCTACCCCCAGAACTAGCATGCAGATTCTAAAAATGGAAATAGGGGGTGTTTTTAAGGGGCCTACCTCGTCGCTCTTCGGGGGTTTGGCCGCCGCAGTGGCCATCTCCGATGCTTCCTCCCCGGCGTCCCCTTCCCCGGTCACGATTACATCGGGTGCTTCTCCGGCCTCAGACGACGCCAGAGGTGCTCCTCCTTCTGCCGTTGGCGGTGCCGTCATCTCCTCCGCCGGGGGTGCTTCTCCCACGGCCTCGGTGGTCGTCGGTGGCGGCGGCGCGTCCTCTCCTTCTTCGGTCATCGGTGGGCAGCGGGCTTGGTGCTTATGGTGCATGTGTAGTGGGGGGATTGAGAGAGGGATTGATAGAGATTGAGAGGGGGGGAATGGGGGAACGGTGGTGTTCTCCTTCCCTCCCGCCATCAGTTACGGTGCGAAGGGAGGGAGACGAAAGGTTTTGTTTTTTTTAACGTCACAGGTATTGCACGGTCTATCGATAGACCGTTCTGTATCTGGGCAGTTTTAATATGATCGTTTAACCACTAACGGTACTTTGCATTGAGCTGCTAGACTCTGGCCGTTCATTTTATTGAACGGCCTACATATGGACCGCGTAGCTTCGCATTCATGTTCAAATCGCTTATGCTTGCATGGCCCTAAATGAGCCGTTCCATGATTTGAGCGGCCTACTATGGACCGTTCATGTGCCTAAATGATGATGTTGAGCTCCTTTTATGCTGCATTATGTGACTCATTGATAAATTTGACTTGACGATAGATATTGCAAATCATGTTCATGATTTTCTTTGTAGCATCACTTCGGATTGCCGTTTCACATGCATAGGTAAGTCAGGTATGGCCTTCTATCCCTATATCTCTTACTGCATTACTATATAGTACTATGCTATATTATCTCGAGAACCAGTTGGTTGCTCACGTGTTCCAGGATCTAATATTCCCCTTTAAAAAAAATGATGATGATCCAGGTTCACGTGTTTAATCAGCGGATAGGCCGTTAGGTTGGAAAATTTGGGAGGATGGTTCTATCCTACACGCTATGGTTGCGGATAATGTCTTGACTCTGATTCTCACAGTCTAACAATACTATTCTCGAGTATTTTATCTTTTATCCTTCTTTGCATTTATTTTAATGATTTCCTTTATTTTTAGCCCAGCATGCATCATACGCATATTTTGAGCATTCATGACCCATGATTTGCTTGTTAATATCCCACCAGTAATGGATGGCTATGTTTTTAGTGTTTGAGTAAGAGGAACAATTCCACTCTGAGTTAGAAGGTTTTCTCTGGTCGATTCGCTCGGTTTGGTTGATTAACAGGTCCCCGTCTGGAGTTTTAGTCCGGTTCTTTACTTTTGCTGCTTATTTCGGTCTCCTCATTGGTCCGAGGGATTGTGTCCCCCATGAGGTTGATCGTGTGTTTCCTTTTATTTAGTTAGTTCCTCCAGTTCGGTGTCGCTTTTAATCTGATTATTCCTTGTGGTTGATTCAGAGTTTTTCGGAAGATTCATATCACTCGTTGGCAAAACGGGTGTCTTTTACCTTAACGCCCACTTTTTAGTCCGCTCCGCTTCATTTTCGCTTCATCTCCATGTTCTATTTCGCTTTCGCTTCACCTCCGCTCGCTCTCCTGCAAAGAGGACGTTAAGAAGGGACATCTGTTGACACCCATTTTTTACCGATAAGTTGAGTCATTTCTCTTACCACCATTTATTGATGCCGCGAGTTGTCCGTTGCTCATCGGGCTATTTCCAGGTAGCTTATTGGGCCTATTTTATGTGTACCTCACTCCCTGACTCGGTCTGCTTCAATTCAGGGCTTAATGGGCCTTGATTTTGCTTGATTTATCACATTTTATCAAATTTCAAGCGCCCAGTCTTTGCGCGGTCTATCTCTTGACCGTTCAGTCATTGAGCGATTGGTTTTGAACCGTTCATCTATTTATTGGATATTAAGGTGCTTTTTTGAATTTCCACCGACAAGCTTTTGAACGGTCCGTTTGTAGCCGTCCAACGTCATTGAACGGTATGAATATGGCCGTCTAGTTCCCAAAGTCCCATGTCGTTGGTTTTCCAGATAATTACCTATTTATCTATTCTGTTTTGATTTATCATCGACAGGCCTAGGACGGTTTGTTTTGGACCGTCCCATGAATTGAGTGGTCTGAATTAGACCGTCCAATCCATGAGAGTCCAACGGCAAAATGGTCGGTCAGTTCGATGGATATTTGGATAATATTGCTTATTTACTTAATTTCCATCGACAACATTGGACGGTCGGGCAACGGGCCGCGCAATGGACCGGGCAGTCTATCGAGAGACCGCACAATGGTCCGATTGCTGAAAAACTAAGGCTTTTTCTCTATCGATCCATGGTTTTATCCTCAACTTCTTCCACCCATTTCTCCGCGGATACTCCACCAAATGGGGTGCCGTTTGAACTGGTTGGAAGATAATTATATTATCTATGGATTTTATGCTGATATCTCGAGCTGATTTTCATTAGAAACCCTAGTTTCGGGGTTGGCTTTCAAGGCTCTATAAATAGGACCCTAAGGCCAAGCTTGGAAAAGGGGGGAGATTTTAAGGTCACGGCGATGCTCTGCCGAATTCTTAAGTGACCTACAGTCAGGGAGGGAGGCCTTCTACGTCCATTCAGGACTCTGGTTCAGGGAGTATATGGTGTTTTGAATCTTTGTTCTCATAGTCCCACCGTCCTCTTGTCATTGCATGCATCATTTTCCTCGTTCTTTGTCCACATTTTTCATCATCACATTCCATTACACACATCCTCCTATCTTTTTGACGCCCTTAGGGGTTTAAAAACTCCCAGGTATCCCCCCATTTCATGCTGGTTAGTTTATTTCTTATATTCCTTTATAGTTTCTACACTTCGCAGTATTGATCTTGGGTTTCTTTGTGTGTTCTACACTTTGTCTCGCAGGTCAGCAGCATCCTAACACGAGGCCCATCCTTTCTGGCCGGCCGGAAAGGGTGGAGGTTGAGATCCTACATCTTGGAAGGTGGTGCCATTAAGCGGTTGCATTCTGTCCGTTTGGAGAGTAGGGCGGCTTCATCTGGGCCGTTCATCTTCTTCCAGCGGCTGATCCTCAACCGTTCGGTCGTCCATCACTCTTCGTCCCACGTTTGTCCCAGCACTGTGGAGCGGTCTCTCGATAGGCCGCGCATCCTCAGGGCGGTTCTACCAGAGCCGCGTATCTCTACAGTGCTAATTCAGGCGAGTGTCTCTCTTTTCCAAGGTACGGTGTACTTGTTTGCACTTGGCACCTTGGTGGCGATCACACACACGTTCACATCTCTTCCCCCCCTTGCTACTTGCACTTCATTGGTTTCTCATATTGATATAGTAGAAGGGTTAGAAGGATACAAAAGGTGTAGGGGGAAAACATGTCAATAGGCACAACACCTTCAGTGCACTTAGTCAGTGGTCGCTTTGACCATCCGATACGGTGGCGGCCTCACCGACTCACCCTCTTCCCCATTCTTCTTAAAGCCTTTTCGAATTTCTTTTCAGAGTTTTGAAACCCTTCTTCTTCCTTCGCACCCTTCCCCCTTTTTCACCATCGCAGCTGAGGCTCCCTCACCCCCTTTTTCATTTCTGGTGACGAGTTCCTTCGCAGTGGTTCTCGGCGGGCGTCATCGCCCTCTCCCACTCTGGCGAGCTCGTCGGTGAAAGCGGTGGGCTTCCCCCCCCATCTCCTTCCTTTTCTCTCACGGCCGGTGAGGGCACCGTGGCGACAGGTGTCCCTTTCCATCGCCTTTGTCGGCGGCGATCATCATAGAAAGGCCGGCGATCGGTCGAGGCCTTCTCCCCTCTTTCTCTTGTTCTCGTGGCCGTGCCTCTTCTCCGACCGTCAGTGGCGGTGGGCCGAGACGGTGGCTACCGCCATCATCCTGTTCATAGGCTTTGGGTCCTTGACAACGTGGGAGGCGACATTAGGCTAAGAGGCCCAGTCCAGTCAAGCTTCGAGGGGTTCATTCCTCATTTGATAAAATGGCTTCGGGAGGTTCCTAGAAGGCTAGCCCTCGGAACGAATACCCCCGTCGTCCATTCAGCCCAAGTGTTTATCACCTGTGGCTCTATTTTTAGGGACCGTCCGGGCCTAGCTAGTGGATGTGTTCCCCTTTGTTCTCGGACGCTCCCGGCTAAGGGGAGACTCTGCCGAAATTTTGTTAGAAATTTCTTTCGGCATTATTTCTCTTTCTAATTTCGTTGCATCTTTAATTGCAGCCAATGGCTTCAACAACTTCTTCTGCGGCCGGGCAAGGGACAAGTGGCTCCTCCGTAGTACGGCCAGTAGTGACATGGCAGAATATTAATGAACTTGGTCAAGGATGGGACCACCTGGCCATTGTTTCAGAATCGTCAGATTCAGAGACCGATTCGATGGACACCGGTCATTTGACCATTTCTGACAGGGACAACTTCTCCTTCGACCGGAGTCAGGGCTACCGGGTCGATTTTTCGAAGGATAGGCACTTAATGTCTTTTCTCCACGCCTTCAATTTGATGGGGAAGCGGGATATCTTCACGATACGAGCAGCCGAGTATAGCATCCTCTTGGACCAAGATAGTTTAATTGGCTCAGTAGTGAGGAGTGAGCCGCTTTATTTTCCAGGGGAGTCCAGGAAGTGGGACGCCGTTACTGGCATACTGGAATTGAGTCTGGAGCAAGGCATGCTGACTCGTACCCCCGAATTCACTCCAGCCAGGTGTCATTTGTCAGTAGGAATTCTTCACAAAGAGAAGCTAACATTCGGCCTTTTCCTAGCCCCATTGGGGTGGGGGTTCAGAGAAGAACCATTTCTTTTGGATTGTTTGGCGGTCAGGTTCAAACATCAGATCACCGTGGGCTAGTTTACTGACTCCAAGGCCACTGATGCTCATGCTTTCAGAGACGGGGTTGTTGGAGTTTGCTTCTAAAAGTGCGGGCCTTGAGTCTGCAGATTTTGTGCCTCAGTTGGATGAGGACTTGAAGCGCCTGTCTCGACTGCTATCGACTCTGTTGTGCAGACAGAAGAGCATGACACCCCTTGTCTCCGTGCCGGCACTGTCTTCATCTTCTTCAGAACCCATTGATGACATCTGGGCCGAAGTTGATAGCAGAGTAGAGTTTCATGTCCCTGACACACCGTCACTTGGCTTGCAGTCTTTATACGAGATGGTGTGGCAGAACTTGGAGATGCCCAAGCAAACTGTGCTGGCTCGTCAGGACTTATCATACACCCAGCTGAGGGGGCTGGTTGAACCCATATCACGCACCCTCATAGCCTTCGGTTGTCCCATGCAGGACTGGACACCGTGAGTAATATTGCTGCTTAAGTATGTAAATCGGTGAGAATTTGTTGAGCACGGCTTGAGGGACCAGCTGACCGCCCTGGTGCTTCAGCGACAAGAATGTCATACCACTCTGTGGGCTTCCATAGAGCTCATTAACGAGCGTAGGAACATCGTTGAGGGAGCTGCTGAACGAGCCTCCTTCTTGCGATAACGGATTTCTGAACTCCATGCTGAACTGACTCAGGCTGAAGAAGACCTGGCCTGCAGAGAGCAACTAAGGGTGCGATGCTTGGATGAGGCCGAATTAGCGGAGGGGCGCACGGGCTCACTTCAGGAGGAGCTGCTGAGGCTGGAAGCCAAGGAACGTTGGTTGCGGGACTTAGCTGCCCATCCCTCTATCGGACTTCCAGAGCTCGATGATATCTTTCGCCATCCAGGCCAATGATGTATATTTTTTTTCTTTTTTTTCCTTTGTGTGTTTCAGTGCAAGAACTTCATGCACCCTTTCCATGCAATGATATTTTCTTCAGCCTTGCCTTACATACTTGTGCCGAGCCTTAGCTTTGTATTTCTTTTCTTCTTTTTTGTTGGAACTTCATGTATCCCGGGACATGTCCTGTGATACCATGTATCTTTCCCTCTATGTAATGAAATTTCTTCAGCTTTTCCCTTTGCAATTTTGGTACCAAGCTGTAGCTGCATATATATTCCTTTTCTTTCCCTCGTGAATTTGGATGGAGGTGTGAACCCAGTTTATCAAGCCCAGGGTACATTAGTTGGTAGGGAAGGAGAGCACTCACGCCTTCAGGGAAGGTATGAGGGATTCGCTCCACCGCCACGCTATGTTCCCCGAACTCAAGGATAGGCTAGATTAAGTGGAAAATATTCTTTTAAGCAAATGCCAGAGCATTATTGTATTCATCGGCTGAATGAATGCCAGGGCCAAGAGGTGGATTTTTCATTAACAAGGATGAAGGGTCCAAGTTAAAGTCTCGTTCGCTGATTTTGCCAATGATGACAAAAATCAAGGTATCGTCGACATCGGGTAGAATGTCGAAGCAAAGAAGGGTCTTTTTCTTCATTAACGAGGACAAAAGGTCCAAGTTAACGTTCCATTCATCGATTTCTCCGATGATGATGAACATCAAGGTATCATCAACATTAGGTAGAATGTCGAAGAAAAGGAGGGTCTTTTCATTCATTAACAAGGATGAAAGGTCTGAGTTAACACTTCATTCACTGATTTCGTTGATGATGACGAACATCAGGGTATCATCGACATTGGGTAGAATATCAAGGTGAAGAAGGGTCTTTTTCTTCATTAATGAGGACAAAAGGTCCAAGTTAACGTTCCATTCAATTGATTTTACCGATGATGACAAAAATTAGGGCTAGTGTATTTATCGACATTGGGATTAAATGTCGAAGCAAAAGGTTTCTCATCATTAACGAGGACGGAAGGTCCAAGTTAAGGTTTCAATCACTGGTGTCACAGATGCTAATGACGATCAGGGTAGATGTATTCATCGACATTGGGTTAAATGTCGAAGCAAGAAACGGTTTTATTATCATTAACAAGGACGAAAGGTCCAAGTTAAGGTCTCGATCACTGATGTCACCGATGCTGATGACGATCAGGGTAGATGTATTCATCGACATTGGGTTAAATGTCGAAGCAAGAAATGGTTTTAATATCATTAACAAGGATGGAAGGCCCAAGTTAAGGTTTCAATCACTAACGTCATCGATGCTGATGACAATCAGAGTAGATGTATTGATGGGGACATCACCTCCCATGCCTACGTTCACAGCTCGTCTCCTCGCCCCGGTTGCATCCAGCATGGTCTAGTCATTTAATTTTGAGTCCTATGTAATTTTTATTTGAGTCATTTGATGTATTTTCCCTTTTATTTGAGTCATGTTCCTAGGTCTTGTGTTCATTTCTCTAAGTTTGAGTGTCATTAGGTTGTCTAGTTAGCTATTGGGCCCAATTCATTGGGTTTGGCCCAAGGGCTCTCCCCTACCCCCACGGTTATTTGTCATTGAGTCAATTGTCAGGGACTTTTGTAGAAATGTGGGTTTCCTATATATAGGACCACATTCCCCCCCATTTCAACTTAATGAATCATTGAATGAAAAACTTGCCATTTTGAGAGTTTACACTTCTTATTTAGTGGAGAGATTCTATTTTTAGGGTGAGAAGCCCTAGGGAAGAGATTCCCCACCCTTCCCTCTCTTAATCTCTCTTTTTCACTCCACTTTCTCTCTCCTCAACACCCAAATTCGAATTTTCTTCTCTCTCCTCCCTTCCCAACCACCTCCACTCCCCACCTATCCCATTTAAGCCTCTTCCCATTCCCCACAACCCTCATCAATACTCCACCCCTTCCCAAGACCCCCTCCACCAATCCTCTCCTCACCATCCAACCCCCAACTATCCCTCCCACTTTCCCAAGCACCCTTCCCACCACCCCAAGCATCCCTTCCCTTCCCCAACACAACCCCCCCATTCCCAAGACAAAAAATTAACCCCACCCTTAAACCTATTTTCGAATATCCTTTCCCTCTCTCCATTCTAACCAAATTCGCAGCCCCCACTACCACCATCTATTGGACCCTCTTCCAGACCTTATTCTCTACCTCCCACATTTTAGAACACCCCCTCCAAGACCCCCTTACAACCAGGGGTCACTCCCACACTCATCTACCCCCTTCCCCTTCTTCTTTCTTGGTCATTGGAAGCTACTTCGAAGTTGTAGTTTGCTGTCCAGAGGTTGCAGATGAACCAGCAACTTGCAGTGGTCACCACGACTTCCTCTGGATGTGTTTGAAGTCCCAAGAGCCATCTTCGGAAGCGTCTACCAGTCTCCTTCGCAACAGAAGTGGTTTCATCTTCTTCCGATTTTCGAGCCATCCAGGAGGTCCATTCTCCCACAACTGCGTAGTTCTATCTCGGCTGAGGACCTGAGCCAGATTAGAAGCTCTGGCACGACAAACTCCGAAGGAATCAGTCCACGAGTTCTTCTTCAAAGTTCTTCATCGCCCAGTCTACTTCCAGAATCAAGAAACAGAACTTCATTCGGCATTCGTGATCCAGAGTTCTCATTTTTCTCCCTCCGCTACGCAGATCTGCTACTCATAGTCTGCACCGATCCGTCGCCATTGTTCTGCATACCCTATTCTTCTCCGACATCGGTTAGCTTCCCCGTTAGTTTTTCTGTGAAGAGGACTTGTCCACAATTCCAACGATTCTGACGGCGCTTGATTCCGAGGTCGGGAGTTGCCGGGGCATCCTCTGCAACCTGCTGTTGGAAGCCAGGAGCTAGCTCTGCAGAGATCCTGATCCAGAGAGAAAGCTTCACCACGACAAACCCCGGAGGAATCAGGCCACGAGCTCTTCTGTAAAGTTCTTCCTCTCCCTGTCTACTTTCAGAAACAAGAAGCAGAACTCCATTCGGCATCTTGCAGCTGAAGTTACCAATTTTATTCCTCAGGCGTTTGACTCTGCTTCCCACTGTCTGCATCGACCACTCCTCACTTTTCTGAGTCCCCTAATCTTCACCGGCATCTTTTGGCATCCCCATTTGTTCTGCTGTAAATAGGACTCACCCACGGTTCCAACGGTTCCAACGGCGACTGATTCGGAGTTCGGGAACGATCGGGGCAGCCGCATCTTTCTGCTGTTGATAGTCTATTCCAGACAGTCCGAGATTCATCAACCCTGTTTGTACTCCCTCCCAGGCCGCCAGCGACCCCTAAAGAAATTGGCAAAATGCAGAGGCACTCCTGTTCCAGATATGAAGAGATCCCCACTGGTCTCACCTTCAGCGAAATTCCAGAGAGAAATCTGTGGCCTCCACACCCTCTGTCTGTCAGCTATTACAGAGGGAAGACTGATTCGGTGTCATCACTTCTTCATCACTCTTAGCACTAGTTTCCCCTCCCCGCTTGGCCGGATGAAGGCCCCTCCCTGTGTGGAGGTAGTGTTTGGATGTAACTATCATCTTCCCTTCCCCACGATCCCCCCTTGCATGGAGTGTAGTGTTGTAATAGCTTAAACAGGTCAAGCTACCCCGGCACGGCGTGTGGGGAACCCACGCTTCCCCGCTCGCCCTTGTCTCTGAGCGGGACTGATTTCTTCAAACCGATTGAGTGAGTGCTCCAAAACTTTGCTCTAATTCATGCTTGTTCTTTAATATTAGTTCATAAACTCCGCTGGCCGTGACGAGAGCCCGATCCTGAAGCTCATTTGCTATAAGTGATCATCGTGGGAAGAGAGTGGAACCCGTGCCCTTTGGCACTTCGTCGGACCCTAAATTTGGGCAGCCGTACCCTTGGGGAATCAAACCTTGGCCTTGCTGACCCTCTACCAGCAAGGGCCTAGCCCACACAACCTCCCCTTGGCATTGCCAAGTTACCCCGGGTCTTAGTGATCATCGGGTGAGCGGTTGCTATTATCGGTCCGTTTTTTAATGCTTAATTGTGCTTGCTTGTTGAGTCCTAGGTTGTGTCACATCAATTGGTATCAGAGCAAGTCATTGACTTGTCTCTATCAAGTCAAGTCCTAGGGCATGCTTGCATTGGTGTCATCATCAATCCGACCCTTGCATTGATCCCTCCGATCATCATGGCCTCCTACTTAGCCTACTCGCCACCCATGGACTTCATCCTAGATAGGGATATTACCTTTGACGGATCACATTCTAGTGACTATCTTAGGTGGGAGGCTACGATAGAAAAGTACTTCGAAAAGACTTGGGTATATGGACCGGCGAGAGTCCGAAAGGCCAAGGGACGACTTCGGGGTCAAGCCAAAAGTAAGTGGGAACACCTAGAGGGCTTAAGGAGGGTTAGAAGACAAGAACCTATTCACTCATGGGAAGAGATGAAGGTAGAACTTAGAAAGATCTACATCCCCAAACATTTCACCCCTCCTACTCAAGCACCCCTAACCCGAGGAGCACTACCACTCCTCCATCCCCACCCGGCCAACTTGAGACCGACCTTTGGTCTCCACCCCCACCACCCCCAACAATTCATCTCTCAACCATCATAACAACACTTCGTGACCAAGTCCTCTCCCTTAAGACCCAAATAAACCAAACAACCACCTCTCCACCAAATCCCATGAGGATCCCCACACTCCAACCAAAACCTCCTTCCGCAAACCTATCTATCCAAACTCAATTGGCCCCCACTACCACCCCTCCACAACCAGCCGATCCCAAGGGGAAGAGACCCCTAATCGACCCGGTTTCCCCAAAAAGGACCACCACTCACCCTATTCTCACCATTCAAACCCAAGTAGACCCTGTGTCCATCCCTCCACCTAGAACCATGACGGCCACCACCACCCAACCCAAATCCTGTCACCCAACCCACCTTCCACTTCCAAACGCAATCCTACCCCAACCTAGACCTTCACTACTTCCACTCCCAAACCACATCCTACCAATCCCAATCCAAGTTTCCCTTTACCCTCTACCTTGGGAACACCACACACAAACCCTCATCACCCCAAAAGACTCTCTCACCTCCTTGGTAGCAGAACTCATACCCAATCCAATAGTTGTGAGCACTCCAAACCCACCCCCCACTTTGGAGGAAACCTAAGTCCAAGCTGAAGAAGGAACCTCACACGATGGTCTTTACCTTACACCACCCTCTCTAGTTGGGGCGTAGCTCATCTTAGGAGAACCCATTGTTAGTTGGCTAAAGGAGAGCCCAATTCGAGAGACCCCGGCCCATGTTTTCCCTCCCATAGAACGAGACCTTCCCATAGTGCCCTTCTTCTCCTATCACACCACAATCCAAGCATCCTATCAAGTGGAGACCTTAGAGGACCTTCTCAAGGGCATAGCATGGCAATTAGAGATGACTAGCATGTTGACCCCTATGGTCGAACAACCTAGGAGCCTTAGCCTCCTACACCTATGCATAGGGTCTATCACCTCGGTTTGCATCATTGGTTGCTACACTAGCGACCTCCTTCTATTCCTCCCTACACCCGATGAGTCCAACCTTCTCCTCGATTTAGAGCTTCTTATCTCAGGTAGAAATCCAAGCCCTCCACTCATGGCCGACCCACTTGTCAAGAACATTGGCCCAACTATCATGGAGAAGGATGACTTAGCACCTTTTAAGGATCTAGAGGACATGGAGTTCCTCCCCCAAGGTGACCCATTTTATGATCCATATGATCCATTCCAATGGGAGTCAAGGGACTCATATGACCCAACCATCTTACCAACCACCCACCCTTTCCTACCCTCACCCACCATATTGGGCCAAACCCACCTCATCCATGACCTGGGTTACACCTTGGGAGCCATGACCTTGGGCCACATATCCCTAGGTAATAAGGTTGTGCCCCACCCCATGATGACCACCTTCTTAGATCCATTCGATCCATTCCAATAGGAGTTCAAAGGTTGTCCCACACCTATACACATGGAAGTCACCTTTGGGAAAAGCATGCATGTGTCTAGGCTTACCATACCCCTTGGCATGAACACTATGTTGGGTCCATTCATTCATATCACCCACATGTCAAGTAGAAAGTATGAGTGGTCCATATTCAGATGTCCGGGTCTCCCAATATTTATCACCAATTTGCATGATAGGGCCACCTACGGGTGCCCCAGCCCACCTAGGCTAACCAAAGTCTACACTGCATCATTACACGATAGGTCTACTTTTGGTTGCCCAGGTCCACCCATCACCCCTAGAATGTCTGCATTCACAACATTGCATAAAGAGATCTGCAAGCACATTAGCAAGAAGAATGTGACTTATAAAAGGTGAGCCGACTCTCATCGACGTCACCAAGAATTCCATGAGGGTGACTTTGTGATGGTTAGGACGGAGAGGCTCTCCCCGGGAGCCATCTCCAAATCGAGGCCATGTGGGGCTGGTCCCTTCCAGGTCCTGAGGCGCATTGGTGTAAATGCCTATGAGTTAGATCTCCCCGAGGAATATGGGATAAGTCCCACATTCAGTGTCGCCGACCTAGTGCCATACAAGGGACCCACGGTGGTACCTAGTGAGGATATTGAGCCTATTCCCTCCGTTGAGAGAGCACCCACCCGTGTGGAGAGTCCACCAGCCAAGAGAGCCCAGCGTGAGCGCATTGAACGAATATTGGATGAACAGGTCACTACCACCAGGAGCAAGGTATACGAGCGCTATCTTGGCAGGTGGATGGATCGGTCTCGTTCGGAAGACTTGAGGGCAGTACCACTTCTACACCCTCCAAGGAGGGAAGGACACTTACTCGACGGAGTCGAGTTCTCCGCACCCCGGGAGTATGATGGGGACATCACCTCCCATGCCCACGTTCACAGCTCGTCTCCTCGCCCCGGTTGCATCCGGCATGGTCTAGTCATTTACTTTTGAGTCCTATGTAATTTTTATTTGAGTCATTTGATGTATTTTCAGTTTTATTTGAGTCATGTTCCTAGGTCTTGTGTTCATTTCCCTAAGTTTGAGTGTCATTAGGTTGTCTAGTTAGCTATTGGGCCCACTTCATTGGGCTTGGCCCAAGGGCTCTCCCCTACCCCCTCGGTTATTTGTCATTGAGTCAATTGTCAGGGACTTTTGTAGAAATGTGGGTTTCCTATATATAGGACCACATTCTCCCCCATTTCAACTTAATGAATCATTGAATGAAAAACTTGCCATTTTGAGAGTTTACACTTCTTATCTAGTGGAGAGATTCCATTTTTGGGGTGAGAAACCCTAGGGGAGAGATTCTCCACCCATCCCTCTCTTAATCTCTCTTTTTCACTCCACTTTCTCTCTCCTCAACACCCAAATTCGAATTTTCTTCTCTCTCCTCCCCTTCCCAACCACCTCCACTGCCCACCTACCCCATTTAAGCCTCTTCCCATTCCCTACAACCCTCATCAATACTCCACCCCTTCCCAAGACCCCCTCCACCAATCCTCTCCTCACCATCCAACCCCCAACTACCCCTCCCACTTTCCCAAGCACCCTTCCCACCACCCCAAGCACCCCTTCCCTTCCCCAACACAACCCCCCCATTCCCAAGATAAAAAATTAACCCCACCCTTAAACCTATTTTCGAATATCCTTTCCCTCTCTCCATTCTAACCAAATTCGCAGCCCCCACTACCACCATCTATTGGACCCTCTTCCAGACCTTATTCTCCACCTCCCACATCTTAGAACACCCCCTCCAAGACCCCCTTACAACCAGGGGTCACTCCCACACTCATCTACCCCCTTCCCCTTCTTCTTTCTTGGTCATTGGAAGCTACTTCGAAGTTACAGTTTGCTGTCCAGAGGTTACAGATGAACCAACAACTTGCAGTGGCCACCACGACTTCATCCGAAAGAGTTTGAAGTCCCAAGAGCCATCGTCGGAAGCGTCTACCAGTCTCCTTCGCAACAGAAGTGGTTTCATCTTCTTCCGATCTCCGAGCCGTCCAGGAGGTCCATTCTCCCACAACTGCGTAGTTCTGCCTCGGCTGAGGACCTGAGCCAGATTAGAAGCTCTGCCACGACGAAGTCCGAAGGAATCAGTCCACGAGTTCTTCTTCAAAGTTCTTCATCGCCCAGTCTACTTCCAGAATCAAGAAACAGAACTTCATTCGGCATTCGTGATCCAGAGTTCTCATTTTTCTCCCTCCGCTACGCAGATCTGCTACTCATAGTCTGCACCGATCCGTCGCCATTGTTCTGCATACCCTATTCTTCTCCGACATCGGTTAGCTTACCCGTTAGTTTTTCTGTGAAGAGGACTTGTCCACAATTCCAACGATTCTGACGGCGCTTGATTCCGAGGTCGGGAGTTGCCGGGGCATCCTCTGCAACCTGCTGTTGGAAGCCAGGAGCTAGCTCTGCAGAGATCCTGATCCAGAGAGAAAGCTTCACCACGACAAACCCCGGAGGAATCAGGCCACGAGCTCTTCTGTAAAGTTCTTCCTCTCCCTGTCTACTTTCAGAAACAAGAAGCAGAACTCCATTCGGCATCTTGCAGCTGAAGTTACCAATTTTATTCCTCAGGCGTTTGACTCTGCTTCCCACTGTCTGCATCGACCACTCCTCACTTTTCTGAGTCCCCTAATCTTCACCGGCATCTTTTGGCATCCCCATTTGTTCTTCTGTAAATAGGACTCACCCACGGTTCCAACGGTTCCAACGGCGACTGATTCGGAGTTCGGGAACGATCGGGGCAGCCGCATCTTTCTGCTGTTGATAGTCTATTCCAGACAGTCCGAGATTCATCAACCCTGTTTGTACTCCCTCCCAGGCCGCCAGCGACCCCTAAAGAAATTGGCAAAATGCAGAGGCACTCCTGTTCCAGATACGAAGAGATCCCCACTGGTCTCACCTTCAGCGAAATTCCAGAGAGAAATCTGTGGCCTCCACACCCTCTGTCTGTCAGCTATTACAGAGGGAAGACTGATTCGGTGTCATCACTTCTTCATCACTCTTAGCACTAGTTTCCCCTCCCCGCTTGGCCGGATGAAGGCCCCTCCCTGTGTGGAGGTAGTGTTTGGATGTAACTATCATCTTCCCTTCCCCACGATCCCCCCTTGCATGGAGTGTAGTGTTGTAATAGCTTAAACAGGTCAAGCTACCCCGGCACGGCGTGTGGGGAACCCACGCTTCCCCGCTCGCCCTTGTCTCTGAGCGGGACTGATTTCTTCAAACCGATTGAGTGAGTGCTCCAAAACTTTGCTCTAATTCATGCTTGTTCTTTTAATATTAGTTCATAAACTCCGCTGGCCGTGACGAGAGCCCGATCCTGAAGCTCATTTGCTATAAGTGATCATCGTGGGAAGAGCGTGGAACCCGTGCCCTTTGGCACTTCGTCGGACCCTAAATTTGGGCAGCCGTACCCTTGGGGAATCAAACCTTGGCCTTGCTGACCCTCTACCAGCAAGGGCCTAGCCCACACAACCTCCCCTTGGCATTGCCAAGTTACCCCGGGTCTTAGTGATCATCGGGTGAGCGGTTGCTATTATCGGTCCGTTTTTTAATGCTTAATTGTGCTTGCTTGTTGAGTCCTAGGTTGTGTCACATCAATTGGTATCAGAGCAAGTCATTGACTTGTCTCTATCAAGTCAAGTCCTAGGGCATGCTTGCATTGGTGTCATCATCAATCCGACCCTTGCATTGATCCCTCCGATCATCATGGCCTCCTACTTAGCCTACTCGCCACCCATGGACTTCATCCTAGATAGGGATATTACCTTTGACGGATCACATTCTAGTGACTATCTTAGGTGGGAGGCTACGATAGAAAAGTACTTCGAAAAGACTTGGGTATATGGACCGGCGAGAGTCCGAAAGGCCAAGGGACGACTTCGGGGTCAAGCCAAAAGTAAGTGGGAACACCTAGAGGGCTTAAGGAGGGTTAGAAGACAAGAACCTATTCACTCATGGGAAGAGATGAAGGTAGAACTTAGAAAGATCTACATCCCCAAACATTTTCACCCCTCCTACTCAAGCACCCCTAACCCGAGGAGCACTACCACTCCTCCATCCCCACCCGGCCAACTTGAGACCGACCTTTGGTCTCCACCCCCACCACCCCCAACAATTCATCTCTCAACCATCATAACAACACTTCGTGACCAAGTCCTCTCCCTTAAGACCCAAATAAACCAAACAACCACCTCTCCACCAAATCCCATGAGGATCCCCACACTCCAACCAAAACCTCCTTCCGCAAACCTATCTATCCAAACTCAATTGGCCCCCACTACCACCCCTCCACAACCAGCCGATCCCAAGGGGAAGAGACCCCTAATCGACCCGGTTTCCCCAAAAAGGACCACCACTCACCCTATTCTCACCATTCAAACGCAAGTAGACCCCGTGTCCATCCCTCCACCTAGAACCATGACGGCCACCACCACCCAACCCAAATCCTGTCACCCAACCCACCTTCCACTTCCAAACGCAATCCTACCCCAACCTAGACCTTCACTACTTCCACTCCCAAACCACATCCTACCAATCCCAATCCAAGTTTCCCTTTACCCTCTACCTTGGGAACACCACACACAAACCCTCATCACCCCAAAAGACTCTCTCACCTCCTTGGTAGCAGAACTCATACCCAATCCAATAGTTGTGAGCACTCCAAACCCACCCCCCACTTTGGAGGAAACCTAAGTCCAAGCTGAAGAAGGAACCTCACACGATGGTCTTTACCTTACACCACCCTCTCTAGTTGGGGCGTAGCTCATCTTAGGAGAACCCATTGTTAGTTGGCTAAAGGAGAGCCCAATTCGAGAGACCCCGGCCCATGTTTTCCCTCCCATAGAACGAGACCTTCCCATAGTGCCCTTCTTCTCCTATCACACCACAATCCAAGCATCCTATCAAGTGGAGACCTTAGAGGACCTTCTCAAGGGCATAGCATGGCAATTAGAGATGACTAGCATGTTGACCCCTATGGTCGAACAACCTAGGAGCCTTAGCCTCCTACACCTATGCATAGGGTCTATCACCTCGGTTTGCATCATTGGTTGCTACACTAGCGACCTCCTTCTATTCCTCCCTACACCCGATGAGCCCAACCTTCTCCTCGATTTAGAGCTTCTTATCTCAGGTAGAAATCCAAGCCCTCCACTCATGGCCGACCCACTTGTCAAGAACATTGGCCCAACTATCATGGAGAAGGATGACTTAGCACCTTTTAAGGATCTAGAGGACATGGAGTTCCTCCCCCAAGGTGACCCATTTTATGATCCATATGATCCATTCCAATGGGAGTCAAGGGACTCATATGACCCAACCATCTTACCAACCACCCACCCTTTCCTACCCTCACCCACCATATTGGGCCAAACCCACCTCATCCATGACCTGGGTTACACCTTGGGAGGCATGACCTTGGGCCACATATCCCTAGGTAATAAGGTTGTGCCCCACCCCATGATGACCACCTTCTTAGATCCATTCGATCCATTCCAATGGGAGTTCAAAGGTTGTCCCACACCTATACACATGGAAGTCACCTTTGGGAAAAGCATGCATGTGTCTAGGCTTACCATACCCCTTGGCATGAACACTATGTTGGGTCCATTCATTCATATCACCCACATGTCAAGTAGAAAGTATGAGTGGTCCATATTCAGATGTCCGGGTCTCCCAATATTTATCACCAATTTGCATGATAGGGCCACCTACGGGTGCCCCAGCCCACCTAGGCTAACCAAAGTCTACACTGCATCATTACACGATAGGTCTACTTTTGGTTGCCCAGGTCCACCCATCACCCCTAGAATGTCTGCATTCACAACATTGCATAAAGAGATCTGCAAGCACATTAGCAAGAAGAATGTGACTTATAAAAGGTGAGCCGACTCTCATCGACGTCACCAAGAATTCCATGAGGGTGACTTTGTGATGGTTAGGACGGAGAGGCTCTCCCCGGGAGCCATCTCCAAATCGAGGCCATGTGGGGCTGGTCCCTTCCAGGTCCTGAGGCGCATTGGTGTAAATGCCTATGAGTTAGATCTCCCCGAGGAATATGGGATAAGTCCCACATTCAGTGTCGCCGACCTAGTGCCATACAAGGGACCCACGGTGGTACCTAGTGAGGATATTGAGCCTATTCCCTCCGTTGAGAGAGCACCCACCCGTGTGGAGAGTCCACCAGCCAAGAGAGCCCAGCGTGAGCGCATTGAACGAATATTGGATGAACAGGTCACTACCACCAGGAGCAAGGTATACGAGCGCTATCTTGGCAGGTGGATGGATCGGTCTCGTTCGGAAGACTTGAGGGCAGTACCACTTCTACACCCTCCAAGGAGGGAAGGACACTTACTCGACGGAGTCGAGTTCTCCGCACCCCGGGAGTATGATGGGGACATCACCTCCCATGCCCACGTTCACAGCTCGTCTCCTCGCCCCGGTTGCATCCGGCATGGTCTAGTCATTTACTTTTGAGTCCTATGTAATTTTTATTTGAGTCATTTGATGTATTTTCAGTTTTATTTGAGTCATGTTCCTAGGTCTTGTGTTCATTTCCCTAAGTTTGAGTGTCATTAGGTTGTCTAGTTAGCTATTGGGCCCACTTCATTGGGCTTGGCCCAAGGGCTCTCCCCTACCCCCTCGGTTATTTGTCATTGAGTCAATTGTCAGGGACTTTTGTAGAAATGTGAGTTTCCTATATATAGGACCACATTCTCCCCCATTTCAACTTAATGAATCATTGAATGAAAAACTTGCCATTTTGAGAGTTTACACTTCTTATCTAGTGGAGAGATTCCATTTTTGGGGTGAGAAACCCTAGGGGAGAGATTCTCCACCCATCCCTCTCTTAATCTCTCTTTTTCACTCCACTTTCTCTCTCCTCAACACCCAAATTCGAATTTTCTTCTCTCTCCTCCCCTTCCCAACCACCTCCACTGCCCACCTACCCCATTTAAGCCTCTTCCCATTCCCTACAACCCTCATCAATACTCCACCCCTTCCCAAGATCCCCTCCACCAATCCTCTCCTCACCATCCAACCCCCAACTACCCCTCCCACTTTCCCAAGCACCCTTCCCACCACCCCAAGCACCCCTTCCCTTCCCCAACACAACCCCCCCATTCCCAAGATAAAAAATTAACCCCACCCTTAAACCTATTTTCGAATATCCTTTCCCTCTCTCCATTCTAACCAAATTCGCAGCCCCCACTACCACCATCTATTGGACCCTCTTCCAAACCTTATTCTCCACCTCCCACATCTTAGAACACCCCCTCCAAGACCCCCTTACAACCAGGGGTCACTCCCACACTCATCTACCCCTTCCCCTTCTTCTTTCTTGGTCATTGGAAGCTACTTCGAAGTTACAGTTTGCTGTCCAGAGGTTACAGATGAACCAACAACTTGCAGTGGCCACCACGACTTCATCCGAAAGAGTTTGAAGTCCCAAGAGCCATCGTCGGAAGCGTCTACCAGTCTCCTTCGCAACAGAAGTGGTTTCATCTTCTTCCGATCTCCGAGCCGTCCAGGAGGTCCATTCTCCCACAACTGCGTAGTTCTACCTCGGCTGAGGACCTGAGCCAGATTAGAAGCTCTGCCACGACGAAGTCCGAAGGAATCAGTCCACGAGTTCTTCTTCAAAGTTCTTCATCGCCCAGTCTACTTCCAGAATCAAGAAACATAACTTCATTCGGCGTTCTTGATTCAGAGTTCTTATTTTTCTCCCTCCGCTACGCAGATCTGCTACTCATAGTCTGCACCTACCAGTCGCCATTGTTCTACATCCCCTAATCTTCTCCGACATTGATTGGCTTCCTTGTCACTTTTGTTGCGAAGAGGACTCGTCCACGATTCCAACGACTCTGACAGCGCTTAATTCCGAGATCGGGAGCTGTCGGGGCATCCTCTGCAACTTGCTGTTGGAAACCAGGAGCTAGCTCTGCAGAGATCCTGATCCGGAGAGAAAGCTTCACCACGACAAACCCCGGAGGAATCAAGCCATGAGATTTTCTGAAAAGTTCTTCCCCTCCCTGTCTACTTTCAGAACCAAGAAGCAGAACTCCATTCGGCATCTTGCAGCAGAAGTTACCAATTTTCTTCCTCAGGCATTCGACTCTGCTTCCCACTGTCTGCATCGACCACTCCTCACTTTTATGAGTCCTCTGATCTTCACCGGCATCTTTTGGCATCCCCATTTGTTCTTCTGTGAAGAGGACGGTTCCAACGGTTCCAACGGCGACTGATTCGGAGTTCGGGAACGGTCGGGGCAGCCGCATCTTCCTGCTGTTGATAGTCTGTTGTAGACAGTCCGAGATTCAGCAACCCTGTTCGTACTCCCGCCCAGGCCGCCAGCGACCCCTGAAGAAATTGGCAAAATTCAGAGGCACTCCTGTTCCAGAGACGAAGAGATCCCCACTGGTCTCACCCTCAGCGAAATTCCAGAGAGAGATCTGCGGCCTCCACACCCTCTATCTGTCAGCTATTACAGAGGGAAGACTGATTCGGTGTCGTCACTTCTTCATCACTCTTAGCACTAGTTTCCCCTCCCCGCTTGGCCGGCTGAAGGCCCCTCCCTGTGTGGAGGTAGTGTTTGGATGTAACTATCATCTTCCCTTCCCCACGATCCCCCCCTTGCATGGGGTGTAGTGTTGTAATAGCTTAAACAGGTCAAGCTACCCCGGCGCGGCGTGTGGGGAACCCACGCTTCCCCGCTCGCCCTCGTCTCCGAGCGGGACCGATTTCTTCAAACTGGTTGAGTGAGTGCTCCAAAACTTTGCTCTAATTCATGCTTGTTCTTTCAATATTAGTTCATAAACTCCGCTGGCCGTGACGAGAGCCCGATCCTGAAGCTCATTTGCTATAAGTGATCATCGTGGGAAGAGAGTGGAACCCGTGCCCTTTGGCACTTCGTCGGACCCTTGATTTGGGCAGCCGTACCCTTGGGAAATCAAACCTTGGCCTTGCTGGCCCTCTACCAGCAAGGGCCTAGCCCACACAACCTCCCCTTGGCATTGCCAAGTTACCCCGGGTCTTAGTGAGCATCGGGTGAGCGGTTGCTATTATCGGTCCGTTTTTGAATGCTTAATTGTGCTTGCTTGTTGAGTCCTAGGTTGTGCCACATCATGTATTCATCGACATTGGGTTAAATGTCGAAGCCAGAAATTGTTTTAATATCATTAACAAGGACGGAAGGTCCAAGTTAAGGTTTCGATCACTGATGTCACCGATGCTGATGATGATCAGGGTAGATGTATTCATCGACATTGGGTTAAATGTTGAAGCAAGAAATAGTTTTAATATCATTAACAAGGACAGAAGGTCCAAGTTAAGGTTTCGATCACTGATGTCACCGATGCTGATGACGATCAGGGTAGATGTATTCATCGACATTGGGTTAAATGTCGAAGCAAGAAATGGTTTTAATATCATTAACAAGGATAGAATGTCCAAGTTAAGGTTCTGATCACTGATGTCACCGATGCTGATGATGATCAGGGTAGATGTATTCATCGACATTGGGCTAAATGTCGAAGTAAGAAAAGGTTTTAATATCATTAACCAGGACGAAAGGTCCAAGTTAAGGTTTCGATCACTGATGTCACCGATGCTGATGACGATTAGGCTAGATATATTCATCGACATTGGGTTAGATGTCAAAGCAAGAAATGGTTTTAATGTCATTAACAATGATGCAAGGCTCAAGTTAAGGTTTCGATCACTGATGTTACCGATGCTGATGACGATCATTGTAGATGTATTCATCGACATTGGGTTAAATGTCGAAGCAAGAAATAGTTTTATTACAAGAATATGCGGAAGGCCTATTCTAGTTGGACTTTGTCATATGGGTGGTGTTGCATCCCTACAGTTTTGATGATGTCTCACACTATAAATCAATTTGTTTTATCGCATTCTTGTGATTTAGGTCCGTGCATATCATGTCTCTGCATCTCACCTCTTGAGGTTGGTGCAATTCTTGACTAGAATGCATTGGTTAGTCTGCTCGTCTCTATCTCAGTGGAAATCCATCTTGGTGCAAGCTGTGTCTTGCATCTCTCTTTATTCTGCCCATTTCTCTCTGTCATGTCAGTGCAACTTTTGCTTAGACTGCATATCCCATCTCGTGCAGTCTTTCTCTTTCTGAATAACATGTAGTCGGTGCATCTTGTTATTGCATTATCATACTCGGTGCAAGGTTTGATCTGCACCTAGTCGGTGCAACTTTTGGTTAGACGTAGGTATAGGTACTCAACTTGGTGCATACCTTGCTTAAGATAAAAATATGATCGGTGCACAGCCCAGTCTATACAAATCCCTACAGCAACGAGGTTGGTGCAGTTCTTGTTTCAGGCCTATTAGACTCGGTGCAAAATCTTGTAAGTAACTAAAGTAGATTGGTGCATCTTCTGCTTCATTCCGCATCAGTGTTTTTCCTGCCAATCTTAGTCGGTGCTTGTTTCCAACTCCGTGCAAACTTTCCTTTCTGGCAAAAATAAAATCAGTGCATCTCTCACTTTTACTCACTTCAACTCGGTGCAACCTCTTGTTCACCCTGTAGTAAGTCAGTGCAATGGTTGACTTGGAAACTCCTACTCAGTGCAGTTTACGCTTACTTACTCGCTACATCGGTACGACGTGTGCTGAGTGTGTGACAAAATGCTTATTCCTTTCTCTGACAATTTTTTCGTGCATTCACCAGGTGGATGGCACGTGATCGAGGAAGATAGAGGTCCAGAACATTTCGACACGTACCTCAACCCTTCAGGCGGGAAACGTGGTATCCACACGCCTAAGTTTCTGGAAGAGACATATATATATATATATTGAGGAAAAAGGTTTGGAAGAGAGAATTGAAAAAAGTGAAAAAGAAAGAGAAGCATGAGAGCAGTAGTGTGGATCAAGAGAGAAAACCAGAGACAAATCACTCCATCCAGAGCAGAGAGAAAATTCTGAGAGAAAGCTGTCTGTGAATCTGAAGATCTGCTTCTACGGAAGCTACATTGTTTTGAATCAGAGATAGTTGTTTTCCATCGGTCTTTTGTTTTCGAGTTTCCTTTGTTTCCCATTCCATCTTGTTACCCTCCAAGCTTGTTCGGAGGAAGGGAGAAGTTCTCCAGTTTCCCTCCATTGTTCTTGGAGGAAGAGAGGTTTGATCCTCTAGTTTTGTGAGTTGCTTGGGAGCAATTTCACAGGGTTCCCTTTGCTGCGTGCAAAGGAAGGGAGATTTGTTCTCCAGTGCTTCTTCTGGTTGATCAGAAGGTTGAGGAGGGTGTTCCTCAGGGCAAGCTGTTTGGCAGCGGTTGTCGCATACTAAGTCTGCTGTGTGCAATTGATCATTGCAAGGAAACATTACTCTTCTGAGTGAGGGGTGGACGTAGATTGCGGGTAGCAATCAAACCACCTAAAAATTCTCTGTCTCTCCTGTGGGTTTGCCTGTCTACTTTGTGCTTGCTCTCCATCTATCTGATATATTACTTCATCGTGAATTTCTTTCTCGATCACTATCCATAGTCTGAATATCTCTATTACCTATCTCTGAAGTTTTCTTCACTGCATTTTGAGGGGTTGAGTAATTGTTTTTGTGTTTATCGAATTTGGGAGTGATCTATTCATCCCCCCCTTCTATCTCACTTTCCGTTGTGCATATCAATTGGTATCAGAGCAGGTTTTCACTATGTGGTCCAATGGCCAAGGTAACCCCAGATTTAATGCTCCTCGGAGCTTCATGGCTAAGGGACAATCTATCAGCCGCCCTCCGTTCTTCGATGGTAACAACTACTTTTCTTGGAAAAACAGGATGGAGGTATTCATAAGGGCACAGAGCCACAAACTTTGGAGGGTGATCACCACAGGCCATATGATCTACCACCAAATGAAGACGCGTGGACAGATGATCAAGTCAAGCTTTCGTCACTCAACTGGACGGCCCTGAACATCATCCAATGTGCAGTTCATCCAGACAAATACGCCCGCATCTCAGCATGCAAAATGGCCAAGAAAATGTGGGATGAGTTGGAGTTAATCTACGAAGGTACATCTCAAGTGAAAGCGACGAAGGTAAATCTCCTCACCTCTGAATATGAGCTGTTTAAGATGAAATCAGAGGAGACTATAACTGAGATGTATGCCAGACTGTCATTGATTACGAACAATCTAAAGGGGTTTGGGAAAGAGATATCTGAGGGAGATATAGTCAGGAAGATACTTAGATCTCTAACCCCTACATGGCACACTAAGGCCATTGTGATAGAGGAGTCTAGGGATCTGTCGAGAATGACAGTCACCGAACTTATAGGATCCCTAATGACGTATGAGATGAATTTCAAGAGGAATGGTGAAGGAAGCGACAAGAAGGGCAAGAATATTGCCCTCAAGGTGTCCCACAGCAAAGGCAGTAGCAGCAGCGGGAGTAGTAGTTGCGAGTCTGACGGGCTGTCAGACCTCGACCAGGAGGAGCAAGCTATGCTCACTCGTCAATTCAAGAAATTCTTGAGGACTAAGGGAAAGACCTTTAGAAGAAAGAGGTCATATCCCTCTGGTAAGAACTTTGATTCCAGTAATGATAAGAATAGGAATGCCAAGAAAATCACATGTTTTCATTGCAGGAAACCTGGACATATGAAAGGGGATTGCCCTGATCTTCAGAAGAAGGCTCCCGACTTTCAAAAGAAGAGCTCCAAGGTGCAGAAGAAGAAACCACAAGCAATGGTCTGCACGTGGAGCGATGAGGAAGAAGATCCAGAAGCCAACTCCTCAGAGGAGGACGAAGAAGGAATTTGCTTGATGGCAGATAGCGATGAGGAGGTAACAAACATTTTCGAGAACTTTTCTATTGATGATTGGGAAGACGCCTATGCTGAACTGTTAGATAAGTTCAATTCACTGAGTAAAGAGCATAGGGTTCTGAAAAGAAAATTCAATACTAATATTGAAGAACAAACTCAAATCAGTAAGGAAAATCAGAAATTAAAGGAACAATTAGAAGAAATGACTTCTCTGCAGAAGGAAAATGAAGAGCAAAAATCAGAGAACCAGGAAGTTCACACACAACTCAACGAACTCAAGATAAAACTTGAAGAAAGTCTGAATGGAAACAGTGTGATCACTGAGAAGTATGAAGCTGTTAAGAAAGTGAACACTGAACTTCTAAAAAATTGTGAGTCTATGCAGAGAGAGCTGGAAGACAAACAAAAAATCTTAGAAAAATTTGTTCAAGGGAAAACAAATCTGGACTCTATACTAGGAACGAGGGTAAATTTTAACAAAGAGGGTTTAGGCTATAACCCGACAAATAAGAGACCCTTTGAGTTCAAGACCACTACCTTCTGCCCGGAGAAGGGAAAAGAAAAGCTGGACACACCATCCAGCTCAAACAGTAATCAAAATATTCAGCATCCAAAGGAGAAAGCAACAAACCATGCTGAACAACATCTTAAAACAGGGATGAAATTCACTAAGCCCATTCACCAGAATAAAAATGGTAGCTGGAACAGGCAAATGTATCAGAATAGAAGCTGGAATTACTATAAAAGAATGGGCCCGAACAGAAGTTACTGGGGAAACAACATACACTCACAAAAATTTGGTAATCAACATGCGTACAGAAGATACCCCAGGGATGAAAGGTCTAATAACTGGAATAGATTCCATTTCTCCAGACCAGCTGGACATAACTCTGGTCACAATTTCAATAAACCTGAAAATAAGATGCAAGAGAAAAACAAGCTGAAGCAATTTTGGATTCCCCAACACTTGCTTAAAGATTTAAATGATGTCTTTGGACCCAACTTATCTTGGGTTCCAAACCACCTTGCTTGATTTCCTTTGTGTAGGTGTGCATGGCAGCTGAGAACAACAAATGGTACCTCGACAGTGGCTGCTCCAGGCACATGACAGGAGACCGCTCCAAGTTCAGCAAGCTAGAAATGAAGGTAGGGGGTCTGGTCAAATTCGGAGGAAAGAACAGAGGTAAGATCATTGGGGTTGGCACAGTTGGTAAGTCCTCCACTAACTCAATTGAGAAAGTTTTACTTGTGGAAGGTCTTCAACACAATCTGATTAGCATCAGTCAACTATGTGACAAGGGTCACAGGGTTGTGTTTGATAATAACTCATGCAAAATCTTTGAAATAAATTCTGATCTTGTTAAATTTGTAGCCAACAGGACCAATAATGTCTACATGGTAGACTTAGATGTTGAGTCTGAATCTAATCTCTGCTTGTCTGCTAATTCTGAATTTAGCGCCTTTGATTGGCATAGACTTCTAGGCCATGCTAGTTTTTATACTTTGAATAAATTGATTAAGCATGATTTAGTTAGAGGCATGCCTAAAATCAAGTTTAATTCAATCTCAAAAATCTGTGATGCCTGTGCTCTAGGCAAGCAAACTCGCAAGTCATTTAAGCTCAGATCTGAGCCTTTATCAACCAAGCCAATGGAACTCTTGCATATGGACCTTTTTGGTCCAACCAGAACTCTGAGCTTGAATGGGAAAAGGTTTGGGTTCGTCATTGTAGATGATTACACTAGGTTTTTATGGCTATTTTTCTTGGCAAATAAAAATGATGCATTTCAGAAGTTTGAACATTTCTTCAATAAAATCAAACAAGGAGGTTCTCACTTCATTTCAATAATACAAACTGACCATGGAGGTGAGTTTGAGAATTCTTTATTTTCTGACTTCTGCAATAAAGAGGAACTGACTCACAAATTTTCTTCTCCCAGGACTCCAGAGCAGAACAGAATTGTTGAGAGAAGAAATCGGACAATCATCGAAATGGCCAGAACTATGCTGGTCGAAAGTCAGCTTCCCAGGAGGTTTTGGGCAGAGGCAGCCAACACAGCCTGCTACACAATTAACCGAGCAATGGTAAGACCTGTCCATAAGAAAACTCCCTATGAACTCCTTAAAGGTAAAAAGCCAAATGTCTCATATTTCAGAATCTTTGGTTCAAAATGTTTCATCCATAACAATAATAAAAGGGACCTAGATAAATTTGATGCTAGAAGTACTCCAGGAATCTTTCTGGGATACTCTGAAACAACTAGGGCCTATAGGGTTTTCAATGTAACAGACCAAACTGTAGATGAAACTCCTCATGTGATAATTGGTGAATCAACAGATGCTAACAACATTGATGATGCTGACAGGTCTTCAAAGCATGATGGAGAATTTCTTGAGGAGGAATTGAAAGATGAAAATGAGCAACCCGAAGGACCAACCGATCAGAATCAAGTAAGCTCAACCGAACCAGGTGAGTCCTCAACCAATGTTAGATTCTTGAAAGACCACCCTGAGAATAATATCATAGGAAATTTAATGGATCCTCCTAGGACCATGTCTCATTTCAAAAATGTTCAAAATCAAGATTTAATTGTTTTAGTTTCTCAAATTGAACCAAAATCAATAGATGAAGCCTTAAACGATGCATCTTGGGTCAATGCCATGTCTGAAGAGTTAGGTCAATTTGATAGAAACAATGTCTGGGAACTTGTTCCAAGACTTGAGAACACTAATATGATAGGAACCAAATGGGTGTTCAAGAATAAAATGAATGAAGATGGAATTATTTCTAGAAATAAAGCCAGACTAGTAGCCAAGGGCTACTGTCAGGAATTTGGAGTTGACTTCGATGAGTCCTACGCACCTGTTGCTAGGATGGAAGCTATAAGAATATTGTTAGCATTTGCATGCTCCAAAAATATAAAACTCCAACAAATGGATGTAAAGAGTGCGTTCTTAAATGGAATTATCAAGGAAGAAGTTTTTGTTGAACAACCCCCCGATTTTCAATTCTCCACTAAACCTGACCAAGTTTTCAGATTGAACAAAGCCCTATAAGGTTTAAAGCAGGCCCCTCGAGCCTGGTATGAGAGATTAACGGAATTTCTGATCAGCAAGGGCTACCAAAGAGGTAAGGTAGATCAAACTCTCTTTACAAAAAGCTTTAAAGAAGATCTCATCATAGTCCAGGTATACGTAGATGACATTGTCTTCGGCTCAACAAGTATCGGTCTATGTGATGAATTTTCAAAATTGATGTCAGCAGAATTTGAAATAAGTTTGGTAGGCGAACTGAAGTATTTTCTTGGCCTGCAGATACAACAGTTGGAGGAAGGATGCTTCATCAACCAGACCAAGTACACATTGGACATTCTCAATAGGTTTGGCATGACCAACTTGAAGCACATTACTACACCAATGGGTACCAGTACCTCATTGGATGCAGATGAGACAGGTAAAGAAGTAGATGCCAAGCTCTACCGAGGTATGATTAGATCTCTACTCTATTTGACAGCTTCAAGACCTGATATACAGTTCAGTGTATGAATGTATGCAAGGTATTAATCTAGACCCACTGAATTACATCTAGCTACAGTTTTCAGATATCTGTCTGCTACACACACCCTTGGTTTATGGTTTTCTGCATCACACACTCTAGACTTAATTGCATACACAGATGCAGACTATGCCAGGTGTAAATTAGATAGAAAAAGCACTAGTGGTCATTATGAATTTCTAGGTGGGTGTTTAGTATCTTGGGGTTCCAAGAAATAACATTCTGTGGCCCTCTCCACTGCAGAGGCTGAGTATGTGGCTGCAGGCAGTTGTAGTACACAAGTCATTTGGATTAAACACCAGCTTCAGGACTATCAAGTAGACCTGGGGTGCACACCCATTTACTGTGATAATACTAGTGCCATCAATCTAGTCAAGAATCATGTCTTGCATTCCCGCACCAAACACATAGAAATAAGGCATCATTTCATAAGAGATGAGGTTTCTAAGAACACCTTTGAACTGATTCATATAGGCACTGCTAATCAAATTGCTGATATCTTCACAAAGCCTCTAGACAATGACAAATTCACCACATTAAGGAGAGAATTAGGAATATTTAAATTATCTTAATCTCTTGATATTGAATTTTTTTTTGGGAAGAGGTTGTGTGAGAATCTGTCCTAACCGTGAGGGGGAGTTCTGAGTATTTGCTGATTAGTTTCCTACTGTGCAACGATTGAGGGGGAGCTGGGGAGTTAGTAAAGGTTGACTGATTCAAATGTTTGACCAGATGTGTGTCAATGCTGGTTCTCATGATTGAATGAGTGCGGTTCTCTCTCAGACAGTAGAATCTCATTCATCTCTTAAGTCTATAAGTTTGTGTAACTAAAGTCCCGCTAGAATCTTTTCTATAGTAGACTATCAGAGACTTGGATTAAGTGTCCGAAGTATATCTTCCTACATTGTTCATGATTCTGGTTCAGGCTAAAACTTGTATGTCTTGATATCTGTCCAGAACAACTTGAAATCTAGACTCCAAGATTCATTTCAAGAAACAGTTCTTCTGGTATTGTATTCAATCATTTCATCTCCACAATATAAGGGATCAACCAAGTGAACAAAGGTCTACGATTTGATCACAGAGAAACTACGAGCTTCATCAATGAAATGAAGTTTTTCCTATGTCGTGAGGTGTCAAATTAAAAAAAATGGTTTCTGTAAAATAAACTTAATGTTTCTGACCATCACAGAGCAATGGTGACAAGGTGGTGAGTAACTGGGGACTCAAGCCTCTGATCAAGGTGTTTCCTCACACACACACAAAACCACAGTTACTAACTCTGTTCTCAAAAAGGGAGAGGTAATGAGGTTGTAACGACCTGAGAATCCGATTATCGAGAGAGACCCGATAACCCGAGACTCGAACCGCCGCCCACGAGCCGGGAGGGCTTGGAAGGGCTAAAAGGAGTGTGGAGGCACAAAGAAATAGGAAATAAAGCAGGACAATTCAACAATTAGCAAAAATAAATAACCAACTACAGCTACAACAGAGTCCAGTCCAATAGAAAGTACAGTCTAAAGCAGTAAAAACGTACCACATGCCGAGTGAACACTCGGCCAGGTGAGCTGGCAACTGAGAACCCCTGAACAGCACCCTCGAACCTCAAGGAAGAACCGCCACACCTGAAAAGCAGGGAATGAGTCTCCAAAACAGAGACTCAGTAGGGATCCCGCAGAACCCCAACCGGAAACAAGGGCGGTGGTAGAAAGGAAGGCTGCAACCACAAGTGCAACAGTAACAGCAGGAACAGCAAACAGTTGGCCGGTCAAAACTCGGCACTACAGCTACTCCTACTGTACCAGAACCACATCCTGATCTCACGGTCGGGGCTACCGAACTACACTAGTACCACTTACCGAAGTAAAAACCCACGGCAACCATGCCGTAGACGTCTGTCTCCCAGGACACGGCCAACCTGGACACGCTATCAAAAGTACAACCCCGACCATCCGGTCACGGGTACCGCACAACAAGGCGCAACCTCGATAAAGCCACTAGCACTAGTCTCATGGTGCAAAAACTGACACGTGCGCCACGACGAAACAACCGAAACTCAACGGTCAACACGACCGAAAACCCGAAGGTCAAAGTCACGGAAACTGACAGTCTGTCACTCCTGACTCGACAGGAGTACCTCCCACTAGAAGTAAGGCCGAATGCATCCACTAACGTCTTAGTCCGCGTCTCAGGTGTCTCCCTCCAGCCTAGCGAGAAACTGAGACACCGTACAAGTAACCACAAACAAGTGACTAGCTGGGGTCACGCCCGTCAACGTGGGTGCAACCGCCCCCAACACATGTCCACACACCGACCGTCTGGCCCTGGTCTGGCCCTCTGACCAGTTTTCCCCTCAGCCGGACTCTGGCTGCTAGACGCGGGGCCCGACGGAAATCAGTCCATAAACCGTCTCTAAGGGTAGCCTCTCCACCACTCCCTGGTGGGACCACACGCGAGTAAGCAGGCTACGACTAGTGGAGGGTCACTACGGAGTAGAGTCTCAAGTCAATGAAAAATAACGTCCGAACCTGACGACGTACGGGACCATCCCACGTACCAGCACCGTCGCACGGTGACCACAATCGGAGAAGAAACGGGACTCACGGTCCACGGGCCGCATACCCGGCCACGCAGAAACGCAGAAACACGGTTCCCAAAGCAGCTCACATGCCGCCAAACCAAATCCCACTCTTAGGGAAAGGTGGGAACCATCCAGCCCCAGGCTGGTAACTGGACTCGCAGTCCAAGGCCATACGCGTGACCTACGCGGAAAGCACATAAGCATGATTCCTAGGGCAACAAACAAGCTGCCACGTCGATAACTGGACTCACAGTCCAAGGCCAAACACATGGCCCACTCGGGAATCATCTTCCAGGAAAACTCACGGCATCTGGGGGAGACCCCACCGACACACGGTGACTCGGTCTAGCGTAACACGAAAGCCCGACACGCGAGAAGTCACCCGGACTCTCAAACCCACGGGCATGCTAAACGAGGTAGCACGGTCCTCCCAACACCCTCAAAACACGGACACAAAATCCCACGGGTGTCTGGGGCACTCACGAGACCGCAGGTCAACCACTGGGTCCCAACCGGGTCGACCGGGGATCCACACATCGCGGAACAAGGTGGAGAACACGAAAACTCACCTCGGCGCAACACAGAGCCTGACGGTCTAACCTTGGGCTGTCAAAGTCTGTGACGGTCCAAGCCTCGACCATCACAACCATTCCGACGCACCAACAAAGGGCTGTCAGACGCTTGGTGCAAAGTTGGGTGTGACGTGCCTACCCTGATGCGTCACAGCCTCTGACGCATCAGCCCTGGTGCGTCACAGTCTGTGACGCGCCAGCCCTGATGCGTCACAAGACAAGATGGAACCAACTGTGACGCGTCCCGCTCGGTGCGTCACAGGCTGTAACGGGCCAACTCTGGTGCGTTACAAGGTGGGATCGCGTCTGCTCTGACGCACCCACACAGGGGCATTACATGGCTGTGACGCGCCAGACTTGGTGCCTCACAGGCCTTGACCTCGAATGGTCAAAACCAACGACCAAAAGCCAACGGTCAGATCATCCCTGACGGTCCAACCCAGGCACGTCATAGCACCGTGGCAGTCTATCGTGGGACTGTCACACACATAGACCACCCAAAGGCTAAACGGGCCCTGTGACGCACCCACCCTGGGGTGTCACAGGCTGTGACGGTCACTGGAAGGACCGTCACACCCGTCCGAGTGCGAAACGGCAGAAAATGACCCGAAAAACATCCCACGCCCCCATACCTCCATGGGAGAGGGGGAAAACAAGGGGGAAGCCCCCAAATGGGCCCTAGCATGCATCTAAGGCCTCGGATCAGCCAAAAATGCAATGAAATGGGAGATCGGCCCACAAGCCCTAAAACATTGATTTTTTCCCAAATCACCCCGATTAGCCCGCTCGGCTCACCACGGCCTACGAACTCGCGGGAAAGAAAGAGCACGAGCTGGGGTCCATCTCCCTACCTCCACCGAAGATTTTGCGGCCCGAGCTCACCGATCCGCGAAGAAACACCGTTGAAGCCTCGCCGGCTCGCGACCTGCACCACGAGCTCCCACGCGCCTCCACCGCCTCGATCCTCGCCTGCGTCCTCGCCCGCGCCGCCTCTTCCTTGCCCCCGCCTCGCACCGTCGGCCGCTGGAGAAGAGAGGGGGGAAAGAGGGCATGAGAGAAGAGAGAGGGAGGGAAGACAGAAATGAGAGGGAAGAGAGAGAAAAAGGGTTAATATAAATAGAAAAACCTAAAAATTGTAGAAATTCAAAAAATTATGAAAAATTACCTCCGCGATCTCGGAAGGAACACAACGCAGTGGTACTATCCTGGAGTCAAAGAACGCCACGGTTCACCCTGCACAGAGTTCCGAAGGCACATCAGGGAAAAACACGTGTAAAGCACAAGATACACTCCGAGACCCACTAAATGATCAGAGAAAAAAAAAACCTGGGGCATTACAGAGGTTTTCACATTGAGTAACTGGGGATTCTGGTCTCTTATCTGTTGGATCGAGAGGACGGTCAAGCTAGAGGGGGAGGGGGTGAATAGGTTGACCTTATAAAAATTATAGTAGAGCAATTTGAATCAGAAGCACCACACCTAGATGATTAATTGAAACACTGAACCAAGCTAATCAAAGAACGTGCCTATCATGCATCTAGCGAGGAACAGATTGCGAAGATTAAACCAAACCACACAAGAGACCGCAATTTTAAGGTGGTTCGGTCACCCAATGGAGACCTACGTCCACCTCCCCACTCAATCAGTGAGGAACCCTGCTGAGCTTCACAGCTTTGCTAAACCGAGGAAGTAATTCCTCTATACTGTTGACTACCCCAACAGAAAACAACGAGGAACAAATCCTCAGATCCGCTGTCAAACAGCTTGAAGGCACCCAGCCTTAACACCCCTGATCTCAGCACAGCCCGCTGAATCAGAATCACCCTCTCTTCACTAAATCCAGTGAAGGAGAGGAATACAATGTTCGAAAAACAATAGGAAAACTAAAATATAAGAAATCAAACTTCAGCACTTGGACGCAGCGGAATTTAGATCACCAACGGAGAGATCCATGTCCATACGCATGAGCTTCGATCCTTGAATCTCCTCCGTCTGGAATGTAGAAGAGTCTTGGTGGCGCGATGATCTTCTGATCTGGTTCTTCAGCAGCCTTCGTCCAGTTCTGCTCTCAGCCTCTCTCGTTCTGCTGTTCGCCTCACTCCTTCTTCACTTTTTCCTCTCACGTACGTGCTTTTCTTCTCGGGGTGATCCTATTTTGTGGTCTTCCCGCGCACAACATAGTTCACGTGAGGCAGGTGGGCCACCACCCTGATTTTCTGGTTATCCTCATGATTGCTCACGTGGGGAACCTTCTGGAGTGGTAGAAGCTACGAGACCTTATCCGCTTTTGGCTGATGTGGCAGATAGTGACTGAAGGTGGGATCCACTTATCGTGCTCTGCAACTTGGATTAGATGGCGTCGACCCTCTTGCCCCAAGGAGTTAACGCACCCTTCTTCAAGCTTCAGGTTTCATGCTGAGTGCGTTGACGCAAGAAGCAGCTGCGTCCACTCATTAGTTGCACTTTATACAGTTGTGGCAATCCATCGTACTGCAGCGTCGACTCATCGAACTGCAGCGTCGACGCTGCCAAGGTACTCCAGAGGCTACGACAAGGAATGCTTGAACTGCTACGTTCACGCTGCTTGATCAAGGCGTTGACGCATCAGAGTATACCAGTAAGCCATTGCTTCTCCCTTTGTAACTGCTGCGTCGACGCAGCTCTATCTTGGCGTTGACGCAGTGGAGCAACTTGTGAAGATATTGGTGAAGGCTTCTTCGACTGCTGCGTGGACGCTGTAAGCTCCCAGCGTCGACCCTGTTCCTTTCTAGCACAAGGATGAAATCAAGTGAAAGCATTTATTGAATCAAACTTTAATTCATCATTGAATTGAATACATCATTCATATCTCATGGTTGTCATCATCAAAACCAGGGGCACAACAATCTCCCCCTTTTTGATGATGGCAACTATGAGGTGAATGCCATTCATAACATTGCATCTAAACAGTCAAGGTTATTCATATCAAGCAAAAAGCTTCAGATTAACAAGAAATAAAATCATTGACTAAATCAAACTACAATTTTGTCATTCATTCAAGTTCAAGATTTTACATTATAGAACCAGACAAAAAGAAAACATTCATTCAAGTTAGTCAGTATGATTGATGCAGATGCAATGAACTTTGGTCAAGTTTCCAGCTTGACTTCATGATTGATGCATTCATAACATTCTCCCCCTTTGACTTCATCAAGAAGGGGAGGAAACGTGTAAGAGCTATCTCAAGGGTGGAAGAAGCGATTGTATCTTCTGGCAGAAGGAGGTTGTTGTTGCTGACGAGAGGATTGCCCTTGAGTAGTTGGCTGGCGAGGCTGCTGCTGGCCAGCTGGATCTCTGGCTAGTAAATCTCGGATATCCTGAGATAGTTCATCCAGCTGATGACTTAGAGTGGAGCGTACACTGTCAATGGCAGAAGGAAGAGCAGCTGATGACTTAGATAGTTCCCCAATTGACTGAATTGCTGCAATCACTTTGTCAATCTTTTCTAACATTGCCTTGAGGCATTGGGGAACTGCATTGATAGGACCTTTGATGGTTTCAACAGCTATCCTCACATCAAAACATAAATCAGTAATCTTGGCAAGGGATTGAAAAAATGAAGCTTGATTACTGTGCATATCAGTCACCAGTGTAGATAACTTGTCAAGAAGAGTTGATATGTTCTGCAGGACTTTCCTTGTAGCTTGGTCAGATAGCATCTTGGTTAGTAAGAATTTTTGCCACTCGGATAAGACAGAGACTTCAAATTGGATAATCCGAGAAGTCAGTTTGTTGAGATGATAGCTTGTAAACTCCATTAACTTGTCCATTTTGGCATCCTGACGTTGCAGCATCATTGTCATGTGTGCAAACATCTCTTCAACAGTGGCTGGAGGTGGAGCTTCATCAGAAGTTGGAAAAGGTCTTCTATAAATTCCAATAGCTCCAGTCATAAGGGGTTCCAATGAAGGTGCAGTGCCACTGGCTTGCCCAGTTTCCAGCTGAGGGCTTGATGATTGAGCAAATGGTTCCTCAAATTCATGCTCTTCTCTTGCTGAACTACCCTCTTGTCTTTCTTCTCTCACCACAGGAGGAATTGGTACCTCTGTCCTGTTTGCGTGACTAGCATCCGCAGTGCCTGTTTCTAATGGAGCTGTTTGCTGACTAGGAAGAGTTCGAACTGGCTTACCATCAATAACTTTAAAACCCATAAATTTCTGAATATAAGAAAGTGTGTAAACATTCCCTTGAGGAATGATTATTTTCTTCTCAGAACCAAAGTCTACTCCCACTTTTCGAAAAATAGCAGTCAAGGGAGCAGCATATGGAAGTGTTCTGGATTGTGTCAAGCATGACCCCATGGTTTGAATAACTACATCAGACAGGGAAATATGTATTCTCTTCAGCATACAGTAAAGTAGAAATCTCTGCATCTCAGTCACCCTTTCCCTACCACTGCTCTGTGGTGTGACCATTGATGTGCAAATGTGGTGGAGCAGTCTATTCAATGGAGGGAATTGATTTGCTTTGAGACTGGACAAATAAGTTTCCCTGACATCGGAAGGATCACTCGGTTTATCAGTCAGGAGAGCATAAGCTTCATGCTCATCATACTCAAAGCTATGTAGTTGAACTCCATTCTTGGGGATTTTCCAGGCTTTGGCAAACAATTTATTGGATAACTCAAAACTGACATTCCGGACAGTTGATGTGAGTTTTGGAACTTGAGGTTCATATTTCAAATTTTTGTAGAACTCTCTGACCAGGGTGGGGTAATATACCTTGTGGGTTGTAACAAAGGACCACCATCCTTGATAGTCCAAGGTAGGAAACAGTTCCGGAAAAACGTCAAGCATTTGATGGTCGGTAGCAGCAATATACCGGGAAATAAGAACCTTCAGAGGTTCGTCCACAGTGACGGTAAGTGAGCTGGCCGCACCTTTCTGTCCCGTTGCAGAACTTGCAGATGAACCCTTTATGTCTGACCTAACATCAGATTCCCTTCTCTTTTTGGTTGGCGGGCTCGGAGCACGTGGACGCATCTCTTTCCGCTTCCCTTTATCGTGAGCAGCTTTGGAGCGGGGCTCCAGATTGTCTTCAGCTGATGCTGAGCTTCTTGGATGATCCTCTGCCTTCTTCTTTCCCTTGTGAATAGATGTCGGAGGAGCCATGGCAGCGGGAGGAGGAAGAATGAAACAGGAAAGGGTTTGGGAGAGCTCGGAAGATAGAACGACAAAGGCTTTCAAAGGAAATGAAGACGAACGGCGGTCACGTTCCGCTTTTAAAGGAGTTTCAAAACCCTTTTCAGTGAGCGGTTCACCCGGTTCAAGTCCGCGAACCGGAAAAAGTAAAAGTGGTTCTGGAAACGTTGCGTTGACGCCAAGGGATACAGCGTCGACGCAGTGAAGCAGAAACAAACGAATATATGCAAGAAGAGTAGCAAGAAGGTCATCTGTACAAGGAATTTTCTTAAGATGCTGAGATATGGAGTAGAGATGCTCATAGTCAAGGATTTTTAAGTATTGCAGATCGAGTTCCCATGAGAGAGATGTGTAAAAAGGCTCCAATTCAATTAATGATAAAGAGAATAAATAATCTTAAAGCGTTGAATAAAAAAAATGTGAACCACCAAAGGCACCTGCCTGGAGAAAAAAGAGGAACTTTTTTCACACTAGAACCATTTTCATTTCTGTTCCTTATATTTGTCAATTTCAAGTTGCCTTTTGGAGAGAGAGAAATTTAACTGGCATTGATAACAGACCAAGTTGAATAACGAGCTTCAGATCAATCACACTCACATGTTTTCATTATTTTTCACATTTGCAGCATTTTCAACTTATTTTTATGTTTTCATTTGCAGTCAAGTATGGCTAGCCTTTTGACACTGGTACACATGTTTATTAGACACCCGAGTCCCCGGTTACTCAGCATAGCAAACTATTCTGCATAGATGGATCAGAGTTGGCAACTTACGTCATGACATGCCTATCAGCACTTCATAGGTGCTTGAAGGTAGTTTCTCAGTCAATAGTTACCATTGCTCTGAAATGGTTTATTTTTCACTTGAAGACAGAGATAGTGGCGCACTTCATGACTTGCTCTTTAGCACTTCTTTGGTGCATAGGGCTAGTTTCTCAGTGAATAGCCACCATTGCTCTGCATTTTATAACATGTGTAAGAGATTGTTTCTTCAGCGTTTATACTCAATATCTTGGTTTTATTACCAATACAAATATTAAATTCCTCTACACACAGTGGTTTCTTTACTGTTGAACAATATAAGGTTTGAGAGATGACAAGGTCCTGGTTTTATTAAATTGTTCAGCTTTTATTCCATACATAGTGCATTATTGGGTTCAAAAGTTCTTGAATTCAAACACCATAAGAGTTATAGATCTCCTATCATTAGCTTTTCATAGAGCTGTTCAGAACATATCTCATACTCAATAGGAATTTTCACTGTAACTCCCCCTGAATTTAAGACATCGTCTACATATCTCAGTTCTCTAGAGTTTTTCCCTCATACAAGAATGTCAAGGAGGCTTTATTGAGAGATAAGAACGGAAGGGACGAGATAAATGAACAGAGCAAGTTGATCTGAGATAGGGAAGTCTCCAAAAGAAGAGTATATAACACTGCTGCATTGACCCAGCCTTATAACTGCGTTAACTCATCCATCAAGGCCGCTCATAGATGGGTTCTGTTTCCGAAAACAACTGATCACAGCGTCAACTCAGTCTCATTGCTGCGTTAACTCATTCAACCAGCCGGAGACACTTCACACCAGATTCTCAAGGAACAAGCTGTCTGGTGCGTTAACCCTATTTCCACACTGCGTTAACTCAACCAACCAACCAGCAATAACAACTCTGCACTTTGTTCATCATTTTGACACCAAGAAGGTAATCTGAAACTAACTCCCCCTCAGACCATGCATGAATGAAATTATAACAGCCAATAAAATGAGTATCATGCTGAAACTATATTCATTATGAATTTATTGATGGAAAGATAGACATACCAAGCACAGAAGATTAAGCTCCCCCTGAGTTTATGACAGATACACTTCAAACCAAGACAAGTTTAATCATTCATTTTCTAGAAGATAAGTCAGGCACACAAATCAGGCATCCATATTATAATTGCACAGACCAAGCTCTCTTCTAAGATAAGAGAATCTATCATTGTTCAGAGGCTTGGTAAAAATATCGGCCAATTGAGATTGTGATTCAACAAATATGAGTTTAAAATTTCCTTTTATCACTTCATCTCTTAAGAAATGGTGTCTAATTTCTATGTGTTTGGTCCTAGAGTGCTGGATAGGATTTTTGGCCAGGTTTATGGCACTTGTGTTATCACACAATATGGGGACACACCCAAGATCAGTTTGATAATCTTGGAGTTGGTGTTTGATCCACAACACTTGAGTACCACAACTCCCTGCAGCGACATATTCTGCCTCTGCAGTGGATAGTGCCACTGAGTGTTGTTTCTTGGAAGCCCAAGAAATCAAACATCCTCCCAAAAATTGGCAATAGCCACTCGTGCTTTTCCTGTCCAGTTTGCATCCAGCATAGTCTGCATCTGAATAGGATACAAGATCAAAAGAACAAGACGCAGGGTACCAAATCCCTAAATCTCGAGTTCCAGCAAGGTATCGAAAGATACGCTTGACAGAACTTAAGTGGGATTCTCTAGGATCAGATTGAAAACGAGCACACATGCATACACAAAATTGAATGTCTGGCCTAGATGCAGTAAGATAGAGGAGTGATCCAATCATACCTCGATATGTTTTTGCATCAACCTGTTTACCTGTCAAATCTGCATCCAAGTTTGTAGTGGTGCTCATAGGTGTGCTGATTGCTTTCAGATTTTCCATTTTGTATTTCTTAAGCAACTCAGAGATGTACTTTGCCTGGTTGATGAAACATCCTTCCTTGCTCTGAGTGATTTGCAGACCTAGAAAGAATTTAAGCTCACCCATTAGACTCATTTCAAATTCAGTGGTCATTAAGCTGGCAAACTCCTCACACATGCTGATTTTAGTGGAACCAAAAACTATATCATCAACATAAATTTGAACCAGAATAATATCTGAATTTCTTACCTTGGTGAACAGAGTTTGGTCCACTTTACCTCTAGAGTAGCCTTTCTCTGTGAGGTACGAGCTGAGTCTATCATACCACGCTCGAGGTGCCTGTTTGAGTCCATATAGAGCTTTGTCCAATCTGTACACATGGTTAGGATTTTCTGTGCATTCAAAACCAGGGGGTTGTTCAACATAAACTTCTTCCTTTATTGACCCATTTAGAAAAGCACTCTTCACATCCATTTGATGTAACATTATTCCATGACAGCAAGCATAAGCAAGTAATAATCTAATGGCTTCTAATCTAGCTACTGGAGCAAAGGATTCCTCAAAGTCAATGCCAAATTCTTGATTATAACCCTGTGCTACCAGCCTAGCTTTATTCCTAACTACCATTCCATTTTCATTTTGTTTATTTCTGAAGACCCATTTAGTTCCAATTACAGCAAGCTCTTTGGGTCTTGGCACAAGATACCACACCTTTTTTCTTTTGAATTGATGTAATTCTTCATGCATTGCGTTTATCCAATTACTATCTTTCAATGCTTCAGCAACATTTTTTGGTTCAATTTGAGAGACAAGGGCTAGATTATCCATTTCCTCAACACCTCTAAAATGAAATCTAGTTCTAACAGGTTCATGCAAGTTACCAATGACATTGGATAAAGGATGATCCCTTAGCGTCCTGACATCGGTTAGAGAGTTACCTTCATTTATACCTGAATCACCATGATGGGTTGATTCTGCATGATCATCATTTGGCCTTGTCTCTTCATCTTGGAGATTCTGTTCTTCCTTTTCTTTAAGGAAATTCCCTTCATCTTCATCCCTACATGATTCCTCAATCTTAGAATTTTCATTCATTTCATCAAACACAATATGAGGTGATTCTTCAACAGCATGTGTTTTTAGATTTAGGACTCTGTAGGCCCTAGAGTGACTAGAATATCCTAGAAGGATGGCAGGTTCACTTTTAGGTTCAAATTTGTCCAACGTCCGTTTGTCATTATTTTGAACAAAGCATTTTGATCCAAAGGCTCTAAAATAAGCAACTGAAGGTTTCTTACCCTTCATTAATTCATATGGAGTCTTTTTGGACTGAGGTCTTACCATTGCCCTGTTCACAATATAACAAGCTGTATTTACCGCCTCTGCCCAGAACTTCCTTGGGAGTTGTCCTTCAATCAGCATAGTTCTTGCCATCTCCACAAGGGTTCTATTTCTTCTTTCCACAATCCCATTTTGTTCAGGAGTTCTTGGAGATGAGAACTTGTGTGAAATTCCTGTGACTCTGCAAAAATCATCAAATTCAGAATTGTCAAATTCTCCTCCATGATCTGACAAGATAGATGAAATGGCAAACTTACCATCCTGTTGCACATTCTTGAAGAATGCTTGAAATTCTTCAAATGCATCATTCTTGTGAGTTAGAAAGAACACCCAAGTAAACCTAGAGAAATCATCCACTAGAACAAATCCATATTTATTTCCACTCACACTAGCTGTTCTAGTTGGTCCAAACAAATCCATATGAATGAGTTCAAAAGGTTTAGATGATTGAGTTTCAAGTCTGGACTTAAATGATTTTCTGGTGTGTTTACCTTGAGTGCATGCGCTACAAACTTTGTCATTTCGTTTAAATGATACATCTGGCAGACCTTTCACCATGTTAAACTTTGCTAACTTATGCAAGACACTATAGCTAGCATGCCCTAGTCTGCGGTGCCACAGCCAAGCAAGTTCACTTTTATTCACAGCAAGACACAGATTATTATGTGCAGGGTCATCTAAATCTACCACATACATGTTGTTTATTCTTTTTCCAATGAATTTAACTTTATCAGAACTCATCTCTAAAATGGTGCAAGTGTGATCATCAAACACAACTTTATTTCCTTTATCGCACAGCTGGCTTATGCTAAGTAGATTATATTCTAAGCCATCAACAAGTAACACATCATCAATGAAATTCGAAGGATTTTTACCTACCTTACCTTTTCCAATAATTTTCCCTTTATTGTTTCCACCAAATGTAACATGACCCCCGTCTTTCTCTATCAAGACACAAAATTTTGCTTTATCCCCTGTCATGTGCCTTGAGCAGCCGCTGTCGAGATACCACCTATTATGTACAGCTACAAGACACTCCTGCAAAACACATTACACAAGAGATTTTGGAACCCAGATATACTTGGGTCCCTTCAAACCATAGGACGTGTTCAGGTAGGATATCAAGCTCTTGGGGATCCATAGTTGCTGTTGTGAGGGTCTTTGATATGGTAAGTTCAATGATTTGACAGACTTGTGATTATTCCTGTGCCATTGATAGTGATGACTCCATGAAGTATTGGGGAAATTTGACTTAAAGACTCTAGATGAATGCATGCTTCTTGGTTGATTGAGAGTTGAGTGCGTAGACCCTTTAGTGTTGCTGCGTTGACTCATCCACCTGCCATAACTATCATGAGGGTTCTGGTACATGTACTGCGTTGACTCATGGTAGTGACTGCGTCGACGCATCTGAGTATTTCTAACCGAATGCCCTTTCTGGAAGGCTAGGTGCGTTGACGCCATGTGAGCAGTGCGTTGACGCGGTTGACTTCTACCACGCCTTAATCCTTCTGATCTTCTATAGGATTGCTGTTGGGTTGATGAATCAAATCTAGGATTCCTATATTGACCTGAAGAGACATATTTGAACATAAATGTGCTTTTCTGTTTGTTAACATTCAATGTTGCCTTCCCTTTCTCATTTCCTTTTTCTTTTCTTATTTCATTAGATTGTTTTGATCCTTTCTCATTCTTCTCATCCTTTTTGTTTTCATCCATTTGCCTCTCTTCAGATGTGTCCTTCCCAGAGACAAATGTCACCAATCTAGCTCCCAGTTCTTTCTTTTTAGTAGGATTGAATCCAAGCCCTTCTTTTCCAAAGTTGCACTTAATTCCCATAACAGCATCAAGGTTGTCTTTACCCTGTGTCATTTTTTCGAGGGATGCTTGTTTGCTTAGGTTCTCTTCCTCTAATTTCTTCAGATTTTCTTGAAGTTTTGCATTGACTCCACAAATGGCCTCATATTTCTCTTCAGCAATTTTTACTTCCTTTTCCAATTTCTGCATTCTTAATTTCAATTCATCATGCATTTTCAATAGAAAATCATTTTCTCTCTTTATTTCAATTAGCTGTCTCTTATACTCATCTTTTTCTTCCAAGTCCCTTTTTAGACACACGATTTCAGCATCTAGTGTTTTGACTCTTTCATTCAAATCATCTTCTGGACTGGTTTGAGTTTTCTTTTTCTTTAGATATTTATTTTCCTTTTTAACATCTTCATACTTATCCAGCAATTCGTTAAAAGCTTCTTCCCAATCATCACAGGAGAAATCTGCAAAGGGAGAGGTTACCTCGACTTGATCATCACCATTTGCCATGAAGCACATTTTCACCTCGCTTTCTTCTTCAGAGGTGCTTTCTTCATCTTCATCTTTTTCTTCATCACTCCAAGTGCTTACCATGGCCTTGGGCTTTTTATTTCTCCACTTTGACTGTGTCTTTCTCACATTCTCAGGACACTCCGACTTGATGTGTCCTTGTTTCCTGCATTTGTAGCAAACAACTTTATCAGATTTCTTAGGATTATCTGGCTTGAGTTTTGAGCTAGTTCTTACCTGATATCCTTTATAGCTATCAGTCTTACCTCCCTTTCTTAAGAATTTTCTGAATTTTCTAGTAAGCATGGCTATTTCACTTGAGTCATCATCAGATGAAGGTGACTGACTATCATCTGAGCTTTCCTTGCTGCTGGAACCAGCCTTCAACGCAAGGGGTTTTTTCTTCTTCATGTCCTCATCTGTTCTTTTTAAGTTCAGTTCATAAACCATAAGAGAACCTATTAGCTCGTCTGGTTTGGTGGTGGGAAGGTTCCTTGATTCCTCAACGACCGTGGCTTTGGTATGCCAGATTAGAGTTAGGGATCTAAGAATCTTCCTAACTACCTCATAGTCACTATAGATCTTTCCCAAACCTTTAAGACCATTTACAAGAAGAGTTAGTCTGGCATACATTTCAGATACACTTTCCTCAGGTTTCATCCGAAAAGATTCATATTCTGAAATTAACATGTTAGCTTTTGTCTCTCTTACCTCTGAGGTACCTTCGTAGATTACCTCGAGTCTATCCCACATTTCTTTTGCGCTGGAGCATGAGGATACACGCGAGAATTCCTTGGGATGGAGTGAGCACTGCATAATGTTCATGGCTTGCCAATTTACGTTTGACTTTCGAATTTGCTCCTTCACCCAGAGTTCTTCATCGCCTTCAATTTGGTATGGCCCTTTGCTCACTACTCTCCAGATTTCATGATCCTGCGCTCTTAAAAATACTTGCATGCAATTTTTCCAGTACGAATAATTAGTCCCATCAAAAAATGGTGGCATATTCACTGCGTACCCCTCAGGCATGAGTCCTCTGTTCTCCATTAGTTCTCTCTAGGCTGTGAAACCTTTGCAAGAGAGCCTGGCGCTCTGATACCACGTGTTGGATCGAGAGGACGGTCAAGCTAGAGGGGGAGGGGGTGAATAGGTTGACCTTATAAAAATTATAGTAGAGCAATTTGAATCAGAAGCACCACACCTAGATGATTAATTGAAACACTGAACCAAGCTAATCAAAGAACGTGCCTATCATGCATCTAGCGAGGAACAGATTGCGAAGATTAAACCAAACCACACAAGAGACCGCAATTTTAAGGTGGTTCGGTCACCCAATGGAGACCTACGTCCACCTCCCCACTCAATCAGTGAGGAACCCTGCTGAGCTTCACAGCTTTGCTAAACCGAGTTAGTAATTCCTCTATACTGTTGACTACCCCAACAGAAAACAACGAGGAACAAATCCTCAGATCCGCTGTCAAATAGCTTGAAGGCACCTAGCCTTAACACCCCTGATCTCAGCACAGCCCGCTGAATCAGAATCACCCTCTCTTCACTAAATCCAGTGAAGGAGAGGAATACAATGTTCAAAAAACAATAGGAAAACTAAAATATAAGAAATCAAACTTCAGCACTTGGACGCAGCGGAATTTAGATCACCAACGGAGAGATCCATGTCCATACGCATGAGCTTCGATCCTTGAATCTCCTCCGTCTGGAATGTAGAAGAGTCTTGGTGGTGCGATGATCTTCTGATCTGGTTCTTCAGCAGCCTTCGTCCAGTTCTGCTCTCAGCCTCTCTCGTTCTGCTGTTCGCCTCACTCCTTCTTCACTTTTTCCTCTCACGTACGTGCTTTTCTTCTCGGGGGTGATCCTATTTTGTGGTCTTCCCGCGCACAACATAGTTCACGTGAGGCAGGTGGGCCACCACCCTGATTTTCTGGTTATCCTCATGATTGCTCACGTGGGGAACCTTCTGGAGTGGTAGAAGCTACGAGACCTTATCCGCTTTTGGCTGATGTGGTAGATAGTGACTGAAGGTGGGATCCACTTATCGTGCTCTGCAACTTGGATTAGATGGCGTTGACCCTCTTGCCCCAAGGAGTTAACGCACCCTTCTTCAAGCTTCAGGTTTCATGCTGAGTGCGTTGACGCAAGAAGCAGCTGCGTCCACTCATTAGTTGCACTTTATACAGTTGTGGCAATCCATCGTACTGCAGAGTCGACTCATCGAACTGCAGCGTCGACGCTGCCAAGGTACTCCAGAGGCTACGATAAGGAATGCTTGAACTGCTGCGTTCACGCTGCTTGATCAAGGTGTTGACGCATCAGAGTATACCAGTAAGCCATTGCTTCTCCCTTTGTAACTGCTGCGTCGACGCAGCTCTATCTTGGCATTGACGCAGTGGAGCAACTTGTGAAGATATTGGTGAAGGCTTCTTCGACTGCTGCGTGGACGCTGTAAGCTCCCAGCGTCAACCCTGTTCCTTCTAGCACAAGGATGAAATCAAGTGAAAGCATTTATTGAATCAAAATTTAATTCATCATTGAATTGAATACATCATTCATATCTCATGGTTGTCATCATCAAAACCAGGGGCACAACATGATCAAGGTGTCTCCCTAATGTCAAAGATGTTATTTACCAACTTACTTACTGGTCTTCTTGAAAATCTCTATAATATCCTTATAATTGTGCAAATTAATGGAATGATTGTCCTCAATACCTTGAGCACACCTTCTCTGCTTTTGTCTCTTGTCGTCTACTTAGTATAGTTGTTTGATCAGCTATATCTTGTCATACTTGTTCATACCTGCTCTACATCATATACCTTGTATGTGGAACAACTTCCCTCTCATTCTAATTCTCTATTGCTTACCAGAGTTAAAGAATCTTCTCTTGAGTTTTGCAACTCACTTATTCTCTTAAGATATGCTCATGAGTCTTTCTACACTAATGAAGCCACTGTATTTCTTCCTCATGTCTCCAGCAACTGCATATATCTCTCATTTCCTTTTGATGATGTCAAAGGGGGAGAACGGTCATTTGTGAGGTTCAGAGCATCTGAAGCATCTGATAGTGTGTTGTAGGGGAGCGGATTTGGAGTGAAGGGGTCCAGAAGATGGTGTTTCTGGGAGAGGCTTTCTGGTTTTTCAGTATGCACCTTTTGGTTTACTCTTGATTGTTTTCGATTTCCTTTTAATGCCCTGACATTGCTTGATTCATAGTGTTGCCATCATCAAAAAGGAGGAGATTGTTACATCCCTACGGTTTTGATGATGTCTCACACTATAAATCAATTTATTTTATCGCATTCTTACGATTTAGGTCCGTGCATATCATGTCTCTGCATGTCACCTCTTGAGGTCAGTGCAATTCTTGACTAGAATGCATTGGTTAGTCTGCTCGTCTCTATCTCAGTGGAAATCGATCTCGATGCAAGCTGTGTCTTGCATCTCTCTTTATTCTGCCCATTTCTCTCTGTCATGTCGGTGCAACTTTTGCTTAGACTACATATCCCATCTCGTGCAGTCTTTCTCTTTCTGAATAACATGTAGTCGGTGCATCTTGTTATTGCATTATCATACTCGGTGCAAGGTTTGATCTGCACCTAGTCGGTGCAACTTTTGGTTAGACGTAGGTATAGGTACTCAACTCGGTGGATACCTTGCTTAAGATAAAAACATGATCGGTGCACAGCCCAGTCTATACAAATCCCTACAGCAACGAGGTTGGTGCAGTTCTTATTTCAGGCCTATTAGACTCGGTGCAAAATCTTGTAAGTAACTAAAGAAGATTGGTGCATCTTCTGCTTCATTCCGCATCAGTGTTTTTCCTGCCAATCTTAGTCGGTGCTTGTTTCCAACTCCGTGCAAACCTTCCTTTCTGGCAAAAATAAAATTAGTGCATCTCTCGCTTTTACTCACTTCAACTCGGTGCAACCTCTTGTTCACCCTGTAGTAAGTCAGTGCAATGGTTGACTTGGAAACTCCTACTCAGTGCAGTTTACGCTTACTTACTCGCTACATCGGTACGACGTGTGCTAAGTGTGTGACAAAATGTTTATTCCTTTCTCTGACAGTTTTTCTGTGCATTCATCAGGTGGATGGCACGTGATCCGAGGAGGATAGAGGTCCAGAACATTTCAACACGTACCTCAACCCTTCAGGCGGGAAACGTGGTATCCACACGCCTAAGTTTCTGGAAGAGACATATATATATATATACTGAGGAAAAAAATTTGGAAGAGAGAATTGAAAAAAGTGAAAAAGAAAGATAAGTGTGAGAGCAGTAGTGTGGATCAAGAGAGAAAACCAGAGACAAACCACTCCATCCAGAGCAGAGAGAAAATTCTGAGAGAAAGCTATCTGTGAATCTGAAGATCTGCTTCTACGGAAGCTACATTATTTTGAATCAGAGATAGTTGTTTTCCATCGATCTTTTGTTTTCAAGTTTCCTTTGTTTCCCATTCCATCTTGTTACCCTCCATGCTTGTTCGAAGGAAGGGAGAAGTTCTCCGATTTCTCTCCATTGTTCTTGGAGGAAGAGAGGTTTAATCCTCTAGTTTTGTGAGTTGCTTGGAAGCAATTTCACAGGGTTCCCTTTGCTGCGTGCAAAGGAAGGGAGATTTGTTCTCCAGTGCTTCTTCTGGTTGATCAGAAGGCTGAGGAGGGTGTTCCTCAGGGCAAGCTGTTTGGCAGCGGTTGTCGCAGACTGAGTCTGTTGTGTGCAATTGATCATTGTAAGAAAACCTTACTCTTCTGAGTGGGGGGTGGACGTAGATTGCGGGTAGCAATCGAACCACCTAAAAATTCTCTGTCTCTCCTATGGGTTTGCCTGTCTACTTTGTGCTTGCTCTCCATCTACCTGATATATTGCTTCATCATGAATTTCTTTCTCGATCACTATTCATAGTCTGAATATCTCTATTACCTATCTCTGAGGTTTTCTTCACTACATTTTGAGGGGTTGAGTAATTGTTTTTGTGTTTATCGAATTTGGGAGTGATCTATTCATCCCCCCCCTTATATCTCACTTTCCGCTGTGCGTATCAGGTGGTTTGTTTCCGGTGGGACATATGGGGACGTCCTGCTTATGAGGAGGTGTTGAGAGAAAGCATTTTTATTTTTTTTATTTTTTTATTTTTTTTAAACCACATTACCGATACAAGCGCCCTTTTCGGGTTTTCACCAGCATCAGCCCCCTCTTGCTTTTGCCCACGCGCCCTTTCGGGTTTTCACGTGGCGGGGTACCCGATTTTGCCTGTAGCGCCCTTTCCGATTTTTGCCACAGCTGGGTTATCGCTCTTTTTACCCTTGTCCTAATGAACGAACAAGTCTGGCGGGGCATGTCTATTTTAAGCCCCATTTTTTTTAAGATGCCAGCTGGGAACAATAGATGATTATCGGCTCAGACATAGAGTCTTTTGCCGATAGAGGGTTTATCTGTTGGCAAAGACGGGTGCCAATGCAAGAGACGGAATTAGTGCCGATTCAGGCGTAAGGCCTGCAATGGCGACATTGTGTATATATGAATGGCTAGGGCACGAAGCCTTGCGCCGAAGAAGGGTTTATTCATTGACAAGATCAAATGTCAATGCAAGGGACAGAATTAGCGCCGATTCAGGCGTAGGGCCCGCAATGGCAACACTGTGTATATGAATGGATAGGGCACGAAGTCTTGTGCCGAAAAGGGGTTTATTCATTGACAAGATCAAATGCCAACACAAGGGATAGAATTATCACCGATTCAGGCGTAGGGCCAGCAATGGCAATACTGTGTATATATGAATGGCTTGGGCACGAAGCCTTGCGCCAGAAAAGGGTTTATTCATTGGCAAGGATGAATGCCAATGCAAAGGATAGAATTGATGCCGATTCGGGCGTAAGGCCCGTAACGGCAATATGATGTATAAGTTGGCTAGGGCACGAAGCCCGTTGCCGCCAGGATGTGTATTCACAAGCATGGGATTAATGCCTGTGCAAAGGAAAGAGTTTTCTTTACCCTCACAGGCGTAAGGTCCATCGAGGGCACTTGTGGGTGTAGTATTCAAGGCAGGGTTTGTAGACACGCCGTTCTTGACATTACAGTGAGTAAATCTCATATTACACTATGATACCCCAAGGCGGACTTCACATTTTTATTTACTCTGGTGATTTCCTATTTTTTTGAATTTTTTTAACATTTTTCTGAATTTTTCCGTGAAAAATCTTGGAGGTGTCCAGGAGACTGGACGCCTCCATAAATTCATATATATAAAAAATAATAAAAATAATAGAAAAATCAAAAAATCCTGGAGGCGTCCAGGTGCCAGGACGCCTCCATAAGTAAAAATAATTAAAAAATCAAAAAAATCATGGAGGCGTCCAGGAGGCTGGACGCCTCCATCAATGGCAGAAAAAATTAAAAAATAATAAAATAATAAATAATATATATATATATTCTTGAAGGCGTCCAAGAGACTGGACGCCTCCATCAATCGGCTCACGGGCGACCCCCGACCATCGACTGACTATTGCTCAGTCTGTCGTCTGAAGAAAAGCCAAGATATGGAGGCGTCCAAGCCCCTGGACGCCTCCATCATTCGGCTCACGGGCGACCCCCGGCCATCGACTAACCGTAAAGAATCCAAATCATGGAGGCATCCAGGCCCCTGGACGCCTCCATCATTCACCTCACGGGCACCCCTGATCCCCGACTATCCGTTGGCTGGCTTGTAGTTTGAGAGGAATCCAATATAATGGAGGCGTCCAGGCCCCTGGACGCCTCCATCATCCAGGTCACGGGTGCCCCTGGCCACTGACTATCCGTCAGCCGGTCGGATTGTCGTTTAAAAAAGGATCCAAGTGATGGAGGCATCCAGGCCCCTGGACGCCTCCATCCTCCAGAGCTCTATAAATAGAGGCCTACCCCCCTCAGTCCAAGGGTCAAAAAAAAGAGAGCCGATAGGCTGCCGAATTCTATTTCTAACCCGCGGGTGTTTTGTAGGGGGGAAGTTCTGCCGGATTCCTGGGTGCCCGCGCTCGCAGGAGAAAGGCCGTCTTCGCCCGTCGTGCTCCCGCGTCGTCCTTGTGCTGCCAAAGCTCCGCCGGGCCTCGCCATCGACCATCCAATAAGCCATTCTCCTCTCTTCTTCCCTAGTTATCTTGCATTCATCATATCGTATCTTCCACCCCCCCCCCCTTTTTTATGATGGAGTTTTTCCCCGTTCTTACGTTGGCATAATTGCCATTCATCATAAGCATTTTCCTCCTACTCGTGTCCGAGAGGGGTTTTAAAAGACAACACCAACCAGGTGTGTGTCCTGCCATCATTTCATTGCTTGCATCGTTAGAATTGAATACTGCACCTTCATCTTTCTGATCCACCCGTTACTTGTTTGTTGTTGTTTTGCAAGGGTAATTGAAGAAAGCCCTCTCCGTCGGTCGGCCGAAGGGGGAGGAAGAAGCAACCCGCCATTTCCCGCACTCGATGATTCACAGTTTCTGTGCCTTGTACCAGGTACACGCGATCATTTCTTTTCATTGAGGTAACCCATCTGGCGATCACATCCCTTTAGCATCCTACGTATGCTCTCTTCTCTATTGGCACGTTTCATGTCCCTTATTAGCTTTTTAGTTACTGCAAGTTTGTAGCCTGTCGCTGCGAGTTTGTAGCCTGTCGCTCGCTTTCTTCTTTCTCCTTTTAAGTGGATCCCTCCTCGGCTTCCACAGATTGGCGATCACGGTGGGACTTCAGTTGATGAGGGCATCCCTTGCCCCTCCACATTTTCTCTGGACTCAGATTGTTCGTCAGCAAGCGCCATTATGTTAGTCATGTATTTTTGAGTCTAGTCATGTAATCTTCACATTTTCTTTAAGTCAATATCATGTAATTTTCCCTTTATTTGAGTCATGTACCTAGGTTGTTGAGTCATTTTCCTAAGTATTGAGTCATTATGTTGGTTTGATAGGTTATTGGGCCCAATTCAATGGGCTAGGCCCAGGGGCGCCCCTCCCTTAGACTGTTTGGTCATTAGTTAGTTTGTCAGGGTCAGTTTGGTCTTAGGAAAAGTGTGGAGTCTATAAATAGTCCCACCCCTCTCTCATTTGTAACAACTTATGCTTGAATAATGAATCCAGAAAATTTCCACACCTTCTAGTTCCCTCTCAATATCTCCCTCTCTCTCTCTCTCTTACTATCACTCTCTCTAAGTGAGTTGTGCCCCCTCTCTCTCTCCTCCCCACCCCAATTTCGAAATTCATTCTCTCTCCTCCCCATTCACCCCTCATTAAGGCCCCTTCCCCTTCTCCATGCACTCATTCAATTCCCCCTCCAACCCCTAGGTGGAAACCCCTTCTCCTAGGCACCTTTCCACTCTCCCAAGCAACCCTTCCTCTCCCCAAGGTTGAAGGGGCTCTTCCCTAAGCCCAAATTCAAATTTTCCTCTCCCTAGGGCTGTGCCCTTCCATCTCCCCACCTCCTAAACCACCCTAGGTCGAATTCCATCTCCCCCCAACAGCCAAGTTCACCCCCCACCTCCTCTCCTACTCACCATCTCTCTTGTGCGCCTCCATCTTCTCCCCACCACCCTTTGCAGCTCCAGCTCTTCCTCCACCCATCCCTGCCCCCCTAGACCTCTTGGAAGATCCTAGCCACGTCCCTCCCCCCTCCACAAACCATCAGCCATCACTCCCAAGCTATGCTACCCTCTCTCCCATTCCCTTAATCTTGCTGGTTTGCAGTTTCAGATAGCAGGTCGCAGGCAGCAGAGTTGGGTCCTGAAAGTTGCATCAGATCCGGCCTCTCCCAGGTCCTTCTGGTGTCAAAGCCTACATCTCTGGAAAGGTTGTCCAGAGAGCTTTCAAGGTGAGGTGGTTTCGTCGACATCTGAGTTCCGAGCTGCCGGTAGGAGCGATTCTCCCTCGATTGCGGAGGACCTCTCAGGCAGGGAACCAGAGCGAGAGTGGAAGCTCGACCATGACAAACCTTTTGGGATTCCGATCAAGTGTTCTTCAGAAAAAATATTTCCTCTCAAGTCCTCTTTCATCCTCAAGAAGCAGCGCTGCATTTGGACATCGAAATATAAAGTTACGAATTTTCTACTCCAAGTGTGTCAGGTCAGTTTACAGAAGCCAGAACTGACACCCCTCTACTCATTTGATCATCCCGGTATTCTCTGACATCTGCCGACCACGTCGTTGGTGCCGACAGAAAGAAGACTCGACCACGGTTCCAACGGTTCAGGTCTCGTCTCAATCAGAGCTTGGTAGAGATCGTGGCACCCTCTGCAACCAGCCACATTGTTCTGCACCAGATAGAGGCAGAACCAATCAGTGCTGTTCCAGACTCTGCCCCGGCCAGCAACGACTTTACCAAGCACAGGAAAAATTCAGAGGTCATCCTTGGTCCGTTGGAAAGCTTTTGGCGTAAGTCTCATCAAGTTCTGAGCTCTGTGGAATTTTTGGCAGCATCATCACCGCCCTACTGTCCAACAACTCTGAAGATTGGCAGAACCGGCAATGATTCGAACGTCGGGTTTTCTTCATAACTCCCCCACCCCTCTTGGCCGGCTGAAGGCCCCTCCCTGCGTGGAGGTAGTATTAGATGTAATAAGATTAATCCCCACCCTAAGATCACCCCTCCTGCGAGAGGCGTAGTGGTGTAATCTTGCCATTTCAGATTGAAGCGACACCGACGCGGCGTGCGGGTGTATACCCTCGCCTCCCCGCTCGCCCCCGTCTCCGGCCGGAGTCGGTGTCTTCACGCCGGCTAGGTGAGCTCCTGAACATCTCTCATTTCTGTAATGGACTTGCTTAGCTTAGTATTGCTATAGTTACTCCGTCGGCGGTAAGAGAGTGTCCGATCTTAAATTGCCACCAAATTGAGTGACCACCGCGGGCGAGTTGTGAGAGCATCCACTTAACCCACACCCTTGGTGTGTTGGCCGCTCATGATTTGGGCATCCTAGGTCCATTTGGGGTTCTCCCCAAGCTAGCCAACCATTGGAGTCTCAAGGTCCCGCCTCGGACCCTCTCCAACATCGCCTAGTCGCCATCTGGCACTAAGTGTGCGCCATACGGGTGAGCTCGCTAGTGTGAGTCCGCTGCTCAAAACTTGAATGCTTGTAAAATAGGTCCATAGGTCGGTTTTACATCATCAGTTGCTTTCTTTTAGTTACTCTTGCCGCCTCTTGTGATTTGCTTTATCATCTCTTGTGTGTTGTTATATCTTGATTGTCTTGTTATTCTGTTATGCTCTATATATCTGTCAGCATTTCATCGCATACGTCAGTCCCTCTTTTCTATCTTTATTTTTATTTCTTTCTAAGGACCACCCCCTCTCGGTGAAGGAAGGACTCTCCGTCGGGAATTCCTCTCGACGGACTAGGATCTCTTTCACTGGGACCTCCGTAAGTCCCCGACATCGAAGAATCTCCTCTTCGTTCACTGGGCTGGTTGTACCATTGAAGTTCCCCGGAGTTAGTCATCCCATTCGTGGTGAGACGAGAGACCCTAGCTGACACGGTGGTGAAATAAAAATAAACTAGGGTCCCTATTTTGTGTGAACTTCGGATCTCGCTAAAAGCACAAAAAATCATCAAAATCAAAACACAAAAAAGGCGTAAAGGCATCCACTTGTTTGATAATCTCTGCTACCTGCTTGCTAGTGTATGTTTTTACGTTATGAGAAAACGGTGAGCATGGCTCACGAGTCTTTTGAGGAGAACCACCCTAGTCGTGGTTTGTCAGCCGACCCGCGAGTCTATGCTATGGACTCGGGTCCTTCTCATGAGCCCTCGCATGAGGTGCAGGTTATTGCCAGGGACACGTCCCTACCACAGGATATCTCTTCCTTACTAGGCATCCTCGCCAACACGGAGCTTACCTCTGAACAGCTCCGGGCCTTCCAGGCCATTCTGAAGGGGAAATCTGTTTCCCCCACGCCCCAGGAATCAACTCCGGTCATCGCACCTCTCCAAGAGTCCGTGCATGCCATTCCATCTCCTTCATTGGCGCAAGCCATCCAGTCTCCCTCACTTCAAGGACAAGCGAGCCAACAACCACCCTCGTTCCAGTTCCCATCACAATCTCAAACTCCCGTTGTTCCGCGCATACCGCTTCAGCCGGGGCCAACTGTCGGCGGTCCGACAGCTCCCTCTCATTCGGGGTTTCCCCCTCAAGTCTCCGGGAGACAGTTTCTCCCCCAGTGGCAAGTGCCACCTTCACCTCCAGAGGAGCTCGCCCAATCGCTCCTCAATAGGTTCAATCGCATGGACGAGCAGTTTTAAAATCTGAGAAGAATGGTGGACGTGAAAGCCACCCCGGAGGTTGCTTTGCCAATCCTTCCCGTCATTCATCTTCCTCCCTCCGAAATGCCCACGTACCGCATATACAATGGTACCGACAACCCCTTCATTCACCTCAAGGATTTCATGTATGAGTCCTCCTATTGGCAAAATGATCAGAGGTCCCTGGCATACCTCTTTCGGAGATCATTGGATGGTCCCGCGCTTGAGTGGTTCTATTCCTTGGAGTCCCGCGAGGCCGAGAATTTTGAAATAGTCTAGAGAAGGTTCTTGTAGAAATATAGGGATAGGGTCGGTCCCTCACTCTCCATTACTGACCTAGTGGTCGAAAAGACGAAGCCCGACGAAGATTTTGTCCGCTATGCTGATAGATGGAGGTCTCTGGCGGAAAGAATAAGGGATACCCTCTCCGAGCCTGAACAAGTAAAGATCATTGTGTCTAATGCAACCCCACAGTTCAGACACGTCCTGGCCATGAATAAACTTACTACAATGGAGGAACTCTATGAAAGGGCCCGGTACATCCAAACCCAGTTGAAAGACTCCCACATTATGAACATGTTTGAGTCACCGAAGCCCAAAGTGGTCAGAAAGACAGGCGCTGGTGTCCCGGGCGGAGCCACAGAAGGGGTCGTAACAAATGAGCAAGTGGGCGCGGTCAACAATGCCAACTATGCAGTCAACCCAAGGCCTCCACAAATGCCCCGACTTCCCCTCCAACCAAGTCCTTTCCCTCTTCGTCCTCCACCCCAAAATAATCTACCCCAGGATAATATGCCTCCATTACGTCAACCCCAGCAACAACAACCACAACCTCAGCAACAACAACCACCGCTTCAGTACAACCAAGTTCCACCCCCGGGGAACTATGGTCCCCAACAGCAACAAAGGAGGCCGGTCGGTCCCAAGAGAGCCTACTATCCACCATTGCCAGAAACCTTAGCAGACATTTTTAATGCCCTCATGGCATCAAACCAGCTCGCCCTACCCAGAGAAAGGCCCGTGTGGCCCCCGAATGTTGATACCTCCAAATACTGCGTCTACCACAGGCAGCCAGGACACACAGTAGATTACTGCTTCCATTTCAAAGATTACATCCACGATATGAATGATGAACATCAAATAGATTGGGATGAAATGAGACGATACGTCGCCGCTCTCAAGGCTAGGAGACCTCCTCATAGGCCACAGCAGTAGTTACAACAACAGCAGCAGCAGCAACCACAACAACAACAACAGCCTCAGCAGGCCCCACAACAACAGCCCAACATGGGCATAATCCAGAATCCATTACCGGAGCACCAACAGCCCGATCATCAGGATAACCCCATCTCCTCCTTCCCGGAAGTCGGGAGAGAGCAGGTGTGGCACCCGAAAAGTACCGCCATTCTTTCTACCGCCAATCCTATCATTACGCAACACCCTTGCCTTGCCCGGGTAGCACCTCTCTCTCATCAACCCGCGTCAGTATCGCCTTCACCATTTCCACTACCATTACGCCCTCTCATCCGTACCCCGATCCCCTATCAACCGACACTCTCCACTACGCCTTCACACCCTCTCATCTTCTCCCACTCCCCCACTTTACCATCCGCCTCTACCACATTTACCCCTACGCCTTCTAAACCCCTTATCATCCGTCAACCACACATAACCCCGTCTTTCTCCACCATATCACCACTAATGCCTTCAAAACCACTCATTACCCATCTCCCACCTCAAAATCATTGCCCGCTTCAAGCCCTACCCACTTCTACTTCGTCTCCACCTCCACCTTCCAGACCCCTTATCCTTCATAATCCGCACGATATCCCCTCTACCTCCACCATGCCTCCACCTAACAAACCCCTCATCAGAATCCCTGCTCCCGTCATCACCCCTGCTTCATCAACCATTCCTCCACCACTACCCCTCAAATCCCTGTTAAAACCCACTGCTACCCCCACAGAGGTACGAAAGCCGCAGGCAATGGTGCTCCGGAGTGGAAGGATTTTCCACAGGTTTTCCCCCACAACAGTCAGAATCCTGAGCAATCTCAGCCAGAGAAGGATGATGGAGAACAACCAGAAAGAGCTATCCCTGGAACACAGTATGATCTATTGAAACACTTGGACAAGACGCCTGCTCGGATCTCCATCCTGGAGCTACTTCAAAGATCCACATCCCACCAGGCAGCCTTAATGGAGTACCTTCAAAGGGTCATGGTGAATGAGGACCTCCCTGTAGAAAAGATCTCTACCGTCCTGACCCCAACGGACACACAACCGGCCATCATGTTCCACAACTACGAGCTCGCTCCCAAGGAAGCTCGAAAATATGCACTGTGCATTTCAATAAAAATTAATGGGGTATCCATAAACCCGTGTCTTGTGGACACGGGTGCGTCCATAAATGTGATCTCCATGGACACCCTTCAGTTGTGTGGGGTCAACGAGGAACAAATAAGACCTTCCTCGATCACGGTCACGGCTTATGACAATAGCAAAAGGCCGCCGCAGGGGATGATTATTCTGAAGGCAGAACTAGGCCCCATGTCAATTCCCACAGAATTCCATGTCCTCGACATGGACCCCACATTCAAGGTTATACTGGGTCGCCCTTACATCGAAGCCATGGACGCTGTGCCTTCCACCAACCATCAGTGCCTGAAGTTTCCTTACAATGGGAGGATTATTAAAGTGGTCAGTACACCTGTCCTTCACACAGTGGATGCTATCAACACCTCTCTGCCCTCTGTTTGGCCGTCTCATCGGCCCATATTGTCGCTACTGGACGTACGTGATTCATCTCACGTTCCACTAGCACCAAAGGAGCCGGTCAGGACAACCGCAACATCATATCTCCCTTTTCACTCCAAAGGGTGGGAGATTATGAGGAACATCGGCTACCAACAGGGTAAAGGTCTGGGCGCACAGTTACAGGGTAGGCTCAAACCGCCAAAGGAAATTAGGCCGAACCGCAGGTTTGGCCTAGGCTTCAAAGGACCGTTCAAGGCGGATTGGAAGCCCCTTACATGGACTCTATCAAACCACTTCAACAGAGGGCCCGTTGTTCAGATGGGAGATTACCCACGAGAAGCATATGGGAGATCACATGCTGTATATTTGGCTGAAAAATGTCCGAGGATCACCAAAAGAGGCAAGATCAAAGATCCGGAATGCGAGTGGAACAAATGGTTCGACATACGGGACATTTCCGTTGCACTGGAAAGGATGTTCTCGTCTCCGCAGCTTGAAGGACCACCATTGATCTCCGAAATACCAGAGAATATTACCACTCTTGCCAAGGTTCCAAACTACCCTCGTCCTCGCCAGAAGGACCCTGTCATCGACGGATCTTCATCCGTCCTCAACATTGCCGTCGACGGCTCATTAGCCGCCATCTTCTCCATCCACTCGTCTCAGCCTTTGCTGATATCGTCTTCCTGGGCCAGACAATTGTCTGATGATCTTCCCAGATCCCCTTCTCTGCTTACATACCTACGCGGGCTTCTCAACCCGCGCCAGGTCTTCAACCATGATCTGCTCTATGAGCCTCACAATTCTCTAGCCATAACCACTTCTCTCTCTCCTCCAATCTCTTTTCACTGCTTTGTCATTAAAAATGAAAACGAAAAAAAAAACGTCAATTTTCAAACTCCCCAACAACACATCTTCGTTGAGGAAACCTCCTACATCTCCCACGGGTGCGTACCGCCCTGCGGACCACCCGTCCAAGGTCCGATGAGCGACCTTTTCTACCCCTCCTCTGAGGGGTCTTCTCCTGTACATTCTACACCATCCCCTTCGTCTTCCTCTTCTTCTGTAAATATTGTCAGTCAATCTAGGAATGATAGGCCAAGGGTAGTACCTAGGAAGAAATCCAAGGGTAGGCAGATCCCTCGTCGATTCCTTCTGGATTTAGCCGCCAGGTGCCAGGCCCTTCTTGCCATCCCCCAGTTGTTGGAAAATCCCATCCAGCTACCGGAAATAGAATGTGAGGGGACTGTGCATTTGATGAAGGGTATGGAGTCTACGAGATCACGGATGAAGAATGCCCCACTGAAGATGAGGGTGAAGAATATGAGGATGCGGCAGGCGCATATGCTAGTGGAATGAGGAGATTCGACGAGCCGTCAACCGCCGTAGAAGAATCCACCAAAGAAGTCAACTTGGGAACTGAGGAAGACCCTAGGATCATCCTCATAAGTGACAACCTACCACCCTCTGAAGAAGAGGCATTAATTGAGGTTCTCAAGGAATATAAGGACACGTTTGCATGGAGCTACGAGGATATGCCGGGTCTAGATTCAACCTTGGTCGAACACCGTTTAACCCTAAAACCAGGGTCCATCTCGGTAAAACAAAGGTTAAGGCGTTTCCACCCTCAGATGGCTTTGAAAATGAAAGAAGAGGTCGATAAGCTCCACAAAGCCAGGTTCATTAGAGTCGTTCTTTATCCTCAATGGGTGGCGAACATTGTCCCGGTCATGAAGAAAGATGGGAAAGTCAGGATTTGTATCGACTTCCGGGACCTTAACCGCGCGTGTCCAAAAGATGATTTTCCCTTACCTCACATTGATGTGTTGATTGATAACACGGCAGGCTACGAAACCCTCTCATTCATGGATGGATTTTCAGGATACAATCAAATTCGTTTGGCAGAAGAGGATCAGGAAAAGACGTCATTCACTACCCCTTGGGGAACATATTGTTACGTGGTCATGCCGTTCGGATTAAAGAATGCTGGAGCTACTTACCAAAGAGCGATGATGGCCATATTTCATGACATGATGCACATATATCTGGAAGTGTATGTGGATGACTTATTGGTGAAATCAAGGACCAGGATGGAACATCCAGAAGTTTTGGCTAAGGTTTTGCAGAGGTCAAGGGAGTTCCAATTGAAAATGAACCCGAAAAAGTGTGTGTTTGGTGTGTCATCGGGTAAATTGCTGGGGTTCATTGTGAGTAAAAGAGGGATCGAGATAGATCCCGACAAAGCCAAGGCTATCAGGGATATGCCGCCTCCCAAGAATTTGAGGGAAGTCCGAGGTTTAATCGGGAGGTTGCAGTTTATTCGTCGGTTTGTGTCCCAACATTCACAAAGGTGTAGACCTCTCTACGAGTTGACAAAGCCAGGAGTAGAATTCCACTGGAATTCTAAATGTCAGAAAGCTTTTGAAGGGTTGAAAGAATATCTGGCTAGTCCACCCGTTCTCATTCCACCTAAACCAGAAAAACCTTTGATCCTTTACGTCTCAGTCTTGGATGACTCCGTGGGAGCCGTCCTCGCACAAGCTGATGAAGAAGGCAAGGAACGGGCAACCTATTACTTGTCCAAACTTCTCAATCCCTGTGAGCAGAAGTACACCGTCATGGAGAAAACCTGTGCTGCCCTCGTTTGGGTAGTGCAGAAATTAAAGCACTACTTCTTGGCTCATGAGGTCCACTTGATTGCTCGAATGAATCCTATCAAATTCCTTCTGGAGAAATCCGTCCTTACGGATAGGCTAGCACGCTGGCAAAGTTTTCTCTCTCAGTTCGACATCACCTACATCCAGCAAAAGGCGATTAAAGGCTATGCCATAGCCGAGCATCTCGCTCACCATCCTCTTCCCAAGTTCGATCCCGTCCAATCAGAGTTTCCAGATGAGGAACTAATGTCCGTCAACCAATCAGATGAGCCAATGTGGACGCTATATTTTGATGGAGCTCTGAATTCTCAAGGGAGAGGAATCGGCGTCGCCCTCCTGTCGCCTGAAGGCCTCACATTCCCATTGGCATACCAGCTCAAATTTCCAGTTACCAACAATATAGCCGAATATGAAGCTCTTCTAGCTGGCCTAGAACTCACTCATTCTTTTCGTATCACTGAGTTGCGAGTCGTAGGTGATAGTCAACTCATCCTTCGCCAGGTGCTCACTAAGTATCGCACTCGCGATCCCAAACTCAAGCCATACCAAGAACTCACTGCTGCCTTTGCCAAACTGTTCACCAAACTGATCTTTGTTCATGTCCCTCGTCATCAGAATATTCTCGCCGATGCCCTCGCCTCGTTGGCATCATCCATAAGGTTCCCTCTAGGAAGATGGTTTGAGTCCATTTCCATCTACAAACTTCACGCCCCTGCAATCGATGATGCTTCCTATGTAAATATCAAAGACAGGATAGCAAGGAAGATCATGCAGGAAGATATCCTTGAAAAGAGGGAAATCATGTTGGCAGAGGCTGAAGAAGAACTGGCTGATGAAGAGAAACCATGGTTCTATGAAATCGTCAAATACTGCCAAGATCAGTCTTATCCTGAAGGGGCCACCACAGAGGACAAGAAAGCCATAAGAAGGGTGGCTCAGAAATATACTTTGGTTGGAGGTCTACTCTATAGGAGGAGCCTTACTGGTATTCTGTTAAGATGTCTTGGTGACGATGAGGTTTGGAAATGTGTAGAGGAGACGCACTCGGGTGTGTGCGGTGGCCACGTGAATAGTCAGATGCTCGCCAAGAAGATCATTCGGCAAGGCTTTTACTGGCCCACTATGGAAGAGGATTGTGCTGTCTATGTCCGTAGGTGTGTCAAGTGTCAACTTCACGCCGATAAAATTCATTCACCATCTTCCTCACTTCATCCAATATCCTCCCCGTGGCCTTTCTCCATGTGGGCATTCGACATCATTGGTCCCCTAGGTGATCCCAATTCCCTCACCAAGTAGAAATCTTTCATCCTTACTGCGACGGAATACTTCACCAAATGGGCCGAAGCTGAAGCTTACGCGGAAATCAAGGCGTCAACAGTCTGCAAGTTCATCATGAAGAATATCCTCGCCAGATTCGGCGTCCCAAGCACAATCGTCACCGACAATGGGCCACAGTTCATTTCTCAGGACCTACAGGACCTCTGCAAAAGGTACGCAATTGCATTGCATCATTCATCGCCTTATTACCCACAAGGTAACGGCCAAGCGGAGGCCACCAATAAAACATTGCTCAAAATCATCAAAAAAACCTGCGAGTCTAGTAAGTTTTCAGACTGGCCAGAAAAACTTATCGAAGCCCTATGGGCCTATCGCACTTCAATCCGTACCCCCACCGGGCAGACTCCATTTGCCCTTACTTATGGTATGGAAGCGGTAGTCCCGTACGAAACTCTGATCCCTTCTCTCAGGGTACAATTGGACGAGGAATTTCCCCTCGACGATCGTCGTAATTCACTCCTCGCCCAGTTGGAACTCTTGGATGAGAAGCGGCTGGCCGCTGCCGAACACGCGCGTGTGTATCAAAATAGACTCGCTCGCTTTTACCAAAAGAAAGTCGTTGAGAGAAAATTCAAAGTCGGTGAGATGGTCGTAAAAAGAATTTTTGTCAAACCTGGAGGGCCGCGTTCTAAGCTCCAACCCAATTGGGAAGGACCATTTGTAATTCAAGCCGTATACCCTGGCAACGCCTACAAGCTAGTCAACGCCGAAGGGACCGAGTTATCCCACCCTTGGAATGGGCTTTATCTTAAGAAATACTACCCTTAGCACAAAACAAAAAAAATGATGAAAAGATAAAAAACATCAAAAACAAAGAAATATTAAAAACCACTAAAAATATGGAAAATTCAAAATGCCAATGCCTTGTGGTCACCATGTAGTCAAGTCACTGCATCTAACCTTCATAGGATAGGGCCCATTAAGGCTTGGTAGGCACCGGGTCTTGATTTGCCAGAACCGTGGAGATCCCTGTCCGGCCACGTCGGCCTATGCTCGCTCGAAGGAAGCTAACATGTGCTCACTTATGTATTTTATTCAAAAAAAGTCGGTAGCATCACCTACGGTGGGAATCCACCCAGAAGATCTCCGGGAGCTGTAATCTTTATTCTCTTCTCTTCGACCAAATGAGACAGTCGGCACCCTTAAAACGCTGAGCATGAGAAACCGAAACTCGAACCCCAAAGGCAAGAGTAGGATCCATTTCCTCGAGCATCGATCAGAGCACGAGAAGAGGGCAGTGTCCCCGCAGGCATACGAAAAGGGAGCCCACAAACGTCAAACGACTATATCTCCCTCACAAAAAGAAATACAAAATCAAAATCAAGAGAAAAGCCTGGTCGCGACCGTGCCTGTTGCGATAAACGGAACCCCTCAAAGTAAAAGTATGAATCCACAAAAGGGGCCGTGGAATGTAAATGCTCGAGATTTGGTCCGAAGTTGTCCGAAAGGAAAGAGTTAATGGGCCCTTATTCGATCACCGGGTTAACGGCTTTGTCGGTCCTCTCAGGAGGTTTATCCCCTACACTCTTCCTTCTCCCTCTAAAGATGAAGGTTCGATGGAGTTTCTGAAGGGTGAAAACTGCCCAGGGTCTGCGACCTTATTTTAATATACACATTTGGTTGCCTACTTTAAAAAGCAAAAGCTATCACTGCGAAGGAGTCTCCGTGTTTCTGGCTGGTCAAGACCCCCGTTTACCACCTTGATGTCTTCTTGTTTAACCTCGGGCTTAGGCCAATGCAAGCGCGTCACCTATGGGTGTGACGGCGTCTGATTTCGGGTCAGCGTCGCGTGATTGGTCATTGGGGTTCCAGGGTGTTCCATCATATACCATCTAGAGTTGTGAGGAAACAGACCCGGGTCGGGCAAATCTCTTACCTCAAACACCTTTTGGGTGAATCCCTGTGGTCGGAAGCGACTGGGAGCCTAAGCATGGCATGACGGTATTGTCATCAGGGTAAGTCTTAGCCGACGGGATCATCATTCGAGGGGTCTAGAGGCCCAAATCAACCTAGATGTGAACTTAGGATACCTAGGAGGTTATAAGAAACCCCTGTTCTCACGTAGGTTAGGTGCCATTTGGGTGCTTGCCTGGCGTTAGCAAAAAAAAAAAATTGAAATGATAAAAATAATAAAAAAGAACAAAAAAGAAAAATGTACATATTTGTAAACAAAAAAATCTTTTTTATGATAAAATAAAAAAATGCCAAATATAAAAAAAAAAACAAATCAATTTTACATGATTGCATTTATGTGCAGCATCTCAGTTTTAATACCGCTTGCATTCGTGTGCTTGCCTATCGCATTTATCATCACCGCATCTTTCCCTTGCCTTCGCTAAATAAAGGCTTGGCCCCTTGACCCATTATCAAGGACGGTTGAAGTAAACACCTGTTTATTGAGCAAGGGGCCAAGTCAGAACAGAGTTACTGACTTGTTTGTTTCAGTGGTGTGTGCAGGGACTCAAGATAGTGAGAATGAGATGAGAACCAAAAAGAGATCAAGCCTCTTATTCTATTCTAAAAGAAGAAATTGTACATTAAGTTCCACTTTCTCTCTCTACATTACTTGTCCCACCACTCTCCGGGCAAAACGCCCTCAAGGGTGCTACCCAGCTACGAAAAGCGGTACTTCTACCGCTCTGTACACCTCCTGCCATTCCCACACCCCGGCGTTGATCCGTGGGAGCAGCAAAGGAGCTACTGACACGAAAGCCACGCTCTCGTGCTCTTCGGTAGCGTTCCTCACCATCTCTGAGCCATTGTTCAGCGAGGCCAAGGCTGGTTCGGAGTTCGAACAACTGGGTCTCCATGACCCTTCGTTCCTCCCTTTCAGCCAATCTGTCGGCTCTTTCTCTTTCTCTGACCCTCTCTTTCTCCGCCCGCTCTCTCTCCCGGTCTTCCCTCTCCAACTGGAGAGTGATCCTCAACTCCATTGCATCCCTGGAAGAGTCGTCAGGACGACGCCGCAGTTCCTCCTCCAGATCTGCTATTCTAGCCTCCTGCTGCGTAGCATGGGCAAGTGCCTCTTGTATCTCCTTTTCCTGCCAGATATACCATCTCAGATATGTGGCAAGGCATAAACAAGGAGAACTCAACACTGAAACTCTTACATGAATAGAGAGCATTCCTTCTGCCTCCGCGGCACGCTGCGTAGCCCGAGCAAGTTGCTCGTGAAGCAAATCAAGTTCTGAGGCAGGCATCCATAAGTTGGAAGAGACGCCACCTACTCCCATCACTGACGAAGCCACATCGATCTGGGCGCGCTATAACCACATGGGATGACAATTAGCGGCCGAGCACCTTCAATCTAGGGTTTTAATTAGGAGTGCGCATTGTGCATGCACCTACTGAAGCGCTCAAGGCTCCACGGGTGTCGCCCAATTGTTGCTCCATCTCTGCCAGGCGCGATCGCAAGTCCGCTATCATGGTATCACGGGCGTCCTGCAAACCGTAGGAGTCAGCATTTCCACAAAAAGGAGAGGAGAAAAGAAGAAAAGAGGAAAGTGGAGACCCACCTCTACAAGTCCGTGGGGTTGGAGCCGCTCTGCGTACATTGTCTTATACAGACGCAGATAGTCTTCACTATCCTGCGCACGTGATTCCACGATTGTGCCGCCTCGTTGCCAGTCTTCATACTGTTCAGGGAATCGCACACGCCAATCTATGCAAGTTTCGGTCCCCGTGTCTTTCTTCCAACACGAGGTGGCGCAGTCGTATCCACCCATTCTTGGGCCAACCCTAGGGTCCTCATAACCAATCGTAGCCGAAGCGGTTCGATTTCATTTAAGCAGTGTATCCACAATTCTCGTCCGAACCGGGCACGACACGTTAAAACCCACGGTTGGTCGGCATCGACCATGTCTGAGTAGGGTCTCCAGTTTACCTAGGTGAGGTTGTACGTACCCGTTTAGCGGGTTAGAACCGAAAAAAAAAGAAAAAAAAAGAAGAAAGAAAAATATATATAACAAAATAAAAGCAAAAAATCCCACCATCGCTGCAGGGAATTCCTGTAGCTCGCGCCTTAGCACCATCAGCTGGTAGGTTACAGGCGCTGCACTCAGATAGGTTGCCACCGCCTGGCTAACGGCACCATCACCGGTCGCCAATGCCGAGCTCTCCCCATCGGGAGGTAATAATAGCTCCACAGCTACATCATCATGCGCCATCGATGCCTCAAGTGGACTATTACCAAATAAACAAAAAAATAAACAAACCAAAAATACCTGGATAAGTGGTGTGAACCCACTCACAGTCATCTCACGATCTGCCTCTTGGGACAGACCCGTAAACAAGTGCGCTAGCATGGCAGCTCCCCAGGCGTACTGCCCTACTTTCTCAAGGTCAGATAGCAGCTCCAAGAAATGACAATGGATGCCATCCCCCTTCGAGCCAAGTATCAACCTTCCCAGGAAAAAGAGGAGAAATCTCCTCAAATCCATGTTGGATCTCTCCCAATCGCCAAAATCCGTGCAATACACAGCACGACATCCCCTTTCCATCCTCTCCAAGAATTCTTCCGAGGACTCGTCGTCCCGCCGACGGGTATCAGTGAGCCCTAATGCCCCCATGATAGATGCCCTGGCTACCGACCTGTTCTTCCGACCGTCTAACTCCAACCCCAGTAGCTTCTGGGCACCTTCTCGGTAGTCAGCATAGGTGACTCCGGTCACTGCCTCACCATCCACTTTGAGGCTTGTGATTCGGACCACATCTTCTAGACTGGGCACCATGTGCCCCCAGGGCATCAAGAATGCCCGACTCACTGGGTCCCACCTTTCGCGCAAGGCTTGGATGAGGACCGGGTCGAGCTTGATCGGCTCAATCCGGAGAAAGGCGTCGAATCCCATCACGTCTAGCCTGGCCTTCTGAAAATCCGGGAGACCCCTGTATGCTGCCACTACTAATTCCCATGGAACATGCGATTTCATCATACTCTACGCATGCACGGGGAATGGAGAAGGGTTTTGTCAAAGGAAAGAAAGAAGGAAAGAAAGAAAGAAAGGAAGAATTAGAAAAGGGGGAAGAAAGCTCAGCTTACGAGTTGCGATCGGGTCCTCTCGCTGAACTGCCCCTCGAGGTCCGAGAATTTCCTGGAACTGCTACCGCTGGATCTGCTTCTCTTTGAGGAGTGGGAAGATTCGCCCTCCATCCGGAATTCTGAGTTCCTCCTAGCACTCTTCGAGTTGGCCCTCGATGTCCCCGGGAGGATAAAAGAGGCAGGCATTTATAGCAATAGGAGAAGTGCGGGTCAAGGTTGCCTCCAACGATCGCCCCCACAATAGGGCGCCTCCCCAGCGGTCCCATCACCACCTGTATAAGGTGATGGATCAGACGGTGTGAAATGATGACCTGCTCCCTGTGGCGCCCTGTCATAACGTGGAGGTCATCCGCAAAGTTTGAAAAATCATCCGGGAGAAGAGGTCTGAGCTGTCATCATTGACCTTGACGATAGATTCCCGTGAAAGAATAGTCGCAGCAAGATGCCATCCTCCGTCTAGGGGCAGGATGTCGCCAGACGCATCACATGGGAATAGTGCAAAGGAGAAGGAGTGTAGGGAAGAAGGAACGCACAAGAAAACAAACAAGCAGCAGAAAATCAAATCACTCCATTCTACATAAGCTGTCGTAAACACTACAGTCATAGAGATGAGGTGGGTCCACTGGCTCGCCAACTCGTGCCATTATCTTCATGCTCGTCCCTCTAGGCGTCCCTCTCCTCTCCCCTGAGGTGAGGGTCCCTCAGAAGCCTCCGGGATCCCCGTGCAGTAGCACCCGCCTCGCCTCGTGGCGCCGGCTCCACAGCAATGACTCGCTGCTCCTCCCCTGGCGTGGCAAAGAAGCCACTAGCGGCGAAGCGACCAGACTGGCGCAGTCGCTCCCCGAACTCTCGCGCTCTCTCATAGCGCGTCTCCATCCCTCCTAGCCTCTGCACGATGGCCTGAAGGCCCAGCTGGAGCTCCCTCACTTGGGCCTCCAAGGCCCTCCTCTCGGTCTGATCCCGCTGTCGCTCGGACCTCCTCTCGGCTTTCTCTCTCTCTGCCTCTCTCCTCGTCATCTGCAGAAGAACCCTTAACTCCAGGATGTCTAGAGAAGGTCTCTCCTCACCGCGATGTCGCAGCTCTGCTACAGTCGCCACCCAGGCATCACGCTCCTCTTCCGCCCGGGCAGCCCGAGCCACCGCACCAGCAAGTTGCTCCCGAAGGGAGGCAATCTCGAGGAAAGGGGCCGAGGAACTGGAAGATGCGCCGCCAGTCACTCCCACCATCGCTGTCTGCTGGGCACGCTGGAACGAACAAACAATAGCCGTCAGCTAAGCTCCACATTTAAAAATAGAAAATGCAGCACTTAGCTTACCAGGAGCGACAGTTCCTGTTGAGTGGCGGCCAGCTGCCGCCTGACCTCGACTAGTTGGGCAAGCGACCCGTTGACGTCGCGCGTATCCCCGGCTTGGGGAAGCCCCGCATAACTCTCTCTCTGCCGCCGCAGAAAGTCGGCACTATCCTGCACCAGTACGCTCCCTTACTGTCCAGGGAGACGTATGCGCCAATCCTCGAGCTTCGCCTTGCCACGACTCTCCTTCCTGACACGGCTCGGCTCGTCTGCACTCGCCCACTCATCGGCCAGGCCTAGGATCCTCGCCATGTCCTGCACCAAGAAAGAAGGGCCTCGCATCATAACAAAGAACGTGTCCCCTGTCTAGGACATGTCCATCATTTGAGTGCAACACTCGCCGAACCCTTTCCCCCTCGCACGGCTCGCTTCAAAACTCAAAATGGATCAAAGGAGAAGATCCGAGGACCTACCAGACCGTGTTCACCTCGTTCCGCACCATCAGGCCCCTCGGGTCCCTCGGGGGCCCGAAGCGGCCCTTCCTCCTCTATGGACGCCGTTCCGTGTTCTTGCGTGTCCCTCCTCGGGCAAGGAGTTCCTCGTCCCTCTCCACCTTCACCATGGTCGGGCCCACCGAACTCCATCGATCAAAAGAGGAGGAAGATGAAAAGGGGGTAAGCGAGTTTCGGCGGAAGGCGGGCTCATTTGCGGGTAAGGCACGGGAGAAGAAAGGCCACCCGACACTTTAAATTTGAATTCGAGGATTGAGACGCGTCCTCGCGCCTGGACGCGTCCAAAAAAGGAAGAAAAGAAACATGATCCCTCTATGCAAAGCGATCGTCCCACTCAGATGACCCTCAAGGTCGAAAAGTTGCCTGATCCCGCCACTAGGTCTGCCCCTCTTCATAACGCGGGAAGACTCTCCTTCCATTCTGAAATCCCTAGATTCCCCTCTCCTTCTCCTCCTGAACTTTCAAAACTCCCCTTGGTACATTTGAGTAAACTAACCTAAGGGAGGTACTTATAGGAAAGGAGAGGTGCTACGGGACGGAACATGTCACATCAATGGTCAAGTTGTCAGTGTTTTGTCTGATATCCTTGTACTGTGGTGCAATGCTGTTATATTTCTGTTGCTGCTTTCTGATGTATTTAATCTATGATGGTATGTGCAGGTTTTGCTAACGGACGCCTTTGCCCTATCTTATGTGCCATCCTTCAGTGTTTGGTTCCCCGTGTCAAGCATCATACTATATGATATTTACGCTATTAGAACACGTCAAGGACCTTGCGACCCGAACGGATCTGGGATTTGAGTTCCCCTTCAACAAAAACAGTGATGATTCCAGAAGAATTTGGGTTGTACGGATAGGCCGTTAACTGGTGACAGTATGGGGACGACGGTTCCATTCAGTGAGTTGGTGCGTGGATAAACGGGCCCCAGCTCAGTATCAACTCACCGGATCGGTATCCTGACCCGTTCTTAACAAGTTGACAATATTATCCTTGGCTATTTTCTATTTTAGTTTGTTTTAAATTTTTCTTTAAACCCAGCATGCATTCATGTAGGACTTTGATTCCATTGTGGAAAATCATTCAAAGTAATTCGATTGCGAAGGTCGCTGTGCTTAAATTCTTATAATATGAGATATTCCATTCCGAATGAAGTACTGAGTTTCCGTGAGACAGCCCAACGCTGTTCTTCCAAAGGAGACCCTTGTTTGGATTGATCCTCAAATATTCCTTTACTTTTACTCCATTTGACCCATCTTGGCCGTAGCACTTCCACATTGGCTGGTAACCGCTCCCCAAGGTGAAACCTGTAGGTTTACGACCCAGGTACTTCCACACAGAGAAGTTGGTCCCTTTTTCTACTCGTGCCTGAGCGCACATTTTCTCCTTCCTTGTTTGATTTCCGTCCAAACAATTGTTGAATTCGAAAGACCTTCTCCCAGGTCGTCTCGTTGAAAACTCTGAAAACATTCCAAAAATCGTAATGTTGAAAGCGTGTCTCATCACACCTTGGCATCTACTTTTCAGTCCATTCTCACTCCATTCCACTTCACTTCAATGCCATTCCACTACGTGCCACTCCCTTGCAAAGCAGACGCCAAGGCGGGACAGCTGTAGACACGCCGTTCTTGACATTACAGTGAGTAAATCTCATATTACACTATGATACCCCAAGGCGGCCTTCACATTTTTAATTACTCTGGTGATTTCCTATTTTTCTGAATTTTTTTAACATTTTTCTGAATTTTTCCGTGAAAAATCTTGGAGGTGTCCAGGAGACTGGACGCCTCCATAAATTCATATATATAAAATAATAAAAATAATAGAAAAATCAAAAAATCCTGGAGGCGTCCAGGCGCCTGGACGCCTCCATAAATAAAAATAATTAAAAAATCAAAAAAATAATGGAGGCGTCCAGGAGGCTGGACGCCTCCATCAATGGCAGAAAAAATAAAAAAATAATAAAATAAAAAATATATATATATATATTCCTGAAGGCGTCCAGGAGACTGGACGCCTCCATCAATCGGCTCACGGGCGACCCCCGACCATCGACTGACTATTGCGTTGTCTGAAGAAAAGACAAGATATGGAGGCGTCCCAGCCTCTGGACGCCTCCATCATTCGGCTCACGGGCGACCCCCGGCCATCGACTGACCGTTACTCAGTCTGTCATTTGAAAAGAATCCAAATCATGGAGGCGTCCAGGCCCCTGGACGCCTCCACCAATCAGCTCACGGGGCCCGACCGTTGCTTGGCCTGTCGTTTGAAAAGAATCCAAATTATGGAGGCGTCCAGGCCCCTGGACGCCTCCATCATTCACCTCACGGGCACCCCTGATCCCCGACTATCCGTTGGCTGGCTTGTAGTTTGAGAGGAATCCAATATAATGGAGGCGTCCAGGCCCCTGGACGCCTCCATCATCCAGGTCACGGGTGCCCCTGGCCACTGACTATCCGTCAGCCGGTCGGATTGTCGTTTAAAAAAAGATCCAAGTGATGGAGGCGTCTAGGCCCCTGGACTCCTCCATCCTCCAGAGCTCTATAAATAGCGGCCTACCCCCCTCAGTCCAAGGGTCGAAAAAAAGAGAGCCGATAGGCTGCCGAATTCTATTTCTAACTGGCGGGTGTTTTATAGGGGGGAAATTCTGCCGGATTCCTGGGTGCCCGCGCTCGCTGGAGAAAGGCCGTCTTCGCCCGTCGTGCTCCCACGTCGTCCTTGTGCTGCCGAAGCTCCGCCGGGCCTCGCCATCGACCATCCAATAATCCATTCTCCTCTCTTCTTCCCTAGTTATCTTGCATTCATCATATCGTATCTTCCACCCCCCCCCCACCTTTTTATGATGGAGTTTTTCCCCGTTCTTACGTTGGCATAATCGCCATTCATCATAAGCATTTTCCTCCTACTCGTGTCCGAGAGGGGTTTTAAAAGACAACACCAACCAGGTGTGTGTCCTGCCATCATTTCATTGCTTGCATCGTTAGAATTGAATACTGCACCTTCGTCTTTCTGATCCACCCGTTACTTGTTTGTTGTTATTTTGCAAAGGTAATTGAAGAAAGCCCTCTCCGTCGGCCGGCCGAAGGGGGAGGAAAAAGCAAACCGCCATTTCCCGCACTCGATGATTCACAGTTTCTGTGCCTTGTACCAGGTACACGCGATCATTTCTTTTCATTGAGGTAACCCCTCTGGCGATCACATCCCTTTAGCATCCTACGTATGCTCTCTTCTCTATTGGCACGTTTCATGTCCCTTATTAGCTTTTTAGTTACTGTGAGTTTGTAGCCTGTCGCTCGCTTTCTTCTTTCTCCTTTTAAGTGGATCCCTCCTCGGCTTCCATAGGGTTCTCTTCATCCATACGGACGTAAGGTTCGTTGGATGCCTTGTAAATAGTGTTCACGGGCATGGGTTGAATACCTGAGCAAAGAGAGGGTTTTCTTCTTCTAGACAGACGTAAGGTCCGTTGGAGGCCATATGAGTAAGATTCACGGGCATGGGGTTAATGCCCGAGTAAAGAAGAGGTTTTCTTTACCCGGATGGACGTAAGGTCCGTTGGAGGCATTATGACCCGGTGGTACTATGGTTGGGCCCCAGGTGTTTTAGTCTTCAGGCATCGACGCAACTACCCGATATAGCTCATATGCCTCCCATTGAGAGGGGAGAACTGGACTGCGCCCTTGTGGTCTACAAGGACGTAAGCGCCTCCATCGTAGACCCGGTTGACAACATACGGGCCTACCCAATTTTTAGTCAGTTTTCCCTTGGGGTTGGCTGCCATCACTTCTCTTCTTTTGACCATAACAGGGTCACCCTTCTTGAATTCTTGCTCTTTGACCAGCTTGTCAAAAGCATGGGCCACGCGAGCTTTGTATAACTCAATATTTTACTGTGCTCGGAGTCGCTTTCCTTCTAAATCGGCAAGCTCCTCCAGTCTTCTTTCGACATTGGCTTGTTCGTTGCCGACTAGACCATGCTGAATGGCGACCCGCAGTGATGGGACTTCCAATTCAATTGGTACCACCGCTTCTGACCCATACACGAGGGAGAATGGTGAGCAACTAGTTGGGGTTTTATAAACTGTACGATAAGCCCAAAGTGCTTCATACATCCTTTCTCCCCAATCTCTTTTACTAGAGTTAATGATTTTCGCCAGCAAGGTGCACAATGTTTTATTGAAAGCTTCTGCAAGCCCATTAGCTTGAGGATTGTAGGGAGACAAAGCCCTCCAATCAATTTTATATTTATCAGCCAACCGGTATATCTTCTGGTTTCTGAAATGGCTGCCATTGTCAGAAATGATTCGGCTGGGAACCCCAAACTAGAATATTATATTCTGGCTGAAGAACCTGGTGACCAGCTCCCCCGTTACTTCTCTTAACGCCACCGCTTCTGCCCATCTGGAGAAGTCGTCTGTGGCTGTCAAGATGTACTTGCATCTAGAGGAGGAGGATGGCAGAGGACCCACCACATCCGTGCCCCATTGAGCCAACGGCCAACTTGGGATGGTGGGATGTAGTGGCGTCGGAGGCCTCCTCGAGATGTTAGCATGCTCCTAGCATTTCTAACAAGCCTTGGCGAACTTGCAGCAGTCATCAAATATAGTGGTCCAATAGTAGCCCAGTTTCTTTATCTCAATTTTCATTTTCGAACCGGCCTGGTGTGCTCCAGCTGACCCGGCATGCACTTCATGCATGACTTGCAGGGCTTCCTTGGCGGACAAGCAACGTAGCAAGATTTTCTTTCTGGCATCCACCATTATTCGGAACAAGGTCTCGTTTCAAATTTCGTAAGAATCCTTCATTCTCATTAACTTCATTCTTTGTTCATTTTCCTTCGACAATTGCTGGCGTTGAAACCATTATGGCAGATGCTCCTGCCAATCAGGCTATCGAGTCTCCTCTACAGTCATTACTTCATTTTCTTCTCTAGTAACTGGGATATACATCACACTTGGTACTTGCCGCCTATTGATGACGGCCACATTCAGACTCTCATCTAGCGGGACCGCCACGGAACTAGCCAGCTTTGCGAGGGCATCTGCCTGAGCATTCTGTCCTCGGTTAATGTGACTTATCTGGATGAAATAGAATTTTTCCATCAGGCATAGCACCAGCTAGTGATAGGGGAGGAGTTCTGACTTTCGGACATCGAACTCTCCTTCAACTTGTTTAACAATCAGCATGGAATCCCCGAAGACTTCCAGCATTCGAATTCCAATGGATATGGCGATTTGTAGACCGATAATCAAAGCTTTATATTCTACCTCGTTATTTGTGCAAGGTTTGTTGATCGAACAGGTGATGTGCACGACCTCCCCCTCTGAAGATTTCAGGACTTCGCCTGCACCGGCTCTAACTCTACCGGGTCCACTAGCCGTAGTGTCAATTCTGGAGGCACCGTCGAAATACAATTGCCACAATGTGGACTGCACCTGGTTTGCTTCCAGTGTTTCATCCTCAGGCAGCTCCGCTTGTAATAGAGAATCTTCAGGTATTGGGTGTGTAGCAATGAAATTTGCAATGGCTTGTCCCTTGATGGCTTTTTGCGGCACATAGGAGATATCGAACTCCATAAGTATGACCGACCATTTTCCCAGACGACCCTTCAGTGCTGGCTGAGATAATATATATTTCAATGGATCTACCTTGCAGATCAACTTAACTTCATGCGACAACATATAGTGTCTAAGCTTCTTAACTGCGAAGACCAGCGCCAGGAAAATCTTCTCAATGTAAGAATATTTTTCTTCGGTCCTCACCAATCTTTTGCTGAGATAGTAGAGGGCCTGCTCCTTTCCTTCATCATTATTTTGGGCCAACATCACCCCTAGAGAACGATGTGTGGCTGCTATGTACAAGATCAGCGGCCGCCCTTTTACTGGTGCGCCGAGCACAGGAGGGGTCTTGAGATATTCCTTCAGCTTTTCAAATGCTACCAGACATTCTTCATCCCAATAAAATGGGACATCTTTCACCATCAATTTGTGAAAATGGTGGCATCTTCGGACAGATTCGATATGAATTATCGGATATAGGCCAGCCAGTCTTGGAGCGACCGTAGCTCAGAGAGGTTCCTTGGCGGAGGCAACTCCTGAATGGCTTTAATCTTTGCAGGGTCTATTTCAATTCCCCGATGCCTCACAATAAAACCCAGAAATCTGCCACTAGAGACTCCAAAGGCGCATTTCAACAGGTTAATCTTTAGTTCGTGCTGCCTGAGCCGTTGGAATATTATTCGGAGATCTTGCAAGTGATCCTCCCTCCTTCGGGTCTTAACCACTAAGTCATCAATATAGCATTCGACTTTGTGGTAGAGCAATTCATCAAAAATTCTGGTCATCACCCGTTGGTAGGTTGCGACAGCATTCTTTAGCCCGAAAGGCATCCTTTTATAATGGTAGATACCCTTGGGGGTATGGAAAGTAGTATGAACGCGGTCATGCTCCGCGATCCATATCTGATTGTAGCCGGATGAACCATCCATAAAGGAAAGGGCCTCATGGCCAGTTGTAGCATCTATCATGACTTCTATTATCGGCACCGGGAAGTCATCTCTTGGGCAAACTTTATTTAGATCACGGAAATCCATACATATCCGGATCTGACCATACTTCTTTTTGACGGCACTATGTTGGCCAGCCATGTAGTGTATTGGTTTTCTTCGACGAAGCCCACCTCAATAAGCTTGTCAACTTCTTTGCATATTTGAGTGATGAGCTCCGACCTCATGCGCTGTGGTGACTAATTCAACGGCCCCACGTCGAGGTTAATCGCCAGTTCATGCTGGGCAACTGCAGGGCTAAGTCCGGGCATTTCTTTATAACTCTAGGCAAAATAGTCCTAGAATTCTTGCAGTAATTGGACATATAGCTCTCGCTCGGCTAAGGAAAGCTGAGCGCTAAGGAAGATAGGTCTGGGGTCATCTTCACTCCCCAGGTTAACTTCTAGCAGTTCATCAACTGTGGCCTGCCCCCCGTCCTCAATTTCCGAGGTGTGGGTTGAAGGTCAATGAAATCTTGAGCATCATTACTATCGTCGAGTTCAAGGACTTCGGTAGTATCATCATTTTGCCCTCCGACCCCTTCGGGGGTTTGTAGTTCAGGGGATAGCCAGAGCATAGATTGTTCTGGTGGCGGGTTCCTTCTAGTGCCCACTTCATAGAATTCATCAGCTGCCCTGGCAGGAGTCGGCTCTTTCATCGCCGAATTAGGAAAACGGCTCTCCAGCTCCACCGGGAGTGGGGACTGCCCGGTTTCCACTTCAGCTTGCCCTACCATATCTTTGCAAGAGGCATCTTGTTTTTGCTTGGTTACATCCTTACCGACAAAAGTTGTTTGACACATTGCAGCGGCCCCTACATCGGCCGACCGGGAATGAGTTGTTGTGATGGTAGTAAAGGGACTGCAGGAGGGGTTGTACACCTCTTCTTCAGCATCTTCGGCTTCGCTGTTATTAGTTGTATCGAATTTAGCTTGGAGAGTCATCTCCTCATAGCCGAGTTGCTCCCAACATATGCAGGGGGTGGCAACCCTCAGATCTTGGTCCTCTTGTCGGAGTACCTGAGCTTGTTCATCTTCCACCGGGGTTTCATCATAAATTGCCCCCGGGGGCACCTCTTCTGTTGATGAGAGGATAGAGATAGTGTCCACCTCATATCGCCCGCTGTAATAGTATTCTTCTAGCGAGAATCCCAGCCATGGATGCTGAGATACGCGTTTGAGCTCCTTGTCAATGCTGGCAGGATACCAGAGCTTTTGGAAGGCCTCAGTTATCTTTTGAGATTGGCCAGAAGGGATGTGCTATTTTATGAACATTTTGGCCATCTTGTCCGAGGTAAAAGGCAACCTCTAAATAGGCACTGCACCGCTCTCCAAGTCTTCGGGGAGGCAACAATCCGTATCCTGTCACGCCGCGTGTTCTTCCACAACATAGAACAAGCTGGTGGGGCCTTCATCATGGGCCACTTCCAAAGTTCTTTGAGGCATGACCATGGAATGGTCAAGGCCGACTATCGGCTTGAAAAGATCCTCCGGCACCTTGATATGATCATGACAATCTTCCATTTTGAGTTCATTCACCTGTGGGCAAATAGTAGGAGGCGCTGCCCTACCCACATCTCCTGTGGTGGTGATATGGGATACCCCTCGGGGGTTTACATTGCCAGGTGGCGGTGGCGGGAACCAATCATCCCCGGAAGCTTTCTTTACTGCCTTCACTACGGCCTTTGCCTTAGGAATTTTCTGCGGCTGCTCCATGTAGAACGGCGCATCCAACATGTGACATTCTAATACTTCAAATAGATAGATGTCGACAAATATCCTTTCCTTCATGATTATATTTGATACATTGGTGGAGAGTTGAAGGCACCACCATATTTTCATGTAGCCAAGGGCGGCCAAGCAGCACCTTGTACGTGGTATTTGAATTTATTACATGGAACTAGACTTTCGTAGTGAAGTATGCCATGGTAAGAGTGAATTCTGCCACACCGAGCGGGACTTCAGACTTCTGATTGAAGCCCGTGATGCGCATATCCCCGACCTTGTCCAGGTGAACATTAAAGCAATATTTTTGAAATATATTATAGGAGAGTATGTTGACAACTACCCCCGGGTCTACCAAAATCTGGCTCAGCGGCTGGCCATTCAATTGCCCCTTCATGTATAGGGGTCTGTTATGATCAGTAGTTGGCAACAGAATGTCCTCCTCAATGAATGTAATATTCACCGAAGGTAATGTCTCGGCCAAACAGCTCTCGTATTGGGCAGGCATCTTCAGATCAGTGACAATCACCTGTCGAGTTTCCTCACTTAGGGAGAGGATCTCCCAAATAGTAAATCGAGCAGGAACCTTCTTCAATAGTTTCAAGATTCTGCTGCCCGGTCGGACATTTGACAACTTCATCTCTTCCGCCCATTTTGGTTTGGAGGAACCTTGCACAGTGGCCCCTAATGGGCCTGCTTCATTAGCCGTTGGTTCTGAATCTTCTTGTGGCTTAGCAGCTTCACCCGGCTGTTTGTTGGCATCTATCTCTGCCTTGGCCTTACCTCCCTTTGTATGGTTCGACAGTTGCTGAGGCTGTCGGGGTATGCTCCCGACTGTGGGGCTGGCCTCATGGCAGGGCTGCTTGACCTGGGACTTATTAAGAAATTTAGAAAGGAAGGAGTGCTGCTACTGCCCCCAGCCTAGTTGTATAGCCCTGACGGGGGAGGGATCTGGACTCCCTTAACCTCTGGCACAGGTATCTTGTACGGATGCTCACCCCTGAAGATGATATTATGATTGGTGGGCGGCGGGTGCCCCCATTTTCGACCTGAGCGGGTCGCATGTGCTGACTGAGAAGTTTCAGCCTGATTTACCTCAGCGGCGAGAGTATAACATATGTCTTCATCTTCATCTTCATTCCCAGGCAAGGTGAAGAGGGTGGACAGTGTGTTGCAAGATAACATTGTTTCCTTCTTGGCCTTTCGACCCCTTCTTTTCTTCTTCTTTTTCTTTTCAGTTGGCGCCTACCCCCATAACATGCTTTTGTCCTCTTTAGGGACTTCTTTGGGCTCCTCTTGTTGCTGTAGAGAAAGCTGCTCCAATTCCTCCCACGGAACATAATCCTTCACCAGTAGTGGCTGTAATGCGGACTGTTCATACTCTTCTAGCCCGTTTATATAGGCCTGCAGCCGCTGGGGTTCTGGGCCGACCTTTTTAGGTTGGGGCAACAGGCTCGGTTTCTTCCAGTTGCGGATAGGAATTTTAACCCTCACGGGCTGCTCAATCCAGACCAGAGCTGGGGATGGCGGGGTTGGCTGCGGAGTGATGCCTCGAATTTGTACCCCTTTAGCTGATTGGGGTAAAGGCTTCTTCTTGTTTCCTACAGGGACCTGCTGCCATCCCTGTTGGTCTTTTAGAGCTGTGAGAAAACACGCCTCATATGTATGCTGCGTACTAGCCTCCGCCATTTCTTCAGGTAAAGCCTGATATAGAGATATCATATTAATAACCGTCCGGTTCAGCTAAACTTCATGTGGCTACGGGGCATCAACCTTGTACTCCCCCATATCTATCTCTCCTTTCCTTATCTGGCCTTCTATGATGTCTTTAAAGATAGCAATTTTCAATTGGATGTCCCAGCATTCGGTGGTAAGGACATAACCTGGGACTGTCTTGTTTCTTCACGTCTTCATCCCTTTTTGGCTCAGGCAGAGTAATTATGTCATACTGGGTAACCCATTCAAACAGCACCTTAGTCTTTTCCTTGGGAAAAGAGTAAGCCTTCTTCATCTTGTCCCTGAGTGAGGGACCATCTTTCTTATCGTCCGCCTTATCTGGCGGAGGCGCAGTGACCTTTTTAGCTTTATCCCTTTGCTTCTCAAAAGCCTTGAGGTCGATGGTATTAGCTTCTTTAGGTGCCGGGTGGCGCTCGGCTACCTTTGCTTTTGGCATAGAAGTGCCGGATGTGGTAGTTGAATGTTTCACCATGAAGGCTTCAATCTCGGCTACTATATTATTAAGACGGTCAAATGACCTAATCACCATTCCAATCATCCTTTCTAGCACCTCTCTGCAGAGGTTTTGTTTACATACATGTACAACATCCTCCTGGTGCGGGGGCCGCTTGCATCCATTCCGAGGTTCCTCCACCTCTTAATATAAGCAAGAACCGTCTCATCCGGCCTTTGACGGGTCGCATAGAGTTTGGCCATAGTAACTTCTCTTTCGGTCATGTGGAACCTCTCTCAGAATTTCTTCTGCATATCTGGCCAGTCGTTGATCGACCCGGCCGGCAGGCTTGAATACAATTCAAATGCAAGCCCCGCCAGAGAGGACCCGAAAATTTTCACTAGATATGACTCAACGGAGGCCAGATCCCCCATGACGATCATGTAGTATGCTATGTGTTCCTTCGGGGACCCTTGCCCATTGAACTTTTCAAACTTCGGCGGCTTGCTGACTCCCGGGGGAAGCCACTTGGTAACATGGTGTTGTGGGTAAGGCACCCGGTAGGCATCAAAAGCCATGTATTCATCTTCGCCCCGCTCAGCCAATTTCATTTCTATCATCTTTTCGACCATAAGTCGGTTTACTATTGCAGGATTTGCTGGCTCCTGGTAGATGTGGGCCGGCTACCGGTATGGAGTGTTTAGTATAGTCGCTTGCGGGAGCGGGCGCAGCAAAGGTGCATGATGCGACTGAGGCAATATTGGCGGTATCAATGGCTAAGGAGCCCTTTGCAATAGAGCAACTTGGCTAGGCTCAGCTGGCTGAGGTAGAGTGTATAGAGGTGGGAAATCAAGGGGGTGAAGATTCTGATAGCACTTCCGGCTGCTTGGAAGTGGATGCTTGTTCATTTTTATCTTGCAATTGTTTCTTGAGGAGTTCAATCTCCTGCTGATATTTTTGCAGCAACATCAACACAGACGGGTCCAGGGTCGCCATGCTTGAAGTGCCTTCCATTGCTTCTCCCGAAGCTCCCTCAGGCAAGGCATTCAACAAGACTTCGTCTTCTCGGTGGTCACTGTTGACACCCATTTTTTGCCGACAAGTTGAGTCATTTCTCTTACTCCCATTTATTGATGCCTCGAGTTATCCATCACTTGCTGGGCTATTTTCTGGCACGTTCTGGGCTAATTTTATGGGTAGCCTCCCTCCCTGGCTAGGTCCGAGTTAATTCAGGGCTTAATGGGCCTTGGTTTTGGTTGATTGAGCTTTTCTATGAATTTCAAGCGCCCATGAACATATGCTGTCAACCTCCAGCCGTTCAACCATTTGTGCAGTTGATAGTGGGCTGTCCAAACATTTTAGAGGGTATATTGGTTAATTCTCTGAATTATCACCGACAAGCATTTGTACGGCCTAGGTTTAGCCGCATAAGACAATTGTGCGGTACCTACTGAGCCGTTTATCTCTCAATAGTCCTAACATCGGTTGACTATTCAGATAATTACCTATTTATCTTCTTATTTATCACCGACAGGCTTGGGCGGTTTCCCAGCAGCCGTTCATCTATGAGAGAGTCCAACGGCGAGTTTATCGGTCAGATCAGTGATAAACTAATTATCTAAGGATTTGCTCAAATGTTCACCGATAGGGTTGAACGGCCTAGGAGATGGCCGCGCATCCCGTTGGGTGGTCTATCGTGAGACCGTTCATCGTCTCGATTCCTGAGAATTTCAAGAGTTTTCTCTCTCTATCCGTGGTTTTAACCCTAACTTCTCCCGTCATTTTCTCCGCGGATACTGAACCAAATTTGGCGCCGTTTCTTTTGGTTAAGAGATAATTCGATTATCTACAGATTATCTTTGATAATCTCAACTTGAAAATGGCTAGAAACCCTAACTTCGAGCTAGGACTTTAGGTGCTTTATAAATAGACCCTAAAGCCAAGTTTCGAAGAGGGGGAGATTTTTGGTCGACGGCGAAGCCCTGCCGAATATTTGAGCGACCTAGCACCAGGAAGGGAGGCCTTCTATGTCCATATAGGCCTCCAGTTCAGGGAGTATTATGTTTTGAGTCGTTAATACATTTAGTTTCGTAGTTCTCTCTTGTTTGCATGCATCACTTTCTCCACGTTTTCTCCACATTTTCCCCATTTTCATACATCATTCACCCACCCTCCTATGCTTTTTGATGCCCCCAAGGGTTTAAAAATCCCCAGGTATCCCCCATTCCATTTAGTCATGTTCATTTCCATCTGTTTGAGCATTTACTCCACTTTCTAGTTCTAATTTGGGTTTTTCTTTGTGTTCTACATGTTATTTTGCAGGTCAGCAACACACTAACGCGAGGCCCATCCTTTCCGGCCGGCTGGAAAGGGTGGAGGTTGGACTCTTACAACTTCTGGCATGGTGGCCTTGCGCGGTTCCCAGCTATCCGTTCAAGGAGACGTGCGGTGGTATCTGGACCGTTCTTCTTCTCACTACGGTTGGGTCGGAGCCGTTCATCTGCCATAAGTTCTTTATCCCGCGTCCTCTACAGCGCCTTTAGATGGCGTGTCGTGCGGCCGCTCATCTTTACAGGTGGTTCCTCCTAAGCCATACATCCTCTCAGTGCTGCTCTTAAGGCGAGTACCTCTTCCTCTTTCCAAGATACGGCTGTGTTCATCACGTTCGGCATCCTGGTGGCGATCACACACACTCCACACCCTTCCCCTTGTTATTTACTTATTGCTTAGTTCTTCACATTACACTAGTAAAGAAGGGGTTGGAAGGTCATCAAAAGGGGAAGAGTAGGAAAAACACGTCAACACCCCATTTTTTTGGCGATCACGGTGGGACACCTAGAGCCCATCGTGTTAGTGGTTTGCTGACCCATCTGTTTGCATGGTTAGTTCCCCGTTTCTTGAGTTGTTTCAGGTCGTTGTCTGATTTCCTGGTTTTAAGGTTGCTGGCGATTGTGCGGTTCTGACAGAGCCGTTCATCATTTTGAGCGGCGAGGAATCAACCGCTCTTCTCTGCTTACAGTGCTGATTATCCTGCAAGCCTACTGCCTTCAGCGGTCCTCCTTTGCCCGTCCAACTCTTCATACGGCTATATTGTGGCCGCCCATCCTGCTGGCTAAGGTACGTCTCTGTTTTGTGCACTGTTGGTTTTACTAGCGCTGTGCGGTTGATACAGGTCCGTCTGAGATCGTGAACGATATGTCGATAGACCGTTCATTGAGCTACGCCCCCGTTTTAACATTCTGTGTTTTTTGTGTTGTTACTCCCTGCCGTTGAACGGCCCCCCGATTGACTGTTTATCTAACTGAACGGTCATCCATGGACCGTCCTTGTCGTGCTACAGTGCACCCGTGCTTCACTTTGATTACCATGTTATTTAATTTTCATGACACTTGGTGCTGATTATTGATCTCCCCCCTGCTCTTATATCATTGTTGCATACTTGTTTTCATTTCTTAAATATTTGTTTGATTATTGATTGCTAGCTGCTAGGCTAGACTTTGCATGCACTCCGGTGCGCATAGGATTCATGCATATTTATCATCTGTAGTTGCATTCCTACCAAGGTAGGGTTTCCTCTCGTCTCCATACTCCTTGGAGCCGACTAGGTGACCTTACCGAGGACCTCCGTAAGGCCCCGTGAGCCGTGGATTCCCACACGGACGCTGGGCAGGTTGTACCATATCACCCCCCAGTCTAGGGTTTGCATTCGTAAGAGGGAGAGTCCCTTAGAGCCAGCCAGTTTCCCATCCCCACTATAGTTAGGTACCTTGTGGTTGAGTGAATTCACATTTTAATTAATCCACTAAGGTCCTAACGAGGAACTTATAAAATTTTATTTTTTCGTGCATCAGTTAACAACTTGGTTGACTAAGTGGTCGCTTCTCTTCTCATCTCTCCCATCCCTTATGTGCATTTTGATTGAATTGTTTGGTTGTTTCATACCCACATTGTGTGTCTTTGCTTGGGCCCATTGTGTGTTGCACTCGCATCATCTACATTAGTTTGGTTAATTATGCCCATTTAGGTTAGGTCATTTTTGGGGGGTCTGTCCTTTTAGTCCATTTAGTCGCATTTGTCCTAGGCTTCTTTCCCTCCTTGTACTTCTCACCTTTGATTGCATAAAGTCTCCATTCTCCCAATGGAGCATCCTTCCCCTGTACCATACTCCTATTCTTCTCTATCTTCTTATCCCCGTGTGGATTCCTTTTCCCACACGGGCCCATCTCCCTATTCCTCCAATGGACCCTATTCTTTTAATAGGCCTTCTTATCCCGCCCGTGCTGTTGCTAGCCCAATCAATTTTCATCCCCACATACATGATCCTTCCATACCCATATATCCTTCTATTCCTGGAATGGGTTTTCCTTCTCCTCAGGCTAGGTCCCTTTATTCGGCCCATCATCATCCCGGTCTAAACTCCCACTCTCTTGCTCAGGCTGGGCCACATCCTTCTCGGACTCTTCCCACTGAGGAGATGATCGTTCAGGCCCAACGTCAGCTTGATGAATTGCAATGCCCAATCAATCCTCCAACTTCTTTGAGCATCCCATTTGCCTTTCAAGGTCTTCAGTTTCCACCACGTTCACAAATTCCGGCTTATCGTCGCTATGGTGGAGTCGGTGACCCCTACGTGCATTTGAAGGAGTTCATTTATGAGTCGGCCCAATTCCAGCATGACCAACGTTTAATGGCTTATCTGTTTGGTCTGTCGTTAGAAGGCCCGGCTCGGGATTGGTTTTTTTCATTGCCACAAGAGCAAGTGGTGAATTTTCAAGCCGTCCAAGCAAGATTTATTCAGTAGTACCAGGATCAGGTTGGGCCCAAGTACTCCATGGTGGATCTGGCCCAAGAGAAGATGAAGCCCGACGAGGAATTCTCCACGTTTGCCGACCGCTGGCGTCACCTAGCCGCGCAAGTCCCGGGGCATATTCCGGAGGGCGAGCAGATTAAAATGGTTATCTCTAATGCAACGCTCGACCTCAAATGCATCTTAGCCCTGAACGATATCACTTCATGGCAACAATTGTATAGCCGAGTCCGCTTCATCCGTCAACAACTCCTAAGTTCTCTGGACCCCGAATCTCCTTCACCTTCTACGCCCACGTACGCCTCCCATCCGTCATCTCCCTTATATCCCTCCATGAGTCAGCCCTCCACCTCATATCTCTCCACGAGTCGGCCTTCCGCCCCCACACACCCCTATACCTCCATATACTCCTCCGCATGTCAGCCCTCCATGAGTCAGCCCTCCGCTGTTTTATTTCCCCACACCTCTCCACTTTCGGTCAAGGAAACGTCACATCCTGAGCGGGTGGATGTCATCCATTATATTCCCTCACCCTCAACGCCTCCACATCTTTCACTTACTAGCCCTCCGCCTTCACCTACGCAATTCCCCTTACCTACACAACCTCCACTACCATCCCCACTACCCTCTCATACCCCTCGGCATCCACCTTGCACGAAGCGGCTCTTCACCCTCCGTTGCCAGAATCCTTTAAAGACATTTTTAGGGCCTTGATGGCCACCCATGCGTTGCAACTTCCTCCGGTTATGCCTTGCCGACCCGCGGTCGAAAATTTATTCCAGTTCTGTGAGTTTCATCGTCAACAAGGGCATTTGATTGAGGATTGCCCCAAGTTCTGGGAACTTGTTTACAGTTTGGAAGATAAGAGGATGATTGATTGGACGGTCATACATCAGATTATTTTGGATCTCCGCAAACAGCAGCAGCAGCAGCAGCAGCAAGCGCCACCCAGGCAGCCGTCTCTGTCTCAAGACCAGGGGCATCCCTGTGATTCTTCAGTTGATAAAGCACCCAATCCATTATTTATCCCCTCACCTACCCCCTCACCGTCTCCTACTCAACCTCCACGGCCTCCACAAACCCAAGCCTCTGCTCAGGCCAGCACAAACTCTACTCCTTGCTCCGTCCGTCGGTGGTCTGAATCAGTCTCCAGTCCTGGTTCCCTCTCGCTCCTTTGCCGCGGGTGGGCCCTTGGCTGCCGCTCCTCCCTCAGGCCATCTATCTTCCTTGGCTGGTGCGTTCTCGGCCTTAGATGGGCCTTTCCATCCCTCTGTTCGACCTCCTCCTTCGGCGCCGAAGGCATCAGCTTCTTCCTCCCTTGGCGCGTCCTCCGTGGTCTTGGCCCCCCTCGTCCTCACGAAGTCTTACGACGGCGTGCCTCTCTCTCCCCCAGTTCAAGGGTTCGTCGCTGCCTCCCCGCCGACCGCTTGTTCGTCCCCTCTGTCGGCCTCTGCATCGCCTCTGGTAGCTCAGTCGCTTCCACCATCCATCAGGCGACACGTTCATGACCACCCTGGCACGCAAGCTTCGGTGGCCACCCAGGCAGCGCCTTCCTCTATCGATGACCATCCCATTCGGTTGACTTCTGCCTCTGCCAACCCCTCTCTTGCAGAGCTCATGGGACCCACCCCCCCTCCCCTCGATAGGACGTTGGGCAAAAACGACACTCTATTTTTGCCCCAACGCCCTTCTTCGCCCAGCTCCGACCTTGTTGGCTCCCCGCCGATTGATCCTGGCACGCAGTCTTCGGCTCCCTTCGTCGAGGCTACCTCCCTCGACGGCGCCCATGGTTCGCACGCTCCCCATGCTGCGCCTCTCCTATTCGCGTCAACTGCGGCCGGTGGTCTGATCGCGCCTGAAGCCCCCTGCTTGCAGCCCCCCGCTCCCGTGCCCACTGGCATTGCATCCGGTGTCTTACCTGCGGTCTCCTCCTCGGTGGCCAAGTTTGCGACCGGTCATGGTCTCCTTCCTCTCCCTTCTTCAGGGGCCTTATTGTCTTCTCCTGCCGCGGAGGGACCGCAGCGAGCTGCCCCTGCTCCTGGCTTAGCACCTGCCCCTTGGCCGCCCGCTTCTGCATGATGCTCCCTCCCTGTGACATCTAAGAATCACCCCTGGCCACCTGCACCTCGTGCTGGCAGTCTCCCTGGGGTGGACCAGCTAGGGGCCTCTCCATTGCCACCGTTGGGCCCTCCTTTGCCCAGGCGGTCCTCCAGTCCATCACCCCACCCTCACTGCCCTTGCCCGTCCGAGCGCCTGCATCTACTGATTCTGGTGAACCAGCCATCTTCTTCACCCCAGAGGATATCCTCATTTCATGCCAACCTCTGGCCTTTGCGATTGTTGCCAGGACCCCAAGGGGCCGGCCTCCTTTCCAGGAGATTCGAGCCCACCTCGCCCATAGATTTCAGTTCCAGCAAGACTTCTACCTCAGCGCCTTGGATAACCGTCATTTACTCCTGCGCTTCCAGAATGAGGAGGACTTCCTCCTTGTCTTGCTCAAGGAAGTCCTCTATGTGAAGGGACGGCCCTTCTACTTCTCCAGATGGCATGTGAGGTTCTCTCCCGAGGAGGACTCGCCCGTAGCCCCTGTTTGGGTGGAGATGCCGTCCATCCTGGCTAACTTCTACAACGAGCCTATGCTCCTCTCCATCGCATGCACTGTTGGCAAGCCTCTCAAAGTGGACTGCGACTCTCTCTGCCTCACCCATTTGACAGCAGCCAGAGTATGTGTCCAGATGGACGTCTCAAACAAGCCACCTGCCCGAGTATGGATCAATTGCGGGGGGTGGGGTTTCTGGCAGCCGTTGCACTACCCGAGCATCCCCCACTTTTGCTTCTCCTGTCGGCGTATGGGTCACTCCCCGGCCTTGTGCAAAGGCCACCCTGTCGGCCCATCGGCGTTTGGTCCTTCCAAGCTCGCACGCGTAGCTCATCTGCATCAAGGGCTGCCTGCCTCCTCAGGTGCCTCACAGGCCCACGTAGTCATGGCCCTCGCTGCTGGTGGTGCCCCCATAGAAGTTCCCTCGGTGCCTGCTCCTGCCGCCGCGTCCTTCAAGCCCCTTGCTGCTCCTCCTGTCTTCGTGGAGCCCGCGGCTAGGTTGGTGCAGCCCTCCTCTCCTCTGGAGCCATCGGCTCTCTGCCTCTTGATTCCTGCGGGCGCTGTTGGTAGTCCCCCTCCGACCTCCCCCCCTTTGGTAATCCCTCCAACACCTTCATTTGACCGGCCCGCAGCTCATGGCGCGGTGGTGCCTCTTGATGCCCCTGCTGTCCTCGTAAGCACGAGTGCTGTCCCACCACCCTCTGTGCTGCTCTACCCAGAGCATGCCCCGCTCGTATGTGCAGCTGCGGTGGTGCCCACTCCGCTAGTCTTAGGTGCCGTGGCCACGCTCGATGGCCTTTCTGGTGGAGAGTCTGCCCCTGCTGATCCGGCGGCCGTGTTGCCTCTGTTCGCTGATGTTCACTGCTGTCCTTCCCCTTCTCCGGCTGCTCTGGCTCGGTCGAGTGGCAAGGCCTACGAGGATGCAGCTTCTCCGGTCTTTGCCTTTCCCGCGACGGTGGTAAATCTCCCCTCGCCTCCGGCAGTGGAGTCTCCCCCGGTGGCCCCTCACATCACCCAAGTCCTGGCGGTACCTGGGTTAGAACAGGCCTCTTTCAGTACCAGCCTGCCGTCTGTCCTCCCCAAGCCCGCTCTCCAGCCCATGACTACTGCAGTGTTGGGCAGGCCATCGCCTTGCGGCCCTCCCCGTCTTACTACTGCGCCACTGGTAGAGGGGACGGCAGTGGAGCCTCAGGTTCCACCCGACTGCGGCCTCTTGACGGCCAACTCTTTGGCCCCAGCGTCTTTGGTGCCGGCTAAGGCGCAAGGTCCTGCCGCGGCTGCTCCAGTATGGCCACCTGCGATCACCCTAGTCCGGTCTTCTGCCTCCGTAGTCATGGGCCTTGCTGCTCCTTCTGCTGAGCCATCTGCACCTCAACCGTCTCCTGCCACAGGTCTCAATGCCACTGCACCTTCTTGGTCCCCGGCTGCTCCCCCTTTCGACGTTCTTGGGTCTTCTGTTCCAGCAGTTCCTTCTGCCTCGGCTTCAGGTCCGCAGGTGGAGGCTGTCGACTCTTCGCTTGGTCCTCCACCACCGGCCCCTCGCCTCTCCTTCACGGAGGCCGTCGAGCGTGCTGCTAGGTCATCTTATCGAAGAGCGTTATCCTCGATGAGCACGCGCCTCCCTCCCTTGACCCCCCCTCTAAGGCCATTGGGATTGAGGAGCAACCTCATGACACTGAACATCGGATCATCTTCACCTCCCCTCTCCAACGCCTCCACATTCCGGGCGTCGAACCGATTCCGGACGAGTTGTTGGACCTTACTCGTGCTCACACCTTATTCGTTGGCGAACACTGTGATGACTGTTCGCGTACGGTTGCGAGGGCTGATGGCGTTGCGACTAGGAGCTCCCTCCGCAGATCCAACTCCACTAGCTCCACCAGGGACCGTTGATGTCTGCTACAGGGGTCCTTGCCACCTTTGGCGCCTTGTTTCTCTGGTTCCCTACTGTTTCTTTCGATGTCTGTCGTTTGCACCACATTCCTTATTAGGGTGGTGCCCCTTCTCTCTCCTCCTCATGTACCTCCCTTTATTATGCACTGCTTAATGAAAAGGCTTGCCTGGTGGCTGAGATAGTGTTTTCATCTTCTTTCGCAATGAAGGGATGAACCCCCTCTCCCGTCTCCCCCCTTGCAAGTATCAACTTTAGTTAAAAAAAAAAAACTCTTCTCCTTCCCCCTCCATTTCCACCACCGCTTCTACTCCCAACGCCGCTCGACATGTTGTACCGACACGTCGGAGATGGGCATCACGACCTACCACCTCTTCTGCCTCGCCACCACCTTCTCCACCCCCATCTTCGCTGCCTCCATTGACCACATCACCATCATTGCCTTCTCCATTATCCCCATTGCCGTCACCACCACCGTCTTCATCACCTCCTTTCACAACGATCCTGTTCCGTCACCTTCACAACCGTCCCTGCTACCGATGCCACTCCCTTCACCATCATCGTCCGACCCTGAGCAAGCTACCCCTACACCCACACCCCCACCATTGCCTTCATCTCCACCCACGCCACCTTCACATTTGCCCTCTCTTACACCTCTACCCTCCAAACCTTTACCCCCACCAGAGCCTATCATCGCCGTTATCTCTCCTCCGCTCGCATTGCCTTCGCTCACACCTGCCAAGCCTTCTCCACCCATCTCTCCACCTATTTCAACCCCACGGAGCAGGTGCTTGCTACCTTTGGTGCCCCTCGGGTCCAGTCCCCAGGGAGATAAAGAGCCGAACCATGTTTTGATTATGCATTACAAGCTTCAAGACTTCATTTGCCGCATGCCGGTCCGAGTCCTGGTCCCTAGTCATTCTGGGGATAATCAGCATGCACTTGTTATGAAGACGGTTGCTAAGAAGAGTTACTGTGCACTGGCGCCAGTTTCTTCAAAAGCGAGGACGGTGGCAATCTCTTTGCTCGTCGGAGAATTCACTATTGATGTTGTTATCACCTCTCGCTTGATTGCTATTCAGTTCACTGGCCCAAAAGAGTTTTCCACCCGGATGGTGCTAACCCACACGGCTGCCAAAAGTTTAATGAATTCAGCATTCAAGGGGCAATTGGCCGTGCCTTTGAGATTGGCCAGGGGCATTCTGCATTTTCTGTCTCATCTCCCTCGACTTATTGGTGAGGCGGCCACGTCAACGCCACGCATCGCCCTCCCTTAGTTCCGTCCTGCGCTTCTAGCACGGGATTTATGCTTTATGCCCAACTGCCGAGTGAATATGCCAAAGCTCCATGTTCTAGTGCCAAATGACAAAACTCCATGGTTTTTTGATGTCCATCCTAAGGAGTTATATGTCCAAGAATGTCCGCCTATGGTTAGCACTGGGTGTCTAGGGGCAACCGTCCCGATGAAGTTGCATATTCATGACCGGTCTAGGCCGTCTGCCAGGTGGGCCCGTTATTTGAGAAAACATTGCAAGACAAGAATCCCGAAGGCCCGAGTCCGTGCCAGGCGGAATTGTTGCAAGCAGATTTCTACCAAGAAGAGGCGGCGACATAAGTTCAATGGCCAACAGTTGTACATTCGGGGGCTCACTCCACCTCCCTCTTCTGTCCCTTCATCTTCCTTTCAGTCGTCTTTTCTTCTACTCAGTTCTTATCCTTGGGTGGTGTACCTTCCACCACCTGACTATATTTCTACCATCTTCTCTTGTCCTCACCATTCTAGGTCCTGGCCTATGTCCTCCTCTTCCCCTGATCCAGGGGCCTCTTATAGTTTTTCTCCCCGGATACGTCCGGATTTCGCTTCTCATCCTTTTTCCCCGACCCTGTTTGGGATTCCTCATGCTCGTTCCCCGACCATGTCGGGTGATTACCCTTTTCTTTCCACGACCTTGTCGGGTGGTTCTCATTCTCCTTCCCCGACCCTGTCGGGTGTCTATCATTTTCCTTTCCCGACCTTGTCGGGTGGTTCTCACTCTCCTTCCCCAACCTTGTCGGGTGATTCTAATTCCTTTTCTCCGACCACCTCGGATGATCGCTCCTCTTCTCCCTTATCTTTGTCACAATCTTTTTATGGTTCATCTATTCTTTCTGTCTCACCCTTTCAGGGTCAATACCCTTTTTCTTGCTATTTTCGAGGTTTTAGCCCACCTTGATCTCAGTTAATCCCTGGTTATTATGTACTTGGTTCCTTGTTATCAGGGCCTCAGTGCCTTAACGAGGGAGTTCTAGCCCTCGTCTCTCTTCCTTTTATCTCTTCTTCATCCAGTTTGATGTCTATTGCGTCTCTATGTCGAGGAATCTAATCATTTGCTCTCCTTTCATCCTTTATCCTGACAAGCAAGGAAAACAAAGTTCATGCTCCTCAAAGATTAATGATCGAAATCGCTTCAGGAGGCCGGTTTCCACGCCACCGATTTGCAAAGGAATCTTTGATTTTGTGCCGGAACATGTTATCATTGCTATTACTCTATTATTTCTGCACGCGCTTATAATGTTGGTTCCTTAAAACATGGTTGAGTGGCATTAGGCTTTAGTTAGTTTGCTTAGTCAAATGAGTCGCTTCTGCAGCATCTTAGGCTGGTGATAGCTCCGCGTTGGGAGTCTAGTTCCTTTCCCCGATCGTTGAGGGTGACCTTTGAGTATGGATTTTTCACACACTACACGGCAAGCCATAGCCGATCTCTCTAGTGCAACATCGTTGCTGCTTTGGCCATACTTTGGGTATGCACAAAGGTCTTTTCTTTTCTCTGCCCGACCAAGTGCAGGGGCAAGAGATGGATGGATAAGATGACTAACCTAGGCGCTCCCTAACACGAGAGAGGTCTCAAATAGGGGCAGTCTTGACCCTTAAAAGTGAGGTTTCATGCTATATCTGGCCAATAAGGGCTACCAAAATGAGAAAACGAATCAATGCAAAATTATAAAAATCAAAGGCATGGCAAGAGTGGCAGTACAGATCCCCGCGGGACGTCAAGAGCCCGGTCGCATGCGTGCCTAGTAAATATGGGTCTCAAAATCAAGGACAGAAAGCCCCAGCGCAACAGACTGTATCTTTGACGGGTAGTGCCCTAGGAGGAATTCAAGTCCTGATGTTTCCCATCTTGTACAAAGCTTGTCTCAAATTTTTCTTCTGCTTCTCCCTCTTTGACTGGGTTGTATCTCGGGTATGGCCTTAGTAGGGGCACCGTTCTTTAGAAGCGGTTGGTTGTGGTAAGTCACCCTCACATGCACGCCCTGCTTAAGGGAAGCCTTTAATGAAAGGGGTAGGAACAACGATCCCTGGCCAGTAGTTTGAGCCCGTCTTTAGGTGCTGCGGATTACTATGTCAAAATCTAAAAAAAAAATCAAATATTACCACAAGTCTAAAAAGTCAAATATTGTCAAAAATCCAAAAAAATGAGATTCCAAAAAAAATGAAATATTGTTCAAAAATAATAAAAACAAATATTTACAAAATTTACAAAAATTAAGAAAAATGAAAAATCTAAAGATGTTTATCTTTTACATTTTATTTTGAGAACAGATACGTAATCTGTTTGCTAAGTGTGCAGGTTGCAAATACTCAGGCATTACTTGCTATATCTTTGTGCTCTGCCTCCTGTCCACATATTTGATCTGTTCTTTCCTTCTTCGATCCACTCTCTCGATCTGTTATGAAGCTCATGTCCTTCTCAGCTTTTGTTTGCAATGATCATATCTTTATGAGAGGGCTTTGCCTCACAATTATGAACCTGGCGATTCTGCTTCATTCTGATCTTGGGTTTCGATTGAAGTGGATATTTGTCTTGTCTTTTATCCCACCGTGTCCTTGTCACGTGTTCATGTCCCACCGTGTTGTCCCACACATGTTATTTTGTCCCTCACTGCATGTTGTTAGTCATCTAGTCATCCCTTTGTGTCTTGTGTTCTTGTCCCAACCGTGTGGTTATCTATCATGTGTTGTCCCAACCGTGTGTTATCCCTTTGCGTCGTTATCTTGTCACACTGCGTTCATACATGCATGTTGTTTCTGTTCATGCCCTTGCATATGTGCTCATTCGCCGTGGTTATGTTATGTTGTGTTGTCTCCCATTTCATTTTCACTATGTTTATACTTGCTTGTTTATCATGTTTGTCTTATACATGAAAAGCCATAAAAATCTAAAAATGAAAATCCAAGAAATATGTCATTTCACCTGCACAAGTAAGTCAAGTATGGCCTTCTGTCCCTGTGTCTCTTATTACATTACTATATGGTACTATGCTATATTATCTCGAGAACCAGTTGATTATCTACGTGTTCCAGGATCTGATGTTCCCCTTTAACAAAAACGATGATGATCCAGGTTCACGTGTTTAATCTCCGGATAGGCCGTTGGGATGGGAAAACCTGGGGAGGATGGTTCTATCCTGCACGCTGTGGTTGCGGATAGTGTCTTGACTCTGATTCTCCCAGCCTAGCAATATTATTCTCGAGTATTTTATATTTTAATCTTTCTTTGTATTCGTTTTAACGATTTCTTTTATTTTAGCCCATCATGCATCATGCGCGTCTTTTGAGCATTCATGACCCATGGTTTGCCTGCAAAATGTCCCACCAGTGATGGTTAGCTGTATGTTCAGTGTTTGGGTAAGAGGAATAATTCCACTCTAAGTTGGAAGGTTACTTTGGTCAATTCGCTTGGTTTGGTTGGTTAAGAGGTCCACATCTGGAGTTTTAGTCCGCTTCTTTATTTTTCGCTACTTATTCCGGTCTCCTCATTGTTCCGAGAGATTGTGTCTCCCATGAGGTTAATCATGTGTTTCTTTTTATTTAGTTTAGTTCCTCCAGATTGGCGTCGCTTTTGGTCTAATCATTCCTTGTGAGTGGTTCAGGGTTTTCTGGAAGATTCATGTCGCTTGTTGGTGAAAACGGGTGTCGTTTTACCTTAACGCCTGCTTTTCAGTCCGCTTCGCTTTATTTCCGCTTCATATCCATGTTCCATTTTGCTTTCGCTTCACCTCCGCTCGCTCCCCTGCAAAGAGGACGTTAAGGAGGGGCATCTGTTGACACCCATTTTTTGCCAAAAAGTCGAGTCATTTCTCTTACTCCCATTTATTGATGCCTCGAGTTGTCCATCACTCACTGGGCTATTTTCTGGCACGTTCTGGGCCAATTTTATGGGTAGCCTCCCTCCCTAGCTAGGTCCGAGTTAATTCAGGGCTTAATGGGCCTTGGTTTTGGTTGATTGAACTTTTCTATGAATTTCAAGCGCCCATGTACATGTGCAGTCAACCTCCAATCGTTCAACCATTTGTGCGGTTGATAGTGGGCCGTCCAAATATTTTAGAGGGTATATTGGTTAATTCTCTGAATTATCACCGACAAGTATTTGTACGGCCTAGGTTTAGCTACATAAGACAATTGTGCGGTACCTACTGAGCCATTTATCTCTCAATAGTCCTAACGTCCGTTGACTCTTCAGATAATTACATATTTATCTTCTTATTTATCACCGACAGGCTTGGGCGGTTTCCCAGCAGCCGTTCATCTATGAGAGAGTCCAACGGCGAGTTTATTGGTCAGATCAGTGATAAACTAATTATCTCAGGATCTGCTCAAATTTCCACTGACAGGGTTGAATGGCCTAGGAGATGGCCGCGCATCTCGTTGGGTGGTCTATTGTGAGACCGTTCATCGTCTCGATTCCTGAGAATTTCAAGAGTTTTCTCTCTCTATCCGTGGTTTTATCCCTAACTTCTCCCGTCATTTTCTCCACGGATACTGAACCAAATTTGGCGCCGTTTCTTCTGGTTAAGAGATAATTTGATTATCTACAGATTATCTTTCATAATCTTGACCTGAAAATGGCTAGAAACCCTAACTTCGAGCTAGAACTTTTGGTGCTCTATAAATAGACCCTAAAGCAAAGTTTCGAAGGGGGGGATTTTTGGTCGACGGCGAAGCCCTGCCGAATCTTTGAGCGACCTAGCACCAGGAAGGGAGGCCTTCTACCTCCATATAGGCCTCCGGTTAAGGGAGTATTATGTTTTGAGTCATTAATACATTTAGTTTCGTCGTTCTCTCTTGTTTGCATGCATCACTTTCTCCACGTTTTCCCCATTTTCATACATCATTCACACACCCTCCTATGCTTTTTGACGCCCCCAGGGGTTTGAAAATGCCGAGGTATCCCCCATTCCATTTAGTCATGTTCATTTCTATCTGTTTGAGCATTCACTCCACTTTCTAGTTCTAATTTGGGTTTTTCTTTGTGTTCTACATATTTTTTTGCAAGTCAGCAACACACTAACGCGAGGCCCATCCTTTCCGGCTGGTCGGAAAGGGTGGAGGTTGGACTCTTACAACTTCTGGCGTGGTGGCCTTGCGCGGTTCCCAGCTATCCGTTCAAGGAGACGTGCGGTGGTATCTGGACCGTTCTTCTTCTCACTGCGGTTGGGTCGGAGCCGTTCATCTGCCAGAAGTTCTTTATCCCGCATCCTCTACAGCGTCTTTAGATGGCATGTTGTGCGGCCGCTCATCTTTACAGGCGGTTCCTCCTGAGCCGTACATCCTCTCAGCGCTGCTCTTAAGGCGAGTACCTCTTCCCCTTTCCAAGATACGACGTGTTCATCACGTTCGTCATCCTGGTGGCGATCACACACACTCCACACCCTTCCCCATGTTATTTACTTATTGCTTAGTTCTTCACATTACACTTGTAAATAAGGGGTTGGAAGGGTCATCAAAAGGGGAAGAGTAGGAAAAACACGTCAATAGTCACCACATTAACAGCCAGGGTGGCGGTGACTTCGGGAAACTCCCGATTTTCTTCAATCAGCTGTAGCTTTTCTCTAGCAATTGTTGCCATCCTAGTATCTGGCCGGGGCCGATTGGCTAGGCGAGCTAACTCTTGCGGTTCATCTAGCAAACCATCACATCTTCTGGCCACTCCGGCCATATTGCAAGTAATAATATTCGAGCTCCTCCTATATCTGGAGACACTGCTCTTCACCCGGCTCGGATAGGTCAGCCTTTCAAAGACTGACGTTCTCCGCATCCTTCCATCTTGTTGTGGTGGGGTTTCTGTAGTATCATGATATTGCTGGAACGGACCTTCATGTCCGTTATCATCCACGGACAAAGCTTGTCTATTTTCTCCTTCCCCGATCTCCATCGGTGAATATTCTTCTTCTTTAGCCATAGATGCCTGGAGCAGGCGCTGCTGGCCTAGTGAGGGGTTGCCTAGGCCCCTGAAATACCCTCTGACCATATCGCTCATTTCTTCTTGATCACGCCCTCTGCGGAGGATGGGAGATAATGTGTGGCCTCGCACCTAAGGTAGATATGTCAATCGGGCTCTCTCCGATGGCTGATGGAACCTTCCCTTCACAATTGAGATATTAGCCTGTCTGGCGCAGGCATGGAAAACTTCACGGTGCGGAAGCTCCGCGACCGCATGCTCCTCTCTCCTGGGGCCGCACCCCTCTCATTTCTCCTCCTCATGATTTCCCTTGGCCTGGGCTTGTAGGGACGGATGGGCGTATCTTCCTTCCTGGGTTGAACCCTTTTGGGGACCCATACTTGTTTAAATTTCTTTGGCCGTGTGGCGAGCTCTCTTTGGCCTTGGCGACCTTCTTCTTCTTTCTCTGCCCTTCTTCCAGACAAGGCCTCAAAGGAGTTATGAATAGGCACCGCAGGGACTACCCTGTCAGGGACGCCTGGGCATCACGTCCGTTGAGGAAGAGGTGGACACCTCCAACGAGAATAGACTTCCCGGACGTTCAGAGGCGTCCAGTGACAATAGTAGCAGTTTTCCTCCGGATGCTCCTCTGCTGACGGCATCCAGGTTTTCTATTGCAAATGGGGCGATCTCCGTTGGTGGCGTGATGCACCATGAAGCTAACCTCCCTCGACGGATCCTTCGATGGGCTTGCACAGCGCGGGGCCGCAGGGACTCTGATTTCTTCAACCTTCTTGATCTCCGTCGGATCGAGAGACTCGACTCCTAATAGTTTAGTAAAGGCCAGCCCTAAAACGTTGGGGAAGCCGACAGCGGGTGGGTTGGACCCAAACACAGTGGGCACCGCCAGGTTGACATGGTTGTCAACGACACCTGAACCGAACATGAGTGCAGCTAGCCCAGTCTCCATTCTTGCTCTCCGGTAATCAAAGAAACAGGCAAACGATCAGTATTCTTGGGGGAAGCCCCAAGTGACTTTTTATCTTAGCAAAGAGATGAAGGGAGACTCGATCCCACCGGGTGTGCCACTATGGTGGAACGATTTTATTGAAATGTGTTGAGGCGTGCCAGTCACATAAGTGACAAATTATTGTGCGCTCGTTCTGATGTGATCAGACGAATGTGAGATTCGGGTCGGGACCAGAAGTCCGCTATACCATAAACGATATAGCGTTAATTACATCCTCTGAGGAGGAAAACCCTTGATTAATTGCCAAGATAAGCGCCACTCGGGGCCAAATAATAATGATGCATGAGAGTGAAATGAACACAAGGCTATGCAGGCTTCTATGCTTTCTTTTCTTCATGCAAGAGGAGTTAAGGCTTATTACGTCCGAACTTCGGTACGAGGCGGAGAATTTAGGTCCGGAGACCATCATCACGCATAGCGACACTTCCATTCGGGCGTGACCCGGCCTTCCGTTGAGCGCCTAATGCGGGACGGGATGTGAACCTAGGACTCTAGCTCACGGACGTCCCTAAGCGAGGGAAACGTATGGATCTGCGTGGTTGATAAATCGATAATGAGGCTCGGCTATCGACTTTTTCCCGTGCTCGGATCAAGTCACGGGACGGGTCACGCTCACTCTCTCGCAGCGGTGATTGAAATAATATAACGAGCTAATTAACCTATCACTTATGCAGCGGCATAAAAAAGCATATACAAGTAAAGTAAATTATCGAGAGGGAAGCGGACACGATATCTCCAAGCTACCGGGAGTGGGAAGACGACCCCGGCTGAAATTTGTAATCCCGGTACAGCAATAACCAATAATTACAGAAATGAATTTATCGCCCACTCCATGCAGGAGGTAAAGGGCTACACGTAGGACCCGGGAGTAGCGGCTCGGGTTGACGGGCAACGTTTTGGGCAGCTCCGGAGGTAGCGCATGCCAACAAGCGTGGGGTCCACGTCCTAGTTGGCGGGCCGATCGGGCAGGGAGTGGTACCGCTGCGGTGTAGACTCCTGGAGGGACGATCCCTAGGAAGGGGACGCACTGGTTTGCCTCAAGGAAGGCGAGGCGGCCCGACGGGGGACGTTGTTGCTTGCTGTCCACGGATCTGTTCAGCAGTTTCAGGGTTGCGCGACTTGATGAAAACAACTACTGCGATCAGCACGGACGTCAGATTGATGTGAAACTAGCGTCGCTGCGAAGCCCTTTCAGATATCTACGACCATATGCTGTTACAGGAATTTTTCTATGGCGGGGTTTTCTATCGGGGAATTTCAAACAAGAAAGTTTCCTGTCTCAGATCTGGCCGGGCAGACTGAGATCTACCTGAAGACATGAGTTGACCGAGGTTTAAACTTTGGATCTGGGAGTTGTGATTTTTATGGAAGATAGCGGAAGAAGTAAGCAACATGAGGATATTTTGTTTGTAATTTTCTGAGAGGGTTTGAGGGGGGAAATGGATTTTAGAAGAGGGGGTGTTCAGAGCTGGACTGCAAAAGACAGAGCTGAGTCCGAATTTTGCAGTGGTTTTTAAAAAAGGTAAATGAACTTCAAAAATCCTAAAAAAATTTGTGGGATGAGGGTTTGGTGGACATAAGCCCCAGTCCAAATTTCAACTCGATCTAAAATTAGAAAGGGGGCCGAATAGGTGAAGAGTTGGGCTGCTGGAACACAAGTCTGCACAGGGGCACATTGTGTAGGCTTTGGGACTTTAAATGAAAAGGGGGGAAACGAAGTTGGAAAAACTTGAATTTTTTGTGGGATGTGGGAACAACAAGGGAAACTCACCCTGAAAATTTTGGCCTGGTCAGATCTACGTGTTGAGAGTTAAAATTTGGCCTTTGGCCTATTGGATGGAGGAAAACAGAATTCCGACGATGGCGGCGGTGGTGCGATGGCGGCACGAACGGAGGTGGCAGCGGAGCTTCACACCCAGAGATGAGATACCAATTGGAATCTACCAAGTTTTCTACAGAATCCACCCTAAGAATACAGCAATCCAGCTGCAAGGGGAGAGGAGAGAGAGGGGGCGCCCTTGGGCCTTCTTGGAGCAAATGCAATTTTTCTTCATTAATTTCATGAAATGGGAAAATACAAGGGTTATACAGAAATGAAAAAAAGACCTAGACTACCCTCAGATCTAGGGTTAGGGAGGGGTAAACAAGGGATAGGATAATTAATCCTCATGTGGTCAAATGACCATAAATAAAAAAACACAACAAGCATTAAATAATTATATATGGGGGGGCCCCTTTGACAAGGGGGTAGTCAATCTTGAATTTTCTTCCATCTTGTCCCCCCTTGGTCCAAGTCCAATCTTGGACTTTGAACTAGCCCCACATGGGCCCTAGATCCTAGGTGGACCAATAGAAATAAGGTGGGGGCCCCTGCGGGACCTACTGACATTTTACATAGAAATCCAAAGGCATTTTTGCAAAAAAACCCAAAGATTCCTAATGACTAATATATTGGCTTATAATTACCTTTCAATTACAACCCAATTAACCCAAGGATATAAATGCAAACAAAAGGATGCAAATGTAAAAATAAAATGTTAGTGTCCGGTGTTCATTCCCATCAATTCTCCCCGAGTGGGAAGAACTCAACCCCGTCGAGTAAGGGGTGCGGCTGCTCGAGTGACTCCTGCGGATCGGACACCATACCAGGTAGCGCGGAGTACACTCCACTCCAAGTAATCATCAGCTGCTCAGCCCGTATATATTCGATATGCACATGCTGCTGTGGGAATGAGGCTAGTGGGGGACACTCCGGGGTGGGGTCCTCTCAAAGGAAGGAGATGGCTCAATGACTCACTAGGAATCACCGCGAAGTCCCTACATGTAACTGGATCCAAGATATTGAGATAGAGCTGATCCCGAATTAGGGCAAGTCTACAACGTACGCATTTAGACCCGACTTGCCTCACACTCGAAAGGGACTGACATCGCGAGCAGACTTTAGACTGACTCGTATACAGACTCTCACTGACTGTACGAAACAAACACTCACACATGACCCTAGGCAAACCTAGATACTCATAGTAATACTATGGCTGACGACAAAGAGATACAAACACAAGGGATGACTCGGTGAGAATGACGGACACTGTCTACATACACTAAGTGTAAAGAAAGACTGACCCACAACTTGATGCCGTGAGTCTCATCCCTCATCAACCATCTCCGGTTCGAGAAGACTCGCCTGCGGGTATGGAAGTGCGGGAGGATGAGGGGGCTAGTGACGGGAATGTGATCGGGAGGTCTGCTGTGGAGCATGGAAAATGGGAAGTCTGGATACTATTGCTCGTACGTGCGGCAGAAATCAGACCATACCATGTCAACCTAGGGTGTCGACAGTGGTACGGTAGTCACTAGTGGTTGCGCTACCATAGGAGAGATAGGTAAGAGCGGGATGGCGGACTGTATGGGGTCGACGGATGGCATATCCACCGAGGGCAAAGTGGGCGGGACAGACAGCTCCGGGATGACTGGTGGGGTTGGGGTGGCTAACAGACCCTAGCCCTCTCTTGGATGACTCTCTATCCCCAAAACATCAGCAAGGTACTCCTCAGCCAACTCTTGGTCGGCCTCATAACTCACTAGAATAATCCCTGGTGAGGCATCCTCCAAATGGTTGTCCTCTAAGGTAGGGGAATGTGAAGGACACGGGTCGGAGAAATGGCTAATCCACTACAGGGGGCCACATGGGTGGGTTCCGGGAGAGGTGGTGGGTGTGAGTCCGGAGGCGGAACGGGCTACTGGGAGGGGGCGGTTGGTGACATGGAGGTAGTCGGCTGAATGCCATCGTGGAATACGAACTCGCTGGGTAGGTGAGGTGGGTGTAAGGTGCATGTCCTTCTATACCGGTCAAAGGTCGCTGCCTCTCTTCCAACCAATCTTGGCCTAAAAATGATGCATGGACCAGCAAGTGTGTCGACCTTGCACCATGCTCTATCGTCATAAAGAACGGGGCCGAACCTCCATTGGAACTCTACGAATGCTAAGCCACCATTGAGAAAAATTTTCCCGATCTTAGAGAGAGACTCAACTATGTCTTGTGAGACACAGCTAGATGACACCCTACTGATGAAGTCGATTTCCGTATGCGACCCATTAGGCAGGATGGCAATGGACACCATAGGGCGCTGGAATGACTCGGTTGTGGGCTTAGGGGTCAGGTCAATCGATGATGGAATGATAGGCGCAAGACCCGGGGGTCTAGCCATGAAAGCCTTTAATTGAGCCACCAGGGATGACCAATCGGACGCACAGTCTCGGGGAACAGCCATGGGGCTGGTGGGTAGTGGTCATGCAGACACACGGTGACAAGACCGACTGACTCTTTATTGGACTAGACACGACCCTAAGATAACAATGTAATGTTGGAATGTAGACTCGAGTACAAACTAGACTCAACCAGTATCCGGTACATGGCGAAGGTTTGATATGAAGATCGCACTCACGCAAGTGTGCTACCTTCCCGATAGGCCTAACCTATCATTCCGGGAACACCTTTTGATATACCGGGTAAAGGGTGAAATGCAACCTAAGACAAAACTACCCTAACTCAACCTTACACTCTAATACCAATTTGATGCGGGACGGGATGCGAACCTGGGACTCTAGCTCACGGACGTCCCTAGCGAGGGAAACGCGTGGATCTGCACGGTTGAGAAACCGGCAATGAGTCTAGGGTATCGACTTTTTCGCATGCTCAGATCGAGTCACGGGACGGGTCACGCTCACTCTCTCGCAGCGGTGATTGAAATAATATAACGAGCGAATTAACCTATCACTTATGCAGCGGCACAAAGAAGCATATACGAGTAAAGCAAATTGTCGAGAGAGAAGCGGACACGATACCTCCACGCTACCGGATGTGGGAAGATGACCCCGGCCGAAACTCGTACTCCCGGTACAGCAATAACCAATAATTACATAAATGAATTTTTCACCCACACCAGGCGGGGAGGTAAAGGGCTACACGTGGGACCCGAGAGTAGTGGGCTCGGGTTGACGGGCAGTGTTTTGGGCAGCTCCGGCGGTAGCGCATGCCAACAAGCGTGGGGTCCATGTCCTGGTCGGCGGGCCGATCAGGCTGGGAGTGGTATCGCTGCGGTGTGGACTTCTGGAGGGACGATCCCTAGGAAGGGGACGCGCTGGTTCACCTCGTGGAAGGTGAGGCGGCCCGACGGGAGACGTTGTTGCTTGCTGTCCACGGATATGTTCAACAGTTTCAGGGTTGCGCGACCCGGCAAAAACAACTGCTGCGATCAGCACGGACATCGGATCGACGCGAAACTAGCGCCGCTGTGAATCCCTTTCAGAAATCCACGACCATAGGCTGTTACAGGAATTTTGCTATGGCGGGGTTTTCCATGGGGGAATTTCAAACAGGAAAGTTTCCTATCTCAGATCTGGCCGGGCAGACTGAGATCTACCTGAAGACGTGAGTTGACCGAGATTTAAACTTTGGATCTGGGAGTTGGATTTTTACAGAAGATAGTGGAAGAAGTAAGGAACACGAGGATATTTTGTTTGTAATTTTTGGAGAGGGTTTGAGGGGGGAAATGGATTTTAGAATAAGGGGTGGTCGGATCTGGACTGCAGTAGACAGAGCTGAGTCCAGATTTTGCAGTGGTTTTTAAAAAAGGTAAATGAACTCTAAAAATCCTAAAAAATAATTTGGATGAGGGTTTGGTGGACAGAAGTCCCAGTCCAAATTTTAACTCGATCTGAAATTAGAAAGGGGGTCGAATGGGTGAAGAGTTGGGCTGCTGGAACATAAGTCTGCACAGGGGCTGATTGTGTAGCTTTGGGACTTTAAATGAAAAGGGGGGAAAACGAAGTTGGAAAAACTTGAATTTTTTTGTGGGACGTGGGAATAACAAGGGAAACTCACCCTGAAATTTTCGGCCTGGTCAGATCTACGTGTTGAGAGTTAAAATTCGGCCTTTGGCTTGCTGGATGGAGGAAAATAGAATTCCGACGATGGCGGCGGCGGTGCGATGGCGGCACGAACAGAGGCGGTGGCAGAGCTTCACGCCATGAGATGAGATACCACTTGGAATCTAACAGGTTTTCTAGGGAATCCATCCTAAGAATACAGCAATCCAGCTGCAAGGGGAGAGGAGAGAGAGGGGGTGCCCTTGGGCCTTCTTGGAGCAAATGTAATTTTTCTTCATTAATTCCATGAAATGGGAAAATACAAGGGTTATATAAAAATGAAAAAAAGACCTAGACTACCATCAGATCTAGGGTTAGGGAGGGGTAAACAAGGGATAGGATAATTAATCCTCATGTGGTCAAATGACCATAAATAAAAAAATACAACAAGCATTAAATAACTATATATGGGGGGCGCCCCTTTGACAAGGGGGTAGTCAATCTTGAATTTTCTTCCATCTTGTCCCCCCTTGGTCCAAGTCCAATCTTGGACTTTGAACTCGCCCCACATGCGCCCTAGATCTTAGGTGGACCAATGGGAAATAAGGTGGGGACCCCTGCTGGACCTACTGGCATTTTACATAGAAACCCAAAAAGCCTTTTTGCAAAGAAACCCAAAGATTCCTAATTACTAACATATTGACTTATAATTGCCTTACAATTGCAACCCGATTAACCCAATGATATAATTGCAAACAAAAGGACACAAATGTAAAAATAAAATGTTAGTGTCCGATGTTGATTCCCATCAATTCTCCCCGGGTGGGAAGAACTCAACCCCGTCGAGTAAGGGGTGCGGCTGCTCGAGTGGCTCCTACGGATCGGACACCATACCAGGTAGCGCGGAGTACACTCCACTCTAAGTAGTCGTCACCTGCTCAGCCCATATATATTCGATATGCACATGCTGCTGTGGGAATGAGGCTAGTGGTGGACACTCCGGGGTGGGGTCCTCTTAAAGGAAGGAGATGGCTCAATGACTCACTAGGAATCACCGCGGAGTCCCTATATGTGACTGGATCCGAGATATTGAGATAGAGCCGATCCCAAATTTTGGCAAGTCTACAACGTACGCATTTAGACCCGACTTGCCTCACACTCGAAAGGGACTGACATCGCGAGCTGACTTTAGACTGACTCGTATGCAGACTTTCACTGACTGTATGAAACAAACACTCACACATGACCCTAGGCAAATCTAGACACTCATAGTATTACTATGACTGATGATAAAGAGATACAAACACAAGGGATGACTCGGTGAGAATGACGGACATCGTCTACATACACTAAGTGTAAAGAAAGACTGACCCACAACTTGATGCCGGGAGTCTCATCCCTCGTCAACCGTCTCTGGTTCGAGAAGACTCGCCCGCAGGTATAGAAGTGTGAGAGGATGAGGGGGCTGGTGACGGGAATGTAATCCGGAGGTCTGTTGTGGAGCATGGAAAATGGGAAGTCCGGATACTATCGCTCGTACGCCCGGCAGAAATCAGACCATACCATGTCAACATAGGGTGTCGACAGTGGTACGGTAGTCACTAGTGGCTGCGCTACCATAGGAGAGACAGGTAAGAGCGGGATGGCTGACTGTATAGGGTCGGTGGATGGCATATCCACCGAGGGCAAAGTGGGCGGGACAGACAGCTCTGGGATGACCGGTGGGGTTGGGGTGGCTAATAGACCCTAGCCCTCTCTTGGATCACTCTCTATTCCCAAAACATCAGCAAGGTACTCCTCGGTCAACTCTTGGTCGGCCTCATAACTCACTAGAATAATCCCTGGTGAGGCATCCTCCGAATGGTTGTCCTCTAAGGTAGGGGAATGTGAAGGACACGGGTCGGAGAAATGGCTAATCCCACTACAGGGGGCCACAAGGGTGGGTTCCGGGAAAGGTGGTGGGCGTGAGTTCGGAGGCAGAACGGGCCGCTGGGGGTGGGTGGTTGGTGACACGGAGGTAGTCGGCTGAATGTCATCATGGAATATGAACTCGCCAGGTAGGTGAGCTGGGTGTAAGGTGCAGGTCCTCCTATCCCGGTCAAAGGTTCCTCGCCTCTCTTCCAACCAATCTTGGCCTAAAATGATGCATGGACCAGCAAGTGTGTCGACCTTGCACCATGCTCCATCGTCATAAAGAACGGGGCCGAACCTCCATTGGAACTCTACGAATGCTAAGCCACCATTGAGAATAATTTCCCCGGTCATAGAGAGAGACTCAACTATGTCTTGTGAGACACAGGTAGATGACACCCTACTGATGAAGTCGATTTTCATATGCAACCCATTAGGCAGGATGGCAATGGACACCATAGGGCGCTGGAATGACTCGGTTGTGGGCTTAGGGGTCAGGTCAACCGGTGATGGAATGATAGGAGCAAGACCTGGGGGTCGGGCCATGAAAGCCTTTAATTGAGCCACCAGGGATGACCAATCAGACGCACAGTCTCGGGGAACGTCCATGGGGCTGGTGGGTAGTGGTCATGCAGACACACAGTGAGAAGACCGACTGACTCTTTATTGGACTAGACACGACCCTAAGACAACAATGCAATGTTGGAATGCAGACTCGAGTATAAATCTAGACTCAACCAATATCTGGTACGTGGCGGAGGCTTGATGCGAAGATCGCACTCACGCAAGTGTGCTACCTTCCCGATATGCGTAACCTATCATTCCGGGAACACCTTTTGATATACCGAGTAAAGGTGAAGTCCCGCGATCAATGACACCCAAGAGGGGGGTGAATTGGGTGTTTACAAATTTTACGAAAAATTTTGTCCTTTTCAATATATGTGATACAATGCTAATCAAAAGGTTCAAATCTATTTGTTCACAAATTAGATTTATCAAACTTAATTAGATGATGATATAGATTATGCACGATATACGAAGATAAATCCAGAACAACAATAAACACTAACACTCACTTAGAATGGAGGTAGAGGAAAAGGACCAAACCACACAAATCAAACCATAGTGCACAGTGGATTTTAAGGTGGTTCGGATGCAACGACGGCATTCCTACGTACACCCCTCACCAAAACCCGGTGAGACTTCACTCGGGGATAAATCCCCAAACGGAGATGAAGCTCCAACCACACACGCAGGACGACACCTGCCCACACACACGGGGATGCACCCCAACACACACACACACACGGAGACGAGGTCTCCAACACGATCCAACAAGCGGATCAACAAGGCACACATACGCTGCGACAAGTGCAGCACTCCACACACTAACAAGACCGTATCAAAATAGATCCATACACACACGTAGATCTAGGAAACTCTACGCACACACACACACACACGAATAGAACACAATGACCAGACACGACCACGGATCCACAACGATCCACACATTATAAATAACACAAATATAAAGCCCAAAACTCAAAAATAATGAAGTACAGTTTAGAAGACTCCTGATTTGACTTCCACTGAGTGTATGATGTAGAGATTGGAATGATGAATGGCTTTGAATGGAGCTTGAAAGGCTTCTGTAGGGATGAAGAGATCTTCCACAAGGTACTGTTCATGGCTACAGTACAGCTTCTTCTTCCTTGGACAACTTTCTTGATCTCCTTGATGTTTGCTTGCTTCTCCTCTTCCTCTTTGGTTGCTAGCTTCAGATGGAGCTTGAATACCTTCAGAAGGATGAAGAAGTTGCTGGACAGAGTACTGTTCACAGAGGGTTGCAGTAGCCTTCTTCTTCCTTTGATAGCTCTCTCCCTTGATCTCTCCTTTGATCTCTTGGATAGTTAGGGTTTCTAACCCTCTTGTGTGTATTTTATATACTTGGAATGGTCCATAGACATCCCCCGGACCAGATCCACATTTTGTGGGTGATTGGGTGTCTTTGGGATTAAAAAATTACAATGGAAGAGGCTCTTCTCGAAGTGGAAAATAAAGTCAACTTTTGTTGGCTCGGGGCTGGCGGTCGACCGCTACTGAGAAACGCTGTAGAAATTTAGTCCCTGGTATTTCCGGTCGACCGCTACTGGGCTGGCGGTCGACCGCCACTAAGAGTTCTGTAGACAGTGGGCTGCTGGCAGGGGCGTTCGACCGCCCCTGGGTGGGCGGTCGACCGCCAGCTGGGCAGAGCCCGGGATTCCCCGGGTCAGTCCATTAACCCTGTTAGCTCCGTCGCTTAAGTCCTTTAGCAGTCCGTTCTCATCTGTGGCATCAACTTTGACAGTCTTGAAGGTGTCAACTGAATCTTTGACCTTGGGTTCTCTTGGATATGCTTCATTGCACATTGGCCTTGGCTATGTGAAGTGCCGAATGTGAAGACCTAATCCTGCAAAGTTGAAGTGTTAGCCCAATGAAATACATCCAAATAACAATAACTTTAAGTAGATATTTATTTCATACATTTGGGGGTTAGATTTCACTTGGTTTATGCATTAGACCATTTGAGCATTTCTAAATTTTGTTCCGGGGAGGGCGCACGATGGCCAGAAGGGTTTCATGTTTAATGTGTATGAATGAGGTGTATTAAGGAGAGGTATATGAGATACACATGGTAAGATCGATGCTAAGACAAGGTAAGAGTCTCACCAATGGTTCTTGACAGTAAATGACATATACCACCTGTTTTAGATTATAGAGGAGCAGAGTTTTGGTTCTCCAGGTGACTACCATGAGTTTGATCCTGCATGTAAGATAGTCAGGGTTAATGCCATGCTTGTTGACATTAAAGAGGTTATGAAACCTCTTGCCTCTTGTAAAACCAACATATGCAACCAGCATAAACAACAAGATGAATGAACACAATCATCAAGAACATGTGTAATTAATCAAAAGTTTAGTTATCATCACGTAATCACACATTAAGTTTAGTTATCATCAAAACCAAAACTTAACAATTACAACAATCATCAAAATCATAACTCAACAAAAGGGTGAAATGCAACCTAAGACAAAATTACCCTAGACCTTACGCTCTGATACCAATTTGATGCGGGACGGGACGCGAACCTGGGACTCTAGCTCACAGACGACCCTAAGCGAGGGAAACGTGTGGATCTGCGCGGTTGAGAAACCGGCAATGAGTCTCGGGTATTGGCTTTTTCGCGTGCTTGGATCGAATCATAGGACGGGTCACGCTCACTCTCTCGCAGCGGTGATTGAAATAATATAATGAGATAATTATCCTATCACTTATGCAGCGGCATAAAGAAGCATATACGAGTAAAGTAAATTACCGAGGGGGAAGCGGACACGATACCTCCACGCTACGGGGCATGGGAAGATGACCCAGGCCGAAACTCGTACTCCCGGTACAGCAATAACCAATAATTACAGAAATGAATTTATCACCCACTCCATGCCGGGAGGTAAAGGGCTACACGTGGGGCCTAGGAGTAGCGGGCTCGGGTTGACGGGCAACGTTTTGGGCAGCTCCGGCGGTAGCGCATGCCAACAAGCATGGGGTCCATGTCCTGGTCCACGGGACGATCAGGCTGGGAGTGGCACCGCTACAGTGTGGACTCATGGAGGGACGATCCCTAGGAAGGGGACACGCTGGTTCACATGGTGGAAGGTGAGGCGGCCCGACGGGAGACGTTGTTGCTTCCTATCTACGGATCTGTTCAGCAGTTTCAGGGTTGCGCGACCCGGCAAAAACAACTACTGCGATCAGCACGGACATCGGATCGACGCGAAACTAGCACCGCTGTGAAGCCCTTTCAGAAATCCACGACCATAGGCTGTTACAGGAATTTTGCTGTGGCGGGGTTTTCCAGGGGGAATTTCAAACAGGAAAGTTTCCTATCTCAGATCTGGCCGGGCAGACAGAGATCTACCTAAAGACGTGAGTTGACGGAGATTGAAACTTTGGATCTAGGAGTTGGGATTTTTATGGAAGATAGTGGAAGAAGTAAGGAACCCGAGGATATTTTGTTTGTAATTTTATGAGAGGGTTTGAGGGGGGAAATGGATTTTAGAAGAAGGGGTGGTCGGATCTGGACTGCAGAAGACAGAGCTGAGTCCGGATTTTACAGTGGTTTTTTAAAAAGGTAAACGAACTCCAAAAATCCTAAAAAAATTTGTTGGATGAGGGTTTGGTGGACAGAAGTCCCAGTCCAAATTTTAACTTGATCTGAAATTAGAAAGGGGGTCGATTGGGTGAAGAGTTGGGCTGCTGGAACACAAGTCTGCACAGGGGCAGATTGTGTAGGCTTTGGGACTTTAAATGAAAATGGGGGAAAACGAAGTTGGAAAAACCTGAATTTTTTTGTGGGACGTGGGAACAACAAGGGAAACTCACCCTGAAAATTTCGGCCTGGTCAGATCTACATGTTGAGAATTAAAATTTGGCCTTTGGCTTGCTGGATGGAGGAAAATAGAATTTCGACGATGGCGGTGGCGGCACGAACGGAGGCAGCGACGGAGCTTCACACCCAGAGATGAGATACCACTTGGAATCCACCAAGTTTTCTAGGGAATCCACCCTAAGAATACAGTAATCCAGCTGCAAGGGGAGAGGAGAGAGAGGGGGCGCCCTTGGGCCTTCTTGGAGCAAATGTAATTTTTCTTCATTAATTCCATGAAATGGGAAAATACAAGGGTTATATAGAAATGAAAAAAAGACCTAGACTACCCTCAGATCTCTGGTTAGGGAGGGGTAAACAAGGGATAGGATAATTAATCCTCATGTGGTCAAATGACCATAAATAAAAAAATATAACAAGCATTAAATAACTATATATGGGGGGCGCCCCTTTGACAAGGGGGTAGTCAATCTTGACTTTTCTTCGATCTTGTCCCCCCTTGGTCCAAGTCTAATCTTGGACTTTGAACTAGCCCTACATGGGCCTTAGATCCTAGGTGGACCAATGAGAAATAAGGTGGGGGCCCCTGCTGGACCTACTGGTATTTTACATAGAAACCCAAAGGCCTTTTTGCAAAGAAACCAAAAGATTCCTAATAACTAACATATTGGCTTATAATTGCCTTACAATTGCAACCCAATTAACACAAGGATATAAATGCAAACAAAAGGACACAAATGTAAAAATAAAATGTTAGTGCCCGGTGTTGATTCCCATCAGCGCCATTCTATATACCGAAGTTTGGTCATGCATGCAAGCAGGCGCTATATTCATGACATGGTTGATTAGGAATATTTATGTACCGAATGCACGAAGCACATGTGATATTGGTGAAATTGCATGGTTTTATATATATTAATACATATATATATATATATATATATATATAGATACGTTAGGCACATGTTGCATTTGATTATTCATTCAAAAGGGACACTAATCCCTCAACAAGATTAAAATGAGGTTGAACAGGTCGACACGGGGGAACAAAGAGTCGACACATGCGGAAAGGCTGAATCGGCGCCTTAGGCGCTGAAGGGACCACGAGTCGGTGGCGTCGCCACCGATAAGGCGCGGCTGCAGGTGATTCAGTGGCGGCACCACCGAATCATAAGGCAAGAGGGATGATTTGGTGGCGTCGCCACCAAATCAAGTCAGCAAGTAGCAGAGTCGGTGGTGGCGCCACCGAATCGCAAGGGGGGGCTTTAATTTGAACGTCGTTTGAGATTTGTTTGGAGAAGATCCACATGATTCTTTCTCAATTGAGCCTTCACACATTGAGTTATATGACTTTAGAGGATTCTGAAGGATGACATCGCCCTACCTTATGAATCAAATCAGACTAAGTAGCCTCGTCCTTCCAGTCCTCGTCGACCTTGCCTGTGCGAGGTTCTTACTCGAGCACAAGGTAGGCATTGTTATATATATATATATATATATATATATATATGTATATATATATGTATATATATATATATATATATATATATATATATTTACGTGTATATATATATTTACACGTTAGGCACAGGTTGCATTTGATTATTCATTCAAAAGGGACACTAATCCCTCAACAAGATTAAAATGAGGTTGAACAGGTCGACACGGGGGAACAAAGAGTCGACACCTGTGGAAAGGCTGAGTCGGCGCCTTAGGCGCTGAAGGGACCACGAGTCGGTGGCGTTGCCACCGATAAGGCGCGGCTGCAGGTGATTCAGTGGCGGCACCACTGAATCATAAGGCAAGAGGGATGATTTGGTGGCGTCGCCACCAAATCAAGTCAGCAGGTAGCAGAGTCGGTGGTGGCGCCACCGAATCGCAAGGGGGGGGGCTTTAATTTCAACGTCGTTTGAGATTTGTTAAGAGAAGATCCACATGATTCTTTCTCAATTGAGCCTTCACACATTGAGTTATATGACTTTAGAGGATTCTGAAGGATGACATCGCCCTACCTTATGAATCAAATCAGACTAAGTAGCCTCGTCCTTCCAGTCCTCGTCGACCTTGCCTGTGCGAGGTTCTTACTCGAGCACAAGGCAGGCATTGGCATGCAAAGCCTTAGCGTTAAACTTTAAACATATAAAACAATGTTATAATCTTCCAGAGACGACGAAAATCATCGTGAAATTGTAATCTTTTCTAAAAAAATTTGCAGCATCTCCCGCGCATAGAGAGATGTTCAGTTGACAAATAGCTTGACACACGGTAGACGGTGTCAAGCCATAAACACCGAGGAGTCCAGGTGGACTACCTCTATTCCTAGAATCGCCACTCTATGAGTCTCGAGGGCCAGCCTGCGAGAGACTCGTGGTGATCAGGGGGAAACACTCCTCAGGGTCAATTCACATGAATCAGTATGTAGCCGCATGAACGGCACTTTTAGTGATTCACACGTGCAATGGGTTTCCAGGGGAACATGCGACAAGGCGACAGACCCCCACAACCAGAAAAAGCGGGAATACATACGGAAATGTCAGACAGAAAATTTTTCGTTTGAATATTCGTCTGCATTTCAGACGGATATTGCCAGTCAAAATATCTATCTTAAATTCAACGTTATTTACAACAAATAATATTTCGTCTGTATTTCGTCTGAATTAAAGATGAAATATTATATATGGTCAGAATTACCGTCTGAAATTTGTAATGGAATCATGTTCGTCTGAAATCCGTGGGAAAAATTTTATTTTCCCTAACACACGCACGACCCTCTCACCGTGCCTCTGCGTCCGGGAGACCGTCACCCACCCTAGCTCCCACCTCCGACTGTCTCCCTCCGGGTCTCCCTCGATGATCAGAGATCGTCAACGGTGGCCGCTCTCCATCCGACGATCGGCGACGGCGGAAGCTCTCCCTCCGGTGCCCAGGTATCCCTCCGGCGGCCCTCTCCCTCTCTCACCATTTCCCTCTCCCACTCTCCCTCTCTCATCGTCGATCTCTCTCCAGTGGCCTTCACTCTGTCACTCTCCCTCTCTCACCGGCCCTCTCCCTCTGACTGGCGCTCTCCCTCTCCCTATCCAGACCTCTTCTCCCTCTCCGGCTCTCTCCCTCTCCCTGTAGCAGTCGTCATCGTCACAAGGGCCCGCCTTCTCTCCCTCTCCCAGCCTCTCTCACTCTCACTGTCACACACGCACACATGCATATATGCACACATGCACATGTGCGAACAATGGTGTTTTTTTTTGGTTCGGGATCCATCTGGAGGGTTTGGTGGGGGTTCAGCAGGAGGGGAGGGGCTGCCAGTGGAGGGGGTCACTGGGGGTAGGGGGTTGCGGTGGATGGGGAGGAGGGGGGTTCCGGTGGGTGGGGGGAGGGCAAGGGGGATGCCGGGCCAGTAGGAGGGGGGTCACTGGGGGGAGGGTGTTGCGGTGAATGGGGAAGAGGGGGGTTCCGGTGGGTGGGGGAAGGGCGAGGGGGATGCCGGGCCAGCAAGAGGGGGGTCGCTGGGGAGGGGGGGAGGGGCCAACAGGGAGGGGGGTGCGCTGGGTGGGGGGGAGGGGCCAGCTGGAACGCTTCTTCGAGTGAGCCAGAGGAAGGTCTTCCTGCATCCAGTGGTTCACCTCCTAGCTCGGAGCTCCGGTGCTTGATTCTTGATCTTCAGTAGCAGATCTGAGAACAGAGGGAGGGACGAGAAGAACACTAGGAAACTCTACATAGAAATTCTAAGAATAGCTAAGGACAGATCAGTTTGGTATATTCCGGATGAGGCCCAAAAATGCCATCCATCCATGTTTTATACTCTTTGGGAACCAAGAAGAGTTACATAAAGGAGTGGAGGCTCCACCACAACAATTCTTGGCGATTCCTTCATAAGGAGAAAATAACAGAATATACGAAAATTGGATATTTCCTAATTAATATTGGAGACAGGTTAACTGTCGGACCAAGGTAGTTGAGCTCCATAATACAACTAGACCGGCAGGTCATTATTTACCCGTAACAAATTCCTCCCCCCTTTTGAGAATGACCTTGTCCTCAAGGTCAAAGGTGGGGTATGAGGAAGTGAATGCATCATAATCCTCCCATGTTGCTTCGGAGGATGGTAAACCGCGCCATTGGATGAGAAGTTGACAGCGGCCTTATTGTCTCGTTTGATAAGCCATCGGCCCAACAGTTGTTCAGGTTCCCTGTCCAATTGAGGTAAGTTGTCTGGAAGTGGTATGGCAGGAGGAGAATGGCTGCCCAACTTGAGCTTTAACTGTGAAATGTGGAAGACCGGATGAATTTTTGCGTTTGGGGGCAGTATCAATCTATATGCAACAGGTCCAATCTTTTGAGCGATCTGATAAGGTCCATAATATCTAGCACTTAGCTTGTTATTGTATCTGGTGACCACCGAGTGTTGTCTGTAAGGTTGGAGCTTCAGGACACCCAATCACCTACAGAAAATTATTTATCTGTGCGATGACGATCAATAAAACGCTTCATTCTCTGTTGAGCTTTAGAGAGATGGTCTTTGAGTTCTCTTAAGATATGGTCCCTCTTCAGAAGTGTGTCCCCCACTTCCTGGACTGAGGTAGTGCCCGGAACATAGGATAAAAGGGAAGGAGGGGGTGTTCCATAAACTGCCTCAAAAGGGGTGGTAGCAGTTGAAGAGTGGAGGGAGGTGTTATAGCAAAATTCTGCCCACGGAAGCCATTGAAGCCACTGATGTTGTTGCTGAAAACAGAAGCAACGAAGATAAGTCTCCAAACACTTATTCAAGCTTTTATCCTGACCATCAGTTTGGGGGTGGTAAGCACTGCTCAATCTTAAATTCACCCCTTGCAGCTTGAATAATTCAGACCAAAAGCGGCTAGTGAAAATAGCATCTCTATCAGAGATAATAACTTGTGGTAATCCATGTAGCCTGACCACACCTTGGACAAATTCATGTGCTACAAAAACTACAGTATATGGATGCTTGAGTGCAATAAAATGAGCATATTTGGACAAGCGGTCAATAACTACCAAAATAGTAGATTTCTGTTGTGAAGGTGGTAGACCATCTATAAAATCCATGTGATTGTGAGTCCATATTCTCTCTGGAATGGGCAAGTGTTGGAGGAGACCTGCTGGATAATGCTAGACAGATTTGTTTTGTTGACATACATCACATTCTTTGACAAAAACCTTCACAGTCTTTTGCATGCCAGGCCAGTAAAAAGTCCTTCTCAAATGATAGGCTGAATGTCCCCCTTCAGGGGATGAATGATGTGCCTACAATAAAGTGGGTATCAACTGATGGGATTGGTACAAATAGATTCTGTCCTTGTAATAGAGTACACCCCCTTTCACAGAATACTTGCGAGGGTTTAAATTCTCAGAGTTCCATTTGTCTAATAAGGCCTTGAATGTATCATCAGTGGAAAATGCTGTTTGAATATCTTGAAACCAGACAGGCACCAACATTGAAATTGCAAAAGAAGTAGCTGTAGATGGGGTCTCATGAAGTCTGGATAATGCATCAGCTGCACGGTTATGGTGGCCTGCTTTATACTCTAGAGTGAAATCATATCCCAGTAATTTAACCAGCCAACGTTGTTGAGCTGGTGTATGCACATATTGATTCAAGAGATATTTGAGACTCTGATGGTCGATTCTAATAATGAAAGGTCTGCCCATCAGATAATGTCTGCATTTCTGTACAGCGAATATGATGGCCTCCATTTCTTTTTCATAAGCAAATTTTCCTAGCTGCTGAGATGAAAATGCTTTACTAAGGTAAGCAATTGGCCGTCCATTCTGCATAAGGACAGCTCCCATTCCAGTTCCAGATGCATCACATTCAATAACAAACTAGGTATTAAAATCAGGAAGAGCTAAAACTGGGGATGTGGACATAGCAATCTTGAGAGCTTGAAAGGCATGGTCAGCAGCAGGTGACCAAACAAATGCTTCTTTTTTAAGCAGTTGAGTGAGAGGTGCTGCAATGATACCATAGTCTTTAATGAATTTCTGATAATAGCCAGTGAGACCCAAAAAACCCCGCAAGGCTCTTACTGATTTGGGTGTTGGCCAGGAGTCAATAGCTTCTAACTTGCTATTCATCATAGAAACACCATCTTCAGAGATTATATGGCCCAAGTATTGAACTTGGGATACTCCAAAAACACACTTGGAGAATTTAGCATACAGATTGTTATTAAACAAAACTTGTAGGACCTGCTGTACATGTTGCAAATGTAATTCCCAGGATGCACTGTAAACTAGGATATCATCAAAAAAGACCAATACAAACTTCTGAAGGAAAGGCTTGAAAATGTCATTCATAAGGTTTTGAAAGGTAGAAGGGGCATTGGAGAGCCCGAAAGGCATGACCAGAAATTCATAGTGCCCTTCATGTGTGCGAAATGCTATCTTAGATATATCAGCAGGGTGCATCCTAATTTGATGATAGCCTGACCTAAAGTCCAACTTAGAAAAGAATCGGGCTCCATAAAGTTCATCCAACAAATCATCCACAAGTGGGATAAGAAATGTATCCTTGATTGTGTTCTGGTTTAAAGCTCTGTAGTCAATGCACATTCTCCACATACCATCTCGCTTTTGTACAAGAAGGACTGGTGCAGAAAAGGGACTGTTGCTGGACTGTATGTGTGAGCGAAGGAAAAGCTCCTTGAGCTCTGATTCAATAATGTTTTTCTGTAGGGGAGAATGTCTGTATGATGGCAATGCTATAGCTTTTGTTTCATCTATTAATGGTATGCTATGGTCATGAGGCCTGCTGGGTGGTAATCCTTTTGGTTCTGAGAATATAATTGAATATTGCTGTAGTATGGATGCCAGAGAGGGAGGGTATGACGAGAGTGGTAAAGTTGTGCTGGAAGATGGAGAGCCAGAAGCATCCATTGAGTATAAGTGTAAAGTGTATATTGACCTGGCTTTGTTCAAATCATGGGAGATTTGTTTTGCTGAAACTGTTTCAAGGGAAGGTGGAGGTAATCCATGTAATATAAAATTTTGGCCCTCTAGAGAAATTTTCATCACCATTTGAGAGATGTTCATAGTAATATCGCCCAACAATTGTAACCAGGTATTGTCGAGAACCACATCAACAGAGCCCAGAGGCAGTACTAAAAAATCTAATGTAAAAGAAATTCCTGGTAACTTTAGTGTAACTCTTGGACAGAAACCTTGAGAAGGAAGATGCAAACCCGCAGTAATCTTAACTGGATGAGCATCCAATGATGTTATAGATAATCCTAATTTTTGAACCACCAGAGGGTCAATAAAATTTTGAGTGCTGCCATTATCTATGAGAACAATTAATGACAGTGAACCAATGTACCCTTGCAAACGAAAGGTGCCTGGTGATGCTAAGTGAGGCACTATATGAGATGATAGAGATGGTTCTGGTGCAGAATTATTATCAAGAACTATCTCTGATTCTTCTACTGGTGCTGAATCAAACTCAGTAACATCAGGGACCAACTGTAGTAAGAATAATTTCTGAGACTGACAGGAATGGCCTGGAACCCACTTGTCATCACAATTATAACAAAGGCCTTTAGCTCTTCGCTCCTGTAACTGTTGTGTAGAAAGTCGACGAACAGGAGGGAGGGCTTTAGTCTGAGAAACTAAAGGTGTAAAATTGTTGGAAGCTGGCCTGGAAGGTTGTGCAGTAGAGAAAGTAAAATTGGGAGTAGTTCTGCGTCTGAAAGAAAACTTCTGTTCTTGAATTCTAGCTAATTCCATGGCATGGGAGAGGGACTGGGGTATAAAAGACCATACCTCACAAGCCAGTTCTTCCCGAAGTCCGCTGAGAAATATGCCTAGTAAATGTTCTTCAGAAACTCCAGTAACTCTGTTACATAATGTCTCAAATGAACATTGATAATCTACCACGGAACCAGTTTGTTTAAGCTTACTTAACTGGCCATGGGATTCTACTGGAGAAACAGAGCCAAACCGAGATTCCATGCCTTTCAGAAGTTCTATCCAGGAAATCGAATCCTTGATGCTAGTGAAATGCCAGAACCACTATAACGCCTCCCCCTCAAGATAAAAGGAAGCAAAGGAAACCTTATGGTAATCCGGTGTTTGATTATGCAAGAAATACTGGTTAGCTTTAAATTTCCATTCAACCGGATCAGATCGACCATCAAACTTAGGAAATTCATGAAACTTAGGGCGAGGAATCATCGGATGATCATGAACAAATTCATGTGAGAGAATCAGGCGATTTGCCTTCAAGACTATTCATCCTTTGTGTCATCGATCCCATTTCATCATGAATTGAAGACATTTTAGTTTGCAGTTCAAGAAGGAGAGACATTACTGCATCCATGGATGAAGAAGTTGCTGAGTGGGAGTCGGAGCCGCCAGAGGAAGCTCAGACACCATTTTGGAACGCTTCTTCCAGTAAGCTAGAGGAAGGTCTTCCTGCATCCAGTGGTTCACCTCCTAGCTCGGAGCTCTGGTGCTTGATTCTTGATCTTGAGTAGCAGATCTGATAACAGAGGGAGGGACGAGAAGAACACTAGGAAACTCTACAGAGAAATTCTAAGAATAGCTAAGGACAGATCAGTTTGGTATATTCCGGATGAGGCCTAAAAATGCCATCCATCCATGTTTTATACTCTTTGGGAACCAAGAAGAGTTACAGAAAGGAGTGGAGGCTCCGCCACAACAATTCTTGGCGATTCCTTCATAAGGAGAAAATAATAGAATATATGAAAATTGGATATTTCCTAATTAATATTGGAGACAGTTTAACTATCGGACCAAGGTAGTTGAGCTCTATAATACAACTAGACCGGAAGGTCATTATTTACCTGTAACACCAGCAGGGAGGGGCCAGCAGGGAGGGGGTCGCTGGGGGGAGGGAGGTGCACTGGGTGGGGGGGAGGGGCCAGCAATAGGGGGGTTCCGGTGGGTGGGGGGGAGGGGGAGCAACAACAAGAGGTGGTCGCTAGGGGGAGGGGGGTGCTGTGGGTGGCGGGGAGGGGAGAGGGGGAGGTGCCAGCAGAAGGGGGGCTCCGGTGGAGGGGGCAGTAGGAAGATAAAACAGCATTAAAGTCACCCCCCTACTTCTGGTCAACTAGATATCCTAGGAATCAAACACTTTGTAAATTACTCAGGAGACTTTAACATCCTGACTTTGACATATTTGTCTAAGTTGCACACACAAGATTAGATTGTTATTTTATTAGTCATAATTAGACATCATCCAAACACTGAACACAACACATTGGTCTAGTTCTAAACAGCCCCCCTCCCCCTCCCCTGGGGCTTGTTCTTTATAAGAGATCCCACCCACCCCATTTGAACCTTGTCTTATGATGATAAGAAGATATAGAGAAATGGAATGACCACATATCTGAAGTAGTACATATATACAAAGATGTGGATAAATACAAAGAAATCAGAATTCTCTATAGCAATAGGAAAATACTCAAAAAAATCTTTTTGTGATTTCAAACTTTATGGATTTTAATTGCATGTAAATATATTTTTAAATCTGATTTTAATAGAAATTTGATGTTAATTTGACTCAAAAATGTAGATTGTTTAGCTTTGATGTTCTTCATTTGAAATTTTTTATAATTTGGGTGTTATTTAATTTGATATATGCATAATGATAATTGCGTTGTTATTTAATTTTATGTTATATAAATACATGGGGTACTCCATGTGAGCTGAGGTGCGTGGGTGCGACCTAACATTACACGCACCTCAGGAGAGCGCGTTAAAACCGTGTCAATGTGCCTTCCCGTTCAAGACTTTGGGATTGATGTGTATGTTCTCATTTGTTTATGAGAATGTATATATCTACCTCAAAGTCTTGAATTATCCCGTTTGGACAGTCTGTGAATGTTTGATCGCACTTAGGCAGTCATTTACTATATGTGTTTGTATGGTTTGTTGAGAATTTTGATTGCGTCTCCTCACTCTTCTCTGATATACCATTATTGATTTTGAGTGCTTTCTTAACCACTTACTTGTAAGTGTTTAAGAAAATTTCAAAATTAATAAATATTTTTGATATATCGGAGAAGTGTGGGGAGATGCTGCCAAAATTTTTACCAAAACGTGCAGCACCTATAGTAAGTGATTGTGATTTCAAACCTTCATGGATGGGTTAAAAAGTGATAATCTAATTAATAGTCTTCTTCCAACTGCAAATGGTCTATGGTGAACGATGTGAGGAAAGGGTCGGGTGTAATATCAGGAGTAATGATTTGAAAGTTAGGATGTGTATTGTCATTTATTGGGTGCAGTCAAAATATCGACAGATCGTTCTTGGATGTATCGTAGAATAGTTGACCAGGTGGTGTCAGATGACTTTAAGCATGGAGTTGAGAGTTTCATTCAATTTGCATTAGGGAATCCAAATGTAGCAATAGACCGCGACGGCCACATTCGATACCCTTGTTCAAGTTGTAGAAACTTGAGGTGGTGTTCAACATGGAATGTGCAACATCATTTGTACACGAAAGGGTTTGTGGATGGTTATACGAATTGGACGTGTCATAGTGAGCAATTCTTGAGGTATGAGCCTGATAATATTGCAGGCACAAGTGGGTACGTGGATATGGTTGTAGATGTTGCTGGTCCTAGTTTTAATGTTCATGAGGAAGCGTCAAATAAGACAACCGGAAGATTTTATGAACTACTTAGGGATGCTGATGAGCCGTTGTGGGATGGTTGTAAAAAGCACACTCGATTGTCTGCAGTGTCACAGTTGTTGAACTCGAAATCTGAATTTCACATCAGTGAGACTTGTTTTGACCGTCTCCTCCTCTTGATCAAGAGTATGTTACCTCGAGACGAGAAGTTGTCAGAAACTTTTTACCATGCAAAAAAGATGGTCAATGACTTAGGGCTTGGATATGTGAAAATAGATGCATGTTTGAATCATTGTATTATTACAAAGACGATGCAGATAAGATATCATGTTCTATTTGTGGCCATGACAGATTCAAACCTAAGGGAGGGGTCAATTCAAAGGCAAAAGATGTACCTTACAAGACTTTGCGATACTTCCCTCTTATGCCTAGGCTGCAGCGGCTGTATATGTCCTCAAAGACGGCTCGACATATGACATGGCACACCGAAAGAGTACGTCGTGCCGATGATATAATCAGTCATCCTACCAATAGTGAAGCTTGGGCTCACTTTAGTCGTACTCATCTTGCTTTTTCAAAGGAGTCACGTAATGTTCGATTGGGTTTATGCACAGATAGTTTTAATCCATTCGGTGGTTCAATGGCATCTTATTCTTGTTGGCCAGTGTTCATGACACCGTACAACCTTCCGCTACACATGTGCATGAAGCGAGAAAATCTTTTTTTGTCCTTAGTAATTCCTGGTCCAAAAAGTCCCGGAAAAAATTTGGACATATATCTCAGGCCGTTGATTGATGAGCTCAAATTTTTATGGACTGATGGAGTTGTTACTTATGATGCATGTAGGAAGTAAAATTTTATTATGAAGGCTGCACTGATCTGGACAATAAGTGACTTCCCTGCATATGGAATGCTATCTGGTTGGAGCATACATGGGAGGTTAGCATGTCCTTACTGTATGGAAGATACCAAATCAGTTGTATTGAAACATGGTGGGAAAACACGCTGGTTTGATTGCCATCGGCGGTTGCTACCAAGTGACCATCCTTTTTGAATGTAAAAAGACTCGTTTTAAAAAAATACTGCTGAAATGAATGAAGCTGACTTGCAACGGGTGTCGGGTCTACATATGGCGACACGGGTGCACAATTTACCAGATGTAGTACAATTATATGGTAGCACACGACAACTCCCTAGTTTTGGAAAGGATCACAACTGGAACAAGAAAAGTATTTTTTGGGAATTACCTTATTGGTCACTCTTCTTGTACGACACAATCTGGATGTCATGCATACCGAGAAGAATTTTTTTGATAATGTGTTCAATACGATCATGAATGTTAAAGGGAAAACAAAGGATAACGCCAAAGCGCGTATGGACTTAAATATGCTTTGTAAACGTCCAAAACTGGAACTACAGAACGTAAATGGTAAAATTGTGCAGCCTAAAGCAACTTACGTGCTTCATGATACACAGATTAAGGAAGTGTGCCAGTGGTTGAAACAGTTGAGATTCCCAGATGGATATGCATCCAACATAGTCCGTTGTGTGAATGTTAATGAGGGTAAAATATATGGTATGAAAAGTCACAACTGTCATGTGTTCATGGAGAGGCTACTGCCCATTGCATTTCGTGATTTGTTGCCAAACCTGATATGGGGAGCACTAGCTGAGATGAGTCAATTTTTCAAGATTTTATGTGCATCAGAACTCAGACTTCGGGATGTACAAACTATCGAAGAAAAAGTGGTCACAACCGTTTGTAAGCTAGAGAAGATATTTCCTCCGACATTCTTTGATTCGATGGAGCACCTGGTCGTTCATTTGCCATACGAGGCTATCATCGGAGGGCCAGTACAATTTCGATGGATGTATCCATTTGAGAGGTATGTGAGAATTTTTTTTAACTTACAAGTCATCCATGGCCGGTACATATCGTTGCCATCTGACTTGTTGTTGTAGGTGCATGCATGAATTAACAATGAAAGTTCGCAACAAGACACAGGTGGAGGGTTCGATTGCTAAGGCATACATTCTTGAAGAAATTTTGAACTTCTGTTCTATGTACTTTGAGCCAGAGATTCAAACTCGTCGTACTCGACCTCCACGTAATGATGATGGGGGAGTGTCAGATTCGTCCGATCGGCTCTCCATATTTAAACATCCTGGACGTGCATTCGAACGTTGCTTGACTCGCACGCTCGAAGATAAAGAGTTGCACGCCGCTGAGATATATATTCTTCTGAATTGCCTCGAGATTGAACCTTATGTTAAGTAAGTTCTTAACTCACATTTCCAGCAAGTCCATAAGTTGTTCATCCTTCTTCTGCAGTTCATTTAAAGTAGTAGTGTATTTATATTGCAGGCAATTTGATTCAGAATTAGCTGAAAAATGTCCAAATATCTAGGACGTGGAGATTGAAAAAGAACGCGAGAAGTTTTTTGCCAAATGGCTGAGAAACTGAGTTAGTGTCATCGTTGAGTATATATGTTTGTATTTATGTATGTTGAGATAATTGTTATTATTTTAACTACTCTAATTTGAATATAGGTTGAACAAGGTCTCATTACTGATCAAATAGTACAACAGATAAGTTATGGCCCCTCGAATCAGACACGTGCCTATCCAGGATATATTGTGAATGGATACAGATTTCATACAAGCGATTATGGGTGAAGTAAGTCTACGATGAACAGCGGCGTATCTGTTAAGGGAAGTTTATATAATGAAGTGGAATTGGACTACTATGGTATTCTTGAAGAAGTCTTATAACTTCAGTATTTGGGACAAGACAATTATGTATACATATTTAAGTGTCAATGGTTTGATCCTAGTTCTGTTCGACATGACACAAATTATGGGATTGTCGATATCAAGCATAGGTCTAAACTTAAGACCTATGAACCGTTCATTTTAGCCACACAAGCCCGGCAAGTGTATTATTCAAGCTATCCATCATCCAAGAATAGAGATTGGTGGGCAGTTTGCAGGGTTAATTCAAAACTCTTTCCCACTTATGAGTTAACTATGAGTGAAGATGTCTCAGAGGTTGCTAGTGCTGAATATTATCAATCAGATGAAGTTGGCGTTGTCAGTTCGTCTAGGTTTAATCTGGACGAATCTGATGAGCCACTATCATTACGTACGTGAGATGAAGTGGAAGAAGTCGATCCGATGGAGCTAAATGTTGATGTTAGAGGGGAGGAAGAATCAGATGAAGACGAAGAGTTTGAATCTGATGAGGCTACTATGGATGACGAAGATGATGATGAGTTAGATATATCATCAACATGAGGGAGACACGTTTTCATAATTTAGTGAGATATCCTTACCTTTTTACATAATTTTTAATAACAGAGATTCTAGTCTTGTGCAATTGAGGATTAATATGTATTAATTATTTTGTTAGTAATAAAGAAATGGTTCGAGGAGGTCGTACTGGGAGTGGGAGGAGATAGGGCAGTGACAAGGGCTCTACTCCCTCCTATTTGGCGTCTTCTTCGGGCACAGGTATATCTATTAAAAAAGTTAGCTATATAAATGTTTACATCATTTACAAGCCTAAAAGAATTTTTTTTAGGTTCAAGTGTCGGCTCATTGCCTGTTGTGCAGACGCCATCCCCACCACCTCCCGTTGCAGGTATGTATATTTTATTTTAAAGTCCCCAATATTTATTTTACTTATGAAAATTAATTCTTGCGGGTCTCAATGGCCTCCCACCTATTGTGCAGACGCCACCCCCACCACCTCCCGCTGCAGTATATATATTTTAATTATAAGTTCATAATATTCATTTTATTGATGAATTTTTTTTCGTACAGGTCTCAGTGCCCGTTCACCTGTTGTACAGACGCCACCCCCACCACCTCCCGCTGCAGGTTTGTATATTTTAATTTAAAGTTCCCAATATTTGTTTTACTTATGAAAATTAATTCTTGCAGGTCTCAGTAGTCTCCCACCTGTTGTGCAGATGCCACCCCCACCACCTCCCACTGCAGGTATGTATATTTTAATTATAAGTTCCCAATATTCATTTTACTGATGAAAATTATTTCGTACAGGTCTCAGTGCCCGTCCACCTGTTATACAGACGCCACCCCCACCACCTCCCGCTGCAGGTATGTATATTTTAATTATAAGTTCGTAATATTCATTTTACTGATGAAAATTATTTCGTACAGGTCTCAGTGCCCGTCCATCTGTTGTACAGACGCCACCCCCACCACCTCCCGTTGCAGGTATGTATATTTTAATTTAAAGTTCTCAATATTTGTTTTACTTATGAAAATTAATTCTTGCTGGTCTCAGTGGTCTCCCACCTGTTGTGCAGATGCCACCCCCACCACCTCCCACTACAGGTATGTATAGGTCCCAGTGCCCTCCTTACTTAATTATGTTATTTCAAATATCAGTAAAATATTCATTTTACTTGTAAACATCTATTCTTACATATCCCAGTGCCCTCCCACCACCTCCCACTTGTACAGGGTACACCCCCACCAGTCAGCCACTTGACGATGCCGACAGTCGTCACGAGGGAGGCACGGCCCATGATGGACGTCGCCCGTGTTGGATCTTCAGGTAAATCTATAAGGTTATATTACATTCATTATTTAATTAGTCTTCAACTGTCTAATATGAATATTTTGACATTTGCAATTGCAGTAAGAAATTTGAACCCCACAATGTTGTCCATCATTCCACCGAACTCATGTTGGCACATGTGCCCGGGGTAGCATCCACTTTCAGAGAATTTTTGATGGCCGTCCGCGATTCATTGTACAACATGTTCTTAGTAAGTAATTACGTCATTTAATTCAAGTATTTCCCAAACTCAATTCACAACAGTATACTAAGTGTGAAACTTAATTGATTTACAGCGGTCTTTTCAATTCACGTGTGGACATGACGTGGCGAGATGTCGTCGTGCCTAGGAGTCTACTATGCAGTCAAGTTACAAGAGGAAAATACATGAGGCCCGAGCACACGCTAAAAAAAATGAGTGGGGGAGTAAAGACCGACAGCTGTGGAAGGCGCACCGCCCTCTATGGATGAGGCAGAGGATTGGGAGATATCTTGTGACCATTTTGCCGACCCCAAGTGGATAGAAAAGTCCGAAAAAGCCAAAGCAAACAGGGCGTCAAAACCAAGTGCAAATTTGCATACGAGTGGGTCCATCTCTTACGCGGCTCATAAACAAAAATTGGTAAGTAATGTTTCAATTTATCTTCTTACAATTTATTAATATATTTGACTTTTTTTACTATGAATTGTATAGCATGCTGTGGAGCTTAATCGACCTCCGTCGTTCCTCGAGGTGTTCGATAGAACACACAAAAAGAAGGGGACTAATCAATTTGTGAGTGAGACAGCTAAGTCAGCAGTGGTAAGTTTATCTACAAATGCAACTTCTACCGTTCATTTAAATCGGCATGAAATTCATATGAAATTGACTAGTTATTTTATTCAATTTGTAGGAAACATATAGCAAAGCAGTGACAGAGAAGTATGGGGAGGGAGACACGTAGCAGCCGGAGTTTGATCCGGTGGAGTGGGTGGCAGCAGCTGGCGTACCGAAGAAAGCCCGACTATATGGTTTTGGGGAGAGCCTAGACGCTAGCGCGGTGATATCATCGTGTGCGAGTTCTAACTCTGTCCAAACTAGTAGCAGTGCCTTCACTATACCTCCACCTGCCCCCAGCGCTTCTGCCAGTGACATGATGGACATGGTCCGATCGTAGATTTCTGATTTGTAGCGGCAGCAGCAGCAGTTCCAACAGGAGATCTCTAGCCAGCAGGCAATCATTTTGCAGGCAATCAGTGGCCTCCTCTCCCAGGGGGGAATGGTCCCTCAGCGATCCACCACCACCACAGCACATGCCGCACAGGTGAGTGTTTACTATGTTTTTATTTGATGGAATTACTCAATTATGTTCATTTGAAATTTTAAAACTTCCTAGTTTTCAAAACTCACTTAGTTTAGAAGAATTGAGAAAATCCGGGGTTCGGGGGTCCTAAATGTAAAATACTTAAGAGATATTTCTACTGTCTCAACCAATTTATGCAGTGATCTCCTGAGGTTCTGAATTCTCCCTGCAACCCAGGATTGAACAGACATGAAGAGATATAAGAGCCATATAAGAGCCATGGTTCAGACCATCTTCAGTCATACTCTAGAACAGACTGAAGAGATAAGCAGTTATGCACTATGTCATCCAGATGTCAAACATAAATTTCCTAACACCTTGTCATAAAAACTTGGTTGCATGTTGAGCCATTGAGGAATAGAAAGAAAGTTGAGAAGAAGAAAAGGATATTAATGGGATCTCGGAAGAATAAATAAAAATGTTGATTACATAGACCCACATGAAATCAAATGTTTCTGAAAAGGGAACATCTCCTGACTATTGATTTCTTGACAGATCAGCTTGATCTGGTGCCGCTGATTTCTTAACAGGCTGATTGGCCTTGCTGGCTATTGATTGTTCGTCTGGGGGTCTAAAAGAGTTACCTCTTAACCACGCGTCATTAAGCCCTGTGGCCGAGAGAAAAGCCTGGAAGTCCACCATAGAACCCAGGAATTGCATATTACCCCCCACCTTCTCCTCTGGAGAAGCAATAGTATTAAAGTCTCCCCCAATCATCCAGGCCTACTGAAGATGGGCACCAAACTACATGAGAGAATCAAAAAGAACACACCGATCCAGCCGCTTACATGAAGCATATACAAAGGTCAGATAATAAGAAAAACCCAGCCCAGCAACCACCAATACAGTGTGAAATCTGAAATACTAGTCGGATGGCCATGTCGATCATTCCAACACGACCTAGGAGATGAAAGTGACTTGTCAGAACTGACGGAATCTAAATCGGATGCCCGGTTTGAGCTCGACGCTCAAAAGTTCATTTTCTAAATACACTTAGTTTAAATTTCGCCCAAGTCGGATCCGGGGGTCTAAAATCTAAAATACCAGTCAGATCATCGTGCCGATCATTCCAACACGACCTAGGAGATGAAAGTGACTTTTCAGAACTGACGGAATCTAAATCGGATGCCCGGTTTCAGCTCGGCACTCAAAAGTTCATTTTCTAAATACACGTAGTTTAAATGAACTGTCGAATCGGGTCCGGGGGTCTAAAATTTGAAATACTTAAAAGATCGGATGGTAGTGCCGATCATTCCAACAAAACCTGAGAGATAAAAGTGACTTGTCAGAACTGACGGAATCTAAATCGGATGCCCAGTTTGAGCTCGGCGCTCAAAAGTTCATTTTCTAAATACACGTAGTTTAAATGAATTGTCAAGTCCGGTCCAAGGGTCTAAAATCTAAAATACCGATCCGATGGCCATGCCGATCATTCCAACATGACCTGGGAGATGAAAGTGACTTGTCAGAACTGACGGAATCTAAATTGGATGCCCGGTTTGAGCTCGGCGCTCACAAGTTCATTTTCTAAATACACGTAGTTTAAATGAACTATCAAGTCGGTCCGGAGCTCTAAAATCTGAAATACGGATTCGATCATCGTGCCGATTATTTTCACACGACCTAGGAGATGAAAGTGACTTTTCAGAACTGACGGAATCTAAATCGGATGCCCGGTTTGAGCTCGGCGCTCAAAAGTTCATTTTCTAAATACACTTAGTTTAAATTTCGCCCAAGTCGGGTCCGGGGGTCTAAAATCTGAAATACCGATCAGATCGTCATGCCGATCATTCCAACACGACCTAGGAGATGAAAGCAACTTGACAGAATCGACGGAATCTAAATCGGATACCCGGTTTGAGCTCGGTGCTCAAAAGTGCGTTTTCTAAATACACGTAGTTTAAATGAACTGCCAAGTCAGGTTCGGGGGTCTGAAATCTGAAATACCAGTCGGATGGCTGTGTCGATCATTCCAACATGACCTGGGATATGAAAGTGACTTGTCAGAACTGACGGAATCTAAATCGGAAGCCCGGTTTGAGCTCGGCGCTCAAAAGTTCATTTTCTAAATACACGTAGTTTAAATGAACTGTCAAGTCGGGTCGGGGGTCTAAAATCTGAAATACCAGTCAGATCATCATGCTGATCCTTCCAACACGACCTAAGGATGAAAGTGACTTGTCAGAACTGACGGAATCTAAATCGGATGCCCAGTTTGAGCTCGGCGCTCAGAAGTTCATTTTATAAATACACTTAGTTTAAATTTCGCCCAAGTCGGGTCCGGGGGTCTAAAATCTGAAATACCGGTCGGATGGCCGTGCCGATCATTCCAACAATACCTAGCAGATGAAAGTGACTTGTTAGAACTGACGGAATCTAAATCAGATGTCCGGTTTGAGCTCGATGCTCAAAAGTTCATTTTCTAAATACACGTAGTTTAAATGAACTGTCAAGTCGGGTCCGGGGATCTAAAATCTGAAATATCGGTTAGATCGCCATGTTGATCATTCCAACACGACCTAGGTGATGAAAGTGACGTGTCAGAATTGACGGAATCTAAATCGGATACCCGGTTTGAGCTCGGCGCTCAAAAGTGCATTTTCTAAATACACGTAGTTTAAATGAACTGTCAAGTCGGGTCCGGGGGTCTAAAATCTGAAATATCGGTCGGATCGCCATGCCGATTGTTCCAACACGACCTGAGAGATGAAAGTGACTTGTCAGAACTGACGGAATCTAAATCAGATACCTGGTTTAAGCTCGGCGCTCAAAAATTCATTTTTTAAATATACTTAGTTTAAATTTCATCCAAGTCGGGTCCGGGGGTCTAAAATCTGAAATACCAGTCGGATCGTCGTGCCGATCATTCTAACATGACCTAGGAGATGAAAGTGACTTGTCAGAACTGACGGAATCTAAATCGGATATCCTGTTTGAGCTCGGCGCTCAAAAGTGCATTCTCTAAATGTAATTAAGTTAAATACTGTTTCAAGCTAGGTTAGTTGGTCTATAAAATCTATGCAGTTATCAATTTGATATGTTTGATTTCAATTTATACTAATTTATCTTCGCACTAATTTTTTTATCTATGACTGAATGTTATTATTATTATTTATCTATGAATGAATGTTATTATTTTTTTAATGTAGGGGGATCCTTCTGCGGGCGGCGACAGAGGAGATGAGCAGGGCAGGGAGGAGGATATGGACGATGTACCAGATATTTCTTGATGTTTGATGATATTTGTGATCAGCAGGGTGATGTATTTTTTTTCGGTGGTATTTATTTGATCAGCAGGGTGTTGAGTTTTTTTTTTCGGTGGTGTTTATTTGATCAGCAGGTTATTTGATGTAATTCAACATGTTTTTTATAATAATTTTAGATTTTTTTAAAAAATAAATTTTGATATTTCAACGGATTTTCAAACAGATCCATCTGAAATCACAAACGGTATTAGAGACGAACTACTATCCGTCTGAAATTTCAGATGAACCGTCAGATGCCACCGTCTGAAATATAAACAAAATTGTTTGTCTGGAAGACAAATAGTGAAACGGTATCTGTCTAAAATTCAAACAGAAATTCTCACCACATTTCGGACGGAATATTTAAGACGGAATTTCACACTAAAGTTTTACCGTTTGAAATTTCAGACGGAATTAAGCTCAGACCGTATTTCAGACGGAAAATATATCGTATGACATTCAGACGGAATATGTGACTTAAATAAATCTGTCTGAAATTTTATTTTCTGACGGAAACGTAGACACAATAAGGAACTGTCACAAATTTGTGACTAAGATTATGTGACGGCCGTGTTCCGTATGTCTTCTGACGAATTTTCAGACGGATTTCAGACGGAATGCGGCCGTCTAAAATCCCGCTTTTTCTGGTTGTGCCCCTGGGTGATAATGATCGAGCAAGAAATGAAAAGGAATGAAACTTAATCAGGGGCTGATCCCCTCCCCAATAGCAGGGCTGGCACGACAGTTAGAAACAACTGAACGAGACTCAATCAAAGGAACGACTACAGACACCCCCAATTCTACCATAAGGCAGAGTTTGATTCAGACGATCTCGGCCCTTAGACAGGGGCTCACGCCTGTGTCTTAGAAAGGGGGGAGTTGAGAGCAGCACTCATGAAAACAAAATGTCAAACACCGGTGGGGGCAGACAGTGGCCCTGGAGAAAGGATTGTCACTGCGACATATGTTGGAGCTCCCGGTACCCCTACAACTGACTGAGTGAGTGAAGTGGCACTCGGTGATTTCCTGCTCATAATTCAACTTATGGAAATACGGGATCAATGAAAAACACTATCGACCGGTGTTGCAGCCCTGGGGAGGGAATTTGATGTCACCCGTTTAGGGCGTGGCATAGCCATTCCATGGAAGTAAATCATCACGGACCTTCTTCCGTGCCCCTAGCAATCCCAGGATCGACTAGCATTTAGCCCCTGGGGGCTTCCTCACGCTCGGGAGAAAATTGGGGAGCTCGAAGTGGAGTCGATGAAAACAACAGCAGTCGGTAACAGGATAGATTACAGAAAAAAAATGAATGTAATAACACGGGGGACTAGAGCATTTTTTTCCATTCATTCTCCTCTACGATTGTAGAGGGATATCGATAGAGAGTACATCAAGCGAGGGAATTGAAGATAACCGGAAAGAAAATATAAAGGGGAATCAAAATACAGAATGAGACGAAGAAAGGAGAAGGTCCCTCATGGGAACCCACATTCTCTCACTCTCGTCCCCCTTCACCCTCCCCTATCTCTTCTGCTCGAGCCTCTTCTCTTCGACCTCTCTTCTTTGAGCTCTTTTTTTTCTCGCTTCGAGGGCTTCTCTCCCTCTCCTCGTCGTCGATCGATCTCTACTCCTTGATCTCTTCTCATTGCCCGCTCTCTATCCTCCCCTATTTCCGAGGATCAAAGGCACTTTATATAGGTGAATGCCCAAAATAGGGCATCGAAACCTCGATGGGATAGGGCCACTGTCGACTCAACGCGCGCACAAATGCGTCGCCGCCTCAACACGCAGGGGGCCACCGACTCAAGCGCATGCGCCACCGAATCAACCTGGACAGTGGCTGCGTCCACGCCATCGGATCGGCTACAAAGGCCTTCGCTGAATCAGGTAAAATAGCGCCACCGACTCAGCCCTTTTGGTGCTGCTGGCTCGGCTCTTCAGCAAGCCGTCGATTCGTTCTCATGCGCCACCGACTCAGCCAATAGGGGCATTTTGGTAATTTTGACATTTTACCTTGAAACTAACCAGGTAAGAGCTCATCGTCTGGAGTAGCTCTGGGGTTGGTGCAGCGGCCCCAGAACATGTTTAAAGTGTTGATTCGGGGCTTCCGCAGATTTCGAGACGTGTAGAACCCGTACCAGTTTTCCCGGGATTGGCACTGATTTGCCGTTCGTCTCCTTGATTCGTACCGCCAACTTCCTTCAGAGGACCCGTGGGACTTCTTCATTAAAAGGTCCATCCCTGGAAGGATTTTCACCTGGTCTGGATATCTATAAGACCATTTTAAGACCATTTGGTATTTTGCGTGCATTAATAGAATTCTTGAATTTTCTGCTAGTGGCGCTATCAACGAAGAATATCGGTCCTCCAGGACCGCCTTATGCTTGCACGAAGCATTTTCATTGAGTGAGCCTCCATTCTGGGGGTTTTCTCGCCTTCGGAGTCATCCGTTGGTCGCTTGCAGACCATTTAGGACTTCCGGGTGTCCTGATCGGGCAACTAGGGTTTTCCGCTGATATCGCCTTTAGCTTCCTATTTCGAGGGGACAGGGGCATTTCTTCATCTCGGGGAGGTTTCTTCATCAAGCGAAGAATCGCCTGTTACATTCCCGTCCAGGTTGGATGGGGTATGGAGGTATATCCGGCACGATCGCCTCGATGCCGGTTTCATTGGCTCTGACCATCAATAGGCCTTAAGCGAGCTGTGGTAGATGTGTAAACCCGAGATGACGAAATGTTGAGTCTTCGGCACTTTTTGTAAGGTGACATGCGGTTTCAACGGTCCGAGTGGACCTATCCTTGACTTCTGGTTGACTCTTTCGGGCACATGATTATTGCCCAATCATATTTTGTGTGTCAACAGGTGCTACAACGGCTGACCTCTATTCCTAATCATTTGAGCACTAATCCTTTGCGAGAGGTAGGCTTTATCAATTGCTTTTCAAACTTGTTGGAAATTGTTTCTTCAAATCCTTAAATTGCTCCTCTCTTTCTCCTCTTTTTTCTTTCTTTCTTTCCATAGCTTCTCCCTGGACCTAGGCGTTAATCCAACCTAAAATGGGTGACGCCCATGGTCTGTGAACTTCCACTAGATGTGATTTCCATCCTGAAAGCCTGGCATCTCCATTCACTACTTGTCTTAGCTAAAAACTACCACAAACTCCCACTCGATTGGCACAATATTTCAGCTTTAGTGGAGACATGGCATCCTCAGACCCACACCTTTATCTTCCCCACATTCGAAGCTACCATTCTTTTAGAGGAAGTTGAGACATTGCTAGCCCTTCCAAGGACTAAGGTAGGGGACGAGGACTTAGTGTGTCACACCGTTGCCCCCATAGATCCCTCTCTCATTCTAGGGGAATTCTTACCCAACTCCAAGGATGTTAGGACTATGATTAGTTCCCATCACATTCATTTGCTTCTCATGGCCCAGTGGGTTACTGCTCATTATAAGAACAAATGTGGATGGAATGAGGCTATAGCCAAAGTTGCTTCTATTTGCCTGTGTGGGGCCATACTTTTCCCTACCACTGACCACCTCCTTGACATACCAAATATGAGCATTATCAGTGGGTTGTGGAGAGGGTTGTCTATTTCACAGGCCGTCCTTTCTTACTTATACGAAGGCCTTAGTTCAGCTTCCCTTGGTGGGCCTCTTTTCGGATCTATGATTTTGCTAGAGTGTTAAATGGGGGTTAGGTTGAAGTTCTTACCAAAGGAGGACATCCCTTCTCTCAGTCGGATCTTCGGGAGCCACCCACTCTTCTTTATTGGAGGCGTATTCGGGTTCCCCCAGCAGGTTGAGTGCAGTACAGCAGACAAGAGCACCAGAGATGACTGGCGGATCTACCTCAACACTCTGCCCCTTGATCAGTTCATATGCAGCCGGCTTTCCTTGTTGGCACTACCCTCAGGCTTCCCAGGAGGCTTGGGTTGGACTTGAGGCTCGTGGGGAACACCACCTTGGCGATGTATAGCCCCCACAGGTTCTCTCTACAAGTTGGACTCCCGCGCATCATGGTTCCGGCACTACCCCACCTACCCACGCTACAGGTGAGAAGACTTGGGACGGAGGAGGACGAGCAGGCGGTCAGGAGTGCGCTGATCATGTGGGAGATCAACAAGATGCGCACACTACCACTAGAGGTGACCAAGATTCAGGAGGAGTACCAGCTTTATTTGAGAGAGCTACGCGAGATCCGGCCTCGCGTGGATGCCCGACTGAGGATCGAGTGATTTTAGCATGATGCATAGGGATTGATAGCTTGAATTTGATTTTTTTGGGATTAAATAAATGAAATAAAGAATTTGATTGCATTAGATATTGACTTGCCTCTCTTTTACTCTCATATGTGTGGTTTGATATGGCTCTCAGAAACAGAAACGGCCAAGGTTAGGACCGCCACCGGAACAAGACGGTCATAATATGACCGCTAACATGAGTGAAACGACCTCCAATAGGCCGCCACTAGATAGACGTCTGAATGGGCCAGCGAGCTCATGGTTAACAATTCTCGAGAGAGAAAAGCGGCCTATCGAGGAACCGCTAAAAAATAAGATGGTCAGCGTCTGACCGTATGTTTTGGAGAAACGGTCTATTTCAGACCGCACATGAATAGGAATCAAGAAGGACTCATGCATTTGGGCCCCGAAAAAAGGGCGGTCTATCCAATTACCGCTAATTGATTAAAATGGTCATATGTAGACCGCAAACAAGTAGATATGAGAAGGGTTCAAGGGCTTTATGGTTCCGGCCTTGCGGACCTATCTCTGCATACACTAAACAAAGAAAACATGTTAGATCTGTTCTGGGCTTAACCCCTTGCCAAGGGCAAGCCTGATGTGAGACCAATTCTTGAAGTTTAGTCAAGGGGTTTAAGCCCTATCAAATAGGCACACAAATGACATAAAATGAAATGCAATGCATGCCATGAAATGTAGGAAAGAATACGTGATGGTTTTGGAAAATATTTGATTTTTGTCTGAGTTTTAAAAATATTTATTTTTTGTTGAGTTTTGACAATATTTGATTTTTTTGAGTCCTTGGCAATATTTTATTTTTTTGAGTTTTGTCTGAGTTTTGAAAATATTTGTGGTTTTTTTTTAGTTTTTTGACAATATTTTATTTTTTTAAGTTTTGAAAATATTTAGTTTTTTTCTTTTTGTTTTTTTGCTTTTTGTTTAGGCTAACTAAAATCAGGCGAAGAGAATCTTAACCCAGGTTGTTAGGAATCTTCTAAAACACAGCGTGTGCTCAAGATGACAATCCCTTGGCCAGGGGTCCAGCTCGCATGACGATGCTGTAGACACGCCGTTCTTGACGTTACAGTGAGTAAATCTCATATTACACTATGATACCCCAAGGCGGCCTTCACATTTTTAATTGCTCTGGTGATTTCCTATTTTTATGATTTTTTTTTACATTTTTTTGAATTTTTCCGTGAAAAATCGTGGAGGTGTCCAGGAAACTGGACGCCTCCATAAATTCATATATATATAATAATAATAAAAATAATAAAAAATTTGAAAAATCATGGAGGCATCCAGGCGCCTGGACGCCTCCATAAATAAAAATAATTAAAAAATTAAAAAATCAGAAAAATCATGGAGGCGTCCAGGAGGCGGGACGCCTCCATAAATGACACAAAAAAATTTGAAAAAAATAATAAAATAATAAATAAAAATATATATATATTGTTGAAGACGACCAGGAGACTGGACGCCTCCATCATCCGGCTCACGGGCGGCCCCGGCCATCGACTGACCGTTGCTCAGTCTGTCGTTTGAAAAGAATCCAAATCATGGAGGCGTCCAGGCTCCTGGATGCCTCCATCGTTCAGCTCACGGGCGTCCCCGGCCACTGCCCGACCGTTGCTCAGCCTGTCGTTTAAAAAGAATCCAAATAATGGAGGCGTCCAGGCTGCTGGACGCCTCCATCATTCAGCTCAATGGAGGCGTCCAGGCCCCTGGACGCCTCCATCACTCAGGTCACGGGTGCCCCTGGCCACTGACCATCCGTCAGCTGGTCAGATTGTCGTTTAAAAAAGAGCCAAATCATGGAGGTGTCCAGGCCCCTGGACGCCTCCATCCTCCAGAGCTCTATAAATAGAGGCCTACCCCCCTCAGTCCAGGGGTCGAAAAAAAGAGCGCCGGGAGGCTGTCGGATTCCATTCCTAACCCGTGGGTGTTTTGTAGGGGAGGTTCTGCCGGATTCCTGGGTGCCCGTGCTCGCAGGAGAAAGGCCGTCTTCACCCGTCGCGCTCCCACGTCATCCCTACGCTACCGAGGCTCCGCCGGATCTCGCCATCGGCCCTCCAATAAGCCATTCTCCTCTCTTTTTCCTTAGATATCTTGCATTCATCATATCGCATTTTTCACCCCCTTTTGGGGGAGTCTCTTCCTGTTCCTACGTTGGTATAATCGCCATCCATCATAAGCATTTTCCTCCTACTCGTGTCCGAGAGGGGTTTAAAAGACAACACCAACCAGGTGTGTGTCCGGCCGTCATTTCGTTACTTGCATCGCTAGAATTGATTGCTGCACCTTCGTCTTTCTGATCCACTTGTTATTTGTTTGTCATTGTTTTGCAAGGGTACTCAAGGAAAGCCCTCCCCGTCGGCCGGCCGAAGGGGGAGGAAGAAGCAACCCACCATTTCCTGCTCTCGATGATTCACAGTTTCTGTGTCTTGTGCCAGGTACACGCGATCATTTCTTTTCATTGAGGTAACCCCTATGGCGATCACATCCCTTTGGCATCCTACGTATGCTCTTTTCTCTGTTGACATGTTGCATGACCCCTTCCCCCGTTAGCTTTTAGTTATTGCGAGTTTGTAGCCCGTCGCTCGCGTTTCTCGTTCCCTTTTGAGTGGATCTCCATTCGACAGTCCACAGATTGGCGATCACGGTGGGACCTCAGTTGCTTTCTTTTAGTTACTCTTGCAGCCCTTGACTTGCTTTATCATCTTTTACGTGTTCTTCATCTCTCAGTTGCTTTCTTACAATTACCCTTGCAGCTTCTTGTGATTCATTTTATCATTTGTTGTGTGTTACCCTTGCACCTTCTTGTAGTTTGCCTTACCATCTCTTGTGCGTTGTTATACCTTGATCGTCTTGTTATTCTGTTATGCTCTATATAACTGTCAGCATTTCATCACATACGTCCATCCCTCTTTTCTACCTTTCTTTCTATTTCTTTCTTAGGATCACCCCCTCTTGGTGAAAGAAGGACTCTCCGTCGGGAATTCCTCTCGACGGACTAGGATCTCTTTCACTGGGACCTCCATAAGTCCCCGACAGCGAAGGATTCCCCTTCGTTCACTAGGCAGGTTGTACCGTTGAAGTTCCCCGAGCTTAGTTACCCCATTCGCGGTGAGTCGAGTGTCCCTAGTTCACACGGCGGTAAAACAAAGGTGCAACTAGGATTTTTGCACATTTTGTGTGAACTTTTACAATCGTTAAAAAAAAAAAGAGTTCAAACAAAAACAAAAAAGACGTAAAGCATCCACTTGTGTGTTAATCTCTGCTGCTTGTGTGCTGGTGTATGTTATTACGTTCTGGAAAAGTGTTAAGGATGGCCGAGTATGATTACGATGCTTTCGAGGCTAACGCCTTCGGCTATGAGCCTCAAATGCATGACTCGGGTCATGACTCTTACGTAGAATACAGCCCGGACCAGGGCTACCAAGGCGGGCCTCATGTCTACGCTATGGACGCTGGTCCATCCCACGAGTCCTCACATGAAGTGCCGAATGTTGCCGGGGATACATCTTCCCCCCAGGACATCTCCGCTCTGTTAGGTGTCCTCGCCAACACCCAACTCAACCCTGAGCAACTTCAGGCCTTCCAGGCCATTCTAAAAGGGAACTCAGTCCCCCCCCCCTCCTGCGGAGCTGAGTCCGACTACAACCCCTGTCCAAGAGTCTATGCAGGCCATTCCCTCCTCCTCACCTCTCGGGCAGGCAAATCACCAGCCTCCCTCCTTCCAACTCCCCTCCCAATCTCCGGCGCAAGCCACCCTTCAAACACAAATCCCACCGGGCCTACCCGTTGGTAGACCCCAATATCCCTCCTGTCCTAGGTTTCCTTCTCAGGCCTCTGGGAGGCCTACCGCTTCTGCCTGGCAAGTGCCACCTTCACCAATTGACCCGTTCACCCAGTCCCTCTTGAATAAACTGAATAAGATGGACGAGCAATTCCGGAACTTACAAAAAAGGGTGGATGTGAAATCCACCCCTGAGGTTTCTCTGCCTATCCTACCAATATTTCGCCTTCCCCCTTCTGAGATGCCCACGTACCGTAGGTACAACGGCACTGGCAACCCCTCTACCCATTTGAAGGACTTCATGTACGAGTCCTCGTTTTGGCAAAATGATAAAAGATCTCTGGCATACCTCTTTAGGAGGTCATTAGATGGCCCTGCGTTGGAATGGTTCTACGCCCTAGAGCCAAGCGAGGCTGAGGACTTCGACGTGGTTCAGAGGAAGTTCCTACAGAGATACCGGGACCGAGTTGGCCCGTCTCTTTCTATCACCGACCTGGTCGCCGAAAAAATGAAGCCGGACGAAAATTTCGTCCAGTTCGCTGATAGATGGAGATCCCTGGCAGAAAGGATAAAGGATACCATCTCAGAGCCAGAGCAGGTGAAGATGATTATATCAAATGCTACCCCCCAGTTTAGGCATATCCTGGCAATGAACAAGCTTAACACCATGGAGGAACTGTACGAGAGGGCTCGGTATATCCAGACGCAACTGAAAGATTCTTTTCTCATGCACATGTTCGAGCCACCAAAGCCGAAGGTGTTTAAGAAGCCGGGCACTGGCGTCCCAGGCGGAACGACAGAAGGGGTCGTGACGAATGAGCAAGTGAATGCGGTCAACGACGCTAACCATGTGGCAAACCCCAGGCTTCCACAAATGCCCCTGCTTCCTCTCCAACAAGGTTCGTTCCCTTCTCATCCTCCACCGCAAAGCAATCTCCTCTAGAACAATATGCCTCAACCCTTCCATCTTCAACAACAACAACAGCGACCTCCTCAATATAATCAGGTTCCACCACCCGGGGATTATGGCCCCCAACAATAGAGGAGGCCACTTGGACCTAGGAGAGCTCATTACCCACCTTTGCCGGAATCGTTATCAGATATCTTCAATGCTCTCATGGCTGCTAATTTCCTCACCTTGCCTAAGGAGAGAGCCATATGGCCCACGAACGTTGACACTTCCAGATATTGTGTCTTCCATAGACAGCCGGGTCATACAGTGGAAAACTGTTTTCATTTCAGAGATTACATCTATGATATGAACGATGAACATCAAATAGATTGGGACGAAATGAGGCGATGCGTCACCATGATGAAGGCCAGGAGACCTCCTCCTAGACAGCAACAACAACAGCAGCAACCACAGCAACAACGACAGCTACAACAACAGCAACAAGCACCGCAACAACAACAACAACAACAACAGCCTCAGCAGGTACCACAACAGCAGCCAAACATGGGCATCCTCCAAAATCCACTACCAGAGCACCAGCAGCCCAATCATCAGGTGAACCCCATCTCCTCCTTCCCGGAAGTCGGGAGGGAGCAGGTATGGCACCTGGAAAATGCCTCTATTCTTTCCAACACCAACCCCATCATCATGCAACTCCCTTGTGTCGCCCGGGTAGCACCTCTTTCCCACCAACCCGCATATGCATCGCCTTCACCATTTCCACTGCCATCGTGCCCCCTTATTCGCACCCCAATAACCTATCAGCCGACACCCCCCGTTGCGCCTTCACACCTTCCCATCTCCTCTCACTCCTCCACTCCACCGCCCACCTCCACCGCAATTGCCCCTATGCCCTCTAAGCCCCTTATCACCGGTCAACCGCGCGTAACCCCTTTTGCCCCCACAACACCGCCATCAATGCCCTCAAAACCACTCATCACCCGCCGCCCATCTCAAGCCTTACCCACCACCACCTTACCTCCACCTTCCAAGCCCCTCATCCGTCGTAACCCACATGGTGTTCCCCCTACCTCCGCCATACCTCCGCCTAGTAAGCCCCTCATCAGGACCCCTGCTCCCGTCATCACCCCTGCTCTACCAACCATTGCCCCGTCACTGCCCCTCAAACCTCTGTTGCAATCCACTACTGCCCCTGTAGAGGTACAAAAGCCACAGGCAATGGTGCTCCGAAGTGGAAGGATTTTCCCCCAGGACAGTCAAAATCCCGAGCAGTCTCAGCAAGAAAAGGATGGAGAGCAGTTGGAAAAGTCCGTCCCTGGAACACAATATGATTTGCTGAAACACCTAGATAGGACTCCCGCTCGGATCTCCATCCTCGAGCTGCTCCAAAGATCCACGTCACATAAGGCGGCCTTGATGCAATATCTTCAAAGGGTCATGGTAAATGAGGACCTCCCCGCAGAAAAGATTTCGGCCGTTTTGACCCCAACGGACACACAACCAGCCATCATATTCCACAACTATGAGCTCGCTCCCAGGGAAGCTCGGAAGTATGCGTTGTGTGTCTCGATAAAAGTTAATGAGGTATCCGTAAACCCATGCCTTGTAGACACAGGCGCATCCAAAAACGTGATCTCCATGAGCACCCTTCGGATGTGCGGGGTTGACGAGGAACAGATCAGACCTTCCTCAATCACGGTCACAGCTTATGACAATAGCAAAAGACCACCACAGGGGATGATCATTCTAAGAGTAGGGCTAGTCCCTATGACAGTCTCCACGGAATTCCATATTCTCTACATGGACCCTACATTCAAGGCCATACTGGGTCACCCTTATATTGAAGCCGCAGATGCCGTACCTTCCACCAACCATCAATGCTTGAAGTTTCCTTACAACGGAAGAATTATTAAGGTGGTAAGTACGCCTGTCCTTCCCACGGTGGATGCTATCAACACCTCTCTACCCTCCGTTTGGCCGTCTCACCGGCCCATATTGTCGCTGTTGGATGTGCATGATGTATCTCACGTTCCGCTAGCGCCCAAGGAGCTGGTCAAGGTAACAACACCGCATCTCCCCTTTCACTCCAAAGGTTGGGAGATTATGAGGAACATCGGCTATCAGCAGGGCAGGGGGTTGGGCGCGCAACTGCAAGGTAGGCTGAAGCCGCCAACAGAAGTTAAGCCGAATCACAGGTTTGGTCTGGGTTTCAAAGGACCATTCAAGGCGGATTGGAAGCCCCTCACATGGACCCTAACAAACCACTTCAACAAAGGGCCCGTTATTCAGATGAGGGATTATCCGCTAGAAGCACGTGGGAGGTTACATGTTGTGTATTCAGCTGAAAGATATTCCAGGGTTACCAAAAGAGGCAAGATCAAAGATCTAGAATGCGAATGGGACAAATGGTTCGATATACCGGATGTTTCTATTGCGCTAGGAAGGATGTTCTCGCCTCCGCAGCTCGAGGGGCCGTCGTTGACCTCCGGAATGCCAGAGAATACCACCATTGTTGCCAAGGTTCCAAGCTATCCTTGTCCTCGCCAGAAGGACCTGGTCATCGGCGGATCTTCATCTGCTGTCACCATCACTATCGACGGTTTATCAGCCGTCACCTTCTCCGTTCACTCATCACAGCCACCGTTGCTATCTTCTCCCTGGGCCAGACGATTGTCTGATGATCTCCCCAGGTCCCCCTCTCTTCTCGCATACCTGCGCGGACTTCTCGACCCACGTCAGGTCTTCAATCACGATCTGCTCCATGAGCCTCCCAACCCTCTAGCCATAACTACCTTCCTCTCCCCTACGATCTCTTTTCGTTGTTTTGTCATCAAAAATGAAAAAGAAAAAAAAACGTCAATTTTCAAACTCCCCAGCAACACATCTTTGTTGAGGAAACCTCCTACATCTCACATGGGTGCGTCTCGCTTCGCGAGCCACCCGTCCAAGGTCCGATGAGCGACCTTTTTCACCCCTCCTTCGAGGGGCCAGTCCCTGTACATTCTTCACCATCCCCTTCAACCTTCTCTCCTTCTGTAAATAATGTCAGTCTGTAACGACCCGAGAATCCGATTACCGGGAAGGCCCGATAACCCGAGACTCGCACCGCCACCCACGAGCCCGAAGACTCGGAAGGGTTAAAAGGATGGTGTGGAAACTACACAAGTATCACAAATAATTGCAGAAATTAAACAGTTATAATATTAAGCAGGAAATAAATTAACAATTTACATGGTCCACAATAAAATAACAACAACAGCAACGGTAGTCCACGACTAGTACAGTGACAAGAAATAAAAGTACAGCTACACGGGGCATACCCCGGCTCTGACTTCTGGCACTACCTCTGGGCACCCGCACCACGCTGCGCTCCTGACACGCTCCCCGAAGGTGGCGTCTCACCTGAAACACGGTGAAAACACGCAGGGAATGAGTCTCGGAACAAGACTCAGTAGGGATCACTCGAACCCTACCTCGAAAAATGAGAAACCACTACTCTAGCGGTGGAAAAGTACCTCGGAAAGGAAAGCCCTGTACTCTACAGAACTAGACCCTACGGCACGCAGACCGACACACGTGCCACGGTACGAAAAGACCGAAACTCAACGGTAGAACCGCCAAAACCTGAAAGTCGAAAACACACGACTGACAGTCTGACACTCCGTACTCGACAGGAGTACCACCCACTAGAAGCACAGCCGGTAGCGTCCCCTGACGTCTTAAACCGCACCGCAGGTGAACCGCCTGACGTGGTAGATCCTACCCGAGGCGCAAACACCGTACAAGTAACCACAAACAAGTGACTAGCTGGGGTCACGCCCGTCGACGTGGGTCCAACCGTCCCCAACCACGTGTGCACACACAGACCACGCGTCCCAGGTCTGGCCCTCTGACCGGTTTTCCCCTCAGCCGGACTCTGGCTGCAAGACGTGGGGCCCAACGGTAACCGGTCCACAAACCGTCTCGAAAGGTCGGCCCGTACACCACTCCCTGGTGCGACTAGCACCCGCGTACTAGTAGGCTACGACTAGTGGAGGGTCACTGAAGGAGTAGACTCTCGAGTCAACGGAAAATGACGTCCGAATCCGACAACGAGTGGGAATCACCCCACGCACCAGCCCCGTCGCACGGTGACCACGGTCGGAAAAGAAACAGACGCATTGCCCACGGTCAAACGCCTAACCGAGGTAAACGGAACCTCCGGACACCAAAGACACGGTCACGGAACTCCACGGGGTGCCCGGGACGCACACACGGCCCAAGGGAGACACCCAACAACAGGCAAAATCGCGCTAGGGGCACCTAGCGCGACATGGAAGAACGCGCTAGGGAACCCTAGCGCAACAAGGAAGATCGCGCTAGGTCTCCCTAGCGCGACAGGGACCATCGCGCTAGGTCTTCCTAGCGCGACAAGGATGATCGCGCTATGACCCCATAGCGCGACAGGAACCGCCTCCTGTTCATCTTCTCCGATGAACGCGCTCGGTCGGGGCAGCGCGACCTCCAGAACGCGCTACTGGAGTATAGCGCGTTCTCAGTCCGCGGCCGAAAACGGTAGAAACTCCCAAAAATTCTAACCACGCCCCCATACCTCCATAGGAGAGGGGGAAAACAAAGGGGAAGACCCCTGGGGACCCCTAGCATGATTCTAGGCCCTCAAAACACGAATCCATGCATTGAATCCATAGATCGTGCGAGCTCTCCCCAAATCATGGAAAAACCCAAAAACGCTCAAATGATCCCCTCTCGGCCTCCCCGCGGCCTATAAATCACGGAAGAGATCGGCATGAGACTAAGGAACGTCACCCTACCTCAATGGAGCGAATGCTCCGCCGGATCGATCACGAATCACGAAGAATGCTCGAAGCTTCACGAACTCCCCACGCTTCCCACGCTCGCCGCACGCCCACGAGATCGCCTCACCGTCGCCCACGCGTCCGCGCCGTCGCCCCGCCGCCGTCCGTAGCCGGAGAGGGGTGCGCCGCGTCCGAATGGGAGAGAGGGAGAGAGAGGGGGGCTCACGGTGGGAAGAAACGGAGGAAGAGGAAGAAGAAGAAAGAGAAAGGAGAAAAGAAAAAGAAAAGAATTAGGGCTTTATAGAAAATCCGAATTTTCGGAAAAATACCGAAAAATAGAAAAATACATTTCCGGAATCCTCGGAACGCACCGATCGCAACGGTACCACTCGTGCCCGGGTGAACGGCCCAGTTAACCCGCAGCGAGCATCCGAAGGAAAAGCCGAAACCCGCGTCGGAAATCGGGAAACACGCGCGGAAAAGCCGCGGAACGCCTCCGGGCCTCCGAAACGACTCCGGATCGCGCCGATCCGAACACGAAAGATGTCCGAAACGAAATTTCGGACACAACAGAGCCGGACACTCCGAAAACCAGATCCGGGACCCACGAAGAAGGATCCGAAAGGTCCGGGATATTACAGCCCTCCCCCCTTAAGGAATTTCGTCCTCGAAATTGAGAACAACCAACGGGGAAAGAAGAGGAAGACTCACTCAAACAGATACGGGAACTGCTGACGCATCTCGTCCTCGCGTTCCCACGAAGCCTCACCACCAGAGTGTCGTTGCCACACGACCTTTACCAAGGGAATGACCTTGTTCCGCAGGCGCTGCTCTCGCCTATCCTCCACGCGGATCGGAAACTCTGGGAGAGAAAGACCTGGAGTCACCTCAGGCCAAACGGAAAATTCGAGCACATGAGAGTCATCAGGCATATACTTCCGCAACATCGAGACGTGGAACACGTCATGCACCGACGCCAACTTAGGAGGTAACTGCAACCGGTAAGCAACCTCACCGATGCGTTCCACAATCGCGAAAGGACCAACATAGCGGGGACTCAGCTTCCCACGCCGTCCAAAACGCATCACCCCCTTCATCGGAGAAACTCTCAAGAACACACGATCGCCCACGACGAACTCGAGGGGCTGCCGCCTACGGTCAGCATAGCTCTTCTGCCGACTCTGGGCCGCCAACATGTTTTGACGAACCAGGTGCACAACATCCACACATTGCTGCACCAATTCCGGTCCCGTCAAAACACGCTCACCCACCTCGAACCAATCAAGTGGAGTCCGACAAGGACGCCCATACAGAGCCTCATAGGGAGCCATGCCGATGCTCGAATGATAGCTGTTGTTATAGGCAAACTCCACCAACGGTAGGTGGTGACTCCAACTCCCCTGCCACTCCAGGCAGCAGGATCTCAGCATGTCCTCCAAGGTCTGAATGGTCCTCTCAGACTGACCATCTGACTGTGGATGATACGCCGAGCTGAATGCCAACTCTGTGCCAAGAGCTCGCTGGAAACCCCTCCAGAATCCAGAAGTGAAGCGCGGATCTCGATCCGACACGATCGAAATGGGAATCCCATGTAACGGCACGATCCGCTCCACATACAAACGAGCCAACTTAGACACGCTCCAGCTGACCTTGACCGGTAACAATCGAGTCACCTTCGTCAGCCGATCCACCAGCAACCAAATACTGTCCTGCCCACTCGGGGTCCTTGGCAACCCCACCACCAAATCCGTGGTCACATGGTCCCACTTCCAAGCAGGAACATCCAAGGGCTGGAGAGTACCTCCTGGTCGCTGATGCTCTGCCTTCACCTGCTGACAGATCAGGCACCTGGCCACAAATTCGGCAACATCTCTCTTCATGCTAGGCCACCAGAACTGCCTCCGCAAGTTCCGATACATCTTCGTCGCACCCGGGTGCACAGTGTACCTGCTCCCATGAGCCTCGCGTAACACCGCACGACGAACCTGCTCCTCGGCTGGGACGTACAGCCTGCCACGAAACCTCGCAGCACCGTCCTCGCCAAGCTCTACGTCAGCCATAGCCAGAATCCGGGGCAACTCAGGGTCCGCATGCTGAGCCTCTGTCACCTGACGACGGATAGCAGGAGTGACAGTCAGACTCGCAAGCACTGCCAACCCTGGCTCCTGGGGAATCTTGAGCCTGAAAGACACTTCGGGCACTTGTTCCCAGAGCCTCCACCTCCTCAACATCAAGGTACTGACCGCAACCTTCCGACTCAAGGCATCGGCAACGACATTCATCCTGCCCGGCTGATAAGACAGGGTGAAGTCATAGTCCTTCATGAACTCCATCCAACGCCTCTGTCTGAGGTTCAGATCTCTCTGCGAGAACACATACCTCAAACTCTGATGGTCAGTGAACACCTCGAACTTCTCACCGTACAGATAATGCCTCCAGATCTTCAGTGCGAAGATCACCGCCGCCAACTCAAGGTCATGGGTAGGGTAGTTCTCCTCATGGGGCTTTAGCTGCCGAGATGCATAAGCCACCACTCTACCATGCTGCATCAGAACAGCACCCAATCCGACGCCGGAAGCATCTGTACACACCACAAAACCTCCCGATCCAGAAGGTAAAACCAACACCGGAGCCGAGGTGAGCAACCTCTTCAGTTCCCTGAAGCTCTGCTCACACTCCTCGGACCAAACGAAAGGTATATCCTTCCGCGTGAGCCTGGTCATCGGGGTCGCAATGCGGGAAAAATCCTGGATAAACCGACGATAATAACCCGCAAGCCCCAAGAAACTCCGGATCTCCGTCACCGACCTCGGCCTCGGCCATTGCATTACTGCCTCGACCTTGGCGGGATCAACGGAAATGCCATCACCAGAAATCACGTGCCCCAGAAAGTGCACCTCACTGAGCCAAAACTCGCACTTGCTGAGCTTCGCATACAACTGGTGATCTCGCAACGTCTACAGCACCACACCCAAATGGTACGCGTGCTCCTCAGCAGACCGTGAATAAACAAGGATGTCATCCACGAAAATGACCACAAATTGGTCCAAATACGGATGAAACACCCTCTGCATCAAGTCCATGAAGGCAGCTGGGGCATTGGTGAGCCCAAACGGCATCACCAGAAACTCATAATGCCCGTACCTCGTACTGAACGCAGTCTTCTCCACATCGGACTCACGAATTCTCAGCTGATAGTAACCGGATCGCAAATCAATCCGCGAGAACACTCGCGCAGACTGAAGCTGGTCGAACAAATCATCAATCCGCGGCAGCGGATACTTGTTCTTAATGGTCACTTCATTCAGCTGCCGATAGTCAATGCATAGCCGCAGACTACCGTCCTTCTTCTTCACGAACAACACGGGCGCACCCCAAGGGGAAAAACTAGGACGAATGTACCCCTTGGCCAACAGTTCCTGCAACTGCGCCCTCAACTCCCTCAACTCAGCGGGGGCCATACGGTAGGGAGCCTTCGCCAAAGGTCCAGTACCAGGTACAACCTCGATCACAAAATCGATCTCCCGCTGGGGAGGTAATCCAGGCAACTCCTCAGGAAAAATATCGGGAAACTCGCACACCACCGCAATGTCCTCGACATCCGGCTCCATCCGGTCAGACACAACCACTGACGCGAGAAAACCCTGACAACCAGAATCAAGCAACCGACGGGCTCGAATAGCAGAGATAAGGAATCGAGAAGAGGCGGAACGGATACCTTGGAAATAGAAGGTCCTCTTGCTCGGATGCTGGAAGTAGACCCTCTTCATTCCACAATCCACCACCGCTCCATGAGTCTCGAGCCAATCCATGCCTAGAATCACGTCGTAATCCCGAAGCTGCAACGCATACAACCTGCCTGGCATACTCCGCCCATCGATCCACACCGGAACCTGGTCGAAGCAATAAGGAGTGACCATAAAATCACCCGAAGGTAACTCCACTGCCAAATCACAGGACAACTGGGTCACCGGCTCCTCGACGCTCGACGCGAAATCCTCCGAAATAAACGAATGAGACGCGCCAGAATCAAATAAAACCCGAGCCGCACAACCCAAAATCTGAACGGTACCTTCCACGAGCTGCGACGCCACTGCCTCTGCCCTGGTCAAGTGCGTGATCTGGCCACGAGCCCTCTACCTGCCTCCCACACTAGCTGACCTGGGTAGCGGCGGATACTGTCCCTGCTGCTGCTGCTGCTGGGGAACCTGCTGCTGCGGCGGCCTCTGAGGACAGTCACGCGCCATATGCCCTGGCTGGTCACACCGAAAACAGATAATCGGCGCCGTGCACTGCCTGCCTGGGTGAGTCCCGCCACACCGTGGACAAGGTCCTCGCGATCCACCCACTGATCCCTGACGCTGCAAAGGAATCGGCTGCTGTACACTGCCCGATGAAGCCTGCCCCTGATCTCTGGACTTCTTCTTGCCGAACCCCTTCTTGAAGAACTTCTTGACCTTCGAGCCGAAGGACGCAGATCCTGTCACCGAAGCTGCATGTGCCGGCACTCCTGAACCACTCATCGCATGCTGGAAGGAACCCTGTTGCTGGGTAGCCGACTGCTGGCTGCGACCTGACAAAGACTGCCCCTGGCTGATCGGTCCTCGAGTCCTCTGCATATCCATCTCCAGGGAAATCGCAACACGAGACGCCGTCTCTAGATCAGTGGCCCCATTCGCGATCAAATGGTGCCTCAGCTCCAGCCTCAAGCCCTGCACAAACTGCGTCGTCCTCACCCTCTCATGCTCCATGATATGAGGTGCGTACCGACCCAGCTCGACAAATCGGGCCCTGTACTGCAACACGGACATGTCACCCTGCACCAGCTCCAGAAACTCCCGCATCCGCTGCGTAGCAACAACATCTGGATAGTACGTACGCTCGAAAGCACTGACAAAGTCATCCCACTCGACCTGCTCACGTGGACGAAGCTGAAAGGACGTCTTCCACTCGGAAGACCACCACCTCCGAGCCGTACCCTGCAACTGGTTGTAGGCCAACACCACTCTGTCCTCGGCAGTACTCTTCGCAGAACTGAACACCCGCTCCATCTCATCGAGCCAATCACGAGCCGCATCAGGGTCTGCCTGGCCGCTAAAGTAAGGTGGATGGAACTGCATGAAGTCCCTCACTGCTCGGCCCGGCCCACCCCTGACAAACGAGCCCTCAGCAGCCTCTCCGCCAAACTGCTGAGACATGAGATGGTACATGCCACGGAAGAAATCCTCGGCCCCCGGAGCTCTCGCAGCATCCGCGGCCTCGGTAGCTCCCGGAACTCTGCTATGCTCCTCCTGGTCCCTCTGGACCCCCTGCTGGATCTCCTGACCTCCAGCCGACTGCCCCTGCTGAGAGCGAGAACTCCTCCTCGGCGCCATACTCGCTCCTGAAGCACAAGACAGGAAACACGGAAACGGCAAGGTCAAAATGAAACACGCGGTGCCCAATGCCAGCGTCACCTATACATCATCGTTGTGGACTAGTGGACCACTACAATTACCTATGATTCTCATGTAATTCCACAACCGCGCTCTGATACCAGCTGTAACGACCCGAGAATCCGATTACCGGGAAGGCCCGATAACCCGAGACTCGCACCGCCACCCACGAGCCCGAAGACTCGGAAGGGTTAAAAAGATGGTGTGGAAACTACACAAGTATCACAAATAATTGCAGAAATTAAACAGTTATAATATTAAGCAGGAAATAAATTAACGATTTACATGGTCCACAATAAAATAACAACAACAGCAACGGTAGTCCACGACTAGTACAGTGACAAGAAATAAAAGTACAGCTACACGGGGCATACCCCGGCTCTGACTTCTGGCACTACCCCTGGGCACCCGCACCACGCTGCGCTCCTGACACGCTCCCCGAAGGTGGCATCTCACTTGAAACACGGTGAAAACACGCAGGGAATGAGTCTCGGAACAAGACTCAGTAGGGATCACTCGAACCCTACCTCGAAAAACGAGAAACCACTACTCTAGCGGTGGAAAAGTACCTCGGAAAGGAAAGCCCTGTACTCTACAGAACTAGACCCTACGGCACGCAGACCGACACACGTGCCACGGTACGAAAAGACCGAAACTCAACGGTAGAACCGTCAAAACCTGAAAGTCGAAAACACACGACTGACAGTCTGACACTCCGTACTCGACATGAGTACCACCCACTAGAAGCACAGCCGGTAGCGTCCCCTGACGTCTTAAACCGCACCGCAGGTGAACCGCCTGACGTGGTAGATCCTACCCGAGGCGCAAACACCGTACAAGTAACCACAAACAAGTGACTAGCTGGGGTCACGCCCGTCGACGTGGGTCCAACCGTCCCCAACCACGTGTGCACACACAGACCACGCGTCCCAGGTCTGGCCCTCTGACCGGTTTTCCCCTCAGCCGGACTCTAGCTGCAAGACGTGGGGCCCAACGGTAACCGATCCACAAACCGTCTCGAAAGGTCGGCCCGTACACCACTCCCTGGTGCGACTAGCACCCGCGTACTAGTAGGCTACGACTAGTGGAGGGTCACTGAAGGAGTAGACTCTCGAGTCAACGGAAAACGACGTCCGAATCCGACAACGAGTGGGAATCACCCCACGCACCAGCCCCGTCGCACGGTGACCACGGTCGGAAAAGAAACAGACGCATTGCCCACGGTCAAACGCCTAACCGAGGTAAACGGAACCTCCGGACACCAAAGACACGGTCACGGTACTCCACGGGGTGCCCGGGACGCACACACGGCCCAAGGGAGACACCCAACAACAGGCAAAATCGCGCTAGGGGCACCTAGCGCGACACGGAAGAACGCGCTAGGGAACCCTAGCGCAACAAGGAAGATCGCGCTAGGTCTCCCTAGCGCGACAGGGACCATCGCGCTAGGTCTTCCTAGCGCGACAAGGATGATCGCGCTATGACCCCATAGCACGACAGGAACCGCCTCCTGTTCATCTTCTCCGATGAACGCGCTCGGTCGGGGCAGCGCGACCTCCAGAACGCGCTACTGGAGTATAGCGCGTTCTCAGTCCGCGGCCGAAAACGGTAGAAACTCCCAAAAATTCTAACCACGCCCCCATACCTCCATAGGAGAGGGGGAAAACAAAGGGGAAGACCCCTGGGGACCCCTAGCATGATTCTAGGCCCTCAAAACACGAATCCATGCATTGAATCCATAGATCGGGCGAGCTCTCCCCAAATCATGGAAAAACCCAAAAACGCTCAAATGATCCCCTCTCGGCCTCCCCGCGGCCTATAAATCACGGAAGAGATCGGCATGAGACTAAGGAACGTCACCCTACCTCAATGGAGCGAATGCTCCGCCGGATCGATCACGAATCACGAAGAATGCTCGAAGCTTCACGAACTCCCCACGCTTCCCACGCTCGCCGCACGCCCACGAGATCGCCTCACCGTCGCCCACGCGTCCGCGCCGTCGCCCCGCCGCCGTCCGTAGCCGGAGAGGGGTGCGCCGCGTCCGAATGGGAGAGAGGGAGAGAGAGGGGGGCTCACGGTGGGAAGAAACGGAGGAAGAGGAAGAAGAAGAAAGAGAAAGGAGAAAAGAAAAAGAAAAGAATTAGGGATTTATAGAAAATCCGAATTTTCGGAAAAATACCGAAAAATAGAAAAATACATTTCCGGAATCCTCGGAACGCACCGATCGCAACGGTACCACTCGTGCCCGGGTGAACGGCCCAGTTAACCCGCAGCGAGCATCCGAAGGAAAAGCCGAAACCCGCGTCGGAAATCGGGAAACACGCGCGGAAAAGCCGCGGAACGCCTCCGGGCCTCCGAAACGACTCCGGATCGCGCCGATCCGAACACGAAAGATGTCCGAAACGAAATTTCGGACACAACAGAGCCGGACACTCCGAAAACCAGATCCGGGACCCACGAAGAAGGATCCGAAAGGTCCGGGATATTACACAGTCAGTCTAGGTCAAGGGTAGTACCTAGGAAGAAATCCAAGGGTAGGCAGATCCCTCGTCGGTTCCTTCTAGATTTAGCCGTTAGGTGTCAGGCCCTCCTTGCCATCCCTCAGTTATTAGAAGATCCCATCCAGTTACTAGAAATGGAATGCGAGGATAACTGTGCAATTGATGAAGGGTATGGAGTTTATGAGATCACAGATGAGGAATACCCTAGTGAAGATGAGGGTGAAGAATATGAGGATGCGGCTGCCGCATATGCTAGTGGAGTAAGGAGATTCGACGGGCCGTCAGCCGCGGTAGAAGAGTCCACCAAGGAAGTGAACTTGGGAACTGAGGAAGACCCTAGGATCATCCTCATAAGTGATAATCTGCCACCCTCTGAAGAAGAGGCATTGGTCCAAGTTCTTAAAAAGTATAAGGACACATTTGTGTGGAGCTACGAGGACATGCCGGGCCTGGATCCCACCCTGGTCGAACACCGCTTAACTTTAAAACCAGGGGCCGTCTCGGTGAAACAAAGGTTAAGACGTTTCCACCCTCAAATGGCTCTAAAAATGAAAGAAGAGGTCGACAAGCTCCACAAAGCCAAGTTCATTAGAGTCGTCCTCTATCCCCAATGGGTGATAAATATTGTCCCAGTCATGAAGAAGGATGGTGCGGACACCCGAGCAGTTGATCGGCACGACACACCGAGCCACCGGTACCGCACACGGAGCACGACACGAGCCACCTCAGCGTCCATCTGGCTCGGAGATAGCCTGGAGACTCCGCCTTGAGCCTCCCCATTTATTATATTTAGCTAGACTTTATATGTGTGTAATTTATTTATTTCGTTGCATTCGGTTTGCCATTTTGAGTGTAATAGGGACTTACGAGCATTTCGGACCCCGTGGGCCCCACGGCCCCTCCCGGGCCCCACCACATTGGGCCACCTCAGCCTAGGGTCCCACGTGGGGTCAGTCAACATGCCACATGGGGCATCTAGAAGTTTGAATGGTCAATTGTCCACATGGGGGACAAGGGACCAAAATAGTCAACATTTCCAACCAACACCCACCTACCATGTCAAGCTTGTTCCCCCCCTAGTCAATAGGCTGTCCCCCCCTTATTTTTTTAATTGTATTTTTGTGGAATGGTCACAAGCCATCCCAACCCTCCATCTCACACCCCTAGATCCAACGGTGGAGGATGGATTAGATGGGTGACCTATATATGCTTGTATTTTCCCATTTTGATAAATTAATGCCATTTGAATCAAACTTAATGTTGGAGCAAGGCCTAGGCCGCCCCCTTCCTCTCTCCCTCTCCCCCTTGCAGCTGTGAAGGCTACCTCTTGGTGGTGTGACTCCACCCTATCAGTTCCGGTCGCCGCCGCCGCCGCCACGAGCCGCCATCGCCACCGCCTGAGTTCTGTCCGCGCAGTACCACAGCCACTTCCACGAAATTCCAGTCTCAGCCACGGCCTCAGATCGAGCTGGAACTTTTACTGGATGTCCCAGAGGTGTCCCGCACGTCCTCAGAATTTTGGTTGGTCATAAAGATCTCATTTGGTATTTTTCTATTTTCGTCCAATCACAGTTTCCAGATCTGTCTACTGTCTGTTTCCATTTCCACCCGCCCAGAGTTTCAAGTCTTAGGTCCTTTTTTTGATTTTCTTTGGTTCGCCCAATTTAACTGGGTGTTCCTTGCATCTATCCCTTCATCCACCATTTTTTTTAATTTTTGGTTCGTCCATTTCATATTTTCTAAAATTCGTTCTCAGTCCTAGCTACAGTACTTTCTGCCAGTTCCTAGATCCGACCACCAGACACTCCAAAATTCCTATCAAATCACCACCAGCTCCACATCCCATTCTAAAAATTGTCCCAGCTTCATGGTTTGAATATCTACAAAGTTGAAGAAGAGCTTGAAGTCTGATTCCTACGGCAAGTAGGCGGTCAATGGTGGTTCTCAGACAAGTACCCTGTAAATCTGATGTCTCAGTTACTGTACAACAGGGATTTGTAAATTCATTAAAGTCTAGATCCGGCTAGATCCATCAGATCTCTCTGAGTCTAGATTGAAGCATTTGAAGAGAGCTTTCCAACGATAGCTCATGCGTCCCGATCTGACGTCGGGATCGACCGCAGCGCCTGTTTTCGCCGGAGCGCGCGCAGGGAAAATAGAACTGAAATCCGTGGGCAGCCATTCCACAACTTGAAGATCGGACCCGACCGGCCACCAATCGGTGTCTCCGGCCGACCGCCGTCCGTGGAGGCGCGCCACCAGGGCTCTCCATCATAGTGGGACCCACCTCCGTAGATCCGGAGGACAGCGCCATCCGTGGGCCCCACGGGCCCGCAAAACCCGCCGTTCGGAAAGCACGAAAACGCGGAGTTCGGCGCGTCGAGTCGACATCAAGATGCTGCCTGTCAACCTGATTTACGTGATCCCTGGGGCCCACATGTGACCTTTTACCTCCCTGCGTGGAGTGGGTCGAATCCTTTTGTACCGCTGTGAATTATGTTAACCAGGGGTCCGTAAGTCAGCCGGGGTCTCTTCGCCACGCCGGGTGCGTGGAGGTAAAGGTCTTAACTTCTTGGCGTTACATTGCTTAGCTAGTATACGGTCTTAGGCCGCTACCGAGAGTGTAGGGTCCTAGCCCGTGTGTCCATGTCACCGCTGTGTGAGAGTGACCCGTCTCGCGACTCGATCCGAGTCTGGAAGTGAGTCTGACTACCTTGAACTCTGCCGGTTCCTTAACCGCGCACGATCCACGCTTTCCCTCGCATGGGACGCCGAGTGAGCTTGTACTTCTGTTAGCGACGTTTGCCACTAGGAGCTCGTAGTGTCGGGCTTAGTGTCTCCCTGGTGTGTATTGCTGGTCGCGTCTTCATCTAGAGTCCGAGGGTGGCACTGTATAGTGTCGTCTCCCGTGTCCGTCCCGCATCAGTTTGGTATCAGAGCGAGTCGAGTCTAGGGTAGTCGTTGCATATGTCTTGCATAGTCTAAGTCGAGTCTAGGATCATCATCATTTCAAAACAACAAAAAAAGGTGTTTTCAAATTGCATTTGCACCCTTTATTCGGTATCTTAAAAGGTGTTGTCCGAACGTTAGGCTACGCCTACCGAGAGGTCGCACACTTGCGGGAGTGATCTTCGGATCGATTAACTCCGCCCCGTACCGGATATTGGTTTAGGTCTAAGTGCATTGTCTAGTGTGTGTTTGCATTAGTCAGTTTGTCTTGTCTCTTGTCATCATGCCCATCTTGTAGTTCCGAGTTTCTCATGGAGTCCCAATCACTCGGGCAATATGGCCGTTGGTCTACCCATGGGCTGGGCAACCATCCTCTCCCCTTCCGTAGGCCCGAAGCCTCGGATTTTTATGGCTCTAATGACCCGGGCGACTACCTCAATTGGGAGGCCACCATGGATAAATATTTTGAATGCTACACCATGTCCGATGCCATGCAAGTTAGTTTTGCCCGAGAGAGGCTTGTCCACAAAGCCGCCTGGAAATGGGAGAGCATTGAGCGCATGAGAGAGGTTAGGAGGCAAAGGCCCATCGAGTCGTGGCATGAGATGAAGGACGAACTTAGGAAGGTCTACCTACCCGGCCCGGTCACCTCCAACCGACCCCACCCAATCACATCAACCCAAGTGGGCCATAATCGGAGGCAACGCGCCACGCATGTAGAAGAGCCTAGGTCCACGACTAAGCCGACTTCATATGGGGGAGTCCATCACATCGCTCCTACTCCAAACCCCACCATTGCCGAACTCTTCCAAATCATTTTGGATAAGGTGGATAGGAGGTGTGATTATATTGAGTCCCTGCTTCCCCCTTGCCTACCTCCTAGCCGAGATAGAACCAAGCATGACCCTAAGGAGGTAGCAACCGGTAGTCCCAATCCAGTGTCATCTAGAGTGCCATCCCGAGGTCCTCTCCCCATCTTGGTGGATCATCTTCCCCCACCCATGAGAGTCCCATTGCCTACACCCCCTGTCCGTCAGGAGGATAAGGGTAGGGACCCACTTATCAGGGAGCGTAGTGGGTCACGACAGCAGTGTTATCGCTGCCAGGGGTTCGGCCACTACGCCAGACAATGTCCCACTCGGACATCTCTAGCCATAAGGGACAAAATGGTTGGAGAAGCCCCACTCTCCGATCTTTATTCTAAGCCACCTCAGCCCGAGCCACCCGTGTTTCTAACGGGTATGCTTGTCATAGCCAAGCCGCTTCTTAGCTGGCTCAAGAAGGGCTTGGTCCCACTTCCCTTCCCATATATGGACCCTATCCTACCTCTGGTGCCAATCAATTCATTTCACACCACTTTCCGGTCTGGTCACTATGTGGATACATTGGATGACCTTATTAAAGGGTTAGACCGGCAGTGGACATTTACGCACTTGTTGGCTCCAGGCTTCGACCGACCCACAGGTCGTAGTTTCACTCATCCCGCTTTAGGGTCCATCACCTCCGTGTACACTGTGGGTCATGTTACCACGGAGGTTCTTCTACTCCTCCCTATGCCGTCCGAGTCCAACTTCATTCCCCTTTGCCCAATGGAGGAATCTTACTTTCTACCTATGACTGTTGTCCCATCTCTCGCAATGAATGAAGGTGATCATTTACACCTCCAAGATTTCCAAATGTGGGACAGTGATTTGTGGAAGCCTAGTCCGAGGGGTCATACCTTCTTTGATCCCTTCGACCCATTCTCCTATGGACTCCGTGACCCACCATATTTACACCACCTTTTCGAGAGAGTCCACCATCATACCCCCTCCGTCTCATCTCCCTTCACGGATGAAGGTGATCATCAACACCTTCTAGAATTCCACACATGGGACCTTGAAATGAGGGAATCCATATCGAGGGGTCACACATTCTTTGATCCCTTCGATCCCTTTCTTCATGGGCCCTTTGGCCCACAACCTCCATTCCACCTCTTTAAGGAAGTCCACTATCACACCCCTCCTACTCGGGCCTGGCAACCTTTACATGGCAATAGGTCCGAACCGTCATTTGGGGGTAATGAGGACTTTGGTTTCCCTGGGCCACCTCAACCACCCAAACCTCCCGGACTTCCCACATCCAAACCCCATGTCCATGGTTGGTGCATCTTAGGATGTCTAGGAGTCCACCATGACATTAACCTCCGGTTATGTCAAATACATGCATGGCACACATTCGGATGTCCTGGACCACCTTGCATATGATTGGGTTTTACTAACTGTAGGGTTGTTTAGGGTCGTGTGTGCATCCGTGTGTTTCTTTTCTTTTGGTAAGCATGTTAGGTCGTGTGTGCATCCTGTGTTTCTTTTCTTTTGCTAAACATATTAGGAGTCTGCATGACGATGTCCGTCGTCACAGTTGAGGCCAGTAATGCACGGTACAAGGAGTTAGCCGATGTCCATCGACATCACCGAGAGTTCCAAGAGGGCGAATATGTCATGATCAGGGTAAGACCTGAACGGTTTCCCTCTGGAACCGTTAAGAAGTTGCAAGCTCGCGGAACCGGTCCATTTAGAGTGTTGAAACGCGTTGGATCCAATGCGTATGTTGTGAACCTGCCCGAGGAATATGGTATAAGCTCTACCTTCAATGTATCGGATCTTGTTGCATATAGGGACCCAGCGGTGATCCCTAGTGAGCCTTTTGAGCCATCTCCTCCCCTTGAGAGTGATCCCACACCTGAGTGTCCACTTCCACCTCCAGCCCCTTTTTCACGGCAGCGTGAGCACATAGATCATATACTGGACGAGCAAGTGACAGTTACCAGGAGTGGATCTTACCCGCGCTACCTAGTGCGATGGAGAGGACGGCCCGCTACTGAGGACACATGGATCACACATGGCGAGTTGCAGCGGATTGATCCGGACCTTTTGGAGCGATACAGGAGCGATGCAGACCCTTACTCGACAGGGTCGAGTTTCTCCCACCCGGGGAGAATTGGTGCGGACACCCGAGCAGTTGATCGGCACGACACACCGAGCCACCGGTACCGCACACGGAGCACGACACGAGCCACCTCAGCGTCCATCTGGCTCGGAGACAGCCTGGAGACTCCGCCTTGAGCCTCCCCATTTATTATATTTAGCTAGACTTTATATGTGTGTAATTTATTTATTTCGTTGCATTCGGTTTGCCATTTTGAGTGTAATAGGGACTTACGAGCATTTCGGACCCCGTGGGCCCCACGGCCCCTCCCGGGCCCCACCACATTGGGCCACCTCAGCCTAGGGTCCCACGTGGAGTCAGTCAACATGCCACATGGGGCATCTAGAAGTTTGAATGGTCAATTGTCCACATGGGGGACAAGGGACCAAAATAGTCAACATTTCCAACCAACACCCACCTACCATGTCAAGCTTGTTCCCCCCCTAGTCAATAGGCTGTCCCCCCCTTATTTTTTTAATTGTATTTTTGTGGAATGGTCACAAGCCATCCCAACCCTCCATCTCACACCCCTAGATCCAACGGTGGAGGATGGATTAGATGGGTGACCTATATATGCTTGTATTTTCCCATTTTGATAAATTAATGCCATTTGAATCAAACTTAATGTTGGAACAAGGCCTAGGCCGCCCCCTTCCTCTCTCCCTCTCCCCCTTGCAGCTGTGAAGGCTGCCTCTTGGTGGTGTGACTCCACCCTATCAGTTCCGGTCGCCGCCGCCGCCGCCACGAGCCGCCATCGCCACCGCCTGAGTTCTGTCCGCGCAGTACCACAGCCACTTCCACGAAATTCCAGTCTCAGCCACGGCCTCAGATCGAGCTGGAACTTTTACTGGATGTCCCAGAGGTGTCCCGCACGTCCTCAGAATTTTGGTTGGTCATAAAGATCTCATTTGGTATTTTTCTATTTTCGTCCAATCACAGTTTCCAGATCTGTCTACTGTCTGTTTCCATTTCCACCCGCCCAGAGTTTCAAGTCTTAGATCCTTTTTTTGATTTTCTTTGGTTCGCCCAATTTAACTGGGTGTTCCTTACATCTATCCCTTCATCCACCATTTTTTTTAATTTTTGGTTCGTCCATTTCATATTTTCTAAAATTCGTTCTCAGTCCTAGCTACAGTACTTTCTGCCAGTTCCCAGATCCGACCACCAGACACTCCAAAATTCCTATCAAATCACCACCAGCTCCAAATCCCATTCTAAAAATTTTCCCAGCTTCATGGTTTGAATATCTACAAAGTTGAAGAAGAGCTTGAAGTCTGATTCCTACGGCAAGTAGGCGGTCAATGGTGGTTCTCAGACAAGTACCCTGTAAATCTGATGTCTCAGTTACTGTACAACAGGGATTTGTAAATTCATTAAAGTCTAGATCCGGCTAGATCCATCAGATCTCTCTGAGTCTAGATTGAAGCATTTGAAGAGAGCTTTCCAACGATAGCTCATGCGTCCCGATCCGACGTCGGGATCGACCGCAGCGCCTGTTTTCGCCGGAGCGCGCGCAGGGAAAACAGAACTGAAATCCGTGGGCAGCCATTCCACAACTTGAAGATCGGACCCGACCGGCCACCAATCGGTGTCTCCGGCCGACCGCCGTCCGTGGAGGCGCGCCACCAGGGGTCTCCATCATAGTGGGACCCACCTCCGTAGATCCGGAGGACAGCGCCATCCGTGGGCCCCACGGGCCCGCAAAACCCGCCGTTCGGAAAGCACGAAAACGCGGAGTTCGGCGCGTCGAGTCGACATCAAGATGCTGCCAGTCAACCTGATTTACGTGATCCCTGGGGCCCACATGTGACCTTTTACCTCCCTGCGTGGAGTGGGTCGAATCCTTTTGTACCGCTGTGAATTATGTTAACCAGGGGTCCGTAAGTCAGCCGGGGTGTCTTCGCCACGCTGGGTGCGTGGAGGTAAAGGTCTTAACTTCTTGGCGTTACATTGCTTAGCTAGTATACGGTCTTAGGCCACTGCCGAGAGTGTAGGTTCCTAGCCCGTGTGTCCATGTCACCGCTGTGAGCGTGAGAGTGACCCGTCTCGCGACTCGATCCGAGTCCGGAAGTGAGTCTGACTACCTTGAACTCTGCCGGTTCCTTAACCGCGCACGATCCACGCTTTCCCTCGCATGGGACGCCGAGTGAGCTTGTACTTCTGTTAGCGACGTTTGCCACTAGGAGCTCGTAGTGTCGGGCTTAGTGTCTCCCTGGTGTGTATTGCTGGTCGCGTCTTCATCTAGAGTCTGAGGGTGGCACTATATAGTGTCGTCTCCCGTGTCCGTCCCGCATCAAAGGATGGCAAAGTCAGGATTTGCATCGACTTCCGGGACCTTAACCGCGCGTGTCCAAAGGACGATTTCCCCTTGCCTCACATTGATGTGTTAGTTGATAACACCGCAGGTTATGAGACCCTTTCATTCATGGATGGATTTTCGGGGTATAATCAAATTCGGTTGGCAGAAGATGACCAGGAGAAAACGTCATTCACTACGCCATGGGGGACATACTGTTACGTGGTCATGCCATTTGGATTAAAGAATACTGGAGCTACTCACCAAAGAGCCATGATGGCCATATTTCATGACATGATGTACATATATTTGGAGGTGTACGTGGATGATTTATTGGTGAAATCAAGAACCAGGGAAGAACATCCAAGGGTTTTAGCTAAGGTGTTGCAAAGATCAAGGGAGTTCCAACTGAAAATGAACCCGAAAAAATGTGTGTTTGGTGTGTCATCAGGCAAATTACTGGGTTTTATTGTGAGCAAAAGAGGGATTGAAATAGATCCCAACAAATCCAAAGCCATCAGGGATATGCCGCCCCCTAGAAATTTAAGAGAAGTTCGAGGTCTAATTGGGAGGCTGCAGTTCATCCGTCGATTTGTGTCTCAGCACTCACAAAGGTGTAGACCTTTCTACGAGTTGACCAAGCCGGGGGTAGAATTCCACTGGGATTCTAAGTGTCAGAAAGCTTTTGAAGGGTTAAAGGACTATTTGGCTAGTCCGCCCGTTCTCATCCCCCCCAAATCGGAGAGACCTCTGATCCTCTACATCTCAGTCTTGGATGACTCTGTGGGAGCCGTCCTCGCACAAGCTGATGAAGAAGGTAAGGAACGGGCGACCTACTACCTCTCCAAACTCCTCAACTCCTGTGAGCAAAAGTACACAATCATGGAGAAAACATGTGCTGCCCTCGTTTGGGTAGTGCAGAAATTGAAACACTACTTCCTGGCTCATGAGGTCAATTTGATTGCTCGCATGAATCCCATCAAGTTCCTTCTGGAGAAATCCGTCCTGACGGACAGGCTAGCACGCTGGCAAAATTTTCTCTCACAGTTTGACATCACTTATATCCAGTAAAAGGTAATTAAAGGTTATGCCATAGCCGAGCATCTCGCTTACCATCCTCTTCCCAAGTTTGATCCTGTCCAATCAGAGTTTCCAGATGAGGAACTAATGTCCATCAACCAATCAGATGATTACATGTGGACGTTATATTTCGATGGAGCTCTGAATTCTCAAGGGAAAGGAATCGGCGTTGCCCTCCGGTCGCCTGAAGGCCTCACATTCCCACTAGCGTACCAACTCAAATTCCCAGTCACCAACAATATAGCCGAATATGAAGCTCTTCTAGCTGGCTTGGGACTCGCTCATTCTCTTCGTGTCACCGAATTGCGAGTCGTGGGTGACAGTCAACTCATTCTTCGCCAGGTGCTCACTAAGTATCGCACTCGCGATCCTAAGCTCAAACCATACCAAGAACTCACTGCTGCCTTTGCCAAACTGTTCACCAAATTGATCTTTGTTCATGTCCCTCGTCATCAGAATATCCTCGTTGATGCCCTTGCCTCGTTGGCTTCGGCCATAAGGTTCCCTCTAAGGAGATGGTTTAAGTCCATTTCCATCTACAAACTTCACGCACCTACAATTGATGACGCTTCCTACGTGAACATCAAAGACAGGATAGCAAGGAAGATCCTACAGGAAGAGATCCGTGAGAAGAGGGAAATCATGTTGGCAGAGGCAGAAGAAGAGCTGACCGACGAGGAGAAACCATGGTTCTACGAGATCGTCAAATATTGCAAAGATCAGTCTTATCCCGAAGGAGCCACCACAGAAGATAAGAAGGCCATAAGGAGAGTGGCTCAGAAATACACATTGGTTGGGGGTCTACTCTATAGAGGAGCCTTACTGGCATTCTGTTGAGATGTCTTGATGACGATGAGGTCTGGAAATGTGTAGAGGAGACACACTCGGGTGTGTGCGGTGGCCATGTGAACAGTCAGATGCTCGCCAAGAAGATCATTAGGCAAGGCTTTTACTGGCCCACTATGGAGGAGGATTGTGCCGTCTATGTTCGTAGGTGCGTCAAGTGTCAACTTCACGCCGATAAAATCCATTCACCATCTTCCTCACTTCATCCAATCTCCTCCCCATGGCCTTTCTCCATGTGGGCATTCGACATCATCGGTCCCCTAGGTGATCCCAATTCCCTCACTAAGCAGAAATCATTCATCCTTACGGCGACGGAATACTTCACCAAATGGGCCGAAGCCGAAGCTTATGCGAAATCAAGGCATCGACAGTCTGCAAGTTCATCACGAAGAACATCCTTGCCAGGTTCGGCGTCCCGAGCACAATCGTCACCGACAATGGGCCACAGTTCATTTCTCAGGACCTACAGGACCTCTGCAAAAGGTACGCAATTGCATTGCATCATTCATCGCCTTATTACCCACAAGGTAACGGCCAAGCGGAGGCCACCAATAAAACATTGCTCAAAATCATCAAAAAAACCTGCGAGTCTAGTAAGTTTTCAGACTGGCCAGAAAAACTTATCGAAGCCCTATGGGCCTATCGCACTTCAATCCGTACCCCCACCGGGCAGACTCCATTTGCCCTTACTTATGGTATGGAAGCGGTAGTCCCGTACGAAACTCTGATCCCTTCTCTCAGGGTACAATTGGACGAGGAATTTCCCCTCGACGATCGTCGTAATTCACTCCTCGCCCAGTTGGAACTCTTGGATGAGAAGCGGCTGGCCGCTGCCGAGCACGCGCGTGTGTATCAAAATAGACTCGCTCGCTTTTACCAAAAGAAAGTCGTTGAGAGAAAATTCAAAGTCGGTGAGATGGTCGTAAAAAGAATTTTTGTCAAACCTGGAGGGCCGCGTTCTAAGCTCCAACCCAATTGGGAAGGACCATTTGTAATTCAAGCCGTGTACCCTGGCAACGCCTACAAGCTAGTCAACGCCGAAGGGACCGAGTTATCCCACCCTTGGAATGGGCTTTATCTTAAGAAATACTACCCTTAGCACAAAACAAAAAAAATGATGAAAAGATAAAAAACATCAAAAATAAAGAAATATTGAAAACCACTAAAAATATGGAAAATTCAAAATGCCGATGCCTGGCAGTCACCATGTAGTTAAGTCCCTGCATCTAACCTTCATGTTAGGATAGGGCCCATTAAGGCTTGGCAGGCACCGGGTCTTGGTTTGCCAGAACCGTGAAGATCCCTGTCCGGCCACGTCGGCCTATGCTTGCTCGAAGGAAGCTAACATGTGCTTACTTATGTATTTTATTCAAAAAAGTCTGTAGCATCACCTACGGTGGGGCCCCACCCAGAAGATCTCCGGAAGCTGTAATCTTTATTCTTTTCTCTTCGACTAAATGAGACAGTCGGCGCCCTTAAAACGCTGAGCATGAGAAATCGAAACTCAAACCCTAAAGGCAAGAGTAGGATCCATTTCCTCGAGCATCGATCAGAGCACGAGAAGAGGGCAGTGTCCCCGCAGGCATACGAAAAGGGAGCCCACAAACGTCAAGCGACTATATCTCCCTCACAAAAAGAAATACAAAATCAAAATCAAGAGAAAAGCCTGGTCGTGACCGTGCCTGTTGCGATAAACGGAACCCCTCAAAATAAAAGTACGAATCCACAAAAGGGGCCGTGGAATGTAAATGCTCGAGATTTGGTCCGAAGTTGTCCGAAGGGAAGAGTTAATGGGCCCTTATTCGCTCGCCGGGTTAACGGCTTTGCCGGTCCTCTCAGGAGGTTTATCCCCTACACTCTTCCTTCTCCTCTAAAGATGAAGGTTCGATGGAGTTTCTGAAGGGTGAAAACTGCCCAGGGTCTGCGACCTTATTTTAATATACACATTTGGTTGCCTACTTTGAAAAGCAAAAGCTATCGCTGCGAAGGAGTCTCCGTGTTTCTGGCTGGTCAAGACCCCTGTTTACCACCTTGATGTCTTCTTGTTTAACCTCGGGCTTAGGCCAATGCAAGCGCGTCACCTATGGGTGCGACGACGTCTGATTCCGGGTCAGCGTCGCGCGGTTGGTCGTTAGGGTTCCAGGGTGTTCCATCATATACCATCTAGAGTTGTGAGGAAACAGACCCGGGTCGGGCAAATCATTTACCTCGAACACCTTTTGGGTGAATCCCTGTGGTCGGAAGCGACTGGGAGCCTAAGCATGGCATGACGGTATTGTCATCAGGGTAAGTCTTAGCCGGTGGGATCATCATTCGAGGGGTCTAGAGGCCCAAATCAACCTAGATGTGCACTTAGGATACCTGGGAGGTTAGTAAGAAACCCCAGTCTCACGTAGGTTAGGTGCCATTTGGGTGCTTGCCAGGCGTTAGCAAGAAAAAAAATTGAAATGATAAAAATAACAAAAAATGGAAAAGAGAAAATGTACATATTTGTAGGCAAAAAAAATCTTTTTTATGATAAAACAAAAAAATGCCAAATATAAAAAGAAAACAAATCAATCTTGCATGATTGCATTTACGTGCAGCATCTCGCTTTTAATACCGCTTGCATTCGTGTGCTTGCCTGTCGCATTTATCATCACCACATCTTTCCCTCGCCTTCGTTGATAAAGGCTTGGCCCCTTGACCAGTTATCAAGGACAGTCACAGTGACCGTTTGCTTAATGAGCAAGGGGCCAAGTCAGAACAGAAATTCTGATTTGTTTGTTTCAGTGATGTATGCAGGGATTCAGGCAACAGAAGCAAAGGTGAAAACCAAACAAACCGAACCTTGTATTTTATTCCAAAAACCAAAAAAATTACATCAAGTTCCGCCCTCTCTCTCCGCATTACTCGTCCCACTACTCTCCGGGTAAAACACTCTCAAAGGTGCTACCCAACTACGAAAAGCGGTACTCCTACCGCTCTGTACTCCCCTTCCTATTCCCACATCCCGGCGTTGATCCACGGAAGCAGCAGAGAAGCTACCAACACGAAAGCCGCGCTCTCGTGCTCTTCGGTAGCGCTCCTCACCATCTCTCAGCCACTGTTCAGCAAGACCAAGGCTGATTCGGAGTTCGAATAGTTGGGCCTCCATGGCCCTTCGTTCCTCCCTTTCAGTCAATCTGTTGGCTCTTTCTCTCTCTGCGTCTCTTTCTCTCTCTGCCCGTTCTCTCTCGCGGTCTTCCCTCTCCAACTGGAGAGTGATCCTCAGTTCCACGGCATCCCTAGAGGAGTCGTCATCAGGATGACGCCGCAGTTCCCTCTCCAGTTCTGCTATCCTAGCCTCCTTCTGCGCAGCCGTGGCAAGCGCTTCTTCCGTCTCCTTTTCCTGCCGAGTGTACCATCTCAGATACGCAATAAGGCGTAAAACAAAGAGAACTCAACACTGAAACTTTTACCTGTATACGGAGCATCCCTTCTGCCTCCGCAGCACGCTGCGTGGCATGAGCAAGTTGCTCATGAAGCAAGTCAAGTTCTGAGGTGGGAATCCACAAGCTGGAAGAGGCACCACCTACTCCCATCGCTGGGGAAGCCGCGCCAATCTGGGCATGCTACGACCGCGTCAATTAGCAGCCAACATCTGGAATCTGGGGTTTTAATTAGGAACGCACTGTACACCTACCAAGGCGCTCGTAGCTCCGCGGGCATTGCCCAACCGTTGCTCCATCTCTGCCAAGCGAGTTCGTAAAGTCGCTATCATCGTATCGCGGATATCCTGCAGCCATACGAGTCAGCATTTCCACCAGAAAACCAAAAAGGGAGAAAGAAGAAAAGAGAAAGGGGAAACCTACCTCCACAAGTCCCCGGGGTTGGAGCCACTCTGCGTACTTTGTCCTATATAGACGCAAGTAGTCCTCGCTATCCCGCGCATGTGATTCTACAATCGTGCCACCCCGTTGCCAGTCTTCATACTGTTCAGGGAACGCACGCGCCAGTCAATGCAGGTCGCCGGTCCTCGCGTCTTTCTCCCGACACGAGGTGGCGCAGCTGTATCCACCCATTCTGAGCCAGTCCTAAGTCCTCATAACCAATCGTAGCCGAAGCGGCTCGATTTCATTCAGGCAGTGCATCCACAGTTCCCGTCCAAACCGGGCACGACTTGCTAGAACCCACGGCTGGTCGGCATCGACCATGTCTGAGTAGGGTCTCCAGTTTACCATCACTGCAGGGAACTCCTGTAGCTCCCGCCTTAGCACCATCAGTTGGTAGGTTAGGGGTGCCGCACTCATGATGGGTTCCCACCGCCTGGCTAGCGGCACCATCGCGGGTCGCCAATGCCGAGCTCTCCCCATGGGGAGGTAATAATAGCTCCACAGCTGCTCGGCGCAGGTCATCAGTACCTTGAAAAAACACAAAAAAAATACAAAACAAGCAAAACCAAAAATACCTGGATGAATGGTGTGAAACCACTCACAGTCATCTCACGGTCCGCTTCTTGGAACAGACCCGCAAACAAGTGCGCCAGCATGGCAGCTCCCCAGGCATAGTATCCTACTCTTTCAAGGTCTGACAGCAGCTCCAGGAAGCGACATTGGATACCATCCCCTTTCGAGCTCAGTACCAATCTCCCCAAAAAGAAGAGGAGAAATCTTCTCAAATCTATGTTGCATCTTTCCCAGTTGCCGAAATCTGTGCAGTACACGGCACGGCATCCTATTTCCATCCTTTCCATGAACTCTTCTGAGGATTCGTCGTCCCGCCGACGAGTGTCGGTGAGCCCTAATGCATCCATGAGGGACGCCCTAGCTACCGACCTATTTTTCCGACCATCTAGGTCCAAACCCAGTAACTTCTGGGCACCTTCTCGGTAGTCCGCGTAAGTGACTCCGGTCACTGCCTCGCCATCCACCTTGAGACTCGTAATTCGGACCACATCTTCCAGGCTGGGCACCATGTGCCCCCAGGGCATCAGGAATGCCCGACTCACTGGGTCCCATCTCTCACACAAGGCTTGGATCAGGACCAGGTCGAGCTGGATCGGCTCGATCCGAAGAAAGGTGCCAAAACCCATCACGTCTAGCCTGGCCTTCTGAAAATCTGGGAGACCTCGGTATGCTGCCACTACCAACTCCCATGAGATCTGTGATTTCATCACACTCTACGCATACAAGAAATGGAGAAAGGTTTGGTCAGAAAGAAAGGAAGAAAAAAGAATGGAAAAAAGGGCAGGAAAACTTGGCTTACGAGTTGTGATTGGGCCCTTTCGCTGAAGTGCCCTTCGAGGTCTGAAAGCCTCCGGGAACTACTACCACTGGACCTGCTTCTCTTCGAGGAGTGGGAAGATTCGCCCTCCATCCAACTCTCGAATTTTGAACTCCTCCTCTCCCGTGAGAACTTGCGCTCCTCGAGTTAGCTCTCGATATACCTAGGAGGATAAAAGGGACAAGAATTTATAGAAATGGAAGGAGTGCAGGCCAAGATTGCCTCCATCACCTTTAATAATAGCCCTCGCGATGAGGCACCTACCATGCGGTCCCGTGTGTCACTTCACCGCTCGCACAGGGTGATTGATTGGACGAAGAATATGACGACTAGCACCCTATGTTGTCTAGGGATACCCTATCATGTTTCGAAGGACGTCCGCAAAATTTGACGCAACATCCGGGAGAAGGCACTAGGGCCGTCATTATTGACTTCGACGGTAGATTCCCGTGGAAAATGGTCACAACAAGACGCGATTCTCTGCTTGGGGTGGAGTCTCGGCAGACCCGTCACATGGGAACAGTGCAAAGGAGAGGAAGTGTAGGGAAGAAGGAATGCACAAGAGAACAAACGAGCAGCAGAAAATCAAATCACTCCATTCATAATTCTACATAAGCTGTCATAAACACTACAATCATAGAGAGGTGGCGAGTCCACCAGCTCGCCGATCCTCACCATCACTCATCTCTCTGGGCACTCCCCTCCTCTCCCCTGAGGTGCGGGTCCCTCAGAAGCCTCTGGGATCCTCGTGCAGCAGCACCTGCCTCGCCTCTTGGCGCCTGCTCCGCAGCAGTGACTCGCTGCTCCTCCCCTAGCGTGGCGAAGAAGCCACTAGCGGCAAAGCGACCGGACTGACGGAGTCGCTCCCCGAACTCTCGCGCTCTCTCGTAGCGCGTCTCCATCCCTCCTAGCCTCTGCACGATGGCCTGAAGGCCCAGCTGGAGCTCCCTCACTTGGGCCTCCAAGGCCCTCCTCTCGGTCTGATCCCGCTGACGCTCGGACCTTCTCTCGGCTTTCTCTCTCTCTGCCTCTCTCCTCATCATCTGCAGAAGAACCCTTAACTCCAGGATGTCTGGAGAAGGCCTCTCCTCACCACGATGCCGCAGCTCCGCTACAGTCGCCACCCAGGCATCACGCTCCTCTTCCGCCCGGGTCGCGCGGGCCACCGCACCGGCAAGTTGTTCCCGGAGGGAGGCAATCTCGAGAAAAGGGGCCGAGGAACTGGAAGATGCGCCACCAATCATCCCCGCCGTCGCTGTCTGCTGGGCACGCTGGAACAAAATAAACAACGGCCGTCAGTGAAACTCCAAAATCTGAAGATAAAAGTGCGGCACGTAACTTACCAGGAGCGACAGCTCATGTTGAGCGACGGCCAGCTGCCGCCTAGCCTCTGACAGTTGGGCGCGCGAGCCGCCGATGCCACGCATGTCCCCAGCTTGGGGAAGCCCCGCATAACTCTCTCTCTGCCGCCGCAGGAAGTCGGCGCTGTCCTGCACCAATACACTCCCTTGCTGTCCAGGGAGACGTACGTGCCAGTCCTCGAGCCTCGCCTTGCCGCGACTCTCCCTCCTGACGCGGCTCGGCTCGTCCGCACTCGCCCACTCATCGGCCAGGCCCAGGGTCCTCACCATGTCCTGCACCAAGGAAGGAGGACCTCGCATCATAACAAAGAACGCGTCCCCTGTCTAGGACGCGTCCATCACTTGAGTGCAACACTCGCCGAACCCTTTCCCCCTCGCACGCCTTGCTTCAAAACTCAAAATGGATCAAAGAGGAAGAGATTGGAGGACCTACCAGACCGTGTTCACCTCCCTCTGCGACATCGGGCCCCTCGGGTCCCTCGGGGGCCCGAAGCGGCCCTTCCTCCTCCATGGACGCCGTTCCGTGCTCTGGCGCGTCCCTCCTTGGGCGAGGGGTCCCGCGTCCCTCTCCACCTTCACCATGGTCGGGCCCACCGAACTCCATCGATCAAAAGAGGAGGAAGACGAAAAAGGGGGCAAGCGAGTTTCGGCGGAAGGCGGGCTCGTTTGCGGGTAAGGCACGGGAGAAGAAAGGCCACCCGACGCTTTAAATTCGAATTCAAGGATTAAGACGCGTCCTCGCGCCTGGACGCGCCCAAAAAGGGAGAAAGGAACATAATCCCCCCGTGCAAAGTAGTTCCCTTCTGTCCAGGGCAAAAGTCTCGTGAAGCGTAAACAACGTGGTGCAAAAGAAAGTGCGGGAAAGAAAAGGGCACGCCACACGAAATCTATTTCATATAATAGTCAAAGTACATCATACAGTGAGAAGGGTGACGTGTACAAGCAACTCTCTAACTCTCGCTGCCACCCTCCTGGTCATCTCTCTCCTCCCTCCTCTGCCGGGGATCCCTAGGGGGCCTCTGCGAACCTTGAGAAGCCGTGCTCGCCTCGCCCTGCGGTGGCACTCCAGCCTCGAAGGCGCGACGACGCTCCTCGGCCGAAGAAACCAGATAGCTGCCCATGGAAAAAGAACCAGACTGACGAAGTCGCGCCCCGCGTTCCTTCGCCCTCTGGTACCGCTCCTCGCTCTCCCGAAGCCTCCCCTCCGCCGTGCCGAGACTCAATCGGAGCTCCAGCAGCTGGGCCTCCAGAGCCCTCCTCTCGGTCTGATCCCGCTGTCGCTCCTCCCTCTCTCTCTCCCTCTCCTCTCTCTCTCTCACCGCCTCCCTCCTCGACAGCTCGAGGGCGATCCGCAGATCCAGCACGTCACGAGGGAGCTCCTCAGCCTCCCGTCGACGCTCCTCCTCCAGCTCCACAATCCGGGCGTCACGCTCCGCCACCCGAGCGTCGCGCTCCTGCTCGGCACGAACAGCACGCGCCAGGGCCTCTCGGACCTCGGCCACCTGTCAAAGCACGCATGCACCGTAAGAGAACAGTGATAAAAGGAGAGCAGCCAGAAGGAGAGTCGAGGTCAGGCAAACGCTCACTCGAGCCTCGCGGTCACGCTCGGCCTCCTCAGCCCGAGCCACCGCATACGCCAGCTGCTCCTGGAGGGCAGAAACCTCCGAAGGAGGGCCCCGCGAACTGGAACCCGCTCCACCAGCCATCCCGGCTGCCGCTGTCTGGTGGGCCCGCTGAAACACAGAGCGAACGACAGTTAGAGGCCAAGTATCAAAAATCCAGGTCACAAAAAATGCATCGCATAAACTCACCAGGATCTCCAACTCCTGTCGGATGGCCACTAACTGCCGCCTGGCGTCTGCCAGCTGGGCCCGCAGGTCGGCGATCATGTTGTCACGAACATCCTGCATTGCACATAAGTTAGTGCCACATGCATATACATATAGAAGGGTGAAGCATTTTCATTTCACTTACCCCTGCCATACCACCAAGGAAGAGGCGGTCCCCGTACGTAGCCCGGTACCATCTCAGGTAATCAGTACTGTCCTGTACATGGGACACCACTGGGACCCCCCCTGCTGCCAGTCCTGGTACTGTGCTGGGAAGCGCGTACGCCAGTCCACAATCTTCGCCTTCCCCTTGGTCTTCCGCCCGATGCGGGCCGGCTCATCTACATCAACCCACTCCTGGGCTAGCCCCAATGTCCTCATGACCAGCCTCAGCCGAAGCGGCTCGATCTCGTTCAGGCAATGGACCCACACGTCCCGCCTGAAACGAGGAAGACCCGCTACAACCCAAGGCTGGCCAGCGTCGCCCATGCCCAGGTAGGGTCTCCACACCACCTGCATCACCATACATACATCATGTTAGTTACCATTCAGTCACATGCATAAACACAAAAAATCATACGCATCATACCATGGCCTCGGGATACTCGCTTAGCTCCCGACGAAGTGACGCCAGCTGGTAGCTGTGTGGTGCCGCTACCACGACCGGCCTCCACTGTCGCGCTAGAGGAACGGCTCTCCTGTTCCCCTGCCTGGCCCTCCCCATCGGGAAGTAGTAATAACTCCACACCTGCATCCATCATACATCATTAGCACGAGTGATTGCATATTTAACTACGGTAAAATGCATAAATAAATTGTGTACCTGGAGAAAAGGTGCGAAGCCGCTGACTGTCGTCTCCCTCTCTGAAGTCTGGGAGAGATCAGCAATCAAATGGGCAAGCAGAGCCGCTCCCCACGCGTAGCGCCCCACTCTGTCAAGGTCCGCCAGGATCCCGAGGAAGCGGCAGTGGATGCCATCCCCCTTCGTCCCCAGCAGAAGGCGGCCCAAGAAGAAGAAGAGGAACCTCCGGAGGTCTAGATCCACCAGCTCCCGCTCGCTCGGGTCCTGGGTAAAAGCTGCGCGGGCGTCTCTCTCCAGTCGTGCCAGAAACTCCGCTCCAGTCTCGCTAACCCGCTGGCGTGGGTCACCGAACCCAAGCGCCTCCGTGATCTCCACTCGACCGACTACCCTGCTGTCTCTATCAGTCACACTCGTCTCCAACCACAGCAGGTCCAGGGCACTCTCTCGGTAGTCAGGGTAGGTGACCCCGCTCACTGCCTCGCCGTCCACTCGTAGCCCGGTGATCCGAGCCACGTCCTCTAGTGTCGGCACCATGTGCCCCCAGGGCATCAGAAATGCCCGGCTCGGCGCGTGCCACCGCTCCCGCAACGCCTGGATAAGAGGAAGGTCGAGCCGGAAGGGCTCGATCCTGAGAAAGGGTCCAAAACCCATGGCGTCTACACGCGCCCTTTGGAAGTCGGGCAGTCCCCGGTACGCAGCCACCACTAGAGACCAGCTGATCCGGCTCTTCATCACCCCCTGCACACCACAAAACAAACAACACATCAGAATCATGATAAACAAATAACAATGTACATAATATTTATTTTATTTATCTATATACATATATATACTTTTTTAGAGGCGTCCAGCCTCGTGGACGCCTCCCTCTTTTTTATTTTTTATTTTTTTCCTATTTTTAACACAAAAGACAAAAAAATGATAAGTAAATAAATAATAATATATATTATTTTGGAGGCGTCCAATGCCCTGGACGCCTCCTTATTTTTTAATTTTAGTTTATTTACATAATAACCCAAAATAAATAAATAAATGAAAAAAGAAGATGTGGAGGCGTCCAGGCCGCTGGACGCCTCCTTCCCCCGCTCCCCGGTCTTCTCCATACAGCCTCTCGTCCGCCCATTTAGCCTAAGAAACCAACAAACTGAAGTTCTGAAGGGGCTTACCGGATCGTGCTCGTCCTCCCCCACGTCGCCAGCACCCGCAGGGCCCTCCACGGCCAGGATAGGTGCCTCCGCAACGATCTCCTCCTCCACGGCAATCTCCTCCGCCTCGGCAGCCTCCTCGGCATGATCTCTCCACCCCCTCGAATGACGAGCTCGTCGTTTCCGCCTCCCCCCATCCTAGCTCGGGCCTCCTTGCTCCATTGGGACTGGGAATGGGTTTTCTGGAATGGCCGGATCGTCAGAATGAACAGTGTAAGTGAGCAGGGGGGTAAGGCCCCCCCCCCCTATATATAGAATCAACTTCCTTTGGGGCGTCCAGGCGCCTGGACGCCCCCACCTTTTTTGTTTTTTTTAAAAAGAATTCAAATTTTAGGGGCGTCCAGGCGCCTGGACGCCCCCAAGATAAAAACAAAAAAAATTAAAAAAAACTTAGGGGCGTCCAGACCCCTGGACGCCCCCAAGATAAAAACAAAAAAAATTTAATAAAAAAACTTAGGGGCGTCCAGGCCCCTGGACGCCCCCAAGATAAAAACAAAAAAAATTAATAAAAAAACTTAGGGGCGTCCAGGCCCCTGGACGCTCCCATAATAAAATTTTTGAAAAAAAAATAATAATAATAACCAAAAATACAAAAAAAGAGAGATGAGTGTACAATCCAAGCAAAAGCACAAAATAAAAACAAAAACACAAAGAAAAATGAAAATCACAAAAATAATAATTAGGGGAACAGGGGTCCAAAACATCCAAAAGCCACACTTTATTCCATGAGAAAGCCGCATGAGCTAGATCAGGGGCTTAGGCGCCTTAGACCTTAACTTCCCCAGTTCGGTTACATAAGCCCTCCAAAGCTCGCATTTCTCCCCCACATGCGCTAAGGCTTTTCCCGCAACGCTCATCTTCCAAGGCGCTTTAATAGCCTTCGCTTCCTTCGCGTCCGCTTCCGTGCCTAACTCCCTCTTCTTCAAAGGAACGATCCCGGTCAGTGATGAGAACGAGTGGCGTGGAAGGCCGATCTGGAGGCAGCACCGATGCGCGTTGTAAAGGACGAACTCGGTCGCGCCGATCAGTTGGAGCTCGGCTCCGGGAGAAGGCCTCATGAGAAGTTCAAGAGAGAGGAGACATGCCGGAGCACAAGTGAAGAGAGTTTGTGCCATGATTCGAAAGTGAGACCGCCAGTCTTCACGCCTCTTCAGCCATGGAACTCGGTTCGCCACGGTGCCACCGAAGCCTAATACGTCGGCTATGTGATAAAGGGGGCTTTGTTGAAAGAGCTTCGAACCGGTCGGCATCCCCTCACGGTGGTCGAACTTGAAGTGCAAGTCAATCCAGCAGTTCAAAACAAGTGCGCAACCATAAGGAGGCTTACCCATGCTCGAGGCAGTAAGGCCGCTGTAAAGATAGGCAAGGACGGCCGGCCCCACCCTCTTGCCGCTCCAAAACCCGTGGATAGCATTCAGTTGGTCCTCCTCCATTATGTTGTCGGCATAAGGAAACAGAAGAGCCCCCGCCAGACAGATGGTAAAACCTTTCATGACTCCTTCCAAGTGTTCATCATCTGGTGAGCCTTTCAAGGCATCCATGACCCATACCGCGAGCCTTCGCAAGTCGATTCCCTTTTGAGTGCGGACCTTTCTGACTGCGTCGGGCAGCATGAAGCTTCCAAGGACGCTCTCGGAAGTCACCTTTGTCAACATCCGCATCGGCTTCGTCTTCCCATCACTCTTGAATTTCTTCAGTCCAAGCAGAAGCTCCACCTCCTCGAGGAGAATGGTCGCCTCGAACGTGGGGAAGATGAAAGTGTGGGTCTGGGGATGCCAGATCTCCACTAATGCGCCCATAGCTGCCCAGTCCATGCAGATTCTTTCGTAGTGCTTGGCATGAATAAGGAGCCCCTGAAGATGCCACTTCAAGAGTATAGCCCTCATGCCAATGGAGATGTTAGAAGTTAGCTCTGAGAGCCATGGCAGTTTTGAAAACTTCCTCGGGCCCGGAAAGAGCGGATACGGCTGGAAAGAAAAAAAGAAAGGAGGGAAAGTGAGAAGAGAGTTCATGCAGTAAAATTTGAAATAAATCAATTTACCATATGTGACTGGATCGCCCCACTCAAATGACCCTCGAGGTCGGAAAGTCGCCTGATCTCACTACTAGGCCTGCCCCTCTTCATGACGCGGGAAGACTCTCCTTCCATCCCGAAGTCCCTAGACCCTCCTCTTCTCCTCCTCTTGAATTTTCAAAATCCCCCTTTGGTGCATTTGAATAAACTAGCCTATGGGGTGATACTTATAGGAAATGGGAGGTGCTACGAGACGGGACGTCTCACATGTGTGGTTAAGTCATGTTTTGTCCTTGAACTGTGGTACGATTCTGTGATATTTCTGTGCTTTCTGATGTATTTAATCTATGATGGTCTGTGTAGGTTTTGCCAACGGACGCTTTTCACGCTATCCTGTACGCCATCCTTTAATGTTTGGTCCTCCGTGTCGTGCATCGTACTATACGATATTTACGCTATTAGACATGTCAAGGACCTTGCGACCTGAACAAATCTGGGATTTGAGTTCCCCTTTAACAAAAACAGTGATGATTCCAGAAGAATTTGGGTTGCATGGATAGGCCGTTAGCTGGTGATAGCGTGGGGACGACGGTTCCATTCGGTGAGTTGGTGCGTGGACAAACGGGCCCCGGCTCAGTATCGGCTCACCGAACTGGTATCCTGACCCATTCTTAACGAGTTGATAATATTATCCTTGACTATTTTCTATTTTAGTTTGTTTTAATTTTTCTTTAAACCCAGCATGCATTCATATAGGACTTTGAGTCTATTGCGGAAAATCACCAAAGTAATTCGATTGCGAAGGTCGCTGTGCTTAAATTCTGATAATATGAGATATTCCATTCCGAATGAAGTACTAAGTTTTCTTGAGACAGCCCCACACTGTTCTTCCAAAGGAGACCCTTGTTTGGATTGATCCTCAAATATTCCTTTACTTTTTGCTCCGTTTGACCCATCTTGGCCGCAGCACTTCCACATTGGCTGGTAACCGCTCCCCAAGGTGAAACCTGCAGGTTTACGACCCAGGTACTTCCACACAGAGAAGTTGGTCCCTTTTTTTTTACTCGTGCCTGAGCGCACATCTTCTCCTTCCTTGTTTGATTTCCGTCCAAACAATTGTTGAATTCGAAAGACCTTCTCCCAAGTCGTCTCGTTGAAAACTCTAAAAATATTCCAAAAATCGTAATGTTGAAAGCATGTCTCATCACACCTTGGCATCTACTTTTCAGACTATTTTCACTCCATTCCATTCCACTTCAATGTCATTTCACTACGCGACACTCCCTTGCAAAGCAGACGCCAAGGCGGGGCAGCTGTAGACACGCCGTTCTTGACGTTACAGTGAGTAAATCTCATATTACACTATGATACCCCAAGGCGGCCTTCACATTTTTAATTGCTCTAGTGATTTCCTATTTTTTTGATTTTTTTTACATTTTTCTAAATTTTTTCGTGAAAAATCGTGGAGGTGTCCAGGAGGCTGGACGCCTCCATAAATTCACATATATATAATAATAATAAAAATAATAAAAAAATTGAAAAATCATGGAGGCGTCCAGGCGCCTGGACGCCTCCATAAATAAAAATAATTAAAAAAATTAAAAAATCAAAAAAATCATGGAGGCGTCCAGGATTTGGGACGCCTCCATAAATGACACAAAAAAATTGAAAAAATAATAAAATAATAAATAAAAATATATATATATTGTTGAAGACGTCCAGGAGACTGGACGCCTCCATCATCCGGCTCACGGGCGGCCCCGGCCATCGACTGACCGTTGCTCTGTCGTTTGAAAAGAATCCAAATCATGGAGGCGTCCAGGCCCCTGGACGCCTCCATCGTTCAGCTCACGGGCATCCCCGGCCACTGCCCGACCGTTGCTCAGCCTGTCGCTTAAAAAGAATCCAAATAATGGAGGCGTCCAGGCCGCTGGACGCCTCCATCATTCAGCTCACGGGCACCCCAGACCCCGACTATCCGTTGGCTGGATTGTAGTTCGAAAGGGATCCAATGCAATGGAGGCGTCCAGGCCCCTGGACGCCTCCATCACTCAGGTCACGGGTGCCCCTGGCCACTGACCATCCGTCAGCCGGTCAGATTGTCGTTTAAAAAAGAGCCAAATCATGGAGGCGTCTAGGCCCCTGGACGCCTCCATCCTCCAGAGCTCTATAAATAGAGGCCTACCCCCCTCAGTCCAGGGGTCGAAAAAAAGAGGGCCGGGAGGCTGTCGGATTCCATTCCTAACCCGTGGGTGTTTTGTAGGGGAGGTTCTGCCGGATTCCTGGGTGCCCGTGCTCGCAGGAGAAAGGCCATCTTCGCCCGTCGCGCTCCCACGTCATCCCTACGCTACCGAGGCTCCGCCGGATCTCGCCATCGGCCCTCCAATAAGCCATTCTCCTCTCTTTTTCCTTAGATATCTTGCATACATCATATCGCATTTTTCACCCCCTTTTGGGGGAGTCTCTTCCTGTTCCTACGTTGGTATAATCACCATCCATCATAAGCATTTTCCTCCTACTCGTGTCCGAGAGGGGTTTAAAAGACAACACCAACCAGGTGTGTGTCCGGCCGTCATTTCGTTACTTGCATCGCTAGAATTGATTGCTGCACCTTCGTCTTTCTGATCCACTTGTTATTTGTTTGTCGTTGTTTTGCAAGGGTACTCAAGGAAAGCCCTCCCCGTCGGCCGGCCGAAGGGGGAGGAAGAAGCAACCCACCATTTCCCGCTCTCGATGATTCACAGTTTCCGTGTCTTGTGCCAGGTACACGTGATCATTTCTTTTCATTGAGGTAACCCCTCTGGCGATCACATCCCTTTGGCATCTACGTATGCTCTTTTCTCTGTTGACATGTTGCATGACCCCTTCCCCCGTTAGCTTTTAGTTATTGCGAGTTTGTAGCCCGTCGCTCGCGTTTCTCGTTCCCTTTTGAGTGGATCTCCATTCGGCAGTCCACAGATGCCTCTCCCAGGGCCATACCTAGGGCAGGATCTAGTTTTAAGGAGAGAATAGAGGGAAAATTGGGGACAAGCCTTTTATTGGGATGGGAGATATCAGGACTCGACATCCTTCTAGGGCACTACCCCTCAAAGAGTAGGTCTGTTGTGCCGGGACTTTGTGTCTTCGATTTTAGATTTTGCATTAATTTTGATACACACATGATGTTGTACAACCCTTCACCATTTTACGCAAATCTTGACTCTTACCTTAGGCGAAGCAGGCCCGATTATTAGGATCAGGGGCATTTTTCATGGTGTTTTCTCTTTTGCTCTTTTTTCGCTTTTTCTACTTTTGTTTTTTTTTGTTTATTTTTTTTTGAAGACTACCCCTGTTTGAGACCGCTCTCGTATCGGGGATTGCCTAGGTCAGTTGTTTCATCCATTAGTCTCTTGCCCCTACGTTCGGCCAAAGAAAGAAAAAGCAAGGACCTTCACTTCCCCCGAGCATGGCCGAAGGAGAAACGGTGTTTTGCAAAAAAGGAAGACCCTGACAAGGGTGTCGTGTAGTGTGTGATTGTTGTGCTAAAGAGTCTTCTTTAGTGATTAAGGGAAAGATGCCTCGCCACCTAGTTATTGTTAGCCATACTCTTTTAAGGATAAAAATGCTTGAGGTAAAGCCCATTCCACGCGTGTGACAACTCCTCGCCTTCAGTGTTCATTAAATGATACGCGTTCCCAGGATAAACTTCCTTAACAACAAATGCACCCTCCCAGTTGGGTTGTAGCTTAGACCTAGGACCACCTGATCTAATAAAATTGTGTTTTAAAATCATGTTACCCACTTGAAAAAAAATTTCAATGGCCTTCTTTTGAAAATGACACGAAACGCGCTTTTGATAGACAGAAACATGATTGGCCGCATTAAGCCTTTTCTCGTCCAAGGGTTCCAGCTGGACTAGTAACGCCTCTCGACGTTCATCTAAATTAAGTTCCTTATCTAGCTGCACTCATACGGAAGGGATCAAAATCTCATATGGAAGTACCGCCTCCATCCCATAGGTGAGAGCAAAAGGAGTTTGCCCCGTGGGAGTACGGACGGAGGTGTGATAAGCCCGTAGAGCTTCGACTAACCTCTCAGACCAATCAGAAAATTTGTGCGACTCGCATGTTTTCTTAATAATTTTAAGAAGGGTTTCATTAGTGGCCTCGGCTTGGATAGACACGGACTGCGGTCCGTTGTCAGTGACAATGTTGCTTGACACTCCAAACCGCGAGATGATGTTCTTCAGGATGAAGCGGCAAACTGTGGAAGCTTTGATTTCTGCATAAGCTTCGGCTTCAGCCCACTTGGTGAAATACTCAGTAGCGGTAAGGATAAATGATTTTTGCTTGACCTGAGAGTTGGGATCACCCAGTCGACCTACAATATCAAAAGCCCACATGGAGAATGGCCAAGGAGCAGAAAGAGGATGGAGGGAGGAAGCGGGAGCATGGATCTTGTCAGCATGAAGCTGGCATTGAACACACCTACGTACATAGGTGGAGCAATCTTCTTCTAAGGTTGGCCAGTAATAGCCCTGCCTAAGAATTTTCTTCGCCAGCGCCTGGCCATTGACATGCCCTCCACATTCACTTGAATGAGCTGCTTCAACGACCTTCCAGGCCTCATCATCATCCAGACATCTCATAAGAACCCCATTAAGAGCGTGCCTATATAATTCTCCAGCAATGATCGTGCACCTTGAGGTGACTCTTCTGATGGCCTTACGCTGTTCTACGTTAGCCGACTCCGAGAATGAACCATCCCTACAATACATCTCAATTTCATGGTTCCAGGGCAACTCCTCTTCTTCCAAGATCTCTTCCAATTCTGTCAATGACACTTCTTTCACATTTGCCTCTCAGCCTTCTTCTCTACGGACTTCCTAAGGTTATCAAACTAAGGATCCTGAAGGGAAGGAGCGTCTAATCGTTGGACCACAATGGTCTCAGTAGAGTGACTGAGAGGAAAGGACAGGGAAGAAGCAAGCGATGCAAGTGCATCAGCAAGAATGTTTTGAGATCGAGGAGTATGAATATAAATCAATTTACGGAACTGCCTAGCCAAGAGAGTGACCAGATCTTGATAGGGCTTGAGCTTCGGGTCACGGGTGCGATAGGTAGAAAGGACTTGGCACAGCACCAACTGAGAATCTCCAATGATATTCAAATATCACGCGCCTAGAAGATAGGCATGCTTCAATCCAACGAGGAGAGCTTCATACTTGGTGGAGAGGGGGATTTCTGTAGCCCATCTAAAGAGTAGCCAAACTAGGTCCATCAGGACCAAACGAGGCAAACTTTTTTTTACTAATTCTTGTGGCAAACTTTTTTTTACTAATAATTCCTTAGCTTACAAATGAGGGATTGGGGTCCTATTTATAGGAATCCCACAATTTAACTTAAGTCCCTGACTTTTGGACTACTAACACTAAACCAAGGGGAAGGGGGCGCTCCTGGGCCAAGCCCATATAATTGGGCCCAATAACACACGTAAAGACTTAAGACTTAGGTAAATATCTACCTAACCTAGGTATTGGACTCAAATAAGAGGAAAAGTACATGATAAGAAAATGAAAATTACATCATATGACTCGAAATAAAGTGGTGAACAAGATGTAGCATGGGTGGCGAGCATCGGGATCCTTGATCAAATGAAATTACTGGTGATGTCCTCATCACACGCCCTATCTATCCCCTCGCCGAGATAATGGCAGGCGCACAACGCCCACTCCGACCTATCTTCATCCGAGCTATGCCTATCACCCGGACAGGGTTGGCACCCTTCATGCTCGAGTCGACCGACGAATACTTATCTATCCTGCCGTGGAGAACCCTTTGTAAGCAGGAGTTTATGAGGATAAGGGACCCATGATCCCTCAAGGCTATAAAGATCCCACGATGAGGACATAAAGAGACCACGTTGAGGACGTAACTCCCGCCGAAAACCCCTCAGCTTACGGGACTCATGAGGCCAGTGCACTATTTAAACCTGGGACTCCCTCCAACGGTAGGTAAGGGCAAAACATACGCCTAAATTCCCTGAGCAGGAACCACTTTACCACATTGGTGTAGAGGGATCTCGTGCATCTCCTTCCTCCTCCCTACATAGCTTCCACCATTGCTCTACTGACTTAAGCATCGGAGGGTTTGCCCCAGGGAACCATCCCTAGGCCCCCTGATCCGTTTCCCTTCTTTACAGTTCACTATCCAGTGATCATCTCCTCAGCTCAGGACCAGCGCGAGATCATGCCTCTTCACTCGGCTATATTGTTGGTAGCATGAAAAGAGATCTGATAAGCAAAAGGAATGGTCACTCCCTCTAGAGTGAGGAGGACAGTGCCGATCCCTCAGCCTTGAGAATTGAGCGCACCATCAAAGTGTAATGACCAGAAGGGATGATGAGTGAGAACGGCAAGGTGTTCATCAGGAAACTCGTCCTGGATGGAATCCGTGCAAGGAATAGGCAAATGGGCCAGATGTTCACGAATGGCGTAGCCCTTTACTACCTTTTGGATGATGAAGGTGATGTCAAATTGGGAAAGGAAGCTCTGCCAGTGAGCCAATCTACTAGAAAGGACATGCTTTTCTAAGAGGTAGCGAATTGGGTCCATTCTAGAGATCAACTTGACCTCATGGGCAAGGAAATAATGTTTCAGTTTCTGAGCTACCCATACTAATGCCGCACAGGTCTTCTCCATGACAGTGTACTTAGCCTCTATGGGGTTAAACAACCTAGAGAGGTAATAAGCTGCCCTTTCTTTCCCTTCGTCGTCTACTTGCGCCAGGACAACTCCTAGGGAGTCCTCAATGACAGAAATGTATAAAATTAGGGGTTTTCTAGGGACAAGAGGTTGTAGAATCGGGGGATTGGGTAGATAAACCTTCATATCCTCATAAGCCTTCTACATCCTTCATTCCACTCGAATTTTGTCTCGGCCTTAAGCAATTCATAAAATGGACGACACCTTTGAGAATGTTGTGATATAAATCTTCGAATGAACTACAGACGTCCAATCAAACCTCGAAGTTCAGTAATGTTCTTCGGTAGGGGCATGTCCATGACAGCCTTTGCCTTATTAGGATCGATCTGAATCCCCCTTTTGCTAACTATGAATCCTAGCAACTTTCCTGAGGACACTCCAAATACACATTTCTTTGGGTTCATCTTCAACTTGTACTCCCGAGCTCTTTGTAACACCTTGACCAAAATAGCGAGGTGCTCTTCCTTCAACCTCGATTTCACCAGAATATTGTCCACGTAAGCTTCCATATACACATGTATTATATCGTGGAAGATCGCCATCATCGCCCTTTGATAAGTGGCACCTGCATTCTTCAGACCGAATGGCATAACCACATAACAATAAGTGCCCTAGGGCGTGGTGAACGAGATTTTCTCTTGGTCTTTTGGAGCGAGAGGGATCTGATTATATCCTGAATAATCATCCATGAATGAGAGGGCTTCATACCCGGCGGTATTGTCCACCAATACATCGATATGTGGCAGCGGAAATTCATCTTTGGGACATGCCTTGTTCAGATCCCTGAAAGCGATGCAAATTTGCACTTTTCCATCTTTCTTCATAACATGTACTATATTTGCTACCACTGAAGATATAGAACCACTCGAATAAACCTGGCCTTATGTAATTTATCAACCTCTTCCTTCATCTTCAAGGCCATGTGGGGGTGAAATCTTCACAACTTTTGTTTCACGGGTCTTCCTCCTGGCTTAAGCACTAATCGATGTTCTACCAAGGAGGGGTCAAGACCGGGCATGTCCTCATAGGACCAGGCAAAGGAATTGCTATACTCCCTCAAAACTTTGACCAATTCTTCTTCAACCTTAGGAGGGAGATTAGTGGAAATGAGAATGATCCTGGGATCCTCTTCAGTTGCAAGATTTATTCCTTTCGTAGATTCATCCACTGCTGACGACGGCTCATCGAACCTCTTTAAACCTTGTGCGTACAAGTTAGCAATGTCATCTACGCCACTGTCCTCAAAATCGACCGGGTCTTTCTCATCCATGATCTCGTAGACTCCTAGACCGTCATCGCTCTACACCCCTTCTTGCTCATCATCGTCCTCAAGGACGATGGCTATTTCTACGAACTCTGGGCACTTAAGGGGGGCATGAAAGCATTGAGCTAAATCATGGCGAAATCTATCAGGAACAGACATGGAGTGACGCGTCATCGGGTGCGCCGCAAGCGTGGAAGGACTAGAAACCTCAGAACAATAACCTACTTCAACAGACTCTACTACCCTAGGAGACTCGACTGACTCTACTACCCTAGGAGACTCGACAGACTCTAATCCTAGCCTAGAAGGGACAGAATCAAGCAAACCTAATGGAAGAGGATCAGGGGCCCCGTGCCCCTGGGATGAAGACAAATCGAAAATGGCATTTTTCTCAACCGAAATCTCTGTTTTAAAAATGGCATTTTTTTTAGACTGGTGGAGACCATGCAACAAGATGGATCAGAGGGGGAAGGAGGAGGAGGAAGTGTAAGAGGGTATAGGGAAGGAAAAAGGACATCGAAGAAGGGATCGGAGGAGGAGAAGCACATGGTTGAAAGATCAACTAGTGGGCAGCGCCCACATGGACATGTCACAATCAAAAACTCAGTTGGCATTTCCACCAATAATGGATCAATCATGATTGGAGGTGAGCGGGGTATGGATTCCAGCTTTTGGAAAAGAGAAGTAAGGTGAGAAGGAGACCAAGAGAAGGTAACAAGTGAGCCCCCCTCTTCCCGTGGACTTTGGGCTGGCTTCCCTGGCGAGTATTCCAAAATCTGCACCTCCGGCTTTACTGAATAGCTCTCTTCATGAAACAGCTTTTCAAAATATTCATAAAAATCCTTCATGCCATCAACCGGCCCCTTCGGTGGTGGTGGTGGACCAGAAACAATGTTGGCATCATCATTCATTTCATCGGGACGGGGCGATGTCTTCAAGGTACCGGGCTGTAACGGTCCTTTCACAAAATGTTGCCGATAGTCCCATGTCAAGGGCTCTGAATCTCCCAAAACTGACATTGAGGATTCCTGGTATCGAGGCCCCTTCTATTCATCTTTCTGCCCCTTGGGATGGGCTTAGTTCACCCCTATAGTTGAGCACTGAGACCCATGCCTGGCTTATAGCCTAATTTCAATATCATATTCAAGCCTTTAGGGTCTCTCATCTTGGGCTTCATCTTGATGTTGATTGGCGCGACGGCCGGCTTGCGGTGTGCATAGGCCCATAGAAAATTGAGGTCCATCACCGAAATGACAGGCTTGTTATTGGGCCAGAGGTTTGGTAATATCTTATTAGAGATGGCCTCGACTGTTTGGACTATGGATATGCTCTTAACTTTTACCACCCGCCCCTGAAATGGGAATTTAAGGCACTGGTGGGCGGTAGACAGTGCTGCATGGAGGTTGTCAATCCACAGACGACCCAAGATAGCCTTGAACATTGGGTCAATGTCCCAGCACATAAAATTCTATGGACATTGTCAGCGGCCCGAGCTCAGCTTGGATAGTTACCACCCCATGACAGGCCCTCCTTGAGTTGTCATAAGCCGCAATGGTAGTCGGAGTGGGCCTCAACATATCTTCAGAAATGTTACATGCACGCATGGTGCTAAGGGGGCAAACATTTATGGAGGCTCCTGTGTCTACCAAAGCCGCGTCGATAGTCACCTTATTTAAGGTGATGGAAATGCAGAGTGGCATCTAGCATCCCTCGGGAGGTGCCAATTCAGACTCAGAAAAGGAGATGGCCGGCCCCTTAGTGATCGTGGCCAAAGCCGATGATAGACTGTCTACTGCCATGTCTTCGTTCACCAGGACCTTCTGTAAAAAATCCCTTAAAGCATCTTGGTGTAACTTGGACCTCTTAATTAGTTCAAGCACTGAAATCTTGGCCGGCATTATGTCCAAGTGATGTAATAAATCATACTGCATGCCGGGCAAGGGGTCCACTTCCTCTTGATCAGCAGCCTGCTATGGGAATTGGGGATTGGGTGCGGGTGCACCAGTGGTGGGGTAGTTCCGATGAAATAGGTGCCCGCTCCGGAGGGTAAGGTTTTGTGCTGGCACAACGTCGGATGGACTCATGGTGGGTGATTAATGGGCACGACAGGGCCGACAAGGGGAGTGGAAACAAGGGTGATAGGTGGAATAGGGGTGATGACGGGAGAGGCAGGCTTAACGGGCGTCGTCGGGAAAATGATGGGTGAAGGGTTAGGCGAAGGGGTAGTGATAGAGGGTGTAATGGGCGCTGGCGTGGAGATGGGTGAAATGTTGGGCGATGCTGTGGGCAGAATGAGGGGTTTTGGCAGAATGGTGGGTGCGGCGGAGGTCGCGGCAGTGGGTTGAAGGATAATGGGGGTAGAAGGCGAAGGGAATGGGCGATAGCTATGGTTAAGGGCCATAAGTTGAGTTGACGAACCATCATCATAACATCACACAGCATTGGGAGCTGGGCGGTGAACAATATTGACCTGAGCCTGTGCCGGAGGCTGAGGTTGCGGAGCAGGCGGATGGTCAAATTTTGATGAATCCCCAATTCCTGTGCCGACTGCTGCTGCTGCTGTGGCTGCAGTTGCTATGGTGCTGGCTGCGGTTGCTGTTATGGCTGCTGCCTTCTTCTTTCTTTGATATCCGTGATAACTTTATGCATCTCAGCCCAATCGATGCGATGTCCTTCATGTAGGTCATAAACGAGATCTCTAAACTGGAAGCATCACTCAATCGTGTGCCCGGGCTGCTGGTGGAAAACACAGTATTTAGACTGATCAACAGTCGGGTTCCAATTCGGCCATTCTAGAGGAAGTTGCAGAGCTCCAGCAGACATGAGGGCGGTGAAGATATCTGAAAGAGTTTCAGGCAAAGGGGAGTACTTGGCTCTCTTAGGACCCAGACGTGCAGATGCATAGCCGTTTGGTGGAGCGTTATGGTACTGGGGTGGCTGTTGTGGCTCCTGAGGAGCAGGGAAGGGTGGTTGCGCATTTTGTGGAGTGGGAAACTAAGGGTTGCGAGGGGGTTGCGGGAAACGGGGCGGAGCAGGCTGGTTGGTGGATTGGAAATTGACGGCCTGCACCTGTTCGTTGGTTTGGACCCCCTCGGTGACTGGCCCCTGGGGCTTTTTGGTGTACTTGGGCTTCTGGTGTTCAAAGAGGGTGTGAATAGGGGAATCCTTAAATTTGGTCTGGATGAACCTGGCCCTACTGTACAGCTGGTGCATGCTATCAATGTCGTTCATGACCAAGATGTTCTTGAAGGTAGGGTTGGCATTAGAAATGAGGAGCTTGACCTTCTCCTCCTCTAGAATATGGCCGAGCACACAGGTAGCCATATGCACCCATCTATCAGCGTAAGTGGCAATATCTTCATCAGCCTTCATCTTCTCGGCTACCAGATCAGTGAATGAATATTCCAGGCCGACCCGGTCCTGAAATCTTTGAATGAATTTTTCCTTCACAACCTTAAAGCTCTCTGCGTCCTCCAAGGGCAACGCATAAAACAACTCTAGGGCGACCCCGTCCAACGAGCGGCGGAACAAATACGCCATGAGGTGATCATCGTACTGGAACTGGACCGACTCATATAGAAAGTCCCTCACATGGATGTACGGGTTACCATTCCCATCGTACTTTTGATACGTGGGGAGCTCTGACTTAGGAGGGAAATGAATATTGTGGAAGCTGGGAATGGGGACGTCAGCCATGGACTATTGGCTGACCCGCTTCTGAAGGAGGTCAATCTGTTGCTGCATGGCAGCCCACTTGTCGAGGAGTTTCTGCTCTCGGGAGGGAGGAGGCAAAACAGAAGGAGCGGACCCAATGTGAGGGGCTGAAGGATAAGGGGTGTAGAGGGAAGCCCATAAGAAGGATATTAGGCCAAGGAATGACCCATACTTGAGTAAGTCAAGGGGGTGGCCCCAATTTAAGAGCGCAGATGATCAACTGGGCCCACAAGGGCCTACGGCACTGGTGGAATGGACCCATAAGGGTCAACCTGAGAAGATGGAAGGAGCCCAGCCTTCCCTTTGTCCAAAATCTGATGGGCCGAGTTATAGGATTGGCCTGCTTCTAAATATGAGAAATGAAGAACCCTGGGTTGGACTGGGGTTAGATCAATTGGAGCAGCAGAGGAAGCCCCGGGCCCATTAACCATGGACTGGGAGGCAGAGGTAGCAACAAGGACCCTATGAAATAGAAGGAGGTGGGGCATTTGACCCCTGTAAAGTCTGATAAATGAGCTGGAGCTGAGCCGGATCCAGCTGGGCCATCATCTGAAGGATATGACCGGCGGAACCTTGAGTAGGAGGGTTTGACATGCAGGGTTGACCACCCTCAATGACAGCGAATAATGGAGGGGCGGACCCCTGAACAATGACCCTGGGTGGGTCCTCTAGGAGGCCCTGAGGAAGGGAATCCTCACGGGGCTGAGAGAAGTCTTAAGTCAACATGGTAGAATCGAACAGTGGGTTGAAGTAAGAAATGAATGAAGGATTACCCCCAGGAGAAGAACCTATAAAGGGAAAACAACTCCACATGCAACGTGGTACCTAACACAAAGATGACAATAACAAACAATAAGCACACCTAACGTGATGACCAACAAGATGCACAAACAAGAGAGGAGATAAGAGGCAACCAACGTCAATCAAGTTACAATGATGCACGGAAAATTTTAATTTGTTTCCCCTTTTGGAACCTTAATGATTTGAATTAAATCAAAATCCTCTCCAAAATAGGATTCTTAAATAGGGGCGGATTTGGGGACTTGGTTGACTCTATGTGTACACTCTCTGTCCCAGATGCAACCTAAACACGGGGTGGCAAAGGTACAACCTGTCCGACGTCCGTGTGGGAATCAACGACTCACGGGGGCTTACGGAGGTCCCGAATAGGATCACCTAGTTGACTCCAAGGAATATGGAGGCGAGAGGATCTCCTACCAAGGTAGGTATGCAACTACTATGATCAAAAAATGTATGACCCTATGTGCACCAGGGTGCATGCAAATTCTAGCCTAAAACTAACAAGCAATGATCAAACAATGTCGCAAATATGGTAACAATGGTATGAACATGAATAATAACCAGGGGGAGGTAAATAGCACCCAAAATAAGTAGCGAGATGATGAAAAATAGAGCACAACTATGAATCTTGGGGTGTACTGTAATAAAATAGCGGTCTGATGGGAGACCGCACAGGGAGGGAAGCAATCTTGGGAAGACAGCAATCTGCTAGGGAGTAGTAAAAAAAAAGAAAAAGAAAGACAAGACACAGAAGCTAAACTGAATGGCAACAAGAATCCCCAACGTGTACCTGAGTGAAATAAGCGGTCTAATGAATGACCGTCACCTGCATAAAATGGCCCTGAGAGGACCACAACAAGTAACAGACACACAACAAAAAAACAAACAATAGGAACTAAGGGGGATGGACGTACCTGATGCAGAACAAAGCGGTCTATCGACGGACCGCTGGATACCAGAAACGGCCCACAGAAGACCGCAACCAATCCAGAGAAAAGAAAATGACAGGAAATGAACCGGCAAATCTGAGAAGACTAAAACTGACTCAAACAAGTACAGAAGAGTAGGCCAACAATGTTAGAAGCACGATGGGCATAAGGTGTCCCACCATGATCGCCAAAAAAATGGGACGTAGATATCTTATTCTAATCTAAAGAAAGATGTGCGGGTGTGTGTGAGTGAATTGATATAACTAATGTGGCATCAAATGTAACATGGAAGGAAATAAATAATACAATGAAACCAATCACCCGCGTAAACTACAGATCATGATCGCCACCAAGATGAATAGTGCGAAGAGAGGCGCACTACGTACCTTGGAAAAAGAAACAGATGAGGACACTCGCCAAACCAAAACAGTGCTGGTGCGGGATGAAGACGGTCTTCTGACGATCGCTTAACGGTGAAAATGGCCGGACAACAGGCTGCTACCAGCACTGAAGCAGAATGCTGGAAGAATGCCTGGGTGTAGAACTTGGATGGTCTTCAATCAGCCGCCAGCAGAGGAAAGATGGTCTGGGAAAGACCGCTATCTCTAGTAGACGGTCGGAGGTAGACCGCAAAGGCTTCCAGAACCCGAGCCAGAGAACTCAATCCTCCACCCCTTCCAGCCAGCCAGGAGGGATGGGCCTTGTGCTAAGACACCTGCTGACCTGCAAGACAACAGAAATAACAACAGAAGACGACCCAATTAGTTTATGGAAGTGCAATACCAATAAACGTGACGATGAATGGAACACATAATTAAAAGGGGAAATACCTATGGGTTTTGGGTTTTTAACCCCTATGGGGAGTGGAAAATAATAGGAGAATGAAAATATGCTAGAATGCCAGTGAAAAACGTTGTGAAGAGTGAAGAAAAACGGAGGTGGAATGACTAAAAATGTGACCAAAAGTGACTTAAACTATGACTCAAAACGTGATAAAAACCAACTACTCCCTGGACCAAAGGCTTAGAGGACGTAGAAAGCCTTTCTCCCTGATTGGATTTTGCTCTGAAAAGTGGCAGCACTTCGACGCGAACTCTGAATCCCCCCCCCCCAGCCATGAGCCAAGGGTTCTATTTATAGACCCTTGAAACCCTAGCTCGAATGGAGGGCTTTTAGGGGGGGATTAGACTTGGATTATTTTGAATAAAATGAAGATAAAACTCCCAGTCGCCAACAGAATCAAATGGCGCCCAATTTGGCTCAAAATCCACGGAGAAATCCGTGGATCGAGTAACCAATTTGACCACGGATGGAGGGAGAAACTGCCCATCGACATAGGAATCTCGGTTGATAGAAACGGTCCATCGATAGACCGCCCAGGGTATTAAGCGGCCCATCGGCCGACCACTATTCTCCTGGCCATTAGAAAATAAAGAAATAAGATAATTATGCTCAATTATCCAAAGACCAGGTCAAAACAAGAATTCTCGCCAAGTAGAAATGGGCCTTCGGCAGATCGCCACCTTTCATGGGACGGTCTATCAGGAGACCGTTTATAAAAACACAGGTCGACGTAGAAAAAGGACAGGTCGACGCAGGGAAGAGACAGGTTGACGCAGAAAAAGGACAGGTTGACGCAAGTCGGGTAAAATGGTCATTCAATAGACCGCCACCTTCATGGAACGGTCTATCATGAGACTGTTATTAAGGTGGCTATTTGAAAAGAGAATAAACGATAGATATGCATACTCAGCCCAAAGACTTAGTTAAATCAAGTTCCATTAGGCACAAACTCGAGAAAACACGGGAGCAAGTCCAACTAGGGAGAAAGATGCCCATAAAATAGGCCCAAAAGTCATCGAAAAATGGCCCGATAAATGATGGACAACTAGGGACATCATAAATGAAGGTGAGAAAAAAACTCAACTCGAAGGTATAAAACGGGTGTCAACAATATCATCATCATATCTCCCTACCCATTGCATTGGGGTTTAAAAGGGCAACACCCAACAGGTGTGTTTTTATCTCATATCTTCACCTCATATGTATATTCACTTGGGATTTGATACTATGCACTGGTTGTCTAATTCCATATTATTGTGTTGGGTTGTTGTCTTTCTTGCAAGGGTAATCTAAGAGGAACCCTCTCCTTCGGTCGGCCGATAGGAAGAAGAGGAAGTACGCTCACATCTCCCACACTTTCAGGTAATATCGTGATCCCTCCTTTGTTATTTATTGTTCATCCCATTTGTGGCCCGCATGTCCTCTAGCGATCACCCTCCTTGTTGCATCCACGTATGCCCCTTTTTGCCCTTCTTTTCCATTATTCTTCACTCCTTTGCATGTTTGTTATTATTTGCTTCCTTTACTTTCTTAGTGGATTTTAAATAGATCAACACTCTGTAGCAGGGATGACGGGCGAATGAACTTCAGGAGAAGGCTGACTTTCTAGAATGATCCCCTGCTCAGCAAAAGTTCCCTCGGTCGACTCCACGATAGTGGGAGAAGGCGGTAGGATCTCGACTGAAGCTAGAATAAGAAGCACTCATGTGAGCCCAGCGTGCGATAAATTGTGGAAATCCTCATAGAACATACCAAAAATTACCTTCTATCTCATGGCTTTGAGTGGGAGAAGGCAAATCTTCTTTAAGGGGAGTTGTTGACACTCCATCTCATCCCTCTTCAGCTCTCGCAGGGGTGGCAGCCCCTTACGTAGTCATTGCAGATGAAGTAACTGCACTTTCAAAATAAGAATTAGCCTATGCTACCAAGATAGAGGCGGGGTACAGAATGAAAGATATACCCCGGGCTGTGCGTGCCGGCACATGAGAAGCCTCGAATTATTCAAACGAGACCACAGTTGGAGGGCCAACTGTAGGCTCCGGGTCTACGGTCTTCTTCTAGCAGGTCCGCTTCGCTCGAGTGACCGCCTCCCTTACTTGAGACCTCGTTCGCTTGCATGAGTCACCAGGAGGCAGAGGTGTCATGGTCGGAGCTACCTCTGGGGCTTCAAAATATGTTGGCTTCAGAGCCTTTATAATCAGCTCCCTAAAGTGCCTGGTCTCCTCCGAAGTGAGCCGAACTGCACATATATAAGGGTGAAAAGGAATGACATACATTACAGCAAGAAGGGAACCAAAAGTTGAAGGCAAAGAATGAAAGATACCTTCCGGCCCCATGTATAGAGGGGAGAGAGGCCAGTAAAATAGTGAAGGCTCTTTGTTCCTTGAAGCTACCTCGCGAATCAACCAACAAATGTCTACTATTACCTCGCACTGTTCGGCCAGCAACGCCAAGTCTAAATGGCCGCGAGAAGATAGATGATAATACAAGCCGAGGTGGTCCAGCCCCCATCCGTCGGCATATTTAAAAGAAACGAGAAGAGGTTGGCCCAATAGGGCTTCACTAGGGCCACCCACTGAAAGCCCATGAGAACGCAGCAATGCAAATAACCATGGGGTACTACTGTAAAGTGTCAACCGTCGGTCCTCTCTTCTAATGAAAGTCCTGTAAGGATATAGCCGGTCACCCTCAGGATGCCAAGAAGCTGTAACGGGAAGAGGCTCCTCCACTGGTAGAGAAATCTGCTGAAGAATCATTCGTTCACCGCTCACACGGCATAAGCTTTGAAGAGTCTTCAAGAAGCCATACTTGCTAATCTCCGGTAGTTTCGGCTCGATCTTGGGTGAGCGCTGCTTGGCAACCTTGCGAGCCTCCAGATAAGCCGCCACTGTAGCATTTGTCTGGAATTTCAATTTCTTCAAATAGCCTGGGTCAGCATCCAGAGCCTGCACTAGCTGAGAGTCCAAGAATCGGCGTTCGACAACAGCCGAGCATTCTCTTCTTGAGCTCCTATAAAAGCCTGTGTGCGCGTTCCACCATTTGATATATTCTGAAGTCACACGGGGGAAGCGTGTAGGGGTCCGAACTCTAAATGAAATCGCCTCTCGGTGATGAAAATAGTCCCACCATATACGAGCCTCATCATTCGATACTTGGCCAGCCCTAGCCCTGTTCGGTAGTGCAAATTGCGCCGAGGAAGCAGGGATGTGTTGATCATAACCAAAATTCTGACTGAATCGGAATGGATAGTAAGGCTCCAGCCATAAAATACCGCTCTTGCGGAAAACCAAGACGCTCGACCTTATTGACAGCGCCCAGTCGATTAACTCCAACTCCAAAATCGGCCTTGTGCACCTGGCCCCAGAAATGGGGTGAACATACTCTTCTATTTCATGAAGGTGACACTCCCGCATCTTGTTCACTAATGGGCCCGAGTGGGCAGCCAAGATCCAAAAATGCAAAACTCTGGGCACGTCTATTGGAACTTTGGTCAGTTTGCCCTGAATAGCAAAGAGCTGGTCCGATGTCTGGGTCGGCTCAACATTGGCAAACTCTACCATCCTGGGAACTAGTTGTGCCGACTGGAGTGATTGAGGAGCAGCTTCTGGGAATAATGTACAAACCCAGGCATTCAAAAAGTGCAATGGACCAACCCTCCGTAGATTCCTGGGAAGACGAGATCGATGCAAGTCCCCCAGCATTTTATATACTAAGCACAATGCCACCGGGCACAACGAGAGCTTCATGCCCCATGCCATCAGACAGGCAGGGTAAATTGCTTCCGCCCGAATCACACTCTCGTCACCCTGTGGAAGAGCGAAGAAGCAAATCCAATAAGTCAAATACGCAGCACAGTGGGTGACTGCGTCGACCCCAGCGGGATTAGGCCTTCCCTGTTGGCCTTCCTGCAATGAGGAAGGTAAAGCAGTTTGTCGCCGAACCCTCTTCTTCCACTGAACAGAAGCCGGTGCTATGGAAGGGAAGTCTTCATATTTCTACTCCCCTCTGAAGAAATACTGGAGCCAGGTGCCCATCCTCACGCGCCTCTTCTCCCCAAGCTTGCGGGCCTCCTGAGTATCGTACGAAGAGCAACAAAGAGTACACTATGCTTTCATTAGATAGCGGTAGGTGAAACCAGTCAAGTATCACCCTTCACCATCCGTCTGATCCTTCAGCCAGTCTGGCCAACAGACTTTCTCATACGGCTCACCATCGATCGGGAGGCCGCTTAGTTGAGAGAGACTCCAAAAGTCTAGCGATGTCTCTCCTTCTGAGGTATAGAAGGTGTTGTACTCGGGACAGAACACCTCAATCATACCGCAGCATAAACCCTTGAAGATGGGGTAGCGATACCTTGATGTATATACACTGTGGTATACACCTGCCTTGATCAAAATAGGAGCGTAGTGCTGCAAAACATAATCAGTGAACTCCACTGCTCCGGCTCGAAAGGCATGGGCATCAGTAGCCTTCAAGTTGGCGAACCAACCTATAGAAATCTGGTGCTTGAAACGCACGGCTAAGCAATCCAGCAAGAATGGCTCCTCTCTGTATCCCCATTTCAACGGGGCTAAGAATAGACTGAAAGATGGCTTTTCTTGGTCAACATGGCCTGCAGTCTCATTCCATCTGGCTGGGACGAATTCAGGGGCTCTGGTCAACAGTCCATCCTGTGGAGTCAGCTCCTGGAGTCCAAGCACATCATTCCACTTCCTGGTTTCACCTGGCAAATATATGGGTTTTCCCCGTACAATGAAGTTCGTCAAGCTATCGCGTTCGGCAAGTAGCGCCACCTCAGCCTTCGAGCAAGGAGCAAGTCCCACTTCCCCTGAAGATTGAAGCGCTTCATAAAAGACATCAGATGCTTGTCTTTGGGATGGTCCACTCTGTAGCCATCACGGTGATCATATTTGAAGGAGTCACTCCCGATGATAAACAGGCGGTCGGTATCTACTGTCTCGATGCCCGAATCAGAGGACTCCGTAACTATGACCAGTTTATCATGGCCTCTATCCAAAGAATCGACATCCTTCCAGGTCACCACAGCACGGGAGGAAGAAGGAGAATTAGATGCCATGGTATTTGCATCAAAGGAAATAAAACAAAGTCAGAAAAGAATTATCGAGAACAAAAAAATTTTGACAAAATTCTGGCAGAGTCTCCCCAGCCCGGGAGCTTGCTAGAAGAAAGCGGGAACACGTCCATTAAGGAACGGTCCCTAAACAGGATGTGGGTGCCGCACCGGGGTCGAACAGGACACCCAGGGGTGTTGCTCCAAGGACAAGCCTACTAGGAGCCTCCCGGGGCCTAGAAATAGGGGGTTTGAATCCCCTGAATCAAGATTGAACGGAGCTCACCCTCACCACTCTCCACCGCCGCTGCCTTTGTCGCGAGCACAAGGAGGAGCTCGCCGCCGTGGGAAGAGAGGAGGAGAGGAAAGAGAAGTTTAGGGTTGCGAATGAAGAAGAAATGAGGAGAGAGAAGAGAAGGGGGATATATATAGGGGGACTTCGATGGGCCTAATCTGGCATGAAGAAAGGGCGCGCCGTTTTAGCCGTTGCCGCCCAAATTCAAAGTCCATTGCGCGCCAGATTAACAGGGTAAAGGCCGCGCCGTTTTAACAACAAATGAAAGGCCGCGCCAGATTAACCCAATTAAGGGAGCGCGTCGGAATAGCGAAGTTGAGGGGGGCATATCATTTTAGCAAATGGCCACGGTCGCGCTGTTTTAAAGCCAAATTGCCATCTTCACGTCGTTTTAAGGCCATTATGAAGCCACGCCATTTGAACGGCACCTCGATTGCATCAAATCAATGGTCAATACTAACCAAATGAAGAGTATTCTTAGGCAAAGTACATCTGCCAGTCCCGCGTCGCTAGTTCCTCGCTCGTGACACCCACGGTTGGGGGGCATTTGTTGGCACCAGAAGTATGATCAATGGCGATCACGCCTGAACGACAAAAGAATGCGGCCCGCCGAATAGCAGAAGCCGAAGAAAATCAATACACAGGGGTCCTCTCGGACTTCCGAAGCCTCTGCTCATCTGACGAGAGCGTCAGGGACTCCACCTCAGGACGGTCGGAAAAAATCCACAACAAATTGGCAGTGTCATTCGGCCTATCTAACGAACCGGTATCGACTCAGTCGTGTCGAACAAACCACATCTATCGTCCGATCAAGGTGAGAATGTACGTACCTGGTGGTCCGCCACCTAGAAAGAAACCCTCCTAAGGTGAACAAATGTCTCTGGCCCCTTGAAACAAGATGCCAAAGGTCATATCAGCAGAAGACCCGAGTGACCCGGTGCGGGTACGTCTTCCTACCAGACAGGTCTGTTAATGACAAAATAGCTTCCCAACCAAGGTGAAAGCACCCCGGGCAGTGACCCATCCTCCGGGAATGTTACGAGTACAAATGAAGTCGGCCCGGTAGCGCAGATCACAATGTCGAAGGCCGTATCAGCAGGAAACCTGAGAATCAGAACTAAAGGCCCGGTGGATGTCGGTATTGGCCGTTCAGTGGCCTAAAGGCTTTCCCGATGCTTCTCATAGCGGTTCCACAGGACCATGATGAGATGAAAGTTCAAGTTGACTCTCAGAGCTAGTGCGAGATCCGGAGGCCAAGACCGGCCTGAACAAACGCAACAAGAGGTTAATCCGGCGCGTCCCTTACCCGACGCGCTCTACTGGCACCGGAGCGCCCCTGAGTTGGCGTGCTCCTTTCCATTGGCGCTTCACGTCCGGCGCGCATGTGGCAAGGCCTTTAACCAGCGCGCTCTTCATCCCCCCAACGTCGGATGAAGCTGAAGTCCCACGATCAATGACACCAAGAGGGGGTGAATTGGGTGTATACAAACTTTCAACAAACTTTTGGCCAATTCAAACAAGTGTGAATAATAGCCGTAATGAATTCCAGATCTATATTTTTTTTAATGAATGAGACCAGAGGTAACTATTGGGGGAACGCACACTTTGTGCAACATCCACCAAGAGAACCTGGCCCTAGTTTTATTGATATAGAAGAAAGTATGTGCAGATTAACCGCGGGGCATACCCCTGGAAGTGTAACAATTATCAAAGCAAAAATCTGAAGAAACAAAAATTCTTAATTCCTCCAACTAGGAAGGCCAGCTGCATCAATAGAAGCACAACCGTGGGCTTTCCTTGGCAATTCATTCCAGCTCTTAAATTCTTGATTTGTCCGAGTTAAGCAGGCTAAGGATGCAAGAGCATCCGCAACTGTGTTCCCTTCCCTGTAGGTATGCTGCAGATTCCATTTATTTCTTTGATTTATTTCTATGATTTCATCCCACCACTTGCAAATCCTCAAAGGAGAAAGGTTATTAGAATGAATCAATGTGATGAGGGCTTTAGAGTCTGAGTAAATAGCATCCACAGGAAGGCCACTCCTTTCCAATATTCTCAAACCATCAAGGAGTGCTCTAGCCTCTGCCACCATATTATTTCTCACTCCATAGTAGTAGGAAAAGCCATGAATGACTTCCCCTCTGCTGCCCATGATACACCCACCACCCCCTGCATGTCCAGGGTTACCCTTTGCAGCCCCATCCATATTAAGGACATAGTCTGAGCTTAGGCGGGGCCATTTAATAAGCTTAGGAGCATTCTTCTTGCAACTGTAAGAAAATCATAACTGTTCCAACACTTTCCTTTCACTCTTAGTAGGGTCTCATCCGAAGGAGGCCTTTTTAAAAGAAAACTCAACCTGCCTCCAAATTTGTTGCTGTAACACTCTGCCTGAGGGCCCCTTCTCTTCAAACTTGAGCTTGCACCGAGTCTTCCATACTTCCCATAATGTGCTCAGCATGGTGATAATGGCTGCAAAGCCATAGGGAGACGTGGTATCAGCAGTGCAGATTACATCCCAACAGAAGCTTGTGATTGAAGTTGAGGCTCTGCATCTGGAATCAAAAAGAGGTCTGAATTCCCTCTATAACAGTTTGGCAAGTTGACTTTCAAGGAATAAATGATTCATACTTTCCTCCTGGTTGTTACTATGGCAACATACACACTTAGAAGGGAGATTGATCCCACAGTTCTTAATAGTGCTGTCGACCGGAACTGCAAGATGCAGCACCCTCCAACAAAAGATGGATACCCTCCGGGGGATTAAGGCTCCCCAAATCTTCTGCAATGATGGTCTTCTAATGCCTTGAGGTCGGACTACATTATAAGCTGATTTGCTGGAGAAAGTACCATCCATGTTGGCAGCCTAAACACTTTTGTCAGGTTTCTGTTTCAGCTGCATAGCACCAATGTTTTGAGCAATATGGGAGGGAATGTGGTTCCACACTGGGTGATCTAGGTTTTGAACAGCTTCTCTCAATGTGGTTTTCGGTATGTTTACATTAGGGGCCAGAGTAATACCGCACCAATTATCCTTCAATACGTCAATGGTGCTGCCATCCATGGGGATCCATCTGGTATTAGTCAGCACTAAGTTCTTTGCCTTACTGAATATTTCCTTTCTGACTCCAGCTGGGAACGGCCTTTCAATGGAGCTTAGATGGCATTTAATATACTTTGAAGATGCATATTTGGACCAGAGAGAAGAACCATTGAATATTCTCTAGATCTGTTTTGCCACCATAGAAACTTGGATGTGATGAAGGCTTCGAATACCAAGACCTCCTTCTGCTATTGGTTTAGTGATATTGGACCAAGATACCCAATGGCGGCTAGAAGCTTCCTTGCCGCTCCAGAAAAAATTGGCACAAAGCTTGTTTATAATTCCAATAATTGTTGCTGGTAAACAAGATGCACTAGCTGTGTAGATGGGGATGGATTGCAGCACTGAGTTAATCAAACATCTTCTACCCGCTTGAGTAAGATATTTCGATTGCAAACTTTCTAATCTGTTACATACTCTGTCCAGCAGGTGTTTGTAGTGACAGACTCTTTTTCTTCCCTCAAAGAGGGGGATCCCAAGGTAAGAATGTAAACCACTCTTATGCTGGAAGCTTGTGGTGTCAGCTAATCTTCTAATGGTCGCAGGAGATGCTTTGTGTGATACAATAAAACTACTTTTATTGTTGTTAACCATCTACCCTGAAGATTCCTCATACTCTCTAATGAAAACTAGCAGGCCTTTAATATTCTGTGATGTACCATTAGAAAATACCAAGGTGTCATCTGCATATAGTAAATGTGAAATTTGCTGGCATCCTCGAGGCACATGGAAATGATGTACCTTTCCACTGTTGAAAAGGCTAGCTATACCTCTATTTAACACTTCTTCTGCAATGATAAAGAGGGCTGGGGCCAGAGGGTCACCCTACCTAACCCCCCTTATAGACTTGAAGTAGCCAGTTGGTGAACCATTGAATAGCACAGAAAACCAGCAATTGCTTAACATCATTGAAATCAATGAGCAAAATCTGTTTGAGAACCCAAACGCTCTCAAAACTGCTAGTAAGAAGTCCCATTCCAGTCTGTCATATGCTTTGGCCATGTCTAACTTAAGAATGACATTGTTGCCTCTAATTTTCCTACCCAGTTCCTTCATCATTTCCGAGGCTAAGGAGATTATATCAACAATATTCCTCCCTTTAACAAAGGCCCCTTGATTTTCAGATATGATGTGAGGAAGAATATCCACCATTCTGTTGCTTATAATTCTGGAAACTATCTTGTAAGTGAAGTTACAGAGACTTATCGGCCTCATATCAGTGTATGTGCATGGGGATGCCACTTTAGGAATCATAGCAATTAGTGAAGAAGTGGTACCTCTAGGTAGAGGGAAGCCTCTGAAGAAGCCCTGCACAGCCTTAACAACATCAGAAGATATGATGTCCTAGCAGGAGGTAAAAAATTTCCTCGTGTACCCATCAGGGCCAAGGGCACTATCAGGGGACTAAGAGTGAACGGCATCTTTGATTTCCTCCTCTTCAGGCATGACAGTCAAGGAATAGTTCTCCTCAGCAGAAATAAGACAAGGAATATGTTCTAAAATTCCAGGCTTGATATGGTGGTCAATAGAAGTGAATTGGTTTCTGAAAAACTCCACAGCTTTGTCCTTCAGCACAGCCTCCTCCTCACACCATTTTCCATTGTCAAGTTTTATTCTATGGGTAGTCATTCTAGCTCTCTTTTGTTTCACATGAAGTGGTAAAACTTAGTGTTTCGGTCCCCAAGCTGTAACCAATTAGTTTTAGCCTTCTGCCCCGAGAAAATTTCCTCCAATTGCAGGCATCTTCAAAGAGCAGCTTGTGCAGAGTGTAGTGATATCCTATTCACTTCATTCGGGTCCTCATCAAAAGCATATTCAGCCTGCTTCACCTCCTCCTCAATTCTAGCCTTCCTTTCAAATATATTGCCAAATTGCTCCTTATTCCACTGCCTGATCACTGGTTTGATGGCTTTCAATTTGTGTTGCAGGATATAGAAAGGATTGTGATGGTCCAAATAGGCAGCATCCCAGGCATTCCGCACAATTGATTTGAAGTTTTCATCCTCCAGCCACATATGCTAGAATACAAACCTACTTGGACGAGAATTTGGCTGAGAGTAATGGATTAGCAGCGGGGAGTGATCAGATGGTTCCCTCATCAGATGCTTAACAAGGGGAATAGGAACTTTATCAGCCCAGCAGTCATTAATCAAGACTCTATCCAGCCTGGCCTTTATATTTCTCACCCCAATCTGATTGTTTGACCACGTAAAAGAATTTCCAACATAACTCGCGTCCATCAATCATGTCACTGCTACAAAGCCCTGGAACTCCGTCATAGAGTTAATGAAACCCATGGTGCCCCCTTTCTTCTCCTCAGGTGATAACACAGCATTAAAGTCACCACCCAACAACCATGGTTGATTTATTGAATTCCCAAACTGAATGAGATCATCAAACAACTCTCTTCTGCCAGCCATATTGCAAGAGGCATAAACAAAAGTTGCCATGCAATCCACACCTGTCCCACTCTATATCTGCACAGTAATGAACTGAGAGTTTCTTTGCACAACCGAGATAGAATTATGTTGCTGCCAGAATAGCCAGATTTTAGAGTTTTCCTCCTAGTTAGCACAAGCACAATCAAACTTTAGCCTAAGCCTTGTTTCATCCAATTTGTTAGCATGAATTTTTGGCTCAATTATGCAAACCATTTGAGTATCATACTTCCTAATATGATTTTTAATACTACGCAGGGACTTAGCATTACCAGTGCCCCTAATATTCCAAATCAACAAGGGACCAATCATTGAGATAATGAAGATTGTTGCTGGCCTCCAGCTAAATGCTTTGCCTTAGCCCTGGTAAATGGTTGTTTCTTTTTACCTGGCAGTTTCATTCCTTGATCTATGAACTCCACTAGCTCATCCTCTTTACCCATGTTTACTTCCTGCATGAATATATTCTCAGCATTTGATTGATCAGTCACCGACAGATCTCCATCTCCCTTTCTAAAAGAAGATAATAGTTTGTTCACATCGACAAGATTGGTAGTGTCAACAGTAGTCTCAATCTGTTGGCTTGCCCCCTGTTCTCCGACCCCATTCCTGCACACATCCTCATCAACTAACACAGTCAGAGCAAGCTCTTTGTTTGCCTTTTCTATATCTCCTGAGATATTGAGTGAATTGGCCCCACAATGGGGATTTGTTCACTCTGAGATGAGCCATTAACAGTAACCATATTATATTTCTTCTGCTCCTTGATATTCCTTCCCTGAGAACCCTCAGAATTGATGTGGATTGTCCGGCCCTGGTCACCATGACTTACCATGGGCTTAAACATGGTTGTCAAATTTTGGGATGAAGGGAGCTCTAGGAGCTGAGCCTGCTGAGCTGAAAAGGGACAAATATCATTACCAAAATTATGCAAAACCTCACCACCAACTACTTTTTCCATTTTATCCTTAGCATTACCATTGTCTTGGAAATCCACAGAATTAGTCTGCTCTAAATTGTCATTCCTTTGAAGAACCACAAACATGTTATTCAAAGGGGCATGTTGTCGAACAGCATGTGGGCCTGGTTCCCTTAACCTCAACACCTTCCTGTCTGTCCTGTATTCCTCACCCCCCCCCCCCCCCGAGGCAGAGCAATGCTTAAATTGCCAATTTTCTTTTTACACTCAACATCCAAGTGACCTAGCTTGTGACACAACGCACATAGATTAAGAACTCTATGGTAATTCACCTACTGCCAGAAACCTTCTCTGTCCAAATCGATCCATAATCTTTCTTTCCTTGGGGCAGATAAATCCAGTTCTACACAAGCAAGAGCCTCTGAAGTGTCGGTCATAGCAATAGTCTTATCATGGATTCTCAGGACTAGACCAAAATTGGCAGCAATGGACTTCATACAGTCTTCATGAAACATATTTTCTGGCAATCCTGGAAATCCTAGCCACACCGGGGCTGATGCAGGGTCTGCTTCATAGTCGAAGTCCCGTGTCCACCTGAAGAATCTGAACAAGAAGCCCTTGATGTATAGGTTCTTTTAAAGAAGCAATTTCAGAAAGTCGTCTTCACATCCAAGCCGAAGTAGGAGATGTCTCTGGTTTAGCCTGCTGATAACAAAATCTAATGATAAAGACATCCGCTGCATTAAACAGGTTTTGATCTCTTGTAGAGCTGGCCTCCCGTAGGAACATTTAGCAATGATAGCAAAGTGGAGACCCTGCATTGATGCTTGGATATCAGCCTTGGTAGAGACAACTACCGGCTCTCCCTGATCGTGAAAGCAGGCTTCTTAATCGGGATCGTCGTCTTTGTTGAGTAGTGGATAGCGGATCTAGAGGGGAGGGGTGAATAGATCTGCCCCTCTTTTTGCAGAACACCCCTCTTTAAACCTAGATAATGATAATGGCAGCGGAATATAACTAGCTTAACGAAGGACACAACGATTTGCTTAGCAAGATGATTAGGCAATATAGAGATTGAACCTAAGCATGCATCAAACACAAAGCAATTGCACAAGCAAACTACAACATAAAGGATTTTAAGGTGGTTCGGACTGAATCCCCAGTCCTACGTCCACCCCTCACCAAATCCGGTGAGGCTCCACTAGTGCCACACACTGAACCGTAAATCGGAAAGACCTCCGATTGCCTTCCTACTAACCACAGGTAGGGACGTCAACACCGTAGATCGGACAACTTCCGATTACCTTCCTACTAACCACCGGTAGGGATGATCTTCAGTTTCAAATGTTAACAAGATATGAAAACACTCAAACAAGATATAGAATATGCTCAAAGAGAAAAGATCTTGTCTGAGATTACTGAATCTTGAATCTTCTTTTCTTCACACGATGTAGATCACCAACAGAAGCTTCTTTCTTCTTCACAAAGCTCTCTTCTTGATTCCGCAATAATGGCTTCTTCTTCCTTGTGAAATGAGCTTCCTTAGATCTACTTGAGTTGATGAAGAAGATGATGGTTGCAGCTTTATCTTCACTTGGCTTGGGGTTGATCTCCTCTTGAAGTAGCTTGAATCAATTGAGGATTTGATGAAGAACTTCTTCCCGGAGTATTGTTCACGGCTACAGTACTCGATCTCCTCTCCCTTGAACACACCCTTGTAGCCTCCTTTGATCTCCCTTAGATTTACAAATGATCAACTAGGGTTTCTAACTCTCTTGCATTGGTTTTATATCTTTTGAATGGTCCTTGGACATCCCCCAGACCAGATCCACAATCCATGGGGGATTGGGTGACTTTGGGGTTAAACAAATACAAGGAAAGGGGCTCTTCTCGAAGTGGAAAATAAAGTCAACATTTGTTGGCTCGGGGCTGGCGGTCGACCTGCAGAAGCTGGCAGTCGACCGCTACTAAGAAACCCTGTAGAAATTTGATCTCTGGAATTTCCGGTCGACTGCTACTGGGCTAGCGGTCGACCGCCACTGAGAATCTGTCAGCCAGTGAGCTACTGGCAGGGGCGGTCGACCGCCCCCCTGGGCTGGCGGTCGACCGCCAGCTGGGCAGACCCCGGGTTATGCCGGTCAGTCCGTTAACCCCTTTAGCTCCGTCGCTTGAGTCCTTTAGTAGCCCATTCTCATCTGTGGCATCAACCTTGATTGTCTTGAAGGTGTCAACTGAGTCTTTGACCTTGGGCTCTCTTGGCTATGCTTCTTTGTGCATCGACCTTGGCTATGTGACGTGCCGAATGAGAAATGTCAACTTTTAATGCTTGCTTGGGCGCGATCTGGAAATTACTTGTAGAAGAGATTTACATCCTTGCTTGGGCGCGATCAATGAGCTTTCACTTTTGCCATTTCCACTCGATTCTTTGTCCATTCATTGGCTGATCTGTCATGAACAAAATATCACATATGTCAGTCATATTAGAGTGAAAAATAATAATGACTTATAGTGTTTAGCCATTATCAAAACTAAGAATATCAGATAACTTAAATGACCACAGGGGCACAACATTCTCCCCCTTTTTAATGATGGCAACACTGTGAGTCATTATATGGTAGTAATTTCCAAGATGGCAAAGTTGATAATATATGCGACATGTGCAGCTCAAGATCCATGATAATTAAAGCTTGTGAATGCAGATCTGAATGCCGGTATGTATGCATGAACGATCAAAGCATATGAATGCTATGCAATTATGCAAACCCTCATCATATATGAAGACTCCCTCAACACTCAAACACAAAGCCAACAAAGGTTTCTCCCCCTATGACAACGCGACAACGCACAACGCTTGCAAAGGACAACTCTCTTACAAAGGACTCACACAAAGAATTCTCCCCCTTTGACAACAGCAAAAAGGGAGGGATAAAGTAGAGAAGGCTACAAAAGTCTGAGAGATCAGAGCTGAATGGAAGTGAAGAGCAAGCCATTATATGCAAAACTGAACCAGACCATGAGCAATATATATATATATATATATATATATATATATATATATATATGGTTCAAAGCTAATGAAATCCGAGATCAACAATGGAGTTCGAAAAGTAGCTACATCCAAGGTTTAATAGAAATGAACCAAAAATACATATCATGGCAGTGTTTAACCTTCCCTTGTCTTATATATCCATATTCAATAACTACAAAAGAAATAACACAAAAACTAGTATGGAGGCTAAACAAGCATGAGTAAAGCATAGAATGTCATGAGTGCAGTAAATTTGATTTTCAATATCTTTTAAATTTGAAGGCACATGACTCATATTTTACGAGCAATCAAGTCTAGTACATGCCTCCTAGCCGTAATAATACACGTTGTTTAGACACCAGTATCCCTAGGTATTTGGCAAGACTGATGGTTATGCTTCAGAATGAATAGAGATAGCAATGTCACGTCATGACATATCCAATCTCATTTCTTTGATGAGAAGATATATTTCTCAGTAATTATGCCAGTGCTCTACCTAGAGTCCAAAAAAATAATTAAGACAGAGATAACAGGGGCACATCATGACATATCATTTGTCACTTGATTTGATGACATGACATGTTTCTCCGTGCAACAATATCATTGCTCTGTCAAATGGATTTCCAAGAATTCCAACTCATCAAGATGTTTAAGAACAATACTAAGCCTGAGTGTATCACAAGATGGTCATGAATTTTGAATTTTTAGATTTCAGGAGAGTCATTCAATGCACAACATGCAATCTCTAGTTAAGATCTATTAAAACCACATAACATAGATGATTTCGAAAGATATATCAGAACTTCGAGAAATCATTAAATATGAACCATTTTCATTGGATGGACAATCATCAGTTCATATAATAGAAAGCTCTTACTCCGTAGTTCTGTCGGGCTCATGATCTCATTTTCAAACTGGAGGCCAGTGAAGTTCAGATTGCAAGAGATTAAGTAAGACAGCAAGACTCCCCCTAAGGATATGCAATGAATGCACTCAAGGAGTTATGTTTGCAAGTGAAAAGATAATTGTCAAGGAGAGGTTGACTAGAATCATGCAGGGGTTGACCTGATCAAACATGAAGTTGGCAGACATGAAATGCATGACCCAGCACATGGTTGTACACTTATTAAATACAACAGAATGAAGATGAAACAAATGCATGAATGCTGCAAAGAGACAACTCCACCTTACTATATGGCCTATATGCGACAATGACGCATTGTACTTGGCGGAGGTGAAACCTCACGCATATTGAGTGCTTCTAGACAAACATAGCCTGCCTTTCCATACATCAACATTTAATATACCATGGTCATGCAAGAATGGTGCTACACAAACCATGCAATGCATCGTGAATCATGAATTCAATTCATTATTATGCATCATGACTACATGAAATGCCACACCATATGCAAAAAGACATATTTACATATAAACAATGCATGGAACACCAATCTACAAAAACACACACTAAATTGAACAAGATCATCATTTCAATTTTTATTGGCCTGAGGTCGGTAAAGACCAAGCTCCCTTCTGAGTGTTGAAAACCTGTCATTACACAAGGGCTTGGTGAAAATATCAGCAATTTGATTTAGAGTATCAACAAAATACAGTTCAAAATTTTTCTTAACGACCTCATCTCTAATGAAGTGATGCCTAATCTCAATATGCTTAGTCCTAGAGTGTTGGACTGGATTTTTGGCAAGGTTGATAGCACTTGTGTTATCACACAGAATCGAGACACAACCAAGATCCACTAAGTAGTCTTGGAGTTGGTGTTTAATCCACAATACTTGGGTGCCACAGCTCCCCGCAGCAACATATTCTGCCTCTGCGGTTGAGAGGGCAACCGAGTGTTATTTCTTGGAGGCCCAAGAAACTAAACACCCGCCTAGAAACTGGCAGTAGCCACTAGTACTCTTGCGATCCAGCTTGCATCCAGCGTAGTCCGCATCAGAATAACATATAAGAGATAAATCACATAATCACGGATACCACAATCCCAAATCTTGAGTGCCGGCAAGATATCTAAGGATACGTTTGACGACAGTTAAGTGGGATTCTCTAGGACTAGCTTGAAATCTAGCACAAAGGCATACACTAAACTGGATATCTGGTCGGGATGCAGTTAAGTAAAGCAAAGAGCCGATCATACCTCTATAGATCTTTGCATCCACTAATTTACCATTTTCATCCGAATCCAATGATGTTGTGGTGCTCATAGGAGTTGTAATTATTTTACTGTTTGTCATGTCAAATCTTTTCAGCAGCTCCTTGATGTATTTGGCTTGACTTATGAAGCACCCATATTCTCCTTGGTTGACTTGCAAACCGAGAAAGAATTGGAGTTCTCCCATTAGGCTCATCTCAAATTCGCTAGTCATGAGGTTAGCAAATTCCTCACACATTTCAGATTTGGTAGAACCAAACACAATATCATCAACATAAATTTGAACAATCAAAATGTTCTTACCTTGCTTCTTGGTGAAAAGTGTTTGATCTACCTTACCTCGTGTGTACCCTTTCTCAATGAGGAATGAGCTTAGTCTCTCATACCAAACTCTTGGTGCTTGCTTCAGTCCATAAAGTGCCATGTCTAGCTTGTATACAAAATCTGCATGGTCAGTGTTCTCAAAGTCAGGGGGCTACTCAACATAGACTTCTTCTTTGATCAAGCCATTCAAGAAAGCACTTTTTACATCCATTTGATACAGCTTTATTCTAAGGGAGCATGCAAAGGCAAGTAAAATTTTGATGGCTTCGAGTCTAACAACTGGGGCATAAGATTCATCAAAGTCTACCCCAAACTCTTGATTATACCCTTGAGCCACCAATCTAGCCTTGTTTCTTATTATCTTGCCATCCTCACTGAGTTTGTTCCTAAAAACTCATTTAGTGCCTATGACAGATTGTGATGAAGGTCTAGGAACAAGATGACAAACTTTGTTTCTCTCAAACTGGTTCAACTCGTCTTGCATTGAATTTATCCAATTTTCATCCTTTAATGCCTCATCAACATTCTTGGGTTCAATCTTGGAGACAAGAGCAAGTTGATCTAATTCTTCCACAATTCTAAAATGTGACCTTGTTCTAGGTGGGTTATTCAAGCTACCAATGACATTTTTCAAAGGATGATCCTTAAGAATTCTAATGTTTGTAGAATCATTACCTTCTCCTGGAGCTTGATCCCTTGCATTGCTTGATTCAGCTAGGTCACCATCTTCTCTTGTTTCTTCTTGTGGAGGATCATTCTTTTCCTTCATGCTTAGGAATTCCCCATCTTCATCATTTTTCCTGCAAGAGTTATCATTGTTAGAATCATCATGATATTCATCAAAGGAAACATGGGGTGATTCTTCCATAGTTTGACTCTTAATATTATAAATTCTATAAGCCCTAGATCTATCAGAATATCCAAGGAATATACCTTCATCGCTCTTGGGCTCGAATTTATCTAAGTCTCTTTTGTCATTATTGTGGATGAAACATTTTGACCCAAATACTTTCATGTGTGAGAGAAGGCTTTTTACCTTTCAGCAACTCATAAGGAGTCTTTTTGGTGTGTGGCCTTACCATAGAGCGGTTGATAATATAACATGCCGAGTTTACCACCTCAGCCCAAAATTTTCTTGGGAGTTACTGTTCGGCAAGCATTATTCTTGCCATCTTTATGAGTGTTCAGTTACTTCTTTCAACTATACCGTTTTGCTCTGGGGTTCTTGGTGAAGAAAATCGGTGTGAAATGCCTTCAACCCTGCAAAGATTATAGAAGTCAGTATTTTGAAATTTACCACCATGATCAGATAGAATGTTAGAAATCTTAAACTCACCGTCTTGCTTTATCTTCATATAGAGTGCCTGAAACTCATCAAAAGCATCATTTTTATATGTGAGAAAGAAAATCCATGTGAACCTAGAGTAATCATCCACCAAGACATATCCATATTTTCTACCACTTAAACTAGCAGTTCTGGTTGGACCAAACAAATCCATATGAATCAGCTCAAGTGGTTTAGATGACATGTTTGCAGATCTATCCTTGAAGGATTTTCTTGTTTGTTTACCTAGGGCACATGCATCACACAATTTATTTTCTTGTTTAAAAGAAAGTTCAGGCAACCCTCTCACCATTGAATGCTTTAAAAGTTTATGTAAGACATTGTAACTAGCATGTCCTAGTCTACGATGCCATAACCATGCAAGCTCAGATTTTGGTGCAGCAAGACAAAGGTTGATGTGAGCAGGATCATCTAAGTCGATCATGTAAACATTGTTGACTCTTTTACCAGAAAAGTTTACCTTGTCAGATTTTGGTTCAAGGATTCTACATTCATGAGAGTCAAACAACACTTTATGACCTTTATCACATAATTGACTTATGCTGAGCAAATTATATTTTAAACCTTCAACTAACAGCACATTTCCAATGGAGTTGGAGAGGTTCTTACCTACATTACATGTTCCAATGATTTTTCCCTTGTTGTTCCCTCCAAATGCGACGTATCCTTCTTCCTCTTCCTCCAAGAGACAAAATTTTGATTTGTCTCCAGTCATGTGTCTTAAACAGCGGCTATCAAGGTACCACCTATTATGCATGACTGCAAGACACTCCTGCACAAGCAATCAAGAAATTGTATTTGGAACCCAACAAATTTGGGTCCCATCAAACTCTTCAGATTTTCAAAACATGAAACCATTTCTTTTGGAATCCAAACATTCCTAGCATTCATGTTTTGTTTGCTTAGAGTAGAGATTTAGTTTTTCTTTTCAGCTTTGACATTCACTTTTTGTTTAGAAGCTCTTTGTTGGATTTTGTGGAAGTTTGAGAAAGTTTACTTCTTAAACTATTGAGGCCGTTGGTTGGTTTTGGGTTGAAAAAGCTTGTTTTACCACCTAGGGGATTGAGGCTTATAAGATTGGTTAACACATGAATCACAATTTCCCCAAAAGTAGGGTGGCGTTGGCCTATATGAATGTGCATTCCAGTTATGGTGACATCTGAAAGATTGAGCATGCAATGGCCAAGTAAGTGTTGACCTATGCTGCAGGGAAGGTCAACCTTTCTTAAGTTTTTGGACAGACTTTTTGGGAATATCAGTGGCTTCATCTTCAACCTTTTCTTTTCCTTTGGATGTTATTTTTGAGGTAGAAGCATCAGAAGAGGAAACAAATGTGACAGTCTTTAACTCAATTGGCCTTTTGTTTGTAGGTTCAAAACCTAACCCTTCCTTGTTGAAGTTCATTCTAGTACCTAGCAATGCATCTAGGTTTTCTTTTCTATCCATATTTTTTTCCAATGATTGTTATTTATCCTTCAACTCTTTTTGTAGGTTTTCAATATTTTGCAGGAGTTGAATGTTGACTTATTTGACAGCTTCATACTTCTCATTGCTTAATTTGCTATCCTTTTCATAAGTTTACATTTTCAGCTTCATGCTATCAATCTCATTTCTCAAATCTTCATTTTCAGTTTCCAAGTCAGCCATTTCTTTTCTTCCTTCCTCCGAGTTCCCAATCATTTTCTTAAGATCTTCAATTTCAGTTTCAAGTAGAGCATTATTATCATTCATATCATGATCATGAATAAACAAGTTAATTTTCTTTTTCAATGATTTATTCTCCTTTTTGTACATGTCATATTTTTCCATGAGCTGTATATATGCTTCCTCCCAATCATCAATTGTGTAATTTTCAAATGGAGAGTTTACCTCAGTTTCTTCATCACCTCTGGCCATGAGATAAAAACCATCTTTTTCCTTGTCCGAGGAGCTCGTTCCACCATCACTTTCTTCCTCGTCACTCCAGGTGGACACCATGGCCTTGTTCTTCTTCTTACCCTTCCATTTGTCAGCCTTTTTGAATCTGTCAGGACAATCAGTCTTGAAGTGCCCTGGTTTGTTGCAAGAATAACAGATGATTTTGTCAGATTTCTTAAAGTTTTCAGAATTAGATTTGAAACTATTTCTTACCTTTGACCTTCCTCTCATGAAGCTCTTACCTTCCGTTCTCAGAAATTTTCTGAACTTACGTGTGAGCATGGCTACGTCATCCTCATCTCGCTCACTTGCAGAATCCTCACCTTCATCAGAAGTGCCTTGACCGCTGGGTCCTGCTTTAAGAGCTAGGGGCTTTTTCTTAGGCACCTCAGTCTCTTTGTTCTTAAGGTTGATCTCATAGGTCATCAATGACCCAATGAGTTCATCTACCTTGGTAGTTGCGAGATCTCTCGATTCTTCAACCACGGTAGCCTTTGTGTGCCATGCGGGAGTCAATGATCTGAGAATCTTTCTCACAATTTCCTGTTCTGTGTAATTCTTTCCCAAATCAGTCAGACTATTAGTAAGCACAGTTAACCGAGCATACATATTTTAAATTGACTCATCAGGTTTCATGCGAAACATTGCATATTCAGAAACTAAAATGTTGGCTTTTGTTTCTCGTACTTGAGAGGTTCCTTCGTAAATTACCTCTAACTTGTCCCACATTTGTTTTACCGTTGCGCAGGTAGCCACTCTTGAGAATTTTACTGGATGGAGTGAGCACTGCATGATGTGTTTGGCACTCTAGTTGATAGTGGATTATCTTATTTGTTCTTTGGTCCACAAATCATCATTATCCGTAAGCTGATACGGACCTTTGCTGATCACTCGCCAAAGTTCGTAGTCTTGGGTGAGAATGAACACCTGCATGCTATGTTTCCAATAAGGATAATTAGTTCCAGTAAAGTAAGGAGGTCTATTCATAGAATGTCCTTCAGGTAAGAAACCTTGGATGCTAATCCACCATTTCCCTCAAGCTCGTTGGACCCCATAATGAGATATTAGGCTCTGATACCACTTGTTGAGTAGTGTATAGCAGATCTAGAGGGGAGGGGTGAATAGATCTATCCCACTTTTCACAGAACACCCCTCTTTAAAGCTAGATAATGATAATGGCAGCAGAATATAACTAGCTTAATGAAGGACACAACGATTTACTTAGCAAGATGATTATGCAATATAGAGATTGAACCTAAGCATGCATCTAACACAAAGAAATCGTACAATCAAACCACAACACAAAGGATTTTAAGGTGATTCGGACTGAATCCCCAGTCCTACGTCTACCCCTCACCAAATCCAGGTGAGGCTCCACTAGTGCCACGCACTGAACCGCAAATCGAAAGACCTCCGATTACCTTCCTACTAACCACAGGTAGGGACGTCAACACCGCAGATCGGATAACTTCCGATTGCCTTCCTACTAACCACCGGTAGGGACGATCTTCAGTTTCAAATGTTTGAATGAAATGTAAAAAGAACAAGATATGAAAATACTCAAACAAGATATAGAATATGCTCAAAGAGAAAAGATCTTGTCTGAGATTGTTGGATCTTGAATCTTCTTTTCTTCACACAATGTAGATCACCAACAGAAGCTTCTTTCTTCTTCACAAAGCTCTCTTCTTGATTCAGCAACAATGGCTTCTTCTTCCTTGTGAAATGAGCTTCCTTTGATCTACTTGAGTTGATGAAGAAGATGATGGTTGCAGCTTTATCTTCACTTGGCTTGGGGTTGATCTCCTCTTGAAGTAGCTTGAATCAATTGAGGATTTGATGCAGAACTTCTTCCCGGAGTATTGTTCACGGCTACAGTACTCGATATCCTCTCCCTTGAACACACCCTTGTAGCCTCCTTTGATCTCCCTTAGATTTACAAATGATCAACTAGGGTTTCTAACTCTCTTGCATTGGTTTTATATCTTTTGAATGGTCCTTGGACATCCCCCAGACCAGATCCACAATCCATGGGGGATTGGGTGACTTTGGGGTTAAACAAATACAAGGAAAGGGGCTCTTCTCGAAGTGGAAAATAAAGTCAACATTTGTTGGCTCGGGGCTGGCGGTCGACCTGCAAAAGCTGGCAGTCGACCGCTACTAAGAAACCCTGTAGAAATTTGATCTCTGGAATTTTCGGTCGATCGCTACTGGGCTGGCGGTCGACCGCCACTGAGAATCCGTCAGCCAGTGAGCTACTGGCAGGGGCGGTCGACCGCCCCTGGGCTGGCGGTTGACCGCCAGCTGGGCAAACCCCGGGTTATGCCGGGTCAGTCCGTTAACCCCTTTAGCTCCGTCGCTTGAGTCCTTTAGCAGCCCGTTCTCATCTGTGGCATCAACCTTGACTGTCTTGAAGGTGTCAACTGAGTCTTTGACCTTGGGCTCTCTTGGCTATGCTTCTTTATGCATCAACCTTGGCTATGTGACGTGCCAAATGAGAAATGTCGACTTTTACTTGTAGAAGAGATTTGCATCCTTGCTTGGGCGCGATCCATTAGCTTTCACTTTTGCCATTTTCACTCGATTCTTTGTCCATTCATTGGCTTATCTGTCATGAACAAAATATCACATATGTCAGTCATATGAGAGTGAAAAATAACAATGACTTATAGTGTTTAGCCATTATCAAAATCAAGAATATCAGATAACTCAAATGACCACAGGGGCACAACAGTCTTTACATTCTGTTTACTCGACAGTAGCATTTACGCGTACGTCCTGTGAGCAGCCAAGGGCTGCACCTGAGGATGACCGCCTCCATCACCAGTGGAAGCAACGAGGGGGGGGGGCCTCGCCCCCCTCGCCATTCATGGCCGGCGAAGCTCGAGGTCAATCAACCCTGAGATACAAGACTCCTTCCAAAACTTGGCATTCAAAAAAGACACTGGCTTGTACCTTCTTATGCTGACATTCTAGATCTATATGAAAACTTTGAGATCTAATAGAATCTATCACACTCAACCGATCTTAGGTACGATGGCGGAGGTGAGAATCCTAAGATTCTACTCATGCAAGAAGTTATCTTCCTGACAAGGTTTGCCTTGCCGATCCGAACCCACCTTTTAATATACCCAAAATCTAATATGAAAATGATAAATTACACTAGATCTAACTCAAACAATGCAACAAAAATAATCTACGCATGTGCTGCACAGAATGGGGATAGAAGAAAAGGAACAAACCACACAATGGATAATGATTTTTAGGTCGTTCAGATGCAATAACGGCAACCTACGTCCACCCCTCACGATCTGTGAGGATTCCCACACTATCTTGTAAAGGATTACAAGATCAAAACACACACACACACACACACACACACACACACACACACACACGTGAGGAGTTCAGAACTCCCACGAAGGTGTACAAGCACCGAATCATGAAGAGATGTGAAAATAAGAAGAACCACACACACACACACACACGAATCTGCGTAGATCCACACACACACAAGTGTTTAAAAGTACAAGATCACACACTTGAAGCTTGATGAAAAACAAGGGAGAAACACAAAATGAAAAACTCATATTTAAGCTCCCCCTTAATGGATGAAGATGATCTTGGATGAAGCTTCCTCCTCAGCTAAATCTTCACTTGAATGGCCTGCAGATGATCTTCAAAAACTTAGAAATGGATGAAGAAGTTCTTCCCCGAAGCACTGTTCACGGAGCTACAGTGGCACTTCTCTTTCTCCCCTTGATAGCCTCCTTGATCTCCCTTGAGTAGTTAGGATTTTTGCGCCTAATATGATGTATTTATAGATCTTGGATGGTCAAGACGGGACAAGCTAGGAACCAGATCCACAAATCATGGCAAGTCTGGTGACTTTGGATTAAACAAACCCAAAGGAAGGAGCTTCCCACATTGAAGAACACAAGTCAACAATTGCTGCCTCGAGGCTGGCGGTCGACCGGCAGGAGGGGGCGGTCGACCAAAAATTTACAGAGTTTGAACCTTTCAGCGTTGGGAAAACCAGTCGATCGGCCCCTGAATGGCGGTCGACCGCTGGCTGGAAAATCTACATTTTTAAGAGAGCTAGCCAATAAAACATGATCTGTGAATAGTTTATTTTATGACCACGTCCTGTTCCAATCAAAATGAGTTGGTTGAGCTTATCCTGGGCAATTCATTGAACCAAGGTGAATTTAGACATTTGCTAGCTCAAGGAAGGCTTGAGAGTTGTTTAAGCCAGTTATTACTTAGGTTGTAATTCCGGGGTTTTGTTATCATCAAAATCACCTGGAGAGACTCAACAATCTCCCCCTTTTTGATGATGACAAAATTCTAGATTACAAGAGCATTGGCATGCCGTTAAGCAAAATGGAGCCTCGTAAGGTCGATAAACCACAAGGTGAATAAAACAGCCATTCAACACATTATTTGCCAAATAGATAGGGAATGAAACACAAGAGCCAACCATTAGAGATCAAACACCAATTGCATTCATTTCTCCCATTCCATTACAGGGTACATTGATGCTTGAGACAATGAGTGCAAGACCCTAGACACGGGAGACATGCGACAAAGCAAATGCAGAACTGACACAATGCCTCACCAATGATCATGCATACAAACATACGAACATACCGACATAAAATATATAAGACCTGTAGTACTACTTGTCCCCCTTTGGCATCATCAAAAGGGGATAGGATAGACGAAAGGAGGACCCAAAAGGCACAATACCAAAGGACAGCAGTCTAGAGGGAGGAAGCAAAAGAAAAATCCCCATGGGGCATCTGCAGGAGGCTGATCCTCTGGAGGAGGAGGCTGATATCCAAGGCGGCGGCGGATGTCTTCAAGAGAATGATCTTGAACCTGAAGACGCTCCCGAATATAGCCAATGGAGACGTCACGGGCCACATCACGGCGCTGCATGCCAAGAAGTGTCAGGTTCATGAAGTGGAAGGCCTGGCTGGAATCAGCAACGCTGTCTGTGAGGCTAGTCATATGTGTGGAGAGTGTGGCCATCTGAGTGGAGAGAGTATCCAGAAAAGTGGAGAAGGAATCTATGCAACTTGATATAGTGTCAATCACATTACCCATAGTGTCGACGTGATCTCGAAAGGTAGAGATTCGATCCCCAAAAGTATCCACTCGAGTTTCCAGTCCAGTAAACCGCCTGTCAAAAGTCTCATAATCTACCCAAGAGTGTTGTGCGGCCCCCTGAGTAGAAGACTCTCCATGATAGAACTGAGGTGGAGGAGGCACCTCGGGATCCATATGGTGAGGTGAAGGTGGAGGAGGCTGCTCCTCAGCCTAAACTGGAGGGGGAACATCCCCTTGATCCTGCTGCTGCTCGTGTTCCTGCTCTTCCTCACTATCAACTTCTTCTCCAAAAATAGGCACATCCCGACGTAACTCACCATCGGGACCATAGTAATATCCAAAATCTGTGAAAATCTTATGCTTATTATATATATCATCTTGTCGAACATAAATGAATTGTTCATCTGCCAAATTGATCCCAGCATAGATGAATATGCCGGTTAACTGTGAAGCATAGGGCAGGATCGCCGCAAATTGGTTCGGCAAGATCCAATGAGAGTCGTCATGAGGCGACCCATGTTGACTTGTATCCCATTCATAACATTATAAAACAGGAACCGGTGAACCTCTGTCACTTCATTTCTACTGCCACTCTTTGGATAAATGAGGGAGGTAAACATATGGTGCAATATACGCTGCAATGGTGGAAAATGATTTGCATTCAATACAATTAAGTTGCTGACACCATGCACGTAATCACAACTAGTCATAGCAAGAAATGTTTCCTCAACAGCACCATGACCATAAACCATGTCGGCTCCTCTAGCCGCAACTCCTAAACCCCGCTCAAACAGATAGGGAGTAATATGCATCTCAACTCTTTGAACAACTGTAAATAATTTCTCATTCCTTTTGATCAAATTCCCATAAAATGGCTGCACTAGATTGGGATAATATCGGATATATCTAGTGACAAAATCAGTCCAACTTGGTTGAATCTCAAAGATAGTACATAAATCGGGCAAAAGCTCATTCACCTCATTAAAGTCAACCAGTCAAGGGTCAATAATAGGACGAGGAGGCAACCGAGGTGCACGACGAGGTGCAGGTGTTCGCTGTGGTGGAGGAGCCGGGTTCTCTCGTCTCTGGCCACTAGCTTCCCCTTGGGCAGAACGCCGAGAGCTCCGTCTAGGCGGCATCCCAAACTAGAAAACCTGGTGAAAACCCTTTAAAGGATGACTCTCATCATGGGGGATGAGGTTGAACCAAATGGCACTACAAGGGCTTGCAAAAGCCTTCTCCACAATCTGGAACCTAGGAAGTAGCTCCACGAACGCACGATCGGCCGAATGGAGTTCGTCCCGAAACCGTGACGAACACGTCGGATCTTGTGCGGGTGGAGGAATGATGAGGTTTAAGGGCTTGGGAGGTGGAGATATGTGGTTCTAGGGTTAGGAAATGGGGTATGAGAGAGAGTGGGGGTGATAGAATGAGAGAATGGGGTGATATTACCCCTTATAAAGATGGCTCAATTGAGGTTCCGGCCGGGCCGGTTCGTCGCCGCCGGTCGACTGGTGCGGGGCTAGCGGTCGACCGCTAGACGTAAAAATCCCCATTTTTGTAAAAGTTTTTTATTCCTTTTTCTTTTCTTTTCTTTTTTTTTATATGTGGGGAACACCATCCGACCTTCTGATTGGAACCATCAACATGAAGTGGAGAGTAAGAGAAGAGATGGAGATTTGAGGAAAGTTCTCTAACTCCCCCTCAGAAGTTGACTTAGGTCCGACATCACTGGGTCCATATTTATTTAACCAAGGAATATCTGGCCTTAGAAATATTTTTCAAGGAGGTCTATATGTATAAATACATTCAAGCATGCAGGAGTATATATGAACACACATAAGGTATTAAAAGTAAATACATACAATATGCATGTTCATCTACCCTTGATGCATATGAGTTTCTACAAGTGCAATTCTTATCCTAAGTGCAGAACTATGTATGTATACTCTCACCCTTGCACATCCCAAGTTCTCTTCTTATCTTGCTAAATTGATCCTAGTTTAGGGGTTTTGTGAAAATATCAGTTAGTTGATTGTGTGTGTCAATGAAATTCAATTCAAAGACCCCTTTTCCTACATGATCTCTCAGAAAATGATGTCGAATGTCAATGTCGTTTGTCCTAGAATGTTGAACAGGGTTTTTTGACAAGCTGATTGCACTGGTATTATCACACAAGATTGGCACACATTTCATTTCAACATCCAAATCAAGCAATTGATTTTTGATCCAAAGTACTTGGGCTCCACAACTTCCGGCGGCTACATATTCAGCCTCGGCCTGTTGAGAGAGCTACTGAATGTTATTTCTTGGAGGCCCATGAGACTAGGCACCCACCAAGAAACTGACAGTACCCACTAGTAATTTTGTGATCTACAATACATCCGACATAATCCGCATCGGTGTAAGCAATCAAATCAAATGAACTACCGATGGGAAACCATAAGCCAAAGTCTATGGTGCCAATTAAGTATCTAAAAATGCGTTTAACAGCCATTAGATGAGACTCTTTAGGACATGACTGAAAATGAGCACATAGACATACACTAATTGAATGTCAGGGCGGCAAGCTGTGAGATACAGTAGTGATCCGATCATACCTCGAAACAGTGTAGGATCTACTGTTTTACCATTTTCATCTTTATCTAACTTCAAGGTTGTGGCCATTGGAGTTGACAAAGGTTTCACTTCAGCCAACCCGAATTTCTTTAACAGCTCTAGTGTGTACTTAGCTTTGATTGATGAAAATACCCTCAGGTGTTTACTTCACCTGTAATCCAAGAAAGAAATTCAGTTCACCCATTAAGCTCATCTCAAATTCTCCTTGCATGATTTTTATAAATTCTTCACATAAGACATTGTTAGTAGCTCCAAAAATAATGTCATCCACATATACTTGAACTACTAATATGTTTTTACCTGATTTCCTTGTGAAGAGTGTTTGGTCAACCTTACCTCTTTTGAAACCATTTTCCATGAGGAATGAAGTGAGCCTTTCATACCATGCCCTTGGTGCTTGCTTTAACCCGTACAAGGCCTTCTGTAACTTGTACACATGCTTTGGATGCTTTGAGTCTTCAAAACCTGGAGGTTGCTCTACAAAAACATCCTCCTTGATGTAACTGTTAAGAAATGCAGATTTAACATCCATTTGAAATAGTTTGAAGTTCAAAGAGCAAGCATAGGGCAGTAAAATCCGGACTGCTTCTAGTCTAGCAATCGGTGCAAAGGACTCATCAAAATCAATACCCATCTCTTGGCTATACCCCTTGGCTACAAGCCGGGCCTTGTTCCTAACAACCAGTCCCGTATCATTTAGTTTGTTCTGGAAAACCCAATGGGTTCCTATTACGGGTTGATTCTTAGGACGCGGCACAAGAGTCCACACCTCGTTCCTTTCGAACTGGTGCAGCTCTTCATGCATAATTCGAATCCAGGATTCATTTTGAAGAGCTTCATGAATATCTTTAGGCTCTTCTTGAGAGATTAAGGCTATAAAATCTTCTTCTTCTACTTGCCTTAGTGAAGATCTAGTTCTTACCCCATCTTCAGGATAACCTATGATGTTTTCAGTGGAGTGATCTTTCAGGAATGTGGAAGAGGTGGGCAAGTCGAGGTGTTGCACTTGTTGCTCTTGAAGCGTTTCAATTGAAGGATCTTCATCCTCTTCACTCTTGCTTGGGATTCCTTCAGTTGGTTCATTCTTGGCCTTAGCATCATTTGAACGTTTAGGATCTTCATCTGCATCCACAATTGGAATAGAGTGATTGGTCAGCTTCAATTCAGATTCAATAAAAATAACATGAGGACTTTCTTCAACAACCAAGGTCTTTTTATTAAACAATCAATAAGCTCTAGAGTTAAGTGCATAACCTAGGAAAATTCATTTGTCACTTTTCTCATCAAACTTACCTAAGTTGGGCTTACCATTGTTCAAAATATAACAAGGGCATCCAAAAGGTTTAAGATGGGAAATATTTGGTCTCTTACCCTTGTAAAGCTCATATGGGGTTTTCTTTAGAATGGGCCTTACCATTACCCTGTTGATGATGTAGCATGTTGTACTTACGCCTCCACCTAAAAATATTTGGGTAGGGAGTTCTCACTTAACATTGTTCGTGCCATGTCTATCAAGGTTCTATTTTTCCTCTCCACTACTCCATTTTGTTGAGGCGTTCTTGGTGATGAGAAATTGTGCGTGTATCCCCGCTCTTCACAAAAATTGTTGAAGTCGTGATTCTTAAATTCTCCACCATGATCACTCTGGATGGTAGTGATAAGATAACCTCTATCATTTTAGATTTTCCTACAAAACACTTGAAACTCCATCAATGCATCATTTTTATTGGATAGAAATAACACCCATGTAAATCTGGAATAATCATCAACAATCACAAAACCATAGGATTTCCCTCCTAGGCTGGATGTCCTAGTTGAGCCAAACAAATCAAGATGCAGTAATTCCAAAGGCTGGGAGGTAGAAACAATGTTCTTATTTTTGAAAGATATGCGTGTTTGCTTACCTTTTATGCAAGCCTCACAGATTTTATCACTTTCAAATTTTAGTTTTGGCAAACCATTCACCAGGTCATGTTTAGACAACTTGGATATTACTCCAAAACTAGCATGACCTAGTCTTCGGTGCCATAGCCATGCATTTTCATGATTGTTTGCTACCAAGCACATATCATCACAAGAGACATCATCAATATCAACAGTGTAGACATTGTTATTTCTTTTTCTAATGAATTTGATCTCATTTGTGCTCTTGTTCATGACAATACAATGGGTTTCATCAGAAACAATTTTAAAACCCTTATCGCACAATTGACTTATGCTCAACAGATTGTGATTTAAACCTTTCACCAGAAGCACATCTTCAATAAGAATTTTAGAATTCTTACCTATGTTGCCGATCCCAATGATTTTACTTTTGTCTTTGCCTCCAAAGGCAACTGTGCCTCCATCTTTATCTTGCAGTGTAGAGAACACATTCTTGTCCCCTGTCATATGTCTTGAACAGCCGCTATCCAAGTACCATTTGCTCCCCCTGGCTTCAAGACATATCTGCAATAAATAACATTCTCATGTAATTGTTTTTGGTACCCAAACGAATTTGGGTCCATTGAAGTTAGTCCAATTCTGCACATATGATTTCTTTGTCTAAGTAGCATGATTTCTATGTGAGTTTTGTCTAAACCAACAATGAGCAATAACATGACCAAAATGATCACAATGAAAGCAATTGACATTTGAGGACCTTCTTGGGAATTGGCGGGGTTTTGGTTGAACATGTAATGGCTTAGAGTGTGAACATGAAGCACAATCATTTCCTTTCTCATGCACGTAAGATGTAGTAATCTTGTGTTCAAAAGATTTCTTATTCTAGGGTATGTACCCCACTCTTTCTTTCTGGAAGTTAGTTTTAACTCAGCTCCCAACACATTGTCTGGGCTTTGTTTTCCTTTAACAAACCTAGAGAGAGTGAACTGCAAGTCAGTCACCTCTTTGTTCAAGCTCACATTTTTATTTTCAATTTTTGAAATAGAGGATGTCAGAATTTCTTTTTCATTCTTGAGCTTTTCACAGACTTTTTCAATTTCAGACATTTTACATGATAGCTCCTCTTTGGCATTTTCAAGATCTAAAATCGTTTGAAGTAATAACTCAAACCATTCTTGTTCCAGTTTCTCAAATTTAACAAAAATATCCTCATGTGATACATCATAAATTTTCTTTTTGAAAGTTTTATTTTCAAATCTGATTTTTCTATATTTTGTATACAACTTTTCATATTCTGACTCCCATTGTTCATTGGAAATAAAATCAGGATCAGAATTTACCTCTGTTGCGTCATCCTCGTGTGCCATAAGGCACAGGCTCTCCACTAGCTCTTGGATCTCCTCGTCAGATGGTTCGTCCTCTTCGTCGCTCCATGTGGTGACCATGGCTTGAGGCTTCTTGAACTTGACCTTCTTGAATTTCCTCTTCATATCTGGGCACTCTCCTCTCATGTGCCCGAGTTTCTTGCATTCGTAACAAATGACAGTATTGGACTTGCTCGGTTCGCCCATGGTTTGAATGGGCTTCCTTTGGCCCTTTCTGAAGTTGCCTTGGAAATTTCTCTTCTTTCTCAAAAATCTCTTTACTTGGCAAGTTATCATGGCCAAGTCTTCTTTTCATTGCTTCCCTCGCTAGATTCTTCTTCTTGAAAGTCATCATCAGATTGGTGAGCTTTCAATCCAATCACTTTCTTCTTCTTCGTATCTTCCTCGGCTGTTCTCTTCATGTTTATCTCATAGGTCATGAGTGACCCTATGAGCTCGTCCAAAGAGAGTGTGGACAAATTTTACGAATCCTCAATTACTGTGGCTTCGGTGTGCCACGCGGATGGGAGAGATCTCAACACTTTCCTCACGAGATCGGAATTGGTGTATTCTTTTCCGAGACTGTTGAGACCATTAGTAATCTCTGTTAACCTTGCAAACATCTCAGAGATAGATTTTTCAGGTTTCATTTTGAATAGCTCGTAGTCTCTGACGAGTAGGTTGGCCTTGGTCTCCTTGACCTCGGAGGTTCCTTCATAGATAAGTCGTAATTTGTCCCACATCTCCTTTACTGAACTGCACATAGATACACGAGAAAACTCGTTAGGATGTATAGCACATTGCATAATGTTCATAGCATTAAAATTTACAGTGCATTTCTTAATTTCATCTGGTGTCCATTTTTCTTCATCATCCGAGAGTTTATACGGACCCTTGTCCACAACCCTCTAGATCTCATACTCTTGGGCTCTTAGAAAGACATACATGCTATTTTTCCAATAGGAGTAATTTGAGCCATCGAAGTATGGAGGACGATGGATGGAATGACCCTCAGGCATCATACCCTTGTTTGCCATTGATCTGGATCTTACTCTAGATCGTTAGATCTGGCAAACATTGAGCCTTAGCTCTGATACCAATTGAAGTCCCGCGATCAATGACACCCAAGAGGGAGGTGAATTGGGTGTATACAAACTTTTGACAAACTTTTGCCCAATTCAAACAAGTGTGAATAATAGCCGTAATGAATTCCAGATCTATATGAAAACTTTGAGATCTAATAGAATCTATCGCACTCAACCGATCTTAGGTACAATGGCGGAGGTGAGAATCCGAGATTCTACTCACGCAAGATGTTATCTTTCTGACAATGTTTGCCTTGCCGATCTGAACCCACCTTTTAATATACCCAAAATCTAATATGAAAATGATAAATTACACTAGATCTAACTCAAACAATACAACCAAAATAATCTACGCGTGTGCTGCACAGAATGGGGATAGAAGAAAAGGAACAAACCACATAATGGACAATGATTTTTAGGTGGTTCGGATGCACCAACGGCAACCTACGTCCACCGCTCATGATTTGTGAGGATTCTCACACTATCTTGTAAAGGATTACAAGATCAAAACACACACACACACACACACACACACACACACACACACACACACACACACACACACACACACACACACACACACACACACCGAATCATGAAGAGATGTGAAAATAAGAAGAACCACGCACACACACGAATCTGTGTAGATCCACACACACACAAGTGTTTAAAAGTACAAGATCACACACTTGAAGCTTGATTAAAAACAAGGGAGAAACACAAAATGAAAAACTCATATTTAAGCTCCCCCTTAATGGATGAAGATGATCTTGGATGAAGCTTCCTCCTCAACTAAATCTTCACTTGAATGGCTTGCAGATGATCTTCAAAAACTTGGAAATGGATGAAGAAGTTCTTCCCCGAAGTACTGTTCACGGAGCTACAGTGGCACTTCTCTTTCTCCCCTTGATAGCCTTCTTGATCTCCCTTGAGTAGTTAGGATTTTTGACCCCAATATGATGTATTTGTAGATCTTGGATGGTCAAGGCGGGACAAGCCAGGAACCAGATCCACAAATCATGGCAAGTCTGGTGACTTTGGTATTAACCAAACCCAAAGGAAGGAGCTTCCCATGTTGAAGAACACAAGTCAACAATTGCTGCCTCGAGGCTGGCGGTCGACCGGCAGGAGGGGGCGGTCGACCGGAAATTTATAGAGTTTGAACCTTTCAGCGCTGGGAAAATCGGTCGATCGGCCCCTGAATGGCGGTCGACCGCTGGCTGGAAAATCTATATTTTTAAGAGAGTTAGCCAATAAAACATGATCTGTGAACAGTTTATTTTATGACCACATCTTGTTCCAATCAAAATGAGTTGGTTGAGCTGATCCTGGGTAATTCATTGAACAAAGGTGAATTTAGGCATTTGCTAGCTTAAGGAAGGCTTGAGAGTGGTTTTAGCCCGTTATTACTTAGGTTGTAATTCTGGGGTTTTATTATCATCAAAATCACCTGGAGAGACTCAACAGAAGCCACGCCGCTTGAACCTATAAGAAGGGTTCATTCGAAGAAAGAGAAGAGGGAGCGAGTAGCAAGGCAGACGGAGTGAGTGAAAAGAGAGAAAAAAAGCAGAAAGAAGTTGGAGAGTAGAGGCTTGGAGAAAAAGAAAGCTAAGTGAGGCTTCCTTGGGTAGTCGTCTGCTATTCATCAATGGAAGAGAGAGGTTCAGAGTGAGGAGAGGGAGAGAGCATTCCGATACTCTGTTCCCGTCGTGAAGAACAGAGGTGGGTGCATGGAGATCGCTTCGTTTGTCTTCTTCCCCCTTTCTGCTAATATCTCTGCTGAGTGATGTAATGAAACGGGCGATGATATGAGCCCGCAGTTCTTTCCCTATTAAACCTCTTTTTTTCTCTTTAGCATTTGTTCCATGTCTTTACTCTTCCTCTTCTAGTATAGCGATGTAATCAATCGGTTGCTGTGCGACAACGCTAGGTTGCGTCTGTCCATTTTCATTTGGGGTTGTCACGCCCCAAACCGATAGCAGCGGAACGTGTCGTTTGCTCGGAACGTGGCAGTTACAGTCGTGAACGATCAAAAGCAATCGCATAAGACTAAAATAATTTTGAGCAATGGAAAAAAAATCTTATTCCAAATATAAGTTTCTTACAATTTAAATTTCAAAACTAGAAGACTCAACTACATCACAATAAAAGAAGAGGAGATGAGGCGCTAAGCTAGACTCAAGAAAGATAAAAGACACGGGTTCACTAGTTTCCGAAGCTCGCTTGCACACTTGTCCCTCCCGTGTGAGTCTCGGTCTTGCTAGCCACCTGATTACCTGAAAAATGTTGGAATAAACTGGGTGAGCGAACGCTCAGTAGGAATTATATCTCAAGAACAAGCAATTGGTTTAAGTAATTACATCTTTCACATATAAATGCAGTAAAGCTATGCATGTAGAATTAACCGAGCAAGTGAAACAAAACTAGCAAGAGATTAACAACGTCGTGCAAAAACTTTCAAGCAATAGATATCCAAGAGAGATTTATAGAATATTGGCTATTTCACGCAAGTACTTTGCCCGTTTCGGGCCATGCTAGTAAAGTCACGCAAGTCAAGTCACGCACGCAAGAAAGAGAGAGGGTGGAATGCCAAAGATCAAGAGAGACGAGTACTGCGGTGCAATGCAAGACACCGCGATCATTACAACTCCCATGGGCACTAGTACTTTCGGGTGCTCCTCCCAGGACCAGATCAGGCCTTATATGCACAGCATTTAAAGATAGATCTAGACATCCACGATAGTCTATAGCCAATAAAGAGTTTCAAGATCAAGCTTTAAAGAGAAGGATAAGGTAAGATTTTTTCATGGAATTCAAGGGCAAGGCCCTTGAGCAAGGACAGTCTTGCGATAAAAATCTACGCGAGCATAGAAACCATGACATGTCGATAATCTGGGTGGAATCGGTACCTTAACTAGGTAGCCGAGATAACTTGAGTGGATGACTAAACCTGTCACCAATCAAGGGACATGAATCAAGCTGAGAGATTGACTCCATCTATAAGGGACTCAATCCAAGACATCGCCTAGTGGGATATCATCATTCCACTGGCTAGGATTCTTCTCTCACGGACCAAGATGGCACCATGAGAGGGCCGGTTTACCACAAGACGTGGCAATCAAAAGGTACAAGGTGTTTAAGGTACAACCAGCTCAATCGGCCTTGAGGGAATCCAAGGCTACGAGGAGACTTACGGAGGTCCCAATGACTAACTTGCCAGTCCGAAGGAACGGAATGTCCAACGGAGGGCTCGTATGTCACCGAGAGTTGAGGTGTATACGTGAACCAATCATGAAACAGGGACTCCATCTACGGACGTGAGATGAGAGTGCCAAAAGACCCGCGGTATAGGTCAAAGTCAGAAGAAAACGGTGAGAACATGAATGCGTTAATCATAGAATTCATGTCTATCCAATTCTATAATTAACTATAATTAAATAAACTTATATTATTTGATGCCCGTGGGTGGCGTCATTTATTAATTAGCATCCTCTTGGGGGACGTTAATTTTTATGATTTTTAACTTAATTTATTTAACAAGAATTCACATTTATATCCATTTAATTGAATAAATTTAAAAACGTACATTAAAAGGCACATTGATTTATTTAAAATAATTTAAGGAAATAGAATATATGATAATTAGGAGAAAAATACAAGGATTCCGAATATATAATTTTCATAATTTTCTGTTACATATTTTAATAAATATGGATTTTCAAAGATATACATACATGATATATGTATATATATTTATATATTTAGATATATGTATTAGTTAAATCTGACGCCACGGTACAGTGGCGTCCAATTATTGTTTCACGACCTTAAGGTGGTCGTCATTTCAATAAAAACCCATTTTTAAAACCTCTCGTTTCTCGACGTAACTAGGTCGGATTCGAGCTTATAATATACCGAAATGACGGGCTCGAAAAACTCTACTTAATCAGACGTTCAAAATAATTTTTCGTTGAGAGACGAGAGATCTTGAGATAGGGGGCACAAAAAATAGTGCAACCACTTTCACTACCTCGGTCTCCACCCCAATAGTACGCCCATAAATTTTCATGGCCAAAGGATACTCCGATACCCATAAATAAACTATTAATGTGAAAACTCACATCTAACATCTATACAATTGACGACTGGTAGTTGATTAATTTTTCAGAATTTTATGAAATGATGACTTGGTTAGCAGCACCTTCTACTCATCTGACGCCCTTGACAGGGGCGTCAATTCAAGAAGATGACTCTGGGACAGGCGTCATTTTCAATTTTTTTCTCAGATTTATAAACATTGGCATTTTTTCTAAATCTAAAAATTTTACGACACAAGTATATGTACAGGTCAAGAAAAATAGCAGGATTCCAAAACTATTTTTATGCATTAAATTAGATAATTGGTTGCATAGATATTAAATTTTTAAGCTGTGTAATTATTAATTCATATGGGAATTGACGACCGTTTACAAGGGCGTCAAAAAGAATTGACGCCCTAGGTTGGGTCGTCTTTTACTATAAAATTTCAGAACTTGATAGAACACATCGATAACTACATGCATGATATATATATATTTGATTTTTGGCTTTTAACCATGATTAAACTTTGTTTGGGCTACGAAACTTGAGAAAACCTACTGAAAACATTCTAATAAACCTATATGCATGATTATGATTTAATAACTATTAGATTGGGCTTGTACTTGAGAACACCTACCTTGAGTGATTGAGATTCGGTTGATAATCGATCAAAGGGATTGAAGAACAAAAGGGCAGACAATGCTCTATATCAAACTGTAGCAACTAGGAAGATATAAGTATATCTTCTTTTGATAACCGCAGTAGCAGAAGAAGTTGATTGTTATCCACCCTGTAGCTTCACGAGATATTGTAGCAGTAGTAACTCTAATGATCTTCTCTTAACAGTAAACGCCCTTCCTTCAAGTGCGTTGGCAGAAGGATGAAGAAGAAGGAGGCTCTTTCTACTTTGGTAGAGGCAACAACATCCCCAACAGGTTGATTTTCGGTTTGAAGAATTGGAGAACGATGAAGAATAGATAGAGACGAAAGGCAACTGTAGTCTTCTCTGCAACTAAAGTAGAAAGTGATGGCAAGAAGCTTGTCCAGCATCCGAGGAAGAAGTTAATAGCGGGCTTCCTTATTGCTCAGCCGTGGGAGGTAGAATGAGGGAGAAGAAGCAATGTCAGTGGATGTAGCAGCGAAGTATTAACGCGTTGGGGGGTTCTAGTAAGGTATTTATAGGGGTTTAGAGAGTTAGAGTTTGAGTAAGATTGCACTTTAAGCAAGAATCCTAATAGTATTATGATTCCCTAATTTAATCCTTTCCAAAACACTAATATTTCCTAGTTCGAACCGGAGGTTTCCTTATTTTAACTTTAAGAAAGACGCGTCTAGACATAAGTCACGTTTTTACTAAATAACGCCCATGCAAAAGTCATTTTTAAAGAAATAACGCCCTTCCGTCGTGCGCTATTCACGATTTCACGTTAACTTATGCTGGTTACAATATTTGAGGATTTTTATCTTTTTTATTTGATAAGGTCTAGTTACGAAATTTTATGGGTAATATTTTTCTATTTTTCTTGATTTTTTCATATAATTGGTTTTTAAAAATTCCTTTAAATCAACAAGTGACACTATCTTTAAATCAAAAAGTGACACTATTCACCTATTTGGAAATAGCGCCCTTGACCTTGCCATTTCATGTGAATGGCACGTCCATGTGTTGGTCGTTATTTACATTTTCTTCTTTGCCATAACACTCCAAAGGACCAAAATATCATATATGCCCATTATTTTCTCTTTTGATTTTCCTTAATTCATTTAAATCTTATTAATATATACTTCTTCCTTCTAATAAAAGTATAATGTAATAAATGTGAATATTAAATTTTATAAATTATTAATAAAACACAAATTGATGTTTTCTTCGAGATTTATTGATTCTAAATTCAAATAAAATTATATTATGCATTAAATGCTTACTTAAAAATAACATGTTATTCTTAAATTTATTTATAATACAAGGGTAAGGTCATTAGGATGTCGGGGGTCGTGTACAGGGTCTGGTCATGATATAATAATGAGCGTAAAAGTCTTTATTTTAAGTGAGGCTTGAAGGCTTTTAATTAAGTTGGTATGAGGCTCATTAAAAGACTTTTAAATTCACAATTAGTCAAGGCCTATGAATCAAACATAATTTGTTTTGGTCTTTCATTTAAGATGGCATATGGGTAAAAGCCCATTTAGGTGTGTTATATAGATTTTGTATTAGATAGATGCTCAAATATAGTTTAATGCAATTGTAATATATATATATTAATATATTTAGATATACATATAAGTTCTCATGTTTATTATTATATACGGCTTTTCCTTGAAGGAGTTCATATATATATAAATCGATTATGTATATATATATATATATAGGTTTTTTTTCCATATAGATATATATATTTTTTCCCATGTATATGTATATAGGTTGGCTTGGGTTTCTTAATGACCTATTTTTGTAGGTGGGTCATGATATATACTAGGGTCTTCACTGATTAAGAGTTTGCTTAAGGGAGTACTTCAGATAGGGGTTTCTTTTCTTATGATTTCCTTCACTTTTATTTCCTTCTTAATCATTATCTTAGGTATCAGAGGCAGGTTCGATCCTAGGTAAAATATTTACTTTCATTCCAAAAGGTAATATTTACTAGTCTTTTATTCACCATTATTAACTATTTATAGGAATATGTATTTGTCATTATGTATAGGTTTTCTTCCTAAATATATTTATTCCTATTCCAAATTACCGGGTGTTACAGGGGTATACCCCTTCTTTAGCTATGTGATGGCATCTGGGTTTGAATGAGAATAATAATGTGTGATTGAGCTTATCCATCTTCTTTGTTGCGTTTGTTTTCATATCGCCCATTACCGTCGCTTGATTTCTTCTATCGATACGGAACATGCCCTGGGCTAACCAAGGGCTATATCAATCCCCCCGGGCTCTTTCCAATGGACTGGTTATATGCTCTACTACAGTGGGCACATCTCTGTGTGTCTCCGGCTGCTCCTATAATCTGGGGGTAGCGCGTCTAATGGCATAGTTACATTCCTGCAGACCGCCTGCTAACTGCTCGAGCCTTTGCTGCATACGATCACCTGTACGTCATATCTCTCTGTGAGCCCTGTGTCTCCCGCGCTCAGGGGCAACCCCCCAGACGCTGACTAATTAGCCTCTATGCACCCAGTTTGCCATCCAGTTTAATGGCTGAATGATTGGCACTGCATTTTCTTTGCGTCCCCAGAGAAGGATAAGGTGAGGGTCTATTCGATGTGACCCATCCCTCTTTCCTCCTACGCGGGTGATATCAAGATGCTACCACAGTCGCTCCGTTTGGTTTTCTCGATGATGACATTCCAGTGACCCCTCAGGGGGGCATCCCCATCAAACACTCACGCCACCTCTTTCTTTGAATCACCACGAGGCCATAGGATCCTTCCTTCCCATGGCGTGAAGCTCTATGAGCCGTAGAAGGTGAATATAAATGGGTTTACTGACCCGACATTAAATCCACATTCCTCTGAGGGAATGATGGTGGCCGTGGCTAAGGAACCTCTTGTAGGCTCGCCCTCGAGGTCTCCTCCCATTCTGGCCGTCCCTTTGAACAATCTCTTTGGCCCGTGGAACATTAGTGCCCCTCATAGGCTAGCCATTGGGGTTTCCATCCATCTGGGTCTGTCGGTCACCGTCTTGGTCTCCCGGCTTTAAGGAGCTTATCCCAGTTTCTGTGAGAATGTCTCCACTTACCCCCCGCAACCCTCTGGGTATGGGGAGGTGCTGCCAAAATTTTGTCTGAACAATTAGGCTGAATTCTGATGGAACTTGTTCTGAGGACTATGAGCCTACTTCGAAATAAAGATGGACCGTGCTTGAGTAGGAACCTCGCACAAATGTCGATTCGTCATGACTATGGTACAATTGGAACCTAAATACATACAGTAATCAACCCTAACTAACATAAAAAAGAAAAAATGATGGACAAAGTCATGATGCAGCTTAAACTAACCTGCAGCTCATAATTCTGCCCAAATCTGGCGCGCCCTCATCCAGCGCCCATACCCCCCACATTGTTTTAACTCCACACTTAAAAACCATCAAAACCTCAACGGTCTTCACCCGACGCGGCCTAATTCGGCGTGCCCGTCCCCTTTTCACGTTGTTCAAGCCCCTTATGGGACCGCGTCGTTTTACCCCTTTTCCTACGCTACCCCACGCCATTTTAGACCTATCCCTACGCTCCCTCGCGCTGGATTATAATATTCCACACCCTGCGCCATTTTAATCCTACACTCATACTTCTACCAACCCATTTACCCCCCCCCCATTTCTCTATCTCACTTAATTCATGAATGCTCCATAATTAATCAACAAAAAAATCATTGCTGGCTCCCGGCCATAAGCTATTTTGGGTCTGTTTCTTCCATGCATTTGTACATACATAAATGTTTGCTCGTTAATGTTGCATATCCATCTTTTCTTTAGACTTCTGATAATATGCTCCTACTTATGTCTATATTCATTCAGCCCGGGGGACCTACTGTCTTGGCAATTAATCAGGGGTCTTCCTCCTTTTCGGGGGATGTAATTAACGTCATAGCCTTTATGGTATGACGGACTGCCGGCCCCGACATGGACTTCACTTTCGTCTGACCAAGTCAGATCGAGCGCACAATAAACTCGTCACTTAGTGACTGGCACGCCCACGCGATAAGCTAATAAATCTAATAAATCAAACAAATAAAAGTGACAAATAAAACCCCATCCCCACAGAGGTGCCCGAAGAAGTTCTCCATCTCTCTACACCAGAAGGCACCTCATAGTCATTAGCACTGGTAGGTGAAGGGTCGAACGAAGACACCCGTTGTAGGCATTGGCAACACATCGGAGTGGAGGTTGCCGTAGCCTACGACGATGCCCCGCAAGGACAAGAATCGGAAGAGTCTTCCACCTCTAGGGGCAACCCGTCGACGCGGGCAATGCGCCGTTGGCGCCAACACTAGCCCGAGAGCCCAAGGAAGAAGCGGATAACGCCTCACCTCCCAGCAAGGCGAAGCGAGATGAAGTATATGATGTCCTCGAGGCAGAAGAAGAAGAAGATCAAGACTTCATCGACCTGCTCCTGGCGCCGCCAGAGATTGAAGATGGCGGCCAAGCCACCATTGACAAGCTCATCGAGGTCAACCTCGGCACAGAGAGTGATCCCTGGTCGACCTTTCTGAGTGCCCTCCTGTCTCCCCAGAAGAAGGAACAATATATGAAGCTGCTACGAGAATTTTAGAACTGTTTTGCCTGGAGCTATAAAGAGATGCCTGGCCTCAGCCCCGCCGTGGCTCAACACATTTTGGCCGTCAATCCCAAGATCGATCCAGTGAAGCAGCTCCCCCGGCGTATGAGGCCAGAATTGATCAGCCAAATCTGCAAGGAAGTTGACAAGCTTATTGACATCGACTTCGTATCTGAAAATCAATATGCCACTTGGCTGGCCAACATCGTACCGGTGAAGAAGAAGAACAGGCAGATCTGGATTTACGTGGACTTCTGTGACCTGAACAAGGCATGTCCGAAGGATGATTTTCCAGTGTCCATCACCGAGGTGATGATCGATGCAACTACTGGCCATGAGGCCTTATCTTTCATGGACGGGTCTTCCGGCTACAACCAAATCTGGATAGCGGAGCACGACCGAATTCACACGGCCTTCTGGTCACCCAAGGGGATATTCCACTACAAAAGGATGCCCTTCGATCTCAAGAATGCTGGTGTCACCTACTAGCAAGCGATGACTAAGATATTCGACGAGTTGTTATACAACAAAGTCGAATGTTACATTGATGATTTAGTCGTCAAGACTAAGAAGAGAGAAGATCACCTCAATGACCTCAAGGTCATCTTCGAGAGGTTGCGGCAATATGAGCTAAAGATGAATCTAATGAAGTGCGCTTTCGGCGTCTCCAGCGGGAAGTTCCTCAGCTTCATAGTCCGACATAGGGGGATCGAGATTGACCCCGCCAAAATAAAAGCCATCTAAGGGCTCCCTCCTCCAAGGAACTTGAGAGAATTAAGCTCACTACAAGGCCGACTGGCCTACATACGCAGGTTCATCTCCAACCTGTCGGGACGTTGCCAGCCGTTCCATAAGCTGATGATGAAGAATGCACCTTTCTACTAGAATCAAGAGTGTCAGAAGGCTCTCGATCAACTAAAAGTATATTTGAAGACTCCGCCCGTGCTGGGGGCGCCGATCAAGGGAAGGCCGCTTATCCTGTATATAGCTTATTGAGTTTGTTGAGTTTATTGAATTCGTCGGGTTTATTGAATTTATTATGTTTTTTGTTTGTTTATTTTTTTTTGTTAGGCTCCCTGATGCAGACTCGTCTATGGTGCGGGATATTTTATCCGTTGGGACTATTGATGAATTCGATTATTTATTGTGCTGGTGGGGCTAGGGATCGATGTCCAAGAGTCCAACGGGCTTGACGAGAGCGAGTACCCTAAGCCAAGGAAAAGGGTTTTATGGGCCCAGTCCTGGACGGACTAATGGGCAATTTCTAGAGCTCGGCGAGGGTGGTGTCACGCCCCGACACGGAATATCGAGGGCACGACGAGTCGTAAATAATTGTGTCGATCAGAGCATGTACAATTTTATTTCTAAAGACAGAAATGAATGGGAAAATGGTACCTTTATTCCATCAAAATGAAGTTTACAACACTAATTGATAAGCCATAAAGGTAAATTACAACTTTCAATCCCAAAGTACATCATTCTTGTAAAAACACGAATGATCTACATAAACCTAGGTAAAAAGGAAAATCACTCTCTCACTCTTGTCCATTCCCTTGTTCATTTTCATTTCCTACAACAATTAACCAAAACGTAGGGTGAGCTAAAAGCTCAGTAGGATTTTATATCTCTAAAAACCAGGCAATCTTTAAGTATTAACAATTTAAGCAATTTTTGAAGTTGTATCGAGAAGTGTATAAACATGAATGGAATTTCCAAGTAATGACTTTGAACAAGTAAAGAATTTCATGTAATTGGCCATTTTCACGCAAGTCAAGTAATTCATGTAAACAAGTAATTAAATACCAATAACGAAATGTGGAATGCCGTATCAAGTAAATCTATCATGCACTTCGGTGCAATGTCACACCGTGGTCAATCAACTCCCATGGGCATAAGTACTTTCGGGCGCTCCCCCCAGGACCAGACCGGGCCCCATTAATGCTAGGCATTGAGTCATATGGATCCGAAGATCCCAAGTACGTTTAGACATCCACTTTAATATATATGGCCAATGATTTTCAAGAAAATGTTGTTTGTAATAAGCACAGATTTGACCAAATTTTAAAAGTTGCAAGAAAAGTAGATAACAATTTAAGGCATCATGTTTAACGACATTAAGTTGTGGAGTTCAAAAATGAACGGTAAGTAGGAAGAAATTTTAAGATAGTAATTTTATTAGAATTATTTTTTTTAAATATCTTAGCTTAATATCATAATTGTAAAATATCAAGTTTTAGTTATGAAAATATATGTTTTATTAATTACAATCATGAGTTTAATCATACATTAATTAACCATATGATAAGAAAAATAAAATTTTATGTCAAAAATAACTCTAACTCGCTAAAAATAATCTTAACATGCTGAAAATGATTTTCATATGTTACTTTACTGATAAGATGATTAAAAAAAAAAATCATGCTGGATTTAATTTTTAACATGCTAGAAATTAATATTTAAGATGCTAAAATTAATACTTAACATGGTAAAATAATTCTCATACATTAACTTACTGATAGCATGATAAGATAAGTATACCGTGCTGATTACAGAAATTTTCTGATAACAACATAAATTTTAACATGCTGAAAATCATTTTTTTATATTTATTCACTAATTATTTGAAAGAAAAATAGAATTATCATGCTAAAAATAGTTTTAATTTATTTAAAATAATTCAAATATGCTAAAAATAATTCAATCATGTTGGAAATAATTTTATCATGCTAGAAGTAATTTTAAGATGTTGGAAATATTTTTCCTGTATCAATTTACTAATTACATATTAGGAAATTAGGTTTAACATGCATAAAAATAGTTTAAATAGATTTTAGCATTCTGAAAATGATTTTCATATCTCAGTATGTATAAAATAATTTTATCATGTTGGAAGTAATTTTTAACATGCAGAAAATAATTTTCATACATTAATTTACTAATTACTACATAAAAAAATAAGTTTAACATAAAAAAATAATTTTTCCTTATAATATTATAGAAAATATTTTTATCAGGCTGAAAATAATTTCAATATATCAATTTTCTGATAACCATATTTTTAGAAGCTAGAAATAATTTCCATGCATTAATTGACCAATTATTTGATAGAAAAATAGATTTTTCAAGCTGAAAAATAGTATTTAATTAGATTTTTAATGCTAAAAATAATTTTCAGACTTTAGTATGAATACAAAAAATTTTAACATTCTGGAAGTAATTTTTAACATGCTGTAAATATTTTTCGTGCATCAATTACTAATAATATGTTAAAAATAAGTTTTTCATGTTAAAAAAAATTTTATTCCACAAAAATAAATTTTAACATGTTGTAAATATTTTAACATGTTAATCTGGATTTCCAACATTTTTGGTTACTGTCTATGAACGCGTCCAGGAGTCTGGACGTTTTCTATAGACACGTCCATGGTTCTGGACATTTTATAAAAATTATTTTTACATTTTATATAAATTTCTTTGAGGCGTCTAGACATGTGGACGCCTTTATAAATTTATTTTAATAAAATTTTATTTTTTTATTTTTATTATTTTGTTATGGAGGCGTCCAATCACTTGGACGCCTTTATAAATTTAATCTAATAAAATTTTAAATTTTTTGAATTGAGGCGTCTAAACTGTTGGACGTCTTTATAAATTTATTTTAATAAAATTTTAATTCTTTATAGAGGCGTCCAGTTACAAGGACGCCTTCTTTAAATTATTTTAATATTTTTTTTGAATTTAGGGCGGAGGGAAAAGTATATCTGAGCGCGTCTTATTTGGATGACGTGCTCTGTTGACGCGTCCAGATGGCTGGACGCCTTCTTTTTATTATTTTTATATTTTTATTTTTAAATTCCGGTTGATGTAAAAGCATCTGAGAACGCGTCTTATCGAGGAGACGCGTTCATTAACGCGGACTGAGTTTTAACAGCCACGGTTTTCTTAGGAAAAATGTGAATACCCTTCAATAAAACGCTAATAACTTGCTCATTTTTCAATAAAATTTAGGGAAACAGGTATCAATAGAAAGAGCATTGAAAAATATACAAGATAGCATGCTTTAATTGAAGTTTAGCCTGAGAGACACCTACCTTTGAGCAGATTTAAGAAAGAAGTAAGAAAATCCCTAATTTGATTTGAAAACCCTTAATTCTCCAAATCTTTCCTTCAAATCTCCCTTAATCTTCAGAGTAGCATAGCCTAAGCCACCAATGGTGATTTGAGGGTCGAATGGGGCTCTATTTATAGCCAAAACATGGCCAATTTTATCAAAATTTCTTACCTAATTCCACCAAACCCATTAACTCCGAATTAGATGAAAATTCATATTTCTCCTCTTAATCTAGCCTCAAATTGGTGTAAAACCAATGTAAAAACGGCCGGTCTAAAGTTATAAGTTAGGTATGGGTTGATTTTTGAGTCAATCTTCTAGAAATTGGGTTATTTTAATCCCTTAAATGTCATATTAAACACATGTTACGAATTTAAGGTTATTTATCCTTTATTAAATCCTTTAATCCATTAATCCAACCCATTATGGATTATCCAATGGACCAATTATGATCCTAGTCCATTATATGGACTTTTATTGGGCTTACTATGATTTATCTAAGGCCTAAATCAATTAATTTTCTATTTACTTCAAGTAAATTCAATAAACTAGCTTATTTCATATAGTAAAAATGTAATTTGATTATTTCATGAAAATTTTAATTACATAATGAAATTAAAAATTTTATTTCTCATTTTTAATTATTGGGTTTCTACATCCTCCCCCACTTAAAAGAATTTGGTCCTCCAAATTCACATTATATAACTAAAAGTCAAAGATTCGAGTAGAAAGGTTGAATTTCTAACCTGAGATTAAATCCGAGTATTTCTTCTTGATAGATTCTTCTAATTCCCAGGTTGTTTCCTCGAATCCACGCTTACTCCATTGGACTTTCACCATCGGTATGGCCCGATTCCTCAGTTGGTGCAATTTCCGATCCAATATTTTGATCGGTCTTTCTTCATATGATAGGTCCTTTTGGAGTTTCAATTCTTCAAATTGAATCACATGTGAAAGATCGTAGACGTATTTCCTTAGCATGGATACATGGAATATGTCATGCACACCGGCCAGTTGAGGAGGTAAAGCTAGCTTGTATGCTACCTCGCCGATTCTCTCCAAAATCTCGAAAGGGCCGATAAATCTCGGACTTAGCTTTCCTTTGATGCCGAATCTTCTAATTCCTCGTATGGGTGAGATATTTAAGAAGACATGCTCCCCCACTTGGAATTCAAGGTCTCTCCTCCGATTGTCGGCATAACTCTTTTACCGTGATTGAGCGACTTTCAATCTTTCTTGAATTAACTGGATTTTGCTAGTTGTATCTTGGACAATATCGGGACCAAGCAATCCCTTCTCTCCAACCTCGCTCCAGCATAGAGGCGATCTGCAGCTTCGGCCATAAAGAGCTTCGAATGGTGCCATTTGAATACTCCACTGATAGCTATTATTATAAGCGAACTCAGTCAATGGTAAATGTTCATGCCAACTACCGTCGAAGTCAATCATGCAGGCTCTCAACATATCTTCAATAATCTGATTCGTCCTCTCGGTTTGTCCATCCGTCTGAGGGTGAAAAGCCGTACTAAACCTTAGTCTAGTGCCCATAGACGATTGTAAACCCTTCCAGAAATGAGAGGTGAATCTTGGATCTCGGTCCGAAATAATAGAGCTTGGAATACCGTGCAGCCTTACGATCTCCTTGATATATAAGGCGGCTAAAACATCCACGGTTCATTTAATCTTGATAGGTAAGAAGTGAGCAGACTTGGTTAACCGGTCCACAATTACCCATATAGCATCGAAACCACTTCGGGTCTTCGGTAATCCAACTATGAAGTCCATACCGATACTATCACATTTCCATTCCGGTATTTCGAGAGGCTTGAGTTTACCAGCCGGTTTGAGGTGCCCGGCTTTAACTTGTTGACATACCAAGCATCGACTTACGAACTCGGTTACCTCTCTCTTCATATTCGGCCACCAGAATGTTCTCTTGAGGTCTTGGTACATTTTTGTAGCACCGGGGTGAATAGTGTACCTTGACCGATGTGCTTCCTCCAAGATTTTTCCCTTGATAGTAGAACAATTGGGTATACAAGTTCTTCCTTTGAATAATAACATTCCATCATCAGTCAGAAGGAAATCCGGTCGTTGATCTAGTTTCTCTTTAATTTCAACGATCATCGGATCATCATCTTGCCGTTCTTTAACTTCCGAGAGTAACTAGGGTTGGAGTCGAATATTAGTAATAAAGACTCCGCCTTCCTTCTCCTCCATATTGAGGTTTAAGTTGGCCATTTGCTCAAGTAGATGCCATTCTTTAACTATCATGCTCGATAATAAAGCCATCGGCTTCCTGCTAAGTGCATCAGCTACGATATTGCCTTTTCCGGGATGATATTGTATAGAGAAATCAAAATCCTTTAAATATTCCAACCACCGTCTTTGTCTCATATTGAGCTCCTTTTGAGAGAATAAATATTTGAGACTCTTGTGATCAGAATACACCGTAAAGGCTTCGCCATAGAGGTAATGTTGCCAGATCTTCAAAGCAAAGACCACAGCTGTCAGTTCTAGGTCATGTATGGGATAATTTTCCTCGTGCTTCTTCAATTGCCGTGAGGAATAAGCTATGACCTTGCCATGTTGCTTTAATACGCAACCTAGGCCAATTCCAGATGCATCATCATATACTTCAAATCCTCCTCCTTCCGTAGGTAATGTGAGAATAGGAGCAGTCGTCAGACAATCCTTTAAAGTTTGAAAGTTTTTCTCGCATTCCTCGGACCATATAAAAGGATTATCCTTCCTTGTCAATCTTGTTAAAGATACTGCGATCTTTGAGAAATCCTTGATAAATCTTCGGTAATAGCCAGCCAATCCCAAAAAACTTCGTATTTCCGTTACACTTGTAGGTCTTTCTCAATTCTTAACAGCCTAGCGTTCCGGGAAATTATGTGAACGAGAAAAGAAACCTCCTCTAACCAGAAATCTCATTTGCTTAATTTGGCATAAAGCTTGTGATCTCTTAATAATTGAAGGGCCTTCTTGAGATGTTCTTCATGTTCTTCCTTGGACTTGGAGTAGATCAAAATGTCGTCGATAAATACAATCACAAATTGATCGAGGTACGGCCTGAATACGCTGTTCATCAATTGCATAAATGCGGCAAGCTCATTTGTTAAGCCGAAAGGCATAACGGTGAACTTGTAATGACCATACCGACTCCGGAATGCTATCTTGTGAACATCACTTTCCTTGATCTTCAATTGATGATAATCAGATCGAAGGTCGATCTTTGAGAAATATCGAGCTTCGGAAATCTGGTCGAATAATTCATCAATCCTCGGCAATGGATATTTATTCTTGATGGTGAGTTGATTCAATTGCCGATAATCAACACATAACCTCATCAAACCATCCTTCTTCTTGACAAATAAGACCGGGGCTCCCCAAGGTGAAGTACTTGGTCGGATAAACCCCTTCTCCAGTAATTCCAATAATTGATCCTTTAATTCTTTCATTTCCACGGCAGACATCCGATATGGAGCTTTAGAAACTGGTGCCGCTCCCGGAATTAAATCAATAGAGAATTCCACCTCTCTCTCTGGAGGAATACCAAGCAATTCGTCTGGAAATACATCAGAATAATCCCGAACGATAGGAATGTCATTTAAAACGGGTTCCGTATGCTCGGTCATAGTGATAGAAACTAAGAAATCGGCACAACCCTTCCTTAATAATTTCTCGGCTTTGAGGGCCGAAATGAGAGGTATGTGCTTGGAATGCCTGATACCCGAAAATAGAAGGTCGGGGTAACCAATGAAAGTTACCGTCCCCAACTTGCAATTTACACTAGCTCCATGTGTAAATAGCCAATCGGCACCCAAAATAACATCATATCCTTCCATCTCCATGCATACCAAATTAGCGGGTAATTTATAACCGCTAATTAGAATTTCACTATCAGGATAGAAATATTTGATTTCCGTTCCCGTTCCAATAGGTGTAGTAATGGTAAGTGTAGAATCTAATGGAACAGGCTTCATAGGTAAAAGACCAGCAAATCTTCTAGATATAAATGAATGTGTAGCTCCAGTGTCAAATAAGATAGAGGCAGGCTTGGAGTATATGAAAAGAGTACCTTCCACGACTCCTCCTTTCTCGGTAGGTTCCGCATTCATTAGAGCTTAGAGTCTCCCTTGCTTCTTTACAATAATTGGAAGCTTTGCCGGTGATGGAGCTTGCTCATTAAGAAGAGGGCAATTCGGGATCCTATGCTCCCGACTCCCGCATCGAAGACATGCGCCGAGTTTTCTCCAGCATTTCTTGACTTTGTGTCTGGGCTTCTCGTAATATTTGCATAATTCCTTGGATGGCGTAGAGAAAGGAACAATTTGTTTGTCGAAAGTCCTCGGCTTCTTGTCCCCTTGGAAATTACGTCCACCCTTGCTGAAATTATGTCCGTCCTTGTTGAAGTTATGCCCATCATTGAGCCTTTTCTTCCCGAAGGAAGGTTTGAAACTTTCGGACCCAGTAACTTGCTCTCTCTTGGCTTCCCTTCCTCGGATGGGATCCGATAACTCCGTTGCATCTTCTAGGAGTTGAGCTCTTCGTACCATATCAGAATAAATTTGGATATCCATCGGGGCGAGTTGAGTAATATATTGAGGCTTAAGGCCGTTAAGAAATCTCCGTGCCTTCATCTTGTCGGTACCCACGAGATGTGGAGCGTACCGAGATAACCTCAAAAATTGTGCTTCATATTCGGCGACCGATAATCCCCTTTGCTTTAAGGCGGCAAACTCGGCGGCCTTCCTTTCTTGCACCCGGTCGGAGAAATACTTGCTATTAAAGTGTTCCACGAACTCTTCTCCTAGAATTTGGTCGTGTGGTAAAGTAGCATTGACCGATTCCCACCAGGCACGCGCATCTCTTTCCAGTTGGAAAGTAGCAAGTAAGACCTTCTCCTCATCGGCACATTGCATGACTCGAAAAATCCTCTCGATCTCCTTAATCCAATGGTCGGCCTCATCCGAGTCCGTAGATCCCGCGAACCGGGGAGGGTTCATGCTCCGAAAATTCCTATGTAGATCACCCGCTCCTCGGTTTGTTCCTCCCTGAGCAACATGTTAGAGAGCTTGGGTTAAGCCTTGAACGGTGCGTTGCATCTCGCGCCATTGAGCTCTCTCGGCAGCCATTTGCGAGAATTAACCTGCAACCATAATTACAAAGTTTAATTGTTTTATTCATTTGTTTATGTCTTGATAAATCTTTTTCTTTAAAACTAAACCCGTGTTTCTACCCGTGCTTACTGGGAATGTTTAAGTCCTTATCCAAGTTTCTAGATATTGATCTAAAACCTAACCTAAGTTTAAGAATAAACCTAAAATTGTGAAACCTAGGATTTTATGTAACCTAGGCTCTGATACCACAAAGACTGTCACGCCCCGGCGCGGAATATCGAGGGCGCGACGAGTCGTAAACAATCGTGTCGATCAGAGCATGTACAATTTTATTTCTAAAGACAGAAATGAATGGGAAAATGGTACCTTTATTCCATCAAAATGAAGTTTACAACACTAATTGATAAGCCATAAAGGTAAATTACAACTTTCAATCCCAAAGTACATCATTCTTGTAAAAACACTAATGATCTACATAAACCTAGGTAAAAAGGAAAATCACTCTCTCACTCTTATCCATTCCCTTGTTCATTTTCATTTCCTGCAACAATTAACCAAAACGTAGGGTGAGCTAAAAGCTCAAAAGGATTTTATATCTCTAAAAATCAAGCAATCTTTAAGTATTAACAATTTAAGTAATTTTTGAAGTTGTATCGAGAAGTGTATAAACATGAATGGAATTTTCAAGTAATGCCTTTGAACAAGTAAAGAATTTCATGTAATTAGCCATTTTCACGCAAGTCAAGTAATTCATGTAAACAAGTAATTAAATACCAATAACGAAATGTGGAATGCCCTATCAAGTAAATCTATCATGCACTTCGGTGCAATGCCACATCGTGGTCAATCAACTCCCATGGGCACAAGTACTTTCGGGCGCTCCCCCCAGGACCAGACCGGGCCCCATTAATACCAGGCATTGAGTCATATGGATCCGAAAATCCCAAGTACGTTTAAACATCCACTTTAATATATATGGCCAATGATTTTTAAGAAAATACTGTTTGTAATTGGCACAGATTTGACCAAATTTCAAAAGTTGCAAGAAAAGTAGATAACAATTTAAGGCATCATGTTTAACGACATTAAGTCGTGGAGTTCAAAAATGAACGGTAAGTAGGAAGAAAATTTAAGATAGTAATTTTATTAGAATTATTTTTTAAAAAATATCTTAGCTTAATATCATAATCGTAAAACATCAAGTTTTAGTTATGAAAATATATGTTTTATGAATTACAATCATGAGTTTAATCATACATTAATTAACCATATGATAAGAAAATAGAATTTTATGTCAAAAATAACTCTAACTCGTTGAAAATAATCTTAACATGCTGAAAATGATTTTCATATGTTACTTTACTGATAAGATGATAAAAAAAAATTCATGCTGGATTTAATTTTAGGTTTTTTGCATGAAAACCATTGTTAAAAGTGAATTTGTAAAAAAACTATTCCTAAAAATGCATTAGCAGGTATATCATTGAGTTAATTCAAATAGTGCATAATTACCATTTAAGCGTGATTTTCTTGCAAGTTGTTGGTAAAAAGAAGTGATATGCATGCAAATAAATATGACATTTTTGCACAATTCAGATTACACAGTGATATACCTGCTAATGTATTTTTAGGAATGATTTTTTTACAAATTCACTTTTAACAATGGTTTCTATGCAAAAAACTATTTAATTTTTAACATGCTAGAAATTAATATTTAACATGCTAAAATTAATACTTAACATGCTAAAATAATTCTCATACATTAACTTACCGATAGCATGATAAGATAAGTTTACCGTGCTGATTACAGAAATTTTATGATAACAACATAAATTTTATCATGCTGAAAATTATTTTTCTACATTTATTTACTAATTATTTGAAAGAAAAATAGAATTATCATGCTGAAAAATAGTTTTACTTTATTGAAAATAATTATAATATGTTAAAAGTATTTTAATCATGCTGGAAGTAATTTTATCATGCTATAAGTAATTTTAACATGCTGGAAATATTTTTCTTGTATCAATTTACTAATTACTTAATAGGAAATTAGGTTTAACATGCATAAAAATATTTTAAATAGATTTTAGCATTCTAAAAATAATTTTCATATCTCAGTATGTATAAAATAATTTTATCATGTTGGAAGTAATTTTTAACATGCTGAAAATAATTTTCATACATTAATTTACTAATTACTTCATAAAAAAATAAGTTTAACATAAAAAATATTTCCTGATAATATGATAGAAAAGATTTTTATCATGCTGAAAATAATTTCAATATATCAATTTTCTGATAACCAGATTTTTAGAAGCTAGAAATAATTTTCATGCATTAAATGACCAATTATTTGATAGAAAAATAGATTTTTCATACTGAAAAATAGTATTTAATTATATTTGTCATGCTAAAAATAGTTTTCAGACTTTAGTATGAATACAATCAATTTTACCATTCTGGAAGTAATTTTTAGCATGCTGTAAATATTTTTCATGCATCAATTACTAATAATATGCTAAAAATAAGTTTTTCATGCTAAAAAAATATTTTTATTCCACAAAAATAAATTTTAACATGCTGTAAATATTTTAACATGTTAATATAGATTTCCAACATTTTTGGTTACTGTCTATGAACGCGCCCAGGAGTCTGGACGTTTTCTGTAGACACGTCTATGGTTCTGGACATTTTATAAAAATTAATTTTACGTTTTATATCAATTTCTTTGAGGTTTCTAGGCATGTGGACGCCTTTATAAATTTATTTTAATAAAATTTAATTTTTTTATTTTTATTTTTATTATTTTGTTATGGAGGCGTCCAATCACTTGGACGCCTTTATAAATTTAATCTAATAAAATTTTAAATTTTTTATATTGAGGCGTCTAAACTGTTGGACGTCTTTATAAATTTATTTTAATAAAATTTTAATTCTTTATAGAGGCGTCCAGTTACAAGGACGCCTTCTTTAAATTATTTTAATATTTTTTTTGAATTTAGGGCGGAGGGAAAAGTATATCTGAACGCGTCTTATTTGGATGACGTGCTCTGTTGACGCGTCCAGATGGCTGGACGCCTTCTTTTTATTATTTTTATATTTTTATTTTTGAATTTCGGTTGATGTAAAAGCATCTGAGAACGCGTCTTATCGAGGAGACGCGTTCATTAACGCGGACTGAGTTTTAACTGCCACGGTTTTCTTAGGAAAAATGTGAATACCCTTCAATAAAACGCTAATAACTTGCTCATTTCTCAATAAAATTTAGGAAAACAGGTATCAATGGAAAGAGCATTGAAAAATACACAAGATAGCATACTTTAATTGAAGTTTAGCCTGAGAGACACCTACCTTTGAGCAGATTTAAGGAAGAAGTAAAAAAATCCCCAATTTGATATGAAAACCCTTAATTCTTCAAATCTTTCCTTCAAATCTCCCTTAATCTTCAGAGTAACATAGTCTAGGCCACCAATGGTGATTTGAGGGTCGAATGGGGCTCTATTTATAGCCAAAATTTGGCCAATTTTGTCAAAATTTCTTACCTAATTCCACCAAACCCATTAACTCCGAATTAGAAGAAAATTCATATTTCTCCTCTTAATCTAGCCTCAAATTGGTGTGAAACCAATGTAAAAATGGCTGGTCTAAAGTTATAAGTTTGGTATGGGTTGATTTTTGAGTCAATCTTCTAGAAATTAGGTTATTTTAATCCCTTAAATGTCATATTAAACACATGTTACGAATTTAAGGTTATTTATCATTTATTAAATCCTTTAATCCATTAATCCAACCCATTATGGATTATCCAATGGATCAATTGTGATCCTAGTCTATTATATGGACTTTTATTGGGCTTACTATGATTTATCTAAGGCCTAAAGTAATTAATTTTCTATTTACTTCAAGTAAATTCAAGTAAATTCAATAAACTAGCTTATTTCATATAGTAAAAATGTAATTTGATTATTTCGTAAAAATTTTAATTACATAATGAAATTGAAAATTTTATTTCTCATTTTTAATTATTGGGTTTCTACATGTGGAGTGCCTCTCGCCAAAAAAAGAAGTTTTATGAACCCATCCCAATGAGACAAAGGGTAAATTTGGGGCTCGGCAAGGGCGGAGTGCCTCATGCCAAGAAAAAATGTTTTATGAACCCAGTCCGGCGGGACTGATGGGTAGAGTTTTGAGCTCGGCAAGGGTGGAGTGCCTTATGCCAAGGAAACGAGATTTTATTGGGCCGACGTTGGGTAAGGAATCTGAACCGACAGTGGTGGGAGAGTTCCGTGGGACAAATATGGCATTGTCGCGACTGAATGCCAAAAGGTAATGAGAACGTATTGGCTGGGAGCATAGGTCCTGTGGCAACCCGGATTCCGAATATCAGATATACTCGGTAGGACTACCGGATACACGTGGTACCGCATGGGACCCGCGAGGCCTCCCAAGCGCGGGAAAGCGTCGAAGGGAAAAAGGACTGTCGTGTAGTACATTGAACTGACAGATATAACAGCAAGCAATTAAATTTCATTAGAACGGTTTGCTAAAGTAGCAGAAATAAAATTACATTTTCATTAATAATTCAAATTTTACAATTATACACCAGAGTCCAGTCCAAAGGAAAAATAACAAGTACAGTCTGACAGAAAAGAACGTACACAGAAGTCGGGGGAAGCCCGACGCAGGTACAGCTGGCAGCTACAACAACGCGCTCCACCAGGAACAGCAGAGGCAAGCGGCGAAACCCACCTGAAAAGTAGGGGTGAGTCTCTAAACAGAAACTCAGTAGGGGTCACGCGGATCCCCACTGGAAAAACGCACAGTGCAACGGAAGCAACAGAAACAACGAGTGTAGCAAAGCAGGAAAAGCTACACTACAAAGCTGTAAACAGGCAGGGTACAGCAGGAGTAGGGTACATACTAAGAGCAAGGGGAGCTCAACAACAAAGAAGAGCGAGGCCGTAAAACATGGAACACGGCCACCGAGGAGAACTCGGCACCCTAAGCTACTCCAAGCAGCAACAAATGGTCAACCCCAACTCACACAGTAGGGTAACCCAGTCCATCGGCCAAAATAAAGGCGAAGGCAGACGCCGACGCCGAAAACACAGACAAACACGACTGGAAACGTCGTGCACACAGCCCCACTCATGACAAGAACGTCATGCAAACTACAGAACACTGACCTCGAGTACAGCCACAAGCGGGCAACTCGAAAAGGTCACAGCGCGCAAGAAAACGCCGAGAGTCACCGCACCAAGTGACAGGAGCACCCTCCTCCCAGAAGAACAGCCAGATGCGTCCACCGACGTCTTACACTGCGCCACAAGTGTCACGTCACTCAAGGACAAGACACACCAAGAACTAGGTCCAAGGAACAACGACGTTCCAAGGAAACAAGGTACCACAGCACAAAACTACAGCACCAACTGCGAGTGACTAGTCAGGGCCACGCCCGTCGGCGCAAGTCCCCAGTCCCTGACCACGTGTGCACACACCGACCTCTACCTAGGTCAGGCCTCTAGCTAGTATTCCCCTCGGTAGGACGCTACCGTTGGCCGGGACCTACGGAACTAGCTTAAGAACCGTACGTACCAAACGCAACAGGAAACACCCCTCCACCACTCCCGGTGGGTCGGCAAAAGCCTAGGGCTACAACTAGGGGAGGCTCACAAGGCACAGACTCCGAAACACAGGTGCTAAAGCACAGACAGTCAAGAAAAGCCATGTCTAGTGCACAGCAAAGCACCCCGACAGTCGAACAACCGCCAATAGACTCAGGACTAGGCAACTAGACCTATGACGTAACGATCCCTGAGTCAAACGACTCAAAGGCAAGATCGTCACAAGCAGCGAAACAAGCCGCCAATCGGTCTAATCCTAAGCCAGCAAAATAGCGCTCCGTAGAAAATGACACACGGAGACCTGAGGGAAACACCAAGAACCCTCAGCACACCTGGAGGTAAGGCAACACCTCGAGACATCCAGAAGCAGTGTCTCGAGCCGGGCACAACCACCGAGACATACACACACAAGGTCACATGTCAACCATTGGATCACACCGGGTTGACCTGAACCCAATAACAATGCTCGAAAAGTAAGAAAGAGAATCCTACCTCAAGCAAGAAGACTCCTGACCACCTTACACGTAATCTTAACCCTCATAGGACGTCGGGAGACATCCACGGGACAACGGGCAGACCACAAGGACAAGCCAAGACAAGCCAACACCGAAATCACGGAAAACGGGGCATCAGGCATGTAACGCGCCACCCCTAGACCGTTACAAGCATGTGATGGTCTAGACCAGGGCCGTTACGCACCAAGCGACGGTCGGGCGATAGGCCGTCACACACGCCGCCCTAACCTACCTCGAAAAACATGAAAGCATGCAACGCGCAGCACCAGGCGCGTCGCACCCACCCGACGCGCCAGACTGGGGCCGTCGGGTCCAACACAAACCCAAACCAAAACCAAGTAACGCGCAGTGCCAGGCGCGTTACAAACAAACAACGCGGCAAGGGAGACGCATCAGAGACAAACGATGCACAGGGGCAGGCGCGTTATTCACAACGGCACAGCCACCCTCAACCCAGCATAAAACAACAAATAACGGCAAGGGGCAAGCGCATTATACAACAACGACGCACAGGGGTACGGCCGTTACACCATCGAACAGCACAACACCCACAACCCTCAGCCAAACAGCAAGTAACGGTCCAAGAAGGACGCGTTACACACAAACGACGCATGGGGACAGGCGCGTTACAACCAACGGCACAGCCACCCTCAGTCGACCAAAACGGAATGCAACGGCCAGGGGCAGGCGCGTTACACTCAAAATAACGGATGGGAACCCATCCATCGGGGGAACCGCCTCAACGGTCAAAAGTCGGTCAAACGGACAATAACGGCCAAGGCAGGGCGCGTTACTTCCACCTAACGCGCTGGGTCAAGCACGTTAGACCAACCGACTCAACCCCAAAATAAGACAACAACAAGCGAAGTAACGCGTAGACCTAGGCGCGTTACAGGGAAGCGATGCGCCACCCTAGGGCCGTCACTCACCCAGAAGCCAGAAAACTCAAGAACACCAAGCCAAATGGCGGTCTATCGTAGGGCCGTCAGAGCCAAGTAACGGCCTCTGAAACGACCGCTACATCGGTCACTGCGGGAAAATAGAGGAACGGCCAAATCGGCCCATTCCACGCCCCATACACGCCGAAACGCAGGGGAAACAAACCTAAACGCCGGATAACAACATCAGGGGACTAAAAACCCCACATGCAAGCTCAAAAACACAAGATCCGGGCGATTTCATCAAATCGACCCAAAATGGGTCACCGAGGTTCCCGGGCTTCTACCGGCCTCGAATGAACACGAAATCAACGTGGATGGGATCCTGACATCCCAGCGGTCAGTTAGAAACTACCTACGCCGCAAACAGTCACCATTTACCGGCCGACCCTAAAAACCATGAAAATCACTGTTTAGGCAAACCAAGCCCAAACTCGACCGTTTCCTAGCCGAACGTCGTGCAAAGGCATGGAAAACGGAGAGGATGAAGTAAGGATCAGTCACCCTACCTCCACCGAAGAAACCGAGCCCCAAAAGGACTAAACCACGCCGAAATCCACTCGCGAACCGATTTCATCGGCTTTGAATCCACCATTCGATATCGCGCCAGAATCGATCCGATCCTTGCTCCATCGCGCACCCAGCCAGCTCCATCACGTCCCCAACACGTGCCCCAAGGTACCCCGTCTACAGCCGAAGCTGAGAGAGCGAAACGGGAGAGAAAACGAGATAGAGAGAGGCGACGGCGGCGAATGAGAAGGAGGAGAGAGGAAAAGAAAAGAAATTAGGAAATTTTCCTAATTTCCGAAATTTTTGAAAATGCGCCGCAAATGCACAAATTCAGAAAAATACACAAAAATAGCCGAAACGACCGGCTCGAAGAGTACATCGTCGTTGTAGCATCCACGAGTTCGAGAATTGACAAACAAACTCACCGTAGGGTTCCGTAACTAGTACAAGAGAAAAACCCACACGGCTCGTCCAACTCAACTTGGAAGCCATAAAAGTGAACCGAAACTCAACGAAACCAATCCGAAACAGATCCAATGAAGATCCAGCAAGACCTACCAAGGATCTAGGGCATTACAGGTCCCAGATCAAGGGTGGAGGGTTAGTCCCGGGGGGACAAGTGGGGAGTACCCTCGTAGGATGGGAAGATGGCAAGCCACCATGAATTCCAGCGGGACCATGGGGTACTCAGACAGGCCATTAGAAGCTGAAAGACGTTTATTTGCTGGCTCGATAAGGAGTCGAGGGTGTAGCTGACTCGGTAAGGGTTGTTCGTTTTATTCCCCTCAATGAGCATGGACCCGTATCCGAAACGGGAGGCCTAATGGCCAATGAGGGCTCTTTAGCGTCGGTGGGACTATTGACTACATGGTCCTCCCGGGGACATTTAGTGACAGCTATGCATCCGATCAATAGCTATCTTCTTTCGTCATTGATTTCTTCAGGAGATGCTCCGAACAGCTTCGGTTCGGGACTCTAGTGCTTACGCCAAGTGTCATCCTCTTGACCCTTTTTCTTAGAAGCTATGGCTGTAGGGTCTTCCTACCTTCGTAGATGGCGTAGTCATTTTATTTTTCCTTTGGGCATTCACCATGTAATGTTACTAGGGAGCCTTCTGCCTATGGGGGGCGGATGTGGAGGCCATGTTGACCTCATAATTTTCCTTTTCTTCTTTTCTTTTGTATTCATTTTTTTGTCTCTTTTTTTTTGAACGGGCAGCTCGAATGGCGCTGACAGTGCAGTGCAGTGCAGAGCCGTTACCCTTCATCCATTTGTTCTAAAACAGACCAAGGCGGGTGCATAGGAGAGCGCTCACCTCATTAGAGAAGGGATGAGTGGTTCGCTTCACCATGCCAATTCCACCATGGTAGTTTCTTATTTGGCACGGACCAAGACATGAAGGGAGTGATATCTCTCTTGACAGATGCAGCCATTAAGGCCTCCTTCATTTTGTGTTATATTTTCTCTCTCTCTCTCTTTTTGGAAGGACCCGACCTTCTGAGAGATAGCATCTCATATTCAATAGGCGGAGCCTTATGTCTATATATGCAAATTTCATTCGCCCTCCCTTTTACTCATTTTTTTCTCTTTTTTTTTTGCATATTTCACGTTATTTTTCATTCTTCTTTTTGTTGACAAGCATCCGCATTCAAGCTACGTAGGCATGATAAACGTTGGCTTCAGCCAGATTTTTGAGAAATAGCTGAGGCGGTGACGCCACGCGGGTCAGCTCTCTTCCAGATGGGCATTCGGTGAGGACGCGGTGGGTCCACCTTATATTCGTCCATCTATAATTCGCCTTTCTTGATCAGGCCTTCAATGATGTCCTTGAACACGTAGCAATCCTGTGGACGCACTTAAATTCGCTTATTCAGGTGATTCGTCTATTAAGATGGTCGATTCGTCTATTAAGTGCGTGGGCGTGCCAGTCATAATGTGACAATTTATTCGGACTCCGAAGAGCCCATAGTGCGCTTGACCTGACTTCGTCAGATGATTGTGTGGTTCGTGTCGGGACCAAAACCCGCCGCGCCATAAAGGTCACGGCGTCATTTACATCCCCCATACGAGGGAACACCCTTGATTAATCGCCGGGATTCAGGGCCTCATGGCCAGGGAATTAATTGCATGGAAGGTCTATTACGAGGTATTGAAATCCTCGCGCGAGGGCGAGAAGAAGACCATTCGCGGTCATGTCAGTCGTGTACCGACCATTTAATGTTCGGACGAATGCCCGGCTCGAGAAAATCGTGGTTGTCGCGGGAAAACCGGAACGCATGTATGCTGAGGTACGGCAATTTTATTGTTCGGAAGAGCGGAAAACGTTCGGCTGAGCCTCGGTTGGAGCGGTCAAAAACCAGTAAATCTGTCAGCCCGGTGCAAGAGCAAGCTACGACCATACTGCGGTGGGCCCCCCGCGGTCGAAACAAGACTTGCCTGAGCGTCATTAATATTTCGGTGCCAAGGGGCAACGAGGGAATATCCCTTGAATCGGCTGAAAAGCCCTGTGTCTAGGGAAGTGGAAGTTTGAAATGTGTCGGTCATTCGGGAGACCGTTTAACATTCGGACGGGTGTCTAACTTGAGAATATCATAATCGTCGCAGGAGAACCTGGAACATATGTATGCCGTGCTATGGCAAATACATTATTCCGAGACACTGAAAACATTTGGTTAAATCTCGGTTAGTGTAGCAGGAAACTAGCGAATTTATTGGCCCGGTGCGAGATCGAGTCGGGACCATACCGGGGGCGCCTCCCGCGGTCCAGACGGGGCTTGTGTGGGCATTGTTAATATTTCCGATGCCGAAGGGCAGCGGGAAAGTGTCCCGAGACTAGATTCCAAAATAAAGACGCATACCGAGATGGCTGGCTATAGGCCTAAGATGTGGGTCAGGCAATGACCGTGACTAGGGCGAACCCGTGGTTTAAGCATGACTCACGAAGGTCTTATTGATATTCCCAGGCGTAGGGTTCGGGGATGACGAGAGCCGTCTCGTTCCATCCAGATTGTGTTGGTCGTTCATGGACCACTCTATGTTCGGATAAAGATCCGTATTGAAGGCGCGACGTAAACGGAAAATAAACCCGTACAAATGTATGCCGAGTTTATGGCAATCTCAATGAAAGAGCGGGAACGAATCCCAACGGGAAAGCATCAGGTTTGATAGACTATAGGCCCAAAGCAATATCGGATTACGACCGTATTGGGATGGCTCCCAAGGTCCGAATCCGACTTGGAGGGGCGGCGTCAATGTTCCCTTTATACCGGGTCTTGAGGAGAATGAGGCTGTGGAGCGGAGCTCATCATTTATTATTATTATTTAAATTTCTATCATTACTATTTGTTATTTCTTTATATTCTTTTCTAGTGAGTTTGTTATTATTGTTCATTTATTATTATTTTTATTATTATTATCTACTTATTTATTTATTATATTCTTTTTATTGAATCGATAATTATTATTACTTATTTCCCTTTTTTATTATTATAATTTTATCATTATTATTATTATTTATCCCCCCCCCCTTTTTATGAGTCCGTTATTATTGTTATTGCTTGTTGCATTCGGCATGTGTGTGGGGAGGGCAGAGGAGAGTGTACCGCTGCAAGGTTATGGAGAGTGTGCCGCTGGAGGGGCTGAGGAGTGTACCGCTGAGGGTGAATAGTGTGCTGCTGGAGGGGCTAAGGAGTGTACCGCTGGGGGTGAAAAGTGTGAAGGGTCAAAGTGGTCAGGGCGTAGCTTAGTTGGGTGAGATAGAGTTCAAGGGGGAGAGAGGGAGCCTGTTCAGTTCATGATGAAGCATCTTATATGGTCAAGCGTTCAGTTTCCTGTCATGAGATTGAGTCTCAAGTTGTATTCAATAGTGCAATCCTTGAAGTCTTGTTCAGTTCAACTTTTGAAGCCTTGCATAGTTCTTTTAGCTGATTAGAGTGTTTTTACTGTTGCTTAGTCCATCCGTTTGCTGCTTCTTTTCATCTTTTAAGTTTACTGTTATTCCTGACGAAAATTCGGCAGCACCTCCCCTTGACCCGGAAGGTAAAGGAATAATAGGGAACATGCCCACGGGGGTGGCATGAACCAACAGGTGAGGGGGGGTGCCTGAGCAGCCGCCTTGAGGGAAACTTCGGAAAACTCGGAGAAAACATCGAACGAGGAACCAGTAAACTGATGCAAACTATGAGTACACTGGGGGGTGATGGCCAAGGAGTGCCAGGCTGACAGTCCAAGGGTGTGCCGCTGGGCGGCCAAAGAAGGGAGGTGTACCGCTGACAAGAAGAGAGAGGGTGCACCGCTGAATGGCCCTAAGGACAGTGTGCCGCCAGGCAAACTCAAGGAAGGTTGTACCGCCAAACGGCCGGATGGGAGAGGCATACCGCTGGGGGCCTGAGTGGTGGGACAACTGGGAGACGGGAATGGGTGCAGGGGCTATGGACCTTGAAAGAAAGGCTGAGGAGTCTTCTAGCCAGTGGGTGGGCAATACACCAAATAGAGGTCCACAAAACTTCGACGGGCTACAAACGAGGGTGGAGAGAAAGGGACTGTGTTGTAGAGTGTCACCAATAAGAGGGAGAGGTTAGCCTTGCCTCGTCAAGCCAAGGGCTAAACCTCTCAATCACGTAGACCCCTGCCACGGGAGGTGAGATCAAGCAAGGAGCTGGGGAACCAGAGACGGACGCCAAACTCATAAACTAGCAAGAAGAAGAAAACTACAAATATACCATGCGAAGGCAAGATCAAACGGTGTTTTATTCATGAGAAACTCAAAATGGCAAAGGCCATGGCCGGAAGACCAAATGTAGCCCAGTACATCCAAGCAAACAAGAAAACATCAGGAGAAAGAAAGAAAAAGACTCGGGGGGAGAGGGACAAGATGAGGAAGGGTGGTCGCTCCCTTCACCGCCACCCTTCCCTCTCCACCTTATAGCATACACTCTCTTTTTTCTCTCCTTCTTCTCTTCTACCTTCTTCTTCTCTTCTTCTTCTTCCTCTTCTCTTCTTCTTCTTCTTCTTCTTCTCTTCTGGAGCTCCCTTCGAACGGGCATCTTCTCTTCTTTTTCTGTGTCTCTCTCTTCTTTTTCTGTTCGTGAGGCTTTTTATACGGGGGCCGTTGGCGAGGTCGAACTCATGATGGCACTGCCATCCGAGGTTGACTTCGGTATCTTCCTCGTCATATGAAGATCTCCCGCCTCCAGCCAGAAGGCGACACGGAGGCGGGTGCTAGCTGGCTTTGAAGTGGCCGAACTACGCGCCAATGGGTCTGCCTATTGACCATTGTATCTTCTACCGGTGCATGCCGTTCAGGGGAATTCAACGTTGTGCCGCTGGGGAGAGGGCGCTAGGCGTTGAGGGTAGAACGCCCGTACCGCTGGGAGCTTGAGACCGTGCCGCTGGGAGCAGAAGGGTTGTGCCGCTGGAGGGCTTGAGGCCGTGCTGCTGAAGGGCTTCAGGCCCGTGCCGCTGGGGCTTGAGGCCGTGCCTCTGAAGGGCTTCAGGCCCGTGCCGCTGGGGCTTTCAGGGTGTGCCGTTGGAGGCTTCAAGGGCGTGCCGTTGGAGGCATGCATAGTGTGCCGCTGGGACACTTTGGAAGTGTGCCGCTGGGGCTGTTTGGGGTTGTGCCGTTGGAAGGTAGTTGAAGGTGTGTTTTCCTCTTCTTTTTTTTCGTTATCTCATCTTCTCTTCTCTTTTTTCTTTCTCTTCTTCTTCTTCTTCTTCTCTTCACTCTGGATCGTGCAGACTCTGTCTCTGCTTCTTCTTCAGGACTTCTGCATATTCGACCAGTCTTCTTCAGACAAAGGAGTCTTCCTTATACAGCAGTTCCAGCATGAGCAGCACTGGGCGCGTGTCTTCCACAGTTCCCGCCCAATTGTTTTGGCCACGTGTCATCATCCTGTCAGCCCTTTCAGCCTCGGATCACGTGCCATTCTTAAGCTTCATGAACAGTACCTGTCAGATAGACGAAAGGAATATCAGTTTAAGTCTAACAGCTTGTACAGACTTTGTGAAGGCAATGCAGCGTGTAGACTTGTCAGCGAGATGCGAAGACAAAGCATGTATAGACTTCACGTTGTGAATGCAAAGCTAAAGCATGTACAGACTTGTGAATGCTTGAAGCACATAATGCACTGGCTAGAGTTATGAGTGTATAGACTATGCTGCAGTATGCATATGGTGAAGTATGTACATTGACGATGAATGCTCAGGCATGCCAAACGAGTGTGTAGACTCTGTGTGCAATGCATGAAGCAATGTACAGACTCTGTGAATGAAGCACACAGGCTGTACAGACTTGTGCTAATGCTGCAAGTGGACAGTGTATAGACTTCAGCTCGTGCAAGCAAAGCTAATGTATAGACTTGACATTTGTGCAAGCAGAATGATGTACAGACTTTGTGTTGTGAACACAGGCTGTACAGACTTTGAGTGATGCATGCACAAGACGCAATGAATGTACAGACTTAGAGTTCGTGCATGCTACAGTGCTAATGTATGGACTTAGTGTACTGCAGGGCAGACAATGTCTAGACTTTGAAAGCTAGAACACGAACAGGCTGCAATGTATAGACTTTGATTGAGACGATGCATGAGACGTGCGATGTACAGACTTAGAGAGGCGATGCATGCTGTACTGACTTAACCTTAAGGCATGCACAGAGACACTGAGTGAGATGATGGAGTGTATAGACTTGCTCAATTCAGAACGTAGGTAAAGATGCGATGTACAGAATTTAACATATGCACTGGCTGTACAGACTTAGCCACGAGCTGAACTATCGGATGTATAGACTTTGCTCAGTTCAACTGGTGGATGTACATACTTGAGATGAATGCATGCTGCAATGTATAGACTTGATGAATATGCAGCAGTGTACAGACTCTAAGTGAGATGGAAGAATGTATAGACTTGCTCACATGCAGAATGATGTACAAATTTCATGAATGTGCAGACTTGTCAGCGAGATGCACAATGTATAGACTTGCTCACATGCAGAACGATGTACAGACTTCATGAATGTGCAGACTTGTCAGCGAGATGCACAATGTATAGACTTGATGCAATCCATGAACAAGAAGATGATGTACATACTTTCTATATGCTCAAGTCCAATGTATAGACTTGCTGAGATGATGCACCTGAAGAATGTACAGACTTTAAACGAATGATGCAATGATGTATAGACTAGCCAGCAACAAGTGTATGGACTCAACAAAGGAGTGATGCAGACTATGCAGCAACGAATGTGATGTGCAGACTTTAAATGAACGAGCATGCATTGTATAGACTTGAGTGTGCACAAACATATGCAATGTATAGACTTGTGCATTGAGTATAGAACATTGCATGACCTAGCATACTCATGCATTATCCACAGAACAGATCATACATATGCAATCATGTGAGCAAAACAATATGGTGACTCATTCATGTTGCTATCATTAAAACACCACATTATCATCAAAGCACAAGGGGCACAACACCCTTCTTTATTCCCCTGTACGTGAACATGGGGTGAGAAATTTTTAGTGTCCACAAATCCTCAATGGAATGTCCCAACATTTGGTGATAAGGATAGAAGTGTGGATCTGTTGACACCTGAAATATAGTCAAGGGTAAAGATGAAATCGAAGAGAAGATGAAATCAGACATGAAGATCCCAGGAATTCCTGCAAAGCTAAAACTACAGAAGAGTCGTCACCGAAGCTATCACCCAGCCGAAGCCCTTCCCGGCCAAGCCGATGTCCGGTGTTGTCATCACTCAGATGGCAGTACTGATGAAGAATTGCAGTCTGTTGACTGATGAAAATCTCCAGAAATATGCTGATAAGACTATGTCAACCCATCAACTAAGGGACCTCCGCGTGTCCTGATAGATTCGAAGGACTGGCAAATGAAAAGGCAGATCAGGCATCTCTAACAGATGAGGTCTACTGATGATAAGAAATTAAAGCATTAAAGCCCTAAACGGGCTCACCAATTTGGCGCCGGGAGCCCAAAGCCCACATGGGGGAGGGGCGCCGGGAAGCTACATTTTTTTTGGCGCCGAGAAGCCTAGCAGCGTTCGACTGAGGCGCGCCGGGAGCATCCTGTTATCGTGCCGAAGTGATCATGCCGAGAAGCTGGAGGGTTCTGCTATAAAAAGGCCCTTTTCTCTCGAAAGGAAAAGGGGGGAAAACAAGAAAACACATAAGAGAAGAACAAAAAGAGAGAAAAGAAAGAGACAGATAGAGAGAGAGAGAAGAGAAAAAGAAAAGGAGAGCTCCAGAAGGAGGGACTCGAAGAAACGAAGAAATATCTGAGAAGAGACGAAGGAGCAGAAGCTCAAGGTGGGCAGCCGGGGAGGGAGAGGAGTCAATGCTCCGCGCCCCCCCCCCCCCCTTTTTTTCATCTTCTTTGTTTCTGTTTTCTTCTTTATGTAACCATGCGAGTCTTATCTCGATTCATCGATTGTAACCGGGATATCCCGGCCGCCATTCATCCCCCTTTCCTCCATTCCCTCGATGTGATTGGGGTGAGTCCCGGAATGATGTGATTGTATGAAATGCCCCAGCGGCCCGTTTGGGCGATAGGCGATTGAAGTATTTGCCCGCTATCTCTCTGTCTGCTGCTATGCTTTTCCTTTATATGTTTTCATTTTAAGTCCAACTGAAGTGTGTCCGACGTCCCTCTCCGATTCATCATCGTTTGCATAAAGTTTCCCAGGCTTGCCCTAGGGCCAGAGACAGACCATCTCTTGGCTTCTGGGGTAGTCTGCTACCGATATTGGCAGTAACTCCGAGGGCTTGCTTGAGATCCTCTTCCCACAGGAGTAAGTAAGCTGCTTCAATAAATTGATACCGATGGTTTCTAAGCCGGCTCCAGTCCGAACAGTTACATCAGGGTCGCCCCTGGGGTCAGAGACGGCCATCTCTTGGCTCCCAGGCGACCAAAGATGCTAGCAAAGGAGCCCCTGAGGGTCAATAATAATATGACGATTCAGTACCCCATCCTGCAGTGATTCCTTCGATTCCCCTTTGAACCCAGCCCATCTTTGGCAAATCAAACCCATGTCTATGTAATCTCTAGCCTACCCTCTAAATCCAGCCTCAATCCGAGCCAGAAATCTCATAAAATCCCCAAACAGAGCATCGTTTGAGCTCTATAAACCATGAAATCCTGTAGCAATGCCATCCTCTCGGTGTGCAAAATTCCCCGCCGAGAACTACGCTGCCGAGAGACCTCCCTCTTCAGCAAACCGACAAAAGTCTCTCCAGGCCACTTCCACGTGAACCCCCCCCAGCTCTTAGCTTCCCGGCACCACCTTCCCGGCGCGATAATGGGCACGCCGGGAAGCCCCTGGCCGAGACCTCCACCCCTTGCCTTTGGCCTCTCGGCGCCAGCCTCCCGGCGCGGTGAGGAGCGCGCCGAGAGGCTCCACGCCGGGAGCCTCCCTCCTTCCTTCTTTTGCATTTGGAGCCACGCCAGGAGCCTCCCTCCTTCCTTCTTTTGCATTTAAACCCATGCCGAGAGCATCCCCTCTGGCCAATTTAAACCTATGCCGAGAGACCCCCCTCTGGTCAATTTAAACCCGTGCCGAGAGCCCCCCCTTGGCCAACCTGTAAACCCATGCCGAGAGCCCCTTAGCCAACCTATAATCTCGCGCCGGGAGCCCTCTTCTTGCCAATAAAAACCATGCTGAGAGCCTCTCCTTTGTCCACTCCTTTGGCCTCTTCATCCATTTATTCTGGGGCGTTCGTGAGTCGTCATACGTACCCCAGGGGATAAATTAACTGGGGATTGACCTCCCCTACATTCTGAGGTCCCTAACAGGATTCACATGCCACCCCGTGGGTCTGACGAACCCTGTCTCTACATGAGTTTCGTCAGTCTCCGAGAAGGGGAATAGTGACCGATGCCAGAGACATGGATAGTCTCTTCGAGCCTTAGTGCTCACTCATTTTCCGGCTTTCATCCCGGCACTCCGTGGATGTCAGCCTATACCACTCTCTGGCAAATGCTCGGTCCAGGGGAGGTGCTGCCAAAATTCTCTCAGGAAGATGAAAGTAGACATCAGGTTGTCCCCCGGGCTCCGCATGATAATGGTGACAGGGTTTCCCTCGACCCTAGACTTCCCAAATTCCTTTTCTATCCCGATGCTCCTGTAAAGCCCAAATCTAATCCAGTTCAGATTTGATGAACTGATCCACTTTGATCCCAAAAGAACCCATTCACCATGGCCTGGATAGTCGAGAAACCCAAAAGCAGGGTTCCGTAAACCCTTAGAGACCATCTCGGCATCATCTTGGCTCCCGGTGCCACAAATAGTGAAAGTCATGAGCAGCTCTCGGCGCATGATTTCTTGCGCCGAGAACCCCATCCCTTGGCACGCCGGGAAGCCCCCTTGCCCATTCTGCCAAGCCGAGAACCCCATCCCTTAGCGTGCCGGGAACCCTCCTTCCTGCGCCAGGAGCCTTGGCCATCTTGCCTTCGCGCCGGGAACCTATGCACCCTTGAACTGCACTCATAACCTACTCAAATATTTTATTACTGAGCCTTCAATCCAAATTTTGTTCCGGGGGCTCCGCCCCCGGAAACCCCCGCAAGGGGCGCTGCCCCCTTGACCCCCGCGACCTAACCGGGCAGGTCGATCCCCGCGACCTGACCGCACAGGTCGATCCGCGTGCGAGGGCGCAACATTGATCGTTCGCTCACTTTCCGTCGTCCCGCATCGGGTTCATGAATAACCCCTTTAGCTCGGGAGGGCTCTGCCACTGCATGAGTTCTGCCGGCTTCTACAGGGAATATCAAACATTGCCCCATGGCAAATATGCGGTTCGGGAAGTTCAACACTTCTCTCTCTCTTGGCTTTCATCCCGGCACTCCGTGGGTGATAGCCTATTTCCCCCTGGGCATAATCCAGATAAAGGGGAAATGCTGCTGAACTATCGATCGATGCTTCAAACCCCCATCATGGCCACGGCTCAGTCTGCCTGTGACTGAAATCCTCCTTCTTCCCTTTAACTCGGTCTTCGAACCGCTGACTTAACGATATCGTCTGCTTCTACAGTTAATGTTGTTATCTTGCCTGCCTGACTGACTCTGGTATGAAGTTCCATTTGCACACATGAATATATGTTTGCCTCGCGAGGCCTCCTATTTTGACGTTTAATCAAGGATTGTCCTTCTTAGGAAGGGCGTAATTAACGTCATAACCTTTATGGTATGACGGACTTCTGGTCCAGACGCGGTCACTCACAATCGACTGACCAAGTCAGATCAAGCGCACAATGAAATCGTCACACATGTGACTGGCACGCCAATAAATCAATAAATAAATAAATAAAATAAATAAATAAAATCCGCGTTCCACAGGATCATCTTTTCTTTCGACATCGCCTGGTTTCTTTGGCTCCGGAAGCACCACTTTACCGTATTCACGAGCCCACTCAAAAAGAGCCCTAGTCTTGTCCTTCGGAAAGGAGTATGGTTTCATCATTTTACCCCTCAATGAGGGCCCTTATTTTGCTAGCTCAGCGGAAGATGCCTCTTTCATTTTCTCCTTTTGTTGCTCGAAGGCTTCAAAATTTGAGGCGCAAACTTCTTCTTGCGTCAGATGTTTGCCGGTTGGTTTATTCTTTTGGCTCGAGACTGTGGAAGCTAAGCAAATCCTTGCAAGAACTGCTTCGGCATTGGCTACAATGTCAACTAGGTGTTCAAAGATCGTGACTTCAATGTTAATGACCCATCGTAGAATTTTCGTTCTCAAATTTTCTTTACAGATTTGAACATAGTCCCTGTAGCTTGGCGGATGTCGACACTTTTCACAGAGATTCTCCACCTTCTTATGTAGTCCATGACAGACTCATCATCCTTTTGTTTGGCAGCTTATAATTCGGCCTCGGTGACTTCCGCTTTGGCCATCTTCATAGTCATTATCCATTCTGTCCTTGGCTTGTCTGACTGCACACGCGGTCTCATTGGCACCATCTTCAGAGATGCTTTTGTGGCCCCCTGACATGCCCGGGGGACTGTATGTTGGTGTGGTTGAGGGAGGATGCCCTCTGTATGATCATGTGCTATTCGGGGCATGACTGGTCGTGCTGAAGCTTCAGGTGAGCTAGCACTACCTTGTGTCGCCCCATGTAGATGTCCTACCGATTGCGGCATAGGTGGACTTATATTCATTTCATTTAGCCACCTTTGCAGCATTTCGATCTCCTGCTGCTTCTGGTATAGCAGTGCAACCATGGCCTGGTCTTGCCAAGAAGGGCCGGAACGGCTATCTTTCGCCGCTGGTTTGACTGGGGTGAGTGGCATCCCATCATTGTTGCTGGACGCGTCCAGTTTCTTTGAGATGAACTCTCTAGGTTTTATGCCTCCGAGTCGAGGAGGAACGTGGTATTGTGACCCCTTATTGGCTGGCGGGTGTCTTGATATTCTCCTAGATCTAATAGCATGGTGAGAGGCAGAAGCTTTAGCCTGATTTGCTTCTTTCGGCACAAAGCAGATTTCTTCATCTTCCTCATCAGCAGCTTGAGCCATACTGGACGATGCTGACAGTATGTTGCAGGAGAGAGCAACATCTTTCACTTTAGCCTTTGTATTCTTCTTTTCCTTCCCCCTTATGGTTGGCATCTGCCCCTACAGTGGGTTGCTCGGTGCATTGAACACTCTCGCCTTTTCTGTAGTTCTTTTTGTTAGCTGGTGAGATTCATCGCGTCTTTGAGGGACATGTTTCTCGAGTTGCATAGGCTGACTCATGAGCTACTCATGATCGTCTAGCCTGTCTATAGCGGTTTGTAGCCGTTCCATGGCTGAACTGATTTCTTTATGCACCCGCACTGGGGCTTGTTTCTTTGTGTTGTCCACTGGCTTTTTGATTGCAACAGGAGAGGCTATTTGATGCCAGGTAGGAACTATAGGGGGCGGAGTGGGCCGGGCCATGACTTCATGAATCTGGGCCTCCGGAGCCGAGCGAAGTGACAGCCTTGTTCTTTTCTTTGTTGGCGTTGCTTGTCAATTTCTTTGTTTTTCTTCAGGCGCTAGGACACAGTCTTCATTAGTGTGCTGGTTGCAAGCTTCTGGCACTTCTTCGGGTAGCTGTTGATATATGGATATCATATTGATTTATGCCCCCGGATTAGGCATTTCATGAGGGCGCGGAGGACTGACTCTATCTGTAGTGCCCCGGAATTTATATAAGTTATTTCTAGATTATTTTATAATTTATTTTTAATTTATAAGGGCTAAATAAATTTATAAAAGGATTATTGAGTTTATTAGTCATTATAAGGCCCAATTGTGTTAATCAATTAACCTAATCCACTTAAACAAATCAAAAAGGTTTAAAGACCAGGCCCATTTAATTTGGCCCATATTCTAGAAGGTTATTAAGCCTATTCACAGATTTTAAAGGATAAACACCACTTAATAGGATAACTAGATGAAAAATAAATAAAAGAGTTTTATTAAAATTAAAATTCTGAATGCGTCGAATGTAACGGTCCATCGGGCGACCGCCACAGCCTTGTGACGCGTATACCCTAGACCGTCACAGCCTGCAAGTTCCGTAAGTAAGAGAATGCATAAAAAGATTAGAACTTGATGATCCTATCCATAAGAGACCTAATTATTTTAAGTCATTTTTTCACTCTTAGAAGGATTTTCTCTCTCTAGACCCTAGAGAGAGAAGCTTCGGGAATTTGCTTTCCCGCCTGGTGTTTTTTGTTCGTCCCTTCCCCCTCCCTGCCGGCTATGGCCGGTACGGCGGGGGGTCCTCTGCTGCCGGCGGGGAAATCTAGTGCTGACCAGGTAACTCAAGCTTCTTCGTCGACCGAGGTTCGTCAGTCATATGCGCAAGCACTCCTAAACAACGTATATCAAGCTCTTCCTCCCATCCCGATTAAGGAACCGGCATTCACAGATCGGGGCGAACCTGCTGTATATTTCTCTAACTCTGATATTCAAGTTTCTATGAAGCCTCTTCAGTTTGCTATTGTGGCCAAGTGTTCATATGGTAGGCCATCTTTTACGGAGATTAAGAGCTTTCTCTCCCAACGGATGGCGCTCTCGACGGATTTTATTATCAGCAAGCTGAACCCGAGACACCTCCTGTTCAGATTTGATAGTGAGAAGGATTTCACGAAATTACTCATACAAAAAAACTTGTACATAAAAGGTTTTTTGTTTCGATTCTTCAGGTGGACTATCGACTTTAAATTTGATATCGATCCACCTACAATTCCAGTCTGGATTGGCTTTCCGGGCCTCCCGGTGAATTTATATCATGAAGACTGTCTTCGTTCCATCGCTGGGAACTTTGGCTCTGTGCTGCGCATTCATGAAAAATCTTTAACGATGGCAGATACATCTGAGGCTTTAGTCTGTATAGAATTGGATCTGTTAGCTATGCGCAGGGAGCGATTATGGATTGATATGGATGGATATGGTTATTGGCAATCTGTTAATTTTAATCGGGTTCCATCTCTTTGCTCATACTGTCAGAAATTGGGGCATTCGAGTACTGAATGCAAGAGGAAGATGAATCGTAGCCGTCCTCATCCGGGGATTAATTCAGAATTGAAAAATGCTAAACAGATTTTCATGCCTCGTCACCCATCACCGCCAGCTGTTCGACATAATGTCATTCTGGAAGAGCAATTGGAAGAAGTAGAGCAGGAGCTGGATACTCTGGGTGATATACATCCCATACAGGAAGAGATTAATTTGGCCAAGAATTTGTTGGAAGAAGGGATTCCGACGGTTATGCCGTCAGATGAGTTAACAGAGAATTCAACATCTGTTCAGGATAAAAGCGACAGTTCAATGACAAAGCTAGATAATGACAAGCTAATAAGCTCAGTTATTGATCCTCCTCAAGATTCTAATACCTATTCAGAAAAATTGGATTTGGTCAGGAATTCAACGGTTGCTAGTCTTGCCAAATCTGAGAATCTGAGGGCGATGGTGGCTCAGAAATCTGATTATGGAGCTCTCCCTGATGTTTCAGGTTTTCCTGGTGAATTAATTAATGATGCTCGCATTACTAGGGCCAAATTCAAGGTTCTAGCTGCTCATTCTTCTCATTATTCTAATGATTGATTCTACGCTTATATGGAATGCTAGGGGTATGGGAAATAAAGCGACTGTTAACAGTCTGGCTCATCTAGTAAAGGTTAACAACCTTGGTCTGGTTGCTATATCTGAACCTCATATTGCTTTTAGTCGTGCCTGGAAAGTGGCCCATCGCATTAATCTTTCTAGTGTTATTGGCAATAATGGAGACACCTCCAATATTTGGCTTTTCTCTAAGGCCAGCATTAATCTGGAGATAATTGAATTGCACAATCAGTTCATTACTGTTGCTATTAAAGAGAATGATACTATAAATTTTTTCTTTACTGTTGTTTATGCTTCCTGTTGCCCCACTACTCGCAGGGAGATGTTTGATGCTCTGATGGCTTTCAATTCTAATGAAAATTTTCCTTGGATAATTGGGGGGGACTTCAATTGTGTTATCTCCCCTAATGAGAAAATGGGTGGTCTGTTAGCTTCTGCATCATCTATGCTGGATTTTCAGAGCTTTGTTGCTGCTACTGGCCTAATCGATGCTGGTTTCTCTGGTTCCTCGTTTACTTGGTCTAATAATCAGGCTGGAGCTTCTCATATTCGAGCTAGACTTGACAGAGTGTTTATCAACTCTAAGTGGATGAATTCTGATCATCAATTATTGGTTCAGCACCTGACTAGGGGACCCTCTGATCATGCCCCATTATTACTTAATATGTGTCCCAGAAAGCAAATACCAGGAAGATTTATTTTTCAACAGATGTGGACAACTCATTCTGATTTCAGGACATTTATTGAGGATAAATGGAGCCAACTGGAGACCTTGAAGCACCCTTTCTATTCTCTACAGAATAAGCTTATAAATCTTAAAAAGGCTTTGAAGACATGGAACAAGGAGGTCTTTGGTGATATCCATTTAGCTATTAAGATGGCTGAATCTCAGTTACTAAGATCCCAAGATGCCTTTGACAATCATCCCTCTATTGAAAATAGGTTGAATTTATCCAAAGCTAATGCTGAATTGAAACAAGCTCTACATAGAGAGGAAATTTTCTGGTTCCAAAAATCCAGGATCCAATGGCTACAACATGGGGACCGGAATACTAGATTTTTTCATAATTACACAAAGGTCAGAAGACAAAAAGCATTTATTCATAAACTTCAGATCAATGGAGCTTGGGTGGATGATCAGGCTGTTTTATTGGATGGAGCTGTGGATCATTTTAAGTCTCTCTTCTCTTCAGAGGAACATTATAGAAATGAGGACCTTCTGGACTGTATTCCCAAATTGGTAACAGAAGAGCAGAATAACATATTATGCTCCATCCCTTCAGATGAGGAGATCAAGAGCATTGTCTTCTCAGCATCTAGCAGTAGCTCTCCGGGACCTGATGGGTTTTCTGGATCCTTCTTTTCTTCTTGCTGGGATATTGTGGGCAATGATGTGGTTGCTGCAGTTCAAAGTTTCTATCAGGGATGGGGCCTGCCCAAGGGTGTTACTTCTTCCATCCTCTGTTTGATTCCTAAAGTGCAGAATCCCTCATCTTTCGCTGACTTTAGGCCCATTAGTCTCTGCAATTTTATATACAAGGTGGTTTCCAAAGTCATAAGCAACCGGATGAGAAGTATTTTATCTGTGATTATATCTGAAAATCAGAGTGGTTTCGTTCAAGGTAGAAGTATTACTGAAAACTTTTTGCTGGCTAAGGAGCTTTTTATGGAACTTGATAGACCGGTGAGGGGCCATAACATTCTTGTTAAGCTTGATATGGCTAAAGCTTATGATCGAATAGAATGGGACTTCATTCTTCAAGTGTTGGAAAAATTTGGCTTCTCACATAGATTTAATTCTCTCATTGCCCAACTTTTGATGAATTGTTGGTTTTCTATAGCATTGAATGGTCATTTACATGGGTATTTCAAGTCCACTAGGGGGGTGAGACAAGGTGACCCCCTTGCTCCTGCACTCTTTATTATTGCGGAGGAGGTTTTGAGTAGGGGACTACTTCAACTTTTTTCCTCTGGCAAGTGCCAATATTTCCATGCCTCCCGAAATACCATTCCAGTTTCTCATATCCTATTTGCGGATGATACAATTATTTTTATGAATGGGGGCATCTCTTCAGTCAAAACTTTACTTGATTTTCTCAAGAAGTATGAGAATTGTTCAGGGCAGAGAATAAATTCCAGCAAGAGCTCCTTTTGTACTTCCAAGCATATGCATCATCAGGCTATCGAGAGAATTCACAACCTAACTGGATTTCTTCATAAATCTGATAGTATGGTCTATCTAGGCATTCCTCTTTTTAAAGGCAGAAGCAAAGTTCCCCATTTCAAGTTTCTTTTGGATAAAATTAATGCCAAACTGATGGGATGGCAAAGCAAATTTCTTTCACAGGCAGGGAGACTTTCTTTGATAAAATCTGTACTTTCTGCCATTCCAATTTATACTGTTAGTTCCACATCTATCCCATACAGTATCAGTAAGCAAGTTGGATGCATTTGCGCCAATTTCTTTTGGCAAGGATTAGATCCTATTCACAGAAGACATTGGGTGAAATGGGATAAAATCTGTTATCCACAAGCCATTGGGGGCCTCGGAGTTCAGAATATTCGGGACATACAAATGTGTTCTTTTGTCAAACAGTTATGGTCTGCTCTTCATGTTAATTCTATATGGGCTAATTATATCAGAAAGAAGTATATTAGGGAGCAGCATATTTCAGAATGCAAAGTCCCATTTCCTGCTGGCATCAAATACAGGGATTTCAACAAAGCTAAGTCCATCCTGATGGCTGGCAAGAAGATGATTGTTTTCAATGGGAAGTCCACTAATTTCCTCAGGGATAATTGGTTTAAAGGAAAGCCTCTTTCTGATTCTCTCAGCGATAATATGGATTGTCAGGTGAATTGCTCTGTTCAGGAAGCTTTGGCCAATCACCTTCACCCTGTTTGGAACTACATTACAAATGGTGAACTGAAAACTGACATTCAGGAATTTGGTACTCAAGATGGGGATGACATTCCCATATGGTCCTTCTCTTATTCAGGTAGTTTTGATTTCAAATCTACATACAGATACCTCAAGGAGCAGCAATCGGACCTCTATAAGGTTAATCTATGGAACTCTAAATTTCCTCCTAGAGCAGCTTTATTCTATTGGAAAATATTGAACCATGCTGTCCCGGTGGATGGTAGAATTCAGCAGAAGGGCATACAACTTGCATCTTGTTGCAGTTGCTGTTTGAATTCTCATCATATTGAAGATTGGGACCATCTATTCATCTATAGTGAGCTTGCGAGCTTTTTATGGAACAAATTTAGTCCCCTTCTGGAAGAATCTCATTTGTTGATTGCTTCCATTAGGACACGGCTTTTATTGATTTTAAAGGATTCAGTGATTTCCACCCCTCAAGGTTTTTTGAATCTTCTGGTGTCTATGACAATTGTGTGGGAAATATGGAAACAGAGATGCTTAACTAGAATGGAAGGCTGCCAGGTTAATATCCTGCGATGGGGCAGAATGATCAAAGATGAGATTGGTCATACCTTCAATCAACATCTTTTTTTCATGGAATGCAACTCTCCATTTATACAGACACTTAGGCAATGGGGGTTCTCTTTTCAGACCAAGGTTCTCCAAATTACAACAGTTAAATGGATGGCCCCGACTGTGGCATTTGCATTAAATGTGGATGGGTCCTGCAGAGGAAATCCGGGAGCTTCTGGTGGAGGAGGCTGCTTCAGAGATAATCATGGTAACATCCTGCTGGGTTATTCTTACTATTATGGGATTGGTTCTAGTATTGTGGCAGAAGGGAGAGCCCTCCTTGATGGTCTTCGATTGGCAAAGCTACATAGTATTCCTATTTCTATTATATACACAGATTCTAAGGTGCTAGTTAATCTTTTGAATGGCATTGGCTCTCCTCCATGGCAGCTCCTTCCGTGGTGGAAATCCTTGGAGGTTTTATTCCACTCTAATACATATACAATTACTCACATTTTTCGGGAGGCTAACCAACTGGCTGATTCCTTGGCCAAGATTGCTGTGGATATGGGAAGTAACTCTGAATTTTTTTCCTTGAGGGAGCTTCCAGCAGCAGCCAAAGGATTTGTGAGGGCGGATGCTCTTGGTATGCCAAACCTTCGTGTTCGGCGTGCTAGTTCTTGATGGGTCATACTGTATATTGCTGAGATACAATTTTCATACTGATACTTGAGTGGGCGGGCCTTATGCTTTGCTACCACTGTCTGTATAGGATAGTCTTACTTTTTTTGACTTTCCGGGCGACTGCCCCCTCATGTATGTTACTTCATTTCAAAATCAATAAAATCAGCATCTAGCGGCTGAGGTGGAGTGGGACCATTCCCTACCTCTGGTATGGGGGTGCACTCTCCCTTTTGCCACTTGATGACTTGAGTTGGAGGAAAAAAAAATAAGAGACCTAATTGGAATGACATGTAAAATCACTAGGGACTCTTAGAAGTCAGGTTTTAGCAGAATAAGGATAGATACAAATTATATAAATAATTATATAGGATAATTAGCAAAAGAGTTTGATTAATATTGAACTCTGGGAACATTGAATGTAACGGTCTATCGTGAGACCGTCACATGCTTGTAACGCAGGGGTCTACAACCGTTACACCCTGTTAGTTCAGTGAAGGAAAGAACGAGTAGAAAGATCAGAACCTTGAGATCTTATCCACTAGGGATCGACTTGGGAGAGTTCATAACACTACTAAGGACTCTTAGGGATTAGATTCTAGCAGATTAAGAACTCTAGAATCGATCTAATCCTCAAACCCTAGCTAGAACTCTATAAATAGGACCTAGTTCTGAACTGCGTGACTCTTACTTTTACTCGCGTGGAATCAAGGTAAGGAGTCATAATCTCAGGTAAGTTCTTTAGAGGAATTTGTTTACAATACTTTAGACTAACTCTTCTCCAAATTTCACGTCTTTAGGTCAAGAGGTCGTGGAGTTAGAGCCCAAGGAAGTTGCTGAAAAGTCACAGGAAGAGGAGAGCTAGGGCACGTTTTTCAAACCCTAAATTGGAAGTTTAAAGCCAAGTTAAGAGGTAGGTTATCTCATGAACGGCAAAAACATCTTGATAGGACTAAAAGCCCTCCGGTTGGATTGGATTTTATGCATTATAGATCATCTATTTCATGTTTTACTAGCTCCATGCATTTCACGCATCTCTTAGCCTTAAATAGAAATAAAAGATGTTATCTTGTCTATTCACTGAAACCCATGCATGTAGATAGCCTATACTTTATTATCATGCTTAGGATAGACATGGTATTTGATTTATAGACATGATGTGTGTTGATCTCTTAGGTTTCATATCAGTTTCTGTCAGCAGACGCTCTGACGCATCTTAGTAGGACCGTCACACTCAAGTAACGGGCTTACGATGAACCGTCACCGTCTCTGTTGTCTATTGCTTACTCCGTTGTCTCTAACGCACCAGGACAGGAGCGTTACATTACTGTAACGGCCCCTCGATAGACCGTCACAATCATTGTGACGCTCTCCTGTTAGACCGTTAGACTCGGTGTTCTGTCAGCTCATGACAGAATAGTTACCAATTAAGTTTACTTATAATTAACCCTAGATAGCTAAGTTTTAACATGTTATGTGACTCTTAAGTTATCTAATTGTTCATGATAGGTATTGCATGTTATTTTAAGTTATGCTAGTTTCATGTACCAAAAGTTCTATAGTTTTGTATTATAAATCATGATTTCTAAATGTTGTATTGACGGAGTTTATCTTGGCTTCACAACGATTAGACATTCTCTCTTTATCAATAGAGTCGTTTCTATAAGTACATGGCACACATTCCGGTATGTTGTCCATTAGTTCACTTTGCACTATAGGAACATTATTCTTGGACTTGAGGACCTCTCTATTGGATATTCTTTCCAATGGATTAGGAAATCTTATTTCAAGGCCTCCGTAATTCTTCGCGAGCCTGGGATTCCCACTAAGACGCCGAGTTGGTTGTACCATTAAAACCTATTGATTAGATTACACTATCGATGTTTTCTGATTATCAGTAATGTAACGGCTCTATATTGGACCGTCAGGACATGTAACGGCCCAATATACCACCGTCACATCATGTAATGGCCTAGTACACGACCGTCACACTTCACTGAGTCTATTTTATTAGTTCTAGATTCAGACTAATGTAACGGCACAGAACTAGACCGTCACATCACGCAACGGCCCTGTACACGACCGTCACACTGCTTGAGTACTTAACCTGAGGTTTGACCCAAGGGTTGATATTTCAAGGTTTCTAGATGACCCTTGATAATCTAGAACTTATCATATTGCTTAATAGACTTAATATAATGAATGAAAGTTAAGAAATATACCGTTATGCTACCGATTTATCTATGAGCATAACATTGTTTAATGTCATTCTTGATTTCCCATATTCAAATTGAAGCGTTCATTCATTGATTCTTATTATCTTGAATTTATTTGAACTTATATTATTGGCCATACTTTATTGTCATGCGTGGAAAAAGCTTGATTTATACTTGAAGATGCGATCGAGCACTGATTGTGTTCGAGGGCTCTATGCTAGTCCCATCGACTGATTGTCAGAAACATACTATTTTATAAACCATGGGGTATGATGCTACTGGCGTCGCATTACGCTGGGAGTACTTTCTTGATAAATAAGTGAATTATCCACGGCTCGTGAAGTGAAAATTCATAACACGATGCAGCATGATTGATTCTTGTACATGACTTTCTTGCTTGATATTTCACAGAAATTTATGAAAATACTTGCTAAAAGGGGTATTGGAGTGATAAATATGTGGCTTGCTAGTACATTCTCGATACATTCTTGTTCATGAAAGGCCAAATATCATGTTCTTGTTACATTCATTCTTGTTCATTCTTGTTCACTCTATCTTACATGATTATCGTGTTACTTTGGTTTAATCGCATGATATTCACGTTCGCATGATTTTGCCTTACTTCTTTAGAGTTAAATTGTTAATTACTTTAATAGTGCCTTCATGTTGATGCGAAGATACCTACTGGGCAAGTGTGCTCATTACCTATTTTCAATCTTTTTCAGGAAATGAAAGTGAGTCTGATTCGGGTTCAGAATGTTCAAGTAGTGGATCCGAGAGTGAATAAAGATGAGCGAAGGCTTAGGAAGTCTATATTGTTTGGATGGAGTCAATGTAATTTTCTATTTCTTGAGTCTAGTAGAGTGAAAGATGGTGGAAAAAGTTATTGTATTTTGAATATTTGATTGATAATGGAATGAAGTTGGATTTTTAGTAAATATTGTGCAATTGCATTCATTTTGTGTGATTGTCTTGCGCTCTGATCGTTCTTGCTTGCAAGAGGCTTACCATGCCGACTGTTCGCACTCCCCGAGTTAGTCTTCCGCTGTAATAAAGGCTCGGGACATGACAGTTAAGTTGGTATCAGAGCCTAAGTCTCAGGACTTAGGGAAAAAGAGTCATGTCATAGGATAAGTCCAAGGTTTAAGGACCCCTACCTATGAACAAAGGAAGAAATTTCCATACCCATGTGAGAATTGGGTAGAGCCCGGGATAAGATAATTAATTAGTTTTAAGATTGATTTTCTTCCAATTCTACGAGAAATAACAAGTGGTTATTTTTCTCTCAGGTACCTTGTTTTACAAATGGCTCATCGTGTAGATTGGGTTGGCATGCAACAAACAGTTGCCGGCCTTACTCAGGCATTACAAACCATAGCGCAAGGTGGCGCAGGAGCACGGGCTAGCGATCTACATTGCAATTTCCGTAGTTTAAACCCTCCGCGTTTCTATGGTTCCTCCAACCCGGATGAAGCAGAAAATTGGATCGATGAAATGAATCATATCTTTGATGTCATTCAATGCACCGATCAGGAGAAGGTGCGTCTAGCAACGTTTCAACTTAATAAGGATGCCCGTACTTGGTGGAAGTCGGTTCCAGCACCTCCGGCCAATGCACCTCATACGTGGGATGGTTTTCTCACTTTATTCCGTTCCAAGTATTTCTCCGAGCATGTAAAGGAAAGGAAGGCTATGGAGTTCTCCGCTCTTCGGCAAGGAATGATGACGGTTGCCGAATATGAACTACAATTCTCAAGGCTTGCACCTTACGCACCACATCTTATCAGCACCGACTTATTGAAGGTAAATCGGTTTATGGACGGGTTACGACTCGGTTTCATCCAGCAACTCGGGACCCAAAACATCCGTACCTATGTGGAGATGGTTCAACGAGCATATTTATGTGAAAGAACCTTAGAGAAGGTCGAGAAGTTAAAAGGAAAAGGAGAAGAATCAAGCCGACGTTCCGATTGGCGTTATAAGAAAGAGAAATTTAGTATCACGGAACCCTACAAAAGCCGTGATAATAAGAAAAGATCTAGGAGTGGGAACGGTGGAAGTTCCCACAAGCAAAAGAAAGTCAAGGAAGAGAAGGAGCAGGTCGCCACGGCTTGCACATTTTGTGAGAAATTCGGCCATTCGGCTGAGGAGTGTTGGAAGCGCCTTGGCGCTTGTTTACGTTGTGGAAGCAGGGAGCATCACATGCCGGATTGCCCCCTTATGAAGGACCAGTCATCTGGTAATGGACGCAGGAGGCAGGCTCGCCTCAATGCCGTTCTGGAAGAAGAGGAAGCGCCCAGGGGTGATGGGCTTATGGAAGGTACTCTTCAAATTTGTTCTCATCCTGCATCTGTGCTATTTGATACTGGTGCCTCTCATTCTTTTATCTCCACTACTTTTACAAAAACATTGTCAATTGCATCAGTCCCCTTACCTTCAGATCTCGCTATTTCCACACCCTTAGGTTCTGGAACTAAGCTTACCAACTATTATCCTGATAGCGAAGTGATAGTAGAAGGTCACAATCTCCCCGCAAACTTAGTATGCCTTGACATGAAAGGTTATGATGCCATTTTAGGGGTAGATTGGCTTGTAGACCACGATGCTTATATCAATTGCCGAAATAGGATTATATCTTTTCGAAAACCCGGTCTTCCAAGATTCTCTTTTCTTGCATCAAATACAAGAAACACCCCACTATCATATCCTCACTTCACGCTTGCAAGCTCATCTCGCGAGGATGTGAAACTTTTCTTGCTTCCGTCATTATTACAGAGTCCAAGGAGATTATCATAGCAGACATCCCTATTGTAAATGAGTTCCCAGACGTGTTTCCATCTGAACTACCTAGTCCGAGAGGGAAGTGAACTTCACTATTGAACTCATTCCAGGAGCAGCACCTGTTTCTATAGCCCCTTACAGGATGTCCCCCACAGAACTTAAAGAACTAAAGAAGCAGTTGCATGAACTTCTGGATAAGGGCTTCATTAGACCTAGCACATCCCCTTGGGGTGCGCCTGTTCTATTTGTCAAAAAGAAGGATGGTTCTCTCAGACTATGCATCGATTACCGATGACTAAATCAGCTTACAATCAAAAATAAGTATCCGTTGCCGCGTATTGATGAGCTCTTCGATCAGCTTTCGGGAGCAGAATATTTCTCTAAGATTGATCTCAGATCAGGTTATCATCAGCTTAGAATTAAAGAAGAAGACATTTATAAATCGGCTTTTCGAAGTCGTTATGGCCACTATGAATTCGTGGTAATGCCATTTAGGTTAACTAATGGCCCAGCAGCATTTTTGTAACTTATGAACAGTGTCTTCCAGCCATACCTGGATCAATTCATTGTCGTCTTCATCGATGATATCCTGATATACTCCAAGATAAAAGAAGAACATGAAGAACATCTAAGGATAGCTTTGCAAACACTTAGAGAACATAAGCTTTATGCCAAACTCAATAAGTGTGAATTCTGGCTCAAGGAAGTCTCATTCCTAGGTCACATTATTTCAAAAGAAGGTATTACAGTGGATCCTTCTAAGGTAGAAGCTGTCAAGAATTGGAGTCGGCCAACGACTGTATCTGAAGTACGAAGTTTTCTGGGTCTAGCTAGTTATTATAGAAGATTCATTAAAGATTTTTCAAAGATTGCGGTTCCTTTAACTAGACTTACAAGAAAAGAAAATCCTTTTGTCTGGTCAAAGGACTGTGAAAAGAGCTTTCAAAATCTTAAGAATCACCTTACAACAGCTCCTATTCTATCACTACCAATGGAGGGTGGTGGATTTGAAGTATATACGGATGCATCTGGTATTGGCTTAAGATGTGTCCTCATGTAGAATGGAAAGGTGATCTGTTATTCTTCAAGGCAACTGAAGCGGCACGAGGAAAATTATCCTGTACATGATTTAGAATTAGCAGCAGTTATTTTCACCTTGAAAATTTGGCGTCATTTTCTTTATGGTGAAAATTTCACGGTATACTCGGACCACAAGAGCTTGAAATACATATTCTCTCAAAAAGAGCTAAACATGAGGCAGAGGAGATGGTTAGAATATCTCAAAGACTTTGATTTTGCTATTCAATATCATCCTGGCAAAGCTAATGCTGTAGCAGATGCACTCAGCAGAAAACCAATGGGTATGTTATCAAGTCTTATGATTAGTATGACTAACCTTATTCCTCAATTTGCTCAGTTGAACTTAGATGTTGACATAAAGGAAGAAGACTGTTTCCTAGCTAATATCCGAGCTCAACCTACATTGATAGAGGATTTGGTCAAGTTACAAGATGATGATCCGGTTTTACTAGAAATTAAGGCCAATATAGAACAAAGGCCGGATTTTTCTATTTCCAAGGATGGGAGATTGCTATTCAAGGGCCGAATATGTGTACCAGATCATGAGGTTACAAGGAAACTGATCCTAGATGAAGCACATAATTCCAAGTACACCATTCATCCAGGAGGTACAAAGATGTATCAAGATCTCAAAAGAAATTTCTGGTGGCCCAATATGAAGAGAGAGATAGCTGATTTCGTGTCCCGTTGCCTCACTTGTCAACAAGTAAAAGCAGAACATTTTAGACCCGCAGGTAAATTGCATCCCTTAAATATTCCCGAATGGAAGTGTGAGAGTATAGGGATGGATTTCATTATGGGGTTACCTAAGACAAGAGGTGGACATGATGGCATATGGGTAATCATAGATCGATTGATTAAATCTGCACATTTTATACCAATAAAGAGTCGATAGTCTGTGGATATCCTGGCAGCATTATACATAAAAGAAATCGTCAAGTTACATGGTGTCCCTGTCACTATTGTATCAGATAGAGATCCCCGATTTACATCATAATTCTGGAAGGGCCTACAACATTCACTGGGGACTAGATTGAATTTTAGCACAGCCTTTCATCCACAAACTGATGGTCAGACGGAAAGAACAAATCAGGTAGTAGAGGATATGCTCAGGGCTTGTGCTATTGACTTTGGAGGTAGTTGGCATGATCACTTACCTCTAGTAGAGTTTGCTTATAACAATAGCTATCAGGCAAGCATACAAATGGCACCTTTTGAAACCTTATATGGAAAAAGCTGTCGATCACCAATATGTTAGAGTGAAATGGGGGAAAGACAATTCTTAGGCCCCGATATTATCAGAGATTCTACAGAAAAAATAAAACTCATTCAGGAAAGAATGAAGATGGCGCAAGATAGGTAAAAATCTTATGCCGACAATCGAAGACGTGACTTGGAGTTTCAGGTAGGAGATCATGTATATTTGAAGGTTTCTCCAGGTCGTGGTATTCGAAGATTTGGCATTAAAGGAAAGCTAACTCCAAGATTCATTGACCCGTTTGAAATTCTTGAAAGGGTCGGTGAAGTAGCTTACAAGCTGGTTTTACCCCCACAATTAGCAGGAGTTCATGACGTATTTCACGTCTCCATGCTAAAGAAGTATGTATATGATCCTGACCACATTATCACTTCTGACAATCTGGAGATTCAGAAGGACTTGACATACGAACAAACACCAATAAAGATTCTGGAACGAGAAGTGCGTCAACTAAGAAATAAGGTTATCCCTATGGTCAAAATTTAATGGAAGAAAACATGGCCATATGAAGCAACATGGGAAACCGAAGCAGCCATGAGAAAAAGATTTCCAGAATTATTTAACTGTAAGTACACTCTCCACAATCCATGTATTAAATTTGGGGACCAAATTCTTCTAAGTGGGGGAGGGTGTAGTGCCCCGGAATTTATATAAGTTATTTCTAGATTATTTTATAATTTATTTGTAATTTATAAGGGCTAAATAAATTTATAAAAGGATTATTGAGTTTATTAGTCATTATAAGGCCCAATTGTGTTACTCAATTAACCTAATCCACTTAAACAAATCAAAAAGGTTTAAAGATCAGGTCCATTTAATTTGGCCCATATTCTAGAAGGTTATTAAGCCTATTCACGGATTTTAAAGGATAAACACCACTTAATAGGATAACTAGATGAAAAATAAATAAAAGAGTTGTATTAAAATTAAAATTCTGAATGCGTCGAATGTAACGGTCCATCGGGCGACCGCCATAGCCTTGTGACAGGTATACCCTAGACTGTCACAGCCTGTAAGTTCCGTAAGTAAGAGAATGTATAAAAAGATTAGAACTTGATGATCCTATCCATAAGAGACCTAATTAGAATGACATGTAAAATCACTAGGGACTCTTAGAAGTCAGGTTTTAGCAGAATAATGATAGATACAAATTATATAAATAATTATATAGGATAATTAGCAAAAGAGTTTGATTAGTATTAAACTCTGGGAACATTGAATGTAACAGTCTATCGTGAGACCGTCACATGCTTGTAACGCAGGGTTCTACAACCGTTACACCCTGTTAGTTCCGTGAAGGAAAGAACGAGTAGAAAAATCAGAACCTTGAGCTCTTATCCACTAGGGATTGACTTGGGAGAGTTCATAACACTACTAAGGACTCTTAGGGATTAGATTCTGACAGATTAAGGACTCTAGAATCGATCTAATCCTCAAACCCTAGCTAGAACTCTATAAACAGGACCTAGTTCTGAACTGCGCGACCCTTACTTTTACTCGCGTGGAATCAAGGTAAGGAGTCATAATCTCAGGTAAGTTCTTTAGAGGAATTTGTTTACAATACTTTAGACTAACTCCTCTCCAAATTTCACGTCTTTATGTCAAGAGGTCGTGGAGTTAGAGCCCAAGGAAGTTGCTGAAAAAACACAGGAAGAGGAGAGCTAGGGCACGTTTTTCAAACCCTAAATTGGAAGTTTAAAGCCAAGTTAAGAGGTAGGTTATCTCATGAACGGTAAAAACATCTTGATAGGACTAAAATCCCTCCGGTTGGATTGGATTTTATGCATTATAGATCATCTATTTCATGTTTTACTAGCTCCATGCATTTCACGCATCTCTTAGCCTTAAATAGAAATAAAAGATGTTATCTTGTCTATTCACTGAAACCCATGCATGTAGATAGCCTATACTTTGTTATCATGCCTAGGATAGACATGGTATTTGATTTATAGACATGATGTGTGTTGATCTCTTAGGTTTCATATCAGTTTCTGTCAGCAGACATCTGACGCATCTTAGTAGGACCGTCACACTTAAGTAACGGACTTACGATGAACTGTCACTGTCTCTGTTGTCTATTGCTTACTCCGTTGTCTCTAACGCACCAGGACAAGAGCGTTACATTACTATAACGGCCCCTCGATAGACCGTCACAATCATTATGACGCTCTCCTGTTAGACCGTTAGACTCGGTGTTCTGTCAGCTCATGACAGAATAGTTACCAATTAAGTTTACTTATAATTAACCCTAGATAGCTAAGTTTTAACCTGTTATGTGACTCTTAAGTTATCTAATTGTTCATGATAGATAATGCATGTTATTTTAAGTTATGCTAGTTTCATGTACCAAAAGTTCTATAGTTTTGTATTATAAATCATGATTTCTAAATGTTGTATTGACGGAGTTTATCTTGGCTTCACAACGATTAGACATTCTCTCTTTATCAATAGAGTCGTTTCTATAAGTACATGGCACATATTCCAGGTATGTTGTCCATTAGTTCACTTTGCACTATAGGAACATTATTCTTGGACTTGAGGACCTCTCTATTGGATATTCCTTCCAATGGACTAGGAAATCTTGTTTCAAGGCCTCCGTAATTCTCGCGAGCCTGGGATTCCCACTAGGACGCCGAGTTGGTTGTACCATTAAAACCCATTGATTAGATTACACTATCGATGTTTTCTGATTATCAGTAATGTAACGGCTCTGTATTGGACCGTCAGGACATGTAACGGCCCAATATACCACCGTCACATCATGTAACGGCCTAGTACACGACCGTCACACTTCACTGAGTCTATTTTATTAGTTCTAGATTCAGACTAATGTAACGGCCCAGAACTAGACCGTCACATCACGTAACGGCCCAGTACACGACCGTCACACTGCTTGAGTACTTAACCTGAGGTTTGACCCAAGGGTTGATATTTCAAGGTTTCTAGATGACCCTTGATAATCTAGAACTTATCATATTGCTTAATAGACTTAATATAATGAATGAAAGTTAAGAAATATACCGTTATGCTACCGATTTATTTATGGGCATAACATTGTTTAATGTCATTCTTGATTTCCCATATTCAAATTGAAGCGTTCATTCATTGATTCTTATTATCTTGAATTTATTTGAACTTATATTATTGGCCATACTTTATTGTCATGCGTGGAAAAAGTTTGATTTGTACTTGAAGATGCGATCGAGCACTGATTGTGTTCAAGGGCTCTATGCTAGTCCCCTCGGCTGATTGTCGGAAACATACTATTTTATAAACCATGGGGTATGATGCTACTGGCGTCGCATTGCGCTGGGAGTACTTTCTTTATAAATAAGTGAATTATCCACGGCTCATGAAGTGAAAATTCATAACACGATGCAGCATGATTGATTCTTGTACATGACTTTCTTGCTTGATATTCCACAGAAATTCACGAAAATACTTGCTAAAAGGGGTATTGGAGTGATAAATATGTGGCTTGCTAGTACATTCTCGATACATTCTTGTTCATGAAAGGCCAAATATCATGTTCTTGTTACATTCATTCTTGTTCATTCTTGTTCACTCTATCTTACATGATTATCGTGTTACTTTGGTTTAATCGCATGATATTCGCGTTCGCATGATTTTGCCTTACTTCTTTAGAGTTAAATTGTTAATTACTTTAATAGTGCCTTCATGTTGATGCGAAGATATCTACTGGGCAAGTGTGCTCATTACCTATTTCCAATCTTTTTCAGGAAATGAAAGTGAGTCTGATTCGGGTTCAGAATGTTCAAGTAGCGGATCCGAGAGTGAATAAAGATGAGCGAAGGCTTAGGAAGTCTATATTGTTTAGATGGAGTCAATGTAATTTTCTATTTCTTGAGTCTAGTAGAGTGAAAGATGGTGGAAAAGGTTATTATATTTTGAATATTTGATTGATAATGGAATGAAGTTAGATTTTTAGTAAATATTGTGCAATTGCATTCATTTTGTGTGATTGTCTTACGCTCTGATCGTTCTTGCTTGCAAGAGGCTTACCATGCCGGCTGTTCGCGCTCCCCGAGTTAATCTTCCGCTGTAATAAAGGCTCGGGGCATGACACTATCCTCCCCCATTTGTAGCTCCCCTCTTCTGATTAGGCCTTGGACGTTGTCCTTGAATATTTGGCAATCTTTAATAGGATGTCCAAGGATTTGATGATAAGGGCAGAAGTAAGGATCGTCTCTTCTCTTGACGTCGTCAGGCCTCTTTGGCTTTGGAAGAGTGATCTTGTTATACTTCATAGTCCACTTAAATAATGCTCGAGTCCTGTCCCTGGGGAAGGCATAGAGCTTCTTTGCCTTGTTCTGCGGAGGATGACTCTCTCGACATTCAGCAGGTTCATTGGGAGGAGGATTGTGCATCCCTTTGTACCTTTTCTCCCCTAGACTAACATCATGGACCACTTTCAGCATCGATCGTTTATTAACCTGCCTGGCTCGATGACTTGAGTCGACAAAAATGGAGGGATATCTTGTGAAGAAATCTTCAACCTCCTTGACAATATCACCTAATCGGTCAAATGACCGATTTCTATTCCGATCATCTTTTCCAGAATCTCCTTCTTCAGATTTTGTTTGCATATTTGTATTGCATCTTCTGGATGCGGAGGACGCCGACACCTCATGCTGAGATCCTCCCATCTCTTGATATATTCTGCAGCCATTTCATTATCTTTTTGCTTGGCCGCCAATAGCTCAACCACGGTCACCTCTGCCTTGATGACGTGGAATCTTTCATTGAATTTCTACTGCATGTCTGACCAGTCATCGATAGACCCGACTGACAGGCTAGAATACCATTCGAAGGCGGGTCCTGTTAATGAAGACCCAAAGAACTTCAGCAGGTACGACTCGTCCGTCGCCAAGTCGCCCATGACTGTTATATAGTGTGCAATGTGTTCTTTTGGGGAGCCCAGCCCGTTGTATATGTCAAATGTTGGTGGTTTGTTAATGCCGGGTGGCAATCTTTTGGCAGCATTGTAGGCTGGATATGACACTTCATATATGTCGAAGGGGGCGTAATCATCACCACCCCTCTTTCCCAGCCTTGCTTCAATCATCTGTTCCACCATCGATTTGTTCACCATAACTGGCTCTATTGGCCGAGGGCAGAGGTGGGTAGGTTGCATCAATAATGCGGCCGAAGTCATAGCATGGGGTGGCAAAGGCTCTGACATGGGGGCCCGCTGCTGCATTGGAAGGGGCATTGGCTGGAGCCGCTGGGAATAATGCTGGGTAGTAGCCCAGTTCTGAGCTGCAGTTTGTAGAGTAGCTGGTTAAGGAGCACCCATGGGGTTGGAACCTTCCCATGATGGCTCAGCTCGTGCCCCCGGTTCCTCGGGCGCCATAACGTGTTTAGCCTTTTCATTTAGTTGTTTCTTCAGCAGTTCTATCTCCTACTGGTACTTTTGTAGTGCCATCAAGACGGCAGGGTTCATAGTTGTTTTATTTATGATGCCGTCAAGGGTGTTACTGGAGGCATATTCAAATGGAGGAGACGGGAGTGCTACTTCTTGCTCAGACGCCACTGTTCTGGCTGTGACAATAGCGATGTCTTCATCAGCAACCTGCTTGCCCTTAGCGGCTTGCAGTAGCTCAGTGGTAGTTTTGCCCCATCTTGTCCCCGGGTTTTCTCTTCCAGCAATCTCGGCTGGCTCTTCTTGTTCATTTGACAGGGGACCATGTGCACTCATCACTCCAGTTATATTGCAAGTGAGAACTCGCATTCTTCTTTTATGCTTTCTGATTCCCTTTCGATCCTGATCGATAGAGGTCAGTCTTCCAAATGTTGCAATTCTTTTAATTCTTTTATGCTGCGGGGGCATTTCAAAGTTTCCAACCCCGGCACGCTTCTCATCCCCATCTGAACTGATGGGTGATGATTCATCTTTTCCTTCTTCTTCGGCCTTGATGACACAAAGCAATCTTTGTCGGTCCACGACAAGATTCCCGAGGCTATGGAAGTATTCCCGGACCATTTTTGCCCTGTCTTCTTGACTGCACTATGGAGAAATGGTAGGAGGCAGCACTTGGACTAGGGCAAGCGGCATATACAAAAGCCATGTCAATTTGGCAGCTTGAAAGGAATTCCTTGATAATTTGGAGATGTGGGCTTGCCTTGCGGAGACCCTGATGGCGGGTGAAGGAATCACAACCACGGTCTCTTCCGCATGCATAGTCATTTTGCCCCATCTCTTACGAACATCAGCAGAATTTTTGAAGCCTTGTGAGGCTGGTGCAGGGCCCCGGACCCTCTTGGGAACCCAGATATGCTTAAACTTTGGCAAGTTTAGGGTTGGCCTCCCTTGCTTGTTGTCATTAAAATTCACCATTCGGCTTGCTAGCACTTGGAAGGTGTTGTGAGTGGGCACGGTCGAGATGATCCGATACGGCAAAACTTTGGCGCCGCGGCCATTGAAGTAGATCTGGACGCCCCCGATCAACTAGGACTTTCCAGATGCCGAGAGTCGGACCTAGGGAGTAGCAAGAATTCTTCCTCTGGAGCTCTTCTTGTTGCCCCCAGTGGGCTTCTTGTTATGTGCCATAGTCGGGCAAATAGTACGGTAGACGTGGCAGCCCACGATCACCGGACTTCTCAGTAGAGTTTTTTTAATTCTGCCCTCACCTCGGCAGGCCGCAACTTTGTTGTTCTTCAGCTCCGCAGGTTCAGAACTCTCTACGTCCAGGAGACCCGCGAATGCAACTCCCAGGAAGTTGGGGAAGCCAACGACTAGGGGAAAGTTGCCGAAGGTAGTGGGTACGACAAGGTAGCCGTATGCAGCGTGGTTGGCCACGATTTGGGGACCGAAAACAAGTCCAGATAGTCCGCTCGCCATTGCTTTGACCTCTAAGGAGGGAAACAAGACGAATGAAAAATTAACATTTGAAATAGTTCAATGGGGGCCCCATGGTCCCTCTATTTTGGCAAAAAGATGAAGGGAGGATGAGTCCCACCGGGCGTGCCAATTTGGTGAAACATTTTTATTTATTTATTTATTATTTATCAGTTTATTTGCGTAGGCATGCAAGTCACTGAGTGACAAGTTTATGGTGCGCACCGTCTGACTAACCAGACGAAAGTGAAGTCCGTGTCGAGACTCAAAACCCGTCATATCGTAAAGGTTACGACGTTAATTACATCCTTCCGAGAGAAGGAAAACCCTTGATTAATCGTCAAAATAGAGAGTCTATGGGGCCGATAGAACATATGAGAGATGTGATTGCACATAAGCACACGATATGATAATATTTATTTATTAAACCAGCTTCCGGTACAGGGCGGAGTCTTACACTTACACATAGTGAAAGCCTCCGGTCGGGCATAACCCGACATTCCGCTAATCACCATTTAACATACCGAGGGAATCGGGCCATGCAGGCATGCAAGGTAGTAGTATTTAATATTATTATTTATTGTTTATTTGGTCATTTATTTGTAAATTTAGGGAAGACTTTGGCAATCCCTATCATTCGTAGGGTTGTCGATTAGTCGTTGCCTTTTTATTTTGAGACTGCACAAGGTGGGCCTAGCACGACTGTATTCGGGCAGACTCATAAAATATCGGGGCAATGTATGCCAGGGTATGGCAAATTTTCTATTCGAGAACTGAAGGGACGCGGTTAGAACCCGGTCAAAACGAATTGAATTCAGCGGCTTATTGGCCCAAGACGAGGTCATGCCATAGCCGTAACGGGGGATGAATCCTGAGATTCAGGCACGACTTGTCGAGACATCATTAATGTTCTCATATCCGGGGTCTAGAGGAGGTGAGAGCTCCGGAGCGGGCCCAGTCATATCCATCATTCTTTATTTATTCTTGTTATTATTTTAGATGTATGAATGCACTACTTTTTCTTAAATTCTTTGTTCTTATTTTATTTGTATCATTCTCTTTTCATTATGCATTTATTATTATTTTTATCACATGCATGTATCTTTTATTTCCATGTTTGGCATTTATTGGGTTATTATTCATTCATCATTTTCTTTGTCATTTATTAATCACTTTTATTCCCTTTATTATTATTATTATTATTATTATTATATTATTATTTATTTATTAATATTATTATTTTTATCTCTCACTTTCACCCCTTTTATTTTTTTTATTGCACATGAAATGTAATATATGTATGAATGTGAGTGACAGTGGGTAAGAGTGTTTGCTTTATTTTTATTGCCACCCTTTTTTGTACGTATAAGGGATGGGAGGGAACGTGTGTATTTGCTTTATGTATGTTTTATTCTCTCTTTATTGACAATGGGTGTGTATATTGAGTGTGCGACGTGAGTGTCTAGTGTTAGTGTTGGTGTTGTTTTGTTTGTTTTATATATATATATATATTGAGTAGGGATGGGGTTTGACGTGTATGCGTGCGTGCGAATGTGAAAACGGCAGAGGATGGGGCGAACGGGTAAAATGGCGCGGGGGAATGGGTTTTGTTTAAGACGGCGTGGGTGTTGTGTAATACTGCGTGGGGGGTGGAAAGAGATGAACGGCGCGCTTTTTAATTTTTTTTATATTGATAAATGGGAAAATCGTCAGGTGTGGAGAGGTTTAAAATGGCGCGTTGGTGTTGCACCGGGTAAGCGTAATTGAGGTTTTTAAGGTTCGTGAGCGTGATGTTAATTCGACGCGGGAGATATCACGCGGATTTATGCCGCGTCGGGTAACGGTGTGACTCTTTTTTTTGATTTTGTTTATTTTATTTTATTTATTATTATTATTATTATTATTTTGATTGTTATTTATTTATTTTATTATTATTATTATTTTTTATTTTATTATTTATTCATTTTATTTTATTCCTAATTTTATAAATGGTCAAAATGTCCTCGTAAAAATTCGACAGCATCTCCCCTAGATCCGAAGTGTCTGAAGAAAAGTGGAGACATATCCACCGAATTGGGGTAAGCTCCTTAAAGCTGGGAAGCCAAACGGTGATCGGCGGACCCAGATGGATGGAAACCCCGAGGGCTAGCCTACGAGGGGTACCGATATTTCATGGGTCTTTTAATCGTAAACCCAACAAACACCCAAATAGACGCGGGCTCCGAGGGCTAACCTACGAGGGGTTTCCATGTGTCTATGGGTTATCCAGATCGGGACGCTGTTCGCCATTAAGGCGGTTAATATTCACTCGGAGAGTGATCACTTAAAACGGCGTGAGAAAAATCTTAAAACGACGCGTCGGTTTAGACACATATATATAAGATGAACATGGGACATCTGATCCGGGGCGCCGGTTTAGGGGTTTAAGAAAAAAAGAGGAGTTTGTGAGAGGGGCTAATCCGGCGGGGGGGGGGGGAGGGGATCACGTCGGATTAAGTGAATTGCAGGGAAGAGGAAGTAGGGAGCTGGAGGCTTGTAGACGAAAAACTGGAAAATAGAGTATCGTAAATTACTGATTTAGCAGCTTAAGGAAATGTTTCCTCAATGTTTAAACTGCTCAGAGATCACTGCACGAGAGCGTTCACGGATCCCTAATGTCATATGGGGAATTAGAGTGGGGAATCATATAGCAAACCCCGAGAACACGCGGTTGCGCGAGGTGCGCTGCAGGAAACCAGAAACCCTCTTGCAAATTCAACGATTCACAACCTTGTGAGATAATTGACATAGATCGGTATCAGCTAATAATGCCCGACATGTTTTCCCCACAACTAGACCGGACATAGATCATGCCATCGGGAGGTAAGCCCCTCGTGTCCGTCGGAGGGGATCAACGGGATTCGCATGAAACGGAGAACCCAAGAGAATCAGATGTTCTATTGAACGATGAATAACTCAAATAAAAAAAATAGAAAGGAAGGCAGAAGAAGAGCTACACAAGAGGATAGGAAGCCAATCACAGTATCATTCATCCATTACTCTCAATAGAAAAGTGTATTACATCGGGAATGAAAGCAAGGAAAGTTTATACAGATCAGAAATAACAAAACAAAAAAATAGGGAAAGCGGGAAACTGTGGCCTAGCGAAGGGGTGTGGCTAGGCGGAGACCCACCTCTTTCTTTGAAGATCTCCTCTCAATCTAACCCCCCCCTCTCTCTCGCGTATGCCTCTGGGTGGCCTTGCCTTCGATCCTCTTTTCTCTCTGATCGTCCCCCCTTCTTTTCTTCTTTCGCAAGCTTCTCTCTTCTTTTCTCTCTGCTCTCTGATCCCCTTTCTTGGACGTCGGTTGACACCGAAATATATATATATATAATTAATTAATAAATAAAGAATATATACATAATACTGATAATAATAATAATAATAATAATAAAAATAAAATGATAACGATGGTGATAATAAAATAGCAATAATAATAAAGTTAAAATAATAATAAATTATAAGAAAAAAAGTTTAAAATGATAAAAAGAACAAACATAAAAACAAAAAAGGGAAAAAAAGAATAACAAAACATAAAAAGAGAGATAAAAAATAATAATAAATGAAAGATAACAAAAAAAGAAACAAAGGAAATGACAAAAAAATGGGCGAAGGGCGTGAGTCCTCACGCCCTCCTCCCGCCAACCAATGGGGAAGGGGGGAAACCCCTCGTTCCCTCTCACTCTCTCTCCTCACCGCACAGCGGCAGCCCCGGCACACCTCCGGCGACCTCCGGCGCTCTGGTCTGGCGAGCGTTCGAGCCAGCTCCGATGGGGACCCCGGCACCCTGGTCCGATGCACGCCACCTCCAACCGCGCGAGCTCCACCTGGCGGCCCTCTGCGCCATCGACCTAGCTGAAGCCTCTACGCCATCGGCCACACCGAAACAGCGTCGTCCAGCCTCCTCACGCACGAAGGACGATCGAGTCGGCAGCCTCCTCACGCCCGAAGAATGATCGAGTCGGCAGCATCCACACGCACGAAGCACGCGCAAGGACGAGCGGAGCATGCGCCAGGCGAAGCTCTCCCGTGCGTCGAAGCCCTCTAGCGGCTATAAAGCCAACCCAGATCGAATGAAGCCCTCCTCCTCCGGACCACGTCCTGCTGCCTGAACCCTCAAGCGCCCGAGCGAACGAGCCCTGCGAGGAGATCCATTCCCCCCTGCGTGAAGAAGAGAGGAGAGAAGGTGTGCTAGCCTGGGGGGAGGGAACAGGGTCAATGCCCCTCCCTCCCCTTCGTTGTTCTATTTTTTTTTTGTCTCTGAGCTCCTCTGATCGATCCGCTCTCTTCGCCTTATTTTCTCTCCGAATGTATCTGAGTGATCCCCCTTTCCCCTATGTGATGATCAGAGCATGATGTATGTTTTCTTCTGCTAAGTAGTGAATAAACATCTCTTTTATATGCTATGCGTTCTTATCTTCCAATGCCAGTCATAGATTTTCTCATGTCACCCTTCTGCTGCCTCCATCTACTCTTTTTGTTTTAAAGCGCACTGTGCCATGGGAAAACAGCCAGGATCGTCCCCCATCCTCAAATTTTATTATGCTCCGTTGCTATTTCCGCTCTCTCCAATGCTATGGATGCGTTCGATGGGCATGATTTCATTTCTGCCGATATATGTTGTCTTTGCTGTCCAGAGCATGTGACCCTCTTGGAAACGGCCATGGGCCTCGTCACCTTCATCCTTGGGTTGTCGGGTCCAGGTTCACTCTAAAGTCCATCAGAGTCCATGTGTGTTTTTTTTGCATCGGCTGATTTATGTATAAGAGCAGCAATAGACCTTACTGCACCCTTTCCAAAGCACCACATAAATTTCAATTTCCCTGTTCACCGCCTTTTCTATTCACTAGCTTAAACTCCTCAGCTCCACTTTGACTGGGGCTTAAAGTTAACTCAGATTAAAATAAGTAGATTAAGTTAATTCAGAGTTATTCTTATTTACTTTGTTTACAAGTTAATTAAGTGAGTGGATTAATCTAGTAAATATGAAATCTGATTTGGTAAAAAAGTGAGTTAAGTTTGAGTCTTTCGTGTAAATGAAAAAATAACCGTAGAGAGAGAGAGAGAGAGAGAGAGAGCATGTGTGTGTCGTGGCCCGCAAGTGAGGGAGGTTGGGAGGGGGCAGCACCGACAGGGGAGGAGGAGGTCTGGACGGGGGAGGGGGCGGGGACGATGACGGCGACGGATAGGGAGGGGTCGGTGGGTGAGGGGGGGCGACGCCGGAGGGGGAGGGGGAGGTCTGGAGGGGGGGGGACGGCTACGGCAACAGAGGGGAGGGGGGGACGGCGACGGCAACGAAGGGGGAAGGACCAGTGCGTGAGGGGGAAGGGGAGGGGAGTCGCCGGCCATGTAAGGGGCAGCATGGCGCGAGCCACAGAGGGGGAGGGGCAACGCTAATGCCAGGGGGGGAGATTGGCAGGGAAGGGGGAGGGGGAAGCGCTGGCAGGGGAGGGGGATGGGGTAGCGCCAGAGGGGGAGGGGAAGGTCTGGAAGGGGGGCATCGGCGGCGGAGGGGGAGGGGCCAGTGGGTGAGGGGGAGGGGCGGCGTCGGTCAAGGAGGGGGCGGCATCGGCGTGGGCAGTGGTGCCAGTGAGGGGGAGGGGGAGGGGAGGGGGAAGCACCGACAGGGGAGGAGGACGGGGTAGCGCCAGAGGGAGAGGTCTGGAAGGGGGGGCGTCGGTGACGGAGGGGAAGGGCCAGTGGGTGAGGGGGAGGGGAAGGAAGAAGTGCCGGGAGGGGAGGAGGATGGGGCAGCGCCGGAGGGGGAGGGACAACGACGACGACGGAGGAGACGGCATCGGTTGAGGTGTCGCGAGCTTCGCACTCGACAGGTGGGAGACAGCAAGGGCACAGGCGGCATTTCACGTGGAGGATTAAGTTACCCCACCTCCGGAGGTGGGGTAGCTTAACCCGAGTTAACTCATGATAACCCCTATTTAATCGGGTTACGGAATCTTGGACTTGCCAAATTAAATTGAGTTAATTTTAGAATAAAAGAGGATTAATCTTGGGTTAATCCTCGAACAAATTGGGGCTCAGGGTTCTAGGGGGTCTATCATGTCATGATATGTTCCCCTAGAAGTCCCTCTCATGGAGTAAATCATAAATGCCACCTAGATGGCGACATTGAGCGTCCCTTGTCCCAAAGATCAACCCCGGGTATGTGGAGCTCCCTTGTAGGCTAGCCTCTGGGATATCTCCCTACCCAATATGGGGTCTTAGAGTAGTCGGCCCTTGGCGGCTTACTCTCTTTCATGGGCTTACACCGGCTTTCCCCGTGCGTAGGTCCGATTATTGAATTGAACATCTCTCGGGTCCGGGGGAGATGCTGCCAAAATTTTCCCGGAATTTGACACTAAAAAAATATGGAAACCTATTATAATAACATGAAGTTAACAAAAAAAAGAGGATGCTGAAATGATAACATGGAGATGAATAAATATCTAAGTGAAGTTCACCACTTCTTGATGGCAATCACAAAGAAAAGGGAGAAGAGAAGACAACCAGTCAAATAAACAATGGAAGAAGAGGGAGCTATGGAGTATGTGGACAGTATGCTTGTATATGCACATGCATTTTCAGAATCAAAGAAGACTGGATCATCACTGTCCTAGATTCACTGGGCAGTGATCTGCACTTGATGGGTTGACCCCTTCATCAGGAGCCTATGTAGGAACCAATACAACATGCATTCCGACCTGCTCATAGGAAGAGAATGGGACACCTGTTTCCAACAGTAGATATATTCTGAATTGGTATTCTCAGTTCCTAGTTACATGTAACGGCAGTGTTGATATGGTAGACTAGGCCGATGAAAGGCAAGTCGAGAAACAACTGATGCAGAATGGGAGCTGAAGTGCTTCGATGCAATCTGCTGCAGCTGAAGTTTCTAGCAGTGACACTGAATTACAAGATAAACGGAATGGCTTGACGTCACAACAAAAGAACCCACTGCTGGCATTCATCCTACAGCGTCGGTTAGTAGTGGGACGCAGCAAATCACCTGGGATTGAGAATCTTCAGACTTCTGAACAGAAGAAATCATGGGGAAGGGCCTCATATACATATTTTGATTAAGCCAAAGCATTCTAATTGCAGCAATCTGAGCTGTATCAGCAAAATCCGCTGACAGCAAGACAGGGGTCGACCCCTGCAGGCCCAGGGGTCGACACCCCCAGGATTGCCCCCTCTGTCTGCCTTCCTTGTGTGTTGGTCTGCATAGGGCCAAGACCCTGCAACCCAGCCTCCCCTTTAGGACTCCATATCCCATATGCAGTTGGCGTGATGAACAAGGGGCTGTTGGAGACCTATGAGCCTGATGATTTGTAAGTGGAGAGTTTTCTGAAAAAGGAAAGATCAGATCGATATTGGTGACAATTGAAATCGGCCTATGTTTGTCCTTCATAACAACATGGTCAGCTAATGTTGTGTCTAGATGCCATGGATACACGTTGACAGAAATCATTCTCATGGAAGGGCCAGGGAGATACCTCATGTACCTTAAGCCCAAAAGTGGTGGTTTGCAGGGGATGCCCAACACAGAGGGAAAGACATGAATATAGTCAGTTTCCCAAGTCCATGGTAATCCCATCACACTTGTTTCTGATGGCATGGACACTGTCCATTTACAGGAGGTCATCGGTGAAGGAAGTTGTCAGTGACGTCAAGCTGGATGATCAAATACTTCAGCACACATGTGAAGCCAAGCAGATAGCTGGATGTTTGATGTTGGTCCTGTCTTCATAAATGATGACAAGGATGGCCAATCTCCATAGAGTTAACAATGGTGCACAGCCAGTTAATGAAGTATCACAGATCAAGATTTCTGAATTTAAGTAATCAGCTGAGATATTGAGGAATTACATCAGCAACTCAAAGAATTTCCAGAACACAATCTTAGTCTGTCACCTAAGCATTTTCTACCACCAAATTTAGAAGTGCATGTTGTTAAAGAAAGGGGGTAAATCACTTGACAAATACTTGAAGATGCTTCTTCAGCTTCCCTCAGTTTCAGGATCTATAGAAGTTTGGGATTTCCTTGGTGTTGATTCGCAGACATATATCTTTCCAGACTCCTTCTCTGTCATCCAGACACTTTCAGTTGATCTGGATGACAAGTTTTCTGAGAAAGGAGGAAAATTACATAGAACAGATGAAGATGTAAATGATCACTTATACCCAAGTGTTTAAGAGAACAAATGCTGGGGTATATCGGGTGTATAGCTCCAGGATTGCTGAGGACTAGTTACGTGGCAACTTGGGAAGTGATTCAACAATCAGGCTTCCAGAGACACTTCTTCTGTCATCAGTGTAGAACATGTGAAAGTTCCAGTACAAGGGGACAAAGGTCAACCTGGAACCATGGCAAATTATACACAATAGCCACTTGCTGGCTCCAAAGCCTCAAAGGTCGGCTAGCGGAGATACTTTTCTTTCAAGGGGTTTCTTCTATTCAAAAGTCTTCAGCAAATAGCGGTGAGCCCACCACTACTGTACCGTTGGGGGAGGAAATTATGATCAGCCTTTAAATTCCGTTTGGGGAGGAATTGGGTGTGCAGTTTTTATTGGCTTTCTTTACAGAAGAAGCTTGTGTGCCCTTGCGTTAGTTCCTTCGGGCAGGGGTAACTCTCTTCTTGGCATCACAAGACCCTTCACCATACATTCCGCTATAATGTACATGGTGGATTATTCTCTGCCAGTTGGTGGAATGCCTAAACTAGATAATGGCTTGAATACTTCTGAACAGGCTGTTTGTAAGGGCAATAATCACAACAAAAAGAAAGATAAGAAGCACCTAAGGATGGCTCAGAACCTTACTTATAGTGCCCTCCATGAATATGCATTCAGTCAAACTGATGATGCTTATTTGGAAGTGGATATAGAAGATTTGTACTGCGAAGCCACGGTTCCTGAATACTGGATGAGAAGATCATTCCCGTCTGTGATGGCATAATGAGCCAGCTTCTCAAGAACCTCTCTGATGCCAGGCTTCATAGATCTGTTAAACCTCCCCTATTTCCATGCTTCGGTGATATGGCACTGGCCATTGGTGATAAATTTGAGAAGTACCTTCCTTATGTTGCACCAATGCTGCAAGGTGCAGCAGAGCTATGCTTTTAAATAGATTCCCAGGATGAGAAAATGCTTGACTATGGAAACCAGCTTAGGACCTGCATATTTGATGCTTATTCTGGTATACTTCAAGGATTCAAAGGCTCCAAGCCAGATCTCATGATGCCATATGCAGGACATATCCTGCAGTTCATAGAAAATGTATTGAAGGACAAAAAAAAAGGGGGATGAAGGTGTAATTAAATCTGCAGTTGCTGAAATGGGAGATCATGCTGTTCCCTTGGTCCTTGGGCATCTGCACGATGAACTTCGGTATGACCATCAGAGGAAGCTGATGACAATACTTGTGATAAACAACCATGGTGGTGGTGCAATCTTCATTCTGGTACCTTAAACCAGTACTTTTAGACTTCACATGATATTTCAGTTCGCAAGCTCTGTGAAGCACACAGTGTAAAGCATCTTCATGTGCGGACAAAGATAGAATTGCAGGATGTTTTGTCAGAATGTCATCAGTCGTAGAGGTTGGAAGTAGCACTAAGAGTAACTTGATCTATCATAGGTCAAGCACTCAGCATCATTTCACATGTTCAAAATCTTGAACCTGGTAGCATATCAGTTTGTAAGATACACAAAATGGAGTATTCATTATACAGAATTCAGCTTGCTGCTCCCAATGACATCAGCTCCTAAAAAGACTGTGAGGGCAATTCTTTGTACAAAGAATGCTTTGTCTCATCAGTAACTCTGGTTGACGAAAGTGCAGAATTTGGCGAGGTTGCACCAATTAGCCTCCACAGAGAGGGTCTAGTAAACGTTGAAGAGCAACTGAGATTCCTTCTGCATCTAATTGAAGGAATAGGAATCAACTCTCTCCTCCCTTTATCCGCAGGTTCATTTCTTTGTGGCTCTGGAGAGTCCTTGGGACAATGCCTTCCTTAATATTTCCAAGTGTTTGTTGTGGTATGGAGGTGGCATTGCTCCCTACAGTTGCAAGAGTGAAAGTGGCTGATATTAAAGTGATGAGGCCAGTTGTCCAGGCTCGTGCTCTTGTGGATCGCAATGGCATTCCAAAGGAGCTAGTTGCTGCAGTTGTGTCTCTTTGTCAATCTTAGAAGAACTACTTTACACTTAAAGTGCAACTTTTCAGTACTTTGCTGCTAGATTTGAAGGTGTGGAGTTCCTGTAACTATGGTTTGCAGAAGAGGCTCCTGTCTTCACTTGCAGACATGGTGTTTACTGAATCATCAGCTATGCGGAATGCCAACGCTGCGCAGATGCTTCCTGATGGTTGCAGGAGATGCAATTGGCCCATGGGTAAAAAGGACTCTGCTGATATATTCTTATTTAATGATGCACAACGGCACATGGGTGGAATGCGTGGGGCTATAAGATGCTTGGCTCGTCTCTCTGCGGGTTTAGATGATATAGTGGTACCGAAATTAGTGCCTATGCTATCCCCACAATTTCACCGAATGGTATCATCCCCTAATTGTTATGAAAAGGCACCGTGTGATAACACTCTGTCAATTGTTCACTCCTACATTTCAGTTTTGGGCTCAATAAGTGGTGTATGTAAAACAGAAACTAGAGCATTAATGATGCTCATGCTAAGATCATGGGCGGAGCAGTTTGCTATTATTCCGCAACTGCTAGTGCATTCTGAAGATCCTGACGACTGGAGTATTAGAATGGGAGTATTTAAGTGCTTAACCCGGCTCCCCACTCCATCAGCTGTCCTTCTTTCGCCCCTCATTTCCATATGGGCCATGATCCATAAAAAATAATAATAAAAAGAAATAATAAAATAATAAAATAATAAAATAAAAGAATAATATATATAAATATATATAAATATATATATAAACAAAATAAAAAAATAAATAAATAAATAAATCGAAGAGGGATAATGAAACAAAAGAAAACATAATAAGTCATGTTCTGGTGAATTTTTGGGGACATCTCATCTCCCTCTGACCTGACAAAGGGGAATATACCTGAATGTCCCAGTAGCTGTGTCTAGATTCTAGGGGTCATCCCCACCATGGTCATGGCTCAGTTTGCTCCTGACTGAAATCTCCCTTCTCTCTCTTAAGCTCCGTCCTTGGACCGTTGACTTAATAATATCATCCATTTCTATGAATTGCTGCACCCATATGTTATAATATGTTCTACACGATGTACATTGTTGTCATGTATTTTCTCCTCGGCCCCAAAGGTCCTGAATCTCTGACGATTAATCAAAGTTTTCCTCCTTCTCAGAGGATGTAATTAACGTCATAGCCTTTATGCTATGACGGACTTCTGGTCCCGACATGGACTCCACATTCGTCTGACCGAGTCAGATCGAGTGCACAATAGAATTTTGTCACTCCGGTGACTGGCACGCCTACGCATTATTTAAAAAAAATGTGTCACCGACGCCCTCTCTCTTTTTTTGTCTCTCCCCGTTGTATCTCTTCTCTTCTTAGGGTTTCTTGTTCGCAGTCGAGGCTTTTTATATATGGAAAGGAGGGCGAGGCTTAATCCGGCGTGAGCTTTTGCGCGCCGGAATGATTGGCCCTGTAGCTTTTGCGCGTCGATTTAGCATGGCGCCGGGTTAACATGGGCCACGCCGGTTTAATGCCCCTCAGCTCATTTCTAGCATCTTTTGGCCCATTTAGTTTGTCTAGGTCCAATTGTGTTTATTTTCTTCTTTTGTAAAGGTTGGCCGATCGACCGGCTTGTACTTGTTGTCCAGGTTTCTGCTTGTTTCTTCGGAGATGGTCCCGAATATTCTTCCGAGCTCTCGGGTTTTGCTTTAGCGGTTGTCCGTTGGAGCCGAGCATCTTTTCTTTTCTTCTTTTTCTTTGGTCCCATCTTTTATTCGGCTTCTGCCATTCTTTCTCTTCTTTTCTTCTCTGCCGACGTAGGAGCACTTGGTCATAGCTAGAGACCTGCAGAATCAAAAGTTTAAGAAAAACTAGAAATATTTTCAGTGTCAACAGCTGTACGCGTGGATCAGAGTGCGCATCGGAAGCTTGGTGGGCCCCTAACCCACAGGTCCAAGATCGTAGCATCGGTTGCTACGGGCGGATTCCTGAGGATGTGTAGAGCATTGAATGATTGGTTCCTCGATATGAGATTATCTTCGGCTGTGTGAGACGTGTTGTTGCCGTTGTAATGACCCGGAGATCCGGATACCAGCAAACCGATACCAAGAACTCGGAGATGCCACCCAATGCTTGGTCTAGGCGGCATTTAGATCTACGCTTAAGAAAAGACACACAACGAAAGAACCATAAGTAATCACGAGAAAACAACCTAAGCCAGCAATAGTGGTACACATGGACTTGTTCTAGACTCTTGCAATTTCAATTCTTTATACATCACCCCAACATCGCTCTGATACCAACTGTAAGGACCCGGAGATCCGAATATCGGTAAACCGATACCAAGAACTCGGAGACGCCACCCAAGAGGCTGATGAGGCCCCGTAAGGGTTGGGAGGATTGGTTGAGGAGGTACATAATGAACTGGAATTACGTGTACATTATAAAATAGTAATTTTAAGCTGTAGCATTTGATAATAACAGAGTGATATATTTATATAATAGTCCAGATCCATACATTACAAGTCCAACACTGTACAAAGGTCAAAATAAACAACTACATGGGACATACCCCGGTCCAAAGGGGAAAGAAAGACAGGCAGACCACTGCTAGCACCTACGACCTGCCGTCAAAAGCACGAGAACCACCGGCGGACTGCTGCTGCTCACCTGGAAAGGAAAGGGTGAGTCTCACAACATAGACTCAGTAGGGTTCACGCAGATCCCTACCTCACAGCTAAACTTATAAAAGCAGTTAATAAAGTTGTACATGTATATGAACAATTAAAGACAGCTAACTGAAATGTCATTTAATATTCAAATGAATAATTAAACATGAAAATCATAATCCACCAATAGAATGAAAATTCAATATTTCTATCATTTCCAAGTGACAGGAGAAAGAGATGACCACCAGAAAGAAGACCAGACACGTCCATTGACGACTTATACTGCGTCTCAAGTATCTCCACTAGCCTGGAACGCGGCAAGTGAGATACGTAACAGTAACCAAGTCAAGAACTAGTCAGGGTCACACTCGTCAGTGTCAGTCCACGCCCCTGACCACGTGTGCATGCACAAGCTCAATGCCTTGAGCCAGGCCTCTAGCTAGTTCCCCCCCAGTAGGACGCTACTGACAATCAAGGGGGCCCACGAAAATCAGCTTAAAAATCGTACACCGGTGTTGACACCCATTTTATACCTACAAGTTGAGTCCTTTTCTTATCCCCTTGATGATGTCCCGAGCTATTCATTGTTTTGAAGCATTTCCTTGATGGTGTTTTGAGTATATCTATGCATTACCAAGCTTCTTACTCCCTGGACGGGGTATGTTTGGAGTCAATTTTCCCTTGGCATGCATTCTGATTATAGCGGTTCTCCCTAGGCCGCTATCACTTGGTAGCGGTCCCATGAGGACCGCTTTCATCCTGCGACCCATTCCTTTGAAGCTGACCCGGTCAAACCTTATCCTCATGCCTGGTAGCGGTTTTGACCCGACCGTTTCCATTGGTAGCGGTCGTGCGATAGACCGCGTTCGCCACCCAAGCCCAGTTCCGTCCGAAGCTCCGTTTTCTTCGCCCGGGGATGTCTTAGGACTCTACCTTCGAGAGAGTTACGGCCCCGGACGGGGGGTGGACTCTCTTGGACGATTATTCTTCGATTTTTCATGAGTTTATCCTTTGGAAAACTCTGGAATTCACCCCGGGGAACCCCAACTCGACCTAGGGTTTCTAAGGGATCGATATATAAGGGTTGGCTTCTTCCTGACTTCGGGGGGGACTTTGGGGGATTCATGCCGAAACTCTGCCGGTCCGGGGAGCGATCTTCTGCCAAGGGACCATGCTGTTCACGTTCTAAGCATCCTCCGGTCCAGGGAGTATCTAGACCCTAGTGTTCAAACCCTCCTTCGTTCATTCCTTTTCTTCACATTGCATCACTATTCTTGCATTGTCTCGTGTTGTTCTATCACGTTCTAGTCATTCGTTGCATGTTTAAACATCCCACACTGTTTATCACGCCCCACAGGGGTTAAAAATCACCAACCCCCAGGTACTTGGCCCCCCTTGTTATGCGTTTTAATTATTATAGTTTGATAGATATTGCACTACTTGTAGATCTAATTGGGTTTGTTTTCTTTGTGTCTTCATCCTTCCTTGCAGGTTTACAGTACATTCAGCACGAGGCCCCTCTCTCTTGGCCGACTGAGAGAGAGGGAGGATCGAACCCACAGCCCACGTTTCTGGGTGATGTTAGCGGTCTGGGGCGAACCGCCTTCATCAGGTAGCGGACGTGCGACCAACCGCCTTCACCTTTCAGCATCCCGCTTGCGAGTGCCGCTATCCTTCTCCTTTCCAAGGCTCGTAGCTCGGTCTTCCTGAGGTATTAGTCTTGGTGGCGATCACGGTCAGTTCTCTACTCCTCGTCCCCCTCTGTGTTTCATGCAAGTTCATGTCTATCAGTATGCTTACATTATTTAGTTAGGGGACGTCGCTAGATTGAAACATTTATATATCTACACCCCTTTTTTTGGCGATCACGGTGGGACAACCACTGCCAATCGTGCTGTGTACTGTATCACCTGCTTTTTACTATTTCTTGCCGTTGTTAAGAACCTCTGTGGGGTTTCCCGTTCCTGTTCTGGGTGTTTTCTGTGCTCTGGCGTAGAAGCGGTCTGCTGACAGCCGCTTACGTGTTGTAGCGGTCATCAGAGGACCGCTACAGGTTACTCAGGTGCGCACTCCAAAACCTTCTGCCATAGATCATTATGTGTTACGTTCTGGAGTGTTATTTTATGCTGTCCGTGCATCTGCACGTTGTCCTCATTATTGTTATGGTTATTTCCTCTGACATATGGTTTACTGCTCGGGCCTCCCTCCGGGGTTTCTGCTCCTGTTTGGCCACTTTCTGCTTCCTGACATAACGCGGTCCTGCGTCGACCGCTTACAGGTGTTAGCGGTCATCACAGGACCGCTACTGTTCGCCCAGATACGCACCCGAGGTCCTTCTCTGCAGCCCATTGTTTCACTCCATTTAAGGGCCCTGAGTGCTGTTTGTTCCCCTTTCTGTTGAAGTAACTGTTTATGTTATTGTTTTCATCTTGATTACTAGTCTTTTAGGTCAGAATTTGCATGCACTCCGGTGCGCATAGGGGCATCCATCTGTTTCCATAGTAGTTGCATTCCTACCGAGGTAGGGTTTCCTCTCGTCTCCATATTCCTTGGAGCCGACTAGGGACCTTGCCGAGGGCCTCCGTAAGCCCCCGTGAGCCGTGGATTCCCACGCGGACGCCGGGCAGGTTGTACCGTTGTCATCCCCAGTCTAGGGTCTGCATTCATGAGAGAGAGAGTCCTTTAGAGTCTGTCAGTTCTCCATTCTCACCCTGTTTAGGTACCTTGTGTTGAGTGAATTCACATTTTAATTAATCCGCTAAGGTCCTAAAAGGGAACTTATAAAAATTCTCGCGCATCATCTGAAACTTGATTGATAATTGGCTAATTCTTTTCTCATCTCTCCCCTCCTTTGTATGTTGCGGTATTATCATTTGCATTATTTTGGCAGATTAGGTCCATCTGGTCTAGTTCACCCCGGTCTGTCTCCATCTAGTCGCATCCGTCCTAGGCCCATGTCTCTCCTTGTATTTATTTGAAATTCACTGTATAAAGTCTCCATCCCCCATGGAGCATTTCTCCCCCATGCCTTATTCCTATACTTCTCCATCCTTTTACCCCCGTGTGGACTCCTCTTCCCATGCGGGCCCATCTCCTTATTCCTCCGTTGGACCCTATTCTTCTAACGGGCCTTCTTGCCCCGCCCGTGCTGCTGTTGGCCCAATCAGTTCTCATCCCCACCTTCATAATTCTTCCAGGCCCATGTATTCCTCCATGCCCGGAGCGGGCTTTCCTTATTCTCAGGCCGGATCCCTTTATCCGGCCCATCAATATTGTCCTGGTCTAAATTCATCATCTCCTGCTCAGGCTGGCCCACATCCTCCCCGGACTCTTCATACCGAGGAGATGTTCGCTCAGGCCCAACGCCAGCTTGATGAATTGCAATGCCGAATTAATCCTCAAACTTCTTCGGATATTCCACTTGCATTTCAAGGTCTTCGGCTTCCACCACGTTCACAGATTCCGGCTTATCGTCGCTATGGTGGAATTGGTGACCCCTATGTGCATTTGAAAGAGTTCCTGTATGAGTCAGCCCAGTTCCAACATGATCAACACTTGATGGCCTATTTATTCGGCCTAACTTTAGAGGGCCCGGCCAAGGATTGGTTCCTCACGCTACCACAGGAGTAGATGATGAGTTTTCAAGCTGTTCAAGTAAGATTCATTCAGCTATATCAGGACCAGGTCGGGCCCAGGTATTCCATGGTTGACTTGGCCCAAGAGAAGATGAAGTCTGACGAGGAATTCTCGACCTTTGCCGACCGCTGGCGTCGCCTAGCCGCGCAAGTCCCGGGGCATATTCCGGAGGGCGAGCAGATCAAGATGGTCATTTCTAATGCAACGCCCAAGCTCAGATGCATCTTAGCCCTGAATGATATCACCTCCTGGCAGCAGCTTTACAGCCGAGCCCGCTTTATTAGCCAACAACTCCCAAGTTCCCTTGACCCCGAATTCCCTCCACCTTCCACGCCCGCTTCCTATCCATCACCCTCCGTAAGTCAGCCCTCTACTACATATCCTTTCATGAATCGGCTTGCGACTCCCTCGCACCCGTGTGTCTCCACATATCCCTACCCCTCCATATATCGACCCTCCACAAGTCAGCCTTGCGCCTCCTCATACCCGCATGAACCCCCACCTCCGGTCAAGGAAACACCACATCCCGAGCAGGTGGATGCCGTCTGTATACCCCCTCCTTCTGCTCCGTATATGCCTTCACTGAATCCCTCCCTTAGCCATGCGCCATTACCTACGCAACCTCCGCTTCCACCCCCGCAACCTTCTCTATCACCTTCCCATATCCCTCGACACCTACCGTACCCGAAGCGGGCTCCTTCTCTGCCGTTGTCAGAATCTTTCACAAACATTTTTAGGGCTTTGCTAGCCACTCAGGCATTGCAGCTCCCTCCGGTTATGCCGTGCCGACCCGCGGTCGGGAATTTGCTCCAATTTTGTGGATTCCACCGTCAGCAAGGGCATTTGATTGAAGACTATCCCGAGTTCCAGGAGCTTGTTTACAACTGGGAAGACAAGAAGATGATTGATTGGGCTACCATGCGCCAAGTTCTTTCCGATCTCAGTAGTAAACAACAGCAACAACAAGCCGTGCCGCCTAGGCAACTGTCTCCACTTCAAGACCGGGGGCACCCAGGTATTTCTTCAATTGATAAGGTACCTACTCCGTTACCCACTCCTTCCTTCATTCCACCTCCTCCATCACCATTACCTACTCCGACCCCTGCTCGGGTAACCTCTCTTTCACCCTCGTTTCCACCGCCTCTTCCATTTCCCCCGCCTCTCGACGAGTCGTGAAGATACGTCGAAGAGCGCCACCACCTGCCTCTTCCCCCACTATGCCACTACCTTCCTCTCCTCCTTCTTCCCCACCCTTACCTTCACCTCCATCCCCTTCACCTTCACCGTCTTCATCAACCACATCACTCCCTTTGCCACCCTCATCACCTTTGCCACCGCCGCCACCACTTCCTTCACTCCCCTTTCGCCATCATCCTCTGAGCCCGAGCAGGCCGAGCCCAAACCCACACCTCCACTTTTGCCTTTACCTCCACCCATGCCCGTCATCATCATTATTCCCCCATCACTTGCACCATCGCCACCCGCGCCCTTCAAACCTCCTCCTTCTAACCTTCCTCTACCACTTCCCACTTCGCAGAGCAGGTACACGCTACCTTTGGTGCCCCTTGGGTCTGGTCCCCAGGGAGATAATGAGCCGAGCCAGGTTTCGATTGTGCATTTCAAGATTCAAGTTGTCATTTACCGCATGCCAATCTGGGTCCTGGTCCCTGGCTATTTTCGGGATAATGAGCCTGCATTTTCAGAAATGGTTGCAAAGAAGAGTTCACTCGCACTAGTGCCAGTTTCTTCACGAGCGAGGCTGATGGCAATCTCATCACTCGCCGGGGATTCACTATCGATGTTGTTATTTCTCCTCGCTCGATTGATGTTCAGTTCACTGGCCGAGAGGGGTTCTCTACTCGGATTATGCTAACCCATACGGCCGCCCGGAGCCTGATGGATTCCCTATTCAAGGAGCAATTGGCTGCATCTTGTGCACTTTCCAAGGACATTCTGCACTTGCTGTGCAACCTCCCTCAATTTATTAGCATGCCGGCCACGTCAACGCCGCGTATTGATCTCTCTCAGCTTTGTCCTGCTCTTCTAGTACGGGAGTTATGCTTCGAGCCTGATTGCCGAGTGGAGTTGCCGAACCTCTATGTTCTAGTGCCAAGAGACAAAACTCCGTGGCTTCATGATATTCATTCAGTTGAGAAGTTGTTTGCCCAAGAATGTCTGCATCTTGTTAGCACCGCACAGCTAGGGGCAACCGTCCCGATGAAGCTTCATATTCATAACAAGGCTAGGCCGTCTGCCAGGTGGGCCCGTTATTTAAGAAAGTATTGCAAGACAAGAAGCCCGGAGGCCCGAGTCCACGCCAGGCGGAGTTGTTTCAAGAAGATTTCTGCCAAGAAGAGGTGGCGACATAAGTATAAAGGCTGTCAGTTGTGCATTCGAGGGTCCACTTCCTCCTCTCCTTCCTCCGTCCATTCATCTTTTCTTTTGCTCAGTTCTTATCCTTGGGTGGTGTACCTTCCACCACCTGACTATATTTCTACCATCTTCTTATGTCCTCACCATTTTAGGCCTCGGCCTATACCCTTCTCCTCCCCTAGTCCAGGGGCATCTGATGGTTTTCCTCTCCGAATGTGTCCGGATGCCACTTCTCATCTTTTTCCCTGACTCTGTTGGGGATTCCTTGTGCTTATCCCCCGACGTTGTCGGGTGTTTTTTCCACTACTTCTCTGACCTTGTCGGGTGTTCATACTTCTCTTCCCCGCCTCTGTCGGGTGATCGCTATTCCTCTTCTCTGACCACGTCGGATGATCTTATCTTCTTCTTCTCATTCTTTTCGACGTCTACTCCTCTCCACCCTTTCAGGGTCTCACCCTTTTTCTTGCTGTTTTCGAGGCTTTAGCCCACCTTGATCTCAGTTAATCCCTGTTTATTCTGTATCGGGTTCCTTGTTATCAGGGCCTCAATGCTTTAACGAGGGAGTTCTAGCCCTCGTCTCTCTTCCTTTTTATCCCTTCTTCGTCCAGTATGATGTCTGCCACTCCTCTGTGTCGAGGAATCCAATCATTTGCTCTCCTTTCATCCTTTATCCTGGCAAGCAAGGGATACAAAGCTACTCGCGCTCCTTAAAGCTTGATGATCGAGATCGCTTAAGGATGTCGGTTTCCACGCCATGAATTTGCAAAGGTATCTTTATTTTGCGCAAAGAAACATGCTTTCATTTCCATTATTTCTATTGTTTTTGCACATGGTTATAATATTAATTCCTTAACATGATTGAGTGGCTTTAGGAGTCTTTGTGTCAAATAAAAAAGGTTATCTTCTGCAGCATCCTTAGGCTGGTGATAGCTCCGCGCTGGGAGTCTAGTTTCATTCCCCGATTGTTGAGGGTGACCTTTAGGCATGGGTTTTTCACACACTTCACAGCGAGCCATAGCCGATTCCTCTTAGGCACACCGTTGCTGCTTTGGCCATACTTTGGGTATGCACAAAGGTCTTTTCTTTTCTCTGCTCGGCCAAGTGCAGGGGCAAGAGATGGATGGATAAGATGACCAACTTAGGCGCTCCCCAATACGAGAGAGGTCTCAAATAGGGGCAGTCTTGACCCTCAAAAATGAGCTTTCATGCTATATCTGGCCAATAAGGGCTACCAAAATGAAAAAAATGAATCAATGCAAAATTACGATTGAAAGGCACGACAAGAGTGGCAGTATAGTTCCCCGCGGGACGTCATGAGCCCGGTCGCACGCGTGCCTGATAAATATGGGTCTAAAAATCAAAGACACAAGCCCCGGCGCAACAGACCTACTCTTTGAGGGGTAGTGCCCTTGAAGGAATTCGAGCCTTGATATCTCCCATCCTGTACGAAGCTTGTCTCCAATTTTTCTTCTGCTTCTCCCTCTTAGGCTGGGTTGTATCCCGAGTATGGCCTTAGTAGGGGCGCCGTTCTTTAGAAGCAGTTGGTTATGGTGAGCTACCCTCACATGCACGCCCTGCTTACGGGAAGTCTTTAATAAAAGGGGTAGGGACGATGATCCCTGGCCGGTAATTTGAGCCCGCCTTTAGGTGCTGCGGATTTCTATGACAAAATTTCAAAAAAAAATCAAATATTATCAAAACTTCAAACAAATCAAATACTTCAAAATTTCAAAAAAATCAAATATTGTCAAAAATCCAAAAAAAATTATTAAATACTTCAAAATTTCAAAAAATCAAATATTATCAAAAATCCAAAAAAAACCAAATACTTCAAAAAATCCAGAAAAATGAAATACTATTGAAAAGTAAAAAAAAAGAAAAAAGAGAAGAAAAAAAAATCATCAAAAAGATTACGAAAATTCACAAAAAAATGTGTCTCTTTCATGCATTTGCATTTGTTTTAAGGACAGATATATATTCCATTTGCTAAGTGTGCATGTTGCAAGTACTCAGCCACTCCTCGCTATATCTTTTCGCTCCATCTCCTATCCACATCTTTGGCCTATTCTCTCATTCAACTCATGTCTCTCAATCTGTTCTGAAGCTTATGTCCTCCTCAAATTCTTGCTTCCTCTGATCACATCTACATGAGATGGCTTTACCTCACGATCATGAACCTGGCGGTTCCGCTTCATGCTGATCTTAAGCTTCGATTGAGGAGTGTATTTGCCACATCTTTGTCCTGCATGAGTTATTTTGTCCCACGAATATGTTGGTCGTGCATGTGCCCCCTGTTGTATAACATTGCGTCTGCCTTGGTTGAGCATACTTACGTTCTTCAGGATGCGGTTGGTCGCGCGACCGCTACCTTTTGTCGCAGTTGTACTGGAACCGCGACTGTTTTGGCTGAGCCTGCATACTACTTCCCCTTTTAGTCGTGTCTCGTCCTCGCACCACTTTCTCTCTTCTTCTTGAGTCGATTGTGTAAAGCATTTATAGATTGGTAGAACGAACATTCACATTCATTTAAAACAAAACTCATGGCATTATATATATGTGTGTCATTTCTCCATGTACACGTGTGGTGCAAACAAAATCAAAAGAGAAACAACAAGGCATAATCAAGTCTGGCCCTCGCCAGGTCCCTCACTCTCACCCCCGCCCTCTCGCCTCTTCTCCGGAGGACCCATGGCTGTGCTACCCTCCTCTCGGCGTCGGCGCCTCTCCTCGTCCTCATTCCTCTGACGGCCGGAAGAACCCATGAAGTAGTCCCGGACAGAACCACTGTGTGTGCCACCCTGGGACGCGCTCCGCTCAGGGCCTCGCCCCATCATGCGAAATGCCCGCTCCAGGGCCCGTAGCTCGATCTTGAGGTTGTGGACCTACTGTCGGGACTTCTCTGCCTCCTCGCGGTAGCGGCCCGCTGCCGTCGCCTCCTCCCGTAGCCGGGCCATCTCCTGCATCGCTGCCTCCAGCTCTCTGGCCTGCATTATAATTTCATTAGTGAATAGCCAATCCATAGACAGGATCATTGAAAGAAGGTTGTGTCACTCACCCTCTCGGCAAGTGCGGTCTCGGCCTCCTCAGCCCGTGCAGTCGCCCTGGCGAACTCAGCATCCCTCTGGGCCCGGTCTACTGGTGTCTGTGCGGAGGAAGAAGGGGCATCTGAGCCATGGCGCTGGGCTCCCTCGACACGCTGCACATTAAGTCAGTCAATCTCATAAGTCTCATAGCATGATCGCATTTTCTAAGTCTAGAAAGCAGTAAAGGCTCACCAGGAGATCCAGGGAGCGCTGAAGCTCATCCCGCTGCTGCACAGTCGAGTGGAGCAAACCCTGGAGCTCTGCAATGCGTCCCTCGGGGTCAAGCTACATTTTAGAAGCATTAACATGTCAGCATGTCAGCAGAATGGATAAAGCACTAGGTCCAGAGATTCTTACCGGTCGTCGAGTGCCGCGGAAGACCTGATCCCCGTAGCGTCGTGCGTAGGCCTTCAGGTAGGCCTCGTCCGTGTCAGCTCTGGCCCGTACCTCATGTCCGTGATGCACCCAGTCCCGGATCTGCTCCTCCGCTCGGGCGATCCAGTCCACCGAGCCAACCAGCCCGTGTGAGTGTCTCCCCACACGCTCCTCCTCGGCGCTCTCCCGGGTCGGGAACGCCACGTCCGGCTGATGCACTCCCCGAGTCCTCATGATCAGGCGGTAGTGGAGTGGCTCCACCACGTTCATGCAGTGTAGCCAGATATCTCGGCCTGAGTAAACCAGCGCCACCTCCACCCAAGGTTGGCCCTCGAATCCCTCGTCTCGGTAAGGTGTCCAACGAACCCGTAGAAGGAGTCAAGAAGGAGTCAAGGTCAGCATGCATTTCAACATTTGCATCTTAAGTTTAAAGTTTAGAACTCACCGATGCATAGGGAAGAGAATCGATGTCATCCTGAATCGCCCGCACCTGGCGTTTGAGCGATCCCGTGTCCCGCCTAGTCACCCATCGCCTCGCGATAGGTAGACGGTCTGCATGAGCCTCTAGCCCTCTACTGAGGTGAGGCAAGTAGAGATAGGCCCACACCTGCATTCCACACATGCATTAGTCAGATAATCATATAAGCATAAGCATTCAAATTTAGGGCATTCACATTGAGATCATACCCGGAGAAATGGAGCGAAGCCGCCAAGCATCGTCTGGCAGGTAGTAGTGCCGAGGGAGTCGAACAGAAAAGCTAGCACGGCCGCGCCCCAGGCGTATGATCCCACGCCCTTGAGGTCCTCCAGTAGTGGTAGCAACCGGCAGCTCACCGCATCCCCTCTCGTGGCAAAAAGCAGCCGCCCGAACAGAAACACCAAGAACCTCCTCAGTACCTTATCTGCCTCGGGTCCTGGCTCGGCGGACACTCTCCCCCTCGCTCGGTCCCTCAGTCTCTCCAGGTGCTGCTTGGGTAGCTCCCCGACTGAGATCCCGGCGCCTCTCAGGCCCAGGCTGTCCTGCAGTCTGCCTCGTGGCAGTAGGGACGACGGCCGTCCCGGTCTATCCAGCTCCAGCCCTAGCAGCTGCTGTGCCTGCTCCCGGTAGTCTGAGTCGGTGAAGCCGCTCACTTGTGCCCCGTGCACTCAGAGTCCCGTAATCCGTGCTATATCCTCGAGTGTAGGGATCATGTGTCCCCACGGGAATAGGAAGGCCTTGCTGATCGGATCCCATCTGTCCTGTAGTGCTAGCAGCAGCGCGGCGTCAGTCCGGAGTACCTCCACGCTCAAGAACTCCGCAAACCCCATCGCCGCCAGCATGACCCTCTGAAACTCAGGCAAGGCAAGGTACACCGCTCTAACCTGTAACCACGAGATCCTGGTCCGGCTCTTCCCCTGCAAAGGCATTTCACCGTTTAAGGATCAGCATAATTCACATAAACATTTCTAGATAAGAAGAAATTGCTTTTTTGAATTCAAATGGGGGTCTGGGATGGTCGCGGTCCTCAAGGAACCGCTACTACAGGTCGCGGCTACTGGTGGACCGCGACCTGTTCGCCATGAGGGGCCGGGCCTTCCCCGTTTCTCGCCTTGTCCTTATGGGCTTTTTAGCCCTACATTCTATCATTTGGGGATCTTAGATCCCGTTGTAACCGCATGCAACAAGATAAATTAAAATTAAAGGGGCAAAAGAGGAGTTTTGGGCCGTGGGGGCTTACCTCGGACGGTGGCGCTCCCGGGGCTCGTTTTTCCTCGCCGTCCCCCTCGGTTCCTTCGTCGGCCTCTTCGGCGGCCTCGTCGGGATCTTTGGGAGTGACGGGAGGGATTTCTTCCTCCGGGACCGGTGGTGGTTGTTTGTCTCCCGCCGGTGGCTCCATGGAGGACGAAGCGCCCACGTCCGCCTCCATGATCCTCCGGAGGAAGCGGCGTGTGAGTTGCTTCTTCGGCATCTCTCCGGTTGGCAGGGGAGGCTGGGGAGGAAAGGAGAGTTGGGGGGGAAGTTTGGGGTCGGTGTTTGCGAAATAGAAAAGGAGGGAATGAAGTGGCCGCCGAAGGGGCGGCCGTTGTTTTTTAAAATTTGGCTGTTAGGTAGCGGTCTGTCGAAGACCGCTACTATATGATAGCGGCTTTGAGAGGACCGCCTTCTTCATAAGGCCCTTATGATGGTTTATTTACTTGCCTGGTCTCTGCCTGGTCATATAGCTTCTCTTCGGTGATGTTTGTTCTTCCATGATCACACGTACACCTTGTTTGCTTTATCATTGTGGTGAAGTTGGCTCGTTACATTATATACTGTTTGCTTTTGGCATTATGTTCTACTTTGTTCATGTCTATTTGCTCATAATTTGCTCACCTTGAAAAATCCATAAAAATTTGAATATTTGAAAAAAAAATAGAAAAAATGCCGTTCCGCTTGGCAGGTGAGTCAGGTATGATTTTCTTTCCCTCCTCTTTATTGCATTATTATATGGTATTATATTATAATCTCAAGGACCAGTTGGTTTTCCGCGTGTTCCAGGATCTGATATTCCCCTACAACAAAAATAATGATGATCTAGGTTCACGCGTTTAACCTCCGGATAGGCTGCTAGGTTGGGAAAAACCCGGGGAGGATGGTTCCATCCTGCACGCCGCGGTTGCAGATGGTATCTTGACCTTGATTATCCCCAGGCTAGCAATGTTATCCTTGAGTATTTTTTATTTTATGTTTTCTTTGCATTCGTTTTAATGATTTCTTTATTTTAGCCCAGCATGCATCATGTCATCTTTTGAGCATTTACGCCTCGTGATCCTTTCAAGAGTTTCTCCTCTGCAATGGCTAGTTGCACTTAAGTTCCTTGGATAAGAGAATCTCGTTCTACTCTGAATTTGAACGATTTCGTTGAACTACCCGCCTAGTTTGGTTGGCTGGCATGATCCCTGTCTGGATTTTTATCCCGGTTGCATTTTTCTGCTTTTTTACGTTATGTTTCATTCCGACCCCCTCATCGTTTGCGGATTGTGTCCCCGATGGGCCTGGTCGTGTTTCCTACTAGTTTAGTTCTCCAGACACGTATCATTCTTGTCATCCAGTCCTGGTGGTTAGTTCGGCGTTTTCAGGGAGAATTCCTGTCGCTTGTTGGTTGTAACGGGTGTCTTTTGCCTTGCTGCCCGCTTATCAGTTCTCTTCGCTTCATCTCCACGTCATCTCCGTTTCACGTCGCTGTTACCTTCGCTCCATCTCCTTTCCACTTCGCCTCCATGTCGCCTCCGCTCGCTCCCTTGCAAAGCGGACTTCAAGGAGGGGCATCTGTTGACACCCGTTTTATGCCTACAAGTTGAGTCCTTTTCTTATCCCCTTGATGATGTCCCGAGCTATCCATTGTTTTGAAGTATTTCCTTGATGGTGTTTTGAGTATATCTATGCATTACCAAGCTTCTTACTCCCTGGACGGGGTATGTTTGGAGTCAATTTTCCCTTGGCATGCATTCTGATTATAGCGGTTCTCCCTAGGCCGCTATCACTTGGTAGCGGTCCCATGAGGACCGCTTTCATCCTGCGACCCATTCCTTTGAAGCTGACCCGGTCAAACCTTATCCTCATGCCTGGTAGCGGTTTTGACCCGACCGTTTCCATTGGTAGCGGTCGTGCGATAGACCGCGTTCGCCACTCAAGCCCAGTTCCGTCCGAAGCTCCGTTTTCTTCGCCCGGGGATGTCTTAGGACTCTACCTTCGAGAGAGTTACGGCCCCGGACGGGAGGTGGACTCTCTTGGACGATTATTCTTCGATTTTTCATGAGTTTATCCTTTGGAAAACTCTGGAATTCACCCCGGGGAACCCCAACTCGACCTAGGGTTTCTAAGGGATCTATATATAAGGGTTGGCTTCTTCCTCACTTCGGGGGGACTTTGGGGGGATTCACGCCGAAACTCTGCCGGTCCGGGGAGCGATCTTCTGCCAAGGGACCATGCTGTTCACGTTCTAAGCATCCTCCGGTCCAGGGAGTATCTAGACCCTAGTGTTCAAACCCTCCTTCGTTCATTCCTTTTCTTCACATTGCATCACTATTCTTGCATTGTCTCGTGTTGTTCTATCACGTTCTAGTCATTCGTTGCATGTTTAAACATCCCTCCCACTGTTTATCACGCCCCACAGGGGTTAAAAATCACCAACCCCCAGGTACTTGGCCCCCCTTGTTATGCGTTTTAATTATTATAGTTTGATAGATATTGCACTACTTGTAGATCTAATTGGGTTTGTTTTCTTTGTGTCTTCATCCTTCCTTGCAGGTTTACAATACATTCAGCACGAGGCCCCTCTCTCTTGGCCGGCTGAGAGAGAGGGAGGATCGAACCCACAGCGCACGTTTCTGGGTGATGTTAGCGGTCTGGGGCGAACCGCCTTCATCAGGTAGCGGACGTGCGACCAACCGCCTTCACCTTTCAGCATCCCGCTTGCGAGTGCCGCTATCCTTCTCCTTTTCAGGGCTCGTAGCTCGGTCTTCCTGAGGTATTAGTCTTGGTGGCGATCACGGTCAGTTCTCTACTCCTCGTCCCCCTCTGTGTTTCATGCAAGTTCATATCTATCAGTATGTTTACATTATTTAGTTAGGGGATGTCGCTAGATTGAAACATTTATATATCTACAACCGGGACTACCCCACCACCTCTCCCAGGTGAGCCGACACTAAAGGTCGTCGGGTTACGACTAGTGGTTCCATCACAAGGAAAGAGAAAATGATTCTATTAGGATATATAAATGTGCCACAGTTTGTAAAAATATCTAAACATGGCGAACATGTATCATTAAACACATAATTAAATGAACAAGATTAAATTCATACACTGCAGGGACTAAACGGTCTAGGACAGGGCCGCCTGACCAAGAAACGGTCGCACGACTGACCACCTAATGATGAAAAATGGTCTAGGACGGGGCCGCTATGCTCGCACCGCCTTACCGGGTCAAACTGGCTTAGCGGTCGTTTGCTGGGCCGCTAAGGTTAACAAACGGTCGGTCGGAGGACCGCCATTTACAATAAACGGTCTGGGGCGAGACCGCTAAGGTCCACCGCCTTACTAATGAAGAAAACGGTCCCTGGAACGACCGCATGCCATCCAGAGGACCCAAACCGTGGGAAACTCATTTGAGTTCCCTCCCAATCGATTCAAATCGATGGGAAAACATGTTTAAACCTGTTCCCTGCCTTCCTACGTCCATTCCATGACATTTTTACATCCAAAAATATAAAAATAATAGCCATGAAATGATTTTCATGGATTAAAACATAAATGACTATGTTCATGAATTTTTGCTCAAACCATAAGAAAACATAAGACAATGGGCATGCAAGTGGGATGAAAACGATCCTAAGACAAAGAGGAATCTATCCCCCTACTTGGTTTCGCGATTCTAAGCCGTTCTACGCCCGTTCTACACGAGGAAACCTCGGCACAAACGATGAATTCCCCGCCACCACACTCCACGGGTCGCCTTCATGACGACACCACCACTCCTCCCACGCCTTGGGCTTGCCAAGGACGCCTCCTGCAAATCCTGCAACGCTCCGGGGTGAGTAAACCACCGAGAGAGCAAGAGAGAGGGGGAGACGTGCATAGAGAGAAAGAGAGGGTGAGGGGGGAGAGAACTCCCTACGTGGAACAAAAAAAAAGCATTTGAATATATATATTTTTGTTATAAAACATTGAATTGCCATAAGGCATTAAAAGGTGTAAAATTGCATATATGCCCTAGCTAGATTTTGAAAGCTTATACAAATAGCTAACTCAATTGAATTGGCCCATTAAGCCCATTAAAAATAGCTAAACTCATGAATCTTTTTATATTTCGATACCGATAAGAATCCATTAACTACCAGGTCTTACAACCGTGCCGTTGCTTGAGATATTGTGGTCCATGGCATTGGCAGGTGGAGAATTGGGGAAATATGTCGGCATGTTTGCCGCATGAGTACCCTGTTCGTGTGTTGGAAGTTGTGTTCTCGGATGAGATCCTGTTCTGGAGAAGTGATCTTTAAGAGATTATGGATCCCAATTGGTAACTGCGAGCGGCTGGTAAGGCTAGCCACGTGGCCGACCATGGTAAGATGTGTGTTGTCTAGGGACTCGTGTGCTTTGGTCGTGACGTCGTCGACCAGGTTGCTATGATAGCAAGTGGCACTTGGTTGCTTTGGAGTTGTATGCCATGAATTGCTCAGGTTGTGTCCCGTGGCTCTATGGTAAGAGCAGAATTGGGATCGGTAGGTGCCCATTAAGAGTAATTGAGATGAGATAGGATTTTATGAGACAGGACGATGGTCGATGTCGGTGCGTGGAAGTCCTTGATAGGACGTTGACGTGGAATGGTGATCCCTGGTCTGGTGACCAGCATGGGAGGAATTCCCCTGTAAGTCTGAGTCGAGTGAGGTGAGGACCGAAGATTCCGGGATCTTGTCATTTGATTTTGTTTTTCTCCCCTTAGAGGAAAGAGTTGGCATGAGGATAGGTCTGGATGTGATGTCCAAGTGAGGTTTTGGCTCGGATGTGGTGTTGGTCTGTGCGAGAGTCAACGGATGGCCTATCAAGATATGAAATGTGCCCTTCGGATCTGGTGGAGGACCAGGAAAGAAGGAAGAAGCTGGGAGAGTCAAGGGTTTCCCGTTGACGAGTGTCTGGTGACCGGTGATTGGTCTTTCACAGACATAAGATGGTGGTTGTGGCGGATCGGGAATGGTGAGGGCTGTGTGCAAGCGAGACCTTTTGGTGGCCGTTTCCGTGATGTGCCTTTTTCCGTATGGGACATGGGCTTTGTCGAAGTTTGACTTCTGACAGAGCTGGTTCAGTGCGGTTATGAGCGTTCGGCTTGCCAGGTGTGAGATGGTTCCTGACGTAGAGTCGACGGTTGTGCGACAGTCGGTTGGAAAGACTATGTGAGCTGGTTGGAGGCTCAACGATGGTTGTCCCTGGTGTGGGGTGAGATCAGTCAGTTGGGGGTGAAGCAGATGTTTGGTTGGTCTGCCGACCATGGGCTGATCGGTGGTTGTCTGTAAAGACCCGAGATCCGAACACCGGGAAGGCCCGATAACCCGAATTTCGAACCGCCACCCACGAGCCGAAGACTCGGAAGAGTTGAAAGGATGGTGTGGAGATACACAAGAATCTAAAATAATTACAGAATTACACATTTAATATGAATGAGCAGGAAATAAATAAATTGTATTAATTAAATTACATGGTCCGCAATAATAACAACAACAGTCTAAAAAGATAGTAGTCCACAACTAGTACAGTCCAAAGGGAAAAGTACAACTACACGGGGCATACCCCGGACTGGCGACTGGCAACTAACCCTGGGCACCTGAACCACGTGGAGCCTCTGAAGCGCTCCTCTGAAGTCGCATCTCACCTGAAACACGGAAAACACGCAGGGAATGAGCCTCAAAACACAAGGCTCAGTAGGGGTCATCCGATCCCCACCTCGCAAACTGAGAAATTGCGCGGAAAGTAACTGCGAGCTATGACTACAGCTAGTATCGAACACACGACACGAAAATCGAGATAACTCGTCAGAAACTGAGAAAAACCCAAGAGTCGCTACCAGACAAAGACAGGAGTACCAACCCACTAGAAGCAAGGTCGGATGCTTCCACTGACGGCTTAAATCGCGCCTCGGGTGCCCCCCTCGACCCCTGGTGGAACGGGGACACCGTACAAGTAACCACAGAACAAGTGACTAGCTAAGGTCGCGCTCGTCAGCGCGGGTCTAACCGCCCCCAACCACGTGTGCACACACAGACCGTGTGTCCCTGGTCTGGCCCTCTGACTGGTTTTCCCCTCAGCCGGACTCTGGCTGATAGACGCGGGGCCCGACGGAAACCAGTCCAAAATCGTCTCTCTGGGTAGCCTCGCCACCACTCCCTGGTGGGACCACTCACGTGTCGGAAGGCTACGACAAGTGGAGGGTTACTGAAGGAGTAGACTCTCTAGTCAACGGAAAACAACGTCCAAACCGGACAAAGTACAAGGGTCGCCCCTCGTACCGACACTGACTCACGGTGACACAAGCTGAGAACACTAGCTCCCAGGTGTTGAGTTATGGTTTTGGTGATTGTTGTGATTGTTAAGTTATGGTTTTGATGATAACTAAACTTAATGTATGATTAAGTGATGATAACTAAACTTGTGGTTGATTGCTCATGCTCTTGTTATTTATGTATGGTTGAGATGGCAAATGGGAACGGTTACATGGTCTTGATCCTTGGTTTGCATATGTTGGTTTTACAACAGGCAAGAGGTTTCATAACCTCTTCAACGGGAACAAGCATGGTATTAACCTTGACTATCTTGCTTGCAGGATCAAACACATGGCAGTCACCTGGTGAACCGAACGTGTGGATAAGTACCATGCTCCTATACAATCCAAAACAGACATGAACGGGCTGCTAAAGGACTTAAGCGACGGAGCTGAAGAGATTAATGGACCGACCTGGGAAAACCCGGGGTCTGCCCAGCTGGCGGTCGACCGCCAGCTTAGGGGTGGTCCACCGCCCCTGCCAGCATCTCATCGCCTACAGGGATTTACAGTGGCGGTCGACCGCCAGCCCAGTAGCGGTCGACCGGAATTCCCAGAAATCAACGGCCAGCAGTTCTCTTAGTAGCGGTCGACCGCCAGCCTCTGCAGGTCGACCGCCAGCCCCGATAAGCCAAAAATATTGACTTTTGTCCATCTTGAAAGAAGCATCTCCTCTTGCTATTGTTTAATCTCAAAGCCATCAAACCCTCCAGAATTTGTGGATCTGGTCTAGGGCTTGTCCATAGACCTTCCAAGGGTTATAAAACATCCTATTAGAGTCATAACCCTAATTATCCAAGAGATCGAAAAGGGGAGGCTGTCCAAGGAGGAAGAAGAGGTACTGTAGCTCCGTGAACAGTACCTCGTGCAGCAAGCTCTTCATCTATCTCCAACCCATTCAAGGTATTTCTGAAGCCATCTACCTCCAAGAAGGTGTAGAAGCAATCAAGGTTCAAAGCTACATCCATACACCTCTTCATCAACTCAAGGTGATCCAAGGGAAGAAGAAGAAGGATGCTACAAGGAAGAAGGAGCCATTCAAACATCATCTGAAGGTGCTCTAGCTCCATTTGAAGTCAGCAGTCTCAAAGGAAGAGAACAAGCTCACAAGCATCAAGAAGATACATGGATTTGTCCAATGAAGAAGGAAGGGTACTGTAGCAGTGAACAGTACTCCGTGCAAGAAGATCTACATCAAATACAAGGCCATTCAAGTTGAGTCTCAAGCTATTAAAGTGAAGAAGGAATCAACGCGAACATCCAGAGCACACACTCAGGGGGAGCCTAAATCAGGAGCTTTCTAAACTGTGGTTTATTCATGTTGGTGTTTTGTGCTTTATAGTTTCAGATTTGTGTTTCTTATAAACTGCAAACTCGTGTGTGTGTGGATCGTTGTTGGATCCATGGTCGTGTGTGTGTGTGTGTCGTACTTGATTCGTGTGTGCGTAGATCTTCTTAGATCTGCGTGTGTGTGTGGATTTATCCAGATCTTAGTGTTTGTGTGTGTGGAGTGCTGCACTTGTCGCAGCGTGTGTGTGTCTTGTTGATCCGCTTGTTGGATCGTGTTGGAGACTTCGTCTCCGTGTGTGTGTGTTTTGGGGCGCGTCCCCGTGTGTGTGGGCAGGCGTCGTCCTGCGTGTGTGGTTGGAGCGTCGTCTCCGTTTGGGGATTTATCCCCGAGTGAAGCATCACAGGGTTTGGTGAGGGGTGGACGTAGGATTGTCGTCGTTGCATCCGAACCACCTTAAAAATCGATGTGCATTGTGTGTTATTTGTGTGGTTTGATTATTTTCATTATATGGTCGTGTGGGAATGGAAAGTTTGAGAGAATTGGTTAATTAGTTTTCATTTGCTAATTATTGTTTATCACATATTTTGTAAAAAGGGTAAAAGTTTTCGTAAAATTTGTTATCACCCAATTCACCCACCTCTTGGGTGTCATTGATCGTGGGACTTCAATTGGTATCAGAGCCAAGGCTGTAATTTCATAGATCTAACGATCTAGAGTGATCCAGATCAATGACTACCATTATGTACACTTTGAATTCTCCACCGGTGTTTGATGGTTACAATTTTGATTTGTAGTTAGGAAGGATGTGCAGTCTAGTCAACTCATATGATCCTAAGCTATGGAAGCTTATCTCACATGGTCCTTATGAGTTACCTAAAGATAAATCTGTCTGGACCGCAGATTCCAAGCTCAAACATGATCAAAATTATTTAGTTCTAAAATTACTTATTACTGCAGTTGATTCTAATCATTTCCCTTTTGTCTCCCATTACAGATCCGCGAAGGATATCTTGGTTGGCTTAACCAAAGTCCGGGAAGAGCATGAAGATCAATGTCTTGTGGCAGGCACGAGTGATCAAGGGAGTGATCAGCAAGTTGAATCAAACTCAAAGGTAAATTCTGATTCTGATAATGGAGATGAATTTAGCTACGAGGAGTTATTGATTGCATATGATGAGCTTGCTGATAAATACGAGAAGGTTAAGTCTGAAAATAAAAAATTGAAAAAGAATGTTGGATAAAATAAATGTGATTCTCCATGTAAAGAATGCTGACACTTGAAGAAATTGATTGATGGTCCTGTGTTCGACATTGAAATTCATAAAGATCAAATTTCTTCTTTGAGAAATGAAAACAAAGAGCTGAGAGAGAGAGTAAGTCTTATGAACAATGGTCAAAATGAGTTTGCTCATGATAAAAAGCTTGAAATAGAAAATGAAAAACTGAAGGAATTGAATAGAACCATTTCTGAAAGATTGCTTGCTTTTGAAAAAAGAAAATCTATGAATATTGATCAATCTGAAAAAGTGCATGCTTTGTTGCAAGAAATTGAAAGTCATAAAACGATCAATTCTACTTTACATGAACAAGTCAATTCGTGTGAAAATAAGATGGTTTCCTATGAATTGCACGTTGCATCTCTTGAATCTAAAATCCTTGATTTGAATGCTTCACTATCTAGATTTGTGAATGGTCAAGGAAATTTAGACAAATTGTTGGGGATGAAAGTGAACTTTCAAAGAGAAGGGCTGGGGTTTAATCCTGTGAACAAGAAAAAAATTGAAAGCAAGTTATACACTTCATTTGTTCATAGCACATGTACACCAAACACCTCTAAATATAACTCCCAGCAACCCATTGTGCCAAGAACTCAAGCCAATCTGAGAAATAGTGTGAACATTCAAAATGTGCATGCTAAAAACTTTCATGTGAAATCCCATGCATCCAATAAAAGAAACATGTCTTGTCTTTACTGTGGAAAACTTAGACACCTGATGTATGATTGTTTCACTATGAAGAATGATGACTTGAGAGTATGTACAAATCAAGCTGTTTTAAAAAATGCAAAGAGAATTTTCACCACAAAATCTTCCATGCATTGTAATCATTGTGGTAAATGGGGTCATACGACTTCACATTGCTGGTTCTTGTTGAAGAGAAAGAACTCCCACTCAACACATCATGCTCACACACACAAATTAGTAGAACCCATGAGAAGGAAGAGTATGATGCCACGTGACTTCTATCATCACTTTGGCAAATCTGGGAATGTTAAGCATGATTATTTTCTGAAGAAAAATGATGATTTGAATGTTGTCAAAAGTTGGAAATCACATGCCCATGTTGCTGCTAACCCACAAGGACCCAAAAAGATTTGGATACCTAAGAAGTCCAAATGAGAAATCTGTTTTGCAGTTGTGTCTTGGGAATGTAAAGCATGAAATTTGTTTTCATCAAGAAGGTAAGGCACACGGGTCAAGTGGCATAAGTCAGGTTGGAAGAAAAATCAAAAACTGAAATTTGGAAACTCAGGTGATATCCCTCTCTCTCTTCAGTAATTGTGTCATAGTTTGATTCATATTGTGCTGAATAGTCTTGTGATAATGCACATGTCTGTACATGTACTCCATCCATAGTTGTTTGCATATCTGTGTATATATCACTTGTCATTTAGCATCTTGTTGTAGGAGAGCTTAAAGTTTCTTCAGATCATATTTTCACTACATATATTGAGTTGGCATACACTTTCATACTCTGTCATGCAAATGTTGAACATTGTGTATTCATGTCATAATGCATTGTAATCCTCCTGCCTTCGTCATCCATGATTACATAGTATATCAAATGGTGACATGTGGAAGGACAGGTTAAGCCTGTCTGGAAACTATCACTACGCGTGAGGTGATCTTCGGATCTAAGTTCTCCGCCTGGTACTATGAGTCATTTACTTAAAAGGATGCATATGTCATTGGATTGTTACTGAACATCTTACATTCATGCACACACTAATGGGGAGTAATCACATTCGTCATATGGGTTTAACATTTAGGTTCACACATGAGTCATGCATTGCATCTAGAGCTGTCTAGGGGTGCTGGTTGTTAAAATTATTTGTCATGTCATTATTAATAAATTTGAATCAAAATTGACAAATCAAACCTTTCTGTCTTTGGATGTAGATTATACTCTTAAAATCTAAATGATGATGGGCTAAGCTTGAATCAACTGGAAGAATAACTTACAAGGATAAAAATGATGAGAACCCTCTCAAGTTGTTACAAGAAGATGGGCTACTTTGTGTAGAACAACTTCCAGGATCGACTCAAGTACAAGGTGGTGAAAGTCTTGTACGTGTTGAAGTAAGTACCCAAGGCAAATCAGGTGAAAGGCTTGGAAGAAAATGGATTCTCAAGGCAAAGGTAAGAAAGCAAAAGCTGAAATATCAACCCTCGTGAGGTTGGTGATTTTAGTGATTGAAGGCTTCCAATCTTGTCTCCTGAACTAAGGTAATTCAACCTTGTCAATTCATGCAATGGCTGTCCTTGTCACTTGGTGACACTCTCAAGTGACAGGAATTGATTATAAAAACTTGAATTGTCATTTACTGGCATGTTGTGATGAATGTGCCTAATTGATTGAATAAAATTGAAAATCTTGAAAGATGTGTATGAAGTGGTTGCATATTGAATAGTCTCAATTTGAATTGCATGATCACACTTGAATTGAATTGCATATCTGGTATATCAAATGGCTTCTGTGGAAGAGTGGATCATGTCCACTTGGAAGCATTCCCTGTACGTTGAGCTAGGTCTTCGGACTAAAATCTACGCCTCGTACCAGATCTTGAAAATTGTGATTGGTTGATTTGTGAATGAATCATTGAGCTGAGCTATCTAACTTGAAAATATGTTTGTGATTAAATGATTCATACATTTGACTTTTAGATGAATTCTCATCTCAACACTTGTGAATGACCTTTAAAAATCTGATTTGAACAATTCTGAAAATTGGGTTGCATTGCTTAATTTTAATCATTTATGCACCCTTATTCATAAAGGTCATGTCATGAAAAATATTTGATGATTCATGAATAGAATGTGGATGATTTCAATGAGAATTTTGCCACACTGGCTTGAAAATCAAAGCTCTCATCTTACTTTTGCATCCTGTCTTCCATTCTCATACAGTTATAGGTTGCATGCATCAGAATCCAATGCATTAGGTGTATTTAGTTCACTCAAATGAAAAACTAAAAATTCACACTTTGCACCCATGTTAATTTTGCATTGCATTAGAATTCATGCATTAACTGCAGTTAGCTCATTCATTTGATATCAGAAGCTTTGTACTACATTACATTTTATCTTGGCATATTGCATTTCCATTCCACTACTATATGATCAAATGTTGCATTGCATCAGTACTCATGCATTAGTTGCATTCAATTGGTATCCATTTGTTTGGTATCAGTTGCATATTTGCATTGCATGTTGCATACATTCCCTCTGCATGCTTGCTGGCTAATTATATGTTATCCACCCCCATCCTTGTCATTTCTATGGCCTTATATCTTCTTGATAAATAATGTTAAATTTGAGTCATTATTGGAGTGTTTCATGTCGTACACTCTGGGAGAGTTCTTATTTCATAAGTGCATCTATTTAGGGGGAGCTGCCGTGTTATGAGTTCATGATATTTTCGGTATACATGCTGAATCAAATTCGCACACTTCATGCACAAAATGTGAAAATGAGTGTTAAAGATAATGATATATGAATTTCTTTTCAACACTCGAGATGTTAAACTTGCTGCATGTATGTTAAAGAGACAGTTGAGGAAAAAACTGCCTACCTATCTTTGTTGAAAAATCTGAAATGAAAATGAAAGATAGAGCAATGCTCGATCTCACTGAGTAAACTGAGCACATGTCACCTGAGACGTGATATGGTTCATATCTGAAAAGTGTTGACTAGTATCTTTGTTCATAATGAGGTGAAATAGTTCTGTATTCTGAGTAACCGGGGATTCTGGCATGAGCTTCATGCGTCTACTCGCGTAAAAAGGAATTATTTGAACCTGACCACTCTTGAAAAATTCTGACTATCTGTGAGAATGGTTGAGTTAAAAAATGATGGTGAAAACTCTTTGTGGTAGAGCGTAGCCTCCAATACGATGTTCTCAAATTGAAATGCAGTCTGTAAAATGTCTTATTGTGTTAATCTGAAAATCTGAATATCCATATTGCAACTATCATTTTTCATGTTACTCACTTACACATCTGGAAATTTGATTCATTATGGATTCAGAAAATTGATTGAATGCTTTAGCAATTGCATGAATCTCCTATATGATTGCATAATTTCCCATGTGCTACACATGTGCATTCCGGTTGTCATGACTCTCTTGCATCTTTCTTATACCCATTCCCTTCTTATATAAGTACGGGGGAGCTGTGTTGCATGTATATATACGTATTGGTTTGATAACTCTTAATCATCCCACATGTCATCACTTGCATATGTTGCATTTCATGCATTTCAAACCAAAATATAAAAATTTGAAAATTTGAAAATCAAAGAAAATCCTTTTGATATGTCCTCCTACTCTTGTTTGATGTGAAAATCTGCCATGAGATATAGATTTTGAATGCTTTTCTGCTGAACACCTCATCCTGTGCACACCTTCCTCCACTGGTTCATATCCTTGAGGCCAATCACCACCTTTAATTGGTATCAATACATGCTTGACTGTATTTACTTTGGATGGTATCATATTGATTTGTGAGAATAATCACCAATTGGTTTCTTCTGATTAGCATCATATTGCTTTGCTCGTCTATGATTTACCATTACTTCTTCTGATTTGATATCATGGGCTATTACTGTTTCAAAGGGAGTTAATCTTGTTCTTCCTTATTTGGCTCCTTCCAGCTCGCTTGATACTGCTATTGTGGGAGAAAGAGTTGTATTATCCCGCCTTTTGATTATGTCAAGGGGGAGAAAAATTGATGATTGTATGTGACAGGGGGAGACGAATATATGTGCCATTCTGTTGTATCAACTCAGTTGTATCATCATTAATAGTTTATCATTAAGTTTGTCATCATCAATAAATTTGTCATCATCAAAAAGGGGGAGATTGTTGAGTTATGATTTTCGTGATTGTTGTGATTGTTAAGTTATGGTTTTGATGATAACTAAATTTAATGTGTGATTAAGTGATGATAACTAAACTTGTGGTTGATTGCTCATGCTCTTGTTATTTATGTATGGTTGAGATGGCAAATGGGAATGGTTACATGGTCTTGATCCTTGGTTTGCATATGTTGGTTTTACAAGAGGCAAGAGGTTTCATAACCTCTTCAACTGGAACAAACATGGTATTAACCTTGACTATCTTGCTTGCAGGATCAAACACATGGCAGTCACCTGGTGAACCAAATGTGTGGATAAGCACCCTGCTCCTCTACAATCCAAAACAGACATGAATGGGCTGCTAAAGGACTTAAGCGACGGAGCTGAAGAGGTTAACGGACCGACCCGGGAAAACCCGGGGTCTGCCCAGCTGGCGGTCGACCACCAGCTCAGGGGCGGTCGACCGCCCCTGCCAACAGCTCACTGCCTACAGGGATTTACAGTGGCGGTCGACCGCCAGCCCAGTAGCGGTCGACCAGAATTCCCAGAAACCAACGGCCAGCAGTTCTCTTAGTAGCGGTCGACCGCCAGCCTCTGCAGGTTGACCGCCAGCCCTGATAAGCCAAAAATATTGACTTTTGTCCATCTCGAAAGAAGCATCTCCTCTTGCTATTGTTTAATCCCAAAGCCACCAAACCCTCCAGAATTTGTGGATCTGGTCTAGGGCTTGTCCATAGACCTTCCAAGAGTTATAAAACATCCTATTAGAGTCATAACCCTAATTATCCAAGAGATCCAAAAGGGGAGACTGTCTAAGGAGGAAGAAGAGGTACTGTAGCTCCGTGAACAGTACCTCGTGCAGCAAGCTCTTCATCTATCTCCAACCCATTCAAGGTATTTCTGAAGCCATCTACCTCCAAGAAGGTGTAAAAGCAATCAAGGTTCAAAGCTACATCCATACACCTCTTCATCAACTCAAGGTGATCCAAGGGAAGAAGAAGAAGGATGCTACAAGGAAGAAGGAGCTATTCAAATATCATCTGAAGGTACTCTAGCTCCATTTGAAGTCAGCAGTCTCAAAGGAAGAGAACAAGCTCACAAGCATCAAGAAGATATATGGATTTGTCCAAGGAAGAAGGAAGGGTACTGTAGCCGTGAACAGTACTCCGTGCAAGAAGATTTACATCAAATACAAGGCCATTCAAGTTGAGTCTCAAGCTATTCAAGTGAAGAATGAATCAACGCGAACATCCCAGAGCACACACTCAGGGGGAGCCTAAATCAGGAGCTTTCTAAACTGTGGTTTATTCATGTTGATGTTTTGTGCTTTATAGTTTCATATTTATGTTTCTTATAAACTGCAAACTAGTGTGTGTGGATCGTTGTTGGATCCATGGTCGTGTGTGTGTGTGTCGTACTTGATTTGTGTGTGCGTAGGTCTTCTTAGATCTACGTGTGTGTGTGGATTTATCCAGATCTTAATGTTTGTGTGTGTGGAGTGCTGCACTTGTCGCAGTATGTGTGTGTCTTGTTGATCCGCTTGTTGGATTGTGTTGGAGACTTCATCTCCGTGTGTGTGTGTGTGTGTGTGTGTTTTGGGGCGCGTCCCCGTGTGTGTGGGCAGGCGTCGTCCCTGCGTGTGTGGTTGGAGTGTCGTCTTCGTTTGGAGATTTATCCCCGAGTGAAGCCTCACCAGATTTGGTGAGGGGTGGACGTAGGATTGCCATCGTTGCATCCGAACCACCTTAAAAATCGCTGTGCATTGTGTGTTATTTGTGTGGTTTGATTGTTTTCGTTGTATGGTCGTGTGGGAACGGAAAGTTTGAGAGAATTGGTTAATTAGTTTTCATTTGCTAATTATTGTTTATCACATATTTTGTAAAAATGGTAAAAGTTTTCGTAAAATTTGTTATCACCCAATTCACCCCCCTCTTGGGTGTCATTGATCGCGGGACTTCATCAGGATCCACAGCACCCTCACGTGTGGCCCCCACATGATGTCCAGCATCAGTCAGGCCACGGGCCAGCACGCGGATCAAGATCTACTAGCCCGGGACTCGAATGGACAAGGTGTAACTCCGGTGAAATAGAACACAGGTGGCGGTCCATCCTGGAGGCTGCCACATGTGTAAAACCCCCAAATCTGTGAGGAGCCTTAACGCGCTATAGGCCCAGAGCCCGTTTATGAACGCGCTCTCTTTGCCTAGCGCGTTCAGGCATGAACGCTCTCGGGACCCCTAGCGCATTAATCATTAACGTGCTATGGAAGCCTAGAGCGTTCACGAAGTCGCGCCTGGTCGGGCAGGCACGTTGTGTGCCGACAGGCCGACAGGCCGACGGTCACTGTTCATCTTCTCCGATGAACACAGCGACAAAGGGTAGCGCGATCTCAAGATCGCGCCCCTGGACAGTAGCGCGACAATGGGCAGAGCCCGGTTCGCGAAATACGTGCGGGAAATCTAAAAACCACGCCCATTCACCCCATGGTGAAGGGAAAATAAAAGGGAAACCAATCCCTTAACTCCCAGCATGCTAGAAACCCCAAAACTCTAGCTAGAAACGCATTAAATCGATGAAATCTGGCTCACCCCTCAAACATGGAGTTTCCCCATCCCAGCATGAAATCACGCCCCTCTCGGGTTTCCCCGCCCTACAAATCACGGGGAACGCAAGGGAAGAAGTAGGGATCTGTCACCCTACCTCAAAGAGGCCCCAAAATGCCTAAATCGCCTTCGTTCCTCAAAAACCGTTCATTCTTCCTCGAGCTTTCCACGAGCCACGCACGTCACCGTGATCACCTCGCCGCCACCGTCGTCGTCACGCCGTCGCCCACCGCTGTCTGTAGCTGGAGGGACACGTCGCGTCGTCGCAGAAAGAGGAGAGAGAAAGAGGGGGCGTCGGTTCTCCAACGGGAAGAAAAGAGAAAGAGGAAGAAGAAAGAGAGAGGAGAAAGAAAAAGGAAAAAGGGATTTATAGAAAATCCAGATTTTTTGAAAAATATGAAAAAATAGAAAAATATACCGCCGCGATCGTTGGATCGAACTGATCGACGTGTGTGGGGATGGATTTTTATCTATCCTTATTTTTTTGTTTTATTCTATTATTTATTTAGTTTATTAATTAGGCGTGCCAGTCACTGGCATGACAGTTTATTGTGCGCTCGATCTGACTCAGTCAGTCGATTGTGATATTCGTGTCAGGACCCGGAGTCCGCCATACCATAAAAGTTATGACGTTAATTACGTCCTCTAAGAAAGAGGACCACCCTTGATTAGTTGCTAAGAGAAGATGCCTCGAGGGCAAAACAAGATAAGACTATGACGCTAACTTTGCTAGCAGGATGTGAAATATGCATAGAAAACCATTCGACGCGGGACATGATAATAACGTTATAGCATAAATCCGACAGCATATCCCCTTATTTTGGACTATGCCAAAAGGGTAGTATAGGTCATCCACCCACGGAATGCCGGGGTGGAAGCCGAAAGGGGAGCCGGGCGTAGCCCGAGATCTAGAAGGATCCGAGTGTGACGGGACAATATCCATTGCCATGGTGCTTGTTGATATCCCCTTTAGAGACCATTGGAGGACATACAGTGACAAAACTCCAAGGGCCGGCAGGGTTAGAAGACAACCCGGCGGTCAGATGGCATATAATGTGGGGGTAAGACCCCGTCAATATAGCTCCGTTAGACATGGATGAAGAACCATGAACCCCCCCCCCCCATGATATGGTGGGAACTGGCATGATGGTCCATGGAGGTTAGGGCACCAAGTCTAGATTGGTTTTGGGCTCAGTAAAGTTGCTGAGAAGTTAGATGTTTGAGTGATGGTTGATATTAGAGTGAACCGGCACGGCTGGGGTTTCAGCACGAAGGTGAACCGGCACGGCTGGGGTTTCGGCACGAAGGCAAACCGGCGTCGTTGGGGTTTCGGCACGAAGGGCAGACCGGTGCGGCTGGCCACTTGGCGCGCCCATCACCCGGTGCGAAATTGGCGCCGAGAGGAGGCTGCGTCGGGAGAGATGTGGCGCCGATAACAATTTGTTCTTTTGAGTTTTCGAGTATTGTGAGGGCTTTACGAATTCAAAGGGGGTCCTTTGTGTTCAATGGGGGTTTTATAAGTTTGTTCATGGTGGTATTTGAGTAGGATAGAGAGTGAGGGTAGGCTCATCCATGGAACTTCTAAGGAGACCATGTGACTATGATGGTTATGTTCCCCTCTGACGGTGGTGAGCAGAGGATCATGAGATGGTGTAGCTCAGATCTCTGCCACACAGCTGGGGTTAGATTCATAATTTCAGTGAAAGCGTCGCAGTACATGACAAAGTAAAGCTCGCGGACGAATTTTGGCAGCATCTCCCCTTATTTTGGACTATGTCAAAACGGGAGTATAGGTCATCCACCCACGGAATGCCGGGGTGGAAGCCAAAAGAGAGGCGGGCGTAGCCCTGGATCCAAAAAGGATCTCAATCTTATGGGACGTTATCCACGTATTGTGGGATTTATTGATATCCCCATGTATAGCCAATGGAGAACATACAGTGGCAGAACTCCATGACTTATAGGGTGGCAGAGTGTAAGGGGGGATTAACCCCTTTGATATAGCTCCCATGAGGGTCGAGGGAAGGGTAATGTTTCTCCTCAGAATCTCAGGGTCTTATGGCCAAGGCTGGCATGGCTCAGGAGTATTGAGGGTATCGGCACGAACCTATCGGCGTGGCCGGCTTCAGCATGAGAGGTGTAGAGGTCTCGGCGCGACAAGGAGAATTGAAGTGTGGAAGTCTTGGCGCGACAAGGAGAACAGAGGTGTGGAAGTCTTGGCGCGACAAGGAGAAATGGGTTTCGACGCAACAGTAGGAGTCCAACCGGCGCGGATCGCACTCAACGCGAGACTCGCGCCGAGGGAGGGTCGCGTCGGGAGGCTGAGAGGATTTTGAAATCAAGGGTTTTAGTGAGGCTCGAGTGAGGTTCGAAGGGGTTTATTAGGTGAGGAATTCAGGGGGGCTCTGGGAGTTTCACAAGGGGTTTATTCAAGAATTTAGGGCGAACACTGGAGGTGGTCCTGGAGAAGGTAATCCAGGGAGAAGATGGCCTTCCCTCAGGGGCCTCACTGGGAGCCTGATCACAGACCGAACTTCATGAGTTTTAGTTTGAGTCTATCCCTCCTCGTTTCACAATCGAGAAGCCATGAGATAGGCTGTCTCGGGCTTTCGATGTGGATGTGAGGTTGAAGAAGAAACACAGTGGAAGCACCTTCAGCAGATCTAGAAGATTATACCTCGTTTGCAGTAACTGTCAAATGCTGCGAACCTCGGATGCAGAGGAAGAAAGAAAAAGGAAGGAAAGGGCGAACTTCAGCCCCCTTTTTATTAACCATTTCATCCGAACAGCATACATGCATCTAGCTCAGAAGAAAATCCAACTGAGAAAAATCATACGCGTACTAAATCCCTGATAACAGGGTTACATTAGCATTCGATGCTTCTAGAGCAAAGATGCTCGAAAGCAGACCCAAAGAAGAAAAGGCATATTCAAAAGAAGACAGGGGAAAAGGCAAAAATGTAGCCCCTCAGGGCATCTTGAAACCGATCCCACCTTGATTCTCCCTTCGAATCTCCGCAACTCTTTCCTCTCTTCAGCTTCTGTAGAGGGCTCTCGAGCTCCCCTTTTTTTCAGTGGCTACTGCTCTCTATTCTCTCTATTGCCTCTTCTTCTCTTCTATCTTCTATTCGTCTCCGCTTTCGAAAGGCAGTAGGTTACTTTTTATAGAGGGATGGCCCTCAGCCTCTAGGCACGAGCTCCCCGACGCGACATCACATAATGTTTCGGCGCGCCGGATATACAGCCCCTCGGCGCGTCTCACCTGGTGTTGGGCTTGGCCCATTTTTCCATCATTCGGCGCCAGATTCACCTAATGGGCTTCCTTCATCGGCGTGGTGGGCTTCTCAAAATAGATGCTCTACCCGAGGTTGCTTAACACCTTGTATTCACGACCGAGTGCGAGGCTACTCGAATCCCTTTTTGTAAGCATCAGAATTGTCTGAAGATCCTTTCCAGCAGGTAGATGGTTGCTTGAATTTTGTTATAGTTTTTTTTATCAGCCTGACTATCTGAATGATAGCAGTACTGGGCAGCGGCCTAACCAGAGATGGCTTTTGCCGGACAGAGCATTAAGGGTAGTGGATCTCTTCTATTCTGATTCTCAGAACTTCCAGGGATGGTACAGGAGCCGCATCTTTGCTCGGCATTCAGAGCCCTAAGTCTGCTTCGGTCTCTTCTGGTATATTTCAGGTGTCAACAAATGCCCCCCACCCGCAAGTGGTGTAAGCAAAGGATGAGTGACACGGGACATGCGGGTGTACATTACACCGCACTTTGTAATTTCTTCAGGTCTGCTCCTGTTCATTGTTCATTATTGTGACTTTGAGTCTTCATTCTGCTTGTATAATCCAGTGCTTTTGTAAGCATACTCGGACGGACACCAGCATTTTTGGTTTAATCTTCTGATTGCAGCACACCTGGGTGAGCCAACCGGCGCCGTTGACGCTCTCGGCGCGCCCATCTCGACGTGGCTTCTTCTTTATCGTTCTCGGCGCGATGCTGCTCTCGGCGCGGGGGTCATCTCCTGGTGGGATTACTTCCACCGTAGGGATGCTAATGTCTTCAGAATGCCGGTGCCGAACCGCGTGCCCCGGGTCACTCCAGAATATATAAAATGGTGGAATGCTCGAATCGGCTTTTACCGCAATGCCAGAGCGGCATGTTGGGATGTAGTGGAGCGCACCTTTCTGAGCCAGCAGCCTGGGCCAGTCTTTGATATTGATGAGGCCCATTTGAAGAGGTTGTTCTCCCAACATCCGAAGGAGGTAGATGCGTATATAACGCGTCGGAAAGCCGCGAAGGAGGAAGCCACTGAACAGCTAGTTCCTGTGCTCGCTGACATAGATGAAGACACTTTCACACAGAATTTAGAACATCTGTGCCAGATTGGCGATTCCCGCCTGGAGCTCCAGCAGTACCCATTTCCAATCGAGGAGCCGCTCTCCAAAGCAGTCTCATGGAAGTGTGAAGTTGACTGCTTTTGCCCGTACCGGGCGTTTGTTAACAGAGAAGACAGAACGCCGACGTATTATCAACACACGTCTTGGCTGTTTGTCTTGATGAATGTTCATGGGCTGACCCTTGACAGTCCCGTAGCCAACATCCTGGACAAGCCTTTGTTTGTATCTTTTCATTATGCGGATGGCTGGGGATTCAACCACATTGACTTGTATCATTGCATTGCTTCCCATGGTCATGCAGATTTGGCCGACTTAGCTGAGAAGTGCAAGAAGATCAGCGACATTTGCTGGCTCGTGCGGGAGGCTGCATCCCGAAGCAAGAAGGTGGCTTATCAATATTGGCCCCTCTCATCTTTCTACAATGGCCTGGTAGGTAAGGTCTCCTTCAGTTGATATATAGTGCAGCTTGTTGCCCAGTTCTCTTTATAACGGCATGTGCCTCTTTTGACAGATCGCCCGGATATAAAGCAGTAGGGGCTTTACCGGAAGATTATTTCCCAAGCCCAGAAGCCGGAATATTTTGATGTTCCCGCACCGGCGCCAACCACTACTCCACTGCCACCTGACAAAAAGAGAGCGGCCTCCGCGCTGAAAGTCGCAATAGGCCGAGCGAAGAAAGCTCGGAAAAATTCTTCCAAGCAGTATTCGACTGATGCGGCTGAGGCTCCTCTACCTGAAGTGCCGTCATTTGAGTAGCTTGCCGCTCAGAAAGAGGCCACTCAGCAAGCAGCTGAAGGTGACATCACTTTTCTTCGCGGTGTAAAGGAGTGTTCTTTTCATGACGTCTTCACTCCTTTGACATCTTCTTTGTTTGACTTCAGCTCAAGGAGCGGCTGGCACCACCACGAGTGCTGAGGAGGTTGCCTTGGAGACGACGGACATGGGCTCTTCTATCATGGCCACGGCAGGGGCATATAGGACAGCTGAAGCCACAGGGGAAAGTCTCCCTACTATTGAGGAGGATGTCAGACTCCCTTCTCCCACTCCTGCCAGTGAGGCCGAGGGTGAGCCAAGTGACTATTATCCTTCTGACTCTTCTTTCTTATTGATCTTTTTGCCTTGCCTTATGTATATGTTTGTTGCAGCGGCAAGAGTGGTTAGCACAGTGGTTGAGATGCCTGCCGCGGACGTTCCTTCACATCATGAAGGACATAGGACTGCGCTAAAGAAAGGTGCTATCCCGTCGCGGCGTGTAATCACCCGCTCGGCGGCCCGTAAGGCAACAGAGGAGGCGGGCCAACCCGAGATCAGCATAGATATTTCCTCCAGCAGCTCTGCCACTCCTTCTGACGAAGAAATTGATTATGATTCTTCAGAAGGTGACGAACAAGCACTTGCAGCAGCCGGCAAAGGGGCAGCGGCACCTTTCGTACCGTTCAGCGGTCCTTTGATATTTAGTCCCCTGAGGTTGCCGGTGACATCATCTGAGGGAATGTTGCCGGAAGAATTTGTCGGACTGGACATGGAGGTGGAGATAACCTCTCCTTTTATTGCTTCATCTACAGAGCTAGAATCTTCTATTCAGGCACTTGAAGAGATGGATGCTGCAGCCATAGTAAGTTTCGCCCGCCCTTCTACAGGGCTGCATATCTTTTCATTCCTTTCTGCCATTTTGGTGTTTACTGGAATCTTGTTCCAGGAGTCTGACACAGCCGATCACCCTCTGGTATCATCTTCTGATGCCATCGTGGTTTCGTCGGAGGCTTTGGATATGCTACCACTAGCCACCGTGTCTTCTTCAGAGGCAGTTATCATACTTCGCGCTGTGCCAATAAGAATACATGCAACCGCCGAAGTATCATCAATGGAGCTGAGCCCACTGGGAGAAAGTCTCGCCCTGGTGCCGGTAACAGAATTGAGAGCTAAAGTTGACCCGTCAAGGGCTTCTGCCTTTGTCCCGGCGGCCATAATGACTATTGCGTCTGACCCTACGGCTCCATCCGTGCCAGAAATAGAGTCGGAATCTTTGCCCCCTCCAGCACCTGTAGAAGAGAGTTCTCCAAAGAGCCCAACGGAGCGTGAGCACGCTATCGTGGTACCTGCCACTTCGGCTCTAGTGGCCGTTCCATCTTCTTCTTCTGAGCCAGACATTGGCTTATGGGCTTCCATAGACAGGGAGGTGACCTTTGAGGTGGCTTCGGTAGCCTCCCTGGGCTTTACTTCATCGGAGGACTTTGTCTGGCAGCATCTAGAGATATTGCATCAAGTCGTAGAATCTCAGTCGGCATTATCTTACCTCAAGCTGAAGGAAGTGGCTGGACGACTGACGATTGGGTTGCAGGCACTAGGCTGTCCTTTGGATACCTGGACCCAGCGGGTGCTATTCCTGCTGAAATTTGTAAATTGCCGAGACTTTCTTGGGATGGTGATGGACGACCGGCTGGCGGCCCTCAAATTGCAGAAAGCTGACTGTCAGACGGAGCTGGCGTCCCTGACCTCCGATCTTCATAGGAACAAGGCCCATGTTGAAGCTTCAGCTGCTCGGGCACAACTTCTACGCAGCCGACGGGAAGAACTCCGGGCTAAATTGGCTGCTGTTGAGGCTGAGATACCATTGCTGGAGGCTGCAGAAGTTCAGGGCATCGAGGAGACCGCCTTGCTGGAGGGCCGAGTCGCATCCCTAGAGACTGAGATGACTCGCGTTCAGGAGGAAGAGATGCAACTCCGTGAACTGGGAGTGGCTCCACTGTTGGGCTCATTGACTTTGAAGATATCTTCTGGCAGTCTTAGTTGATCTGCCTTTTGTAATTCGTCCCCTTCGAAGGGCCCTTTTTGTATTTATTCTCCTTTTGTAATGAAACACAAGTTTCCCTTGATGCTTCAAGGTGTCCCCTTTCACTTGTTTTCTGACAATTTTGGCGATCTGTATGGAAGTATACCCGTATCCATACCGCAGGAGAGCGTCCACCCTTTCAAGGAAAGGTTGGGGGCCTCGCTCCACCACGTGACGGGGTTCTAGAGGTTGCCAGATTGGTACAGATATAAGTCTCACTAGCAAGCAATGTAGAAAACACGACTGCTGGCTGATGAAAGGTCCTCCCGGGATAGGCTTTATTACCGGTGGGACAACTGATGGGAGTGTCGCCAGGAGGTATAGCATGCATTTTATAGTAACCACGTTACCGACCCAAGCGCCCTTTCAGGTTTTCACCGGAGCCAGCCCCCTTTTACTTTTGCCCACGCGCCCTTTCGGGTTTTCACGTGGCGGGGTACCCGATTTTACCTGCGGCGCCCTTTCTGGTTTTCGCCACAGTCGGGTTCATAGCCATTTTTGCCCTTGCCCCCGTGTAGGAACAAGGTCGGCGAGGCACCTCTATTTTAAGCCTCATTTTTAATCATTTTTTATTATATATATATATATTGAACTCAATTCTCAGGGTAGAGCCGGGCTATTTTCTGGCTGACCTTGCTGATGGTGACAAGGGCCGCGAGGAAGTTGATCGATCTTGTCGATGGTGACAAGGGTCAGGAGGAAGCCGACCGATCTTGCCGATGATGACAAGGGTCAGAAGGAGGCTGACCGATCTTGCCGATGGTGGCAAGGGTCAGAGGAGGTTGACCGATCTTACCAATGGTGACAAGGGTCACAAGGAGGCTGGTCGATCTTGCCGATGGTGACAAGGGTCAGAAGGAGGTCGACCGATCTTGCCGATGATGACAAGGGTCGCAAGGAGGCTAACCGATCTTGCCGATGGTGACAAGGGTCAGAAGGAGGCTGACCGATCTTGCCGATGATGACAAGGGTCAGAAGTAGTCTACCGATCTTGCCGATGATGACATGGGTCATAAGGAGGCTGACCAATCTTGCCGATGGTGACAAGGGTCAGAAGTAAGTCGACCGGTCTTGCCGATGATGACAAGGGTCGCAAGGAGGCTGACCAATCTTGTCGATGGTGACAAGGGTCAGAAGTAAGTCGACTGGTCTTGCCGATGATGACAAGGGTCGCAAGGAGGCTGACTAATCTTGCCGATGATGACAAGGGTCAGAAGTAGTCGACCGATCTTGCCGATGATGACAAGTGTCACAAGGAGGCTGACCGATCTTGTCGATGGTGACAAGGGTCAGAAGGAGTCGATTGATCTTGTCGATGATGACAAGGGTCGCAAGGAGGCTAACCGATCTTGCCGATGGTGACAAGAGTCATAAGTAAGTCGACCGGTCTTGCCGATGATGACAAGGGTCGCAAGGAGGCTGACCGATCTTGCCGATGGTGACAAGGGTCAGAAGTAAGTCGATCGGTCTTGCCGATGATGACAAGGGTCGCAAGGAGGCTGACCGATCTTGCCGATGATGACAAGGGTCAGAAGTAGTCGATCGATCTTGCCGATGATGACAAGGGTCACAAGGAGGCTAACCGATCTTGCCGGCGGTGACAAGGGTCAGAAGAGGTTGGCCAATCTTGCCGATGATGACAAGGGTCGCAAGGAGGCTGACTGATCTTGCCGATGGTGACAAGGGTCAGAGGAGGTTGACCGATCTTGCCGATGATGACAAGGGTCACAAGGAGGCTGACCGATCTTGCCGATGGTGGCAAGGGTCAGAGGTAGGTTGACCGATCTTGTCGATGGTGACAAGGGTCGGAAAGGTAGTTGATCCTACCGATGGTGACAAGCACCGAAAAAGGTAGCGACCGATCTTGCCGATGGTGACAAGGGTCGAAAAGGTAGGTGGAAGTGGAATGACGAACGAGGGTAACCCCGTTACTACATCATCATTTTATTTCATTCATCATTTTTTATCACATTACCGACTCAAGCGCCCTTTCGGGTTTTCGCAGAAGCCAGCCCCTTCTTACTTTTGCCCACGTGCCCTTTCGGGTTTTCACATGGCGGGATTCCCGATTTTGCCTGCAACGCCCTTTCGGGTTTTTGCCACAGTCGGGTTATAGCCATTTTTGCCCTTGTCCCAGTTTAGGAACAAGACCGGCGGGGTATCTCTATTTTTAACCCCATTTTTGTTTCTTTTCTTTTTTTTATATTCTTTTGTACTTCGCGGAGAATCCGGAACACATGAGAGCTTGTTCGTTGAAATGCTGACTGGCCTTGTCGATGATGACAAGGGTCGGGCCCTGGTTTAATTCGTCGACATTGGTTGAATGCCGAAGCAAAGGCTGTACAGCTCTTAACAGGGACGAAAGGTCCACGTTAAGGGACAGGGGTCGACAAATTTTGCCGATGATGACGAGGGCCGAACCTGGGTTTGTTCATCGACGTGGGTTACAAGTCGAAGCAAAGGTATGTTCATTAACACTGACAAAAGGTCCGAGTTAAGGGATAGAGGTCGACCGATCTCACCGATGATGACGAGGGTCGAACATAGGTTCGTTCATCGGCATGGGTTACATGTCGAAGCCACGGTAAGTTTATTAACAAGGACGAAAGGTCCGAGTTAAGGGATAGAGGTCGACCGATCTCACCGATGATGACGAGGGTCGAACACGGGTCTGTTCATCAACATGGGTTACATGTCGAAGCAAAGGTATGTTCATTAACAAGGACGAAAGGTCCGAGTTAAGGGATAGAGGTCGATCGGTCTCGCCGATGATGACGAGGACCGAACACGGGTCTGTTCATCGACATGGGTTACATGTCGAAGTAAAGGTATGTTCATTAACAAGGATGAAAGGTCCGAGTTAAGGGATAGAGGTCGACCGATCTCGCCGATGATGACGAGGTCCGAACACGGGTCTGTTCATCGACAAGGGTTACATGTCGAAGCAAAGGTATGTTCATTAACAAGGACGAAAGGTCCGAATTAAGGGATAGAGGTCGACTGGTCTCGCCGATGATGACGAGGGCCGAACACGGGTTTGGTAGGGGATCCCCGGTGGGACTTTTGATGGTTGTCCCTTGGGAGCTTCATTAGGAGGAGAACAAAGATTAACTTTTTAGGTTACCACTTTACTGACTTAAGTGCCCTTTCGGGTTTTCGCCGAAGCCAACCCCCTCTTGCTTTTGCCCACACGCCCTTTCGGGTTTTCACGTGACGGGGTACCCGATTTTGCCTGCAGCGCCCTTTTAGGTTTTCGCCACAGCCGAGTGATAGCCATTTTTGCCCTTGTCCTAATATAGGAACAAGATCGGCGGGGTATCTCTATTTTTAACCCCATTTGTCTTTTCTCTTCTTCTTTTTTTTATATGACAAAGGGACGTCGAGAGAGTCGGCTAGGACGCAAAGTCTTGCGCCGAGAAAGAGGGTTTATTTGTCAGCATGAAGGCAATGCTAACGCAAGGGATAGATTTGTGCTGATTCGGGCGTAAGGCCCGCAATGGCAATGCTATATAAGGGTCGGCTAGGACACGAAGTCTTGTGCCGAGGATAGAGGGTTTATTCGTCAGCAAGAAGATAATGCCAACGCAAAGGATAGATTTGAGCCGATTTGGACGTAAGGCCCGTAATGGCAAGGATGTATAAAGGTTGTCTAGGACACGAAGTCTTGCGCCAGAAAAGGGGTTTATTCAACAACAAGAAGGTAATGCTAACGCAAAGGATAGATTTGAGCCGATTCAGGCGTAAGGCCCGTAATGGCAAAGATGTATAAAGGTTGGCTAGGACACGAAGTCTTGCGCCAGAAAAGGGATTTATTCGTCAGCCAGAAGGTAATGCTAACGCAAAGGATAGATTTGAGCCGATTCGGGCGTAAGGCCCGTAATGGCAAAGATGTATAAAGGTTGGCTAGGACACGAAGTCTTGCGCCAGAAAAGGGGTTTATTCGTCAGCAAGAGGGTAATGCTAACGCAAAGGATAGATTTGAGCCGATTCGGGCGTAAGGCCCGTAATGGCAAAGATGTTGATTTTATGCGAGTTCGGTCAGGGCAGAGTGCCACTAGACCAAGATAAGGGTAGCTCGGCCAGGGCGGAGTGCCACTAGACCAAGATATAGGTAGCTCGGCCAGGGCGGAGTGCCACTAGACCAAGGTAGGTAAACTTAGCTAGGGCAGAGTGCCATTAGACTAAGGCAGATGAAACTTAGCTAGGGCGGGGCGCCACTAGACTAAGGCAGATGAAACTTAGCTAGGGCAGAGTGCCACTAGACTAAGGCAGATAGAGCTCGGTTAGGGCGGAATGCTACTAGACCAAGAAGAAGATAGCTCGATTTGGGCGGGGTGCCACTAGACCAAGATAAGGGTAGCTCGATCAGGGCGGAGTACCACTAGACCAAGGTATGTATAGAGCTTGGTCAGGGTAGAATGTCACTAGACCAAGGGCATGTAGAACTTAGCTAGGGCGGAGTGCTACTAGACTAAGACGGGTGGGACTCTAGTCGGGGCGGATATAGCCCCTAGACTGAGGTGGGTAAAGCTTGGTCAGGGCGGAGTGCCACTGGACCAAAGGCAGGTAGAACTTAGCTAGAGCAGAGTGCCACTAGACTAAGGCAGATAGAGCTCGGTTAGGGCGGAATGCCACTAGACCAAGGTGGGTAGAGCTCGGCCAGGGCAGAATGCCACTAGACCAAGGTAGGGTAGAGCTCGGTCAGGGCGGAATGCTACTAGACCAAGGACAGGTAGAACTTAGCTAGGGCGGGGCGCCACTAGACTAAGGTAGGTAAAACTTAGCTAGGGCAGAGTGCCACTAGACTAAGGCCAGTAGAGCTCGGCCAAGGCGGAATGTCGCTAGACCAAGGGTCGACATAAATCATTCTGGGAACGCCGGTTGAACCGTGTGATACAGCTTCAGGTGTTTCCCATTAAGGGCAAAGAATTGGATAACTCCTTTGTGATCCACAAGGACATACGCACCCCCTTCATATACTCGGTAGATGACATACGGTCCGACCCAGTTTTCAACCAACTTCCCCTTGGGGTTGGAGGCCATCACTTCTCTTCTTTTTAACTATTACTAGGTCACCTTTTTTGAATTCCCTTCCTTTGACCAGCTTATCAAAAGCACGGGCCATGCGGGCTTGATAGAGTTAGATATTTTGTTGCGCCCGGAGACGCTTTCCTTCGAGCTCGGCGAGCTCCTCCAGTCTTCTTTCTATGTTGGTCTGCTCGATGCTTACCAATCCATGCTGGATGGCGATTCGCAACGAGGGGACTTCTAGTTCGATTGGCACCACAGCCTCTGACCCATATACGAGGGAGTAGGGTGAGCAGCCAGTTGGGCTCTTGTAGACTGTACGGTAAGCCCAGAGTGCCTCGTACATTCTTTCCTCCCAATCTCTTTTGTTAGCCTTGACAGTCTTTGCTAGCAAAGTGCATAGCGTCTTGTTGAAGGCTTCTGCAAGTCCATTGGATTGAGGGTAGTAGGGAGACGATGCCCTCCAATCAATCTTGTACTTATCGGCTAGTCGGTAGACCTTCTGATTCTTGAAGTGACTGCCGTTGTTAGAGATGGTTCGGCTGGGTACCCCAAACCGGAATATTATATTTTGTCGGAAGAACCTGGCAACCAGTTCTCCCGTCACTTCTCTCAATGCTACTGCCTCTGCCCATCTGGAGAAGTAGTATGTAGCTGCTAAGATATATTTGCATCCTGATGAAGATGCTGGTAGTGGCCCCACCACGTCCGTGCCCCATTGAGCGAGCGGCCAACTTGGGACGGTAGGATGCAGTGGCACAGGCGGCCTTCTTGACACGGTGGCATGTTCTTGACACCTCTGGCAGGCTTTGGCGAACTTGCAGCAATCGTCAAACATAGAAGGCTAATAGTAGCCCAATTTCTTTATTTCGATTTTGATTTTCGGACCGGCCTGGTGTGCCCCGGCTGACCCGGCATGGACCTCTTGCATTACCTGCCTGGCTTCCCCTGGAGATAAGCAGCGAAGTAAAATCTTCTTTTTGGCATCTGCCATTATCCGGAACAATGTTCCATTCCTCATCTCATAAGAGTCTTTGACTCTCAAGAGTTTCATTCTCTATTCTTTCTCTTTCGGGAGTTGCTGGTGTTGAAACCAATGCAGGAGGTGCTCCTGCCAATCGGGCTGCTGGATTGCTTCAACAGCCGCTACCTCATTTGCTTGTTCATCGGCTAGAGCTTCAGTCACACTGGGGACCTGCCGCCGGTTGATCACTGTTATATTCAGGCTTGTATCAGGCGGGACTGCCAAAGAACTTGCCAACTTTGCGAGGACGTCAGCTTGAGCATTCTGTCCTCGGTTGACGAGCTTGATGCTAATGAAATAGAATCTTGTCATTAGGCGCAGGGCCAGATGGTAGTAAGGGATGAGTTCTTGCTTCCGCACATCGAACTCCGCTTCCAACTGTTTTATGACCAGCATGGAGTCCCCGAACGCTTCTAGCATTTGAATCCCTATGGACAGAGCAATCTGTAGCCCAATTATGAGGGCTTCATATTCTGCTTCATTATTTGTGCAAGGCTTGTTTATTGAACATGATGTGTGTATGACTTCTCCTTCTGGAGACTTCAGGACTATGCCTACCCCTGCCTGGACCCTGGCTGATCCCGTTGCTGAGGTGTCAATTTTGGAGGCGCCGTCAAAATACAGCTGCCATAGAGAGGGTTGCACCTGGCTGACCTCTAAAGTTTCATCTTCAGGAAGTTCTAGTTCCAGGGAGCAGTCTTCAGGTACTGGATGCTCAGTAAAGAAGTCTGCGATAGCTTGGCCCTTGACGGCCCTTTGTGGTACATAGGAGATATCATACTCCATAAGAATCACCGCCCATTTGCCTAGGCGGCCTTTGAGGGCTGGTTGGGACATGATGTATTTAAGCGGATCCCCTTTGGAAATCAGTTTAACTTCATGCGACAGCATATAGTGTCGGAGCTTCTTGACCGCGAAGACCAGTGCCAGGCAGATCTTCTCGATGTAGGTGTACCTTTCCTCAGTTCTGACCATTCTTCGACTGAGGTAATAGAGGGCTTGTTCTTTTCCTTCTTCATTATTCTGGACTAGCATTGCCCCCAGGGAGTTATATGTGGCTACTATGTAGAGAATTAGCGGCCGTCCTTTAACCAGTGTACCCAGTAGAAGGGAACATCTTTCATCATTAGCTTATGGAAGGGGTGGCATCGTCCCGAGAAGTTGGATATGAAACGCTGGATGTATGCTAGGCGGCGTTGAAGGGATCTTTGCTCAGAGAGGTTCCTTGGAGAGGGTAACTCCTGAATTGCCTTGATCTTTGCGGGGTTTATTTCAATTCCCCGATACCTGACAATGAAACACAAGAACTTTCCGCTCGATACTCCGAACGCACACTTCATAGGGTTCATCTTTAATTCATACTGCCTCAGCCTCTGGAAAATAACTCGGAGGTCTTGCAGATGGTCTTCTTTCTTTCTGGTCTTGACTACCAGGTCATCTATGTAGCACTCGACCTTGTGGTAGAGCAGCTCATCGAATATTCTGGTCATTGCCCGCTGATAAGTTGCGCCGGCGTTCTTTAATCCGAACGGCATTCTTTTGTAGTGATAAATGCCTTTTGGAGTTCGAAAGGCAGTGTGGATCCGGTCATATTCCGCGACCCATATCTGGTTGCAGCCGGATGACGCATCCATGAATGACAAGGCCTCATGACCAGTTGTTGCGTCTATCATGACCTCCGTTATTGGCACTGGAAAATCATCTTTGGGGCAGGCTTTATTCAGGTCATGGAAGTCAACACATATCCGGATCTGTCCATTCTTCTTCTTCACGGGCACAATGTTAGCTAGTCACGTGGTATATTGATTTTCTTCGATGAAACCCACATCAATGAGCTTGTCGACTTCCTTGCATATTTGAGTGATGAGCTCCGGCCTCATGCGCCGCGGCGGCTGCTTCACTGGCTCGACCTCAGGGTTTATGGTCAGCTCATGCTGTGAGACTGAGGGGCTTAGTCCTGGCATCTCCTTGTAGGTCCAGGCAAAGCAATCTCGATATTCTTGCAGCAGCTGGATGTACAGCTTCTGTTCTTCAGTAGACAGTTGAGCACTGAGGAAGGTTGGCCTGGGGTCATCCTCGTCTCCCAAGTTGACTTCTATCAGTTCATCGACTGTTGCTTGGCCCCCGTCTTCCATCTCAGGGGGTGCAGGTTAAAGGTCGACAAAGTCCGGTATATCATCTTCGAGGTCGAGGACCTCGATCTCTTCATCTTGCCTTATCTGAGCTTTGTCAGGAATCTCTTGTTCGGCTGGTAGTGGCTGCATGCATCGTTCTGCCAACAAGTCCACCTCACTAGCAACTTCAAGGGGCGAGTTGATTGCCTCACCCCCTGCTGAGGGGGTTGCAGTCACTAGGGACTGGTGTTTGTTTGTCATTAAGTCAGAGTAGCACTGCAGGTCTATGGTACAGGGTGAGGAGGTCTCACTCCCTTGGATCACCATGTCTTTAGTGGAGGTAGCTATTTCTTTTCGAGCAACACCTATTTCTTGATCAGGCTTGGGAGAAGCTTCCCTGACCGGTTCAAGAAGTGCCGACATCATCAATAGAGGAGGGCCACTGTAGGGAGGCAACTCCGCTTCTTCAACATCTTCAACTTCACTACTGCTAACTGTGTCAAATCTGGCTTGAAGAGCCGTATCTTTAGGATAGACCTGCTCCCAGCATCGGCAGGGGGATATGTCCTCTGATCCCAGACTTCTTGGTTGAGCTGGCTCAGTGTATTCAACTTCTGCTGGGTGTTCATCAAAAGTTACCCCCAATGGGTTATCCTCAACTGGGTAGAAAGCGGAGATGGTATCCACTTCATAGCGTCCACTATAATAGTATTCCTCGAGGGTGAAGCCCAACCCTGGGTGTTGAGAGACACGTCTCATTTCTCTATTCAGGCTCGGGGGATACCATAGCTTTTGGAATGCTCCTTTCTTCTTGCGAGGCTGGCCAGAGGGGATGTGCTGCTTCTGGAACATCTTGGCCATTCGAGTTGTTATAAATGTCAACCCTTGTATAGGTACTGACGGGTCTTCTATATCTTCAGGCAGATAACAATCAGTGTAATGCCCCGGGTTTTTCGGATCATTTTAGTGGGTCTCGGAGTGTATTTTGTGCTTTACACGTGTTTTTCCCTGATGTGCCTTTGGAACTCTTTGTAGGGCGAACCGTGGCGTTCTCCGACTCCGGGACAGTACCACTGCGTTGTGTTCCTCCCGAGGATCGCGGAGGTAATTTTTCGTAATTTTCTGAATTTATCGAATTTTCGGGTTTTCCTATATATACTAACCCTTTTCTCTCTCCCCCTCTCATTTCTCTCTTCCCTCCCTCTCTTCTCTCACGCTCTCTTTCTCCCCTCTCTTCTCCGGCGGCCGACGGAGCGAGGCGGGGGCGAGGTGGAGGTGGCGCGGGCGAGGACAGGCGAGGATCGAGGCGGTGGAGGCGCGTGGAAGCTCGGCCGTGAGTTCGTGGAACGGCGAGACTTCAATGGCGTTTTCTTCGTGGATCGGCGTCCACGGTGCGCGAAATCTTCGGTGGAGGTAGGGTGATGGACCCTCAGCCCGTGTACTTCCTTTCCCGCAAGTTTCGTAGGCCGTGGTGAGCCGAGCGGGCTAAACGGGGCGTTTTGGGGAAAATGTGTGTTTTTGGGGTGTGAGCCGGATCTCCCGTTTTATGGTGTTTTTGGGCGATCCAGGGGTTTAGATGCATGCCTAGGGGCTTGGGGAAGGTTTCCCCTTTTGTTTCCCCTTCACCTGAGGGTGAACGGGGCGTGGCATGGCTTTTCCCGCAATTTCTACCGTTTCCGGGCGCGGACTGAGAACGCGCTATACTCCAGTAGCGCGTTCTTGAAGGTCGCGCTGCCCCGATAGGGCGCGTTCATTGGAGAAGATGAACAGTAAGGCGGTTCGGGTCGCGCCTTACGGCCCCAGCGTGATCTGGTTGTCGCGCTATTGGATCATAGCGCGACCTGGCCTGGTCGCGCTATGGTCATGTAGCGCGTTCGTGTTGAACGCACTAGGCACGTGTAGCGCGTTCTGGGTGAACGCGCTATGCACGTGTAGCGCGTTCTTGGAGGGACCAGCCGTGCTGCCCGGGGCGGGCGGTCTGCGGCTGATCGTGCTCCTCGCGGGCCGTGTGTGCCTTGGACACCCAGTAGAGTTCCGTGACCGTGTTTTGAGGTGTCTGGAGGTTCTGCTTACCTCGTTTTGCGTGCCCGTGAGCTTAAGGGTCCGGGTGACCTTTAGCGTTCCGTTCGCATTGTGTTGGTCTCCGGTCGACCCGGTTGGGACCCAGTGGTCGACCTATGGCCTTGTGAGTATCTCGGACACCCCATGGATTCTGTGTCTGTGTTTTTGGGGTGTCAGGAGGGAACGTGTTACCTCGATTAGCGTGCCCATAGGTGTGGTGGGTCCGGGTGACCCCACGTGTTCCGGGCTCTTGTGTTACGCTTGATCGAGTCACCGTGTGTCGGTGTGTGTGCGGTGGGGTCTCCCCCGCATATCGTGGGTTCCTTTGGAAGGCGATTCCCGTGTGGGCCATGTGTTTGGCCTTGGACTGTAAGTCCAGTTGTCCGGCCTGGGGCTGGAGGTTCCCGCTTACTTCAAGATGGGAAATCGTCGTGGCGGCTTGTGTGCTGCCTTGGGAATCGTGCTTCTGTGTTTTCCGTGTGGCTCGTGTGAGTGACCTTTGTCCCTTGCGTTTCCTTCCCAAGGGAATGGTCTCGGTACTTGTGCTACTCTAGTTTTAGACCTAGAGATTGGACTAGATTGACGGCCTTGTGCTGTCGCGTACAACGGTCTTGACCCCGAGTCTTCTGACTCAAGGACCGTTGGGTGTAGTGTGTCTAGAGGACTGTCCAGAGTCCAGTGACTTAGCGTCACTTGGGTTTTCTCGACTCTCGCGCACGGTGCGTGCGTGGCCGTGGACTGTGAGTCCCGTTTCTTCTCTGACTGTGGTCCCCGTGCGACGGGGTCGGTACGCGGGGTTGTCCCCGTACGTCATCGGATTCGGACGTTATTTTCCGTTGAGTTGAGAGTCTACTCCTTCAGTGACCCTCCACTAGTCGTAGCCTACCAGTACGCGTGTGCTGGTCGCACCAGGGAGTGGTGTACGGGCTTACCCTGAGGACGGTTTCAGACTGGTTTCCGTCGGGCCCCTCGTCACATCAGAGTCCAGTGCCAGGGGAAAACCAGTCAGAGGGCCAGACCTAGGACGCGTGGTCTGTGTGTGCACACGTGGTTGGGGACAGTGGACGCACGTCGACGGGCGTGACCCCAGCTAGTCACTTGTTTGTGGTTACTTGTACGGTGTTCGCGCCTCGGGTAGGACCTACCACGTCAGGCGGTTCACCTGCGGTGCGGTGTAAGACGTCAGGGGACGCTATCGGCTGTGCTTCTAGTGGGTGGTACTCCTGTCGAGTACGGAGTGACAGACTGTCAGTTTCTGTGTCTTTGACCTTCGGGTTTTTGGCCGTGTTGACCGGTGAGTTCGGTTGTTTCACCTTGGCGCGTGTGTCGGTTCTTGCGCCGTGAGATTAGTGCTAGTGGCTTTACCGAGGTTGGGTCTTGTTGTGCGGTACCCGCGATCGGATGGTCGGGGTTGCACCTTGGACAGCGTGTCCAGGTTGGCTGTGTCCGGGGGACAGGCCTCTACGGCGTGGTTGCCGTGTGTTCTTACTTCGGTAGGTGGTACTAGCGTGGTTCGGTAGCTTCGACTGTGTGATCGAGGTCTGCCTTCTGGCAGTAGGAGTAGCTGTAGTGCCGAGTTTTTGACCGGCCACCGGTTTGCTGTTCCTGCTGTAGTTGTAGCTCTCCTTTCCGCTACCGCCGTTGTTTCCGGTTGGGGTTCCGCGGGATCCCTGCTGAGTCTCTGTTTTGGAGACTCATTCCCTATTTTTCAAGTGTGGCGGTTCTTCCTCGAGGTTCGAGGGTGCGGAGCGGAGGTTCTCAGTTGCCAGCTTGCCGGGCTGAGTGTTCACTTGGCATGTGGTACGTTTTACTGCTTTAGACTGTACTTTCTGTTGGACTGGACTCTGTTGTAGTTGTTTATTTATTTCTGTTAATTGTTGAATTGTCCTGCTTTACTTCCTATTTCTTTGTGCCTCCACACTCCTTTTAGTCCTTCCGAGCCCTCCCGGCTCGTGGGCGGTGGTGCGAGTCTCGGGTTATCGGGTCTTCCCGGTAATCGGATTCTCGGGTCGTTACAGCTGGTATCAGAGCGGTGGTTGTGGACGTACATAGGAATTCGAAATATTGCAGTGATCAGAGTCCATAAGGTCCAGTACAGTCGGCAGCTGGCTTAGGGTTTTGTGTTCCCTTTCCGCCTTGTTTCTCGCTTGAGAGCTTGAGTGCGCTGTGCGGCGCTGTGAAGGTGGTTGCTGTCCGCGGCTTTCGTGCCAGCATGGGGTCTAAGGATCGAGGTAGAGAGCCTTCTCCCTCATCGGTGGTGGCCCTGGTTGTGCTGCGTTGGGCAGAAGTTGCTGGCAGGCGTGAGCTCGCGGTGCTGCGTTCGAGGAACCTGCAGCGTGGTCAGGTGGCTGGTGCGGATTGTTCTTGGTTAAGTGGCCGTGAGCGTGCTCTGAGGGAGCTGCTGTCGGTTTTTGGTCACTCCAGCTTGAGGTTTGTCCAGCTCCTGAGGCGTTCTGATCAAGAAGTGTGCTCCGGTGAGCGGAATGTCTTCTCGGTGAGCTGCCGTTTCGTCGAGTCTGATGTCCTGTCGTGCTCTGTGGCGTCAGAAATGACGTGTCGGTTCCGATTGTTTTATGGATTTTGAGGTAGGATTGGGCTGTGGTGTCCCAGTAAGTCTTGCTCCTGCGCTCTTGTGTGCGATTGGGTTGTGTTCGTCTTGGAGTTGGCTTGAGATGTGAAGGCTCCACGGCGAGTTCGGGACTCGAGGATGAGCGTCGACGGTTGTTGTTATGGCTCGTGTTGCGGCTCTTGGCATGCCGTGTTGCAGTTTGAGGAATTGCAGCGGTGGTGCATCGAGAGATGCTGTGATTGTGGTCCGACGTGACACTCGTCGAGTGTGTCAGAGGCGCTGACCTGATGGAAGCGATGGTTTTCCTTGGTGCTGGATGGTGCTGTTTCCAGCGTGCGCGAGGTTTGAGGTCAGGTCGAGCGTGGAGTCCTTCCGTTGGTCGGAAGTGCGTTTGGTCTCCCCTTTGGTTGGAGAGATTGTGTTGGGTTAAGGATCGTCGTCTTGCATTGTGTGTTCGGATTGGTTGGCCTTGTGTGCCATGAAGTCCGTGCGAGACGTGCTCCTTGTCTTGGCAAGGCGGTTGCCTGTGAGAAGTCGTGCCCATTCCCTTGTCGTGTGAGGGTGCTGGCGCTGTTCCAGAAGGACGAGTGCTGGGTGGGCGGTGTTTGCTTTCTCGGCTGTGCGCGCGGATCTGAGTGCGCAGCGGAAGCGTGGTGGGCTTGTGACCCACTAGTTCAGGATCGTAGCGTTGGTTGCTACGGGCGGATTCCTGAGTTTGCGTTGAGCATCAGAGGATGGGTTCCTCGGTGTGAAACGTGTCGTTGCCATGCCGTTGCCCGAGATATCGTGATTCTTGGCACTGGCATGATGGAGTGTTAGGAAATGTGCTGGCTAGCGCGCCGCATGAATACCATGTTCCTGTGTTGGAAGCCGAGTCAGGCGTCGGTGTTGGACCTGGATGAGGTTATTGAGGATGTCGCCTGACGGAGGTCGTGGACGTGTTGGTCAGAGTCGGTGGCTTGGCGCCCGACTTGTGTTCCCAGTCGTGTCCTCAGATGAGATCGTCTTTCGAGGAAGTGATCTCGGGCAGGCTGTGGGTTCCCGTTGGTTCTACGGTCTTGTCGGATTGTGACGGTGAGTTGTATGCTGCTTTGGGACCCGTGAGCTCTGTTCAGGTGGTGTCCCGTGGCTCTGTGGTAAGGGCGGAATCGGGATTGGCGGGTGTCCACTTGGATTGATCGAAGGATTTGATGAGACCAGATAGAAGAGTGACGCCTGTGGGCGGAGGCCTTTTTGTGAGATTGGCGTCGGATTGGTGGTCCTTGATAGGACGTTGGTGTCGCAATGGTTATCCCTGGTTTGGTGACCAACATGGGATGGTTCCCCTGTAAGTCTGAGTCCAATGAGGTGATGACTGAAGACACCAGGATCCATCATTTGGTTTCGTCGTGCTCCCCGAGAGGGTCGAGTTGGAGCGATGTTCGAGCTCGGATGCGGTGTCCGAGAGGAGTGCAGCTCGAGATGTGGCATCAGTCTGTGTGGGAGTCGACGGATGGCTTGCTGAGGTTTGGAATGTTTCCTTTGGACCCGGTCGAGGACCAGGAAAGAAGGAAGAAGCTGAGCAAGCGAAGGTTTCCCGTTGACGAGCAGTTGGTGACCGGTGGATGGTCTTTTCAGAAACAGAAGGTGCTGGTTGTCGGGCTCGAGCGTGGCGAGAGCCGTGTGCCAGCGAGACCTTTGGTGGTCGTTTCTGTGATGTGCCTTTCCGGATGGGATCTGGACCTTGTCGAAGTTTGTCTTCTGACGAGAGTTGGCACAGTGTTGTGTCCTGCTTTCGGCTTGCCATGTGCGAGGTGTTTTCTTGGTGCTGAGCCGATGTTCTGGTTGCGGTCTGCTGAGAGGACTGCTCGAGCTGGTGGAGGCTCTGTATTGGTTGTCCCCTTGAGAAGGGTGTGCGACCTGTCAGCTGGTTGTAAAGCTGATGTGCCATTTGTCTGCTGACCATTGGATGGATCAGTAGCTGTTTCTCGTGGCGAGGGTTGTGTTTTCTCGGTGAGCGAGATCGTGGCTGCGGCGCCATGGTGGATTCTCGCGTTGACTGAGGTGATGCCGGACTGTGTCCTTGGGTATATGCCTGCTCTGCTGGCCAATGTGCTCGGCGCGAGGAGCGAGGTGTTGTGTGTGATTGTGAGTCTGGCTGTGTTCCTCAGGATCCGTGTTTTCGTGAGAATCGAGGTTTCTGTGTTGGGGCTCTGACAGCGTGTCAGTTGATTCAGTGTTCTTCCCCTGGGACTTCGTGCTTGGTCCTGAATTTCGAGGATGAAATTCCTTTAAGGGGGGAGGGCTGTAATGCCCCGGGTTTTTCGGATCATTTTAGTGGGTCTCGGAGTGTATTTTGTGCTTTACACGTGTTTTTCCCTGATGTGCCTTCGAAACTCTTTGCAGGGCGAACCGTGGCGTTCTCCGACTCCGGGACAGTACCACTGCGTTGTGTTCCTCCCGAGGATCGCGGGGGTAATTTTTTGTAATTTTCTGAATTTATTGAATTTTCGGGTTTTCCTATATATACTAACCCTTTTCTCTCTCCCCCTCTCATTTCTCTCTTCCCTCCCTCTCTCTTCTCTCACGCTCTCTTTCTCCCCTCTCTTCTCCGGCGGCCGACGGAGCGAGGCGGGGGCGAGGTGGAGGTGGCGCGGGCGAGGATGCGGGCGAGGACAGGCGAGGATCGAGGCGGTGGAGGCGCGTGGAAGCTCGGCCGTGAGTTCGTGGAACGGCGAGGCTTCAACGGCGTTTTCTTCGTGGATCGGCGTCCACGGTGCGCGAAATCTTCGGTGGAGGTAGGGTGATGGACCCTCAGCCCGTGTACTTCCTTTCCCGCAAGTTTCGTAGGCCGTGGTGAGCCGAGCGGGCTAAACGGGGCGTTTTGGGGAAAATGTCTATTTGGGGTGTGAGCCGGATCTCCCGTTTTATGGTATTTTTGGGCGATCCAGGGGTTTAGATGCATGCCTAGCGGCTTGGGGAAGGTTTCCCCTTTTGTTTCCCCTTCACCTGGGGGTGAACGGGGCGTGGCATGGCTTTTCCCGCAATTTCTACCATTTCCGGGCGCGGACTGAGAACGCGCTATACTCCAGTAGCGCGTTCTTGAAGGTCGCGCTGCCCCGATAGGGCGCGTTCATCGGAGAAGATGAACAGTAAGGCGGTTCGGGTCGCGCCTTACGGCCCCAGCGTGATCTGGTTGTCGCGCTATAGGATCATAGCGCGACCTGGCCTGGTCGCGCTATGGTCATGTAGCACGTTCGTGTTGAACGCGCTAGGCACGTGTAGCGCGTTCTTGGAGGGACCAGCCGTGCTGCCCGGGGCAGGCGGTCTGCGGCTGATCGTGCTCCGCGCGGGCCGTGTGTGCCTTGGACACCCAGTGGAGTTCCGTGACCGTGTTTTGAGGTGTTTGGAGGTTCTGCTTACCTTGTTTTGCGTGCCCGTGAGCTTAAGGGTCCGGGTGACCTTTAGCGTTCCGTTCGCATTGTGTTGGTCTCCGGTCGACCCGGTTGGGACCCAGTGGTCGACCTATGGCCTTGTGAGTATCCCGGACACCCCATGGGTTCTGTGTCTGTGTTTTTGGGGTGTCAGGAGGGAACGTGTTACCTCGATTAGCGTGCCCGTAGGTGTGGTGGGTCCGGGTGACCCCACGTGTTCTGGGCTCTTGTGTTACGCTTGATCGAGTCACCGTGTGTCGGTGTGTGTGCGGTGGGGTCTCCCCCGCATATCGTGGGTTCCTTTGGAAGGTGATTCCCGTGTGGGCCATGTGTTTGGCCTTGGACTGTGAGTCCAGTTGTTCGGCCTGGGGCTGGAGGTTTCCCGCTTGCTTCGAGATGGGAAATCGTCGTGGCGGCTTGTGTGCTGCCTTGGGAATCGTGCTTCTGTGTTTTCCGTGTGGCTCGTGTGAGTGACCTTTGTCCCTTGCGTTTCCTTCCCAAGGGAATGGTCTCGGTACTTGTGCTACCGTAGTTTTAGACCTAGAGATTGGACTAGATTGACGGCCTTGTGCTGTCGCGTACAACGGTCTTGACCCCGAGTCTTCTGACTCAAGGACCGTTGGGTGTAGTGTGTCTAGAGGACTGTCCAGAGTCCAGTGACTTAGCGTCACTTGGGTTTTCTCGACTCTCGCGCACGGTGCGTGCGTGGCCGTGGACTGTGAGTCCCGTTTCTTCTCCGACTGTGGTCACCGTGCGACGGGGTCGGTACGCGGGGTTGTCCCCGTACGTCGTCGGATTCGGACGTTGTTTTCCGTTGAGTTGAGAGTCTACTCCTTCAGTGACCCTCCACTAGTCGTAGCCTACCAGTACGCGTGTGCTGGTCGCACCAGGGAGTGGTGTACGGGCTTACCCTGAGGACGGTTTCAGACTGGTTTCCGTCGGGCCCCTCGTCACATCAGAGTCCAGTGCCAGGGGAAAACCAGTCAGAGGGCCAGACCTAGGACGCGTGGTCTGTGTGTGCACACGTGGTTGGGGACAGTGGACGCACGTCGACGGGCGTGACCCCAGCTAGTCACTTGTTTGTGGTTACTTGTACGGTGTTCGCGCCTCGGGTAGGACCTACCACGTCAGGCGGTTCACCTGCGGTGCGATGTAAGACGTCAGGGGACGCTACCGGCTGTGCTTCTAGTGGGTGGTACTCCTGTCGAGTACGGAGTGACAGACTGTCAGTTTCTGTGTCTTTGACCTTCGGGTTTTTGGCCGTGTTGACCGGTGAGTTCGGTTGTTTCACCTTGGCGCGTGTGTCGGTTCTTGCGCCGTGAGATTAGTGCTAGTGGCTTTACCGAGGTTGGGTCTTGTTGTGCGGTACCCGCGATCGGATGGTCGGGGTTGCACCTTGGACAGCGTGTCCAGGTTGGCTGTGTCCGGGGGACAGGCCTCTACGGCGTGGTTGCCGTGTGTTCTTACTTCGGTAGGTGGTACTAGCGTGGTTCGGTAGCTTCGACTGTGTGATCGAGGTCTGCCTTCTGGCAGTAGGAGTAGCTGTAGTGCCGAGTTTTTGACCGGCCACCGGTTTGCTGTTCCTGCTGTAGTTGTAGCTCTCCTTTCCGCTACCGCCGTTGTTTCCGGTTGGGGTTCCGCGGGATCCCTGCTGAGTCTCTGTTTTGGAGACTCATTCCCTGTTTTTCAGGTGTGGCGGTTCTTCCTCGAGGTTCGAGGGTGCGGAGCGGAGGTTCTCAGTTGCCAGCTTGCCGGGCCGAGTGTTCACTTGGCATGTGGTACGTTTTACTGCTTTAGACTGTACTTTATGTTGGACTGGACTCTGTTGTAGTTGTTTATTTATTTCTGTTAATTGTTGAATTGTCCTTCTTTACTTCCTATTTCTTTGTGCCTCCACACTCCTTTTAGCCCTTCCGAGCCCTCCCGGCTCGTGGGCGGTGGTGCGAGTCTCGGGTTATCGGGCCTTCCCGATAATCGGATTCTCGGGTCGTTACAATCAGTGTCTTCCTGTGTAGGGTGCTCTTCAGCTGTGTAAAGCAGGCTGCTGGGACCATCTATCTGTGCCACCTCCCAAGCTTTGAAAGGCTCGACAGTGGTATTATCGAGGCTGAAAATTGGCTTGGTAAGGCCTTCTGGGATCCCGATGTGGTCGCGCTGCTGGTCGACCCTGACTGCATTAGCTTCGGGGTAGATGGCGGGAGGTGCTATCCGGCCTACATTCCCGGTGATAGTGATGTGTGAGACCGTCTTGGGATTGACATATCCACGCGGCGGCGGAGGGAACCATCCTACTTCGGAGGTACTTCTTGTTGTGCTAGAAGAGGTCTTGGCTTCAGGGGCCTTCTACGACCGTTCTGCATATAGAGGGGCATCTGCCAAGTGGCATTCGAACACCTCGAACGGGTGGAGATCAGTAAATACTCTTTCCTCCTTCCCATCCAGGTTATATTTGATGCACTGGTGAAGTGTGAAAGGTACCACCATATTCTCGTGTAGCCAAGGGCGGCCAAGCAGCGCCTTGTACGAGGTGCGAGAATCGATGACATGAAACTGCACCTGTGATAAAGTCCGCTAGAGTGAGTGTGAACTCTGCTACTCCTAGCGATACTTCGCACTTCTGATTGAAGCCGGCAATACGCATATCCCCGACTTTTTGGAGGTGCACGTTGAAGTAGTGCCTCTCATATATCCTGTAGGGCAGGATTTTGACAGCCGCCCCGGGATCCACCAGGATTCTGTTCAGCTTCCGGCCATTTAGATGCCCCCTCATATACAGAGGTCTGCTGTGGCTGGTGGTGGGGAGCAACATGTCCTCTTGGGTGAAGGTCATGCTGGCCTCTGGTAGTGCTTCAGCTAGGCAGGCTTCATATTGGGCAGGTGTCTGCAGAGCAGTAATGATCGCCTGTCGGGTCTCTTCACTCAGGGATAGGATTTCCCAAACAGTGAATCTTGTCGGGAGCTTTTTTAATAGTTTGACCACCCGACTTCCCGCTCGGACATTGGATAGCTTCATTTCTTCTGCCCACCAGGGCTTGGGAGATTCTTGGACTACGGCCCCTGATGGACCTGCTTCATCAGACTCGGAGGCTGCACCCTTCTGCTTGGGGTCGTCTCCTGGCTGTGCCTTACTGACTGCTGTTGGGCGGGCTTCTGCTTCTTCTGGCAATTCGGGGGATTGCTAGAGTTGGAGATGAATGTGCCCCATTGCTGGTTCAGCATCCCTGCATAGCTGCTTCCCCTTTGACATTTTTACAAATTCTAAGAATGAAGGAGCGGGAGTGCTGCTCCCACTTTGGTTGTACATGCCTGACGGAGGAGGGATTTGGACTCCCCTGACCTCCGGAGGGGGTATCTTATAGGGTTGTTCCCCCCTGAAGATAATGTTATGGTTGGCAGGCGGTTGATGCCCCCACCTTCGGCCCGACTGGGTTGCATGTGCGGCAGTTGCGGCTTCGGCCTGGCTTTCCTTAGCGGCGGGTGTGAATCAAATCTCTTCTTCATCCTCCTCACCGGGCAAATTGAACAGAGCAGAGAGGGTGTTGCAAGAAAGGATTACACCCGTTGTAGCCTTACCGGCCCTTCTCTTCTTTCTTTGTCTTCTTTTCTTTTCTTTGGCTGGCGCTTGCCCGCAGAACAGGCTGCCATCCTTGTCTGATGCTTTGTCAGCCTCCTCTTCCTGCTTTAGTGAAAGCTATTCCAGCTCCTGCCACGGGACATGATCCCGTACCAGCAAAGGTTATAGCTCGGGCTGTACATACTCATCGAGCCCATTTATGTAGTCCTGTAGCCTCCGGGCTTCTGGACTGATCTCCTTGACTGTCGGCAACAGAGTCTGTCTCCTCTGGTTGCGGGTAGGTATTCTGATGACTGCTGGTGGATTGGTCCACACAAGTGTTGCCACTGGCGAAGGGTGTCGTGGTGTGATGCCACGAATATGTGCCCCCGCTGTTGGGCGAGACATGCCCTTCTTTTTGGTTCTTGCAGGGACTTGCTGCCATCCCTCTTGTTCTTAGGCTTCATATGTGCGCTGAGTACTGGCTTCTGCGGTCTCCTCAGGCAAGGCTTGATACAGAGAGACCATGTTGACGGCGGCTCTTCTTACGGGCGCCTCATGTGGTTGTGGAGGGTCGACCTTGTACTCCCCCAATTCTATTTCTTCCTTTCTCACCATGCCTTCGATAATATTCTTGAAAACATAACAGTCTTCAATTGGATGTCCCAGCATCTGGTGGTAGGGGTAAAATCTTGGGCTATCTCTTCTCTTCAGGTCCTCTGGCCTCTTTGGCTCAGGCAAGGTGACCTTATCATACTGGGTAACCCAGTCAAACAAGATCCTGGTCTTCTCCTTTGGGAAAGAGTAGGCCTTCTTCATTTTATCCCGGAGGGATGGGCCTTCTTTGCCATCTTCGGTCTTGGCAGGCTGAGGAGTAGCTGTCTTCTTGCCTTTATCTTTCTGTTGTTCAAATGCCTTGATGTCAAGGGCGTTTGCTTCTTTAGGTGCCTGGCGTCACTCTGCTGCCTTGCCCTTTTGTGTAGTGGGAATATTTGGTGTAGGGGCAGGTTTTGCCAAGAAGGCTTCTACCTCGGCCACAATATTATTCAGACCGAATGACCGGATCTCCATGCCAATCATCTTTTCCAGCACCTCTCTCTTGAGGTTCTGCTTGCAGATCTGTATAGCGTCCTCCTGATGCGGGGGCCGCTTGCATCTCATTCCGAGGTTCCTCCACCTCTTGATGTAGTCAAGGGCCGTCCCGTCTGCCCTCTATTTTGTTAAATAGAGTTCAGCCACTGTGATCTCCCTCTCTGTGACATGGAATCTTTCTCTGAACTTCCTCTGCATGTCTGACCAGTCGTTGATCGACTCGACCGGGAGGCTGGAGTACCATTCAAATGCGAGCCCTGTGAGTGAGGACCCGAAAAACTTCAGTAAATATGACCCGTCGGTGGCCAAGTCACCCATGACGGTCATGTAGTAGGCGACATGTTCCTTTGGGGATCCCTTCCCGTTGAACTTGTCGAATTTTGGCGGCTTGCTAATCCCAGGAGGGAGCCGCTTGGCAGCATGATGCGGTGGGTATGGAACCCTATATGCATCGAATGCCACATAGTCGCCTTCGGCCCTTTCAGCGAGCTTGAGCTCGATCATCCTTTCCACCATCATTTTGCTCATGACGGTCGGGTCAACCGGTTCTGGGTAGAAGTGTGCCGGTTGCAAGTAGGGGGCGACCAGGGTGGTCGCCTAAGGAGGAGGACGCAGCAGTGGAGGTGTCTGGTGCACCTGTGGTGGTACTGGCGGCATCAGCGACTGTGATGGGCGCTGTTGAGTTGTCACCAAGCTTGGCTCCGCCTGCTGATGCGGGGCATAGAGTGGTGGGAAGTCATTTTGGCTGACGGCTCCCCTTGATGACTCGGCCTGCATATCAGGTTGCTTGGATGCCGAAGACTGATCTGTCTTCTCCGTCAATTACTTTTTCAACTGCTCTATCTCTTGGCGGTACCTTTGGAGTATCATCAGTATGGCCGGATCCATAGCTGCTGTGCTGGGGATAGTCTCTGTCGTCTCGCTAGATGCACCCTCAGGTAGGATGTCAAGCAAGACATCTTCTTCTACGCCTGTCGTCACCACATTTACGGTAAGAATAACGGCCTTGTCATGCTGCTGGAGGTGGGCCGGGGTTTGCTTCGCTTTGGTTGCCGCCAGCTTCTCCTTTGCGGCTTCCACCATTCGAGTACTCGGCCCCGGTCTTCTGGCCAGTTGGGCCAACTCACGGGGCTCCTCGGGCAATTTTCCATAATGGCCATAGATCTCGGCCATGTTGCATGTGAAAATTTGCATCCTTCGTCTCTGTCTGCGAACCCTCCTCTTGACATTTTCCGGGAAGGTGAGCCTTTCAAACACAGAGACTCTTCTCCTTTCCCCTTGGTGGGGAGTAGCTTCATTGGCTTGAATATCAAAGCCGTCTTCATACCCATTATCATCGACCGATGACGTCATTCTTCTGTCCTCTTCCACTGCCATTGATGGGTAATGGTCTTCTTCAGCCATGGCCGCTTGCAACAGCCGTTGTTGGCCCAAGGAGGGGTTGCCCAGTCCCCTAAAATAGCTTCTGACCATATTGGTCATTTCTTCTTGCCCTCGGCCCGGATGCAGGGTTGGGGATAGTTGTCGACCTCCCATTGGAGGGATGTAAGAAAGCCGAGCTCTTTCGGCAGTCTGCTGGAATCTTCTTCCCGCAACGGGGATGATGGCTTGTCGGGCACAGGCCCTAAAGCTTCCACGATGTGGAGGGTCCACGACCGTCTCTTCCTTCTTCGGGGCAGGGCCCCTCTTCTTGTTTCCTTCTGCTCCAGTGAATCTGGAGCGGTACTGGACTGGAGCGTCTTGGTAGACAGGCTGGACCTTTTTGGGGACCCAAACCTGTTTGAATCTTCTTGGCTCAGGAGCCAACCTTTTCTGGTCATGGCGGCCGGTTTCTTCCTCCTCGGCTCTTCTTCCAGAAAGAGCCTGATAAGAGTTGCGGACCGGTACTGCAAGGATCACCCGGTCCGGGCTTACTCGGGCCTTACGTCCATCCAGAAAGACGCGGAGGCCACCTGATGGGAATCGACGCCGAGCATTAACTTTTATTTTTACATTTGAGTCCTTTTATTTACTTTTATATCCTTGGGAAAGTATATGTACAATTGTAAGGCTTTGTAAGCCAATGTGTCATTCCCTAGGATTGTGTGGGTTTTTATGCAAATATGTAGTAAGTCCAGTTAGGGGGCCCCCTCCCCTTCCCCATTGGTCCACCTCATCCATGTGGGGCTGGTCAACCATCCTAGGTGGTCATCTAGAAGGTTTGAATGGTAATTGACCACATGGGAGACAAAGGGGTTAAAATTTCAAAGGTTGGCCACCTACCTTACCTACCTAGTCAAAGGAGTGCTCCATTCATATGTAATTTATTTTTTTTGAGTTTTGACAACATGGGGGAAGAAAATGGCCTATTTCTCACGAAATTATCAGCCCCCCACCCCTTGCCATTTTTTATATAAGCCTATATATAGTGTCATTAGAGATTAATGAAGAAATGAAAAATCAGAATTTTGTTGAATGCCTTGAGTGAATTTCGACCTCCTCCCTCTCTCCCTCTGGTTTCTTCATCCCAAACTCCATTTCTAGAGTGTTTCTATCTCCCTTCATCTCCTCTCAACCTCCGGTGATCGTCTGTGCCGCCGCCGCCGCCGTTCGTGCCGCCTTCGAGCCGCCACGGGATCGTCTTCGATTTTCTGTCCTGCTGGACAGAGGTGCAGTTCGTGAATTCCTGAAGCCAGCCACGAGCTCAGATCGATTTGAAATTTTGAGGGTTGGTTCCTATCTTCTATCCCATTCTCCAAAAAAAACTCCAGGTTCAAAAGCCACCGTTTCATATTTTTACCATTTCGTTCAACCCTCTATCTCAGATCTGTTCTGTCACTGTCTACAGTGACAGTAGCCCTGAGTTCTCCACCTTCGACCACCCTTTTGATTTATGTTAGACCTCCCAATTTAACTGGGTGTTCTGTCCATCGTCCCCTACTCCCACAATTTTTCTTAAATTTTTATCATCCTTCTACCTATTTTTAATAATTCATGTTCTACCGGAGCTACAGTACTTTCAGTCAGATCCCAGATCCGACCTTCGTCCAGTAAACAAATCATAGAAAAGCATAGACACATCCAAACGGGTCTAAACCAATTTTGCTGTCTTCCCAACTCCATTTCCAACAACTTCTCTGAAGAACACAACCCCAGATTCGGACGTCTACCTCACGGTGAAAGGCAATCCATAGTCAAGTTCTCTGCATGTCTGAGTCTGCAGGTCTGGAAAATTCCATAAGTCAAGATCCGAGCAGATCCAGACCAGATCTTTGGGCCTAGGTTGAAGAGCTTCAAGCTATCTTTCCAACGGCGCCAGTCTCGTGTCGATCCGACATCGGGGCTGATCGCAGCGCCCATTCTCGTCGGAGCGCGCGCCGAAATACAGAACCGGCAGATTTCCGATCGGGTACCGACCGGTGCCGAACGGAGCCGCCGGGCCTCCGGCCGGCGAACCAGCGTGCCGCCATCCCAAGGAGCGACCCTCCGGGCATCCACCACTACAGCGGTGCCACCGGGTCCCACACGGCCCCTCCGGACAGCACGTGGACCCCACCGTCACGTGTTCGGGTGTTGCCGACTCAACGCAAGAAGCCGCCCGTCAACCCGAATTCGGTCCTCCCGGACCCCATTGTGTAGCCCTTTACCTCCCTGCGTGGAGTGGGCAGCGGCTTGCATTTCTGTAATATTGTGTAATATTGTTCCGGGAGTACGATTTTCGGCTGGGCCCGTCTTCCCCACGCCGAGCGCGTGGAGGTATCGTTCTCGCTCCCTACACTCGGCATTTGCTTATTTTCATATATACTTGTTTATGCCGCTGCTAGAGAGCATGCTTTAGGTCCGTTAGCTCGCTATATTATCATTCACCGCTGTTGCGAGAGAGAGCGAGACCGTCCCCGTGACCCGATCCGGGCACGAGAGTGCAAATCGACCACCCTAGCTCTTGCCGGTTTCTCAACCGTGCACGTCCGACGCTTCCCTCATCAAGGGACGATCGCGAGCTTGTCGTGTCCGTGGTCCCGTCCCGCATCAATTTGGTATCAGAGCGAGTTTGAGTCTAGGGTGTTTGCATTCACAAAAAAAAAGTGTCATTTACGTCTAGTCATTAGTCATTGTCTAAGTCGTGTTTAGGGTCATCATTGTTTCAAAACAAAAAAAAGTGTCTTTTTGTATTTACATCCCTTTACTCGGTATATCAAAAGGTGTTGTCCGAACGTTAGGCTACGCCTATCGGGAAGGCCGCACACTTGCGCGAGTGACCTTCGGGTCAATTATCTCCGCCACGTACCGAGTCTTGATTTACGTCTAGGGTCCTTAGTGTGCATGCATTCCAACTTTGCATTACTTAGGGTCGTGTCTAGTGTCTTGCCCAAATGGCCTTGCATATCCATTCCTAGGGATCCATTCCCATATTTTGGCAACTATGGCCAACCCATGTCGACCCGTCCAAGGTGATAGGTCCGTGTCCGAGTACCTTCGGGCATATCATAAGTATTGGTTGGAACATGGCTTGGGAGAGGAGAGCAACACGGCCGCATTTCAGTTCCGGAGAGGTTTGCGCCTTCACTTCCAATTGGAATGTCTTATCCGCAATGCATTCTCTCTAGCGGAATCCTATTCGGTCGCTCTAGTGGTCGAACCATTTGAGTCACACTTTTCTCGGTATGGTGGCTTTCGACAAGCATCCACCTCCCAGCCGCCTACACCATGGCCTTCACCACTCGAGAGAGTTCCAATGTCATCCATCTCTATTTCCGAATTTGATTCGGAATCCTCTCATTTGGAACCACCAAGGCCCGAGCCACCCGTATTTCTAATGGGTACGCTTTTCATAGCTGAGCCGCTTCTTAGTTGGCTCAAGGATGGCTTGGTCCCACCTCCCTTCCCATCAATGGACCCCACACTACCACTAGTGTCAAGCAACTCATTTCATACCGCCTTCCAGTCTCGTCACTATGTGGACACATTGGACGACCTTCTTAAAGGGTTAGACCGGCAGTTGACCTTTACACATTTATTGGCCCGAGGCTTCGACCAACCCGCTAGTCTTAGCTTCACTCATCCGACCTATGGGTCCATTACCTCCGAGTGCACCGTGGGTTGTGTCACCACGGAGATCCTCTTACTCCTTCCCTTACCGGCCGAGCCCGAATCCATACCCTTTTGTCCGAGGGAGGAATCATACTTCTTGCTTACGGTCCCCGTCCCACCCATCACAATGCAAGAAGGTGACTATCCACACCTTCAAAACTTCTACACGTGGGACTGTGACTTGGGGGAGCCCACCACAAGGGGTCATACCTTCTTCGATCCCTTTGACCCATTTCTTAGTGGACCCCATGACCCACCTTATATAGTTCATTTCTTCAAGGGAGTCCACTATCACACTCCTACCCCACGGGCCGGGTCATTTACACCCACCAAGCCCGTCCACGATACAACAACATTCGGCCCTCTTAGCCCTCTCAAGTCCCCCAAATCCAAAGGGCCGTCCATGCATGACTGGGTCATACTTGGATGTTTAGGTGTTCCCCATACCACCCATCTCCGGTTACATAACATGCATGCATGGCACACATTCGGGTGTCCTGGTCCGCCGTCACCTATGTACGGGTCGGACTAACAATATGTGTGTCTAGAGTCATGTATGAGTCGGTTTCTTATTTATGTGGTTTGCATATGTGTGTTAGTGCATGGTGAGTCTGCATATGTCATGTGCAAGCTCGTCGATATCAGTCCCTTATGAGTGTGAAAGCGAGTAGACTCACTCGATGAGTATGGGATCGGTTCTACATCTATACCCGGATCAGTCACCTACGGGGACTCAGCGGTGATTCCTAGTGAGTCTTCGAGCTGCTTCCTTCCCTTTTGAGAGTGCCCCACCCGGAGTGTCCACCTCTAGCACGTAGCAGCTTGTGCATATCGAGTATATATGGGTTGAGCAGGTGACAGTCACTTGGAGTGGAGCATACCCGCGCTACTCAGCACGGTGACGGATCCGTCGGAGTACTCGAGCATCCATACCCCTACTCGACGGGGTCGAGTTCCTCCCACCCGGGGAGAGTTGATGGGAATCGACGTCGAGCATTAACTTTTATTTTTACATTTGAGTCCTTTTATTTACTTTTATATCCTTGGGAAAGTATATGTACAATTGTAAGGCTTTGTAAGCCAATGTGTCATTCCCTAGGATTGTGTGAGTTTTTGTGCAAATGTGTAGTAAGTCCAGTTAGGGGGCCCCCTCCCCTTCCCCATTGGTCCACCTCATCCATGTGGGGCTGGTCAACCATCCTAGGTGGCCATCTAGAAGCTTTGAATGCTAATTGACCACATGGGAGACAAAGGGGTTAAAATTTCAAAGGTTGGCCACCTACCTTACCTACCTAGTCAAAGGAGTGTTCCATTCATATGTAATTTATTTTTTTTTGAGTTTTGACAACATGGGGGAAGAAAATGGCCTATTTCCCACGAAATTATCAGCCCCCCACCCCTTGCCATTTTTTATATAAGCATATATATAGTGTCATTAGAGATTAATGAAGAAATGAAAAATCAGAATTTTGTTGAATGCCTTGAGTGAATTTCGACCTCCTCCCTCTCTCCCTCTGGTTTCTTCATCCCAAACTCCATTTCTAGAGTGTTTCTATCTCCCTTCATCTCCTCTCAACCTCCGGTGATCGTCTGTGCCGCCGCCGCCGCCGTTCGTGCCGCCTTCGAGCCGCCACGGGATCGTCTTCGGTTTTCTGTCCTGCTGGACAGAGGTGCAGTTCGTGAATTCCTGAAGCCAGCCACGAGCTCAGATCGATTTGAAATTTTGAGGGTTGGTTCCTATCTTCTATCCCATTCTCCAAAAAAAAATCCAGGTTCAAAAGCCACCGTTTCATATTTTTACCATTTCGTTCAACCCTCTATCTCAGATCTGTTCTGTCACTGTCTACAGTGACAGTAGCCCTGAGTTCTCCACCTTCGACCACCATTTTGATTTATGTTAGACCTCCCAATTTAACTGGGTGTTCTGTCCATCGTCCCCTACTCCCACAATTTTTCTTAAATTTTTATCATCCTTCTACCTATTTTTAATAATTCATGTTCTACCGGAGCTACAGTACTTTTAGTCAGATCCCAGATCCGAGCTTCGTCCAGTAAACAAATCACAGAAAATCATAGACACATCCAAACGTGTCTAAACGAATTTTGCTGTCTTCCCAACTCCATTTCCAACAACTTTTCTGAAGAACACAACCCCAGATTCGGACGTCTACCTCACGGTGAAAGGTAATCCATAGTCAAGTTCTCTGCAGGTCTGAGTCTTCGGTTACTGTACAACAGGAGATTGAAAATTCCATAAGTCAAGATCCGAGCAGATCCAGGCCAGATCTTTGGGCCTAGGTTGAAGAGCTTCAAGCTAGCTTTCCAACGGCGCCAGTCTCGTGTCGATCCGACATCGGGGCTGATCGCAGCGCCCATTCTCGTCGGAGCGCGCGCCGAAATACAGAATCGGCAGATTTCCGATCGGGTACCGACCGGTGTCGAACGGAGCCGCCGGGCCTCCGGCCGGCGAACCAGCGTGCCGCCATCCCAAGGAGCGACCCTCCGGGCATCCACCACTACATCGGTGCCACCGGGTCCCACACGGCCCCTCCGGACAGCACGTGGACCCCACCGTCAAGTGTTCGGGTGTTGCCGACTCAACGCAAGAAGCCCCCCGTCAACCCGAATTCGGTCCTCCCGGACCCCATTGTGTAGCCCTTTACCTCCATGCGTGGAGTGGGCAGCGGCTTGCATTTCTGTAATATTGTGTAATATTGTTCCGGGAGTACAATTTTCGGCCGGGCCTGTCTTCCCCACGCCGAGCGCGTGGAGGTATCGTTCTCGCTCCCTACACTCGGCATTTGCTTATTTTCATATATACTTGTTTATGCCGCTGCTAGAGAGCATGCTTTAGGTCCGTTAGCTCGCTATATTATCATTCACCGCTGCTGCGAGAGAGAGCGAGACCGTCCCCGTGACCCGATCCGGGCACGAGAGTGAAAATCGACCACCCTAGCTCTTGCCGGTTTCTCAACCGTGCACGTCCGACGCTTCCCTCATCAAGGGACGATCGCGAGCTTGTCGTGTCCGTGGTCCCGTCCCGCATCACCACCGACCAACATAGACTTACCGGACGGGGAGAGACGTCCGGTTACAACATCATTAGCCTTCCTTCGGGGGTTCCGATGTTGGCGCTTCCCAAAACTCTTGGCAGGAACGGGGCGGGCCCCATGAGCAATGTGATGCACCATGCAGTTGGCGACTTGAATCGGGCTCGCAGGCGAGCCAGCACAGTGTCGAGCCTCCGGGGCCTCGACCTTCTCAGCAACCTCCTCTTCGGCGGGCTTTGGGGACTCCGTCTGTAGCATGTCGGCTAAGGCCAACCCCAAGAAGTTGGGGAAGCCTACAGCTGGAGAGAAGGAGCCGAAAACCGTGGGCACCGCCAGGTGCCCGTGTTCAGCGTGCCCGACGACGATCGCGGGGATGAAGTCAAGACCAATAAGTCCAAATGATGTCATCGTTCACCTGAGACAAACAGATAAATAATCAGTATTCTTGGGGAAAGCCCCCGAAGGTATCCTCTCTTGGCAAAGAGATGAAGGGAGACTAGAGTCCCACCGGGCGTGCCAGAGTTGTGGGGATGGATTTTTATCTATCCTTATTTTTTTGTTTTATTCTGTTATTTATTTGGTTTATTAATTAGGCGTGCCAGTCACTAGCGTGATAGTTTATTGTGCGCTCGATCTGACTCAGTCAGTCGATTGTGATATTCGTGTCAGGACCCGGAGTCCGCCATACCATAAAGGTTATGGCGTTAATTACATCCTCTAAAAAAGAGGACCACCCTTGATTAGTTGCTAAGAGAAGATGCCTCGAGGGCAAAACAAGATAAGACTATGACGCTAACTTTGCTAGCAGGATGTGAAATATGCATAGGAAACCATGCGACGCGGGACATGATAATAACGTTATAGCATAAATCCGGCAGCATATCCCCTTATTTTGGACTATGCCAAAAGTGTAGTATAGGTCATCCACCCACGGAATGCCGGGGTGGAAGCCGAAAGGGGAGCCAGGCGTAGCCCGAGATCTAGAAGGATCCGAGTGTGACGGGACAATATCCATTGCCATGGTGCTTGTTGATATCCCCTTCAGAGACCATTGGAGGACATATAGTGACATAACTCCAAGGGCCGGGAGGGTTAGAAGACAACCCGGTGGTCAGATGGCATATAATGTGGGGGTAAGACCCCATCAATATAGCTCCGTTAGACATGGATGAAGAACCATGAACCCCCCCCACCCATGATATGGTGGGAACTGGCATGATGGTCCATGGAGGTTAGGGCACCAAGTCTAGATTGGTTTTGGGCTCAGTAAAGTTGCTGAGAAGTTAGAAGTTTGAGTGATGGTTGATATTAGAGTGAACCGGCACGGCTGGGGTTTCGGCATGAAGGCAAACCGGCGTCGTTGGGGTTTCGGCACGAAGGGCAGACCGGTGCGGCTGGCCACTTGGCGCTCCCATCACCTGGTGCGAAATTGGCACCGAGTGGAGGCTGCGTCGGGAGAGATGTGGCGCCGATAACAATTTGTTCTTTTGAGTTTTCGAGTATTGTGAGGGCTTTACGAATTCAAAGGGGGTCCTTTGCGTTCAATGGGGGTTTTATAAGTTTGTTCATGGTGGTATTTGAGTAGGATAGAGAGTGAGGGTAGGCTCATCCATAGAAATTCTAAGGAGACCATGTGACTATGATGGTTATGTTCCCCTCTGACGGTGGTGAGCAGAGGATCATGAGATGGTGTAGCTCAGATCTCTGCCACACAGCTGGGGTTAGATTCATAATTTCAGTGAAAGCGTCGTACTACACGACAAAGTAAAGCTCGCGGATGAATTTTGGCAGCATCTCCCCTTATTTTGGACTATGCTAAAAGGGGAGTATAGGTCATCCACCCACGGAATGCTAGGGTGGAAGCCAAAAGAGAGGCGGGCGTAGCCCTGGATCCAAAAAGGATCTCAATCTTATGGGACGTTATCCTCGTATTGTGGGATTTATTGATATCCCCATGTATAGCCAATGGAGAACATAGAGTGGCAGAACTCCATGACTTACAGGGTGGCAGAGGGTAAGGGGGGATTAACCCCTTTGATATAGCTCCGATGAGGGTCGAGGGAAGGGTAATGTTTCTCCTCAGAATGTCAGGGTCTTATGGCCAAGGCTGGCATGGCTCAGGAGTACTGAGGGTATCGGCACGAACCTATCGGCATGGCCGGCTTCAGCATGAGAGGTGTGGAGGTCTCGGCGCGACAAGGAGAACAGAGGTGTGGAAGTCTTGGCGCGACAAGGAGAAATGGGTTTCGGCGCAACAGTAGGAGTCCAACCGGCGCGGATCGCACTCGGCGCGAGACTCGCGCCGAGGGAGGGTCGCGTCGGGAGGCTGAGAGGATTTTGAAATCAAGGGTTTTAGTGAGGCTCGAGTGAGGTTCAAAGGGGTTTATTAGGTGAGGAATTCCGGGGGGCTCTGGGAGTTTCACAAGGGGTTTATTCAAGAATTTAGGGCGAACACTGGAGGTGGTCCTGGAGAAGATAATCCAGGGAGAAGATGGCCTTCCCTCAGGGGCCTCACTGGGAGCCTGATCACAGACCGAACCTCATGAGTTTCAGTTTGAGTCTATCCCTCCTCGTTTCACAATCGAGAAGCCATGAGATATGCTGTCTTAGGCTCTCGATGTGGATGTGAGGTTGAAGAAGAAACGCAGTGGAAGCGCCTTCAGCAGATCTAGAAGATTATACCTCGTTTGCAGTAACTGTCAAATGCTGCGAACCTCGGATGCAGAGGAAGAAAGAAAAAGGAAAGAAAGGGTGAACTTCAGCCCCGTTTTTATTAACCATTTCATCCGAACAGCATACATGCATCTAGCTCAGAATAAAATTCAACTGAGAAAAATCATACGCGTACTAAATCCCTGATAACAGGGTTACATTAGCATTCGATGCTATTAGAGCAAAGATGCTCGAAAGCAGACCCAAAGAAGAAAAGGCATATTCAAAAGAAGACAGGAGAAAAGGAAAAAATGTAGCCCCTCAGGGCATCTTGAAATCGATCCCACCTTGATTCTCCCTCCGAATCTCTGCAACTCTTTCCTCTCTTCAGCTTCTGTAGAGGGCTCTCGAGCTCCCCTTTCTTTCAGTGGCTACTGCTCTCTATTCTCTCTATTGCCTCTTCTTCTCTTCTATCTTTTGTTCATCTCCGCTTTTGAAAGGCAGTAGGCTGCTTTTTATAGAGGGATGGCCCTCGGCCTCTCGGCACGAGCTCCCCGACGCGACAGCACATAACGTTTCGGCGCGCCGGATATACAGCCCCTCGGCGCGTCTCGCCTGGTGTTGGGCTTGGCCCATTTTTCCATCATTCGGCGCCAGATTCACCTAATGGGCTTCCTTCGTCGGCGTGGTGGGCTTCTCAGAATAGATGCTCTACCCGAGGTTGCTTAACACCTTGTATTCACAACCGAGTGCGAGGCTACTCGAATCCCTTTCTGTGAGCAATAGAATTGTCTGAAGATCCTTTCCAGCAGGTAGATGGTTGCCTGAATTTTGTTATATTTTTTTTTTATCAGCCTGACTATCTGAATGATAGCAGTACTGGGCAGTGGCCTAACCAGAGATGGCTTTAGCCGGACAGAGCGTTAGGGGTAGTGGATCTCTTCTATTCTGATTCTCAGAACTTCCAGAGATGGTACAGGAGCCGCATCTTTGATCGTCATTCAGAGCCCTAAGTCTGCTTCGGTCTCTTCTGGTATATTTCAGGTGTCAACCACGTGGTACCACCCGCGCCTAGGTGAACGACCCGGTTCACTCGCTACGGGGTTCCGTAGGTTTTGCCGGAATGCACACGCGAAAATCGAAAAATACACGGAAAAACCGCAGAACACGTTCCGGGACCTTCGAAACTGATCCGAATCGGACGGATCCGAACACGAAAAATGTTCGAAACATAATTTCGGACACAACGGAGTCGGACTCTCCGAGAAAACAGATCCGGGACCCAAAAAGAAGGATCCGAAGGGTCCGAAATATTACAGCCCTCCCCCCTTAAACAAATTTCATTTTCAAAATTTAAAACGAAGTAAAGGGGAAAGAAAAGGATACTCACTCGAACAGGTAAGGGAACTACTGACGCATCTCGTCCTCACGCTCCCAAGAAGCCTCACCGCCAGAGTGCCGTGGCCATACCACCTTAACCAGGGGGATAACCTTGTTCCGTAGGTGCTGCTCTCGCCGATCCTCAATACGGATAGGGAACTCCGGTAGAGACAGATCGGGAGTCACCTCGGGCCAAACCGAGTCCTCCAACACATGAGAAACATCGGGCATATACTTCCTCAACAATGAGACATGGAACACGTCATGCACCGTTGTAAACTCGGGAGGTAGCTGTAATCGATAAGCAACCTCCCAAATGCACTCCACGATGGGAAAAGGACCAACATAGAGGGGACTCAGCTTCCCACACTGTCCAAATCTCATCACTCCCTTCATGGGAGAAACCCTAAAAAATATACGGTCATCGACCGTAAAATAGAGTGGCTGCCTTCTCCGATCAGCATAACTCTTCTGTCGACTCTGCGCCGTCAACTTGTTCTGACGGACCAGATGCACCACATCAATACACTGTTGCACCAACTCCGGTCCCGTCGCAACACGCTCACCAACCTCTGACCAATCGAGTGGAGTCTGACACGGACGCCCGTACAACGCCTCATAAGGAGCTATCCTAATGCTCGAATGATAGCCGTTGTTGTAGGCAAACTCCACCAATGGTAGATGGTGAATCCAACTCCCTTGTCATTCCAGGCAACAGGATCTCAACATATCCTCTAACGTCTGAATGGTCCTCTTTCACTGACCATCTGACTGAGGATGATACGCTGAGCTAAATGTCAACTCTATGCCAAGAGCTCGCTAGAAACTCCTGCAGAACCCAGAAGTGAAACGCATATCTCGATCTGACACAATGGAAATGGGAATTCCATGCAAAGGTACGATCCGCTCCACATAGAGACGAGCTAACTTCGGTACACTCCAACTGACTTTGATCAGTAACAACCAAGCCACTCTCGTCAGCCTATCCACCAGCAACCAAATACCATCCTGTCCACTCGGAGTCCTCGGCAATCCCACCATAAAATCCGTGGTCACGTGGTCCTATTTCCATGAGGGAACATCCAAGGGTTAAAGAGTACCTCCTGGTCGCTGATGCTCCGCCTTCACCTGCTGACAGGTCAGGCATTGGGCCACATACTCGGCAATATCTCTCTTCATGCCATGCCACCAGAACTGCCTCTTCAAGTTCCGATACATCTTCGTCACACCCGGGTGCACAGTGTACCGACTCCCATGAGCCTCCAATAACACCGCACGCCTCACCTGCTCCTTGGCTGGGACGTACAACCTGCCACGAAATCTCACAGCTCTGTCCTTGCCGAAGTCCACATCAGCAAAAGCTAAAATCTGGGGCAACTCAGGGTCTGCACGCTGAGCATCTGTTACCTGACGACGAATCGTTGGTGTGACAGTCAAGCTCGCAAGAACAGCTGACCCTGGCCCTTGGGGAACCTTAAGCCTAAATGACAGAGATGGTACTTGTTCCCAGAGCCTCCACTTCCTCATCATCATGGTGTTGACCATAACCTTCCTACTCAAGGCATCGGCAACGACATTCATCCTGCTCGGCTGATAAGATAGGGTGAAGTCATAATCCTTCATATACTCCATCCACCGCCTCTACCTGAGGTTGAGGTCCTTCTGAGTGAGCACATACCTCAAACTCTGATGGTCTGTGAACACCTCGAACTTCTCACCATACAGATAATGCCTCCAAATCTTCAATGCAAAGATCACAGCCGCCAACTTAAGGTCATGGCCAGGGTAGTTCTCCTCATGGGACTTTAGCTGCCGAGATGCATAAGCCACCACTCTACCGTGCTGCATCAGCATAGCACCCAACCCAATCCCGGAAGCATATGTACACACCACAAAATCTCCCGATCAAGAAGGTGACACCAACACTGGTGCCGAGGTGAGCAACCTCCGAAGCTCCATAAAGCTCTGCTCACACTCACCAGTCCAGACGAACGGCATATCCTTCCGCATAAGCCTGGTCATCGGGGTTGCAACACGAGCAAAATCCAGAATGAATCTCTTGTAATAGCCTGCAAGCCCCAAGAAACTCTAAATTTTCGTCACGGACCTTGGTCTCGGCCACTGCATCACTGCCTTGACCTTGGCTGGATCAACGGAAATACTATCACCAGAAATCACGTGTCCCAAAAAGTGCACCTCATGAAGCCAAAACTCACACTTGCTGAGCTTAGCATACAACTGGTGATCCCGCAAAGTCTGCAACATAACCCTTAAATGATACACATGCTCATCTGCAGACCGCGAATACACAATGATGTCATCCACAAACACGACCACGAACTGGTCCAGATAAGGATGGAACTGTAAGGTTTCCACCAGCACTGTTCGGGCAATGCAGTGGATAATAAAAATTTATTAACCTGAACCCGGCTTGATGGAATCCTGGATCCATGCTCTAATCGATGCATTGATGACCCAACCCCTAACTATGGGTTACAGATTTATACCTTGCACGGAACGACTCTGTCCGCAGTGCCCGATGCAGATTTTCATGAATATCGAGTCGCACATATGCACGGCCTCTAGAGCTGATCTACACGGATCCTCGCGCAGCGACGGTATCCTCCCGACACGATCTTCCCAAGCTTTCCCTTTCTAGAGAGAGAAAGAGCTTCTAGAGAGAGAGGGAGAGCAAGAGGGAGAAAGGGGGAAGAGAAAACCTCTCCTCCTTGCTGTTAATGCTTGATTAAGCCAAGGGGGAGGGGAGTTCTCGTAGGTGGCATATATGTAGGATTATGCCCTTTTGAAAAGAACCCATAAAGACCAAAATCGTATATATATCCTTTTCATTATTGTACATATATATTAAGCCCTTCTTAAATGCCTTTCCAAAAGGATTTCAAGAGAATTAATATATACATTTATACAATAATAATTCATCACCCAATAATCCATCGTGTGTGATCATCTAGGCCCATAGTCACTCTAGTTTATGGCCCATTAACTTCTAATTCTCAATTAGAAGTAAAATAAACTTATTATTCGCTTCTACTAGAGATGAATAATAGTTTAATTTATTCCGAACCTTTGATCACGTTGGGTCAAGCAAATCCGGGTGATCCTAGAGGATGCCTGGTTTAAACCAGCCTGTCTAGTACCTGTAAGTCTACAGTTGCCGTGTCGCTATAATCTCTCACTCCTTCTATGAGTCTGGTTGGATCAAGGGTACGGTTTCTGTCAAACACCATGATCGTGTCATTTGACCATGACCTCCTTAAAGTGTATGACGTCCGTTCTAAACGAACTCACACGACCCTGGCCAGGGATTTAAAAGGAGTGTCAGTGTCATGACCCATTAACTGTCTGATATATACCCGATAGTGAGCGATCTATTTTTGACCATTGATGATCTTCACACGTATCCTGAAATAGTTAATGACTCGACAATTCATGACTTATGGTTAAAGTCACTTAGCCAAGTAATTAAACAATTCCAGTCCTCGTGTAAGATCCGATCAATGTCTCAGGTCAAAGGACCAACGATGCTACTGAGACAGTTGGATCTTCAGTTGACATTAGGTATAATCAACCATCTGAAGATCCAATAGCGGATCAGTTCAGTGTACATCCTCCAAGGACATACACCTACACATATGTGTTGGTGCCCCGCACCAATGACCATGAGACTGGTCACTCACACATCATGTGTATTGGTTTCATAGGTAATCAAAGTCCCCGAGTGATTACCCTCCAACCAGGAACAGTTTAAGGTATGTGTCCATGTAAAGTTAGTCTCATGTTTGAGATACCATCTCGAGTTGACTTTATAACCACATATTCTAGGGACATCGTAAAGTAATACACAATCACATATTTACGCTCAAACACCACTTTATTAATAATGAACAAGATCGTACAACTATTGGGCCTACCCGATCCTAAATTGGCCTGTAGCACACCAATACTAACAATCTCCCACTTAAACGACAACCAATTGCCTACAACTTTGAGGCCCATCTTATTCCGATGGCGCTCAAATACAATCTGTGTCAAAGGCTTAGTCAATGGATCTGCTATGTTATCTTTTGACGGTACACGCTCTATCGTCACATCTCCACGATCAACAATCTCCCGAATAAGGTGGATGCGCCTGAGAACATGCTTCGACCTTTGGTGAGATCTTGGTTCCTTCGCCTGGGTGATAGCCCCATTATTATCACAAAATAATGGGATATGAGTTGATATCTCGGGAACTACGCCGAGTTCCAAGTTGAATTTCTTCATCCAGACGGCTTGCTTAGCAGCTTCAGCCGCAGCAATATATTCTGCCTCCGTCGTCGAGTCTGCAGTCGTATCTTGCTTGGAGCTTCTCCAACTGACTGCCCCTCCTCCATTCAACATTACAAATCCAGACATAGATTTGCAGTCATCTGGATCTGACTGGAAACTAGAGTCTGTGTAAGCTCTAAGCTGTAGGTCCTCTCCTCCATAAAGCAGAAAAAGATCCTTAACCCTTCGCAAGTACTTAAGGATGCCCTTTACTGCCTTCTAGTGCTCTTCGCCTGGATTTGCCTGATATCTACTGACAATGCTCAAAGCATTGGCAACATCAGGCCGTGTACATAGCATTGCATACATGATTGACCCTATTGCCGAAGCATAGGGTACCTTATTCACGTGTGCCACCTCCTCAGAAGTTTTATGGCTCATCCCCTTAGATAGGCAAATTTCATGTCTCATAGGAATTAGACCTCTCTTGGAATTTTCCATCCTAAACCTTTTGAGGATAGTATCTATGTACATTGATTGGGATAATCCTAGCATCCTTTTAGACCTATCTCGATAGATCATTATGCCCAACACATAGGATGCTTCTCCCAAATCCTTCATGGAGAAGGTCTTGGATAACTAAGACTTAGTTGATGTCAACATCTCTATATCATTCCCAATGAGTAAGATGTCATCAACATAAAGGACCATAAAGGTCACAGAGCTCCCACTGACCTTCTTGTAAACACATGGTTCATCTTCATTCCGAATGAAGTTGAAAGATTTGACAGCCTCATCAAATCTTAAGTTCTAGCTCCGAGATGCTTGCTTCAATCCATAAATAGATCTCTAAAGCTTGCATACCTTATTAGGATGAAGCATGGAGATGAATCCTTCAGACTGTACTATGTACACCTCTTCTGGCAGATTTCCATTAAGGAAAACTGTCTTCACATCCATTTGTCAAATCTCATAATCCAGGTATGCTGCAATAGCAAGAAGGATTCTGATTGACTTAACCATGGCCACAGGTGAAAATGTCTCGTCATAGTCAATACATTGTCTTTGACATACCCTTTTGTCACTAATCTGGCCTTGTATGTGTCAATCTGTCCATCTGCACCGATTTTCCTTTTGAAAATCCACTTGCAGTCGATAGGGACTTTCTCTTCAGGTACATCAACCAAGTTTCAAACTTTATTGATGTACATGGATTGGATTTCTGAATCCATTGCCTCTTGCCATTTCTCGGAGTCCGCACTATGGATCACATCCTGATAGGATTGAGGATCTTCATCCTCATCGATATATACCTTAGAGGACCTCTCTGAGACATATCCAACATATCTCTCAGGTTCTCTTGGTAGTCTACCAGATCTCCGTAGTGTCTGTGTTTCACTCTGAATGGGATCAACTGATACAGTCTCATCTAATGAGTTTGTGTCTACGGGTTGTGGTTCTTGGACCTCGTCCAATTCTATTTGGCTCCTACTATCTTTCTGGAGTAGATATTCTCTTTCCAGAAATACAGCTCTCTTAGATACTAAGACCCTTTGCTATGAAGGGTGATAGAAATAATATCCAAATGTCTCCTTTGGATATCCCACAAACCTACACTTATCGGTTCTAGACTCAAGTTTATCACTATCGTTCCTCTTTACATAGGCAGGACATCCCCAAATTTTAATGTGATTAAAATTTGGTTTCCTGCTCTTCCATATCTCATATGGTATAGAAGGAATAGATTTACTTGAGATCCTATTCAGTAAATAGGCTGCAGTCTCTAAGACATAGTCTCAAAGAGACAAGGGTAGTCCCGACATAGACATTATGGATCGGACCATGTCTAACAAAGTCCTGTTTCTCCTTTCGGATACACCATTGTGATGTGGTGTATACGGTAGAGTCCATTGAGAAACAATTCCATTGTCTTTAAGATAAGAAGTGAATTCATGGCTAAGATATTCACCCCCTCGATCCGATCGAAGAGCCTTAATACTTTTGCCAGTCTGTTTCTCTACTTCATTCTTGTATTCCTTAAGCTTCTCAAAGGCTTGTGATTTATGCCTCATTAAATACACATAGCCATATCTCGAGAAGTCATCAATAAAGGAAATGAAATAAAGGTAACCCCCTTTTGCTTCCATGGACATGGGTCCACACACATCCGAGTATATGAGCTCGAGAAGGTCAGCAGCCCTCTCACCATGTCCACTAAAGGGAGCATTGGTCATCTTCCCCATGAGACACGACTCACAGGTATCAAATGGCTTGTATTCGAATGAATTCAAATACCCATTTGAGTGTAGGTGAGAGACTCTTTTCTCACCCACATGACCAAGCCTGTAATGTCATAGATATGTAGAATTCACTTCATTAGCATTGGAAACCTGTATAACATTAGAACGTGTATCCAATACATAAAGATCATTGACTAATGAACCATTGGCTATAATCAAACCATTATTCATTATAGAGCACCTAGTGCTATTAAAAGTCAATGTATATCCAACGTTATACAAGCCAGAGATTGAAATAATATTCTTAATAATATTAGGAACATAATAATAGTCATTCAGCTCCAGAATGACTCCTGAAGGTAAACTGAGGCGTGCAGTCCCGACAGCTTTGGCAGAAACTAAAGCTCTATTGCCCATCCTCAGTTCAATCTCCTTTTTACCCAGCCGCCTTCTATTTGCCAGCACCTACACAGAGTTGCAGATATGAGATGCACATCCAGTATCCAATATCCATGATGTGGATTCCATACATGACAAATTAAGGTCTATGATAAAAATACCTTCATTTAGAATTACCTTACAATTCCTTTTCCAATGCCTTGTTTCCCCGCATCAAAAATACTTGTCTTCTTTTTCATTCTTCTTGCCCTTCCCTTTGTCAACTTTGGCGAGTTGTTTACCCACGGCCTTCTTCTTTCTCTTCCCTTTGTCACCTTTGGTGGATATCTGGGTGACCTTCCTTTTCTTGTTGGCCCGGCCAACAATCATTACAGAAAAAGATGGTTTATCTTTCTACATAGTCCCTTCAGCACTCTTTAACATGTTGAGCAGCTCTGGGAGAGTTGCTTCAATCCTATTCATGTTAAAGTTTATGATGAAGGAAGAAAAGGAATCAGACAATGACTGGAGTATAAGATCAATGCACAGTTCAAGATCCAACTTGAACCCCAGTGCATTGAGTCTCTCAATCCACTCCATCATTTTCAGTACATGAGCCTGTACTGAAGCACCCTCCGACATCCGTGTCCTGAAAAGCTTCTTGGAGATATCATACCTCTCAATCCTGCCCTGCTCTCCGAAGGGCTGGCGCAGGTTAAGAAGTATGCTTCTACAATCACTCTTTACAAATTACCTCTGCAGCTCAGGAGCCATAGAGGCCAGCATGTAACATTGGGCAAGGGAAGAATCTTCTGACCATTTGGCATAAGTCATTAAATCACTGTCGTCGGCATCAGGAGCTGGCTCAGAATGAACCGTGTTCAACACGTAAGCTATCTTTTCGGCGGTGAGGACAATGCGTAGATTATGCAGCTAATACGAGTAGTTCGGTCTAGTAAGTCTGTTGGCATCTAAGATGTCGCGGAGGGGGTTGGACGATGATATTGTAATCTAGATAAGAAATAAAAGACAACTTAGCATATGTTCAAATTCTAACTTACATGTGGTTTTCTATCTTAGTTAGTACCACTATTTTTTGATCGAACTATATCACCCTCAGTATATAGAACGGGAGATCAGCGGAATCATCCTAGTGGGTCGGAATCCCAACGAGACTGAGGTACGACCTTGTGGAAAGTACAACAAGCCATACACCATCTCAAGGGCAGTCAACAGGCACTTGCATCTAATGCAATATACGATATTGGGCCCCCGAGAAATCATCCCGTTGTGGAAAGCACAACAAGGGATACTCTCGGTTAGATCTAGCCACCATTACGATATGACAATGAGTTCGTGATCCGACCCTTGTGGAAAGCATAACAAGGTCGGGTTCAATTCCTCACCCCATTGAGGCCTGGCCTTCGGGTTACATCCCGCCCCCAAGCCCATGGACCTTGTGGAAAGCACAACAAATCCATGAGATGAAGACGTTCATTCATCCCATAATGATGGAGGGCCACGACGACCCCTAGACCCACGCTAACTAGATCTAAAATTAAATCGCGAGGGAATTTGATTTTATCTTGATCTCACCATAGGTGGTAATATAAATATATCCAATATATTTACCGTACCTAGTAGTTTCCACAAAATAAATGCATCCAATGCAAAATTAAATCACAAGTGATCATGGACTTTATTCCTGATGTAACTAAGACATCCGGCCCGCTTCCGAAGCAGCTGGATCGTCCTCGTCGGGTGTGCTCCGCGCTTTCAAACTCCGACGCCGCATTAATTACAACTTTTACACGACATGTAGGCCGGCAAAATTTAAATTACATGTCAATAAAATTCCAGCAGCCCTTAGGGGGAGACAACTTGAAAGGGAGATAGAAGTACATATGAATTTTAATAGAGAGAGGAGGTTCGTAGACCTCAAATAATTACATTAACCAAGTCCATGATCACTTGTCAACCCATTCATGTAAAATCAATCAAGGGTTATTTCTGAAAATAATCCTTACTTTTGGATTGAAAAATAGGAAGTGCAAACAAAAATAGGCTAGTTTTGTTTAATTTTAAAAATCAAAATTGGATTAACTAAAATTAAACACACAAGCAAGCCAATACAATGTAAATTAAGCAAATCACGTAAAGAACCATCATTTTTAAGAGGGGCATACATATTTGAATCTGATTCAAATAAGTTAGATAATTGAGATAATTATTTAAATTTAAATTTAGTTATCTAATAATTAAATTTAAAATTAAAATTTAAATATGACAATCATTTAAATTTAAATTCAAACTAATTATATAATAATTTTATTTGAAAGTAAATTTAAATAATGTAATTATCCTCAATTATCATTTTTCTAAAATTTAAAATTTGAATTTAGTAATTATCTAATAATTAAAATTTTAAATATTTGAATTTTATACAATTAACATCAATGAAATTCAAATTTTGAATTTAATATATATCTAATAATTAAAAATTCAAAAAAAAATTAAATTTCACATAATTATCTTCAATTATTACCATTTTATCTCAAAGTAAATAATAATTATCTCACTTTATTAAATTCAAAAGTTAAACAAAATTTAAAATTTGAATTTTTCTATTGAGATAAGATAATTACTATTTGAGATAACAATTCAGATTAATTTAATGTGCCCTCAAATATATATTCATATATATTAAAGGCCTCAATAAATTAATATAAGTAAAAAAAATTAAAAAATTTGGTCAAACCTTCGTGCGTCCGCGGGCGGTCGCGCACCCGAGTGCGTCGCCCGCGCAGGTGGGCGGGCGCACTGCACCCAGCGTAATTATTTTTTTTTATAAAAAAATTTGCTTCATATATGCCCAGCATCCAGGAAGAATATAGATGCCCAGCACCCCATTCTTTGTATAACAATTGAAGATTTTAAATTCCCCTAAAATATGGTTCTATACAGAGCTAATACATCGATCAGAGCATCAACCTGGCTCTGATACCACTGTAAGGTTTCCACCAGCACTGTTCGGACAACGCAACGGATAATAAAAATTTATTAACCCGAACCTCGCTTGATGGAATCCTAGATCCATGCTCTAATCGAGGCATTGATCACCCAACCCCTAACTACGGGTTGCAGATTTATACCTTGCGAGGAACGATGCTGTCCGCAGTGCCCGATGTAGATTCTCATGAATACCGAGCCGCACAGATACACGGTCTCTAGAGCTGATCCACACGGATCCTCGCGTAACGACGGTATCCTTCCGGCACGATCTTCCCAAGCTTTCTCTTTCTAGAGAGAGAAAGAGCTTCTAGAGAGAGAGGGACAGCAAGAGGGAGAAAGGGGGAAGAGAAAACATCTCCTCCTTACTGTTAATGCTTGATTAAGCCAAGGGGGAGGGGAGTTCTCGTAAGTGACATATATATAGGATTAGGCCCTCATGAAAAGAACCCATAAGGACCAAAATTATATATATATCATTTTCATTATTGTACATATATATTAAGCCCTTCTTAAATGTCTTTCCAAAAGGATTTCAAGGGAATTAATATATACATTTGTACAATAATAATCCGTCACCCAATAATCCATTGTATGTGATCCTCTAGGTCCATAGTCACTCTAGTTTAAGACCCATTAACTTCTAATTCCCAATTAGAAGTAAATTAAACTTATAATTCGCTTCTACTAGAGCCGAATAATAGTTTAATTTATTCCGAACCTTTGATCACGTTGGGTCAAACAAATCCGCGTGATCCTAGAGGACGCTGGGTTTAAACCAGCCTGTCTGATACCTGTAAGTCTACAGTTGTCGCGTCGCTATAATCCCTCGCTCCTTCTATGAGTCTGGTTCGATCGAGGGTATGGTTTCTGTCAAACACCATGATCGTGCCATTTGACCATGACCTCCTTAAAGTGTATGACGTCCGTTCTAAACGAACTCACACGACCCTGGCCAGGGATTTAAAAGGAGTGTCAGTGTCATGACCTATTAACTGTCTGATATATACCCGACAGTGAGCGATCTCTTCTTGACCATTGATGATCTTCACACGTATCCTGAAATGGTTAATGACTCGACAATTCATGACTTATGGTTAAAGTCACTTAGCCGAGTAATTAAACCATTCCAGTCCTCGTGTAAGATCCGATCAATGTCTCAGGTCAAAGGACCAACGATGCTACTGAGACAGTTGGATCTTCAGTTGACATTAGGTATAATCAACCATCTGAAGATCCAATAGCGGATCAGTTCAGTGTACATCCTCCAAGGACATACACTTACACATATGTGTTGGTGCCCCGCACCAATGACCATGGGACTTGTAACGACCCGAAAATCCGATTACCGGGAAGGCCCGATAACCCTACACTCGCCCCGCCACCCACGAGTCCGAAGACTCGGAAGGGTTAAAAGGATGGTGTGGAGACTATACAAGTATCACAAATAATTGCAGAAATTAAACAGTTATATAATTAAGCAGGAAATAAATTAACATTTTACATGATACATGGTCCACAAGATAATAATAAAATAACAACAGTAGTAGTAGTTTACAACTAGTACAGAGACAAAAAGAAAAGTACAGTTACAAGGGACATATCCCGGCTCTGACCTCTGGCACTAACGCTGGGCACCTGAACCACGCTGAGTCTCAGACGCGCTCCCCTGAAGTCGCGCCTCGCCTGAAACACGGTGAAAACACGTAGGGAATGAGTCTCAGAACAAGACATAGTAGGGATCACTCGAACCATACCTCGCAAAAAATGGAAAACCGCTACGCTAGCAGTAAGCGAGTACCTCAGAAGTGAAAGCCATGCAACTACAAACACCGGTCTCACGGCACGAAAACCGACACGTGCCACGGTGAAACGACCGAAACACCACGGCCAACACGACAAAAACCCGACGGTCGAAGTCGCAACGACTGATAATCTTTCACTCCTAACTCGACAGGAGTACCTCCCACAAGAAACACAGTCGGTAGCGTCCCCTGTCGACTTACACCACACCACAGGTGAACTGCCTGACATGGTAGCGCCTACCAGAGGCACGGACACCGCACAAGTAACCACAAAGAAAGTGACTAGCTGGGGTCACGCTCGTCAGCGTATGTCCACTGCCCCCAACCACGTGTGCACACACAGACCATGCGTCCTAGGTCTGGCGTCTAACTGGTTTTCCCCTCGAGTCGCACTCTGGCTACCGACGAGGGGCCCGACGGAAACCAGTCTAAAAACCGTCCTCAGGGTAGCCTCTCCACCACTCCCTGGTGGGTCCACTCCCGTGTAGGCAGGCTACGACTAGTGGAGGGTCACTAAAGGAGTAGACTCTCAAGTCAACGGAAAACCACGTCCGTATCCGACGACGCACGGGGACCATCCCACGTACCAGCACCGTCGCATGGTGACCACAGTCGGAAGGAAAATGGGACTGCAAACCATCCGGAGCAATCTTAAGCCTAGCATGTGACGGCCCAACACAGGCTCTATCGGTCTAAGACTGGACCGTCACAGCCATTTGACGGCCCAACACAGGGGCGTCAGACCCTCAGTGCAAAAACGACTGTGACGCGCCTACCCTGGTGCGTCACAGGCCCTAACGCATCTAGCCTGGTGCGTCACAAGGCACAAAGGAACAAACTATGACGCGTGCCACTCGGTGCGTCACAGACTGTAACGGACCAACCCTGGTGCATTACAGGGTGGGAATATGTCCACTCTGACGCACCCACACGGGGGCGTCACAAGGCTGTGACGCGCCAGTCCTGGTGCGTCACACGCCTTGACCCCCAATGGTCAAAAATTAACGGTCAAGCCAACGGTCGAATCGTCCCTTACGGTCCAACCCAGGTGCGTCACAGTGCCGTGGCGGTCTATCGTGGGACCCTCACATCCCACAAACCCCCAGTTGGCTAAAACAGGTCTGTGGCGCACCCACCTAGGCGCGTCACATGGTGTGACGGTCACTGGAAGGACCGTCACACCGACCCGACGGTGATACGGCGTGAAACGCCCAAAAATTCGAACCACGCCCCCATGCCTCCATAGGAGAGGGGGAAATCAAAGGGGAAGACCCCTGGGGACCCCTAACATGCTTCTAAGCCATCAAAACATGTAATCATGGCCTAAAATCATAGATAGGGCGAACTCTCCCCAAAACATGACTTTGCCCTAACCCGCTCAAAAAAACCCCTCTTGGCTCCCATTCGGCCTACAATTCACGGGGGATGACGGGATGAACATAGGGATTCGTCCCCCTACCTCAATGGAGCAAAAGCTCCTCCGAGTCGAGCTCAAATGACGAAGAATGCTTTTGAAAACCCCGCTCCTTCACACTTCCCACAAGCACTGCACGCCCACGAGATCGCCTTGTCGCCACCCACGTCGCCGCGCCGTCGCCCCGCCGCCGTCTGCAGCCGGAGAGAGGCCCGCCGCGTCGAAATGGGAGAGAGAGAGGGGAAGAGGGGCTCTCACGGTTGGGGGAGGAAGAAAGAGGAGGAAGAAGAAGAAGGGTGGGGGAGAGAGAGAAAAAGGGTGATATTTATAGAAAATCTGGAAATTCTGAAAAATATCAAAAAATTAAAAATTACACTTCCGCAATCCTCGGAACGCACCGATCGCAACGGTACCACTCTCGCCTAGGTGAACGACCCAGTTCATCCGCAACGAGGTTCCGAAGGAATTGCTGAAACATATATCGGGAATCAGAAAATACGTGCGGAAAAACCGCGGACGCACTCCGGGCCTCCGAAACAACTCCGGATCGCGCCGACCCGAACACAAAAGATGTCCGAAACGAAATTTCAGACACAACAGAGCTGGACACTCCGGGAAACCAGATCCGGGACGCATGAAGAAGGATCCGAAAGGTCTGGGATATTACAGCCCTCCCCCCTTAAAGGAATTTCATCCTCGAAATTGAGAATAACCCAAGGGGAAAGAAGAGGAAGACTCACTCAAATAAGGAAGGGAACTACTGACGCATCTCGTCCTCACGCTCCCAAGAAGCCTCTCCACCAGAGTGCCGCTGCCACACCACCTTAACCAAGGGGATGACCTTGTTCCACAGGCGCTGCTCTCGCCTATCCTCAATGCGGACGGGAAACTCTGGGAGAGAAAGATCTGGAGTCACCTCGGGCCACACAGAATCTTCAAGCACATAAGAGTCATCGGGCATATACTTCCGCAACATCGAGACGTGAAACACGTCATGCACCGACGCCAACTCAGGAGGTAATTACAGCCGATAGGCTACCTCACCAATGCGCTCCACGATAAGGAAAGGGCCGACATAGCGGGGACTCAGCTTCCCACGCCATCCAATGCGCATCACCCCCTTCATCGGAGAAACTCTAAAAAACACACGATCGCCAATGGCGAAAGTGAGAGGCTGCCCCCTACGATCAGCATAGCTCTTCTGCCGACTTTGGGCCGCCAACATGTTCTGACGAACAAAGTGCACAACATCCACACACTGCTGCACTAACTCCGGTCCCGTCAAAACATGTTCACCAACCTCAAACCAATCAAGTGGAGTCCGACACGGACGCCCATACAACGCCTCATAAGGAGCCATGCCGATGCTCGAACGATAGCTGTTGTTGTAGGCAAACTCCACCAATGGTAGGTGGTGAATCCAACTCCCTTGCCATTTCAGGCAACAGGATCTCAACATATCCTCCAAAGTCTGGATGGTCCTCTCTGACTGGCCATCTTACTGAGGATGATACGCCGAGCTAAAAGCCAAATCCGTCCCAAGAGCTCGCTGGAAACTCCTCCAGAATCCAGACGTGAAGCGCGGGTCCCGATCCGACACAATGGAAATGAAAATTCCATGCAACAGAACGATCCGCTCCACATAAAGACGAGCCAACTTGGGCACGCTCCAGCTGACTTTGACCGGTAATAACCGCGTCACTTTCATCAGCCTATCCACCAACAACCAAATACTATCATGCCCACTCGGAGTCCTCGGCAATCCCACCATGAAATCAGTGGTCACGTGGTCCCATTTCCACGCAAGAGCATCCAAGGGCTAGAGAGTACCTCCTGGTCGCTGATGCTCCGCCTTCACCTGCTGACAGGTCAGGCATCTGGCCACAAACTCGGCCATATCTCTCTTCATGCCAGGCCACCAGAATTATCTTCGCAAGTTCCGATACATTTTCGTCGCACTCGGGTGTACGGTGTACCTGCTCCCATGAGTCTCACGCAACACCGCACGATGAACCCGCTCCTCGGCTGGGACGTACAGCCTACCACGGAACCTCACAGCACCGTCCTCACCGAGCACCACATCAGCCAATAGCCAGAATCCGGGGCAACTCAGGGTCTGCATGCTGAGCCTCTGTCACCTGACGATGGATAGCAGGCGTGACAGTCAGACTCGCAAGCACTGCTAACCCTGGCTCTTGGGGAATCTTGAGCCTGAAAGACACTTCGGGCACTTATTCCCAGAGCCTCCACTTCCTCAACACCAAGACACTGATCGCGACCTTCCGACTCAAGCATTGACGACGACATTCATCCTACCCGGCTGATAAGATATGGTGAAGTCATAATCCTTCATATACTCCATCCAACGCCTCTGCCTGAGGTTAACGTCCCTCTGAGTGAACACATACATCAAACTCTGATGGTCAGTGAACACCTCGAACCTCTCACCGTACAGATAATGCCTCCAGATCTTCAGCACGAAGATCACAGCTGTTGCATCCCTGCGATTTTGATGATGTCTCACACTATAAATCAATCTTCTATCTCTAGATTAATTCATGCTTCATCATGTAGGACAGTGCAGTTCATATGGTTGTCAGATAAATATGCACTACTTGATCATGTCTACACTCTGTCTGCATAGTCTGGACAGTTGTGGGTCAACCGCCCCTTCTGATGGGTCGACCCCCCCAGTCTCGCAAGTCAATACATTGGCCTTTGCTTTTCAAGTCCATACAACGGCACTGTACCTTGCACATCTGAAGTCTATACATTCTCCCGTTCATTTCAAAGTCTACACATCGCCTCACATCTTCCAAGTCTATACATTCTCCCGTTCATTTCAAAGTCTACACATCGCAGTTGAATTCCAAGTCTATACATCCTCAGTTGAATTCCAAGTCTATACATCCTCAGTTGAACCCCAAGTCTATACATCGTCTGCCATTTCAAAGTCAATACATTGTCCTTCGTCTCACGCATCATGTCCCAAAGTCTGTACAGCCTCTAGTCACAAACCAAGTCCATACATCGCCTTCTGCAAGCATTACCTCAAGTATGTACAGCCTATACATTGGCTTGGGCATCCAAGTCTAGACATTGATTCAAAGTCTGTACACTGCGCAGCACTGTACAAGTCCATACACTGGCTGCACTGCACAAGTCTATACATTGGCTTGGCCATCCAAGTCTAGACATTGATTCACTATTCATGCCTTGATTCGAAGTCTGTACAGCGAGCGGCGTTCATCAAAGTCTGTACATTGCTTGGCGCTCACCAAGTCTGTACATCGCTTCAAGCGTTCCAATGTCTATACAAGGCTTGCATCATTAAGTCTAGACATAGCACTGTAGCTTCCTAGTTGAAGTCTATACATTGCTGATCGAACGTAAGTCTATACGTTCCAACCTATTCCTACGTTCGTTGCTTTAGCTACACCCTAAATCTACACTTTGGCAAAGTGTATACATTATTCATGCAAGTCTGTACAGCCAACGCTTCCATTGATTCCAAGTCTGTACACTGGTCCTCAGGCGTTCAAAGTATGTACATTGGTTCAGGTTTACCAAGTCCATACAGTGCTTCAATATTCTCCAAGTCTATACAGCCTGCCTTCACGTTCAGAGTCAACACATCATTCCTCGAAGGCCAAGTGTATACATTGTCCATGTGTTCAAATGTCTCAAGTCCATACATTGAATAGGCTTGTTAATGCATCGGATTTTAAGTCTATACACTGAGGACGCTGAAGGCCTTCAAGTTTATACTCTCTCTCGTTGTTCATACTTGCCTATATGTTGTTTTCAAGTATATACACTCTCACATTTGACACACTTGCCTAATTGACATCTCTAAGTCTATACACTCGATGGCTTCATACATTTCACAGAAGTCCACACATTCCCCTTGTTATGTTAATGCACTTTACTGCAAGTCCATACACTGAGCTCGCATGAAGAACTTCAACTATATACACTGAGGTCGCATGAAGACTCACAAGTCTATACACTCTCTCAGTGTACACACTTACTCATTTTGTAGCAACCCTGATAAATGAATATTGAAATAAAATTAAAAACATATATATTACAGAAGTAATATATATAATAAGAATAGGGTTAATTAGACAAAATAAAACAAATTACAAATAACGCCTCTTTATAAGGCGTTAATTTAAAAATAAACGCCTCTACGCACGGCGTGACTAAATAAAGGACGCCCACAAGTGCGGTCGTCAACTCTCACGCGACCAAATAGGCAAGTAAAAGAAACGCCCATATCTTGGGCGTGTTTCAAAAACAAGGAACGCCCTTATACAAGGCGTTTCTTAAGCAACGACCTGAACAAGGTCGTTAATTTAAGAATCGACGCCCTGACATAAGGCGTTAATTCAGTTCGTGACCATTCGAACCCAGAACTTATCCAGGGAATAGATAACTAATTAGAAAGAGTTAAAAGGTGTAAGGACTCTATTAGGGATATATTACCCTCACTAGAACACTAACTCTAATAGGACACCCAAAAATCCTATAAATACCCTTGACAGTCGAACCCTAGAAAGCTATTTGGTCGATCGTCCCTGTCGCGGTAGGTGAATAACTAACAGTTATTCCTTAAATTCTTTCTCTGCATATGCTCATATGAAGAACACTGACTGTTTCTTCATCTTCTTTGGTTTTATAGGAATTGCCTGTCAAGACTAAAGACCGGTAAGGTTATTCCTCTTCTCCTATACCTACGATTACACTCATGAAGAAATAGTAATTTCTTCAATTTTCTCTGTAGGAAAATTCTTCTAACCTACTGAAGAACGTGGATTCTTCATCGACGATCATTTGCATCCTCTTCTGTGCATACTGCTGTTAGCAAGTTCCATCGCCAGGAGACTTTGTGGAGACTCTGTTCTTCTAAATTCTTCACCGTTCATCAGATTATCTTCATCAAGGTAGGATCTTCTCAAGTCTTGTAGCCCAAACTAAATTTATATATACAAGAAGCATCTTGCATATCATGTATTACTTTTATTTTAGTTTCTCGGACGTTGGAATATTATTGAAAGAAACGCCCTTGAATAGGGCGCTACTTTAAAAGAAACGACCATTGCCGTGGTCGTTAATTCATAATAAACGCCCTATATACAGGCGTTACTTTCATGAAAATATTAAATACCCACGTTATAAAAATGATATATATGAAATCCTGATATCTAATGCATGACTCTACCTGTAAATTCCTGCTAATTTTCTTGTCATGACCATGTCTCCTGTCTTGGAAATGTATTTGTTGAAATATTGTAAATTCCTTGAATTCACGACCTGGACAACGTCGTTTTATATATGTTAACGCCCCACCACAGGGCGTAAATTGAAAAGAAACGCCCCTTTCTAGGGCGCTTTCTCTGTAAATCCTGAAAAATATATACTCTGTAAAATAGAATTAAACAGTAACGCCCCTTTCAAGGGCGTGTTTTATATAAATCCTGAAAATTAATTATATTCTGACAGATATGTAAATAATAAGACGCCTTCTGTTGAAGTCGTCAACTCTTGAAGAAACGCCCCCGACCAGGGCGCTTTTTATATAAATTATTGAAATAATGAAATTCTGCAAAACGGAACATATGTAAACGCCCTTATATTAGGCGTTACTTACTTGACGAACGCCCCTGACTAGGGCGTGTTTTACACGAATTAATGAAATTATTGAAAATTCTGTAAAATAGAATTTTGTAAACGCCCTTCTGTTAGGCGTTAATTACTTGAGAAACGACTTGACCTAAGTCGTTATTTTACTGTAAAACTGATTTTCCCTCTTTTTGTTAACCGATGGTTTCATATGTTATATAATATATATATCGGCACTATTCTCCACTCCGTGAGTATAGTCCCACGTTTCACGTTGTTTTATCGATCACACTCAACTCTCATTGACATACAAGCTCTCCATTGGACATTCCGTTCCTTTGGACTAGCGAGTTAGTCATAGAGACCTCCGTAAGACTCCTCGTAGCCTTGGATTCCCTCAAGGCCGACTGAGCTGGTTGTACCCTAAAAACCCATTACACGATCTTTGCCATGTCAATCTAAAGAAACATGGTATACCGGCCCTTATGATTATACAAAGAGTATATCATAAGAAATTCTTAATGGGATGATGATATCATGCCATATCATGTCGTTCTTGTAAACCCCAATTCTATGATAAGAATGAGGGTATCTTGCTTGATCTTATGTTTATGTGGACCTCAATTCTATATAAAGAATGTCCATATTGATTTGTCATGGGACCTAAGTTAAGGGAACCATATTCTACCTAGTTTTATTGATATCGTGATTTTACCGTTATTATCACCAATCTATGTCCTTTGTCATATTTTTGGACTCTATTCTGTCAAAGTTGTCATACATGTCTACAAGCTTGAATATTAAATTCTATATTGGCTATATAAACAAGAGTGGATGTCAAAAATACATGATAAATGCCTGCGCATATAGGGCCCGATCTGGTCCTGGGAGGAGCACCCGAAAGTACTTGTGCCCATGGGAGTTAAAATGATAAGGTATCTGGCATTATACCGAGTACTTGACTTGCTTGATTGGACATTCCACACACATCTTGTACTTGAATCGTACTTGACTTTACATGAAATGCGTGGCCCGAAAAAGGGTAATTTACTTGCTTGATACATGATAGCCAAAGTTCTTGACATGACTTGTTAAACGTACTTGCTTGAATATCTTGAATACACTTGTTATCTTGTTGGAAGTTCATGATTAAGTTCATCTTATTTCTTTGATATTACATTCTCTCTATCTTGTCGTTTTATGCGAGCATGCATAGCTTTATTGCATTCATGAAAGATGTAATTACTTAAACCCCTTGCTAGTACTTGAGATATAATTTCCTACTGAGCGTTCGCTCATTCCGTTTGTCCCTTTGTACTTTTTCAGGTAAGTCCGACGACGATGGAAGTCAATCGGATGGGAATGATCAAGAGTGAAAGTGATAGAGCTTCTACAAGTGTCGTCTAGTCTTCTCTATAGTTTTCTTGAGTCAACTATGTATTCTTTTCCTCTTTTATTAAACAGAGTATTGGATTTGTAATAGTCTATCCATTATGAAATAAAGGATTGGGTTGTCTTGCTATTTTGTGCATCTCTGTCTTTGTGTCGAATACACGACCACTCTGATTGACATGATTGATATAAACTCGTCGCGCATCTTCGGGTATCTTCCGCGCTCGGGGCGTGACAGTTTTTGTGGTATCAGAGCCTAAGGTATTCAATTCTTAGGAAAAACCCAAGTCTAAGGATAAGTTGAACCTTTAAACCAGTGAGATTGGGTAGAACCAAGGGTTAGATTTAACATAGTGTACGAGTCTTTAAAATACGATCACGTACTAATATAGTCATTGTAATTGTAGGATAATGGCTGCCGAACGTGTTCAATGGCGCAACATGCAGCGTACCCTTCAAGGGATGACCCAAGTGCTACAACAGGTAGCACAAGGTGGTGCTCCACGAGCTGGAAGCTTACACCAAGCCTTTAAGAACATGAATCCCCCGAAGTTTATGGGATCGACCGATCCGGACGATGCCGAGCATTGGGTTCGGGAAACCGAACGCATATTCCGTGTCATGCAATGCACGGACCAGGACAAAGTTCTATTAGCTACATTCCAGTTAGAGAAAGATGCTAGATGCTGGTGGGAGTCTATTGAAGCAACCATCGATCCTACTCAAGTAACATGGGAAGAATTTGTGGAATACTTCAATGCTAAATATTTCTCGGACCGAGTCCAAGAAAAGAAGGCTGCCGAATTCGCTGCATTAAAGCAACGATCCTTATCATTAGCAGATTATGAAGCTCAGTTCTCCAGGTTGTCTAGATATGCTAAGCATCTTATTAGCACGGAGAAGATGAAAGCCCGTAGATTTCTTAATGGGCTTAGGCCCCACTATATTACTCAACTGGCGCCTATGGACATCCAAGTTTATTCTGAGATAGTGCGCCGAGCTCAACTACTTGAAGATGCCACGGAACTATCTGATAGGATCCGAGGGAAAGACAAGAAGGAACAAGTCACGGGTTCGGGTTCTTTCAAACCCAATTTCAAGAAGAGGCCCAATAATGGAGGTTCTTCCTCTCAAGACCATAAGTTCAAAAAGACCAAGCCTTTCTCTATCACAACTACCCCTTCTAATACAGTATGCAAGCATTGTGACAAGGCTGGTCACAAGACAGAAGAATGCTGGAGGAAATTAGGAGCTTGTCTCCGTTGTGGAAGCCGTGAGCATCGGATTCCCGAGTGTCCATTAATGAATGACCAAGCCGGCGATGGTAAACGCCCGGTGACAAAGAATGCTCGTCTTCATGCAATACAGGAGACCGAACCTGAAGAAGAAGGCGGATTAGTGGAAGGTACATTGAAAATTTGTTCCAAAAGTGCTTATGTCTTATTTGATACGGGTGCATCGCATTCCTTTATTTCTAAGAAGTTTGCCGACCCGTTACCATTAGAACCGGAATGGATAAAAATAGTTCTAACTACTCCTCTTGGAAGTGAGAATGATATTACTCATCACTACCAAAACTGTGAGGTAATGGTTCAAGGTAGGAATTTACCTATAGATCTCATATGCCTCGATCTAAAGGAGTATGATGTTATACTGGGAGCGGACTGGTTATCCAAATACCAGGCAACGGTTGATTGCCGCAATAGTCGAATTGCTTTCAAAGATTTTCCAGAATTAGTCTTTACTCGCCCCAAGAGTCGGAGCAAATCCCCTCTTATTTCGGCTCTTCGAGCAAGCAAGCTCGTCAGGAAAGGATGTGTATCCTTCCTTGCTTTTGTCACTGTTAAAGAAGCTAAGGAAACCAAGATAGAAGACATTCAGGTAGTGCGAGAATTTCCAGACGTATTTCCGGAAGATTTGCCGGGATTACCCCCTCAAAGAGAAGTGGCCTTCACCATTGACTTAGTCCCTGGTGCTGGTCCTGTTTCAAAGGCACCATATAGAATGTCCCCTGCTGAACTCAAGGAGTTGAAGGAGCAGTTGATGGAACTAATCCGAAAAGGGTTTATTAGACCAAGTACTTCCCCGTGGGGAGCACCAGTCTTATTTGTAAAGAAGAAGGATGGATCCATGAGATTGTGTATCGACTATCGACAGTTGAATCATCTTACTATCAAGAACAAGTATCCACTGCCGAGAATCGATGAGTTATTTGATCAGATTTCAGGATCCAAATATTTTTCCAAGATTGATCTCAGGTCGGGATATCATCAGTTAAGGATCAAAGATGATGACATTCATAAGACCGCATTCAGAAGCAGGTATGGCCATTATGAATTTGTTGTTATGCCTTTTGGACTAACAAATGCCCCTGCTGCCTTTATGCAGTTAATGAATAGCATATTCAGGCCTTACTTGGATCAATTCATAGTAGTCTTCATTGATGATATATTGATATATTCCAAGACTAAGGAAGAACATGAAGAGCATTTAAGGATCGCATTGCAAGTATTGAGGGAAAATCAATTATATGCAAAGCTCAGCAAATGTGAATTCTGGCTTGAAGAAGTGACTTTCCTCGGACATGTGATATCCAAGGATGGTCTATCTGTTGATCCATCAAAGGTTGAAGCTGTTAGAAACTGGGGAAGACCAACCAATGCTAGCGAGATCAGAAGTTTCTTAGGTCTTGCAGGCTATTATCGGCGATTCATCAAAGATTTCTCTAAGATCGCCGTACCACTTACAAGATTAACTCGTAAGGAGATCCGATATGAATGGAGTGAGGAATGTGAAAGAAGTTTCCAAACTCTCAAGGATCATCTCACTACAGCTCGGTGTTAGCTCTACCAATAGAAGGAGAGAAATTCGAGGTCTACACTGATGCTTCTGGCATTGGCCTCGGATGTGTCCTAATGCAACAAGGAAAGGTCATAGCATACTCTTCACGTCAACTGAAGAAGCATGAGGAGAATTACCCCGTCCATGACTTAGAACTGGCCGCGGTGGTATTTGCCCTAAAGATATGGAGACACTACTTATATGGAGTGCAGTTTACTGTATACTCCGATCACAAAAGTCTCAAATATCTATTTTCACAAAAGGAGTTAAACATGAGACAAAGACGCTGGCTAGAATATCTCAAGGACTTCGACTTCAATATACAATACCATCCCGGAAAGGGTAATCATGTTGCTGATGCCCTTAGTCGAAAGCCGAGAGCAATGATAGCCAATTGTATGATACAAGAATGGAGGTTACTTGAACAATTCTCCGAGCTCAATATAAGCTTGGACACGGAATCCAAATTTGTTACATTATCTCATGTAAGCATACAGTCAGACTTATTATCTGAGATACAAACACTTCAGGATGATGATCCTATATTAGTGGAAATCAAGGGCAGATTAGAAGGACAATCTGATTTCCAACTAACTTCTGATGGAAGATTATTATTCAAAGGTAGAACTTGTATACCTGATTGTCCGGAATTAAAGAAGAAGATCTTAGATGAAGCTCACAGATCAAGGTACACTATTCATCCTGGATCAACTAAAATGTACCAAGATGTAAAGAGGAACTTTTGGTGGCCCAATATGAAAAGAGAAATGGCGGACTATGTATCACGCTGTCTCACATGCCAACAGGTCAAGGCGGAACACCAAAAGCCTGCTGGAAAACTACACCCTCTAGATATTCCTAAGTGGAAGTGGGAGGATATTGGTATGGACTTCATCATGGGTTTGTCTAAATCTAAAGGAGGACATGATGGAATCTGGGTTATCATTGACCGATTAACTAAATCGGCGCATTTCTTGCCAATAAAAAGTCGATGGTCAATTGATGTGCTAGCTGCACTATACATCAAGGAAATAGTCAGGTTACATGGAATTCCTGTCTCAATCGTGTCTGATAGAGATCCCCGTTTCACTTCTCATTTCTGGAAGGGATTACAACATTCGTTGGGAACAAGGCTCAACTTTAGTACTGCTTTTCACCCACAAACGGATGGTCAGACCGAGAGAGCTAATCAAGTTGTTGAAGATATGCTTAGAGCATGCATCATTGACTTTGGAGGAAGCTGGCATGACCACTTGCCATTAATTGAATTTGCATATAATAATAGCTACCAAGCTAGTATCCAAATGGTACCTTTCGAAGCCTTATACGGAAGGAGTTGCAGATCACCCATATGCTGGAACGAAGTTGGAGAAAAATAACTGTTAGGTCCAGACATGGTAAGGGATACAACTGAGAAGATACAAGTAATCAGAGAAAGATTACAAGTTGCTCAGACGAGACAAAAGCTTATGCTGATACAAGAAGGAGAGATCTTGAATTCCAAATCGGAGATCATGTATTTCTCAAGATATCGCCTGGACGTGGCATACGAAGATTTGGTGTTAAGGGTAAGCTTACGCCAAGATTCATCGGACCATTTGAGATACTCGAAAGAGTTGGCGAGGTTGCTTATCGCATCGCATTGCCTCCTCAATTGTCCGAGGTACATAATGTATTTCACATATCCATGTTGAAGAAGTATGTTCATGATCCCTCGCATATTATTGAACATGGAGATCTGGTGATCAAGAAAGATCTCACATATGAACAGAATCCTATGAAGATCTTAAATCGTGAAATACGAGCTCTAAGGAATAAGGTTATTCCCATGCTCAAGGTGCAATGGAATAAGAATTCCGAACACGAAACGACATGGGAGACCGAGGAATCTATGAAGAAACGATTTCCCGAGTTATTCTAAGAGGTATATGCTCTACACTCTCCGCATATATACATAATATACAAGTGAATTTGGGGACCAAATTCTTTTTAAGTGGGGGAGGGTGTAGCAACCCTGATAAATGAATATTGAAATAAAATTAAAAACACATATATTACAGAAGTAATATATATAATAAGAATAGGGTTAATTAGACAAAATAAAACAAATTACAAATAACGCCTCTTTATAAGGCGTTAATTTAAAAATAAACGCCTCTACGCACGGCGTGACTAAATAAAGGACGCCCACAAGTGCGGTCGTCAACTCTCACGCGACCAAATAGGCAAGTAAAAGAAACGCCCATATCTTGGGCGTGTTTCAAAAACAAAGAACGCCCTTATACAAGGCGTTTCTTAAGCAACGACCTGAACAAGGTCGTTAATTTAATAATCGACGCCCTGACATAAGGCGTTAATTTCATTCGTGACCATTCGAACCCAGAACTTATCCAGGGTAATAGATAAGTATTAGAAAGAGTTAAAAGGTGGTAAGGACTCTATTAGGGATATATTACCCTCACTAGAACACTAACTCTAATAGGACACCCAAAAATCCTATAAATATCCTTGACAGTCGAACCCTAGAAAGCTATTTGGTCGATCGTCCCTGTCGCGGTAGGTGAATAACTAACAGTTATTCCTTAAATTCTTTCTCTGCATATGCTCATATGAAGAACACTGACTGTTTCTTCATCTTCTTTGGTTTTATAGGAATTGCCTGTCAAGACTAAAGACCGGTAAGGTTATTCCTCTTCTCCTATACCTACGATTACACTCATGAAGAAATAGTAATTTCTTCAATTTTCTCTGTAGGAAAATTCTTCTAACCTGCTGAAGAACGTGGATTCTTCATCGACGATCATTTGCATCCTCTTCTGTGCATACTGCTGTTAGCAAGTTCCATCGCCAGGAGACTTTGTGGAGACTCTGTTCTTCTAAATTCTTCACCGTTCATCAGATTATCTTCATCAAGGTAGGATCTTCTCAAGTCTTGTAGCCCAAACTAAATTTATATATACAAGAAGCATCTTGCATATCATGTATTAGTTTTATTTTAGTTTCTCGGACGTTGGAATATTATTGAAAGAAATGCCCTTGAATAGGGCGCTACTTTAAAAGAAACGACCATTGCCGTGGTCGTTAATTCATAATAAACGCCCTATATACAGGCGTTACTTTCATGAAAATATTAAATACCCACGTTATAAAAATGATATATATGAAATCCTGATATCTAATGCATGACTCTACCTGTAAATTCCTGCTAATTTTCTTGTCATGACCATGTCTCCTGTCTTGGAAATGTATTTGTTGAAATATTGTAAATTCCTTGAATTCACGACCTGGACAACGTCGTTTTATATATGTTAACGCCCCACCACAGGGCGTAAATTGAAAAGAAACGCCCCTTTCTAGGGTGCTTTCTCTGTAAATCCTAAAAAATATATACTCTGTAAAATAGAATTAAACAGTAACGCCCCTTTCAAGGGCGTGTTTTATATAAATCCTGAAAATTAATTATATTCTGACAGATATGTAAATAATAAGACGCCGTCTGTTGAAGTCGTCAACTCTTGAAGAAAGGCCCCCGACCAGGGCGCTTTTTATATAAATTATTGAAATAATGAAATTCTGCAAAACGGAACATATGTAAACGCCCTTATATTAGGCGTTACTTACTTGACGAACGCCCCTGACTAGGGCGTGTTTTACACGAATTAATGAAATTATTGAAAATTCTGTAAAATAGAATTTTGTAAACGCCATTCTGTTAGGCGTTAATTACTTGAGAAACGACTTGACCTAAGTCGTTATTTTTACTGTAAAACTGATTTTCCCCTCTTTTTGTTAACCGATGGTTTCATATGTTATATAATATATATATCGGCACTATTCTCCACTCTGTGAGTATAGCCCCACGTTTCACGTTATTTTATCGATCACACTCAACTCTCATTGACATACAAGCTCTCCATTGGACATTCCGTTCCTTTGGACTAGCGAGTTAGTCATAGAGACCTCCGTAAGACTCCTCGTAGCCTTGGATTCCCTCAAGGCCGACTGAGCTGGTTGTACCCTAAAAACCCATTACACGATCTTTGCCATGTCAATCTAAAGAAACATGGTATACCGGCCCTTATGATTATACAAAGAGTATATCATAAGAAATTCTTAATGGGATGATGATATCATGCCATATCATGTCGTTCTTGTAAACCCCAATTCTATGATAAGAATGAGGGTATCTTGCTTGATCTTATGTTTATGTGGACCTCAATTCTATATAAAGAATGTCCATATTGATTTGTCATGGGACCTCTGTTAAGGGAACCATATTCTACCTAGTTTTATTGATATCGTGATTTTATCGTTATTATCACCAATCTATGTCCTTTGTCATATTTTTGGACTCTATTCTGTCAAAGTTGTCATACATGTCTACAAGCTTGATTATTGAAATTCTATATTGGCTATATAAACAAGAGTGGATGTCAAAAATACATGATAAATGTCTGCGCATATAGGGCCCGATCTGGTCCTGGGAGGAGCACTCGAAAGTACTTGTGCCCATGGGAGTTAAAATGATAAGGTATCTGGCATTATACCGAGTACTTGACTTGCTTGATTGGACATTCCACACACATCTTGTACTTGAATCGTACTTGACTTTACATGAAATGCGTGGCCCGAAAAAGGGAAATTTACTTGCTTGATACATGATAGCCAAAGTTCTTGACATGACTTGTTAAACGTACTTGCTTGAATATCTTGAATACACTTGTTATCTTGTTGGAAGTTCATGATTAAGTTCATCTTATTTCTTTGATATTACATTCTCTCTATCTTGTCGTTTTATGCGAGCATGCATAGCTTTATTGCATTCATGAAAGATGTAATTACTTAAACCCCTTGCTAGTACTTGAGATATAATTTCCTACTGAGCGTTCGCTCATTCCGTTTGTCCCTTTGTACTTTTTCAGGTAAGTCCGACGACGATGGAAGTCAATCGGATGGGAATGATCAAGAGTGAAAGTGATAGAGCTTCTACAAGTGTCGTCTAGTCTTCTCTATAGTTTTCTTGAGTCAACTATGTATTCTTTTCCTCTTTTATTAAACAGAGTATTGGATTTGTAATAGTCTATCTATTATGAAATAAAGGATTGGGTTGTCTTGCTATTTTGCGCATCTCTGTCTTTGTGTCGAATACACGACCACTCTGATTGACATGATTGATATAAACTCGTCGCGCATCTCCGGGTATCTTCCGCGCTCGGGGCGTGACACATTTGCTGTTCTAAAGTGTATACATTCGTTGATATATGACTGAACAAACTAATCACATTTCCTTGTCTCTGCCTGTAGATGATACAGATTAATGATTGGGCACGTGAACCGAGGATGATACCTGGCACGTGATCCGAGGATGCTCTGGAAAAGGAGGGAACGAGACCCACTCATGTGAAGGACTGAAAGTCAGGTCGAAGCCATATAAAAGGGTGTCTTCTGCGATTAGATGGATTGAACGTGAGGAAAAGCTGAAGTGAAGAATCCCTGAGCAGAAGAAGAAAAGAGAGAGCCTCCACGTTCCAGAAAGAAGATAGAGAGAAAAGATTTGAGAGTATTGCTGTGAGAGAAAAGTCCGAGTGAGAGAGAAGAGTCTAATTTGCTTCTTCGGAAGCTACATTTGATTTTGGTTTTCTAAAACGATTGTTGTTCATCGTTGGTCTTGTTTACATTTCTGTTTTCCTTTTCATTTCTTCATATCTCTGATTTCGAGTTGTTACCCTCCAGTGTTTGGAGGAAGGGAGAGTTACTCCGGTTCCCCTCTGGGCTGCAGAGGAAGAGAGATCTGTGATCTCTGGTTTTGCCAGTGACGGGTTGTCATTAGCAGGTTCCCTCCGGGTTGGAGGAAGGGAGAGCCATCTCCGGTTCTGGTCTTGCTGGTAGCAGGTCCAGGTGTCAAGCTCTATGGGTAGCAGAGTTTGGTTGAGGAATTTGTTTCCCTTGGTTGTTCAAGCTGTGTGGCAGCATATTGTTCGCAGACTGAGTCTGCAGTTTTCTAGCAGTGGCTAGTGGAATCCTCACTCTAGTTGGAGTGGGGGGTGGATGTAGATTGTGGACTACAATCGAACCACCTTAAAATCTCTTGTCTTCTCTGTGGTTTGCTATTATCGTTTGTGCTCTCATTCTGCTTGGCATTGTGTTTGTGTGTGGACGGCCTCTTCCAATCGCATCTTATTATTCTGTCTTAGTTTCTCACTACGGTAGCTATACTGTTTAGCTATATCTGAAGGGTTATTTTTCGAAGTAGTGATTTTCCGCTGAAGTTGTTCAAATCGGGAGTGATCTATTCATCCCCCCGTTCTATATCACTCTTCGCTGCGCTAACAACAGCCGCCAACTCCAGGTCATGGGTAGGGTAGTTCTCTTCGTGGGGCTTCAGTTGCCGAGATGCATAAGCCACCACTCTACCATGCTGCATCAACACAGTACCCAATCCGACCCCAGAAGCATCTGTACACACCACAAAACCTCCTGACCCAGAAGGCAAACCTAACACTAGAGCCGAGGTGAGCAATCTCTTCAGTTCCCTGAAACTCTGCTCACACTCATCAGACCAGACGAAAGGCACATCCTTCCGCGTGAGCCTGGTCATCGGGGCTGCAATGCGAGAAAAATCCTGGGTAAATCGACGATAATAGCCCGTAAGCCCCAAGAAACTCCGGATCTCCGTCACAGACCTCGGCCTCGGCCACTGCATTACTGTCTCGACCTTGGCAGGGTCCACGAAAATACCATCACCAGAGATCACGTACCCTAAAAAGTGCACCTCACGAAGCCAGAACTCGCACTTACTAAGCTTTGCATACAACTGGTGACCTCGCAACGTCTGCAGTACCACACCCAAATGGTACGCGTGCTCCACGTCACACCGCGAATAGACAAGGATGTCATCCACAAATACGACCACGAACTGGTCCAAGTACGGACGAAACACCCTCTGCATCAAGTCCATGAAGGCTGCGGGGGCATTGGTGAGCCCAAACGGCATCACCAAGAACTCATAATACCCATACCTCGTACTGAACGCAGTCTTCTCCACACCGGACTCGCGAATCCTCAGCTGATAGTAACCGGACCGCAAATCAATCCACGAGAACACTCGAGCAGACTGAAGCTAGTCGAACAAATCATCAATCTACGGCAACGGATACTTGTTCTTAATGGTCACCTCATTCAGCTGCTGGTAGTCAATGCACAACCGCAGGCTACCGTCCTTCTTCTTCACGAACAACACGGGTGCACCCCAAGGGGAAAAGGTAGGACGAATGTACCCCTTGGCCAACAACTCATGCAACTGTGCCCTCAACTCTCTCAACTCAGCGGGAGCCATACGGTAGAGAGCCTTTGCCAAAGGTCCCGTACCAGACATAATCTTGATCATGAAATCGATCTCCCGCTGGGGAGGCAATCCAGGTAAGTCCTCCGGAAAAATATCGAGAAACTCACACACCACCGGAATGTCCTCGACATCCGGACCCGGCTGGTCTACCAAGACCATAGAGAGGAGAAAACCATGACAACCCGCATCAAGCAAACGACGAGCTCGAATCGCAGAAATAAGAAAGCGGGAAGAGGAAGACCTAATAACTTGAAAATAGAAGGTGGGTCCATGAAGTCGCCGAAAGTAAACTCTCTTCGAGCCACAATCCACCAAAGCATGATGTGTCTCGAGTCAATCCATGCCTAAAATCACATCAAAGTCCTGAAGCGGCAATGCATAGAGCCTAGCCGACAAACTCCACCCTTCCACCCACACAGGAACCTCATCGAAACAATACGGAGTGATCATAAAATCACCCAAAGGTAACTCCACTGCCAAATCATAGGACAACTGGGTCACCGGCTCCTCGATACTTAGCGCGAAATCTTTCGAAATGAACGAATGAGATGCGCCAGAATCAAACAAAACCCGAGCCGTACAATCCAAAATCTGAATGGTACCTTCCACGAGCTGCGACGCCACTACCTCTGCCCTGGTCATGTGTGTAATCTGGCCTCGAGATCTCTGCCTACCTCCCACACTCGCTGACTTGGGTAGCAGCGAAAACTGTCCCTGCTGCAGTTGCTGCTGCTGTGGCCTCTGCAACTGGAGAACCTGTTGCTGCCGAGGAAACTACTGTTGCTGCTGTCTCTGAGGACAGTCACGTGCCATATGCCCTGGCTGGTCACACCGAAAACAAACTATCGGCGCTGTGCACTGCCTGCCTTGATGGTACTCGCTACATCGTGGACACGGTCCTCGCGATCCACCCACTGATCCCTAACGTTGAAAATGAATCGGTTGTTGTACAATGCCCGATGATGCCCGCTGCTCACGGCCTCCCTTCTTCTTCCTTCGAAAACTATTCCCGAGGAACTTTTTGACCTTAGAGCCAAAAGATGCAGATCCTGTCACCGCCGCTGCCGGTGTCGGCACTCTTGAACCACTCGACGCATGCTGAAAGGAACCCTACTGCTGGGTAGCCGACTACTGGCTGTGACCCGATAAGGACTACCCCTGGCTAATCGGTCCTCGAGTCCTCTGCATATCCATATCCAAAGAAGCCGCCACGCGAGACGCTGTCTCCAAATCAGTGGCCGCATTTGCGATCAAATGGTGTCTCAACTCATGTCTCAAGCCCTGTACGAACTGTGCGGTCTTCACCCTCTCATGCTCCATGATATGAGGTGCATAACGACCCAGCTCAACAAATCGGGCCTTGTACTGCAACACGGACATGTCGCCCTGGACCAGCTCCAAAAATTGACGCATCCGCTGCGCAGCAATATATTCTAGACAGTAGACACGCTCGAAAGCACTGACAAAGTCACTCCACGCAATCTGCTCAAGGGGACGTGACTGAAAGGACGTCTTCCACTCGGAAGACCACTACTCCCGAGCCGTGCCCTACAACTGGTTGTAGGCCAACATCACCTTGTCCTCTGTAGTACACTGCATGGAACTGAACACCCGCTCCTTCTCGTCGAGCCAACTCCGTGCCATATCAGGGTCTGGCTGACCGCCATAGTAAGGTGGATGGAACTGCATGAAATCCCTCACTGCTCGGCCTAGCCCACCCCTGGCCGACGAGCCCTCACCAGCCTCTCCGCCGAACAGCTGCGACATAAGCTGGTACATGCCACGGAAGAAATCCTCGGCCCCCGGAAACCTCGTAGTATCCACTGCCTCGGTGGCCGCTGGTGGCACTCTACTCTGCTCCTCCTGCTCCTGCTGGATCTCCTGACCTCCAACCGACTGCCCCTGCCGAGAGCGAGTGCCCCGCCTCGACGCCATGCTCGCTCCTGAAGCAAAACATAGAAAACATGGAACATCAAGGTTAAGAAAAACACACGATGCCCGATGCTAGAGTCAACTGTACATCATCACTGTGGACTAGTGGACCACCACAATTACTTATAATTCTCGTATAATCCCACAACCACACTCTGATACCAGCTGTAAAGACCCGAGAATCCGATTACCGGGAAGGCCCAATAACCCGAGACTCGCACAGCCATCCACGAGTCCGAAAACTGGGAAGGGTTAAAAGGATGGTGTGGAGACTACACAAGTATCACAAATAATCGCAGAAATTAAACAGTTATATAATTAAGCAGGAAATAAATTAACATTTTACATGATACATGGTCCACAAGATAACACTAAAATAACAACAGTAGTAGTAGTCCACAACTAGTACAGAGACAAAAAGAAAAGTACAGCTACACGGGGCATACCCCGGCTCTGACCTCTGACACTAACGCTAGGCACCTGAACCACGCTGAGCCTCAGACGCGCTCCCCTGAAACCGCGCTTCGCCTGCAACACGGTGAAAACATGTAGGGAATGAGTCTCAGAACAAGACTCAGTAGGGATCACTCGAACCCTACCTCGCAAACGGAGAAACCGCTACGCTAGCAGTAAGCGAGTACCTTGGAAAGGGAAGCCCTGCCATCTACAAAACACCGGTTTCACGGCACGAAAATCGACACACGTGCCACGATGAAACGATCGAAACACCACGGCCAACACGATAAAAACCCGAAGGTCGAAGTCGCAACGACTGACAGTCTGTCACTCCCGACTCGACAGGAGTACCTCCCACAAGAAGCACAGTCGGTAGCATCCCCTGACGACTTACACCGCACCACAGGTGAACTGCCTGGCGTGGTAGCGCCTACCAGAGGCACGAACACCGCACAAGTAACCACAGAGCAAGTGACTAGCTGGGGTCACGCTCGTCAGCATATGTCCACTGCCCCCAACCACGTGTGCACACACAGACCATGCGTCCTAAGTCTGGCCTCTAACTGGTTTTCCCCGGGAGCTGGACTCTGGCTACCGACAAGGGGCCCGACGGAAACCAGTCTAAAAACCGTCCTCAGGGTAGCCTCTCCACCACTCCCTGGTGGGTCCACTCGCATGCAGGCAGGCTACGACTAGTGGAGGGTCACTAAAGGAGTAGACTCTCAAGTCAACTGAAAACCACGTCCGTATCCGACGACGCACGAGGATCATCCCGCGTACCGGCACCGTCGCACGGTGACCACAGTCGGAAGGAAAACAGGATTGCAAACTATCCGGAGCAATCCTGAGCCTGGCAGTCTACCCTAGACGCGCCACAGGCTCTGACGGTCTAAGGCTGGACCGTCACAGCCATCTGACGGCCCAACACAGGGGCGTCAGACCCTTAGTGCAAAAACGACTGTGACGCGCCTACCCTGGTGCGTCACAGGCCCTGACGCATCCAGCCTGGTGCGTCACAAGGCACGAAGGAACAAAATGTGACGCGTGCCACTCGGTGCGTCACAGACTGCAATGGACCAACCCTGGTGCGTTACAGGGTGGGAATGCGTCCACTCTGACGCACCCACATGGGGGCGTCACAAGGTTGTGACGCGCTAGTCCTGGTGCGTCACACGCCTTGACCCCCAACGGTTAAAAACCAATGGTCAAGCCAACGGTCGAATCATCCCTGACGGTCCAACCCAGGCACGCCACAGCGCCGTGGCGGTCTATCATGGGACCGTCACATCCCACAGACCCCCAGTTGGCTAAAACAGGTATGTGGCGCACCCACCTAGGCACGTCACATGGTGGAGTGACCGTCACACCGACTCGACGGTCACTGGAAGGACCGTCACACCGACTCGACGGTGAAACGACGTGAAATGCCCAAAAATTCCAACCACGCCCCTATGCCTCCATAGGAGAGGGGGAAATCAAAGGGGAAGACCCCTGGGGACCCCTAGCATGCTTCTAAGCCATCAAAACATGAAATCATGGCCTAAAATTATAGATCGGGCGAACTCTCCCCAAAACATGATTTTACCCCAACCCGCTCAAAAACACCCCTCTCGGCTCCCATTCGGCCTACAATTCACGGGGGATGACGGGATGAGCATAGGGATTCGTCCCCCTACCTCAATGGAGCAAAAGCTCCGCCGAATCGAGCTCAAACCACGAAGAATGCTTTTGGAAACCCTGTTCCTTCACACTTCCCACAAGCACCGCACGCCCACGAGATCGCCTCGCCGCCACCCACGTCGCCGCGACGTCGCCCTGTCGTCGTCTGCAATCGGAGAGAGGCCCGCGGCGTCGAAATGCAAGAGAGATAGGGGAAGAGAGGCGCTCACGGTTGGGGGAGGAAGAAAGAGGAGGAAGAAGAAGAAGGGTGGGGGAGAGAGAGAAAAAGGGTGATATTTATATAAAATTTTGAAATTCTAAAAAATATCAAAAAATTAAAAATTATACTTCCACGATCCTCGGAACGCACCGATCGTAATGGCACCACTCTCGCCTAGGTGAACGACCCAGTTCACCCGTAACGAGGTTCCGAAGAAATTACCGAAACACACACCGGGAATCGAAAAACACGCGCGAAAAAGTCGCGGACGCACTACGGGCCTCCGAAACAACTCCAGATCGCGTCAACCCGAGCACAAAAGATGTCCGAAACGAAATTTCAGACACAATGGAGCCGTACACTCCGAGAAACCAGATCCGAGACCCACGAAGAAGGATCCGAAATGTCCGGGATATTACAAGACTGGTCACTCACACATCATGTGTACTGGTTTAATAGGTAATCAAAGTCCCCGAGTGAATACCCTCCAACCAGGAACAGTTTATGGTATGTGTCTATGTTAAGTCAGTCTCATGTTCGAGATCCCATCTCGAGTTGACTTTACAACCACATATCCTAGGGACATCGTAAAGTAATACACAATCACATATTTACGCTCAAACACCACTTTATTAATAATGAACAAGATCGTACAACTATTGGGCCTACCTGACCCTAAATTGGCCTGTAGCACACTAATACTAACAGGAACACCCTCTGCATCAAATCCATAAACGTTGCGTGGGCATTGGTGAGCCCAAACGGCATCACCAGAAACTCATAATGCCCATATCTCGAGCTGAACGTCGTCTTCTCCACGTCAGACTCTCGAATCCGCAACTGATAATAACCGGACCGCAAATCAATCCGCGAGAACCCTCGAGCAGACTGCAGCTGGTCGAACAAGTCATCAATCCGCGGCAACGGATACTTGTTCTTAACGGTTACATCATTCAGCTACCGGTAGTCAATACACAACCTCAGACTACCATTCTTCTTCTTCATGACTAATACTGGCGCACCCTAAGGGGAAAAGTTAGGATGAATATACCCCTTGGCCATCAACTCCTGCAACTGCGCCCTCAATTCTCTCAACTCAGCGGGAGCCATACGGTAAGGAGCCTTCGACAAAGGTCCCGTACCAGGAACAATCTCGATCACAAAATCAATCTCCTGCTGGGGAGGTAATCCAGGTAGGTTCTCAAGAAAAATATCAGGAAACTCGCACACCACCGGAATGTCCTCGACATTCGGCTCCATCCGGTCTGTCACGACCATAGAAGCGAGAAAATCCTGACAACCCACATCAAGCAACCGACGAGCCCTGATAGCCGAAATAAGAAAGCGGGAAGAGGAAGACCTAATACCTTGGAAATACAAGGTGGGTCCACGAAGTCGCCGAAAATAAACCCTCTTCGAGCTACAATCCACCAACACATGATGTCTCTCGAGCCAATCCATGCCCAAAATCACATCAAAGTCCTGAAGTGGCAATGCATAAAGTCTAGCTGACAAACTCCGCCCTTCAACCCACACAGGAACACGAAACAATACGGAGTGATCATAAAATCACCCGAAGGTAACTCCACTGCCAAATCACAGGACATCTGGGTCACTGGCTCCTCGATACTCAGCGTGAAATCCTCCGAAATAAACGAATGAGACGCGCCAGAATCAAACAAAACTCGAGCCGTATAACCCAAAATCCAAACGGTACCTTCCACGAGCTGTGACGCCACTGCATCTGCCCTGGTCATGTGTGTAATCTGGCCTCGAGATCTCTACTTGCCTCCCACACTCGCTGACCTGGGTAGCGGCGGATACTGTTGCTGTTGCTGCTGCTGCTGCCTCTGCTGCTGTGGGTATTGTTGCTGCGGAGGAAACTACTGATGCTGCGGCCTCTGAGGACAATCACGCGCCATATGCCCTGGCTGGTCACACCTGAAACAGATCACTGGCGTCGTGCACTACCTGCCTGGATGCGACTTGCCACACCGGGGACACCCTCCCCGCGATCCACCCACTGATCCCTGATGCTGAAATGGAATCGGCTGCTGTACACTGCCCGATGATGCCTGTCTCTGATCCTTGTGCTTCTTTCGAAAACTCTTCTTAAGAAACTTCTTGACCTTGGAGCTAAAAGACGCAGATCCTGTCGCTGACGCTGCTGGTGTCGGTGCTCCTGAACCACCCGTCGCATGCTAAAAGGAGCCCTGCTGCTGGGTAGCCGACTGCTGGCTGCGCCCTGACTGGGACTGCCCCTGGCCTCCTGGTCCTCGAACCTTCTGCATATCTAGCTCCAAAGATGCCGCCACACGAGATGCTATCTCCAAATCGGTAGCCGCATTCGCCATCAGAAGGTGCCTCAACTCCAGCCTCAAACCCTGCATGAACTGCTCGGTCTTCACTCCCTCATGCTCCATGATATGGGGAGCATAACGGCCTAACTCCATAAATCGAGCCCTGTACTGCAACACAGACATGTCGCCCTTGACCAGCTCCAAAAACTGACGCATCTTCTGCGTACCAACATAGGATGGGCAGAAAGTATGCTCGAAGACCGTAACGAAGTCCTTCCACACTATCTCCTGAAGTGGATGAGACTGAAAGGACGTCTTCCACTCCGAAGACCACCAATCTCGAGCCGTACCCTGAAACTGGTTACAGGTCAACATCACCCTATCCTCCTCAGCACAGCGCATGGAACTGAACACTCTCTCCATCTCATCAAGTCACCGCCTGGCCACATCGGGATCTGGCTGGCCCTCATAATAGGGTGGGTGAAACTGCAAGAAGTCCCTCACAGCACGATTGGGTCCACCCCTAGCCGATGAGCCCTCACTAGCATCATCGCCAAACTGCTGAGCCATGGCCTGAAACATGCTCCGAAAGAAATCCTCGGCCCCCGGAACTCTCGCTGCATCCCCTGCCTAGTTGATGACTGGTGGCACTCTGCTCTGCTCCTCCTGCTCCTCTGTCGACTGTCCCTACTGAGAGCGAGTCCTCCACCTCGGCGTCATACTCGCCTACTGCAACCAGACAGAAGACACGAAAAATAATGCAATCAATAAAACACACGATGCTCTAAGCCAGTGCCAATTGTACATCATCATTGTGGACTAGTGGACCACTGCAACCATTTACGATTCTCATATATATCCACAACCGCCCTCTGATACCAGCTGTAATGACCCGAGATCCGAACACTGGGAAGGCCCGATAAACCGAATCTCGAACCGCCACCCACGAGCCCGAAGACTCGGAAGGGTTGAAAGGATGGTGTGGAGATACACAAGAATCTAAAATAATTACAGAATTACACAGTTAATATGAATGAGTAGGAAATAAATAAATTGCATTAATTAAATTACATGGTCCACAATAATAACAACAGCAGTCTAAAAAGATAGTAGTCCACAACTAGTACAGTCCAAAGGGAAAAGTACAACTACACGGGACATACCCTGGCCTGGCGACTGGTAACTAACCCTGGGCACATAAATCACGCGGAGCCTCTGAAGCGCTCCCCTGAAGCCGCGTCTCACCTGAAACACGAAAATACGTAGGGAATAAGCCTCAAAACACAAGGCTCAGTAGGGATCATCTGGTCCCTACCTCGCAAACTGAGAAACTACGCGGAAAGTAACTGCGAGCTACGACTACGGCTAGTACCGAACACACGACACGAAAATCGAGACAACTCGTCAGAAACTGAGAAAAACTCAAGAGTCGCTACCAGACAAAGATAGGAGTACCAACCCACTAGAAGCAAGGCCGGATGCGTCCACTGACGGCTTAAACCACGCCTCGGGTGCCCCCCTCGACCCCTGGTGGAACTGGGACACCGTACAAGTAACCACAGAACAAGTGACTAGCTGGGGTCGCGCTTGTCAGCGCGGGTCCAATAGCCCCCAACCACATGTGCACACACAGACCGTGCGTCCCTGATCTGGTCCTCTGACTGGTTTTCCCCTCAGCCGGACTCTAGCCGATAGATGCGGGGCCCGACGGAAACCAGTCCAAAACTGTCTCTCTGGGTAGCCTCGCCACCACTCCCCGGTGGGACCACTCACGTGTCGGAAGGCTACGACTAGTGGAGGGTCACTGAAGGAGTAGACTCTCTAGTCAACGGAAAATAACGTCTAAACCAGACAAAGTACAAGGGCCGCCCCTCGTACCGACACCGACTCACACTGACACAAGCCGAGAACACCAGCTCCCGGGATCCCACGACACCCTCACGTGTGGCTCCTACATGATGCCCAACATCAGTCAGGCCACGGGCCAGCACGCGGATCAAGATCTACTAACCCGGGACTCGAATCGGCAAGGTGTAACTCCGGTGAAACAGAACACAGGTAGCTGATGGGGGCATCTCTCTCCCCATATATTTTCAAAGCCCCGGTTGCCCGCCAGCATGGTTCCATTACATCCGTCACATTTTTTCTAAGTCAATTCATGTAACTTTCATATTTTCTTTGAGTCATAATTATGTAATTTTCCTTTTATTTGAGTCTTGTACCTAGGTTAATGAGTCATTTACCTAGGTTAAGTGTCATTATGTTGATAGATTAGTTTATGGGCCCAATTCATTGGGCTTGGCCCAAGGGCACCCCCCCTTCCCTTGGTTATTTGTCATTGTGTTAAGTGTCAAGGTCTTTTGTAGAAATGTGGGTTGCCTATATATAGGACCCCATTTCCTCCATTTGAACTAATGAATCAATCAATGAAAAAAAATGCCATTTGAGAGTCCAAAGCTTAGTTTAGTGGAGTGATTCCAACATTTTTTGGGTGAGAAATCCTAGGGGAGAGATTCCCCACCCTTCCCTCTCTTAATCCCTCTTTTTCACTCCACTTTCTCTCTCCTCAACACCCAATTTCGAATTTTCTTCTCTCTCCTCCCTTCCCAACCACCTCAACCCCCACCTACCATCATTAAGACCACTCCCCTTCCCCACACATCCCATTACTCCACCCCCTAGTCCCAAGAGAGCTTCCACCAATCCTAGCTCCACCTCCCAACCCCCAACTACCCCACCCACTTCCCCAAGCACCCTTCCCACAACCCCAAGCACCCCTATTATGTTCCCCACACACCTCTTCCGATCCCCCAAGACCAAAATTTAATCCCACCCTTAAACCCATTTTCAAAGACCCTTTCCCTCTCACCCACCTTCCCAAATTCGTAGCTCCTCCTCCCACCACCTGTTAGACCCCCTTCCAGACCCCATTCTTCCCTTCCCCCACCTTAGAACACCCCCTCCTAGACCCCCTCACAGCCCGGGCTTCCCCCACACTCATCCACCCCCATTTCCCTTCCCATATACCCCATTCCCCCCCCATCATCTTCAACCTACAGCTCTCAACCGAAGATCTGCAGAAGAGCAGCAGCTTGCAGAGGTGACCACGGCTTCCCCCGGATGTTTCTGAAGGATCAAGAGCCATCATTGGAAGCGGCTGCCTGTCCTCTTCGCAACGAAAGTGGGTTCGTCCTCATCGGAGCTCGGTGCTGCCCGAGAGCCCCGTTCTCCCACGACTGCGCAGGTCGGCCACTGCAGAGTTCCAGAACCGGAGGAAATGCTTCACCACGACGAGCCCTGAAGGAATCAGGCTTCAGGATCTTCTGCAAAGTTCTTCCTCGGCCTGTCTACTTTCAGAATCAGGAAGCGGAAGCCCATTCAGCATCCGAGAGCAGGAGTTACCAATTTTCTCCCACAATCGCGCGACTCTGCTTTCCACAGTCTGCACCTACCCCTCTTCACTCTTCTGGATCCACAGATCATCTCCGGCATCTTTTGGGGTCCCCGTTTTGTTTTCTGCAAAGAGGACTCTCCCACGGTTCTAACGGCGCTGACGGCACCTCATTCAGAGTTCAGGAGCGATCGGGACAGCCTCGTCTTCCTACTATTGGTGACCTGCTACTGCCAGTCCTAAAATCAGAGGCCTTGTTCGAGCTCCCGCCCCGACCGGCAGCGACTCCAGAAGAAATTAAGAAAATTCTGAGGCAATCCCCTTCCAGCTACGAAGGTTTTCCCTCTGATCTCGTCGTCAGAAAAATTCCTGATCAAGATCTACAACAGCAACACCGACCCTCTGTCCTGACTCGCAGACAGCAAGCAGATTCGGCGTCCACCCTTATTCCTCGTTCTTTGCTATAGTTTCCCCACCCCGCTTGGCCGGCTGAAGGTCCCTCCCTGCGTGGAGGTAGTATTGTCTGTAATTTCATTAACCCCCACCCCAAGATCCCCCTCCTGCGAGAGGTGTAGTGGTGTACTTTGTTTGGGCAGGTCAAGCGACACCGCCCCGGCGTGTGGGGATCCACTCGCCTCCCCGCTTGCCCTCGTCTCCGACCGGGACCGGTTTCTTCAAACCGGTCGAGTAAGTGCTCAAACCTTCACTCCACTTAGTGCTTATCTTTCAATATTAGTTCTAATTCCGCTGGTTATGCGAGTGAGAGCCAGATCCTCAAGCCCCATTACCTTGAGTGATCACCGTGGGAAGAGTGCAACCGGTGCCTTCGGCACTTCGTCGGCCCCGTTGAATTGAGCTTCCAAATCCATTGGGAATCAAATCTTGGCCTTGCTGGCCCTCTACCAGCAAGGGCCCAACCCCTCAACCTCACCTTGGCATTGCCAAGTTACCCCGGGCTTGGGTGAGCGACGAGAGAGCGGCGGCCCAAATTGGCCCATTTAGATTGCGAATGTGCTTGCTTGCTTAAGTCCAAGGTCGTGTCACATCAAGTGGTATCAGAGCAAGTCATTGACTTGTCTCTACAAGTCAAGTCTTAGGGCATGTTTGCATTGGAGTCATCATCAATCCGACCCTTGCATTGATCCCCCGATCATCATGGCCCCTCTCCCAATCATATCCCATGCATGCTTACCTAATGGAGAGCACGTAGAAATTGATTTCATTGACCTAGAATCTGAAAATTGGGTGTCCCCCGATATCATTACCTCTCTTTGTAGGACCGGACAAATTGTGCACAATGGAGACCAAGTCTTTATTGAATTCCATAAATGGTTCGGGGAGACTAAGTATTTGGATGGAGCTTGGTGTCAAAAGGGAACATTGGCAGGTCCATGTATAATCCTAGGAAAGAAATGGTTAGATGAAAGGAATGCCGACATCGACCCAACACGTCAGACTTGCCTAGTGCATCCGCCACACCTTTCGGGAACCTTTAAATTCAACAACCTTATATTCTCCCACCCGCGGGAATCCCGCCCTTGTTCACCACCCCGGGTGCACCATACTCCGACCATCATCACCCCACTATCAAAGAACATTCCCGCTCCATTAACTTTGGAAGAAGTAGTCCACACCACAACCATAGGTCCCCATACCCAATTGGGCCCCATGACCAACTCTCCACCTAGGCCCATGGTAACCCTCACCACTACCTCTCCATCACCCCCAAAAGGGGACACTCTTCCCAAAACCAATCAACCCAAACCCCTTCAACCCACCCATCTTCCTCTCCCTACCCCAATCCTATCCCAACTTAAGCCTCCAATACTTCCACTCCCAAACCCCACACTACCAATCCCAAACCAAGTTTCCCTTTACCCTCCACCCCGGGAGCACCACACACCAACCTTCATCACTCCAAAAGACTCTCTCACCTCCTTGGTAGCAGAACTCATACCCAATCCAATAGTTGTGAGCACTCCAAACCCACCACCCACTTTGGAGGAAACCCAAGTCCAAGCTGAAGAAGAAACCTCACACGATGGTCTTTACCTTACACCACCCTCTCTAGTTGGGGCGGAGCTCATCTTAGGAGAATCCATTGTTAGTTGGCTAAAGGAGAGCCCAATTCGAGAGACCCTGGCCCATGTTTTTCCTCCCATAGAACGAGACCTTCCCATAGTGCCCTTCTTCTCCTATCACACTACAATCCAAGCATCATATCAAGTGGAGACCTTAGAGGACCTCCTCAAGGGCATAGCATGGCAAATAGAGATGACTAGCATGTTGACCCCTATGGTCGAACAACCTAGGAGCCTTAGCCTCCTACACCTATGCATAGGGTCTATCACCTCGATTTGCACCATTGGTTGCTACACTAGCGACCTCCTTCTATTCCTCCCTACACCCGATGAGCCCAACCTTCTCCTCTATTTAGAGCTTCTTATCTCAGGTAGAAAGCCAAGCCCTCCACTCATGGCCTACTCACTTGTCAAGAACATTGGCCCAACTATAATGGAGAAGGATGACTTAGCACCTTTTAAGGATCTTGAGGACATGGAGTTCCTCCCCCTAGGTGACCCATTTTATGATCCATATGATCCATTCTAATGGGAGTCAAGGGACTCATATGACCCAACCATCTTACCAACCACCCACCCTTTCCTACCCTCACCCACCATATTGGGCCAAACCCACCTCATCTATGACCCGGGTTACACCTTGGGAGTCATGACCTTAGGCCACATTTCCCTAGGTAATGAGGTTGTGCTCCATCCCATGATGACCACATTCTTAGATCCGTTCGATCCTTTCCAATGGGAGTTCAAAGGTTGTCCCACACCTATACACATGGAAGTCACCCTTAGGAAAAACATGCATGTGTCTAGGCCTACCACACCACTTGGCATGAACACTATGTTGGGTCCATTCATTCATACCACCCACATGTCAAGTAGAAAGCATGAGTGGCCCATATTCGGATGTATTGGTCCACCTTCATTTATCATGGGTCTTAAGCATGTCAAAAGCATCTACGGATGTCCAGGTCCCCCTACATTCATCACCACTTTGCATGATAGGTTCACCTACGGGTGTCCCGGCCCACCTAGGCCCACCAAAGTCTACATGACAACATTGCATGATAAGTCCACCTATGGTTGTCCCGGCCCTCCAAAATCCGTCAAAGTCTTCTTGGCATCAAAGCATGATTGGTCTACTTTTGGTTGCCCAGGTCCACCCATTACCCCTAGAATGTCAACATTCATAAAATTGCATGAAAGCCTTTGCAAGCACATAAGCAAAAAGAATGAGGCTTATAAGAGGCGGGCCGACTCTCATCGGCGTCACCAAGAATTCCATGAGGGTGACTTTGTGATGGTAAGGACGGAGAGGCTCTCCCCGGGAGCCAACTCTAAACTGAGGCCACGTGGGGCTGGTCCCTTCCAGGTCTTGAGGCGCATTGGTGCAAATGCCTACGAGTTAGATCTCCCTGAGGAGTATGGAATAAGTCCCACATTCAATGTCGCCGACCTAGTGCCATATAAGGGACCTACGGTGGTACCCAGTGAAGAGATTGAGCCTATTCCTTCCCTTGAGAGAGCACCCACCTGTGAGGAGAGACCACCAGCCAAGAGAGCCCAGCGTGAACGCATAGAACAAATATTGGATGACAAGTCACTACCACTTAGAGCAAGGTATACGAGCGCTATCTCGGCAGGTGGATGGATCGGTCTCGTTCGGAAGACTTGTGGACGATACCACTTCTACACCCTCCGAGGAGGGAAGGACTTTTACTCGACGGAGTCGAGTTCTCCGCACCCCGGGAGTATGATGGGGGCATCTCTCTCCCCATATATTTTCAAAGCCCCGGTTGCCCGCCAGCATGGTTCCATTACATCCGTCACATTTTTCTAAGTCAATTCATGTAACTTTCATATTTTCTTTGAGTCATAATTATGTAATTTTCCTTTTATTTGAGTCTTGTACCTAGGTTAATGAGTCATTTACCTAGGTTAAGTGTCATTATGTTGATAGATTAGTTTATGGGCCCAATTCATTGGGCTTGGCCCAAGGGCACCCCCCCTTCCCTTGGTTATTTGTCATTGTGTTAAGTGTCAAGGTCTTTTGTAGAAATGTGGGTTGCCTATATATAGGACCCCATTTCCTCCATTTGAACTAATGAATCAATCAATGAAAAAAAATGCCATTTGAGAGTCCAAAGCTTAGTTTAGTGGAGTGATTCCAACATTTTTTGGGTGAGAAACCCTAGGGGAGAGATTCCCCACCCTTCCCTCTCTTAATCCCTCTTTTTCACTCCACTTTCTCTCTCCTCAACACCCAATTTCGAATTTTCTTCTCTCTCCTCCCTTCCCAACCACCTCAACCCCCACCTACCATCATTAAGACCACTCCCATTCCCCACACATCCCATTACTCCACCCCCTAATCCCAAGAGAGCTTCCACCAATCCTAGCTCCACCTCCCAACCCCCAACTACCCCACCCACTTCCCCAAGCACCCTTCCCACAACCCCAAGCACCCCTATTATGTTCCCCACACACCTCTTCCCATCCCCTAAGACCAAAATTTAATCCCACCCTTAAACCCATTTTCAAAGACCCTTTCCCTCTCACCCACCTTCCCAAATTCGTAGCTCCTCCTCCCACCACCTGTTAGACCCCCTTCCAGACCCCATTCTTCCCTTCCCCCACCTTAGAACACCCCCTCCTAGACCCCCTCACAGCCCGGGCTTCCCCCACACTCATCCACCCCCATTTCCCCTCCCATATACCCCATTCCCCCCCATCATCTTCAACCTACAGCTCTCAACCGAAGATCTGCAGAAGAGCAGCAGCTTGCAGAGGCGACCACGGCTTCCCCCGGATGTTTCTGAAGGATCAAGAGCCATCATTGGAAGCGGCTGCCTTTCCTCTTCGCAACGAAAGTGGGTTCGTCCTCATCGGAGCTCGGTGCTGCCCGGGAGCCCCGTTCTCCCACGACTGCGCAGGTCGGCCACTACAGAGTTCCAGAACCGGAGGAAACGCTTCACCACGACGAGCCCTAAAGGAATCAGGCTTCAGGATCTTCTGCAAAGTTCTTCCTCGGCCTGTCTACTTTCAGAATCAGGAAGCGGAAGTCCATTCAGCATCCGAGAGCAGGAGTTACCAATTTTCTCCCACAATCGCGCGACTCTGCTTTCCACAGTCTGCACCTACCCCTCTTCACTCTTCTGGATCCACAGATCATCTCCGGCATCTTTTGGGGTCCCCGTTTTGTTTTCTGCAAAGAGGACTCTCCCACGGTTCTAACGGCGCTGACGGCACCTCATTCAGAGTTCAGGAGCGGTCGGGACAGCCTCGTCTTCCTACTATTGGTGACCTGCTACTGCCAGTCCTAAAATCAGAGGCCTTGTTCGAGCTCCCGCCCCGACCGACAGCGACTCCAGAAGAAATTAAGAAAATTCTGAGGCAATCCCCTTCCAGCTACGAAGGTTTTCCCTCTGGTCTCGTCGTCAGAAAAATTCCTGATCAAGATCTACAACAGCAACACCGACCCTCTATCATGACTCGCAGACAGCAAGCAGATTCGGCGTCCACCCTTATTCCTCGTTCTTTGCTATAGTTTCCCCACCCTGCTTGGCCGGCTGAAGGTCCCTCCCTGCGTGGAGGTAGTATTGTCTGTAATTTCATTAACCCCCACCCCAAGATCCCCCTCCTGCGAGAGGTGTAGTGGTGTAATTTGTTTGGGCAGGTCAAGCGACACCGCCGCGGCGTGTGGGGATCCACTCGCCTCCCCGCTCGCCCTCGTCTCCGACCGGGACCGGTTTCTTCAAACCGGTCAAGTAAGTGCTCAAACCTTCACTCCACTTTGTGCTTATCTTTCAATATTAGTTCTAATTCCGCTGGTTATGCGAGTGAGAGCCCGATCCTCAAGCCCCATTACCTTGAGTGATCACCGTGGGAAGAGTGCAACCGGTGCCTTCGGCACTTCGTCGGCCCCGTTGAATTGGGCTTCCAAATCCATTGGGAATCAAATCTTGGCCTTGCTGGCCCTCTACCAGCAAGGGTCCAACCCCTCAACCTCACCTTGGCATTGCCAAGTTAACCCGGGCTTGGGTGAGCGACGAGAGAGCGGCGGCCCAAATTGGCCCATTTAGATTGCGAATGTGCTTGCTTGCTTAAGTCCAAGGTCGTGTCACATCAGTAGCGGTCCATCCTGGAGGCTGCCACTTGTGTAAAACCCCCAAATCTGCGAGGAGCCTTAACGCGCTATAGGCCCAGAGCGCGTTTATGAACGCGCTCTCTTTGCCTAGCGCGTTCAGGCAAGCATAAACGCGCTCTCTTTGCCTAGCGCGTTCAGGCAAGAACGCTCTCGGGACCCCTAGCGCGTTAATCATTAACGCGCTATGGAAGTCTAGCGCGTTCACGAAGTCGCGCTTGGTCGGGCAGGCGCATTGTGTAATATCCCGGACCCTTCGGATCCTTCTTTTTTAGGTCCCGGATCTGTTTTCTAGGAGTGTCCGGCTCCATTGTGTCTGAAATTTTATTTCGGACATCTTTTGTGATCGGATCGGCACGATCCGGAGTTGTTTCGGAGGCCCGAAACGTGTCCGCGGCTTTTCCGTGCATTTTTCTGATTCTCGGTCGTGTTTCCAGCTTTTGCCTGCGGAACCCCGTAGTGGGTGAACCGGGTCGTTCACCTGAGCGAGAGTGGTACCGTTGCGATTGGTGCGTTCCGAGGATCGCGGATGTGTAATTTTGAATTTTTTGATATTTTTTAGAATTTCTACATTTTCTATAAATACCTCAAACCCTTTTTCTTTTTCCACCTTTTCGTCTTCTTCTTTATCTTTCTTCTTCCTTCCCCCCAAGAGAGGCTGCGCCCCTTTTTTTTCTTCCCCTCTCGCGGCGGCGACCGCTCTGACCCTCTCTCCGGCTACAGACGGCGGCGGGGTGACGGCGCGGCGACAGCGACAGCGGTGGCGGTGTGACGATCCCGGTGGCGTGCGGCATTCGTGGGAAGCGTGAGGAGGAATGAGGGTTTCAAGCGTTCTTCGCAGTTTGTGGTCAATCCGGTGCGCCTCGAGGCGAGATCGAGGTAGGATGACGTTCCTTAGCTCCCCGCGTTCCTTTCCCACGATTTGTAGCCTGAGGGGAGGCTGAGAGATGGGTTTCCATGCCGGGATGGGGTGTTCTATGATTTGGGGAGAGTTCGCCCGATCTATGATTTTAGGCCGTGATACCGCGTTTTAATGGCTTAGAAGCATGCTAGGGGTCCCGGGGGAGCTTCCCCCTTGTTTTCCCCCTCTCCCATGGAGGTATGGGGGCGTGGTTGGTGTTTTGAGATATTTCCCGTCGGTTCGCCGTCGGGACGGTGTGACGGTCCTTCCATTGACCGTCATAGCTTGTGGCGCCCCAGGGGTGGGTGCGTCACATGGCACGGTTTTGCCAACTGGGCCGTGGGCCTGACGGTCCCACGATAGATCGTCAGGGCGTGTGACGCGCCTAGGTTGGACCGTCAGAGTGGCGATCCGATCGTTGGCATCTGACCGTTGGCTTCTTTTGACCGTTGGGGGTCAGTGCCTCTAACGCACCCAGGGTGGGGCGTCAGAGCCTTGTGACGCCCCTGTGTGGGAGCGTCAGAGCTGACGCGTCCCCACCTTCTAACGCTCTTGGGCAGGACCGTTAGAGTCTGTGACGCCCCGAGCGGTGTGCGTCACAGCTGGTTTCTTCTAGCCTTCCGACGTACTGGGTTGGGTGCGTTAGGGCCGGTGACGCACCAGGGTTGGCGCGCAGTCGATTTTGCACCGAGTGTCTGACGCACCTGTGTTGGGCCGTCAGACTGCTGTGACGGCCTAGAGATAGACCGTCAGAGCCTGTGGCGCTCCTATGTTAGACTGCCAGGCTCTGGACTGCACCAGGTGGTTCGCAGTACCGTTTCTTCTCCGACCGTGGTCACCGTGTGACGGTGCTGGTATGTGGGACGGTCCCCGTACTTCATCGAGTTCGGACGTTATTTTTCGTTGAGTTGAGAGTCTACTCCTTCAGTGACCCTCCACAAGTCGTATCCTGCTTACGCGTTTAGCGGTCCCACCAGGGAGTGGTGGAGAGGCTACCCTGAGGACGGTTTTTAGACTGGTTTCTATCGGGCTCCACGTCTTGCAGCCGGAGTCCGACTGAGGGGAAAACCAGTTAGAGGCTAGACCTGAGACGCATGGTCTGTGTGTGCACACGTGGTTGGGGGCAGTTGGACACACGCTGACAAGCGTGACCCCAACTAGTCACTTGCTTTGTGGTTACTTGTACGGTGTCCTTGCCTCCGCTAGGGGCTATCGTGCCAGGCGAACACCTACGGTGCGGTGTAAGACGTCAGGGGATGCTACCGACTGTGCTTCTAGTGGGAGTTACTCCTGTGGAGTCGGGAGTGATAGACTGTCAGTCCCTGTGACTTCGACCTTCAGGTTTTTGGTCGTGTTGGCCGTTGAGTTCCGGTTGTTTCGCCGTGGCCGTGTGTCAGTTTTCGTGCCGTGAGACCGGTGTTTGTAGTTGCATGGCTTTCACTTCTGAGGTACTCGCTTACTGCTAGCGTAGCGGTTTTCCATTTTTTGCGAGGTAGGGTCCGAGTGATCCCTACTGAGTCTTGTTCTGAGACTCATTCCCTGCGAATTTTCACCGTGTTTCAGGCGACGCGCGACTTCAAAGGAGCGCGTCCGTGGCTCAGCGTGGTTCAGGTGCCCAGCGTTAGTGCCAGAAGTCAGAGCTGGGGTATGTCCCATGTAGCTGTACTTTTCATTCTTGTCTCTGTACTAGTTGTGGACTATTGTTGTTTGTTTTGTTGTATCTTGTGGACCATGTATCAAGTAAAATGTTAATTTTTTTCCTGCTTAATCATATAAATTATTTTATTTCTACAATTATTTGTGATATTTGTGTAGTCTCCACACCATCCTTATAACCCTTCCGAGTCTTCGGGCTCGTGGGTGGCGGTTCGAGTCTCGGGTTATCGGGCCTTCCCGGTAATCAGATTCTCAGGTCGTTACAGCTGGTATCAGAGCGCGGTTGTGGGATTATATGAGAATCATAAGTAATTGTAGTGGTCCACTAGTCCATAATAAGGATGTACAGTTGACGCTGGCATCGGGCATCGTGTGTTTTTATTGACCTTGCCATTTCCGTGTTTTCTATCTTTTGCTTCAGGAGCAAGCAGGGGCAGTCGGCTGAGGTTCAGGAGGAGCAGGAGGAGCAGAGTAGATTGCCACCAGCGGCCACCGAGGCAGCGGATACTACGAGGATTCTGGGGGCCGAGGATTTCATCCATGGCATGTACAAGCTTATGTCGCAGTAGTTCGGCGGAGAGGCTGGTGAGGGCTCGTCGACCAGGGGAGGGCCAGGCCGAGCAGTGAGGGATTTCCTACAGTTCCATCCACCTTACTATGGCGGCCAGCCAGACCCTGATTTGGCTGGGAGTTGGCTCGACGAGATGGAGCGGGTGTTCGGTTCCGTGCGGTGTACTGCGAAGGACAAGGTGATGTTCGCCTACAACCAGCTGCAGGGCACGGCTCGGGCGTGGTGGTTTTCCGAGTGGAAGACGTCCTTCCAGTCTCATCCCCTTGAGCAGATTGCGTGGGGCGACTTTGTCAGCGCTTTCGAGCATGCTTACTGCCTAGAGTATATTGCTACGCAGAGGATGCGTCAATTTTTGGAGCTGGTCCAGGGCGACATGTCCGTGTTGTAGTACAGGGCCCGATTTGTTGAGCTGGGTCGTTATGCACCTCATATCATGGAGCATGAGAGGGTGAAGACCGAGCAGTTCGTGCAGGGCTTGAGGCAGGAGCTGAGACACCATTTGATCATTAACGCTGCCACTGATTTAGAGACGGCTTCTCGTGTAGCGGCGTCCTTGGAACTAGATATGCAGAGGACTCGGGGACCGATTAGCCAGGGGCAGTCCTTGTCAGGCCGTAGTCAGCAGATGACTAGCCAACAACAGAGCACGTTCCAGCTTCCTTCTGGTAGTTCGGGGGCTTCGACCCCGACACCATCAGCGGCAGGTTCTGCGTCTTTCAGCGCCAGGGTGAAGAAGTTCTTCAGGAATAGTTTTCAGAAGAAGAAGAAGAAGGAGGGCCGAGAGCAACGGCAGGCTTCTTCGGGCAGTGTTCAGCAGCTGGCACCTTTGTAGCGGCAGGGTTCGGTCGGTGGTTCTCGGGAGCCGTGTCCCCGGTGTGGCGAGTCGCATCCAAGCAGGCAGTGTACGGCGCCGGTGATCTGTTTCAGGTGTGATAAGCCAGGTCACATGGCACGTGACTGTCCGCCGCGGCCGCATCAGCCACCCCAGTTTTCTCAGTAGCAGTAGCAGAAGTACCCACAATAGCAGTTTCAGCAGCAGGGTCAGTTCCGCCACTACCACGGTCAGTGAGTGTGGGCAGGCAGGGAGCTCGAGGCCAGATCACTCATATGACCAGGGCAGAGGCAGAGTCGTTGCAGCTCGTGGAAGGTATTGTTATGATTTTGGGTTGCGCAGCGCGAGTTTTGTTTGATTTTGGCGCGTCCCATTCGTTTATTTCATAGGATTTCACGCTGAGTATCGAGGAGCCGGTGACCCAGTTGTCTTGTGATCTTATGGTGGAGTTGCCATCAGGTGACTTCATGATCACTCCGTATTGTTTCGAGAAGGTTCCGGTCTGGATCGAAGGGTGGAGTTTGCCGACTAGGCTTTATGCGTTGCCACTTCAGGACTTTAATGTGATTTTGGGCATGGATTGGCTCGAGGCCCATGGAGCGGTGGTGGATTGCGGAACGAAGAGGGTTTACTTTCAGCATCCTCGTAGGTCGATCTTCTACTTCCAAGGTATCCGTTCTACCTCACCTCGTTTCCTCATTTCTGCGATTCGAGCCCGTCGTTTGCTTGATTCTGGTTGTCATGGTTTTCTCGCTTCTGTAGTCTTGGTAGACCAGCCGTGTCCGGATGTCGAGGACATTTCGGTGGTGTGCGAGTTTCCCGATATTTTTCCCGAGGATTTGCGTGGGTTGCCTCCCCAGCGGGAGATTGATTTCGTTATCGAGGTTGTGCCTGGTACGGGACCCTTGGCGAAGGCTACCTACCGTATGGCTCCCGCTGAGCTGAGAGAGCTGAGGGCGCAGTTGCAGGAGTTGCTGACCAAGGGGTACATTCGTCCTCGCTTTTCCTCTTGGGGTGCGCCCGTGTTGTTTGTGAAGAAGAAAGATGGTAGTCTGAGGTTGTGCATTGACCACCGGCAGTTGAATGAAGTGACCATCAAGAACAAGTATCCGTTGCCGCTGATTGATGACTTGTTCGACCAGCTTCAGTCTGCTCGAGTGTTCTCGCGAATTGATTTGTGGTCTGGTTACTATCAGCTGAGGATTCGCGACTCCGATGTGGAGAAGACTGCGTTCAGCACGAGGTACGGGCATTATGAGTTGTTGGTGATGCCGTTCGGGCTTACCAATGCCCCCGCAGCCTTCATGGACTTGATGCAGAGGGTGTTTCGTCCCTATATGGACCAGTTCGTGGTCGTATTTGTGGACGACATCCTTGTTTATTTGCGTTCTGCGGAGGAGCACGCGTACCATTTGGGTGTGGCACTGCAGACGTTACGAGATCACCAGTTGTATGCGAAGCTCAGTAAGTGCGAGTTCTGGCTTCGTGAGGTGCACTTTTTAGGGCACTTGATCTCTGGTGATGGTATTTCCGTGGACCCCGCCAAGGTCGAGGCAGTAATGCAGTGGCCGAGGCCGAGGTCTGTGACGGAGATCCAGAGTTTCTTGGGGCTTGCAGGCTATTATCAGAGGTTCATTCAAGATTTTTCTGGCATTGCGGCCCCGATGACCAGACTTACGCAGAAGGATGTGCCTTTTGTCTGGACTGATGAGTGTGAGCAGAGTTTCAGGGAACTGAAGAGATTGCTCACCTCGGCTCCGGTGTTGGTTTTACCTTCTGGGTCGGGAGGTTTTGTGGTGTGTATAGATGCTTCCAGGGTCGGATTGGGTGCTGTGTTGATGCAGTATAGTAGAGTGGTGGCGTATGCTTCGCGGCAGCTGAAGCCACATGAGGAGAACTACCCTACCCATGACCTGGAGTTGGCGACTGTGATCTTTGCGTTGAAGATCTGGAGGCATTATCTGTACGGTGAGAAGTTCGAGGTGTTCATTGACCATCAGAGTTTGAGGTATGTGTTCACTCAGAAGGACCTTAACCTCAGGCAGAGGCGTTGGATGGAGTATATGAAAGATTATGACTTCACCATGTCTTATCAGCCGGGCAGGATGAATGTCGTCACCGATGCTTTGAGTCGGAAGGTCGCGGTCAGTGCCTTGATGTTGAGGAAGTGGAGGCTCTGGGAACAAGTGCCCGAAGTATCATTTAGGCTCAAGATTCCCTGAGAGCCAGGGTTAGCGGTGCTCGCGAGTCTGACTGTCACCCCTGTTATCCGTCGTCAAGTGACACAAACTCAGCATGCAGACCCGGAGTTGCCCCGGATTTTGGCCATGGCTGATGTGGAGCTCGGCGAGGACGGTGCTGTAAGGTTCCGTGGTAGGCTGTACGTCCCCGTCGAGGAACAAGTTCGTCGTGCGGTGTTGCGCGAGGCTCATGGGAGTAGGTACACCGTACACCCGGGTGCGACGAAGATGTATCGGAACTTGTGGAGGCAGTTCTGGTGGCCTGGCATGAAGAGAGATGTTGTCGAGTTCGTGGCCAGGTGCCTGACCTGTCAGCAGGTGAAGGCGGAGCATCAGCGATCAGGAGGTGTGCTTCAGCCCTTGGAGGTTCCCGCGTGGAAATGGGACCACGTGACCACTGATTTTGTGGTGGGACTGTCGAGGACTCTGAGTGGGCATGATAGCATTTGGTTGCTTGTGGATTGGCTGACGAAGACGGCTCGGTTGTTATCGATCAGAGTCAGTTGGAGTGTTCCCAAGCTGGCACGTTTGTATGTGGAGCGGATCGTACCTTTGCATGGGATTCCCATTTCCATTGTATCCGATCGAGATCCACGTTTCACATCTAGTTTCTGGAGGAGTTTCCAGAGGGCTCTAGGCACCGAGTTAGCTTTTAGCTCGGCATATCATCCTCAGTCGGACGGTCAGTCAGAAAGGACCATCCAGACTTTGGAGGACATGTTGAGGTCGTGTTGCCTGGAGTGGCAGGGGAGTTGGTTTCACCACCTACCGTTGGTGGAGTTTGCCTACAACAGCAGCTATCATTCGAGCATCGGCATGGCTCCTTATGAGGCATTGTACGGGCGTCCGTGTCGGACTCCACTTCATTGGTTCGAGGTTGGTGAGCGTGTTTTGACGGGACCGAAGTTGGTGCAGCAGTGTGTGAATGTCGTGCACCTGGTTCGTCAGAACATGTTGGCGGCCCAGAGTCGGCAGAAGAGCTATGCTGACCGGAGGAGGCAGCCTTTCACTTTAGCCGTTGGCGATCGTGTGTTCTTGAGAGTTTCTCTGATGAAGGGGGTGATGCGCTTTGGACGGCGTGGGAAGCTGAGTCCCCGCTATGTCGGTCATTTCCTCATTGTGGCGCGCGTTGGTGAGGTTGCTTATCGGTTGCAGTTGCCCCTGAGTTGGCGTCGGTGCATGACGTATTCCACATCTCGATGTTGCGGAAGTATATGCCCGATGACTCTCATGTGCTTGAGGATTCTGTTTGGCCCGAGGTGACTCCAGATCTTTCTCTCCCTGAGTTTCCCGTCCGCATTGAGGATAGGCGAGAGCAGCGCCTGGGGAACAAGGTCATCCCCTTGGTTAAGGTGGTGTGACAGTGGCACTCTGGTGGTGAAGCTTATTGGGAGCGTGAGGACGAGATGCGTCAACAGTTCCCTTACTTGTTTGAGTGAGTCTTCCTCTTCTTTCCCCTTGGGTTGTTCTCAATTTCGAGGATGAAATTCCTTAAGGGGGGAGGGCTGTAATATCCCGGACCCTTCCGATCTTTCTTTTTTAAGTCCCGGATCTGCTTTCTCGGAGTGTCCATCTCCGTTGTGTCCGAAATTTCGTTTCGGACATCTTTCGTGTTTGGATCGGTGCGATCCGGAGTTGTTTCGGAGGCCCGGAGCGTGTCCGCGGCTTTTCTGCACATTTTTCCGATTCCCGGTCGTGTTTCTAGCTTTTACCTGTGGAACCCCGTAGTAGGTGAACCGGGCGTTCACCTTGGCGAGAGTGGTACCGTTGCGATCGGTGTGTTTCGAAGATCGCGGATGTGTAATTTTGAATTTTTTGGTATTTTCCTGAATTTTCAGATTTTCTATAAATACCCCAAACCCTTTTTCTTTTCCCACATTTTCTTCTTCTTCTTCCCCTTTCTTCTTCCTTCCCCCCAAGAGAGGCCGCGCCCCTTTTTTTTCTTCCCCTCTCCCGGCGGCGACCGCTCCGACCCTCTCTCCGACTGTAGATGGCGGTGGGGTGACGGTGTGGCGACGACGGTGGCGGTGTGACGATCCCGGTGGCGTGCGGCATTCGTGGGAAGCGTGAGGAGGAACGAGGGTTTCAAGCGTTCTTCGTGGTTTGTGGTCGATCCGGCGTGCCTCGAGGAGAGATCGAGGTAGGGTGACGTTCCTTAGCTCCCCACGTTCCTTTCCTGCGATTTGTAGGCCGAGGGGAGGCCGAGAGATGGGTTTCCATGCCGGGATGTGGTGTTCCATTATTTGGGGGAGAGTTCGCCCGATCTATGATTTTAGGCCGTGATTCCGCGTTTTAATGGCTTAGAAGCATGCTAGGGGTCCCGGGGGAGCTTCCCCCTTGTTTTCCCCCTCTCCCATGGAGGTATGGGGGCGTGGTTGGTGTTTTGGGTTGTTTCCTGTCTGTTCGCCGTCGGGACGGTGTGACGGTCCTTCCAGTGACCGTCACAGCTTGTGGCGCCCCAGGGTAGGTGCGTCTCATGGCACGGTGTTGCCAACTGGGTGGTCCGTAAGCCTGACGGTCCCACGATAGACCGCCAGGGCGTGTGACGCGCCTAGGTTGGACTGTCAGAGTGGCGATCCGACCGTTGGCATCCGACCGTTGGCTTCTTTTGACCATTGGGGGTCAGGGCCTCTGACGCACCCAGGGTGGGGCGTCAGAGCCTTGTGACGCCCCTATGTGGGAGCGTCAGAGCTGACGCATCCCTACCTTCTAACGCTCCTGGGCAGGACAGTTAGAGTCTGTGACGCCCCGAGCGGTGTGCGTCACAGCTGGTTTCTTCTCGCCTTCCGACGCACTGGGTTGGTTGCGTTAGGGCCTGTGATGCACCGAGGCTGGCGTGTTACAGCCAGTTTTGCACCGAGTGTCTGATGCACCTGTGTTGGGCCGTCAGACTGTTGTAATGGCCTAGAGATAGACCGTCAGAGCCTGTGGCGCTTCTGTGTTGGACCGCCAGGCTCTAGACTGCACCAGGTGGTTCGCAGTCTCGCTTCTTCTCCGACCGTGGTCACCGTGCGACAGTGCTGGTACGTGGGACGGTCCCCGTACTTCATCGAGTTCAGACGTTGTTTTCCGTTGACTTGAGAGTCTACTCCTTCAATGACCTTCCACTAGTCGTAGCCTACTTACGCATTTAGCGGTCCCACCAGGGAGTAGTGGAGAGGCTACCCTAAGGACGGTTTTTAGACTAGTTTCCGTCGGGCCGCACGTCTTGCAGCCAGAGGCCGGCTGAAGGGAAAACCAGTTAGAGGCCAGACCTGAGACGCATGGCATGTGTGTGTACACGTGGTTGGGGGCAGTTAGACACACGCTGACGAGCGTGACCCCAGCTAGTCACTTGCTTTGTGATTACTTGTACGGTGTCCTTGCCTCCGCCAGGGGCTATCGTGCCAGGCGGACAACTGCGGTGCGGTGTAAGACGTCAGGGGATGCTACCGACTGTGCTTCTAGTGGGAGGTACTCCTGTCGAGTCGGGAGTGACAGACTGTCAGTCTCTGTAACTTCGACCTTCAGGTTTTCGATCGTGTTGGCCGTTGAGTTCCTGTTGTTTCGCCGTGGCGCGTGTGTCGGTTTTCGTGCAGTGAGACCGGTGTTTGTAGTTACAGGGCTTTCAACTCTGAGGTACTCACTTACTGCTCGCGTAGCGGTTTTCCATTTTTTACGAGGTAGGGTCCGAGTGATCCCTACTGAGTCTTGTTCTGAGACTCATTCCCTGCGTGTTTTCTCCGTGTTTCAGGCGAGGCGCTGCTTTAGAGGAGCGCGTCCGAGGCTCAACGTGGTTCTGGTGCCCAGCGTTAGTGCCAGAGGTCAGAGCCGGGGTATGCCCCGTGTAGCTGTACTTTTCTTTCTTGTCTCTGTACTAGTTGTGGACTACTGTTGTTTGATTTATTATATCTTGTGGACCATGTATCAAGTAAAATGTTAATTTATTTCCTGCTTAATCATATAAATTATTTTATTTCTGTAATTATTTATGATACTTTTGTAGTCTCCACACCATCCTTATAACCCTTCCGAGTCTTCGGGCTCGTGGGTGGCGGTTCGAGTCTCGGGTTATCGGGCCTTCCCGGTAATCGGATTCTCGGGTCGTTACACGTTGTCTGCCGACAGGCCGACGGTCACTGTTCATCTTCTTCGATCAACGCAGCGACAAAGGGTAGCGCGATCTCAAGATCGCCCTGGACAGTAGCGCGACAACGGGCAGAGCCCGGTTCGCGAAATACGTGCGGCAAATCCAAAAACCACGCTCATTCACCCCTTGGTGAAGGGAAAATAAAAGGGAAATCAATCCCTTAACTGCCAGCATCCTAGAAACCCCAAAAATCTAGCTAGAAACGCATTAAATCGATGAAATCCAGCTCACTCCTCAAACATGGAGTTTCCCCATCCCGGCATGAAATCACACCCCTCTCGGCTTTCCACGCCCTACAAATCACGGGGAACACAAGGGAAGAAGTAGGGATCCGTCACCCTACCTCAAAGAGGCCCAAAAACGCCTAAATCGGCTTCCTTCCTCAAAAATCGTTCGTTCTTCCTCGAGCTTCCCACGAGCCACGCACGCCACCGTGATCACCTCGCCGCCGTCGTCGTCGCCACGCCGTCTGTAGTCGGAGGGGCGCGCCGCGTCATCGCCAAAAGAGGAGAGAGAAAGAGGGGGCATCGGTTCTCCAACGGGAAGAAAAGCGAAAGAGGAAGAAAAAAGAGAAAGGAGAAAGAAAATGGAAAAGGGGTTAGGGATTTATAGAAAATCCGGATTTTCCAAAAAATAAGGAAAAATAGAAAAATATATCGCCGCGATCGTTGGAATGCACTGATCAACGTGGTACCACCCGCGCCTAGGTGAACGACCCGGTTCACTCACTACGGGGCTCCGTAGGTTTTGCCGGAACGCACGCGCAGAAATAGGAAAACACGCTGAAAAATCGCGGAACACGTTCCGGGACCTCCGAAACTGATCCGAATCGCACGGATCCGAACACGAAAAATATCCGAAACATAATTTCGGACACAACGGAGTCGGACTCTCCGAGAAAATAGATCCGGGACCCAAAAAAAAGGATCTAAAGGGTTCGGGATATTACATTGTGTAACGACCCGAGAATCTGATTACCGGGAAGGCCCGATAACCCGAGACTCGCATCGCCACCCACGAGTCCGAAGACTCAGAAGGGTTAAAAGGATGGTGTGGAGACTACACAAGTATCACAAATAATTGCAGAAATTAAACAGTTATACTTAAGCAGGAAATAAAATAACAGTTTATATGATACATGGTCTACAAGATAACAATAAAATAACAACAGTAATAGTCCACAACTAGTACAGAGACAAGAAAGAAAAGTATAGCTACACGGGGCATATCTCGGCTCTGACCTCTGGCACTAACGCTGGGCACCTGAACCACGCTGAGCCTCAGACGCGCTCCCCTGAGGCCGCGACTCACCTGAAACACGGTGAAAACACGCAGGGAATGAGTCTCAGAACAAGACTCAGTAGGGATCACTCGAACCCTACCTCACAAACGGAGAAACCGCTACGCTAGCAGTAAGCAAGTACCTCGGAAAGGGAAGCCCTGTAGTCTACAAAACACCGATCTCACGGCACGAAAACCGACACACGTGCCACGGTGAAAAGACCGGAACACCACGGTCAACACGATAAAACCCGAAGGTCGAAGTCGCACGACTGACAGTCTGTCACTCCCGACTCGACAGGAGTACCTCCCACTAGAAGTAAGACCGGATGCGTCCACTGACGACTTAGTCCGCGTCTCAAGTGTCTCCCTCCGGCCCAGCGGGAACTGACACGCCTGTCCGCGTCTCACCACAAAGCAAGTGACTAGCTGGGGTCACGCCCGTCAGCGTGGGTCCAACTACCCCCAACCACGTGTGCACACACAGGTCATCCGCCCCTGGCCTGGCCTCTAACTGGTTTTCCCCTCAGCCGGACTCTGGCTGCTAGACGGGGGGCCCGACGGTAACCCGTCTAAAAATCATCCTGAGGGTAAGCCCATACACCTACTCCCGGGTGAGACCAGCACACGCGTACTGGTGGGCTACGACTAGTAGAGGGTCACTAAAGGAGTAGACTCTTAAGTCAACGGAAAATAACGTCCGCATCCGACGACGTACGGGGACCGTCCCACGTACCAGCACCGTCGCACGGTGACTACGGTCGGAAAAGAAATGGGGTTGCAAACCACCCGGGGCAACCCTGAGCCTGACGGTCTACCCTAGACGCGTCACAGGCTCTGACGGTCTAAGGCTGGACCGTCACAACCATCTGACGGCCCAACACAGGGGCGTCAGGTCCTCGGTGCAAAAACGAATGTGACGTGCCTACCCTGGTGCGTCACAGGCCCTGACGCACCCAGCCTGGTGCGTCACAGGCACGAAGGAACAAACTGTGACGCGTGCCACTCGGTGCGTCACAGACTGTAACGGACCAAGTCTGGTGCGTTACAGGGTGGGAATGCGTCCACTCTAACGCACCCACACAGGGGCGTCACAAGGCTGTGACGCGCCAGTCCTGGTGCGTCACAGGCCTTGACCCCCAACGGTCAAAACCAACGGTAAAGCCAACGGTCGACTCGTCCCTGACGGTCTAACCCAGGCGCGTCACAGCACCTGTGGCTGTCTATCGTGGGACCGTCACAGCCCCCAGACCCCAAATGGCTAAAAATAGGGCTGTGACGCACCTACCTGGGCTCGTCACATGGTGTGACGGTCACTGGAAGGACCGTCACACCGGTCCGACGGCGAAACGGCGTGAAACGCCCAAAAATTTCAACCACGCCCCCATGCCTCCATAGGAGAGGGGGAAATCAAAGGGGAAGACCCCTGGGGACCCCTAACATGCTTCTAAGCCTTCAGAACGCCGAATCATGGCCTAAAAACATAGATCAGGCGAACTCTCCCAAAATCATGCTTTTGCCCAAACCCGCTCAAAGACACCCCTCTCGGCTCCCATTCGGCCTACAAAACGCGGGGGATGATGGGATGAGCATAGGGATTCGTCGCCCTACCTCAATGGAGCGAAAGCTCCGCCGAATCGAGCTCAAATCATGAAGAACGCTTTTGGAAACATCGCTCCTTCGCGCTTCCCACGAACATCGCACGCCCACGAGCTCGCCTCGCAGTCGCCCACGCAATCGCGCCGTCGCCCCGCCGCCGTCTGCAGCTGGAGAGAGGCCCGCCGCGATCGAATGGGAGAGAGAGGGGGAGAGGGGGCAGTTCTCACGGTGGGAGGAAGAAGAAGAAGAAGAAGAAGAAGAAGGGTGGGGGAGAGAGAAAAGAGAGGGTATTTATAGAAAAACCCGAAAGTTCTGGAAAATATCGAAAAATCAAAAATTACATTTCCTCGATCCTCGGAATGCACCGATCGCGACGGTACCACTCTCGTATAGGTGAACGACATGGTTCACCCGCAATGAGATAACGAAGGAATTACCGAAACACACATCGGGAATCGGAAAACACTTGCGAAAAAGTCGCGGAACGCTTCCGGGCCTCCGAAACAACTCCGGATCGCGCCGATCCGAACACGAAAGATGTTTGAAACAAAATTTCAGACACAACAGAGCTGGACACTCCAAGAAACTAGATCCGGGACCCGCGAAGAAGGATCCGAAAGGTCCGGGATATTACAGCCCTCCCCCCTTAAGGAATTTCATCCTCGAAATTGAGAACAACCCAAGGGGAAAGAAGAGGAAGACTCACTCAAACAAGTAAGGGAACAGCTGACACATCTCATCCTCACGCTCCCAAGAAGCCTCACCCCTAGAGTGCCGCTGCCACGCCACCTTAACCAAGGGGATGACTTTGTTCCGCAGGCGCTGCTCTCGCCTATCCTCCACGCGGACCGGAAACTCTGGAAGAGAAAGATCTGGAGTCACCTCGGGCCAAACAGAATCCTCAAGCACATGAGAGTCAGTTCCGCAACATCGAGACGTGGAACACGTCATGCACCGACGCCAACTCAGGGGGTAACTGCAACCGATAAGTAAACTCACCGATGCGCTCCACGATGAGAAAGGGACCAACATAGCGGGGACTCAGCTTCCCACGTAGCCCAAAGCGCATCACCCCCTTCATCGGAGAAACTCTCAAGAATACGCGATCGCCCACGGCGAACGCTAGAGGCTGCCGCCTAAGGTCACTCTTCTGCCGACTCTAGGCTGCCAACATGTTCTGATGAACAAAGTGCACAACATCCACACACTTCTGCACTAACTCCGGTCCCGTCAAAATATGTTCACCAACCTCAAACCAATCAAGTGAAGTCCGACACGGACGCCCATACAACGCCTCATAAGGAGTCATGCCGATGCTCGAACGATAGCTGTTGTTGTAGGCAAACTCCACCAACGGTAGGTGGTGAATCCAACTCCCTTGCCATTTCAGGCAACAAGATCTCAACATATCCTCCAAAGTCTGGATCGTCCTCTCTGACTGGCCATCTGACTGAGGATGATACGCCGAGCTAAAAGCCAAATCCGTCCCAAGAGCTCGCTGGAAACTCCTCCAGAATCCAGACGTGAAGCGCGGGTCCCGATCCGACACAATGGAAATGAAAATTCCATGCAACGGAACGATCCGCTCCACATAAAGACGAGCCAACTTGGGCACGCTCCAGCTGACTTTGACCGGTAATAACCGCGTCACTTTCATCAGCCTATCCACCAACAACCAAATACTGTCATGCCCACTCGGAGTCCTCGGCAATCCCACCACGAAATCAGTGGTCACGTGGTCCCATTTCCACGCAGGAGCATCCAAGGGCTGGAGAGTACCTCCTGGTCGCTGATGCTCCGCCTTCACTTGCTGACAGGTCAGGCATCTGGCCACAAACTCGGCCATATCTCTCTTCACGCCAGGCCACCAGAATTATCTTTGCAAGTTCCGATACATCTTCGTCGCACCCGGGTGTACGGTGTACCTGCTCCCATGAGTCTCAGGCAACACCGCACAACGAACCCGCTCCTCGGCTGGGACGTACAGCCTACCACGGAACCTCACAGCACCGTCCTCACCGAGCACCACATCAGCCATAGCCAGAATCCGGGGCAACTCAGGGTCTGCATGCTGAGCCTCTGTCACCTGACGACGGATAGCAGGCGTGACAGTCAGACTCGCAAGCACTGCTAACCCTGGCTCTTGGGGAATCTTGAGCCTGAAAGACACTTCGGGCACTTATTCCCAGAGCCTCCACTTCCTCAACATCAAGGCACTGACCGCGACCTTCCGACTCAAAGCATCGGCGACTACATTCATCTGCCCAGCTGATATGACAGGGTGAAGTCATAATCTTCATGAACTCCATCCATCGCCTCTGCCTGAGGTTAAGGTCCCTCTGCGTGAATATATACCTCAAAGTATGATGGTCAGTGAACACCTCGAACCTCTCACCATACAGATAATGCCTCCAGATCTTCAGCGTGAAGATCACAGCCGCCAACTGCCGAGATCCCTCTGCGTGAACATATACCTCAAAGTATGATGGTCAGTGAACACCTCGAACCTCTCACCATACAGATACACCTCGAACCTCTCACCATACAGATAATGGGTAGGGTAGTTCTCTTCGTGGGACTTCAGCTGCCGAGATGCATAAGCCACCACTCTACCATGCTGCATCAACACAGCACCCAATCCAACCCCGGAAGCATCTGTACACACCACAAAACCTCCCGATCTAGAAGGTAAAACCAATACCGGAGTCGAGGTGAACAATCTCTTCAGTTCCCTGAAACTCTGCTCACACTCCTCAGACCAGACGAAAGGCCCATCCTTCTGCGTAAGTCTGGTCATCAGGGCCGCAATGCGACAAAAATCCTGAATGAACCTCTGATAATAGCCTGCAAGCCCCAAGAAACTTCGGATCTCCGTCACAGACCTCGGCCTCGGCCACTGCATTACTGCCTCGACCTTGGCGGGGTCCACGGAAATACCATCACCAGAAATCACGTGCCCCAAAAAGTGCACCTCACGAAGTCAGAACTCGCACTTACTAAGCTTCGCATACAACTGGTGATCTCGCAACGTCTGCAGCACCACACCCAAATGGTACGCGTGCTCCTCGGCAGATCACGAATAAACGAGGATGTCGTCCATAAATATGACCACGAACTGGTCCAGATACAGACGAAACACCCTCTGCATCAAGTCCATGAAGGCTGTCGGGGCATTGGTGAGCCCGAACGGTATCACCAAGAACTCATAATGCCCGTACCTCGTACTGAACGCAGTCTTCTCCACATCAGACTCATGAATTCTCAGCTGATAGTAACCGGACCGCAAATCAATCCGCGAGAACACTCGCGCAGACTGAAGTTGGTCGAACAAATCATCAATCCGCGGCAATGGATACTTGTTCTTGATGGTCACCTCATTCAGCCGCCGGTAGTCAATGCACAACCGCAGGCTACCGTCCTTCTTCTTCACGAACAACACGGGCGCACCCCAAGGGGAAAAGCTAGGACGAATGTACCCCTTGGCCAATAGTTCCTGCAACTGTGCCCTCAACTCCCTCAACTCAGCGGGGGCCATACGGTGGGGAGCCTTCGCCAAAGGCCTGATACCAAGCGCAATCTCGATCACGAAATCAATCTCCCGCTGGGGAGGTAATCCAGGTAAGTCCTCCGAAAAAATATCAGGAAACTCGCACACCACCGGAATGTCCTCGAGATCCGGCTCCATCCGGTCTGCCACAACCACAGAGGTGAGAAAATCCTGACAACCCGCATCAAGCAAACGACGAGCTCGAATCGTAGAAATAAGAAAGCGGGAAGAGGAAGACCTGATACCTTGGAAATAGAAGGTGGGTCCGTGAAGTCGCCGGAAATAAACCATCTTCGAGCCGCAATCCATCAAAGCATGATGTGCCTCGAGCCAATCCATGCCCCAAATCACATCAAAGTCCTGAAGCGGCATCGCATAAAGCCTAGCCGTCAAACTCCTCCCTTCCACCCACACAGAAACCTCATCGAAACAATACGGAGTGATCATAAAATCACCCGAAGGCAACGCTACTGCCAAATCACAGGACAACTGGGTCACCGGCTCCTCAATACTCAGTGTGAAATCCTCCGAAACAAACGAATGAGACACGCCAGAATCGAACAAAACCCGAGCCGCACAACCTAAAATCTAAACGGTACCTTCCATGAGCTACGACGCCACTGCCTCTGCCCTGGTCATGTGTGTGATCTGACCTCGAGCTCTCTGCCTGCCTCCCACACTAGCTGACCTGGGTAGCGGCGGATACTGTCCCTGCTGCTGCTGCTGATGTGGCCTCTGCTGCTGCTGGGGAAACTGCTGCCGCTGCTGCCTCTGAGGACAGTCACGCGCCATATGCCCTGACTGGTCACACCGGAAACAAACTATCGGCGCTGTGCACTGCCTGCCTGGATGGTACTCGCTACACCGGGGACACGGTCCTCGCGATCCACTCACTGATCCCTGACGCTGAAAAGGAATCGGCTGCTGTACACTGCCCGATGACGCCTGCCCCTGATCCTTGTGCTTCTTACGGAAACTTTGCTTAAGGAACTTCTTGACCTTCGAGCCAAAAGACACAGATCCTGTCGCCGACGCTGTCGGTGCCGACGTTCCTGAACCACCCGACGCATGCTAATAGGAACCATGTTGCTGGGTAGCCGACTACTGGTTGCGACCCGACAAAGACTGCCCCTGACTAATCGGTCCTCGAGTCCTCTGCATATCCATCTCCAAAGAAGCCGCCACACGAGACACTATCTCTAGATAAGTGGCCGCATTCGTGTTCAAATGGTGCCTCAGCTCCTGCCTCAAGCCCTGTACGAACTGTGCGGTCTTCACCCTCTCATGCTCCATGATATGAGGTGCATACCGACCCAGCTCAACAAATCGGGCCCTGTACTGCAACACAGACATGTCGCCCTGAGCCAGCTCCAAAAACTGACGCATCCGCTATGTAGCAATATACTCTGGATAGTATGTACCCTCGAAAGCACTGACAAAGTCACTCCACGCAATCTGCTCAAGTAGACGAAGCTGGAAAGATGTCTTCCACTCGGAAGACCACCACTCCCGAGCCGTACCCTGCAACTGGTTGTAGGCCAACATAACTCTGTCCTCCGAAGTACACCGCATGGAACTGAACACCCGCTCCATCTCATCGAGCCAACTCATAGCCATATCAGGGTCTGGCTAACCGCCGTAGTAAGGTGGATGGAACTCCATGAAATCCCTCACTGCTCGGCCTGACCCGCCCCTGGTCGACGAGCCCTCACCAGCCTCTCTGCCGAACTGCTGCGACATAAGCTGGTACATGCCACGGAAGAAATCCTCAGCCCCCGGAAACCTCGCAGCATTCGCTGCCTCGGTGGCCGCAGGTGGCGCTCTACTATGCTCCTCCTACTCCCGCTGAACCTCCTGCTGGATCTCCTGACCTCCAGCCGACTGCCCCTGTCGAGAGCGAGTGCCCCACCTCGACGCCATGCTCGCTCCTGAAGCAAAAGACAGGAAACACGGGAACAGCAAGGTTAAGAAAACACACGATGCCCGATGCCAGCGTCACCTGTACATGATCACTGTGGACTAGTGGACCACTGCAATTACTTATGATTCTCGTATAATCCCACAACCGCGCTCTGATACCAGCTGTAACGACCCGAGAATTCGATTACCAGGAAGGCCCGATAACCCGAGACTCGCATCGCCACCCACGAGTCCGAAGACTCGGAAGGGTTAAAAGGATGGTGTGGAGACTACACAAGTATCACAAATAATTACATAAATTAAACAGTTATACTTAAGCAGGAAATAAAATAACCGTTTACATGATACATGGTCCACAAGATAACAATAAAATAACAACAGTAATAGTCCACAACTAGTATAGAGACAAAAAAGATGTTGGGTCCCGTAGTGCAGGAACACGGATCTAGAGGGGGGGTTAATATATCCTTTTACTAAAAACTATGACCAATTAAAAACACAACTAGCACACAGCGGAATATACAAGATTGAGTAATTTAATCTAAACAGGTTTAAACTAGATTCACTCAATCTCACCGAGCTCACACGATTGCACAAACAGATAGGATAGAGAACACACAATCACAAGAATCAAACCACAAGACACGGGGATTTTTAAGGTGGTTCGGGACCACGGCGGGTGGAGAGGGGGATTTCTGTAGCCCACCCAAAGAGCAGCCCAACTAGACCCAACAGGGTCCAACGAGGCAAGCCCACCCGGGTGACAGCCCACAGGGCCCACTCAGAGAAGAAAAGCCCAATAAGCAAACACTCGAGGAACCAACTCTCCCCAGCGGCCTCTAGGCTCGGAGGGCCCGAGTGATGGTCAGGTCATAAGGAACGTCCGGCCCAAGCCGTTTCCCCACCCGGGAGAGACAGGCATTAGCCGACCTATCCGACCCCTCTTCCACCGAGCTATGCTCATCACCCGGACAGGGCGGGCGTTTCAGGAGCTCGGCCAGACCAAACATCATCCGTTCAAGAGTCCCCAACGGATAGGGGAGCCAGGAAACCGCCGGACTTCAAGGCGATAACGTCCCCACGATAAGGCCATGAAAGCCCACGTCAAGGGCGTAACTCCCGCCGGAGACCCCTCAGCTTGCTGGACTCCTGAAGGCGGCACACTATTTAAACCAGGGCTACCCTCCGACGGCAGAAGAGAGCCATCCAGGTACTCATAGACCCAAGCTCCTGAGCAATCCGCTTCACCCTCTGGTGGAGAGGAATCTCGCGCGCTAGCTTCTCTCCTCCCCATTATTGCTTCCACCATAGCTCTACTGACTTAGCCATCGGACGGTTTTACCCCAGGGAAGTCCCCTGGCCCTCTGATACGTTTCCCTGTCTTGCAGTTCATCTTCAGGTGATCCACAGCCCGCTCAGGATACAAGCGCGAGATTTCGCCTCTTCATCTGGCGCCGTCTGTGGGAAACGCACGAAGAGCCGAGATGGTGAGAAGAAGCTCAGGGAGGAGATCTGTCGTCGAGAAGGGCAAGGCCGTGGTGGCGGCAGGAGATGGCCCCTCTAGGGCCTCACAGAACCCTCCCTCCAACGCCAGCGTCCCCACCAACGGACCGCCGCCCCCTCCGACGACGACGGGGGTACCCCCCAACGGTGGCGACAAGGTCTTCCAGGCCCTCAATAAGAAGCTTGACGTCCTCGTGGAGCTCATGAGGGCCCAGGCGGCAAGGGATGCCAGGTCCCGCGCCCCGTCCGGGAGCCCCCCCCCCCCGAGGTGCGTCCCAGCATACCGCTGGGGGCCGCTTCACCCTCCGCGGTCAGCAGCTCATCCGCAACAACGTGGGAGGACCCTCGCAAGCTCCGCCCCCGGAGCAAGAGGCTTCCTCCACGCCCAGAAAAGGGAAACAGGGGGCGAGGCCTCCACGCCCGAGCGCCGGCGGTCCTGAGGATCGCCACGACGCTCCCCCCAGTCCCACGGCACGACCACAGCCGGAACTTTCCCTCCGGCTGAGGGACTTCGAAAGACGTTTTGCAGAGCAAGAGCGCGCCCTCCGCGCCCTGCAGAAAACCTCTTTCCCGGAGGATGAGGAGAAATCCCCTTTCTCTGAATACATCTTGAAGGCAGAGGTGTCTCCCAGAACCTCCATTCCGACCTTCAAGCTCTATGATGGCCAGGGCGACCCAACCGACCACTACGACAGCTTCGACACCCTGGTGACTCTGCATGGAACACCGGATCCTATTAAATGTCGAGCCTTTGCGGCCACTCTGGTCTAAGGCGCTCAGGCATGGTTCCGGGCCCTCGCCCCTGGGTCCATCCGGGACTTCAGGCAATTCGGGCGAGTCTTCAAGGAGAGCTTCGCCGGAAGCGCCCCCCCAAGGTCAGTAGCGGGGCTCCTGGCCCTCAAACAGGCGCAAGGGGAAAGGCTCCGGGCTTATGTCCACCGATTTAAATCGGAAGCCCTCAGAATTCCCCGCCTGGATGTGGCCTCGGCCACGACCGCTCTGACCGGGGGCACCCGGGACGAGAACCTCCGCCGCGAACTTGTCCTCCACCCTCCCTCGACCCTTGCCGAGCTAGTGACTCTGGCATTGCGCCACGCCGAGTGCAAAGAAGTACTCAGAGCCTGCCGAGACACAACCGGCTCGGGTCGGGAGGGGGACAAGAAGCGAGCCTCCGAGCCAAACCCTGGCTCGGGCAAGAAGCGCGATCGGGAAGGAGAGCGCAAGAGGAAGTATGAGCGGTACACCCCGCTGACCGCACCAGTCTACGAGATCTACGAAGACATCAAAGACTCGGGACTCCTCCGCCGGCCCGAACCGATGAGATCGAAGAACCGCAAGCGCGACAGGCATTGCCTGTTCCACGGCGACCACGGGCACCATACCGGCGACTGCCACCAGCTCCAGGACGAGATCGAGCGTCTCATCCGTCAGGGGCACCTGGCCCGATTTTCAGCCGGGCGCAAAGAGGACCGGGACGCCGCCGAGGAGATCGACAATGCCCCCCGAGGGGTCCACATCAACGTCATCTCCGGAGGAACGGCGTCGGGCGGCGACACCAGCCGAAGAAGGAAGCATCATGCTGAGCGGGCCAGCCAGGTCTTAGAACCCGCCAGCGGCCCGCCGAGGGAGCCCCAGGTCATAGTCTTCTCCGACCAAGACCTGGAACGGCTGAAGACCCCGCATGATGATGCCCTCGTTATCTCGGCCACAATAAACCATTGTAACGTAGATAGAATTCTGGTTGACAATGGGAGCGCCCCCGATGTATTATCTTACGACTGTTTCCTTAAGATGGGGGAAGACCCATCCAAGCTCCGCCCGATCCGAACACCCCTTTGCGGGTTTAACGGCCTAGCCACCTACCCCGAGGGAGCCCTAAGCCTGTCGGTCACCATCGGCACCCCACCCAAAACCGTTACGGTCATGGTGGACTTCATAGTGATTAAGGGTATGATAGCGTACAACGCCATTTTCGGCCGTAAAATCCTCAGCCGGATAAAGGCCGTACCATCTACCTATCACCAGAAAATGAAGTTTCCCACCAAAAACGGGTTGGGGGAAGTCCGAGGTAACCAGGCCACGGCCAGAAGGTGCTACAACATCTCGGTGGAAGCCTCAAGGCCGGACGGGGGAGACAAGGGCCCCAGGGGAATCGAAGGGAAGACCGTAACCGCCGAGCCCGGTGGCGAATTGCTAACGGTATTCCTAAACGATGACCCGGCCCTCGGAGTAAGGATCGGAGCCGACCTACCACCCATGGAACAGCAGCAATACAAGAAATTCCTTTCTGAGTACGTTCAGGTCTTCGCTTGGTCCGATGATCAACTCCCTGGCATACCAGAGAAGACCGTGATGCACAAGCTCAGCCTCGACCCTACCGTGAGGCCCGTACAACAAAGGAGAAGGAAGCATGCGCCCGAGAAACAGGCGATCATCAAGGCGTAGGTCACCAAGGGACAAGAGACAGGCCTCTTCAGACCAGTCCTGTACCCTACGTGGCTAGTCAATGTCATCCTGGTGCCAAAAACTACAGGCAAATGGCGAATGTGCGTGGACTTCACCGATCTGAATAAGGCTACCCCCAAGGACTGCTATCCGCTACCGAGCATCGACCAATTGGTTGATTCAACCTCGGGCAACGAGATACTCAGTTTCCTGGATGCCTATTCAGGTTATCACCAGATCAGAATGAACCCAGAAGATGTCGAGAAGACCGCCTTCATCACCGACTGCGGCGTGTACTGCTACACCCGGATGCCTTTCGGGTTGAAGAACGCCGGAGCCACATATCAGCGACTGGTAAATCACATGTTCGAGGGACAGCTGGGTCGGAACGTCGAGGCTTACATTGACGACATGCTCGTCAAGACCCCCAAGGCCCAAGACCACTTCACCGACCTTGCCGAAACCTTCGGCACCCTCCTGAAGTACAACATGAAGCTCAACCCCGCCAAGTGCGCCTTTGGAGTAAAATCCGGGAAGTTCCTGGGTTTCCTGGTCACTCAGCGCGGGATCGAAGCCAACCCCGACAAAGTCCAGGCCATCCTGGACATGCGCCCGCCCACATGCATCAAAGACGTTCAGTGTCTGGCAGGGCGTGTGGCCGCTCTCAGCCGCTTCCTGTCCCGTGTGGCCGAACGATGCTTGCCCTTCTTCAAACTGATGAGGGGACCCAAGCTAGCGTCTGCTACGTTCGCATGGGATGAGGAGTGCCAGACAGCGTTCGCCGAGCTTAAAAAGTTCCTGGCTTCGCCACCAGTGCTCTCCAAGCCCGCCCCAGGCGAAGTCCTGCTGCTCTACCTCTCGGCGACGCCATCCACGGTCAGCTCGGTTCTAGTCAGAAATGACTCGGGAATCGAAAGACCAGTCTACTACACCAGCAAGGTGCTCAATGAGGCCGAATGGAGGTACCCCGCAACCGAGAAACTCGTGCTAGCGTTGGTTACCTCCGCAAGGCGCCTCCGCCCCTACTTCCAGGGGCACCCCATCACCGTGCTAACCGGCGAGCCGTTGAAGAAGATTCTGGCCCACCCCGAGGCCTCAGGGCGACTCGTCAGATGGGCCATTATGCTCGGGGCCTATGACATCTCGTACCGGCCGCGATCAGCAATCAAAGGCCAAGCGCTCGCCGACTTCATTGCCGAAAGCACCATCTCCGCCGAGGACAAGCCTCCGACCACGACCGGGCCAACCTGGGAACTGTTCGTCGATGGATCGTCCAATTTGGCAGGCAGTGGTGCGGGGATACTCCTGAGGTCCCCCGAAGGGATAGAGCTACAGTACGCCTTGAAATTTAACTTTCAGGCATCCAACAACGCTTCTGAGTACGAGGCCCTTATCTCGGGAGCGCGCATGGCCCGACGGCTGGGGGTCGAGCGAGTCAGGATCCACACCGACTCTCAACTAGTCGCAGGTCAGGTCAACGGCGAGTATGAAGCTCGGGAGGCACCCATGATCAAATACCTTTAGTTGGTCCGGAGCCTGGCCCAACAATTCGAGGAATTTGGGGTAGTCCGGATAACTCGGGAGCAAAACTATCGGGCGGACGCCCTCTCTCGATTGGCCTCCTCCCTAGACCCGGAAGGTACACGATCGGTCCTCCTAGAAGAGCTAGAGCGCCCGAACATTGACACGGAGCTCCTCGCTGTTGACTCGGCCACTCTAAGCGACTGGCGCTCCCCCTACCTGTCCTGGCTACAAGACTCCCAAGGGCCCTCCGACCCTCAAGAAGCCCTCCGAATGAAGAATCAAGCTCGGCGCTTCGTCGTCTTCGACAACACTCTCTACCGAAGATCGTTCTCCGGTCCCCTCCTGAAGTGCCTCGGTCCCGACGAGACAAGCCGAGTCATCCAAGAGATTCATGAAGGCCTGTGCGGAGCGCACTCAGGGGCAAGGTCGCTGGCCAGAATCCTGTTACGACAGGGGTACTGGTGGCCCACCCTGCAGCGCGACTGCTCGGCCTATGTTCAACAGTGCGACCGATGCCAGCGGTTCGACCACTTGGTCCATCAGCCGGCTACGGAACTTGCCACCCTAGTCGAGCCTTACCCTTTCGCTCGGTGGGGAATCGATATCCTTGGGCCATTCCCAACAGCCCAGTCCCAGAAGAAGTTCATCATCGTCGCCATCGACTACTTCACCAAGTGGATCGAGGCCGAGGCTACGGCGAGGATCACCGAGACAGTCGTTTGGGGCTTTGTTTGGAAATTGATCATTTGTCGCTTTGGCATCCCCCGAGTGATAGTAAGCGATAACGGTCGGCAATTCGACTCTCGGTACTTCCGAGATAGATATGCCGACCTAAATATCCGCAACCACTTCACTTCGGTCGCCCACCCTCAGGCCAACGGGCTGGTTGAAAATGCCAACAAGACCATCTTGAAAGGCATAAAAACCAGACTCGGCAAGGCTAAGGGTAGCTGGCTCGAGGAATTGCCTAGCGTATTATGGTCGCACCGAACAACCCCCAGGACGGCAACCGGTGAAAGCCCTCTTTCAGTTGGTATATGGCACCGAAGCCGTCGTTCCAGTGGAGATCGCCAATCCGTCTCTCCGAGTGATCAGCTTCTCACTCGAGGCAAACTGGTAAAAATTGCTCAAGAACCTCGACCTAGCAGACGAACTCCGAGAGATCACGAACGTCCGGGCAACGGAGTACCAGCGCCGCCTCACTCGATACTACAACGCCAAGGTCCGGGACAGACGTTTCCAACCGGGGGACTTCGTCCTCAGGAAAGCCGAAGCCTCTCGACCACTAGAGGCGGCGGGCAAGCTATCCCCCAACTGGGAAGGCCCCTACCGAGTGGTCGAGACGCTCGGAAAAGGTGCGTACAGGTTAGCGACAATGGAAGGGGAACCTATTCCTCGGACATGGAACGCAGCCGCACTACGCAAATTCTATTTTTGAAATTGTACAGCAAGATGGACGGAATAACTCCATTTTTCTTTTCATTCCAAACCATTGGTACATCAGATAGGCAAATGCCAGTACATCACATAGCAAAAAGCAAAAATCCGTCTAACACCGCCTCAAGGGGCATCGCTCGGCTGACTCGGTCTTGATCTCCCCGCGTCCAGCCACTGACTCTGCCTCGTGCGGAAACTGGCTCGGGCAAGAGGTGGTCAAGCCAGTTGCCTCGGGTGGCCCGTGACAAAGGTGACAGAGGGATTGCAGGAGGAAGGCCACCTTTAAACGTTGAGGAAGGCTACCTCCCAAGTTGGCAACAACCAGGAAAAAGGAGCGCCGTGAAGGCCTCCCCCCTTCCAAACTGCCAACTCCTTGGAAGGAAGGAGAGAGCAAGCAGCCCCCGAAGAGTGAAAGAAATGAAGAGCAGAAGAGGGAGAAAGAGGCTGCAGACGGAGGAAGGCTTCGGTGAGGAGGGAGCTTGATACGCCTCCTCCCCTCACACGGAGGGAAGTAACGGCGGGCTCCCCTGATGCCCCCATCCGTCTTCCGCCTCGGCGTCCACCCGGAAGCCACGCTGGAATTGAGAAAGGGCAAGAACCGTGCTTTCACACGTCGAAGCCCTCTCCAGATCTGCGCGGTGACCGTCGGACCCGTCTCGTGCACGCGCGGCGACCGTGGGATCCGTTCAACATTACAGGGCAGCGGGAGCTCGCCACTCCCCGTCGTCGGCGGCGTCACCCTCCGAAGGATCCTCCATGCTCCGAATACAAGGGCACAACGCATAGTGAAGAGGAAGGAGCGAGGAAAGACTGTTAGAGAAAATCCCAAGCAGTGAAGAGGAAAGGGCGCCTTTCGGTCCTTCTTATAGGCCAAAGGAGGCTACACACCTTAAATGACCCCCCCCCTCCTCGGAAACAAGCCAAAGGATTTCTCCCCTAAATAGTCACCTCCAACTCCTAGTCCCCCGCCCTAGCGGGATTCACGAAGCGGCCTGACATTCAAAGTATGAGGAAACGGAAAGACGCCCCGTCAAAAGCCTACCAAAACTGCATGCGAAAACCACGCAGGGCATATCGGCACCTCCCAACCACTCAAGATCCGCCAACCAAATCACGGCAAGGATGGTACTCAAACAGAGCAAGTCATTTATTATCACACCAAAAGGAAACCCTCTATAAAGAGGGAAGAAAGACAAAAAGGGAAGGAGGCAAAGTACATCAGGCCTCGGGCCCACTTCGACATTCGGGAACGGCGGAAGGAGACGCATCACCCCCGGCGCCTTCGGTGACGGCCGGCTCGGACACTGACCTCGCCTGTGCGAGAACTGTCTCGGTCGTGAGCCCTCCCGAAACGCCCGGAGTCGGTGGCCCCGATAGAGGCGACCCCTCCGAATCTCCCCCGCCCGACGAGGAAGAGTCGGAAACCGACTCATCCGAGCCATAACACTGGCCGAAGGGGAACTCTATCGCGGAGTTTTGCTCATCGGCGTAGTCCACCGCCCGGCGATAGCCTTGCTTGAACCCCTTTCGAGCACCCCGGCGTAGTGCTACCTCGTAGTAGGGTAGGGCGGCTTTCATCAGGTCGGCCGAGTAAGCATCCGAGCTCCTGTAACGCTCGATTGCCTCCGCCTCGACCTGCCCCGCCCTTCCGACAAGCTCGACCCGAGCCCGCTCCGCCTCGGCCGCGCGCTCCTCTGCCCGGGCCCGGTCCGCCTCAGCCTCAGCTCGGAGACGCTCCGCCACCTCCGCCCGATCTAGCAGCTCGGCGCGTTCGAGCTCCCAGCGGTTGTCTAGCTCGAGGCGACGCAGACGCTCCTCCTCAAGGAATCGGCTTGTCCTCTCGAGAGACTCTCGGGTCTTGGCGAGCTGTTCGGCCAGCACCCCGGCTTCCAGTCGGCTCGCCCGCGCCACCTCCCGGAACGCGGAGAACTCCTGCCGGAGCCCCTCATGCTCCCCCTTGAGTCGGGCTAGTTTCCTCTCGCAGCCCCCAAGGGTCCAGGCAAGTTTCGACCGCTCCGCCTCCGTCCGGGCGTGCGCCTCCCCCATCAAAGCCGCCGACCGAGCTATGACCAGGCCGCCCTCCATCAAGACATCAAGGATCCCGGGGGGGTATTACGCCTTTCTCCCCCCTTCGTCCTTGCGGCAATCGACCGGCAGACCCGATAGAGGTCGCCCGTAATGCCGAGCCTTTCCAAGGGCTCCGACAGAGGGGACCGCTCCGCTTGGGGCACCCCGCCAGAAGACTCCGCTCGAGTGACGGAACCAACCGCCTCTCGCGCCACGGTCGGTTGGGGTTGCGACGCCTCCCCGGGCGAACCCCCAACCTCGACCGGCGCCGCGGGACCGACCGCACCGGGAGCTCCGAACACCTGGGGCTGTAACGCCCTAGCAGGCGAACCCCCAGCCCTGCCTGTCTCGGCCCGCACCTCGCCGACCGAGACATCCCCGCCTTCGGCCAATCACCCGGCCTCGGCGCCAGCTACTTCGACATCGGCCCCCTCTGCCTCCGTGGGGGGGAGAGCCGACCCATCGCCGCCCTCTGATGGGCCCTCGGTCTCCTCGGCCCCCTCTCGCCTGGCAGGTGGGGGAGCTGGCCCCAAGGGGTCGGCCCCATCTTGCCCCCGAGAGGGGAGCGCCGCCGAGCCGGAGTCGCCCCCAGCGGTAGGAAGAAGACCGGCCTTCTTGGCCCGTTTCTTGGCCTTCACGGCCTCTCGCAACTTTCCCGCCATGGGATCCTTGCGCTTTGCACCAGTCGGCCGTGAAGACCCCGCGGGAGCCACCCCCTTGCCCTTATCTCGGGCTTGGGCGCAACTCGCAGAAGCATCTGGTTCATCGGCCGCCGAGTCATCTCCCAGATCAATGACCTCAGCAGTTTCCTCCATAGGTTCCCGCCTAACGTCTGCCACAAAGGGAGAAGACCCGGTCAGGAGGAAAAAGTAACTACCATCCCAGGAGAAGAGCCTCGAGAGCGGTACCTTTCGACGTCAACCGCGTAAGCAAGCACCGTTCGATGTTCTCCGGCGTCACCAGCTCCTCGGTCGACTGACGGTTACCCAGCAGACGAGCGGCCTGCCGCTCCACGTGGGGAGGGAACTCCTCTGGGCGAGGGGGGAGATTCGGATGAACATTGGGCGAGATCGGACATCTCCAAAACTCGTCCGTCGCCTCCGCCTTCACCCAAAAGAACTGGGTCTTCCACCCCTTGTGCGAGGAGTCCTTCGCAGCGAGGGAGATGCAACTCCTGTTCCTCCTTGTCTGGATGAAGTAAAAGCCCTTCCCCGCCGACGGGTGCGCTTTCAACTCGAAAAAATAATGAAAGAGGTCCAAGGAAGGAAAAATGTCGTGCTGACGACAGAGAATCCGAAAGGCGGAAAGAAGGAGATATGAGTTGGCCACCAACTGAATAGGCGCCAACTGGAAAAACTCGAGAAGCTGGAGTACAAGAGGCTCGAAGGGAAGGCGGAACCCACTCTTCCAGGCCAGAAGGAAAGTGCAAATGTGCCCCGTACAGCTGTCCAGACTCGTCTCATACGGGGCGGCGGCAGCAAAGCTGTACCTGAGAGGCAAGCGAAGCGATGCTCCAGCTTCCTCACCTCGGCCTCCCCCAACTCACTACAGTTGGAGACGGGCTCCTGCCTCACCTGCCCGATTTCCAGAGGCAGACCAGCCATCAAGTCGGAAGATGATCCCTCGTGCGATCTCGAAGACTCTGAAGGGGAAGGAAGTTGCCGGACCGCCTCTGCGGTTATCCTCGCCAACTCCTCAAACGCCGCCGCAAGGCTCTGCGCCTCCACTGTGCCCTCACGGTGCATCAAGGAGCCCCAGAAACAAAGAAACTAAGGAAAGCCCAAAACCCTGAGAAGCCTAGAACGACGGACAGCGCCCAACGCCTATAAAACCCTGGAGGGAGGCGGCGCGTCGTTCCGTGCTCCGAGAAAAGGGGGGCCCCTTCAGTTCAAATCCGTCAGGATCATCATTACGGGCCCAGGCGACCACTATACGTGGCTCCATCACGCCAATAGAATTCCGCCCACCTGAGCCACGCCGGTCCAAAGCCTAAAAAACTACTCGACCGAGCCTCCATGGCTCGGGAGTAGGAGGGGGACAAGTGGAGAGGGGGATTTCTGTAGCCCACCCAAAGAGCAGCCCAACTAGACCCAACAGGGTCCAACGAGGCAAGCCCACCCGGGTGACAGCCCACAGGGCCCACTCAGGGAAGAAAAGCCCAATAAGCAAACACTCGAGGAACCAACTCTCCCCGGCGGCCTCTAGGCTCGGAGGGCCCGAGTGATGGTCAGGTCATAAGGAAGGTCCGGCCCAAGCCGTTTCCCCACCCGGGAGAGACAGGCATTAGCCGACCTATCCGACCCCTCTTCCACCGAGCTATGCTCATCACCCGGACAGGGCGGGCATTTCAGGAGCTCGGTCAAACCAAACATCATCCGTTCAAGAGTCCCCAATGGATAGGGGAGCCAGGAAACCGCCGGACTTCAAGGCGATAACGTCCCCACGATAAGGCCATGAAAGCCCACGTCAAGGGCGTAACTCCCGCCGGAGACCCCTGTGGACGTCAAAAAATGATGATGATCATACGACATGCACGTCTCAGCACTCGAGAGCGAGTCGAAGACGGAAAGGCTGAATAAACCCTGTGCCCCCTCCAAGAAGGACGAATACCTACCCGGTGCTCCGCCACCCAACAAAGAAGCCCCTCGGGTTGAAGAGCTAGCCACGGCTCCCAAGTCGGCAATGCCGAAGGTCGAATCAAAGAAACTCAGGAGTCCGAACGCCTGCTCAGCATACACCGGAAATCACTCAAAGCCCTGAATCGAGACTCGGAGGCTCACAACTAAAGGAACACAGGAGGGCAAGCATCTGTCCGAATCGCCACTAAGCTGGGGGGGAGCCCTTTGACGCTTAAACCGGCGTGGCATAGCTTTAAACCGGCGTGGCATAGCCTTAAACCGGTGCGCCCCTAAGGGGGCCTTAAACCGGCGCGCCCTTTACAAGATGCTAGTCCAGCGCGCCCCATGAACTCCCTTGCTTTGTGTTAAAACGGCATGCTCCCGTTGAAGGGCCACCCCTTTGAATGCACTAAACCGGCGCGCCCATTTTTGAGTGCTAATACGGCGTGCTTAGTTTAAAAACAAGCCTTTCTCTGAGGCCTTTATCCGGCGTGCAGTAAAGCCATCCCGTCATCAATGCGGTCCCCTGTTTCCTGGGAACGGCATGATGACGAACAAGCCTGAAGTGGTTAAAACTCCCACTTCGATCCGGAGGGCAACCGAGCATATGCCGTGAATGGAAGTTCTCGAGCCCCATCCCGCCTTGTGCTCATTCCGTCGGTCGGCCGGCCATTCTTCAGCAAATGATGAAAGCAACGTGGCTCCCGGTGGATATGCCAGCAGAGGAGGAGGCCATGCCTCTGCCCCCCTCCCGGTCACACCATAGCCTCGCCGGAGGCGACGTCGACAGTAGCAGCAAGGCCACGGCAATAGCAGCAGCAGCAGGGCAACGTCACCAACGTCAGCAGCAGCAGTGGTGGTTGCGGGAAACAAGGAACCAACGGAAGGAAGGAAAATACAGAGGACATCCCTCCAAAACAGGGCCTCCGGCCCCTATAAAAGGAGCGCCCAGGTGATGCTTAAATGGGTTGGAAGGGTTGAACAACTCTCGGAAGCCTGAAAAGTGGAAGTCTTCTTCTGAGAGAAACCCCTTGAAGCCCGAAGCCAGCGTTCCTGTGAGAGCGAAGTTAAGTGAGAAAAGAGAAGGAGAGAGCAGAGAGTGAGGTGAGGGAGATACAGATCTCCCCTCCCCCCTTGTTTCTTTTTCTTTCCTCCGATGTATTCTTCCCTTTGGTTCATTTCTTTAGATGCATGAAGAGCCCATGTATTTGCACCCCCTTATGGTGAAATGAAAATGATCCTTCGGGAGATCCTTTTTTTTTGATATGTTTCTGATCTCCTTCCCCACTTGTTCCCCTTTGAGGGATCATTTCCCGTGAGTCGTGAGAGCTCTTGAAGGCTAGTCCTCGAGCTTTTCCACACTCACACTTGGGTTATCGGACCGCCGTGAGGTCTACATTTTGAGGTTCACCCCGGAGCAATCCGTTTGGTGTTCCCCATTGCTCTTTGGCAAGCTTCAGTCCGGGGGAGATGCTGCCCAAATTTCGCCAGGGCAAGAACATGTAAGAACAAACGAGCAAGTTAAGCTTTCTAGGAGTAAGAAGACCATATGCTCGGAACCACTGAAACAAACTGAATCTCTGAGTTCCTGCACAAACTATTCTGATAAGACACGCGGATCATCATGACAATCCACCTGAACAAACACTTAAAACACTTAAATCTTCTTTCCACAAACATTATCCATCAATAAGATGAACAAACCAATCAATAAATCAACTTGCAGTTGAAGGAAAGAAGAAACAGAGCATAAACGGGTTGAAAGGAAGCTATACAATGCTTAATCCGGCGCCCCCTAATCCGGCGTGGGTTAATCCGCCGTGCTACCCCCCCCCCCCCCCCGCGCCGGTTTAACCCCACACTCAAAACCCACTTTATTTTCCTTGCAGCTATCCGGTGCGCCCCCTTGCATTAGCCCATTAAACCGGCACGCTATACTGTTCATTGCCTATCCCGGCGCGTCCTTGGAACCTCTTCCTTCTTGCCATAGAACCGGCGCGCGCCCCCTTAACATCTTGAACCGGCGCGCCCCCCTTTAACATCCTTAACCGGCGCGCCCCTCTTAATACACTTAAACCGGCGCACCACTCCTCTTGATACTAATCCGGCACGCCCCACCCCCTTTGCTTCCTCAATCCGGCGTGCCTGGAAGAAAGAAGGTGATCAAGAAAATAAAAGAAAACATGCAATTCAAGTTAATAGAAAACTAATCAAAAGTCTCCCCTCCACTATAATCTAAATTTTGTTCCGGGGGTACGCGCAGGTCGATCCGCGTACGAGGGCGCATGTTGCCGAGTTTTGGCTTTACACTTAACAACCCGCTCCCCCGGACTGAGTGCGAAGAGAACTCAATGATGCCTTGTGGTATCGGACGTGGACCTCGGGACTCCCGACATGGTCATGATCCGTGCACCTCTTGGGCCGATAGTTCATCAGCTTGACCTACTTCTTCCGGGATCCGATCCCGCACCCACATGAAATGTGCCGTACCTACGGCAGATATCTGAATGTCTTTATTGTTACCTTCGATGCTTCGAATATGGACTTTCGTCCGAATGCTGAATGGTCCGTTAGTGACCGACATGCATATACTAGGATTTGATCCTGCATTGGTATTAAACTTGCCGTACTCACGGTAGGTACTTGTACGATTTGTCACCATCTCTTATGCTACAAACACGGACCTTTGTCCGAACATAAAGGGGTCCATGAGTGACCGACAAAATCTGAATGGGACGAGAAGGATCTCGTCATCCCCGGACCCTATACATGGGAATATCAATAAGGCCTATGTGGGCCATGCTTAGACCTCGGGTCTGCCCCAATCATGGTCATTGCTTGACCCATATCCTCGGCCTATAGCCCGCTCTCTTCGAACGCATATTGGTTCTCAGATCTTGTCCCATGACATCCTCCCGTTGCCCCCTTGGCACCGGAAACATTGACGATGCCCACGCGAGCCCGACTTCGACCGCGGGGGGCCCACCGCAGTATGGTCGTAGCTTGATCTTGCACTGGGCCGACAAACTTGTCGGTTTCCGACCGCTCTAACCAGGATTTAACTGAACGTTTCCCGTCCCTTTGAACAATAAATTTGCCATACCCCAACATACATATGCTCCAGCTTTTCCCGTGACGATCACGATTCTCTGAAGCCGGACGCTCGTCCGAATATCAAAATGGTCCCTTGAGTGACCGACATCTTCCGAATGCTTGCTTCCCTAGACATAGGGCTTTCTGACTGATTCGAGATCGCTATCGGCTTGTTTCTCTCGATATAGTTTCTTGGCCATGAGGCCCCGATTCCCGACGATTAATCAAGGGTGTTCCCCTCTCCGAGGGGATGTAAATAACGCCGTGACCTTTACGGCGCGGCGGGTTTTGGTCCCAACACGAACTACACAATCGTCTGATTAGTCAGATGGAGCGCACCCCGGGCTTCGGACCACTCCAGTCTTGAAGCCCGAACACATTGTCACCTAGGTGACTGGCACGCCCTCGCACTAGATAAACCGATAGACCGATAAAAGAATATCCCAATATTTTCATGAAACCAACGAAACTTAGTGCGTTCCACAACCCCTCAGCTTGCTGGACTCCTGAAGGCGGCACACTATTTAAACCAGGGCTACCCTCCGACGGAAGAAGAGAGCCATCCAGGTACTCATAGACCCAAGCTCCTGAGCAATCCGCTTCACCCTCTGGTGGAGAGGAATCTCGCGTGCTAGCTTCTCTCCTCCCCATTATTGCTTCCACCATAGCTCTACTGACTTAGCCATCGGAGGGTTTTACCCCAGGGAAGCCCCCTGGGCCCTCTGATACGTTTCCCTGTCTTGCAGTTCATCTTCAGGTGATCCACAGTCCGCTCAGGATACAAGCACGAGATTTCGCCTCTTCAGCGGGCTCCCTACGTCCACCCCTCACCAAATCGGTGAGGCTTCACTATACACTACAAAATGTAGCAACACGGGGACGAACCCCAACAACACACACGCTGCTTTCGCAGCAAACCACACACGAGGCCTTCCCTCAAACTGCTGCCACAGCAGCACACACACACACACACACGTTGGGGAACACACCCCGAACTGAATACTTCACACGGAGACACAACTCCGTCCACACACACGTAGGGCAATGCCTACACAACCACACGGGAGAAAACTCCCAACCACACACGCGGATATACTCCGCACAAATCGACTCACATATGACAACACACACACTCGGAGACCCCTTTCTCCGAACACCCACACAAGGTATTCTCTCAAATGTTTATGAAGCAATGACAAATATATGCTAAGACCCTCCACACAAATTATATAGATGAAAATTGGAAAGTTGCATCAAGTAAAAGGCTCCCCCTTCTTCAAAAAAATCTGATTCTCCTTGGCTCTTGACGGATGATCATGATTTAGACATCATCTTCTTCCTCTCCTCAAGACATTCCTCTTTTCCTTCTTCCATTTTCTTCTTCACTTGAAAGAATAGATAGACGGAATAATAAGCCCAAACTTTGAGCCAATCTCTAACAAGAATATGAAAATGAATGGTTTAGAGATCCCCCTCTTCTTCACCTATACGAAAGAATATATGAGTATTAGAAATGTTGTATCACAAAAATCACAGCTCATGTATATATTGTAAGTGAGAATGGATAGAAGACACATGATGCCAAGTTCAAGGAGATAATGTTTATAGCAAATGTCTAGAACTGAACTAAGAGCAGCTGGAGAACTAAAAGCAAATGAATTTTTCCGTGGATAGAGCTCCCCCTTTTTGTTTCATCGAATAGGCTTAAGCTTCTCTGCAGGATGAAGAACGTTCTTGAAGGAAGATGATCGATTCTTGCATGGACAGGGCTTGTATCTTGTTTTTCCACGTAGCTTCCAGTAGATGGTTGTTTGGAGACTTGAAACCTCCTTCTTCCCTTCACATACAAGCTTAGAACAACGTGGAAGAAGCCATGGAGCTGCTACCATCGACCTGCACTCACAAGGGTTAGAAAACACCCAAATTTCAGATCTAGCTTCATGTTCCTTAGGATTTGCAACCCAAGAGATGTATATATGTGTTTGGATGGTCAAGAGACAGTCCTGGGACAAGATCCACAAGTCATGGAGTGATTTGTGGAAGTTGGACTTGGATTGGAAGACTTTAGGAGCAAGAAAATGGCGGTCAAAAATCACGGCTGGAGGTCGAATCGGAAAGGGTCGACCCCAGGGTCGACCCTCGGGCAAACAGAAGCCAAACAGAACTAATATTGAGTTCTGGGTTACAGGGGTCGACCACAGGGTCGACCCTCGTATTTCCAGAACCCAAACAGAACCACATTTGGTTCTAGGTTACAGGGTTCAAAAATAGTTCTGTTTTGCATAGAACTTTAGAGGGTCGACCCATCGGGTCGACCCCTTCTTGTTTGGGTCTGAAAAAGAGCTAAAACCTCCATCAAATCAATGGGAAACAACTGATTAAATGTTATCAAAATCCCATGAAGATCAACCATGATTTTTCATCCTGAAAATCATGATAAAGCAAGAGGTTAGATCAAGATCAAAATATATGGGTCATGCATTAATATATGAAGCTAGTTTTGAGACCGAGACCCAAATGACATGAAATATGATTACGAAATTATTAGCATGAGACATATGAGAATCCCCATGAAAGATCTGTATCAAAGCACTAGAGAACTCAATTTTTCAACTCAAGATTTGAAGAGTATCACCATGGATTCCAATATAAGTTCTTACCTTAAATCCATCACAATGTGGAAAATATTAACCTGCACTCTCTGGGAATTTAGAAGCAAGTTAATATTAAACCAACGAATCTGAAGATCCCAACTTCAACCCAATTCTCCTACAAACCATTTCAAAGCATTTAAGTCATATGATCAGAAGGACAAGAAACCATCATTCAAACTCATCAAACCACACATCATTACCTTGGGGGCAAGCAATGGTATTTGCATCTCAATCAATCTATGACATTTATCCAAGCATGTTTTCCACAATGTAATGTGCTAGCATCAAAGCACATATGAGCCTTATAGAGTCACAAATGCATCGACATGATATCCCAATAAAAGTAGTTTGTGAGCATTTCCACAACCATTTAGTTTGTGATCATTTCCACAGCCATTTCCACAACCATTTCAAACTTCATACACAGGAAGACATGAATAACCATTCACGTACAAGGCCAAGCAACAAAGGTATTTTGTAATCATCAAAATCACATTCACAACAATCTCCCCCATTTTGATGATGACAAAATATTATGTTATAGCTCTCTCCCCCTTTGACATAATCAGAAATGGGGAGCAGGACGGGGAATCCAGAATGGCAAGAACCTATGGACACTGGGGTTATGAAGAGAACCAATATGCACAATATGCATGAACTAATTGCAAAACTGTTTGATACCAATTGTTGAAATTGGAAATGCAAATGTGGACAATATGGTCATGTAGATTGCAAGATGATAAAACGATATGCAAATGCTCACGAGTTGCAGCAATTGGAAATGGTGTATGGCATGACAATAATGAGCAAGCAAACAAGCACTCAAACACCCATAGAAAGGTATTGACTCATGCAAGTCCTGATGAGTTAAGCAGATAAGATCACATGTAAAGCTCTCCCTTTGACATTGACACATTAGATGACTGACTTTGATTTTCAAATTTTTGATTTTTAGTTTTCTTGTGAAATGCATGAAACATGATGTATGAAAATGATGAGACATGAAATACATACAATGTAATCAAGCATATATCTATAGATACATGCAACATAACTCCTTCACAAGAAGTGAGGCCAATTGATTTACAGTGAGGGGATAGGTGTAGGAAAAGTGCAAGTGAGTCATTAAGTTCAGAATGCTCATGATTACATCTAGAGGATTGTGCAGATAAATAGGAGAAGACGTACAGCAGGTCAAGCACTTAATCGAATTTTTAAAATACATATCAAATCAAATTACCATGTGCAAGTGAGTAACATGAGAATGAAGTTTAGCCATATTGATAACCAGATTTTCAATTAAACACAATAGTAACGGCACAGACTATATTTCAATCTAGAGAACATCGTATTGGAGGCTTCGCTCTTCCTCATCAAATTATCATCAGTAATTTTCACACTGACAATCTGAAATTTTTATAAGAAGGATCAGGTTCAAATAATTCTTTTTTATGCGAGGAGACACATGGAGCTCATACCAGAATCTCCGGTTACTCAGAATACTGAACCTTGTCACTTCATTTGAACAGAGATACTTTAGTCAACACTTTTCAGAAATGAACCACATCACGTCTCAGGTGACATGTGCCCAGTTTACTCTGTGAGACTTAGCATTGCTCTGCCTTTCATTTCAACCATATTTTTTGTATGTGGAGGCAGACAGCTTTTTCCTCAACTGTCTCTTATCATCCATGCAGCAAGTTGAATTACTTTAGAGTGTTGAAATGAAATTCCTATATCCTTATGAATAACACTCAATTTCACATTAAAGTGCATGAAGTGTACGAATTTGATTTAACATGTATGGAGAAAATTTAACTTAGAATAGAATAGTGTAGCTCCCCCTATGTAAATGCAATAAGCATGAAATACTCCCCCTGAGAGTTTGATATGAAGCACACTTGTTAAGACTCAGATGTAACATTATTTAACAATGAAGTGTTTGGTCTTAGAAGATTGAAAGGAAGGGGTTGAATAGCATATATTAACATGCAAGCATACAATGGAGATATGCATATGCAATGCAAAATGAAAAGATATGCAATTTCAGTTCTTGAATTGTTGACCCCAAAGATATGAGACCAATTGTTGGAAGTATTCATTTTGGCATTTATGCAACATGTAATGTTCAAAATGATGCATTTCAAAATATGCACTATATGTATGCTGAAAATGCCAACTATGTAATAAGACACACGATGAGTTTCATCTTCCAAAAGTACTATGTGAATGATAGCAGAGAATGATATGCAAATATGTAATGTGATGCAAGATTTTAGATTTCACATGACACTCTATATGCACCTGATGCAACTAATGCATGACACCCATTACCAATTATTAAAATCTGAGGACATAATTTTATTCTGAAAAGAGAATTCAGAAAATTCATTCAAAGCATCAAAATCATCACATGTGAACTTTTCTTGAAAACAGTTGTGCTTTTATCCAGAAAGATGAGTGGCACATTGGTAAAGACCATGGAACATTGATCAACTTCAGTCCTCAAGATGTTCAGCCACAAAAATAATATCATCATGCTGAGAGAATGGTAAAACATCATTTTTAAAATTTTCAGCATGCAAAACTCCCTCATAATCAATGCATAATTTTAGAAAATTCATTTAAGTTGGATGCCATATGCATAAATGATTCATGGTACCGGGCGGAGACATATTCTCACGCATGGTGATAGCTTTCAGACAGGCTTGACCTGCCCTTCCACATGTCACCATTTTATATACCATGTAATCAATGAAATGATGATCAGAAATAAATGTATTCTCATTTGACATCGGGGGTTTACCAAAAGGCATTCAATGGCTACGCTCTCATATATACTGCTCAGATGTTTCAATACCATTCAGCCAAGCATTCATTATCCACATTGTCAAAAGCAACCAAGGGGTATTCAAAACTTTAAAATCACTATCTGCCAAGTTATGGCATTAACATCAAGACCAAAGAGCTTCAAACAAACACTTTATTTTCTCACCTTTGTCTTGAGTTACCTTTATTAACATCCTCAAATTCTTCGCTTTATTTCGCTTGTTGTCATCTTCATCAACAAGCTCCTTTCTTTCTCTCCTGCACGAAATAGAATGATATTAGCCAGAACAAATGGAAGTAGATCAAATCTGGCATTGAAGTCCTCTTGAGCTCCTTTCTTTCTCTACAAGAGCCCCATGCCAAAACCCTTTCAAAACGCCTCTAGGATAAGAAGAGAAACCCTAAGGGTAATGGGGTAAAAGTTCAATCCAATCGGTCCTCAAGATGGGCATTTCGACACCAACTGAGGAACAAGCAAAATTACCTAAGACAGTTAATCTGAGCCCAGAAATGCCAAACACGAATTAAACTCAATCTAGGCACATGGTGATACATTCAAACATTTGAATTCTTATCATGATTTCAAAGGTTGATGGTCATAATCAAACCTGCACTGTAAAGAGCTCAATTCATGTCAATATTAAGCTAATGCATATTGAAGAAACTAACTTCAAGGCTTTTCATCACATATGACTCTCTCTCTCTCTCAACAAGACAATCTCCTATGAGCTGTAAGAATGAATGATGAGTTTCAGCTTTCAATACAAATGACTCACTCAAGCTGACATGAGTTCAAAGTTCACTTCAGAGATTACAAGTTTAGCCCAACAGTGTAAAGAGTCCAGACTAAACACATGAAGAACCAAGTTTAAGCACATATGTAGACAAGGTTGAAGCACATAAAACACACAAGACTGCCTCTTCAAACCTGCATGTTAGAGACTTAAATTCCAGTAGCATGAACTTAGAATTCACACAATCAATGTGCATAAACATGAACAACCAACTTACAAATCAGTGTCAATTCAAGGACAAGCCCATGTTAACCAAGTTATTACACCAGAACTGGCCACGTCGACTTAAGGCCTTCCTCTTGGCCTCAAGGCAATCCTGTAACAAAGTTCTCATTTGGTTGTTTTAGGTATCCAAACCTTCTTGGGTCCCGGATGGTTGGTTGCACCTCTAGAGGGTGCCTTCCACAGTTTTTGGACATGCATATCATCAAAATGCATTAAGGAGCAATCATACATGGTATGCCCAAACTCACCACAATAATGACAACAACTAAAGACCTTCAGATTTTTCTTGTAAGAATGAGCATGGAATTTCTGTGGGTTTGTAGAGATGTTATCATCTTTCAAATTAAAGTAATTATTCATCTTGTGACCAAACCTTCCACAATGAAAATAGTTAAATGTAGCAAATCTCTCAAATGGTCTTCTTTCATGAACATAAGAGTTATCAAGAGTTCTTTTTGTGTTCAAAAACTTTCTTGGCTTTATGAGGCCATTCATATTCTTGCATGCTTCTAGATCTTCAGATTTCATCAAAAGGTAATCATGCATCATATGACCAAGTTCACCACAATAAAAATATGAGATTTTCTTTGTGGATGTATGTGTGTGTGCAACATAATTTTTCTTGGCATTCATCGTGACACCAACAACACTTTTAGCCTTTTGATATAAGTTTTGTTTCTTTTCCAAATTTTCATTTGATCTCTTTGTTGTTTGAGCAGCAGTTTGATTTGGAGACTCATTTGATGTGCTGGCTATGTTTGAACTATGGACAAAAGATGTATAGACTTTATTTTTAAAATTCTTTTTGTTCACAGGATTATAGCCTAGCCCCTCTCTTTGAAAATTCACCTTAGTCCCCAAGATCTTGTTCAAATTTTCTTTCCCATTTACAAATTTAGACAAAGAAGCTTTAGATCAAGAATTTCTTTTTCAAGTGATGAAATATGCAATTCATAGGAAATGATCTCATTGTCACAAGAAATGACTTTTTCATTCAATTGGGCATTGATGGTTTGGTAGCTTTCCATCTTTTGTTCTAACACATGCATATTGTCAGATTTATCAACAATCACAGATTTCCCTTTTTCAAGTTTTTCAAGATTTTTCAATCTACTTTCAAGCATGGATATCTGAATCAAAATAGCACTGTTTTCCTTTTTAAGTTCTTCATTTTCATTTACAAGTTTATCATTCATAATCAATTCATTGCAAATGTCCTGATCAAGAGAGTTTGATTCCATTTTGTTTCTTAAATCTTTTTCAGTTTTCTCCAATTGATTGATTTTATTTTTGAGGGCAACATTCTCATTTCTCAAACAGGCAATGGTTTCTTTGTGACATTCAACATCATGCTCTAAAAGTTCATTCAAGTTGTTAAGCTCAGAACACTTATTACAAGGTTTATTTTCATGGAGCATGTTTTCAGATTGCTTTTTTAATTTTCTATTTTCTGACTTGATTTTCTTATATTACTTTTCCAACTCATCATAAGCATCAACAAGATCAAAAGTAAATTCTTCAGAATTCTGAATTTACCTCTTCTGCATTTTCATCACTTTATTGATCAGCATCATCGGCCATGAGACATTTTTGCCTTTCCTTTTCTTGAGCTTTGATCAACCGGTCCATAAGCTCCTTTGCCGTCCTACAAGAAGACACAAATGGATACTTGTTAGTACTTACAGAAGCTTTCAATAGACTCAAAGCAGTAACATTATCATGATGCATCATTTTATCCTGATTAGACCACTTGGTCTCATCTAGAATTTGAACCAGCTGAACACAGCAAAGGATAAGCTCATCCATACCCAGGGAAGAAGCGTATTGGAGAGAAAAGTCTCACATGAGATGGCTCTGATCTGCCTTTCATGGTTTTCGCTCTTCAAATTAGTCCAATTGGCACCAAAAGTGTCCAATGAGACGTTTGAATCGATTATTACCGCGGCTGCTGGCACGGAGTTAGCCGGGGCTTCTTCCTCGAGTCCTGTCATGATCGCGCACTCGACGAAAGAGCTTTACAAGCGGCGAAATATACGAGATCACAAACGTAGATTGCTCGCGGCTAAATATGAATTGTGTGAGGACCATGAGAAATCAATTTTCAAATATTAGGATTAATAGAATTAATCACCACACACAGTTTGCCTAGCCATGAATTGAAATCCGAACCAGTGAAGATTGGCAGACAATTCATTGAGATATGTTCAGAAAAATTCATGATTGTAGAATGTACTAGGATCACTCTGTAGATCACAAGATCCAGGGACAACAGAGCCTCGCTCTGATACCAATTGTTGGGTCCCGTAGTGCAGGAACACGGATCTAGAGGGGGGGTGAATCGATCATTTTACTAAAAACTATGTCCAATTAAAAACACAACTAGCACACAGCGGAATATACAAGATTGAGTAATTTAATCTAAATAGGCTTAAACTAGATTCACTCAATCTCATCGAGCTCACACGATGGCACAAACAGATAGGATAGAGAACACACAATCACAAGAATCAAACCATAAGACACGGGAATTTTTAAGGTGGTTCGGGACCACGGCGGGCTCCCTACGTCCACCCCTCACCAAATCGGTGAGGCTTCACTACACGCTACAAAATGTAGCAACACGGGGACGAACCCCAACAACACACACGCTGCTTTCGCAGCAAACCACACACGAGGCCTTGCCTCAAACTGCTGCCACAGCGCACACACACACACACACACACACACACACACACACACACACACACACACACACACACACACACACACACACACACACACACACCTCGAACTGAATACTTCACACGGAGACACAACTCCGTCCACACACACGTAGGACAATGCCTACACAATCACACGGGAGAAAACTCCCAACCACACATGCGGATATACTCCGCACAAATCGACTCACATATGACAACACACACACTCGGAGACCCCTTTCTCCGAACACCCACACAAGGTATTCTCTCAAATGTTTATGGAGCAATGACAAATATATGCTAAGACCCTCCACACAAATTATATAGATGAAAACTGGAAAGTTGCATCAAGTAAAAGGCTCCCCCTTCTTCAACAAAATCTGATTCTCCTTGGCTCTTGACGGATGATCATGATTTAGACATCATCTTCTTCCTCTCAAGGCATTCCTCTTTTCCTTCTTCCATTTTCTTCTTCACCTAAAAGAATAGATAGACGGAATAATAAGCCCAAACTGGTGGGGACACCGGGCCCACTACCTGACGTCGCACCCCCGCACCGAGCTTGTGGCTCGGAGATTCAGCTACATGAAGACTCGACGTCCTGAGCATAATATTTATTTTTGTGTATTTGTATTGTACGTATTTGTGTAACATACATGTATTAGTACATGTATTTTTTACTTTCGTCTTATTAGGCTAAGTCATAGTCAATAAACATGTGTGTTTTGTGTATTTTATTTGGTTAAAACCCCCAAGTCAAAAGTTAGGTAAGTAAGGTTGTTTTATTAGGCTAAGGACATATGTGCTTTTTGTAAAGTTTGAAAGGTGTGGTTGCTATAGCCTCCTCCTATATAAAGGAAGGCCAAGAGTATTACGAGATATGATTTGATGAATAGAATGAAAGGTTTGGTTTATTCATGAGAGAGTTTCCCCTCTTTCATTTCCTTCCCTCTTTCTCCTTGTGAGTTTGAGTGTCGCCCGGTGTGAGACCGCCCGACGTGAGGCCGAGCTGTGTGAGATAGCAGTTATCCGTTCCCGTCTTGTTCGCGTCCCGGAGTGCCGTCGATCCATTCCCACGTCGCCGCCGCGTCAAATTGGTATCAGAGCCCAACACGGCGTCTCCGTCAATCCCGACGATCACATCGTCTCCCTTTCGTTCTTTCGGTTCCCAGAAGTGAAAAAACAAGAGAGAAAAAAAATTAGCAAAGAACCCCCTGTGTTACTCCCTCTTTCCATCTCTCTTAATCTTCCTATCTCCCTGTTAATCTCATTCTCTCTCTTAATCTCCCTCTCCCACTGTTAATCTCTCTCTGTCCATTTCTCTCTCTCTCTTTGTTCTCTCCCTCTCGTTCAGCGCATAGCATAAGAAGAGAGGACAAAAGAAGTTGAAGAAAAAAAAAAGAGAAAACCGAAAAAAAAAGGGGAAAGTGCATTCGCAGGGGGGCCGGCCTCGTCGCCCGTGCCCCCCCCCTTCAAACCCCACGGCCGCAACGGTTAGGGGCTCCCCCGCCGCGCGCCACCGTGCCCAGCCACCGTCGTCGCCGCTTCCACCGCGTGCGCCCGCTCGCTGCCGCAGGTGCCGCCTGCGCCCGCCGCTTCCACCCGTGCTCCCGCCCGCGCCCAACGCGCACCCGGCCCGCGCCAGCGCTCCGTCCGCCGTTCGGCCCTGCACCGCCCGCCGCCTGGCTCACGAGCCGCCGCCTCGTCCACGACCGGCACCCCGCCTGCGCGCAGGCACCCCTGCGCGCCCACCTGCGCGCTCGGCCGTCCGGCCCCGAGCCCGGCCGACCGCCCGCCCCGCGCCCCTGCTGTCGCGCTCGGACGTGCCCCGCGCCCGCCGTGCGCCCAGGCCCGCGCCCCTGCGCGCTGGGCCGTCCTGCCCCACGCCCGGCCGTCCGCCTGACGCCCTGCGCACGCTCCGCGCCCCTGCGCTCGCTGGCGCCCACCGGCGCCCCACCTGCCCGGCCGACAACCCGCGTGGACCGCCGGCTCTTCTTGACCTCGCGTGAAGCACGCAAGGTTTGAAACAGAGAAAAGAAAAAAAAAGTAGGTGAAGTTTGAAAAAAAAAGGAGATTTGAAAAAAAAATACATGTTAAATATATATAATATATATGTGGAATATATATACTATTATATATATCTGTATATATATCTATATATATTATTTGATTAAAAAAGTGGTTTAAAAAAAGTTAGATATATAACATATATATATTTGAGATATATATAACTCCTATATATATCTATATGTATATATTTATATCTTTTTGACTTATTGATCGTGGCATCCGAAGTCCGCAACAACGGTTGTCCGGTACCCGAGTCGCCGGGTAGCTGAGACACAGGCCGTAATTTATGGGACGAGGGTACCTCTGAGTCTCCCTGCGCGGAGAATTTGGACTGATTTGTTCCCCTGCACGGGAAATTTTAAGCGATTTGTAATAATTAAATCTTCCCTGCGTGGAGTGAATGCTTTGTAACCGCTCAAGCTTCGTCGACGCCGTGCGGGCCCGCACGTCTCCGCTCGCCCTCGTCTCCGGTCGGAGTTAGACTTTTCAGTCTAGCTAGGTACGTGCTCCCCTCACTTACTCATCTAGTATCTTTTCAATTGCCGCGCGACGAAGTGAGCGAGAGCCCGATCCATGCAGCCAGTCGCCTGAGTGCATCGCTGTGGACGGAAAGCGAGAGCTTGTATGTACCCATCCTTAAGGCCCTAGGCTGTCACATTAGGGCACCCTAATTTTCAGGACGTAGTTCCACAACTACTTCACCTACGGGCGAGCAACTCTCCCTGACCGGTCTCTTCAAATTGACCCTTTGCCTATTAGCCAATAAATTGGGTCTATAGCTTGCTAATTATCGGTCCCAGGACTGCATCATTTAAGTCCGAGGTCGTGCATGCCACGTTGGTCTAGGAATTCATCTGCCGTCTAGAGCGCCCCTCAACGCTACCCATGGATCAAGAGAGCGTGACTGCTATGCTAGTCCAGCTCGAGCATAATCTCGTGGCCCATTTTGAAGAATCCATAGGCCAACTACGGATGGAACTCGATAAGAGGATCCGAGCCTTAGAGGATCGACTGAAGGGAGCGGAAGAAAGAGTGAATGGCCACGGCAATCCGTAGCCAATCCTAGGGAGGAAAGAGAGCAAGTCCGCCGAATCAGGCCCCCCAAGGTAGAGAGCAAGAGGCCCGTGTGCCTCGAGAGAGAGACCACGACGATGAAGATATCATCCTACGGAACGTCAAGATTGACGCTCCAAGTTTTGATGGGTCCCTCAACCCCGCTACATACCTTGAGTGGGAGACCGGGATGGACCAATATTTTGATTGGCATCGCCGCATGACCCCTGCCACCAGGGTGAGGTTTGCCAAAATGAAACTCCTGGGTCAAGCCAAGACCTACTGGTGTAATATTGAGAATCTCCTAGCACGGAGACGAGAGGAGCCTATTAGCACGTGGGAAGAAATGAAGGAGAAATTGAGGGAGAAGTATCTGCCACCTTCCTACCATCAGCGTCTTTTAGACCAATGGTAGAAACTCACCCAAGATGGAAAGTCTGTGGACGAGTACATCGCCAAATTTGATGACTTCTTCCTTCGGAGCCGAGTCATGGAGATGCCTCCGTCACCCTCTCACGGTTTAGGGCTGGCCTACACGAGAGTATTCAGCGAGAATTATTCTTGCGGGAGGTTAACACCCTTGAGCACGCCTACCAGTTTACACGAGATGTTGAGCGGTTTCAAAGGGTGGTCCCACCTCGGGTTCCCATCTACCGCCAACCCGAACCCCGAAACCCCATAGTCCGCTATACTGAGAGAGCTGGCCCCTCTACCTCCTACGTCCCTACTGCTACCCCACTTAGGGCCGTTGCCCCTACTGCTCATTTCCCAAGGAACCCTTTACCTGCACCCGCTGCTGTGCCTAGACTGGAGTATACTCCACCAGTTGAGAGGAGAGATGACAAGGGAAAAGGGGTCATCCCTAGCACCTCCCAACCAGCCCCTATCTCGGGAGTCCGCTGTTTTAGGTGTCATAACCTAGGGCATATTGCCACCAATTGTCCCACCCGAGCCTTGGTCATCACCGACCCCCAGTCTATGGAGCTTCCTCCTCAGGAAGGAGAAACCCTTGAGAGATATGAACCTGACCCTGATCTCGTTGCCCAGTTTGAGGAATTAGATGCAGAGTATGATGGAACGCATGTCGAGTACATGCAAGTGGGGGAAATTGTCGAAAGTTCAAACCAGGGAAGACTAGGTGTAGTTCGATGCATCCTCGCACACCCACAGGAGGACGACTGGTGTCGAACCTCCATCTTCCAAACCTACATCATGGTCAAAACTCAACCCTGCAAGGTGATCTTTGACAACAGGAGCTGTATCAATGCAGTCTCTTCAGACTTTGTATACCGTCTAGGTCTACCTACCCATCCTCATCCGAGGCCATACAACGTGGCTTGGGTTGACGACACGTCTATCCCAGTCACCACTACATGTGTCATTCCCATCCAGTTCCAGTCCTACCAAGGACAAATCCTATGCGATGTAGTGCCTATGAAGGTCGGGAGCATCATCCTAGGACGGCCATGGATCTACGATGTAGACCTTACTACATTCGGTCGGTCCAATGAGTGTTCTTCTCCCACAATGGGAAGAGGATTCAGTTGCTCTCAACACCCCCAAAGGTGGCCACGGGAAAGAGTCCTACCTCCACACCCGCTGCATCCCCCAAAATTCAGGAGAATACCCCAACCCCCACCAAAGGGAAGCTTCCCATTCCCTCCTCTCCTACACCTGTCATATCCATCCCTAAGGCCCCTAAGGTTGACCATGACCCGATTAGGCGCCTGAACTTCATAGGTGTTCGTGAGATGAATAGAGAGGTTACCGAGGGTGCCCCTGTTTGGGCTGTTGTCGTCACCATTACCCCTGAGGAGTCCCAAGTCTCCAGCCCACCTGAAGTCCAGGCAATCCTGCGGGACTTCTAAGATATCTTCCCGGAAGACTTGCCTTCAACACTCCCTCCCATGCGTGATGTTCAACACGCCATTGATCTTGTCCCTGGGTCCACCCTACCCAACCTTCCCCACTACAGGTTGAACCCCAAGGAGCATGCTGAGCTCCAAAGGATTATCGAGGACCTTATCCACAAAGATTTCTCAGGGTGAGCAAGAGCCCGTGTGCGGTCCCTGGCTTGCTTACACCCAAGAAGGATGGCACCTGGCGGATGTGTGTTGACAGCCGCGCCATCAATAAGATCACTGTCAAGTATCGGTTTCCCATTCCCCGTCTTGATGACATGCTTGACATGATGAGTGGAGCCACTATCTTTTCCAAGATTGACTTGAAAAGTGGCTACCACCAGGTCCGGATTCAACCAGGGGACGAGTGGAAGACAGCTTTCAAAACCAAAGAAGGTATGTATGAGTGGCTCGTCATGTCGTTTGGGCTATCCAATGCCCCCAGCACATTCATGCGGCTTATGACGGAAATCCTTCGACCTCTCATTGGTCGCTTTGTTGTCGTCTACTTTGACGACATTCTCATCTATAGCCACAACCCTCAGGACCACATCCATCATTTGAGGGAAGTCTGCGAGACTTTGAGGAGAGAAACCATGTTTGCCAATCTCAAGAAATGTGAGTTCATGACAGACCAGGTCACTTTCCTTGGATTTGTGGTTTCTAGTCAAGGAGTGTCTGTGGACCCATCAAAGGTCCGAGCTATAGTAGACTGGCCAGAGCCCCAGAATGTCCATGACGTTCGTAGTTTCCACGGGCTAGCACCTTCTACAGACGTTTCATCCAGGGATTTAGCACTATTATGGCACCCATTACGGATTGCATCTGTAAGGGGAATTTTGAGTGGACCAAAGCTGCCTCCCAGGCTTTTCTTGCCATAAAGGAGCTTATGACCAAAGCCCATGTCCTCCGCCTACCAGACTTTTCCAAAGTCTTTGAGGTTTCATGTGATGCATCTAGCGTAGGAATAGGTGGAGTGCTTAGCCAGGAGAGCCACCCTGTGGCTTATTTCAATGAGAAGCTTTCTGATGCAAAGCTTCGATACTCCACATATGATAAGGAGTTTTATGCCGTGGTCCAAGCCCTCAAACACTGGAGACACTATCTCTTACCACAAGAGTTTGTCTTATACTCGGACCACGAGGCTTTGAAATTCCTTAGCTCTCAGAAGGGTTTAAACCCTAGGCATGGTCGGTGGGTAGAATTCCTCAAGTCTTTCACATTTGTCCTAAGGCATAAGGCTGGAAAGGACAATAAGGTGGCCGATGCATTGAGTCAAAGGGTCTCCCTTCTTTCCACTGTTCGGGTAGAGGTCACGGGATTTGACCGCATGAAGGAACTCTATGGAGAGTGTCCTGATTTTGGCCATGCCTACTCTGCTCTGTCTGTTGGACCCTCGATAGCCTTTTCTGACTATCTACTCCAGGATGGTTTTTTATTTCGAGGGCAGCAACCTGTGTCCCGAGGACTTCTGTTCGAGACTTCCTGATTTGGGAAATGCATGCTGGAGGTCTTGCTGGTCACTTTGGCCGCAACAAGACCATCCATTCTGTGGAGGAGCACTTCTATTGGCCTGACCTGAAAAGAGATGTAGCCAAGATTGTAGCCCAGTGTAGGACATGCACGATGGCCAAACAGGTCAAATAGAACACTGGTCTCTACACTCCTCTCCCCGTTCCTGATCGACCATGGGTTGATGTGAGCATGGATTTTATCCTTGGCTTACCTCGCACTGCTCATAAGCATGATTCCATCTTTGTTGTCGTTGATAGGTTCTCTAAGATGGCCCACTTCATTGCATGTTCCAAAACATCTGATTCATCTAGAGTAGCCCATTTGTTCTTTGATGAAGTCGTGCGTCTGCATGGTCTCTCCCAAACCATCGTGTCTGACCGGGATGTCCGGTTCACTAGCTATTTTTGGAAGACACTTTGGCACCTAGTTGGCACCAAACTGAATTTTTCCACCACCTATCACCCCCAAACTGATGGGCAAACTGAGGTCGTCAATAGGAGTTTAGGGAATATGTTGAGGTGTCTCGTAGGGGATCACCCCGGCACTTGGGACCTTCTTTTACCCAGAGCCGAATTTGCATACAACAGTTCGGTCAATCGGTCCATAGGTATGAGTCCATTTGAGGTCGTGCATGGATACAAACCTAGGAAACCTGCGGATCTCATTCCCCTTCCCCTCGAGTCTAGGATATCTAAGTCAGCTGAGGAGTTTGCACAGCATGTCAAAAGTCTGCATGAGTCAATTAGCAAGCAAATCAACCTCAGTAATGAGACTTATAAAAAAATTGGCTGATTCGCATAGGCATCACCATGAATTCCAAGACGGTGACATGGTTATGGTATGGGTTCGACCCGAACGACTCCCTTCGGGAGCCTTTAAGAAGTTGCAAGCCCGTAGTGATGGACCCTTCCCAATTTTACGGAAGATTGGCTCCAATGCGTATGTTGTGGACTTACCTACCGAATATGGGATTAGCTCGACCTTTAATGTGGCAGACATAGTGGCCTACAAGGAACCCACAGCGATTCCTAGTGACCCTTTCGAGCCTTCTCCTCCCATTGAGAGTGAGCCCACCCCTGTGCGTCCCACAGCCTTGAGAGTTCCAGGCGAGCACATTGAGAGGATACTGGATGAGCAGGTGACCACTACACGGAGCAGGGTGTACCAGCACTACCTTGTCCGCTGGCGGGACCGTCCACCTTCTGATGATTCCTGGATCAGCCGGGAAGATCTCCAGCGCCTTGATCCAGATCTGCTGGAGCACTACCAGAGCAGTGTCCCCCCTTACTCGACGGAGTCGAGTTCCAGCCGCCCCGGGAGGGTTGGTGGGGACACCGGGCCCACTACCGGACGTCGCACCCCCGCACCGAGCTTGTGGCTCGGAGATTCAGCTACATGAAGACTCGGCGTCCTGAGCATAATATTTATTTGTGTGTATTTGTATTGTACGTATTTGTGTAACATACATGTATTAGTACATGTGTTTTTTACTTTCGTCTTATTAGGCTAAGTCATAGTCAATAAACATGTGTGTTTTGTGTATTTTATTTGGTTAAAACCCCCAAGTCAAAAGTTAGGTAAGTAAGCTTGTTTTATTAGGCTAAGGACATATGTGCTATTTGTAAAGTTTGAAAGGTGTGGTTGCTATAGCCTCCTCCTATATAAAGGAAGGCCAAGAGTGTTACGATATATGATTTGATGAATAGAATGAAAGGTTTGGTTTATGCATGAGAGAGTTTCCCCTCTTTCATTTCCTTCCCTCTTTCTCCTTGTGAGTTTGAGTGTCGCCCGGTGTGAGACCATCCGACGTGAGGCCGAGCTGTGTGAGATAGCAGTTATCCGTTCCTGTCCTATTCGCATCCCGGAGTGCCGTCGATCCATTCCCACGTTAGGAGCAAGAAAACGGCGGTCAAAAATCACGGCTGGAGGTCGAATCGGAAAGGGTCGACCCCAGGCAAACAGAAGCCAAATAGAACTAATATTGAGTTCTGGGTTACAGGGGTCGACCCCAGGGTCGACCCTCGTGTTTCCAGAACCCAAACAGAACCACATTTGGTTCTGGGTTACAGGGGTCGACCCCTTTCAGCAGGGTTCAAAAATAGTTCTGTTTTGAACAGAACTTTAGAGGGTCGACCCGATGGGTCGACCCCTTCTTGTTTGGGTCTGAAAAAGAGCTAAAACCTCCATCAAAGCAATGGGAAACAATTAATTAAATGTTACCAAAATCCCATGAAGATCAACTATGATTTTTCATCCTGAAAAATATGATAAAGCAAGAGGTTAGATCAAGATCAAAATATATGGGTCATGTATTAACATATGAAGCTAGTTTTGAGATCAAGACCCAAATGACATGAAATATGATTACGAAATCATTAGCATGAGGCATATGAGAATCCCCATGAAAGATCTGTATCAAAGCACTAGAGAACCCAATTTTCCAACTCAAGATTTGAAGAGTATCACCATGGATTCCAATATAAATTCTTACCTTGAATCCATCACAATGTGGAAAATATTAACCTGCACTCTTTGGGAATTTAGAAGCAAGTTAATATTAAACCAACGAATCTGAAGATCCCAACTTCAACCCAATTCTCCCACAAACCATTTCAAAGCATTTAAGCCATATGATCAGAAGGACAAGGAACCATCATTCAAACTCATCAAACCACACATCATTACCTTGGGGGCAAGCAATGGTATTTGCATCTCAATCAATCTATGACATTTATCCAAGCATGTTTTCAACAATGCAATGTGCTAGCATCAAAGCACATATGAGTCTTATAGAGTCACAAATGCATCGACATGATATCCCAATAAAAGTAGTTTGTGAGCATTTCCACAACCATTTAGTTTGTGATCATTTCCACAGCCATTTTCACAACCATTTCAAACTTCATACACAGCAAGACATGAATAACCATTCACGCACAAGCCCAAGCAACAAAGGCATTTTGTAACCATCAAAATCACATTCACAACAAAAGAGAAGTACAGCTACACGGGACATATCCCGGCTCTAACCTCTGGCACTAACGCTGGGCACCTGAACCACGCTGAGCCTCAGACGCGCTCCCCTGAGGCCGCGACTCACCTAAAACACGGTGAAAATACGTAGGGAATGAGTCTCGGAACAAGACTCAGTAGGGATCACTCGAGCCCTACCTCGCAAATGGAGAAACCGCTACGCTAGCAGTAAGCGAGTACCTCGGAAAGGGAAGCCCTGCAGTCTACAAAACACCGATCTCACGGCACGAAAACTGACACACGTGCCACGGTGGAATGACCGGAACACCACGGTCAACACGACAAAACCCGAAGGTCGAAGTCGCACGACTGACAGTCTGTCACTCCCGACTCGACAAGAGTACCTCCCACTAGAAGCAAGACTGGATGCATCCACTGACGACTTAGTCCGCGTCTCAGGTGTCTCCCTCCGGCCCAGCGGGAACTGAGACACCATACAAGTAACCACAAAGCAAGTGACTAGCTGGAGTCACGCCCGTCAGCGTGGGTCCAACTGCCCCCAACCATGTGTGCACACACAGGCCGTCCGCCCCTGGCCTGGCCTCTAACTAGTTTTTCCCTTAGCCAGACTCTGACTGCTAGACGCGAGGCCCGACGGTAACCCGTCTAAAAACCGTCCTCAGGGTAAGCCCGTACACCTACTCCCGAGTGAGACCAGCACACGCGTACTGGTGGGCTACGACTAGTGGAGGGTCACTAAAGGAGTAGACTCTCAAGTCAACGGAAAACAACGTCCGCATCCGACGACGTACGGGGACCGTCCCACGTACCAGCACCGTCGCACGGTGACCACGGTCAGAAAAGAAACGGGGTTGAAAACCATCCGGGATAACCCTGAGCCTGACGGTCTACCCTAGACGCATCACAGGCTCTGACGGTCTAAGGTTGGATCGTCACAGCCATCTGACGGCCCAACACAGGGGCGTCATACTCTGGGTGGAAAACAACGTGTAACGCACCTGCCCTGGTGCGTTACAGTCTGTGACACGCCTACCCTGGTGTGTCACAAGACAGTGAAAGCCAGCTGTAACGCGTGCCACTCGGTGCGTCACAGCATGTAACGGACCAACACTGGTGCGTTACAAGGCGTGGGGTTCGTCAACTCTGATGCACCCACACAGGGGCGTCACAAGGCTGTGACGCGCCGGCCCTGGTGCATCACAGGCCTTGACCCCCAACGGTCAAAAACCAACGGTCGGAAGCCAACGGTCAGATCATCCCTGACGGCCCAACCGAGGCCCGTCACACACCTGTGGCGGTCTATCGAGGGGCCGTCACAGCCCACAGACCCCCAATTGGCAACACAGGACTGTGACGCACCAACCTAGGCGTGTTACATGATGTGACGGTCACTAGAAGGACCGTCACACCCGCCCGAGGGTGAAACGACGGGAAAATGCCCAAAAAACCAACCACGCCCACATGCCTCCACCGGAGAGGGGGAAATCAAACGGGAAGACCCCTGGGGACCCCTAGCATGCTTCTAAGCCATCAAAACGCCGAATCATGGCCTAAAAATATAGATCGGGCGAACTCTCCCAAAATCATGCTTTTGCCCAAACCCGCTCAAAGACACCCCTCTCGACTCCCATTCAACCTACAAAACGCGGGGGATGACGGGATGAGCATAGGGATTCATCCCCCTACCTCAATGGAGCGAAAGCTCCGCCGAATCGAGCTCAAATCACGAAGAACGCTTTTGGAAACCCCGCTCCTTCACGCTTCCCACGAACATCGCACGCCCACAAGCTCGCCTCGCAGCCGCCCACGCAACCGCGACGTCGCCCCGCCGCCGTCTGCAGTCGGAGAGAGACCCACCGCGATTGAATAGGAGAGAGAGTGGGAGAGGGGGCAGTTCTCATGGTGGGAAGAAGAAGAAGAAGAAGAAGGGTGGGGGAGAGAGAGAAAAGAGAGGGTATTTATAGAAAAACCCCAAAATTCCAGAAAATACCAAAAAAAATCAAAAATTATATTTCCGTGATCCTCGGAACGCACCAATCGCAATGGTACCACTCTCGCCTAGGTGAACGACCCAGTTCACCCGCAACGAGGTTCCGAAGGAATTACCGAAACACACACTGGGAATCGGAAAACACACGCGAAAAAGTCGCAGAACGCTTCCGGGCCTCCGAAACAACTCCGGATCGCGCCGATCCGAACATGAAAGATGTCCGAAACGAAATTTTGGACACAACAGAGCCGTACACTCCGAGAAACCAGATCCGAGACCCGTGAAGAAGGATCCGAAAGGTCCGGGATATTACACATTATCTCTTGTAACGAGGACTGTGTCTCCTCGATGAGCGAGATAGTGGCAACAATGCCATGAGTGATTTTCGTTATGACTGAGGTGATGCCAGACTTATGCTTTTGTGGTATGCTTGCTCTGATGATCGATGTGTGCTGTGTGTAGAGCGAGGTGTTGCTCGTGATTATGGTCTGGCCGTATCCCTCATGAGTGGTGCTTTCGTGAGAATCGAGATTTTCGGTGCTAGGGCTCTGATAGCGTTGTCAGTTGATTAGGGTGTTCTCCTCTTGTGGCTTGGTGCTAGTCCTAAATTTTGAGGATGAAATTTCTTTAAGAGGGGAGGGTTGTAATGCCCCGAGTTTTTAGGATCATTGTTCGGATCAGGATCAGTGGGTTTCGGATCGCTTTCGTGGGTCTCAATTGAGTTTTGCGGTTTACGCGTGTTTTTACTTGTCGGACCTTCCGAACCCCTTGTAGGGCGAACCATTGCGTTCTCCGACTCCGGGACGTTGCAGGCACGTTGTGTAATTTTTGAGGATCGTGGGGAGTATTTTCCCCTATTTTCCAAAAATTCTAGATTTTCTATATATATAACATTTTTTCTCTCTCTCCCCATCTCTCATTTCTCTCCCTCACCCTCTCTCTTCTCTCACACTCTCTCCTCTCCCCCTCTCTTCTCCGGGCGGTCGACGGAGGCAGACGAGGATGGGGCGACGATGCTCGTGGGGCAAGGAGCGATGGTCACGGGACAAGGATCGCGATGGTGGAGGCAGTTAGTGGGATTGCAAGCCGGCGGTGGTTTAAATGGCATTTTCTTGGTCGATCGGCGTCCTCGGTGCGCGGAATCTTCGGTGGAGGTAGAGAGATGGTTCCCTAGCTCGTGTACTTCATTTCCCGCGAGTTTGGTAGCCTGAGGCGAGCCGAGAGGGTTTATTTTCCCGCTAGGGTTAAAATGTGTGATTTTGGGGTGTGAGCCAAATTTAGTGTTTTGATTACGCTTTTTGGGTTTAAATGGGTCCTCTCGATGCTAGAGAGGTTGGGTAATGGTTTTCCCTTGTTTTCCCCTTCACATGGGTGTGAACGGGGTGTGGAATGGGATTTTCCACCGAGTTCGCCATTTTCGAGTTCGCGAGCAAGTAGCAGTCATATCAAAGACCGCCACTGTATGAGGCGGTCCTCTGGAGACCGCCACTTGTCCCCTTAAGTCGGTTCGACGGTTGCGGTCTCACGATGGACCGTCACTGGTAGTAGCGGTCTCGAGGATACCTCCAAATAGTGAGTAGCAGCTAGGGCATGACCATTTTTATAGCTTTAGCGACCAGGGGGTTGGCCGCTACTTCTTCGTTTGTGTCCCGTGTAGTAGCGGCCTCGCGACTGACCGCTACTCTTTGAATAGTGGTCAGGCCAGGACCGCCACTATGGTTGCGGCCCTGGGGATAACTGCCCCTTGATCGTCTGTTTTTGGGCAGTTAGCGGCCTAGTATTGACCGCTATTTGTTGGCTTGCGGTCCAGGGTGGACCGCGACTTGATGTGACAGTCCAGGGAGGACCGCCACTTAGTTTTCCGTGTTAGTCATGTTCTGTTTGTGTTGTGTTGGCCCCCGGTCGACCCGGTTGTGACCTAGTGGTCGACCTTCGGTCTCGTGGATGTCTCGGACATCCCGTGGATTCTGTGTCCGTATTTTTGGGGTGTCTGGAGGTACCGTGATACCTCGATTAGTGTGCCTATAGGTTTGGTGGGTCTGGGTGACCCCATGTGTTCTGGGCTTTCGTGTTCTCGCTAGAACGAGTCGCCGTGTATCGACATGTGTGCAGTGGGTTATTCCCGCATGTCATTGGCTATCCGATAAGTGGTTTTCAAGTGGGTCGTGGGTTTGGCCCTTGGACTGTGAGTCCAATCACCCAGCCTGGGGTTGGAGATTTCTCGATTTTCCCTTGGATAGGGAATCGACTCGGCGGCTTGTGAGCTGCCTTTGGAATCGTGCTACCGTGGTTTTAGACCGAGGGATTAGGCTAGATTAACGGCGTTGTGCCGTCATCTGTAACGGTCTTAACCCGAGTCTCGTAACTCAAGGACCATTGGATTTAGTAGGTCTAGTGGACCATCTAGAGTCTGGTGGCTCCGAGTGTAATGCCCCAGGATTTTTTTTCGGATCTTTTAGTGGTCTCGGAGTGTATTTTGTGCTTTACACGTGTTTTTCCCTGATGTGCCTTCGGAACTCTGTGCAGGGCGAACCGTGGCGTTCTTCGACTCTGGGACAGTACCACTGCGTTGTGTTCCTCACGAGGATCGCGGAGGTAATTTTTCATAATTTTTTGAATTTCTACAATTTTTGGGTTTTTCTATATATACTAACCCTTTTTCTCTCTCCCCCTCTCATTCTCTCTTTCTCATTCTCTCTCATCTCTTTCTCTCCCCCTCTCCCTGGGCGGCCGACGATGGCGGAGGAGGGCGAGGCGACGATGGCGGGAGGCGAGGAACGGGGAACGGGTCGAGGATCGAGGGCCGGTGGCGCGTGGAAGCTCGGCCGTGGGTTCGTGGAGCGGCGAGGGTTTCACGACGTTTTCTTCGTGGATCGGCGAGCTCGGGGCGCAAAATCTTCGGTGGAGGTAGGGAGATGGACCTCCAGCTCGTGCTCTTTCTTTCCCGCGAGTTTCGTAAGCCGTCGTGACCCGAACGGGCTAATCAGGGCGATTTGGGGAAAAATCCATGTTTTAGGGCTTGTGGGCCGATCTCCCGTTTCATTACGTTTCTGGCCGATCCGAGGCCTTAGATGCATGCTAGGGGCTATTTGGGGGCTTCCCCCTCTCCCGTGGAGGTATGGGGGCGTGGGACATTTTTCGGGTCGTTTCCCGCCGTTTCGCTCTCGGACGGGTGTGGCGGTCCTTCCAATGACCGTCACAGCCTATGACGCCCTAGGGTGGGTGCGTCACAGGGCCCGTTTAGCCTTTGGGTGGTCTATGTGTGTGACGGTCCCACGATAGACCGCCACGACGCTGTGATGCGCCTGGGTTGGACCATCAGGGATGATCTGACCGTTGGCTTTCGGTCGTTGGTTTTGACCATTCGGGGTCAAGGCCTGTGATGCACCAAGGCTGGCGCGTCACAGCCTTGTAACGCCCCTATGTGGGTGTGTCAGAGTAGACGCGTTCCCACCTTGTAACGCACCAGAGTTGGTCCGTTACAGCCTGTGACGCACCGAGCGGGATGCGTCATAGTTGGTTCCATCTTGTCTTGTGACGCATCAGGGCTGGCGCGTCACAGACTGTGACGCACCAAGGTAGGCGCGTCACACCCAACTTTGCACCGAGCGTCTGACGGCCCTTTGTTGGTGCGTCAGAATGGTTGTGACGGTCGAGGCTTGGACCGTTACAGACTATGACGGCCCAAGGTTAGACCGTCAGGCTCTGTGTGGTGCCGAGATGAGTTTTCGTGTTCTCCGCGATCGTTTCGCGTTGTGTCGGTCCCTAGTCGACCCGGTCGTGACCCAGTGGTCGACTTGCGGTCTTGTGAGTGCCCCAGACACCCGTGGGATTCTGTGTCCGTGTTTTGAGGGTGTCGGGAGGACCGTGCCACCTCGTTTAGCATGCATGTGGGTTTGAGAGTGGCGACTTCTCGCGTGTCGGGATTTCGTGTTACGCTAGACCGAGTCACCGTGTGTCGGTGGGGGTGCGGTGGGGTCTCCCCCGCATGCCGTGAGTTTTCCTGGAAGATGATTCCCGAGTGGGCCATGTGTTGGCCTTGGACTGTGAGTCTAGTTATCAGCGTGGCAGCTTGTGCGTTGTCCTGGGAATCATGCTTCTGTGCTTTCCGCATAGGCCACGCGTATGGCCTTGGACTGTGAGTCCAGTTGCCCAGCCTGGGGCTGGAGGGTTCCCGCCTTTCCTTGAGAGTGGGATTTGGTTTGGCTGCCTATGAGCTACCTTGGGAACCGTGTTTCCGTATTTCTGCGTGGCCGAGCCTGCGGCCCGTGGACTGTGAGTCCCGTTTCTTCTCCGACTGTGGTCACCGTGCGACGGTGCTGATACGTGGGACGGTCCCCGTACTTTGTCGGGTTCGGACGTTGTTTTCCTTTGACTTGAGAGTCTACTTCTTGACCCTCCACTAATCGTAGCCTGTCTGCACGCGAGTGGACCCACCATGGAGTGGTGGAGAGGCTACCCTGAGGACGGTTTTTAGGCTGGTTTTCGTAGGGCCCCTTGCCTTTGCCACCAGAGTCCGGTGGGGGGGGAAAACCAGCTAGAGGACCCGACCTAGAGCAGATGGTCGGTGTGTGCACACGTGGTTGGGGGCGGTTGGACCCACGTCGACGGGCGTGACCCCAGCTAGTCACTTGTTTGTGGTTATTTGCACGGTGCCTCAGTTCCCGCTGGGCCGGAGGGAGACACCTGAGGTGCGGACTAAGACGTCAGTGGACGCATTCGGCCTTGCTTCTAGTGGGAGGTACTCCTGTCGAGTCGGGAGTGACAGACTGTCAGTTTCCGTGACTTCGACTTTCGGGTTTTTGGTCGTGTTGACCGTTGAGGTTCGGTTGTTTCACCGTGACACGTGTGTCGATTTTCGTGCCATGAACTGGTGCTAGTAGCTTTACCGAGGTTGCGTTTTGTTGTGCGGTACCCGTGACCAGGTAGTCAGGGTTGCACCTTAGACAGTGTGTCCAGGTTGGCCGTGTTCTGGGAGGCAGGCCTCTACGGCGTGGTTGCCGTGGGTTTTTACTTCGGTGAGCGGTACTAGTGTAGTTCGGTAGCCCCGACCGTGAGATTGGGGTGTGTTGCTGGTACAGTAGGAGTAGTTGTAGTGTCGGGTTTCGATCGGCCACCGGGTTTACTGTTCCTACTATTGCGGTTGCTCTTGTAGCCTTCCTTTCCGCTATCGCCGTTGTTTCCGGTTGGGGTCCGCGGGATCCCTGCTGAGTCTCTGTTTTGAGACTCATTCCCTGCTTTTCAGGTGTGGCGGTTCTTCCTCATGGCTCAAGGGTGCGGTTCAGAGGTTCTCAGTTGCCAGCTCGTCGGGCCGAGTGTTCACTTGGCATGTGGTACGTTTTTACTACTTTAGACTGTACTGTCTGTTGGACTGGACTCTGTTGTAGCTATAGTTGTTTATTTATTTCTGTTAATTGTCCTACTTTATTTCCTATTTCTTTGTCCCTCCACACATCTTTTAGCCCTTTCGAGCCCTCTCGGCTCGTGGGCGGCGGTTCGAGTCTCGGGTTATCGGGTCTCTCCCGGTAATAGATTCTCGGGTCGTTACAGCTGGTATCAGAGCGGAGGTTATGGACGTACATAGGAATTTGAGATATTGTAGTGATCAGAGTCCATAAGGTCCAGTGCAGTCGGCAGCTGGCATAGGGCTTTGTGCTTATTTTTCTGCCTTGTTTCTCGCTTGAGAGCTTGAGTGCGCTGCATGGCACTGTGAAGGTGGTTGTTGTCTGTGACTTTCGTGCCAGCATGGGGTCTAAGGATCGAGGTCGAGAGCCTTCTCCCTCATCGGTGGTGGCCCTGGTTGTGCTGTGTTAGGCAGAGGTTGCTGGCAGGCGTGAGCTCGCGGTGCTGTGTTCGAGGAATCTGCAGTGTGGTCAGGTGGCTGGAGAGGATTGTTCGTGGTTAAGTGGCCGTGAGCGTGCTCTGAGGGAGCTACTGTCGGTTTGGCCACTCCAGCTTGAGGTTTGTCCAGCCCCTGAGGTGTTCAGGTCGTAGTTTAAGGTGGCAGAGCGGGTGTTCTGATCGAGAAGTGTGCTCGGGTGAGCGGAATATCTTCTCGGTGAGCTACTGTTTCGTCGAGCCTGATGTTCTTGTCGTGCTCTGTGGCGTCGAAAATGACGTGTCGGTCTCGATTGTTCTGCAGATTTCGAGGTAGGATTTGGCAGAGATGCCCCGGTAAGTCTTTGCTCCTACGTTTCTGTCAGTGGATGGGTTGTGTTCGCCCTGGAGTTGGCTTGAGATGTGAAGGCTCCACGGTGGGTTTCAGGACTCGAGGATGAGCGTCGGCGGTTGTCGTTATGGCTCGTGTTGCGGCTCTTGGCGTGGTGTGTTGCAGTTCGAGGAATTGCAGCGGTGGTACATCGAGAGATGTTGTGATTGTGGTCCGACGTGACACTCACCGAGTGTGTTGAAGGCGCTGACCTGATGGAAGCGAGGTTTTTCTTGGTGCTGGATGGTGCTGTTTCCAACATGCGCGAGGTTCGAGGTCAAGTCGAGCGTGGAGTTCTTCCGTTGGTCGGAAGTGCGTTTGGTTTCTCCTTTGGCTGGAGAGATTGTGTTGGGCTAAGGTTCGTCATCTTGCATTGTGTGTTCGGATTGGTTGGCCTTGTGTGCCATGAAGTCCGTGCGAGATGTGCTCCTTGTCGTGGCAAGGTGGTTGCCTGTGAGAAGTTGTGCCCATTCCCTTGTCGTGTGAGGGTGTGCTGGCGCTGTTCCGGAAGGACGAGTGTTGGTTGGGCGGTGTTCCTGAGAATTTGTAGATGTGTGCGCGGATCAGAGTGCGCAGTGGAAGCGTGGTGGGCTTGTGACCCACTGGTTCAGGATTGTAGCGTTGGTTGCTACTGGCGGATTCCTGAGTTTGCGTTGAGCATTGGAGGATTGGTTCCTCTGTGTGAAACGTGTTGTTGCCGTGCCGTTGCTCAAGGTATTATGGTTCTTGGCACTGGCAAGATGGAGTGTTGGGGAATGTGCTGGCTAGTGCGCCGCATGAGTACCATGTTCTGGTGATGGAAGCCGTGTCAGGCGTCGGTGTTAGACCTGGATGAGGTTGTTGAGGACGTCGCCTGACGGAGGTCGAGGACGTGTTGGTCAGAGTTGGTGGCTTGGTGCCCGACTTGTGTTCCCAGTCGTGTCCTAGGATGAGATCATTTTTGGAGAAGTGATCTCTGGCAGGCTGTGGGTTCCTGTTGGTGGCTGCGAGTGACTGGTAAGGCTAGTCTCGTAGCCGACCACGGTGAGATGTATGTTGCTTGGGGACCCGTGAGCACTGTTCAGGTGGTGTCCCTTGGCTCTATGGTAAGGGTGGAATCGGGATTGGCAGGTGTCCACTTGGATTGATCGAAGGATTTGATGAGACCAGATGGAAGAGTGACGCCTGTGGGTGGAGGCCTTTTTGTGAGATTGGCGTCGGAGGGTGGTCCTTGATGGGACGTTGGTGTCGCAATGGTTATCCCTGGTTTGGTGACCAGTATGGGATGGTTCCCCTGTGAGCCTGAGTCGAGTGAGGTGATGACTGAGGACACCAGGATCTTGTCATATGGTTTCGTCGTGCTCCCCGAGAGGGTCGAGTTGGCGCGATGTTCGAGCTCGGATGCGGAGTCCGAGAGGAGTGTAGCTCGAGATGTGGCATCGATCTGTGTGTGAGCCAGCGGATAGCCTACTGTGAGTTGGATCGTGCCTGTTGGGCCGGTGGAGGTTTCCCGTTGACGTGTATCTGGCGACCAGTGGATAGTCTTTTCAGAGATAGAAGATGCTGGTTGTCGGGGCTCGAGCGTGGCGAGAGCCGTGTGCCAGCGAGACCTTTGGTGGTCCTTTCTGTGATGTGCCTTTCCAGACAGGATCTGGGCTTTGTCGAAGTTTGTCTTCTGACAAGAGTTGGCTCAGTGATATGTCTGGCTTTCAGCTTGCCAGGTGTGAGGTGATTCTTGGTGCTGAGCCGATGTCCTGGTTGCGGTCTGTCGAGATGGCTGCGTGAGCCGATGGAGGCTCTATGTTGGTTGTTCCCTTACGAAGGGTGTGCGACCTGTCAGCTGGTTGTGAAGCTGACGTGTAATTTGTCTGCTGACCATTGGATGGATCGGTAGCTGTTTCTCGTGTCGAGGGTGTGTTTCCTCGGTGGGCGAGATGGTGGCAGCAGTGCCATGTTGGTTTTCGTGGTGTCTGAGGTGATGCTGGACTGCGTCCTCTGGTATATGCCTGCTCTGATGGCCAGTGTGCACGGCGCGTGGAGCGAGGTGTTGTTTGTGATTGTAAGTCTAGCTGTGTCCCTCAGGATCGGTGTTTTCGTGAGATCGAGGTTTTCTGTGCTGGGGCTTTGACATCGTTGTCAGTTAGTTCAGTGTTCTTCCCCTGTGACTTCGTGCTAGGTCCTGAATTTTGAGGATGAAATTCCTTTAAGGGGGGAGGGCTGTAATGCCCCAGGTTTTTTTTTCGGATCTTTTAGTGGGTCTCGGAGTGTATTTTGTGCTTTACACGTGTTTTTCCATGATGTACCTTCGGAACTCTGTGCAGGGCGAACCGTGGCGTTCTTCAACTCCGGGACAGTACCACTGCGTTGTGTTCCTTACGAGGATCGCGGAGGTAATTTTTCGTAATTTTTTGAATTTTTGCAATTTTTAGGTTTTTCTATATATACTAACCCTTTTTCTCTCTCCCCCTCTCATTCTCTCTTTCTCACTCTCTCTCATCTCTTTCTCTCCCCCTCTCCCCGGGCGGCCGACGGTGGTGGAGGAGGGCGAGGCGGCGATGGCGGGAGGCGAGGAACGGGGAACGGGTCGAGGATCGAGGGCCGGTGGCGCGTGGAACCTCGGCCGCGGGTTCGTGGAGCGGCGAGGGTTTCACGGCGTTTTCTTCGTGGATCGGCGAGCTCGGGGCGCAAAATCCTCGGTGGAGGTAGGGAGATGGACCCCCAGCTCGTGCTCTTTCTTTCCCGCGAGTTTCGTAGGCCGTCGTGAGCCGAGCGGGCTAATCGGGGCGATTTGGGGAAAAATACATGTTTTAGGGCTTGTGGGCCGATCTCCCGTTTCATTACGTTTTTGGCCGATCCGAGGCCTTAGATGCATGCTAGGGGCTATTTGGGGGCTTCCCCCTTATTTTCCCCCTCTCCCGTGGAGGTATGGGGGCGTGGGACGTTTTTCGGGTCGTTTCCAGCCGTTTCACTCTCGGACGGGTGTGACGGTCTTTCCAGTGACCGTCACAGCCTGTGACGCCCTAGGGTGGGTGCGTCACAGGGCCCGTTTAGCCTTTGGGTGTTCTATGTGTGTGACGGTCCCACGATAGACCGTCACGGCGCTGTGATGCGCCTTGGTTGGACCATCAGGGACGATCTGACCGTTGGCTTTCGGTCGTTGGTTTTGACCATTCGGGGTCAAGGCCTGTGACGCACCAAGGGTGGCGCGTCACAGCCTTGTAACGCCCCTGTGTGGGTGTGTCAGAGCAGACGCGTTCCCACCTTGTGTTGCATCCCTATGGTTTTGATGATGTCCCACACTATAAATCAATCTTCTATCTCTAGATTAATGTTGTTTCATCATGTGAATGAGTACAGTTCAATGGCTGTCAGATAACATGCTCTACCTTAATTCTGCCTACACTCTGTCTGCACAGTCTTCACACCAGTGCGTCAACTCAGTGTGCTGATGCGTCGACCCTTCAGTCATTGCATGTCTCTGTTCTCACACCAGTGCGTCAACTCAATGTGCTGATGCGTCGACCCTTCAGTTATTGCTTGTCTCTGTTCTCACACCAGTGCGTCAACTCAGTGTGCTGATGCATAGACTCTTCTGTTCAGGTTCTTCATTTGATTAAGTCTATACATAATCAGTTGAACGTAAAAGTAATACGTTGCAGCGTCAACTCATTGGGCTGCAGCGTCAACTCAGCATGTTTACACTTCGCCTTCAGACTTCCAAGTCTATACAACGTCAACCCAACACATTGAACAGTTCTCCAAGTCTATACACTAGACTTCATTTCTCTAAGTCTATACACTGGCCTGTGATTCACCAACTCTGTACATTCGATATCTTTTCCTACGCATTGGCCAAGTCCATACATTCAACTTTTCCCTACGCTTTCCAGGCCAAGTCTGTACACCACTAAGTGTGTACATTGCATGTTGCTCAAATGTTCAATGTTCTTCAAAGTCTGTACAGCATCCGTCTCAGCCAGCGTCTCAAGCTGCGTCTTAGGCAAGTCTGTACATCGGCCTTTTTCGTTCAAGTCTATACATTGAACTGCGTCTGAGGAAAGTCTGTACAGAGGCTTCGATTTACTAAGTCTGTACATCGGCTTCATTCGCTTAAGTCCACACATCCACAGTGCTTTCACAAGTCTATACATTCACTTGAGCTACACCAAGTATGTACATCGCTGAAGTCTTCACAAGTCAGTACAGTGCTTGAGCTTCACAAAGTCCATACATCGCTTCAAGCGATTCAAGTCTATACAGACTGCCTTTACATTCAGAGTCTGTACATTGGTCCATCAGCCGATCGTTTCATTCAGCAAGCTTCAAAGTCTGTACAGCCTGTCTGTCTTCATGGATTGTGTGCCTTTCGTGTGTTGACGCACTTGGCTGACTGCGTAGACGCACACCTTTCTGTCTTGCTCACTGCGTCGACGCTGACACTGGATGCGTTGACGCATTGGCTTGTTTCCAAGGGGGTGAGCATCTTGCCTGAGGAAGCTGAGGCGACGCTGCTCTATGGAAGCGTTGACGCCTTGGGCTGATGTTCAAAGATCTGTTGATCAACATCAAGTCTGTACAGCATGAAGTCTGTACATTGGTTTTGATTTGAACAGAACGCCTAAGTCTATACATTGCTATGGATTGCCCTGAAATGCTTAAGTCCATACACTGAAGATGCTGAAGACCTCCAAGTGAATACACTCTCACATGATACACACTTGGCTAACTATCGTTTCAAGTCTGTACACTGCTTAGGCTTCGTGAAGTCTACACAGAGGCTGAGCCTTGTAAAGTGTACACATTGGTAACAATCGTTTGCATTCTTCATGTCTATACACTGCCTTCACGTGCATTTTATTCAGTAAGTCTGTACACTCTCTCACGGTGTGCACACTTACTCTGTTGTGTTTCTAAAGTATATACATTCATGTTGAAGGCCTGAACTAACTAAGTCTATACATTCCATCTGTCTATCTGCAGGCGATTCAGGCTGATGATTGGACACATGAATCGAGGTTGGCACCTGACACGTGATCCAAGACAATAGACGCATGACACGTGGATGGCAACCTTGTCAGGATGCTGCCATGTGGTCGAAATTCAAATGATCTGGCCAAAAGTGCATGGGCGGGAACCTGGCAGTCACACGCCATTGTCTGCTATAAATATAGAGCTTCATCCTTCAGTAGAAGTTCGATCGTGAAAAGAAAAAGCAGAAGCCATTGGTGAGAGTCTGCACGATCCAGAAAAGAAAAGGAGCAGAGAGTTCCATATCTGAGAGGAGTTTGTTCGAGAGAGAGAGAGTGTGTGTGGATTGATGAATTGCTTCATTTGAAGCTACATTTGTATTGGGTTTCAGAACCGATTTCTTCTTCATTGGTTTTTCTTTCTATTTTGCTTTCGTTTATTTTTTGTTCTTCCATTCTGATTTGAATTGGTTTCCCTCCGGTGTGTGGAGGAAGGGAGTACTACTCCAGTTTCCCTCTGAGTTGCAGAGGAAGAGAGATCGGTGATCTCTGATGTTGTTAGTGACAGGTTGTCATTAACAGTTTTCCTCCGTGTGTGGAGGAAGGGAGAGGATTCTCCGGTTGTGTTCTAGCAGGGAGCTAGAACAGGTTTCAAGTTCTGTGGGTAGCAGAGCTTGGTCGAGAGATTTGTTTCCCTTGGGTGTTCAAGCTGTGTGGCAGCATGTTGTACGCAGACTGAGTCTGCTGTGATCTAGCTTTGTCTAGTGGAATCCTCACTCTAGTTGGAGTGAGGGGTGGATGTAGATTGCGGACTGCAATCGAACCACCTAAAAACCGAGTGCCTCCTCTGTGGTTTGCTATTGATTTCTATGCTCTTCATCTGCTTGTCCCTTTGCCTTCAAGTGATCAGTTCTTTACTCTCATCTATACTTCTCTGTGTACGGGTTAAGGAGGTGCGTTAGCAGTAGAATCTATTTTCCGCCTGAGTTTCTGCAAATTGGGAGTGATCTATTCATCCCCCCCCTTCTATATCACTCTTGCTGCGCTAACACCTTGTAACGCACCAGAGTTGGTCCGTTACATCATGTGACGCACCGAGCGGGACGCATCACAGTTGGTTCCATCTTGTCTTGTGACGCATCAGGGCTGGCGCATCACAGATTGTGACGCACCAGGGCTAACGCGTCACAGACTGTGACGCACCAGGGTATGCGCGTCACACCCAACTTTGCACCGAGCGTCTGACGGCCCTTTGTTGGTGCGTCAGAATGGTTGTGACGGTCGAGGCTTCGACCGTTACAGACTGTGACAGCCCAAGGTTAGATTATCAGGCTCTGTGTGGTGCCGAGATGAGTTTTCGTGTTCTCCGCACCGTTTCGCGTTGTGTCGGTCCCTAGTCGACCCGGTCGTGACCCAGTGGTTGACTTGCGGTCTTGTGAGTGCCCCAGACACCCATGGGATTTTGTGTCTATCTTTTGAGGGTGTCGGGAGGACCGTGCCACCTCGTTTAGCGTACCCATGGGTTTGAGAGTCCGGGCGACTTCTCGCGTGTCGGGCTTTCGTGTTATGCTAGACCGAGTCACCTTGTGTCAGTGGGGGTGCGGTGGTGTCTCCCCCGCATGCCGTGAGTTTTCCTGGAAGATGATTCCCGAGTGGGCCATGTGTTGGCCTTAGACTGTGAGTCCAGTTATCGGCGTGGCAGCTTGTGCGTTGCTCTGGGAATCATGCTTCTGTGGTTTCCGCGTAGGCCACGCGTATGGCCTTGGACTGCGAGTCCAGTTGCCCAGCCTGGGGCTAGAGGGTTCCCGCCTTTCCCTGAGAGTGGGATTTGGTTTGGCGGCCTGTGAGCTACCTTGGGAACCGTGTTTCCACATTTCTGCGTGGCCAAGCGTGCGGCCCGTGGACTGTAAGTCCCGTTTCTTCTCCGACTGTGGTCACCGTGCGACGGTGCTGGTACGTGGAACGGTCCCCGTACTTCGTCGAATTTGGATGTTATTTTCTGTTGACTTGAGAGTCTACTCCTTGACCCTCCAGTAGTCGTAGCCTGCCTGCACGCGAGTGGACCCACCAGGGAGTGGTGGAGAGGCTACCCTGAGGACGGTTTTTAGGCTGGTTTCCGTAGGGCCCCTTGCCTTTGCCACCAGAGTCCGGTGGGGGGGGGGGGGCAAAACCAGCTAGAGGACCCGACCTAGAGCAGATGGTCGATGTGTGCACACGTGGTTGGGGGCGGTTGGACCCACATCGACGGGCGTGACTGTGGACGCGTAATTTTATATTTTATTTATTTTTTTATTTATTATTTATTAGTTTATTTTTTTTTATTTATTGATTTATTGGATCATTGGCGTGCCAGTCACCGAAGTGACATTTTTATTGTGCGCTCGATCTGACATGGTCAGTCGATTGTGAAGTCCGAGTCGGGACCTGGAGTCCGTCATACCATGAACGCTACGACGTTAATTACGCCCTTCCAGGGAAGGACAACCCTTGATTAAACGCTAAAAGTAGGAGGCCTCGTAAGGCGAACAGATATTCATGTGCATAACTTTAAACTTCCTACCAGGGCCAGGGAGGCGGGTAAGATAATAACATCAACCGCAGAAACAGACGATATCGTTAAGTCGGCGGTTCGAAGGCCGAGTGAAAGGGAAGAAGGAGGATTTCGATCACAGGCAGACTGAGCCGTGACCATGATGGGGGTTTAAAGCATCGACCGATAGTTCAGCAGCATTTCCCCTTTATCTGGATTATGCCCAAGGGGGAAATAGGCTATCACCCACGGAGTACCGGGATGAAAGCCGAGAGATACAGAGGCCGAACCTCCCAACCCGTACATATATGGGCTATAGGGCAATGTATGATTTTCCCTTTGAAAAGCTAGCGAAATTCATGCAGTGGCAGAATCCCCCCGAGAAAAAGGGTTATTCGTAAATCCGTTGCAGTTAGGTGGAACATAGGGATTATGACTCCCCTTCAATTTTATCCCCGGGACATATCGGGTGATCCACGGATATTCCTTTGTGGGTTCATTCTGGGTATTGGAATTCATGGGGTGGTAGATTGGGCTCTCGGTACGACTAGGGATGAAAGGACAGGGTTCCCAGCGCAAAGGGCAAGAGAGCCAAGAAGGCCAGGGCTCCCGGCGCGCAAAGATAAAAGGGGGAAGCCAGGGAGTTTACGGCGCAGGCTTCCCGGCACGATGAGGCTCCTGCAAAAAGGGGGGTCTCGGCGCGGGGGGTTGAGCAGACCGTGGAGGGGTTCTTGACGCGGGCCTCCCGGCGTGACGAGGCTGCAAAGGGGGGTTTCTCGGCGCGGAGGATGCAGAGAGGGCTCCCGGCGCGCAGGGAAGAAGGCCAAGGCGTAGGGGCTCTCGGCGCGCAGGGCAGGAGATACTCCTGGTGGTTCTCGGCGCCTGAAGAAGTGGCACCGGGAGCTGTTCACCCGGTTCACTGTAGGCTGGGCCGAGAGGTGTGAGGGCGCCGGGACAAGAAACAGAGCTTACGGTACTCTGTTTTGGGTTTCATATTGGTTAGGGTTGAGGCAAATGGGCCCTAGGGCATTAAATGGCTCAATTCACTGGACTTCGACCTGTTTTGGTATAGATTCCCAAGGAAGGCCGGGAACATAAAAAGATCGGGAGGGGAACAATAGGGTATAAGGAGCCTCTGTCACCACTGATAAATAAGGTCCCGAGGATGGGTTTCATGTCATCTCTGGCATCCTGGGAGAATTTTGACAGCATCTCCCCTGGATTTAACATTTGCCAGGGAATGATAGACGATCACCCACTGAATGTCGGGGTGAAAGCCAAAAATAGAGGGGTATGGAACCCCTGGCGCCTGTGTATGCTTGGAGCAATATCTTGATATCCCTTTTGAGACCGTAGAAGCTTATGCAGTGGCAGAGCTTCCTTGGTCTGAGGGTTTATAAAAGTCGATCGGGTTCGAGAAACCGCGTAAAAAAAAAGGGGAGTTGCTCCCACTAGTTGTCATCCCCGAGGTGCGTGTGACGACCCAAGGCATCCCTTGATAGAAGGTGGGATTATGTTGAGCAGCTCACAAGGATATTTGTAGGGTTTGTCAATGGTAGCAAGGGTTTTACGGCTTGAGGTTTACAGGTTGGCCAAGAGGAGGGCTTCTCGGCGTGGGATTATAGGTTGGCCAAGGGGTTTCCGGCATGGGTTTACAGATAGGCCAAGAGGAGGGCTTCTCGGCGCCAATGGCTAGGATGCAAAAGAGTTCCCGGCACGGGCTTCCCGGTACGCTAATAAGGTGGCCAAGGGACTCTCGGCACGGGGTCTTCCCGGCGTGAAGACAAGTCGGCCCCGGCGCGATGGTGAGAAATGGAACGGGTGGCTCCCGGCGCGCCCGGGAGATGGGATCTCGGCGCAAGAAGGCTTGCGCCGAGGGCTGTTCATCAGGTTCACTGTTTGCGGGGCCGAGAGCTGTGAGGGCGCCGGGACAAGAAACAGAGCTTACGGTACTCTGTTTTGGGTTTCATATTGGTTTGGGCAGAAACTGACGGATTCTATGGGCTCTAAACTGCTCAAGGCATCCACTCTGAGTTGGATTAGGTCTAGAATTCAGAGGAGTATTAGGGTTCGAGAGGCATCTGGGAAGCCGGAGTCTGAACGCCCATGTCCATCGCCATCGTCACGCAGAGCTTGGGGACATGCTTGATATGGTCATTCGTCGCCCTGGGAACCAAGAGATGGCTGTCTCTGGCCCCAGAGGCGGCTTCGATGACATCAACGGAGGAATCACATACGCTTGGAGCCCCGGAGTTTCTCAAGCTTCAATCATTGCACAGCACGGCTTCATCCCAGCAGCCAAGGAATAGTCTGTTCCGGGCTCTGAGGTGAGCACTAATGGTGCTACGAAGCAGAGAAAAGAAACAGACAAATCGGATCATCATGCTACTGGTTTACAGATAACACGGGGAATGGCAATAGGGCTTAAGAAGAAGCAAAAATCAAGCTCAAACCATAACCCATCATACATATATATCCATTCGTTTGATGATGTCCATCAGGGAAGACACATGGTGAGAAAACCCAGACGATCCACCATTCTAATACTCAAACCGATTACAGGGAGAGAGTGAGGGAAAGGGGGGACAAACAGATGCCGAGATGTCTCGGCTACATTGCATGAATCAAGATAAGACTTGAAACGATTACATGAAATAGAAGAAAAGAAAACAAGGGGGAGGGCGGAGCATTGACTCCTCTCCCTCCCCGGATGCCCACCTGGAGCTTCTTCCCTGGGGATCGGTCTCTTCTCTCTTTCTTTTTCAGCGGAGGAGGCTCTCTCTCTCTCTGGCTTCTTCTCTTTTCTTTCTTTTTGATCGATGGCCTGGCTTCCGATCCCCTTCTGATTTCAAAGAGGGTTTACTTTTATAGTCCTCCTCCCTCTGTTCTCTCGGTGGAGGGTATTCGGCGTGGCCAGCGTCTTAGCCACAGCTCCCGGCGCGTCCAGCGGCCCTTCGTTGAGGTTCCCGGCGCCATGGTCAGAAGCCCAATCGGCCGGCCCATTTAGTGCTTTTAGGCCTCACAGTTGCCTTGGTTTCTAAGACTTTTGAACTGACTTTCATAAGAACCGAAGGAGGCCCCTTTAATAGTGACATAACTTTGTTGAGATCATCTCGAGGTTCCATCAGTGAACAAACTGGGGTTTTATCAGTATTGCCGTCTGAATGACGACAAAATCGGGTATGTTTCATCGGCATTGTCATCCGAACGGTGACAAGACCAGACATCAGCTTCAGTCTGACAGACTTCGGCCGGGTGCGTAATCTGTGGAGAGGATTGCTCTTCTGTTCTGACTTTGTAGGAGCCCTGACAATCTTTATCTGTCGGTGCCGGCTTCATCTTTATCTCATATTACATCCATCAGTAAGCTGACATCTGGCTTACCCTGACATATCATCCATGGATTCTTGGACGAAGCAGTAGTACAGCTCTTCTTAAAGGGCTGGGAGGTCTCATCAGTCGAGTGATTGCGGCTTCATCGGCGCTGCCGTCTGAATGACATCGGCACCGGGCATCAGCTTTGGCCGACAAAGGCTTTAGCCGGGTGAATGGTTGACGAGCTTCATCATTGATCTTTCACTGTTGGTCAGACCCTCTTTTCAATTGTGCTTCCACCCTTGTTCATTTTCCAGGTGTCAACAAATGCCCCCCACCTGCGGGCGGCGTAAGCGCAGAATAAGCGGCACGGGGCCTGCGGGTGACTTTCATCATTCGAGGGTATCTTCCTCAATTTGTCTTTCAGCTTAATCATGTCGCTGTAGTAACCTTCTGCATATCCATCTTTCACTTTCATGTTTTCGTCTTTGCATTTTCTGACTTCATTGTCACCGTTTGGAGATTTTAGGCATTGCCTTGGACTTCTCGGCGTGGCGCTCTCGGCGCGACCGTTGTCGGCACGGCCGTCTCGGCAGGTGCTTCTCGGCGCGCTCACGCTCGCCGGGCTTCCCGGGGGGAGGGCTTTTCGGCGGTTGCTTCTCGGCGCGCCCATGGCCTTAGGGGGTTCTCGGCGCATGCCGCTCTCGACGCGCCTTTTTCTTTGGTGAAGGGGGGGTTCCCGACGCGCATTTCTTCGCGCCGAGAAGCCCCTCCTCCTCTTCTTTTTAACCCTGCGAGAGGGCTTTTTACCCTCATTTCTTACCTCTTCTTCTCTCTCTTCATCTCGGCGGTGGCGGTGAGTTGCGAGCTTCCCCCCCGGGAGCGTCATTTCCCCCCCCCCCCTTTTTGCCGATTTTTCGGGGTAGGTCCGCTATGGGATTGAGTCCCATCTTATGCTCGGGATCACTCCCTCTTGGTGGGTGACTCCCTATTCTTTTTTGGGCATACCTCGGACAAGAGGAGATGTTGCCGAAATTTTTGAGAATTTGTTTGTCTTATTGTTTCATGCCCATTCATCTTTCTGATGCTTCTTTTCTTGTCTTTTTCTGACTGCAGGTGCTAACATGGCTTCCAGTTCTGCTGTTGCATCTTCCGGAGCCGTTGGAACAAGTTCATCGGCTCAGCCGGACATATCTCGGGCCAAAGTCAATTGGTTAAACGTATACAGCCTGAGCTTTGGCTATGACCAGATTGCTAGTGTCGACGAATCTTCCGATTCTGAAACTGACACCGTATCGACCGCTGAAGTTTATTCTTCCCTGGAAGGTACTGAATTCAGGAGAGCTGCTGACTACCGCCCGGACTGGCCGAAGGATCGTCATTTGCTGCCGTTTGTTCGGACTTTCACCATACGCGGAATGCGGGATGCTCTCATTGCCCGTTCCGTGGAAGCGGCAATACTTGCCGATAGAGACAGCATGAAGGGCTCTGTCTATCGAGCCCGAGCCATATATCTCCCAGGTGAACAGAGGGACTGGAATGCTGTGCTAGGCATCTCCGATTTAGAACCCGAGAAGAAGATGCTGACCCGGGCCCCAGAATTCACCCCTGCAAGGTGGGATCATACCACCGGCCGTGTCCACCGAGAGAAGACCTCATTCGGACTCTTTTTGGCGCCTGCGAAGTGGGGTTATAGAGACGAGCCATTTGTTCTTAACTGCCTGGCCGTTCAGTTTAAATATCAGCTGGCTGCCGGCTGGTTTGGAGATGCCAAATTGACAGATGCCCATCTTTTTAGGGTTGGAGCAGTGGAGTTCACAGAATATGTTTTGAAGGAGTATACCCCTCTATTGGTTAGAGCTGGGGTATACCACAGTGTATTTGCCTCCAGGTTCTGCTATCCCGTCTCTCGGGGATTGTGTTGCGGCATGCTTGAAGTGTTCTGCCCGCAGTTCAATACATTCTATACGGCGGAAGGCGAGACATCCCTCGACCTCTGGAGTTTATCGCAGCTTTCTGGCCTACCCATGGACGGAGAGCCATATGAGGAGGTCTGCCTGGACGATTCCATCAAGGATGCCTCTAATGGAGAGGGCAGCTATTCTTTCGGTTATGCATACCGGTATCTGATGAAAGCTTACCGGTCCATCTGTTTGGCCTACAGTAGGGGGTCCTCCAAAGGCTATCAAGCCCGGGAAAAGAGCAGCCGACTGAGAGTCCGTGTGGGGCAGTGGATACAATATTTCTTCGGGGGTCCCTTGAGGTACGCAGACTTTCCTTCCGTAGGGCTGACTTCCGGTAAACAAGTCAGGGCCCCCCGTTACAAGTCAGCACTACCAGCTTCATTGCGTCGGACCGACGCGGATGGCCCGAATCCAACAGGGGTTGATCCCATTACCCATTGTGCAGCCTATTTGACTTTCTGGCTATGCACTTTCACTCTCCCTCAAGGGGACGAGACGATTATTAGACTAGAGGCTATATATCCGGCCTGTCAGATGGCTTGGGGGATGCGATTGTCTCTGTGCCCAGTGGCTCTGTGTTTAGTTTACAAATCCTTGGGGGACTTGCATAGACATCGGACCCCCCGCTCTTCGAGGACCGTGGGTCCCTTTCATTTCTTTAATGCCTGGGTTTGCAGCATTTTCCCTGAGCTGGCCCCGAGAACTTTGCAGTCAGACACACTGCTCCCTCGTATGATTGAGTTCGCTAGCGCTGAACCTGGTCCTTTCTCAGAACAGCTGTTCAAGATGAGGGGTAGGCTAATAAGAGTGCCTGTAGACGCACCTGGCAGCATTCACTTTTGGAGCTTGGCAGCAGGTTCAGCTCCCTTGGTGGACCCTCAGAGGGAGTGCAAAATGGAGGAGGTGGAGGCTTATGTCCATCCTGTTTCGGGGGTCGCCGCCACCCGGCCTCTTTTAGAACCAGAATTGGTGAGGTGGGCCATGGCCATACGGCCCAGTGTATTAGTTTTCAGGAAGGGGGGCCTGCTCATTTTGGAGCCCTATTATCCCTTCCGCTTTGGCAGAAATTTTGGTTACGACCAGCATATCCCTCCATCGGCTGCTCAGTTTCCTCTGGAGAGCCGGGCCAAGCACGGGTCTAGTATTGCCCGCGACGGTCGGATATGGTGGGATTTCTTTCATCGTCGGGAAGACACAACTTTCAGGGTCCCGACCGTTTCCAATCGTCTCCCTCGGGTCTCATCAGACTATATCAAGTGGTGGAACATACGCACCAATTTTTATAAAGATGGCAGAGGCGCTTTCTGGGATGTGGCCGAGCGTTCCTTTTTGAAGCGGCAATCAGGGCCTGTGTTTGACATTGACGAGGTCCATCTGAGGAGGCTTTATTCCCAGCACCAGAGGGAGGCAGAAGCTTATATCGCTGCCCGCCAGTCTTTGAAGGAGGCGGGTGCGGAACTACCCACTCCTGTCTTTTCTGAAGTTGATGTAGACACTTTCACCAGAGACTTGAGACAGCTGGGCCACATAGGGGACACTCATTTGGAGGTGCAGTATCCATTCCCCCCAGAGGAACCACTCTCGAAGGCTACTTCTTGGAGGGGTCCGGCAGACAGGTTTCATCCTTACAGGGCCTTTGTGTGGAGGGAGGACCGCACCCAGTCATATTATCAGCACACCTCCTGGCTTTTTGTACTGTTAAATGTCCACGGGCTGACAGTGGAGAGCCCGGTAGCTGTCATTCTAAATAAGCAGTTTTTTGTTTCTTTCCATTATGTTGACGCCTGGTGCATAGATTACCTCGGCCTATTTCATTGCCTTGATTTCCATGGCCATAAGGACTTGGCCGCCCTGACGGAGAAGTGTCAGACTATTGGCGATGTATGCTGGCTCGTGAAGGAGGCCGCCTCCCGATCAAAGGAGGTAGCTTATATGTATTGGCCGCTTTCCACATTTTACGACGGCCCAGCAGGTGTGCTCCTTGTTTGTTTGATCATGGTTTCTTTCTTCTTATTGTCATGTTTTGCATATGTTGACTATGACTGTCTTTCTCGTGTCTCGCACAGATAGACCAGACATAAAACGGCAAGGGCTTTACAGGAAGATAATTGCTCAAGCTGAGAAACCTGCCCACTTTGAAATTCCTGAAGCAGCACCTACGACCACTCCCCTGCCTCCGGGCAAGAAGAGGAAGCCTTCTGTGGTGAAGGTTGCAGTCGCCAAGGCCAAGAAGGCCAAGGTTGCTCGGACCCGGAAGTCGGCTTCGACTGCGAAGGAAGCTGGAACCCCTCTTCCGGATATCCCTTCATTTGACGCATTCGCATCTCAGAGGGAGGCCGCACAGGCATCTGCCGAAGGTGACGGTGATAGCTTGTAGCTGGAACTTCCTTTGTCGTCTTGACCAATCTCCTAGGGAGTTCTTTGAGGCTGAGCTTCTTTTTATCTGATACAGCCCAGGAGCAGGTTGAAGCGCCTGTGGAGACGGACACAAGACTACCTTCTCCCACCCCGATTGGCGAGGAGGAGGGTAAATGTGCTTTTTTCATTCGTTTCATACTTCCGTTGTTTTCTTTGCTATACTTCTCAGAAGTTTTCTTTTCTTGTAGCAGTGGCAGTCGAGGAGCAAGCCGAGGCCATGATGATGACAGAAGAGCTGCCTCGACCACAGGAGGGTCACAAGACTCGGCCAAAGCAGAGTACTATTCCGGCCAGACGCATAATCACTCGATCTACATCCCGCCATGCTTTAGAGGTACCGGCCCAGCATATAGCTAGTGTGGAGATATCTTCGGGCAGCTCCCAGGTCGCCTCCCATGAGGAGGAAGTGGATTTCAGCGACAGCGAAGGAGAAGGTATTGCCAAGTCAGAAGCCCCTCCTGCACTTGCGAAAGGTGTTCCGTCTCTTCGACCCGCCGAACTATCAGTGTTATCCTCTGAGGAAGAATTTCAGGAGGAGTTTGCCGGGCTCGATACTGAGATTGACATAACTCCACCACTCGCCATTTCGGCCACGGAGCTTTCTTCTCTTTCGCCCCATTTTGAGGGTGCGGACCCTGCTTCAAAGGTGGGTTGTTCTTCATGTATGCTGCTTCATTTGTTTCTTTTATTTAGTGCTGAAGGTCGCTTTGCTTTGGTCTCAGAGTATTGTTGCTGCTACCTTGGCCACCTCCACATCCTTCATGGACATTTCCCTTGTAGATTTGGCTATTGTTCCTTTTCTGCCTTTAACTTGCACGGGGGCTCCTGAGATCATTCGCCCTGTGCCAGTGCGGATACAGTCCCCGACAGACTTGGCATCATTAGACTTGGGGGCTGCAGAAGAAAGTGTCATCCCTGCTAGGGCTTCAGATCTTAGAGCCGAAGCAGATCCGGCCAGGAGCTCCGCTTTCATACCGGCCGCAGTAATGTCAATCGCGCCCGAGTTAGCAATTCCTGCCATAGTGGCTACAGAGTCCGAATTCCTGCCTACACAGTCTAAGGCACCTCTATCCCCATCACCAGAAAGAGCAGCTGAAGGTGCAGCCTCCATTGCAGAGATAACCCCATTATTCATTGATTCTCTTCCCGCGGATGTTCAAGGTGTAGCTCCCGAGGCAGCAGCAGAGGAGGAGTCTTCAGCCCAGCAGGGGAGTACAAAGAGATACCGGCTAGCTCTTTCGGCAGATTTGCCTTCTTCGTCCTCCCAAGCGGGCATTGGACTATGGGCAGATATTGACGGAGAGGTGACTTTCGAAGTCGTCGCATCTGCTTCCTTTGGCTTTACTTCTCCTGACAGCTTCGTCTGGCAGCATCTGGACATGTTACGCCAGCTAGTAGAGTCTCAGCCTGGCTTGACATATCTACAGCTGAAGGAAATCGCCAATCGCCTCACCGCTGGCCTGCAAGCCATGGGCTGCCCTTTGGACACATGGGCTCAGCGGGTCTTGCTTTTGTTAAAATTCGTGCATCGGAGAGACTTCCTAGCACGGATCATGGTTGACAGGCTGACGGCGTTGAAGTTGCAGAGGTCGGAATGCAAATCCGAGGTGGAAAAGCTAACGCTGACACTTGATGAACGCCAGGCCGAGCTACAGAGCATTATTCAGCGGGAGGAGGCTATCCAAAAACGGGTAGCCGTTTTGGAGGCGGAACTCACTGAACTTCGGGCCGAGCTGCAGCAATTATCTTCTATTCGGCCACAGTCCACCGAGGAGGTGGCTTTACTGGAGGGTCGGGTGATGTCTTTCCAGGACCTGTCCATGAGGCTTCAGGAGGAGGAAGCGCGCCTTCATGAGTTAGGAGCCGCCCCCTATGTTGGTCTTCTGGCCTTTGAAGATATCTTTCGGCGGCCATGAATTATCTTCACTTTCTTTTCTTTTCTTTTTTCTCTTCCCATCTCTTTCTCTCCCCTCTTTTTTTTTGTGACACAGCGTCCCCTCGGGGCCCCTTATGCACTCACTTCGTAATGAAAAGAAATCTTTTGGCTTCATGTGTATCCATCTTGTTTACCATGTGGTTTCATCACTTCGGGAAGTGGGGTAGTGATTTTAGCAACCCCTCATGTGAATGGCTCGTATCTAGCAGGAGAGCGTCCACCCCTTCAGAGAAAGGATGGGGAACTCGCTCCACCGCGTGACGGGCATCCAAAGAGGTGCTTAAACCGGATTGTGTTGGTATCAGCAAACGTCCCTCTTGGCAATATGTGCTATGAGGGAGACAATTTGCAGGAATGTGAAAGAAGGGGTTTCATCAGAATAGACGGAAAGTCTAGACTGGGTAGAGGTTATGGCAGGTGGGACATTTGAAGGGGGCATAGTTTTCATCAGAACAGACGTAGGGTCTGAACTGGACAGGGTTTTATCATTGATCGGGCGCGGTGCCGGTCGATCAACGGTGGTTTCATCATTGATATGGGGTTTATATCGAAGCAAAGGGTTTTATAAGTTTCATCAGTATAGACGAAAGGTCTAAACTGGACAAGGTTTCATCATTAATCGGGCAGGATGCCGATCGATCAACGGTTGGTTTCATCATCAATATTGGGTTTATATCGATGCAAAGGGATTTATAAGTTTCATCAGAATAGACGAAAGGTCTAAACTGGACAAGGTTTCATCATTGATCGGACAGGATGCCAATCGATCGACGGTGGGACGTATGTGAAGGTGTTGGTCTCGTCAGGACAGACATAAGGTCTATTCCAACAGGTTTTATCGCATGTGGGGCTTGCCAAGAAATGCGTAGGCTTCATCAGGACAGACGTGAGGTCTGAGCTAGACAGACTTCATCAGGATGGTGATGGGTTTCATTGTCGGTGGGACGTTTGAAAGTGGGTATGTAGGTTTCATCAGGGTAGACGTAAGGTCCACCCCGGGAAGGCTTTATCATCGATGGGGCATAGAGCCAGATGACCGACGGAAGGCTTCATCAGTGAAGGGGAGATAAAGGTAGCGTGCCGGTTGGCATGGAACTTTTAAATTACCACATTACTGACCCAAGTGCCCTTTCGGGTTCTCACCGGAGCCAGCCCCCTCTTACTTTTGCCCACGCGCCCTTTCGGGTTTTCACGTGGCGGGGTACCCGATTTTGCCTACGGTGCCCTTTCGGGTTTTCACCACAGCTGGGTTTTTGGCCATTTTTTCCCTTATCCGGGATGTCCGAACAAGTCTGGCGGGGTATCTCTATTTTTAACCCTATTTTTTTATATATACACATATGTTTCCTGAATCGGGACTTCAGCACGGATCAGGCGATGTGCTGCTTCATTAGTGCATGCTCTTATCATCAGTATTGGGTATATACCGACGCAAGGATTTTATAGGTTTCATCAGGGTAGACGTAAGGTCTACACTGGGCTGGTTTTATCATTGATCGGGCAGGGTGCCGATTGACCAATGGTAGGTTTCATCACGGCGGGACGTAAAGGGATATGCAAATTTGATAGGACGGGTTTCTTTATTGATCGGGCAGGGTGCCCATTGATCAAAGGTGGGTTTCATCGTCGGTATTGGGTTTATACCAATGCAAGGATTTTTATAGGTTTCATCAGAGTAGACGAAAAGTCTAAACTGGGTAGGTTTCATCACTGATCGGGCAGTGCGCCAATCAATCAGCAATGGGTTTCATCATCGGTATTGGGTTTATACCAATGCAAGGATTTTCATAGGTTTCATCAGGATAGACGAAAGGTCCGGCCTGGATAGGTTTCATCATTGATCGGGCAGTGTACCGATCGATCAACGGCAGGTTTCATCATCGATATTGGGTTTATACCAATGCAAGGGTTTCATGGGTTTCATCGGGATAAACGTAAGGTCTAAACCGGGCAGGTTTCATTGCTGATCGGGCGAGTGTGCCCATTAATCAGCAGCAGATTTCATCACGGTATTGGGTTTATACCAATGCAGGGATTTCATAGGTTTCATCGGGATAGACGTAAGGTCTAAGCCGGATAGGTTTCATCATTGACCGGGCAGTGCGCCAATCGATCAAAGCAGGTTTCACCATGGTGGGACTTTGGCAAGGTATGAGGGTTTTATCAGGACAGACGTAGGGTCTGAACTGGGTGGGTTTGATCGTTGATTGGACGAGGTGCCGGCCGATCGACGAGAAGTTTATGACGGGAGGTGAGGTTTCTTTAGGATCACCATATTACTGGCCCAAGCGCCCTTTCGGATTTTCACCGGAGCCAGCCCCCTCTTGCTTTTGCCCACGCGCCCTTCCGGGTTTTCACGTGGCGGGGTACCCGATTTTGCCTGCAGTGCCCTTTCGGGTTTTCACCACAGCTGGGTTTTAGCCATTTTTGCCCTTGTTCGGAAAACCTGAACAAGACCGGCAGGGTATCTCTATTTTTTAACCCCATTTTTATTTATTTTCATTCTTTTATTCTCTCTTCCCCTCTTTTTGGGAGGGTAACAAGTCGGACTGTCATTAGATCATGATAAGGGATGGCTCGGCCAGGGCGGAGTGCCGCTAGACCAAGGAAGAAGGGTAGCTTGGTTAGGGCTGAGTGCCGCTAGACCAAGAAAAAGGGTAGCTCGGTTAGGGCGGAGTGCCGCTAGGCCAAGGAAAAGGGTAGCTCGGTTAGGGCAAAGTGCCGCTAAACCAAGGAAGAAGGGTAGCTTGGTTAGGGCGGACTGCCACTAGATCAAGGGAGCAGGGTAGCTTGGTTAGGGCAGAGTGCCGCTAGACCGAGGAAAAGGGTAGCTCGGTTAGGGCAGAGTGCCGCTAGACCGAGGAAGAAGGGTAGCTCGGTTAGGGCGGAGTGCCGCTAGACCAAGGAAAAGGGTAGCTCGGTTAGGGCGGAGTGCCGCTAGACCAAGGAAAAGGGTAGCTCGGTTTGGACGGAGTGCCGCTAGACCAAGGAAATGGGTAGCTTGGTTAGGGCGGAGTGCCGCTAGACCAAGGAAGCAGGGTAGCTCGGTTAGGACGGAGTGCCGCTAGACCAAGGGAGCAGGGTAGTTCGGTTAGGGCGGAATGCCGCTAGACCAAGGAAGAAGGGTAGCTTGGTTAGGGCGGAATGCCGCTAGACCAAGGAAATGGGTAGCTTGGTTAAGGCGGAGTGCCGCTAGACCAAGGAAGCAGGGTAGCTCGGTTAGGGCGGAGTGCCGCTAGACCAAGGGAGAAGGGTAGCTTGGTTAGGGCGGAATGCCGCTAGACCGAGGAAAAGGGTAGCTCGGTTAGGGCAGAGTGCCGCTAGACCGAGGAAGAAGGGTAGCTCGGTTAGGGCGGAGTGCCGCTAGACCAAGGAAAAAGGGTAGCTCGGTTAGGGCGGAGTGCCGCTAGACCAAGGGAGCAGGGTAGTTCGGTTAGGGCGGAGTGCCGCTAGACCAAGGAAGAAGGGTAGCTTGGTTAGGGCGGAATGCCGCTAGACCGAGGAAAAGGGTAGCTCGGTTAGGGCGGAGTGCCGCTAGACCAAGGAAAAGGGTAGCTCGGTTAGGGCGGAGTGCCGCTAGACCAAGGAAATGGGTAGCTTGGTTAGGGCGGAGTGCCGCTAGACCAAGGGAGCAGGGTGGTTCGGTTAGGGCGGAGTGCCGCTAGACCAAGGAAGAAGAGTAGCTTGGTTAGGGCGGAATGCCGCTAGACCGAGGAAGAAGGGTAGCTCGGTTAGGGCGGAGTGCCGCTAGACCAAGGAAAAGGGTAGCTCGGTTAGGGCGGAGTGCCGCTAGACCAAGGAAAAGGGTAGCTCGGTTAGGGCGGAGTGCCGCTAGACCAAGGAAATGGGTAGCTTGGTTAGGGCGGAGTGCCCCTAGACCAAGGGAGCAGGGTAGCTCGGTTAGGGCGGAGTGCCGCTAGACCAAGGGAGCAGGGTAGTTCGGTTAGGGCGGAGTGCCGCTAGACCAAGGAAGAAGGGTAGCTTGGTTAGGGTGGAATGCCGCTAGACCGAGGAAAAGGGTAGCTCGGTTAGGGCAGAGTGCCGCTAGACCGAGGAAGAAGGGTAGTTTGGTTAGGGCGGAATGTCGCTAGACCGAGGAAAAGGGTAGCTCGGTTAGGGCAGAGTGCCGCTAGACCGAGGAAAAAGGGTAGCTCGGTTAGGGCGGAGTGCCGCTAGACCAAGGAAAAGGGTGACTTTTAGCCTGATTACTCGGGGAATATTGGTTGGGCGGCATGATACAGCTTTAGGTGTCTACCGTTGAGTGGTGAGAATTGGATTTCCCCTCGATGGTTAACAACCATGTAGGCCCCTCCTTCGTAGACCCTATATATCACATAAGGACCTTCCCAATTAGGATTCAGCTTCCCTTTTGGGTTGGACGCCATAACTTCTCTTTTCTTGACCATGACGAGGTCACCTTTCTTAAATTCTCGTCCTTTTACGAGTTTGTTGAATGCAGTGGCCATGCGGGCCTGGTACATCTGGATATTCTTCTGAGCTTGGAGGCGCTTCCCTTCCAATTCAGCCAATTCTTGTAATCTTCTTTCTGCATTGGTTTGTTCACCACGGGCCAGGTCATATTGGACTGCCACCCTGAGTGACGGGACTTCCAGCTCCAGTGGAACTACTGCCTCTGAGCCGTATACCAGTGAGTATGGCGAGCACCCTGTAGGTGTCTTGAAGATAGTGCGGTATGCCCATAGAGCTTCATACATCTTTTCTTCCCAGTCCTTCTTATTAGAACTGACGACTTTAGCCAACAAGGTTCATAACGTTTTGTTGAAGGCTTCTGCTGATGGGGACTTCACCTCCTATTTCATCCGACATGGTCTAGTCATTTAATTTTGAGTCCAATGTAATTTTTATTTGAGTCATTGATGTAATTTTCATTTTATTAGAGTCATGTCCCTAGGTCTTGCATTTATTTTCCTATGTTTGAGTGTCATTAGACTGTGTAATGTGCTAATTGGGCCCATTTCTTCTGGCTTGGCCCAATGAGCTCCCCTACCCCTTCGGTTATTTGTCAATGAGTCTTTTGTCAGGGTCTTATTGTAAATTGTGGGATCCCTATAAATAGGACTCCACTCTCTCCATTTTGAGGGAATGAATCATTGAATGAAAAATACCATTTGAGAGTCCAAAGCTTAGTTTAGTGGAGTGATTCCAACAATTTTTGGGTGAGAAGCCCTAGGGGAGAGATTCCCCACCCTTCCCTCTCTTAATCTCTCTTTTTCACTCCACTTTCTCTCTCCTCAACACCCAAATTCGAATTTTCTTCTCTCTCCTCCCCCTCTCAACCACTTCCAACCCCCACCTACCTCCATTAACTCCCCACAACTTCCCACAACCCCTCTTTAATCCTCACCTAGTCCCAAGGAAGTTCCACCACTCAAACCCCCACCCTCCAACCACCACCTACCCCTTTCACTTCCCTAAGCATATCTCCACCTTCCCAAGGCTGAATTAACTCATTCCAAAGCCCAAATTTGAATCTCCCCTTCCCTCCTTGCTCCCTAGGTCACACCCCTCCTCTCCCCTCAAGCCAAGTTCGCCCCCTCCTCTCTTCTCCACTCCAGCTTTGTGTGCAGGCTGACCTGCAGATTAGCACTCTGTTGCAGCGACGTCCACGACTGCATCCTTGTTCTGCTGGTGGCGTGGCCTAACTTTCTGGAAAGGTCTCCCTGTGCTCTTCGCAGGCGAGGTGGAATCACTCCATTCCGAGTTCGTGGCCATCCGTGAAGGCTATTCTTCCCCGACTGTGCAGAACCTCTCAGACCAAAAGCCAGAGTGGCAGAGAAGACTCTCCCACGATGAACCTTGAAGGAATCAGCCTTCAGGGTCTTCTACAAAGATCTTCGCCCCCTATCAGCATCCAGGAACAGAAGGCGGAGCTCCGTTCGGCATCCGACAACCAGAGATATTAATTTTCTACCACAACCACGCCGGTCTGCCTCCTCACAGTCTGCCCCGACCACCGTCCACTTCTCTGGACACCCCGCTCATCTCCGACATCAGAAGACTTCCCCGTTTGTTTTGCTGCAAAGTAGACTCGTCAACGATTCCAACGAGTCCAGCGGTGCCAGATTTAGAGCTCAGGAGAGACCGTGGCCGCTTCTGCAACCTGCTGTTTCAGACTGAGCTCGGCCAGAGACCAGAGCTGCATCCATCTTCAAGTCGCCGGAGCAGTCAGCCCCCAAATCAGAACGTCGTCCAAAAATTCATGCTGCACCCCTCTCCGGTTAGCAATCTTTTGGCGCAAGTCTCATCAGATTCTGAGTTCGGTGGATTTATTGGCCGCATCAACATCGACTCCCTATCCAGAATTACAGAAGCTAGACAGAATCGGCGAAGCTCGGAAACTCGGTTTCCTTTGCATCTCTCCCCACCCCGCTTGGCCGGCTGAAGGCCCCTCCCTGCGTGGAGGTAGTTTTGAATGTATTAAGCATAACCCCCACCCCAAGATCACCCCTCCTGCGTGAGGAGTAGTGCTGTACCGTTTGCAATTTCAGGTCAAGCTACACCGCCGCGGCGTGTGGGGATCCACCGCCTCCCCGCTCGCCCTCGTCTCCGAGCGGGACCGGTTTCTTCAAACCGGTCGAGTAAGTGCTCTAAACCCTTGCTCATTGTGCTTGTCTTTCAATGTTTGTTTCTTAGCTCCGCTGGTTGTGCGAGAGAGAGCCCGATCCTCAAGCCCCGTTGCCTTGAGTGATCACCGTGGGAAGAGTGAAACCGGTGCCCTTGGCACTTTGTCGGCCCCATTGAATTGGGTTCCACATCCTTTTGGGAATCAAGCCTTGGCCTTGTTGGCCCTCTACCAGCAAGGGCCCAACCCCACATCTTCACCTTGGCATTGCCAAGTTACCCCGGGCTTGGGTGAGCGACGAGAGAGCGGCGGCCCAAATTGGCCCATTTAGATTGTGATTGTGCTTGCTTGCATTAGGTCCGAGGTTGTGTCACATCAAGTGGTATCAGAGCAAGTTCACAACTTGTCTCTATCAAGTTGGTCCTAGGCCATTTTTATGCATTTAGAGTCCTCAGTTGCATCTCCCATGTCCATTAGAATGGCCACTTCATACCCATCATATTCATCCCCATCAACTTTCCCAAAAAGCCCAAATCCTCATGGAAGCTCCATTGCCAACAAAGTGGGTAGCAACACCTCTATCATAGAAGCCCTACCTAATGTCCTTAATCGGCTTGAAGATATCATGTCTCGACTCGATCGACTTGAAGGAAATAGCCGTGCACCAAGAGTGAATGAGAGTGACCTTTGGGGAAATCTAGAAACCATATTTTTAGAACACTTGAAAATCAAAACCCCCGCCTTTGATGGATCCAACAGCCCAAGCCTTTACATAGATTGGGAGATTTCCCTAGACCAATTCTTTAAAAGTTGCCCCTTGAACGAAGAAAGGAGAATGAGGCTAGCCAAGGCACACCTCTCCAAACAAGCTAAAACTCATTGGTTAGTTGTGGAAGGTTTAAGAAGGATCCGCAGGGAGGCCCCCATTAGCACTTGGGATGAGATGAAGGTCGAGCTTAGGAAAACCTACACTCTCCAACCCTCTCCCTCCTACTCAAATCACAAAAGCCCAAGAAGTACTTCAACTCCTTCATCCCCACCCGGTCAATCCAAGACCCCAATCACCCATTCCCTACCACTTCCCATCTCTCCCACTCCAACCACTACATTTACACCCCACCTCCAAGTCCACACCACAATCATAGGCCCCCATACCCAATTGGGCCCCATGGCCAACTCTCCACCTAGGCCCATGGTAACCCCCACCACTACCTCTCCATCACCCCCAAAAGGGGACACTCCTCCCAAGACCAATCAACCCAAACCCCTTCAACCCACCCATCTTCCTCTCCCTACCCCAATCCAACTCCCACCAAAGCCTCCACTACTACCCTTACCTATCCTAACCCAAGTTTCCCACTACCTACCACCCCGGATACACTATGCCCCAATCATCACCACACCCTCAAAAGCCCCTCTCACCTCCTTGGAAGAAGAACTCATACCCAATTCAATAGTTGAGGACACTCCAAACCCACTCCCCACCTTGGAGGAAACCCAAGTCCATGTTGAGGAAGAAACATCACACGATGGCCCTCACCTTACATCACCCTCACTAGTTGGGACCAAGCTCATCTTAGGAGAACCTATTGTTAGTTGGCTAAAGGAGAGCCCAATTAGAGAGATCCCGGCCCATGTTTTTCCTCCCATAGTGCCCTTCTTCTCCTATCACACCACAATCCAAGCATCCTATCAAGTGGAGACCTTAGAGGACCTTCTCAAGGGCATAGCATGGCAATTAGAGATGACTAGCATGTTGACCCCTATGATCGAACAACCTAGGAGCCTTAGCCTCCTACACCTATGCATAGGGTCTATCACCTCGGTTTGCACCATTGGTTGCTACACTAGCGACCTCCTTCTATTCCTCCCTACACCCGATGAGCCCAACATTCTCCTCGATTTAGAGCTTCTTATCTCGGGTAGAAAGCCAAGCCCTCCACTCATGGCCGACCCACTTGCCAAGAACATTGGCCCAACTATCATGGAGAAGGATAACTTAGCACCTTTTAAGGATCTTGAGGACATAGAGTTCCTCCTCCTAGGTAACCCATTTTATGATCCATATGATCCATTCCAATGGGAGTCAAGAGACTCGTGTGACCCAAACACTTTATCCACCACCCACCTTTCCCTACACCAACTCACCATGTTTGACCCAATCCACCCCATCCTAGACCCGGGTTACACCTTGGGAACCATGACCTTGGGCCACAAATCCCTAGGTAATAAGGTTGTGCCCCACCCCATGATGACCACCTTCTTAGATCCATTCGATCCTTTCCAATAGGAGTTCAAAGGTTGTCCCACACCTATACACATGGAAGTCACCTTTGGGACAAGCATGCATGTGTCTAGGCTTACCACACCCCTTGGCATGAACACTATGTTGGGTCCATTCATTCATATCACCCACATGTCAAGTAGAAAGTATGAGTGGTCCATATTCGGATGTCATGGTCCACCTTCATTCATCATAGATCTTAAGCATGTCAAAGGCATCTACGGATGTCCGGGTCCCCCGATATTTATCACCAATTTGCATGATATGGCCACCTACGGGTGCCCCGGCCCACCTAGGCCCACCAAAGTCTACATGACAACATTGCATGATAAGTCCACATATGGTTGCTCTGGCCCACCAAGGTTCATCAAGGTCCATATGGCATCATGGCATGATAGGTCCATCTATGGTTGTCCAGGTCCACCCATAACCACTAAAAGGACAGCATTCACAAAATCACATGAAAACCTTTGCAAGCACATTAGCAAAAAGAATGAGGCTTATAAAAGGCTGGCCAACTCTCATCGGCGTCACCTAGAATTCCATGTAGGTGACTTTGTGATGGTAAGGATGGAGAGGCTCTCCCCGGGAGCCAACTCTAAACTGAGGCCATGTGGGGCTGGTCCCTTCCAGGTTTTGAGGCGCATTGGTGTAAATGCCCACGAGTTAGATCCCACTGAGGAGTATGGAATAAGTCCCACCTTCAATGTTGCCGACCTAGTGCTATACAAGGGACCCACGGTGGTACCTAGTAAGGATATTGAGCATATTCCCTCCGTTGAGAGAGCACCCATCTGTGAGGAGAGTCCACCAGCCAAGAGAGCCCAGCGTGAGCACATTGAACGAATATTGGATGAACAAGTCACTACAACAAGGAGCAAGGTATACGAGCGCTATCTCGACAGGTGGATGGACCGGTCTCGTTCGGAAGACTTGAGGGCAGTACCACTTCTACACTCTCCAAGGAGGGAAGGACACTTACTCGACGGAGTCGAGTTCTCCGCACCCCGGGAGTATGATGGGGACATCACCTCCTATTTCATCCGGCATGGTCTAGTCATTTAATTTTGAGTCCAATGTAATTTTTATTTGAGTCATTGATGTAATTTTCATTTTATTAGAGTCATGTCCCTAGGTCTTGCATTTATTTTCCTATGTTTGAGTGTCATTAGACTGTGTAATGTGCTAATTGGGCCCATTTCTTCTGGCTTGGCCCAATGAGCTCCCCTACCCCTTCGGTTATTTGTCAATGAGTCTTTTGTCAGGGTCTTATTGTAAATTGTGGGATCCCTATAAATAGGACTCCACTCTCTCCATTTTGAGGGAATGAATCATTGAATGAAAAATACCATTTGAGAGTCCAAAGCTTAGTTTAGTGGAGTGATTCCAACAATTTTTAGGTGAGAAGCCCTAGGGGAGAGATTCCCCACCCTTCCCTCTCTTAATCTCTCTTTTTCACTCCACTTTCTCTCTCCTCAACACCCAAATTCGAATTTTCTTCTCTCTCCTCCCCCTCTCAACCACTTCCAACCCCCACCTACCTCCATTAACTCCCCACAACTTCCCACAACCCCTCTTTAATCCTCACCTAGTCCCAAGGAAGTTCCACCACTCAAACCCCCACCCTCCAACCACCACCTACCCCTTTCACTTCCCTAAGCATATCTCCACCTTCCCAAGGCTGAATTAACTCATTCCAAAGCCCAAATTTGAATCTCCCCTTCCCTCCTTGCTCCCTAGGTCGCACCCCTCCTCTCCCCTCAAGCCAAGTTCGCCCCCTCCTCTCTTCTCCACTCCAGCTTTGTGTGCAGGCCGACCTGCACATTAGCACTCTGTTGCAGCGACGTCCATGACTGCATCCTTGTTCTGATGGTGGCGTGGCCTAACTTTCTGGAAAGTTCTCCCTGTGCTCTTCGCAGGCGAGGTGGAATCACTCCATTCCGAGTTCGTGGCCATCCGTGAAGGCTGTTCTTCCCCGACTGTGCAGAACCTCTCAGACCAAAAGCCAGAGCGGCAGAGAAGACTCTCCCACGACGAACCTTGAAGGAATCAGCCTTCAGGGTCTTCTACAAAGATCTTCGTCCCCCTATCAGCGTCCAGGAACAGAAGGCAGAGCTCCGTTCGGCATCCGAAAACCAGAGATATTAATTTTCTACCACAACCATGCCGGTCTGCCTCCTCACAGTCTGCCCCGACCACCGTCCACTTCTCTGGACACCCCGCTCATCTCTGACATCAGAAGACTTCCCCGTTTGTTTTGCTGCAAAGTAGACTCGTCAACGATTCCAACGAGTCCAGCGGTGCCAGATTTAAAGCTCAGGAGAGACCGTGGCCGCTTCTGCAACCTGCTGTTTCAGACTGAGCTCGGCCAGAGACCAGAGCTGCATCCATCTTCAAGTCGCCGGAGCAGTCAGCCCCCAAATCAGAACGTCGTCCAAAAATTCATGCTGCACCCCTCTCCGGTTAGCAATCTTTTGGCGCAAGTCTCATCAGATTCTGAGTTCGGTGGATTTATTGGCCGCATCAACATCGACTCCCTATCCAGAATTACAGAAGCTAGACAGAATCGGCGAAGCTCGGAAACTCGGTTTCCTTTGCATCTCTCCCCACCCCGCTTGGCCGGCTGAAGGCCCCTCCCTGCGTGGAGGTAGTTTTGAATGTATTAAGCATAACCCCCACCCCAAGATCACCCCTCCTGCGTGAGGAGTAGTGCTGTACCGTTTGCAATTTCAGGTCAAGCTACACCGCCGCGGCGTGTGGGGATCCACCGCCTCCCCGCTCGCCCTCGTCTCCGAGCGGGACCGGTTTCTTCAAACCGGTCGAGTAAGTGCTCTAAACCCTTGCTCATTGTGCTTGTCTTTCAATGTTTGTTTCTTAGCTCCGCTGGTTGTGCGAGAGAGAGCCCGATCCTCAAGCCCCGTTGCCTTGAGTGATCACCGTGGGAAGAGTGAAACCGGTGCCCTTGGCACTTTGTCGGCCCCATTGAATTGGGTTCCACATCCTTTTGGGAATCAAGCCTTGGCCTTGCTGGCCCTCTACCAGCAAGGGCCCAACCCCACATCTTCACCTTGGCATTGCCAAGTTACCCCGGGCTTGGGTGAGCGACGAGAGAGCGGCGGCCCAAATTGGCCCATTTAGATTGCGATTGTGCTTGCTTGCATTAGGTCCGAGGTTGTGTCACATCATCTGCCAATCCATTTGCCTGTGGATTGTAAGGAGTGGAAGTCCTCCACTCGATCTTATACTTCTCGGCGAGCCGATAGATCTTTTGATTTCTGAAATGACTTCCATTATCATATATTATTCGGCTGGGGATCCCAAATCGGAAGATAATGTTCTGTTTGATGAATCTGGCAACCAGCTCACCAGTCACTTCTCGTAATGCTATAGCTTCTGCCCATCGAGAGAAGTAATCTGTTATTGCCAGTATATACTTATGTCCGGCTGAGGAGGTCGGTAGTGGGCCGACTACATCGGTTCCCCATTGTGCAAACGGCCAGCTAGGGACTGTAGGGTGCAGAACGGCAGGTGGCCTTCTAGGCACAACAGCATGCTCCTGACATTTCTGACATGACTTCGCAAACTTGCAGCAATCTTCAAACATAGTGGGCCAATAGTAGCCCAGCTTCTTGATTTCTATCTTCATCTTAGGGCCAGCTTGGTGAGCACCTGCCGTCCCAGCATGTATTTCTTTCATTGCTTGCCAAGCTTCCTCAGTGGACAGGCAGCGGAGCAAAATCTTCTTGCGTGCATCTGCCATTATTCGGAACAGAGTTCCATTTTTGAATTCATAAGAATCTTTGATCCTTAGAAGTTTCATCTTTTCTTCTCTTTTCTGTGGCAGCTGTTGGTGTAAAAACCATTGTAGCAGGTGCTGTCTCCAATCAGATGCCTGTTCTGTACTGATCGTGGCGACTTCATTTTCTTCGGGGCAGCCTTCTAGCATGCTGGGGACTTGCCACCGATTTATAACAACAATGTTCTGTGTCTCATCCGGTGGGACTGCTATTGAGCTGGCTAGCTTTGCCAATGCATCAGCCTGGGCATTATGTGCACGGCCCACATGCTTGAGCTCAATATGATAGAATTTCGCCATGAGGCGCACAGCTTTTTGGTGGTAGGGGTTCAACTCTGGCTTTCGCACTTCGAACTCACCTTGGATTTGCTTTATTATCAACATTGAATCCCCGAATACCTGAAGCATCTGGATGCCCATGTTGAGGCTGATGTGCAACCCGATTATCAGAGCTTCATACTCGGCTTCATTATTAGTGCAGGGCTTGTTTATAGAACAGGAAGTATGCACAACCTCCCCCTTCTGGCGATCTTAGCACAATACCGGCTCCGGCCCGTATTCTGGTCTTTCCATTGGAGTCCGTCTCTGTTCTAGATGCTCCATCAAAGAATAGCTGCCACATAGTTGACTGAGCCTGACAGGCTTCTAATGTTTCATCATCGGGTAACTCAGTCCCCAACGTATCATTCTCTGGCACAGGGTGCTCTGCGAAGAAATCGGCCACGGCCTGTCCTTTTATTGCCCTTTGGGGTATATATGTGATATCGAATTCCATCAGAATTACTGCCCATTTGCCCAACCGGCCTTTCAGTACTGGCTGAGTCAATATGTATTTGAGCGGATCTGCTGCAGATATCAATCTGATTTCGTGTGACAGCATATAGTGCCGGAGCTTTTTAACGGCAAAGACTAGTGCCAAGCATGTCTTTTCTATATAGGTGTAGCTTTCTTCAGTTCTAATCAGCCTCCGACTCAGGTAGTATAGAGCCTGCTCTTTGCCTTCTTCATTTATCTGTGCTAGCATTGCCCCCAGGGAACAGTGTGTGGCTGCAATATATAGTATCAGGGGCTTGCCCTTAATAGGTGCCCCCAGCACTGGAGGGGTCTTGAGATATTCTTTCAGCTTCTCAAAAGCTTCCTGACAGCCCTCGTCCCAGAGGAACGGTACATCTTTCATCATGAGCTTGTGAAAAGGGTGGCATCTCCCCGACAGATTTGATATGAATCGTCGGATGTAGGCCAAACGCCCTTGTAGAGATCTCAGCTCGTGGAGATTCCTTGGTGGAGGGAGCTCCTGGATAGCTTTAATCTTGGATGGGTCGATCTCAATGTCCCTATGACGGACAATGAACCCAAGGAATTTTCCACTGGACACGCCGAAGGCACATTTCATAGGATTCATCTTGAGTTGATATCTGCGCAGCCTCTGGAACACTACTCTCAGATCCTGCAAATGGTCTTCTTTTCTGCTGGTTTTCACCACCAGGTCATCAATGTAGCATTCTACCTTCTTGAAGAGCAAATCATCAAAGATCTTTGTCATAGCTCTTTGGTAAGTAGCGCCGGCGTTCTTGAGGCCGAACGGCATCCTTTTGTAGTGAAATATCCCCTTCGGGGTGCGGAATGCAGTATGCACTCTGTCTTCTTCAGCAATCCAGATCTGGTTGTATCCGGATGACCCATCCATGAATGACAGGGCTTCATGGCCAGTGGTTGCATCAATCATTACTTCAGTGATTGGCACTGGGAAATCATCTTTCGGGCAAGCCTTATTCAGGTCCCTGAAATCTACACATATTCTGATCTGCCCATTTTTCTTCTTCACGGGCACTATATTGGCCAGCCATGTAGTATATTGGTTCTCTTCAACAAAGCCCACATCGATCAGCTTGTCGACTTCTTTGTTGATCTGATTTATCAGTTCGGGGCGCATTCTCCTGGAAGGCTGCTTCACAGGACTTGCCTCTGGGTTTATCGCCAATCGGTGCTGTGCCACATCGGAACTCAGTCCCGGCATCTCATCATATGTCCATGCGAAGCAGTCTCGGAATTCTTTCAGAAACTGAATATACTGTTCTCTGACAGCTGGCTCCAGCAATGCACTGAGGAACGTAGGCCTTGGCTCATCTGCTGACCCCAGATTCACTTCTATCAGCTCATCGACGGTGGCCTGGCCTCCGTCCTCAACTTCGGGTGGGGCTTCTTGCAAATCAATAAAGCCTCCCGGGATATAATCTTCTTCATTCTCATGATTTTCTGCTTCATCACACTGATCATCAGCAGATGCTGGTGCATCGTATAAGGCCAATATGGCCGGATTCTGTCCAGTCTGCCCCGAGGACGTGACTGGCTCAGCGGAAAACTCCGAAGTGGAGTCTTCCGTGCTTAGAGGCTCTTCTGATGTGGGCTCCCCTGAGAGGTCATCATTATGTAGAGCTCGGAACTCTTCTAGAATGCGCCCAAACTCCAGGCACTCTTGCAGCTCTCTGGCTACTTGGTCTTCATCCGGGGTTCCGGTGTCAAATTGTGCTTCGGCCTGGAACAGATCCTCTTTGCAGGACGGATTCTCCCAGCACCAACCCTTCTTGGTCTCATCAGACATCCTTGCCTCCGGCTGGTTGTCTTGGGCTTCATTGTCTGTTATGGATTGATACATAATCTCTTCATCTTCAAAGGGGTATTGATCATACCCTACTTCTGGGGAATCTTCATTCGGGTAGAAGGCTGAGATGACATCCACCTCGGCTTCATAGCATTCTTGCAGGGTATAACCCAGTCCCGGGTGCTGTGTGATCTTCCTCAGCTCCTTGCTATCTCGAGGCGGATCCCATAACTCCTTGAATGCTTTCTTCTGAGCAGTAGGCTGTATCGATGGCATTTGCATCTTGGAGAACATTTGTGAAACCCGTTGGGTAGTATAATCCAGGCCCGTAATTGGTACCATCAGGTTTGCAGCTTCTTCAGGGGCCATGCAATCTTGATCATCTTCTTCGACTGCCTCCCCAGTGTAGAATATGATAGGGGGTTCGCCGAAGCGAGGGATTTCCATAGTCTTTAGGGGCAGCACTGTCTGGTATTCTGTGCTGGCTATGGGCTTGACTAGACCCTGAGGAACTTCCACCTGTGTGTATTTTTCTTTCATCTTTTCTTCAGTATCATCTGGGTGTATGCCAGGAGGAGTGATCCGAGCAAAATCACCAGCATAAGAGATGTGAGACACCCCGTGCTTTTTAATGTAGCCCTTTGGCGGCGGCGGAGACCAATTTCTTGCTTTCGTCGTCGGCTTTTCTTGGCTGACCACAGTTTCTCTTCCTTTATCCTTTTGTGACACCTCGGTGTAGTAGGATGCATCGAGCATATGGCATTCGAACACTTCGAAGGGATGTAGGTCTGCAAACACCCTTTCCTCTTTTCCTTCATGGCAATATTTTATGCATTGGTGTAGCGTGGATGGCACTATCTGATATTCGTGCAGCCACGGTCTCCCCAGCAGGGCCTTATATGTGGTGTTGGAGTCGATTACATAGAATCGTACCACTGTAGTGAGGTCGCCCAGTGTGAGATTGAAATCAGCCACCCCGAGAGGTGTTTCACATTTCTGGTTGAATCCTGCAATTTTCATGTCTCTGACCTTGGTGAGCTGCAGGTCAAAATAATATTTCTGATAGATGCGGTATGGGAGAATATTCACAGCAGCCCCTGGATCTATCAGTATTCTGCTTATCGGCTGACAGTTCAGGGAACCCCTCATATATAGCGGTCTATTATGGCCGGAATTTGGGATTAGCATATCATCCTCTGTGAATGTGACTGATGGCCCAGCATTCACTTCTGCCAAGAGTGCTTCACATTGTGCCGGCGACTGCAGGGCATCCACAATTGCTTGGCGGGCCTCTTCACTCAGAGAGAGTATCTCCCAGATGGAGAATCTGGTGGGGAGCTTCTTCAACATTCTCATGATTCGACTGCCAACCCGAACATTAGACAGCCTCATCTCCTCTACCCACCGGGGTCTTGGAGGTTCATGTGGTGCCTGTGGCCTTTGCTGCCCAGTCCCAATTTCATTTTCTTCATCGGTCTCCCGGAGCGCTTCTTCTGTAATGACTGCCCCTGGCTTTGCTAGAGGGCTATTTTCTTCATTTTCTTCATGCTGCTTCTGCTTTCTATCTACCGTCTGCTGGCACTTATTGCTTTTAGCTGGAGCAGTGTGAGCCGGTTGCTCGTTTTCTAAGCTGGACAGGAACTCCAAGAATGAAGGGGCTCCTTCTGCTTTATCTTTTCCTTGGTACAAGCTGGCAGGGGGAGGAACCTGGACACCGCGCACCTCTGGTTTTGGGATCTGATAGGGTTGCTCCCCTCTGAGCATAATATTATGGTTAGATGGTGGCGGGCGCCCCCATTTTCTCCCAGAACGTGTTGCATGGGCTGAGGTAGCGGCCTCAGCATGATTGGCTTCCAGCGGGGCATCTGATGCTTCTTGTTCATCATCCTCCCCGGGCAGAGAAAAGAGTACCGACAGAGTATTGCATTGTACTGTCGTGACCTTCTTTCCCTTTTTGGCCTTAGGCCGTTTCTTCTTTTTCTGGGAATTTGGCTTTGCTAGTTCCTGCCCCCAGAAGGACTCAGTCTCATCTTTTCTTTGTTCTGCCTCCGGCTGCTCTTCAATTTTCAACTCTTCGAGCTGCTCCCAGAGTATACAGTCTTTCACCAACAGGTGTTTCGGCTTTTTCTGCTCATACTCATCAAGCTCATTAATATATTGCTGCAGACGCCTGGCTGCAGGGCTTACTTCTTTATGTGTAGGGAGGGGGGTTTGTCTCCTCCGGTTGTGAGTAGGGATCCGGATGACTGGTCCAGTCTCAGTTGTATGCCATATTGGCTTTATCGGAGGCGGCTCAGGCCTTGGTGTAACATTCCGAATAACTGCTCCACTGATATTGGCTGCAGAAGTCTTCTTTCTGCTTTTTATGGGTATCATCTGCCATCCTTCCTGATCTTTCTGCAGGGTGAGGAAGCAAGCTTCATAGGTATTCTTGGTGCATTCTTCAACGGCTTCCTTGGGCAGCTGTTGGTAGACTGAGATCATATTGGCAGCCACTCTCCAGGGTGGAGGCTCATGTGGATGGGGCGGCTTTACCTGGTAATCTCCCAGCTGCAGCTCACCTTTCTTGACCATTCCTTCCATGATATCTTTGAAGACATAACAATCTTCAATTGCGTGCCCCAGCGCACGGTGAAATGGACAGAACAGCGGATCATCTTTCTTTGCTGCATCTGCTGGTCTTTTGGGTTCAGGCAATGTTACCTTATTGAACTTGTATGCCCAGTTGAACAGTGTGGCCGTCTTATCCTTTGGGAAGGAATATGCTTTTCTCATCTTGTCTCTCAGAGAGACTTTATCCTTCCTTTCTGCTGTATCTGCCAGCGGGGGAGCTTCATCTGCCCCTTTCTTCCCCTTCTGTTGCTCGAAGGTTCAGAAATCGACGGTGTTGGCCTCAGAGTGCGATGGCCGTCGCTCATTGGATTTTCCCTTTGGCATGGTGGGGACATTGGCGGTCGGACGCTTGGACAAGAACGTCTCGACCTCTGCCACTATATTGTTCAGTCGGTCAAATGTTCTGACATCTGCACCGATCATTTTTTCTAGCACCTCCCTCCTGAGGCTCTGCTTGCTTATCTGCACCGCATCTTCTTGATGAGGAGGCCTTCGACATCTCATGGCTAAGTTCCTCCATCTTTTGATGTAGTCTAGTGCGGTCTCATCTTGTTTCTGCCTAGTTGCATACAGCTCTGCTATCGTGATTTCCCTTTCCGTGACATGAAATCTGTCGCGGAATTTTCTTTGCATATCAGGCCAATCAACCACTGACCCAGCTGGCAAGCTTGAGTACCATTCAAAGGCCAACCCAGTGAGGGATGAGCCAAAGAACTTGAGCAGATAGGCTTCATCGACTGCTAGGTCGCCAATGATTGTAGTGTAGTAGGCTATATGCTCCCTAGGGGAGCCTTGGCCATTAAATTTCTCAAACTTCGGCGGCTTACTGACGCTTGGGGGTAGTTTCTTGGCAGCATACTGGGGAGGATAGGGTACCCTGTACACATCATAAGTACCCGCATCACCACCAGTCTTTTCTGACAGCTTCATTTCCACAATTCTTTCAATCATCTGCTTGTGGGCCACAGCTGGATCTATCTCTTCTGGGAAGAAGTGAGCTTGTTGCTGGCTGTGAGGAGTTGTCATCATAGTGGCGCGCAAGATGGGCGCGGTAGGCTGTGTCTGAGACACAGAGGGCTGAGCTGTTGTTTGCTGTGGAACGGGTTGGCTCGGTGTCTTGCCCTTATCAGCTAGGAGAGGGTTAGCTGGGATAGCCATCTTTGCTGAGCTGGATGTTTGCCCCGCAGGTTCAGCTTGCTTTGAGACTGATGTAGCTTCATGTCTCTCATTGAGCTGTCTTCGGAGAGCGCTGATCTCCTGCTGATATCTCCTGAACATCATCTGGATCATGGGATCCATGGTTGATGGGATTTGTATATCTTCAGAAGTCCCTTCAGCATCATCAACGAAGGGGTTATCTCCATCTTCTGTTGTTACCACATTAACTGTCATAGTGGTAATCCTGCGGGCTTCATCATCAATTTTCATTTTATCCTTTGCGGCCTGGCCTCTTCTTGTGACAGGACCAGGTCTAGTTGCCAGCCTGAGCAATTGATCTGGCTGAGTTGGTAGTATATCTCGCCCCCTGGCCAGTCCAGCCATGTTGCAGGCGAAGATTTGCATCTTTCCTTTTCGCCTGTAGACCTTTCTTTTTATTTGGCTAGGATATCTGAGCCGGTCAAAGACCGATATTCTTTCTTTGTCTTCTTCCCCGTGCAGGTCTTCTTTATTATATCTAGCCCTGAGGCCTTCTTCATAGTCATTCGAATCGGAGGAGGAGGCTCCGATCATCATTTCTTGGAAGGTTTCTTCTTCTTCATCATCCCTGGTGCCCAAGGCACGGGATAGTCTTTGTTGACCTAGGGCAGAGCTCCCTAGGTAGTGGAAGTAGTCTTGGACTACTTGCTTTGTCTCTTCAGAGTTGTGCCTTTGCGGCTCAGGTTGGAACATCAGTCTTTCATGGCTTCTTTGCTGATAGGCCAGTCTTGTTATCTGAGCATTCAAATGCTCGGCCTTGGAATATTTGAAGATGTCGGCCTGTCTGGCACAGGCCCTCGATCTTCTTGGGACGGCAACCATGGCTGGTTCACACATTCCCGCATCGTCATTCCGGCAGCAGTTGGCAGCAACATCATGGTTCTTTCTCTGCCATCTTCTGCCCCCGGCCCTGGGGTGGGTGACAGCAAGGTCTTCTTTCTTCTCAAGTCTCCTACCCCTCATCATGGGGCGAGCAACAGTCAGTTTTCTTTCTCTATCATTTCTTTCATCTCTCCTACCCCAGGCTCTGGGGTGAGCAGCAATAGCATTTCCTGTTTCTTTTCCTTCTCTTCTTTGGCTTCCCGCCCTGAAGCGGGCAACAGCATCATTGGTAGCCTTCTCCTCATCTTGAGCTGGAGCCCAGCTCTGCATCTTCTTCGGTCGCCAGACCTGTTTGTATTTTGCTGGCTTGGGCGCCAGCGGCTTCCTCTCATCGGCCTTCCAGTTGGCATGCCTGGTGGCCAGAGTTTGGAATCTGTTCATAGTGGGCACTTGCGGGACGATCACGTCCGGGTTGACCTCCCTCGGGCGGCCGTTGAGGTTCGTTCGGATCCCTCCGATCATCATGGTCTTTCCGGAGTTGGAAAGACAACGGTCAGCAGTGACATACCGGTTCCTCCGGTTGGTCCTCCTCCCCTTTTGAGCAGCAGCGGGGACCATGTCCCTTTTCTGGACATGATGGACGTAGCAGGCGACGGCCGTGGGGGCCGTGTTCTCCGGTAGGATGTTCTTCTGGTCGGTGATCTTCACCGGGGCACTTGCAGCAGTGCCTTGCTCATTCTCGTCGACCTGTAGAAGGTCAGTGAAGACGACGCCCAAGCAGTTGGGCAGTCCAACGGCAGGCGGCAGTGATCCGAACGCGAGGGGTACCGCCAGGTAGCCTTCGCGCACATGCATGTCAATCGGCTGCTGGTCGAAGCAAACGGACATGATTCCAGCTGTCATTGTAGATTCCTGGAAATAAGGAAAGTACACAGAATCAGAAGTTTCAGGGGGGCCCGCCGGGCCTACTACTTTAGCGTAAAGATGAAGGGAGACTCAGTCCCACCGGGCGTGCCAGACTTGTGGACGCGTAATTTTATATTTTATTTATTTTTTTGTTTATTATTTATTAGTTTATTTTTTTTATTGATTTATTGGATCATTGGCGTGCCAGTCACCGAAGTGATAATTTTATTGTGCGCTCGATCTGACATGGTCAGTCGATTGTGAAGTCCGAGTCGGGACCTGGAGTCCGTCATACCATGAACGCTACGACGTTAATTACGCCCTTCCAGGGAAGGACAACCCTTGATTAAACGCTAAAAGTAGGAGGCCTCGTAAGACGAACAGATATTCATGTGCATAACTTTAAACTTCCTACCAGGGCCAGGGAGGCGGGTAAGATAATAACATCAACCGCAGAAATAGATGATATCGTTAAGTCGGCGGTTCGAAGACCGAGTGAAAGGGAAGAAGGAGGATTTCGATCACAGGCAGACTGAGCCGTGACCATGATGGGGGTTTAAAGCATCGACCGATAGTTCAGCAGCATTTCCCCTTTATCTGGATTATGCCCAAGGGGGAAATAGGCTATCACCCACGGAGTACCGGGATGAAAGCCGAGAGATAGAGAGGCCGAACCTCCCAACCCGTATATATATGGGCTATAGGGCAATGTATGATTTTCCCTTTGAAAAGCTAGCGGAATTCATGTAGTGGCAGAATCCCCCCGAGCAAAAGGGTTATTCGTAAATCCGTTGCAGTTAGGTGGAACATAGGGATTATGACTCCCCTTCAATTTTATCCCCGGGACATATCGGGTGATCCACGGATATTCCTTTGTGGGTTCATTCTGGGTATTGGAATTCATGGGGTGGTAGATTGGGCTCTCGGTACGACTAGAGATGAAAGGACAGGGTTCCCGGCGCAAAGGGCAAGAGAGCCAAGAAGGCCAGGGCTCCCGGCGCGCAAAGATAAAAGGGGGAAGCCAGGGAGTTTACGACGCAGGCTTCCCGGCACGATGAAGCTCCTGCAAAAAGGGGGGTCTCGGCGCGGGGGGTTGAGCAGACCGTGGAGGGGTTCTTGACGCGGGCCTCCCGGCGCGACGAGGCTGCAAATCGGCGCGGAGGATGCAGAGAGGGCTCCCGGCGCGCAGGGAAGAAGGCCAAGGCGTAGGGGCTCCCGACGCGCAGGGCAGGAGATACTCCTGGTGGTTCTCGGCGCCTGAAGAAGTGGCGCCGGGAGCTGTTCACCCGGTTCACTGTAGGCTGGGCCGAGAGGTGTGAGGGCGCCGGGACAAGAAACAGAGCTTACGGTACTCTGTTTTGGGTTTCATATTGGTTAGGGTTGAGGCAAATGGGCCCTAGGGCATTAAATGGCTCAATTCACTGGACTTCGACCTGTTTTGGTATAGATTCCCAAGGAAGGCCGGGAACATAAAAAGATCGGGAGGGGAACAATAGGGTATAAGGAGCCTCTGTCACCACTGATAAATAAGGTCCCGAGGATGGGTTTCATGTCATCTCTGGCATCCTGGGAGAATTTTGACAGCATCTCCCCTGGATTTAACATTTTCCAGGGAATGATAGACGATCACCCATTGAATGTCGGGGTGAAAGCCAAAAATAGAGGGGTATGGAACCCCTGGTGCCTGTGTATGCTTGGAGCAATATCTTGATATCCCTTTTGAGACCGTAGAAGCTTATGCAGTGGCAGAGCTTCCTTGGTCTGAGGGTTTATAAAAGCCGATCGGGTTCGAGAAACCGCGTAAAAAAAAAGGGGAGTTGCTCCCACTAGTTGTCGTCCCCGAGGTGCGTGTGACGACCCAAGGCATCCCTTGACAGAAGGTGGGATTATGTTGAGCAGCTCACAAGGATATTTGTAGGGTTTGTCAATGGTAGCAAGGGTTTTACGGCTTGAGGTTTACAGGTTGGCCAAGAGGAGGGCTTCTCGGCGTGGGATTATAGGTTGGCCAAGGGGTTTCCGGCATGGGTTTACAGATAGGCCAAGAGGAGGGCTTCTCGGCGCCAATGGCTAGGATGCAAAAGAGTTCCCGGCACGGGCTTCCCGGTACGCTAATAAGGTGGCCAAGGGATTCTCGGCACGGGGTCTTCCCGGCGTGAAGACAAGTCGGCCCCGGCGCGATGGTGAGAAATGGAACGGGTGGCTCCCGGCGCACCCGGGAGATGGGATCTCGGCGCAAGAAGGCTTGCGCCGAGGGCTGTTCATCAGGTTCACTGTTTGCGGGGCCGAGAGCTGTGAGGGCGCCGGGACAAGAAACAGAGCTTACGGTACTCTGTTTTGGGTTTCATATTGGTTTGGGCAGAAACTGACGGATTCTATGGGCTCTAAACTGCTCAAGGCATCCACTCTGAGTTGGATTAGGTCTAGAATTCAGAGGAGTATTAGGGTTCGAGAGGCATCTGGGAAGCCGGAGTCTGAACGCCCCTGTCCATCGCCATCGTCACGTAGAGCTTGGGGACATGCTTGATATGGTCATTCGTCGCCCTGGGAACCAAGAGATGGCTGTCTCTGGCCCCAGAGGCGGCTTCGATGACATCAACGGAGGAATCACATACGCTTGGAGCCCCAGAGTTTCTCAAGCTTCAATCATTTCACAGCACGGCTTCATCCCAGCAGCCAAGGAATAGTCTGTTCCGGGCTCTGAGGTGAGCACTAATGGTGCTACGAAGCAGAGAAAAGAAACAGACAAATCGGATCATCATGCTACTGGTTTACAGATAACACGGGGAATGGCAATAGGGCTTAAGAAGAAGCAAAAATCAAGCTCAAACCATAACCCATCATACATATATATCCATTCGTTTGATGATGTCCATCAGGGAAGACACATGGTGAGAAAACCCAGACGATCCACCATTCTAATACTCAAACTGATTACAGGGAGAGAGTGAGGGAAAGGGGGGACAAACAGATGCCGAGATGTCTCGGCTACATTGCATGAATCAAGATAAGACTTGAAACGATTACATGAAATAGAAGAAAAGAAAACAAGGGAGAGGGCGGAGCATTGACTCCTCTCCCTCCCCGGATGCCCACCTGGAGCTTCTTCCCTGGGGATCGATCTCTTCTCTCTTTCTTTTTCAGCGGAGGAGGCTCTCTCTCTCTCTGGCTTCTTCTCTTTTCTTTCTTTTTGATCGATGGCCTGGCTTCCGATCCCCTTCTGATTTCAAAGAGGGTTTACTTTTATAGTCCTCCTCCCTCTGTTCTCTCGGTGGAGGGTATTCGGCGTGGCCAGCTTCTTAGCCACAGCTCCCGGCGCGTCCAGCGGCCCTTCGTTGAGGTTCCCGGCGCCATGGTCAGAAGCCCAATCGACCGGCCCATTTAGTGCTTTTAGGCCTCACACTTGCCTTGGTTTCTAAGACTTTTGAACTGACTTTCATAAGAACCGAAGGAGGCCCCTTTAATAGTGACATAACTTTGTTGAGATCATCTCGAGGTTCCATCAATGAACAAACTGGGGTTTTATCAGTATTGCCGTCTGAATGACGACAAAACCGGGTATGTTTCATCGGCATTGTCATCCGAACGGTGACAAGACCAGACATCAGCTTCAGTCTGACAGACTTCGGCCGGGTGCGTAATCTGTGGAGAGGATTGCTCTTCTGTTCTGACTTTGTAGGAGCCCTGACAATCTTTATCTGTCGGTGCCGGCTTCATCTTTATCTCATATTACATCCATCAGTAAGCTGACATCTGGTTTACCCTGACATATCATCCGTGGATTCTTGGACGAAGCAGTAGTACAGCTCTTCTTAAAGGGCTGGGAGGTCTCATCAGTCGAGTGATTGCGGCTTCATCGGCGCTGCCGTCTGAATGACATCGGCACCGGGCATCAGCTTTGGCCGACAAAGGCTTTAGCCGGGTGAATGGTTGACGAGCTTCATCATTGATCTTTCACTGTTGGTCAGACCCTCTTTCAATTGTGCTTCCACCCTTGTTCATTTTCCAGGTGTCAACAGTGACCCCAGCTAGTCACTTGTTTGTGGTTACTTGTACGGTGTCTCAGTTCTCGCTGGGCCGGAGGGAGACACCTGAGGCGTGGACTAAGACGTCAGTGGACGCATTCGGCCTTGCTTCTAGTGGGAGGTACTCCTATCGAGTCGGGAGTGACAGACTGTCAGTTTCCGTGACTTCGACCTTCGGATTTTTGGTCGTGTTGACCGTTGAGGTTCGGTTGTTTCGCCGTAGCACGTGTGTCGATTTTCGTGCCATGAGATTGGTGCTAGTAGCTTTACCGAGGTTGTGTTTTGTTGTGCGGTACCCGTGGCCAGGTAGTCCGGGTTGCACCTTGGACAGTGTGTCCAGGTTGGCCGTGTTCTGGGAGGCAGGCCTCTACGGTGTGGTTGCCGTGGGTTTTTACTTCGGTGAGCGGTACTAGTGTAGTTCGGTAGCCCCGACCGTGAGATTGGGTTGTGTTGCTGGTACAGTAGGAGTAGTTGTAGTGCCGGGTTTCGACTGGCCACCGAGTTTACTGTTCCTACTCTTGCGGTTGCTCTTGTAGCCTTCCTTTCCGCTACAGCCGTTATTTCCGGTTGGGGTTCCGCGGGATCCCTGCTGAGTCTCTGTTTTAGAGACTCATTCCCTACTTTTCAGGTGTGGCTGTTCTTCCTCGTGGTTCGAGGGTGCGGTTCGGAGGTTCTCAGTTGCCAGCTCGCCGGGTCAAGTGTTCACTTGGCATGTGGTACGTTTTTACTGCTTTAAACTGTACTTTCTGTTAGACTAGACTCTATTGTAGCTGTAGTTGTTTATTTATTTCTGTTAATTGTCCTACTTTATTTCCTATTTCTTTGTACCTCCACACTCCTTTTAGCCCTTCCGAGCCCTCCCGACTCGTGGGCGACGGTTCGAGTCTCGGGTTATTGGGTCTCTCCCGGTAATCAAATTCTCGGGTCGTTACACCGAACCTCCTGTTACTCCGTGTTACTCGCAATGGGTGCATGCATGACTTTCCGTGTTCACATTTAGTGACCTCCCACTGGTCATAACCTTCTTACAGCACGCGTGTGCTGACCCACCCGGGAGTGGTGGAGCGGCTTACCCGAGAGAGACGGTTTTTAGGCTGGTTACCGTAGGGCCCCTTCACGAAGCCTGAGTCCAGGCTTTGGGGAAGGACCCGCTAGAGGATCTAACCTAGGGCGCATGGTCTGTGTGTGCACACTTGGTTGGGGGCATCGGAGCCGCGTTGACGAGCACGACCCCAGCTAGTCCTTGTTCATAGTACTGGTTGTGTGTCTTAGTCTCCGCCTGGGACTGATATTTCACACGATGGGTGAGCTAGAGGGGGGGGGATGAATAGATCACCCCCAAATTCAATCTAATTCGAAGATCAATAAAACAATTCAAAAAGCGCAGCAGGGATCCTTCTCAAGTCTAGCCACGAATCAACTAGAAAGGCAAATGCTCAATGAAATTAAGACTTAAGAAGTGTAAAGATCAAACACCTGGCGAGCTGAAAACAGTAGCAGACATGATCAAACCACACCAAGGGACAGAAGATTTTTAAGGTGGTTCGATTGCGGTCTGCAATCTACGTCCACCCCTTACTCCACTGGAGTAAGGCTTCCTTGCACTAAGCAATAGAACACTGCAGACTCAGTCTGCTGACAACCACTGCCTCACAGCTTGCCACAGGGGAACAAATCCTTCAACACTGATCCTATGACTTACAGGATCTGAACCTGAACTTGCCCCAGCAAGATCAGAATCGGAGAACCAACCTCCCTTCCTCTAAACCAGAGGGTACACACGAGTGAATTGCCTACACTCGCAACCGGAGAACCAATCTCCCTTCCTCTGAGAACACTCAGAGGGTAACAAGACAGTATAGAGATATGAGTGAAACAACTCAAAAAATGAAAAAGAAAACACGAGACAATCACACAAAATAGCGATAATGTAGCTTCTAGAGAAGCAGTCTATTCAAGCTCAAAACAAACTATGATCACTCAGACACTTCCAACTCTTAGCAGGCTCTTCTCTCGAATAGGGAAATTATTGGACACGCAGTGGCTTCAGATGTACTCTCTTTTCGTCAATCTTCAGCAACTTCCTCTTGCAGTCTTCAACCTCTTTTTATAGCCAGATGATAGCGCGTGTATAGCACAATTCCCGCCCAGTTCTTTTCAAAGATCTGATCCCTTTCTGGTTCCACGTGTCAGAGCCGTGGTGCTGTAGCAGTCCACGTGGTGGGATCATCCTCTTCTGTTCCTTGTCTCAGATCATGACCCCTTAAACCTGGTACTTTGAATTCCACGTGGAGTATCCTCACTGGTTTTGGGTTCGCAGAACACATGCTCGACCAAGTGACAGACCTGTCAAGCAAGAGAATATGTTAGTGAAGGCTATATTGACCAAAGTCATGCACAGACTTTGCGTAGCATATAGCAAGACAAGTACTGACTCTAACTGACATGCACTGACCTTAAAGCTAACAACTTGGACACATGCACAGACCGTATCCCAAACTATGCTTAGACCCTGAATAGTGTAAGGAAACATATGCGCATACTCTATACTAATGCACATACCTTACGTATGTGTATCAACACGGGTTGCACCGACCTTATGTAGCCCAATGCAAAGATTGCACAGGCATTATTGCACAAGATAAAACAATGCACCGATTCTAGCATGCCTTCGACAAAGAAAGACTGCACCGACGTTGATATGCACCGAGATAGAAACTACACCAACTTCAAGCATCCTGATGCAAAGAATGCACGGACTTGGGTGTGCATATGTGAAGGTATGCAAGACAAGTGAATGTGCACCGACTTGATTAGCACAGAACAAAACCTACACCGACTTAGTATGGGTAAATCAATGCGAGACTTGCACAGACTCAGAATGCATCGTACTACAATCATGCACAGACATTATTGCTCAAGGAAAAGATAATGCACTGACTTTAATCATGCTTGGGAGGCATGCACCGCCGTGCTAAAGCAAAACATTGCACCGACTCAATATGTGTGACACATAAACTGCACCGACTGTGAAAAGCACGAAAGACATGGTATGCACCGAGTTGACAGAGAATGCACCGACTTGAAATGCATATAAGTAAAGTATGCACCAACTTTCATTTCATGAGGGCATTTCCAAACAGCTCAGAGTAAATCAGACAAAACACTATATGAAGAATATGTGATGTTGGGCTAATCAAGTTTGACTTATAGTGTATGACATCATCAAAACCATAGAGATGCAACAGGGGCGTCGTAGGGAGACACTGGGGTGCAGTGTAAGACGTTAGTGGACGCATCCGACCATGCTTCTAGTGGGCAGTGCTCTTGTCACGTGACGTGAGTTTCTAGTGACTCGAGTTCCGTTTCCCGTCTGCGAGACGTCATTTTGTGTGTAGGTTCCGGGTGGGTTCCTGAGGTAGAGGTCTAGGATTTCTGGTGAGCGTCAACGAGAGTTTTCCCTAGACAGAGTAGGGTTCACGACGGCGAGGTCATGATTGTGTCTACCCAGACCACGTGGTCTTGGGTTGGGCCTTTGTCTGTGAGACGTGCCTCCACGTCAGGGTCGTCACAGTGTGTTTTCTGGCAGTGTAGCTAGAGGTCTTTCCGTTAGACCGGTGTTTCCCCGACCGTGAGATCGGGGTGTTGATTTCCGTTCTAGTAGGAGTAGCTGTATTGTCGAGTTTTTACCGGCCACTGAGTTTGTTGTTCCTGTTGTTGTTGCAGCTTTCCGCTACCACCGTTGTTTACGGTTGGGGTTCCGCGGGACCCCTATTGAGCCAGTGATAGGAGGCTCACCCATGTTTTTCAGGTGTGGCAGTTCTTCCTCGAGGTTTGAGGGCGATGTGCAGATGTTCTTAGTTGCCAGCTCGCCAGGCCGAGTGTTTACTCGGTGTTGGGTACGTTTCTCTGCCTTTGACTGTACTTCTGTTGGACTTGACTCTGTTATAGTTGCTTATTTAATTCTGTTAATTGTTGAATTGTCCTATTTTATTTCCTATTTCTTTGTACCCCCACACTCCTTTTAGCCCTTTTGAGCCCTCCGACTCGTGGGCGGCGGGCCAGGATTCGAATGGTATCGGGTTCTTCCCGGTATCCGGATCTTGAACCGTCACAAATATCCTCTAGGATGATTTCCTTGGACTCGGTAATGATTACGAAAGCAAGAAAAGCTCCACATCCTTGCGAGATGAGTTTACAAGCATGAAGAGAAGAGATGATGGTAGGGTGCTTCCTATACTTGATGCCAAGGAAAGAGAATCACGGGAGACTTGGTTTTCGAAAAGAAATTCTCCTATTGCGACAATTTATATAGGCATCATGGTCAACAAATCAATCTACACCCAGGATAGCATCGTATCCTTCCATATCAAGACATACGAGGTTTACAAGAAGATTATGTCCTTCTATCATTACCTCACTATTGGGGTAGTGGGTTATAAGTTTCGTTCCGGGACCTAAAGGTGTTGTGATAGCTAGGTCCGAAGGTAGAGGAACATGTGAAATTGGTAAAGTTTTTACAGAAGTAGTAGATATAAAGGAATGAGAAGCACTAGTATCAAATAACACAAATGTAGGATGGGAATAAATTTGTATGGTACCTTCCATCAACCCATCATCCTTGGGCGCTTCTTCGTCACCTAGAACGGCATTAAGACGAGCATGCTGCTTGCATCCGCCGTTAGAAAGTTGCTCTTTCATGAGCGGGCAATCGGGCATACGGTGCTCCCGACTCCCACAACATAAACAAGCTCCAAGGCGCTTCCAGCATTCCTCGGCTGAGTGGCCGAATTTCTCGCAAAATGAGCAAGCCGTAGTGACTTGCATTTCCTCCTCCTTTACCTTCTTATTCTTGTGATTATTCCTTATGTTTCCATTGCGTGACCTCTTCTTGTTATCACGGGAGTTGTAAGTGCCCGTGATACTGAACCTTTCTTCTTTGAGCCCTCGTTTATCGAACCTCCGGCTCGACTCTTCGCTCTTGCCTTTGAACTTCTCGACCTTCTCTAAGGTCCTTTCACATAAATGCACCCGTTGGACCATCTCCGCATATGTACGGATATTTTGGGGTCCAAGTTGAGTGATAAAGGCGGGCCTTAATCTGTCCATGAATCGGTTAGCTTTTAAGAGACCCGTGCTAATCAAATGAGGAGCATATGGTGCCAACCGAGAGAATTGAAGTTCATATTCTGCCACGGACATCATGTCTTGGCGAGGAGAGACGAATTCAGCGGCCTTTCTTTCTTTGACGTGCTCGGAGAAGTACTTTGCACGGAAGAGTGTAAGAAATTCCTCCTAGGTAAGTTGACCATTTTAAGGTTGTGCCTTCCACCAAGTACGGGCGTCTTTGTTCAGTTGGAATGTGGCAAGATGGACCTTCTCTTGGTCGGTGCATTGCATGACATCGAATATTCTGTTCATCTCATCGATCCAATTCTCTGCCTCATCAGGGTTGGAGGATCTAGAGAATCTTGGAAGGTTCATACTCCGGAAATTTTCGTGCAAATTACCCGCGCCAGCCCTCGCGCTAGCTTGTCCCACAGTTTGTAGGGCCTGGGTAAGACCCGCAACTATTTGTTGCATCACTTCCCAATTAGCACGATTTGCGGCACGTTCAGCAGCCATTGTAAGAGTGAAGTGCCTGAAGAAATAAACAAGTAATTAATTCTTATGGAATCGATAGAAGTTAACCTAGAGATAATCTCTAATTTACTATCTTATCCCGGTCTCTACCCAATTCTCACATGGGTTGAAAATTTCTTTCCTAGTTCATAGGTGTAGATCCTTAATCCTTGGACTTAGCCTATGACATGACATTGTCTCAGGACTTACTTATGCCTAGGCTCTGATACCACTTTAACTGTCACGCCCCGAGATTATGCAGCGGAGTCTAATCGGGAACGTGAATAGCCGGCTAGTACGCCGCAAGCGAGTAATATAATCAAAGCATTAACACATCCACACATAAGAATGAATACACAATAATTGGACAAAACCTTTACTTTTATTGAAATAATAATGACAAGTTTACAAAGTGATGACTCTTGACTCTTTACAATTCTAGACTCAATAAAAAGAGAAAATTACATGACATGATCAACTTCACCGCCTATTACAGTGAATGAACTTTATTACTAATGACACATGACTATGTCTTCTCTCATTCTTCAATCACTCTCGAACTCGTCACTTGAGTAGTCCGAATCCCCGCTAGAATTTTCTGAAAAGATTGAAAAAAGTAGAGAATGAGCATACTTGCCAGTAGGTATCTTCGTATCAACATGTAGATAATATTTAAATAATTAGCATCTTAGCTCTAGAAAGGAAAATAAATGCATATGATATAACATGCGAATAAAACCAAAGTAATCCCACAAGTAACAAGACTATAGAGATATGAGATTTCAAGTAGAGTGAGAGCATGATCAAGCAAGATTGTAAAGTGGCCTTTCATGTAACAAGAATATACTTGCATGTAACGAGAATGTACTTTTCATAACCATGAAGACTATGCACTAGAAAGTCATGTAACAAGAATGTAATAATTTCATGTAGAGCCTCGTGGTTTTCACTCGTCTATAAAAAAAGTACTCCCGACGCAATGCGACGCCAGTGCTTATCATATCCCATGGTTTATAGCATGTTTCCGGCAATCAGCCGAGGGGGCTAGTGTCGAGTCCTTGGACACAATCAGTGCCTGATCCGCATCTTCAAGTTATAAATCAAGGTACTTCCACGAGAAATATCAATAAAGTAGGCCAATAATGCAAGGCCCAAACTATAATAACAATATCAAGGTAAGAATGCACCAAAGATGAATCATGAGAGTTCAAAGAATCGAATTAAGAACAAGGTCATGCCACGGAAAGATTTCGGCAGCATAATGGTACGTACAATAATTTCCATAGTTTATTAGTAATTTATTGATTAAGGTTTTAGGGTCTAGATAATCGATAGATCACCTAGGAACATAGGGAAATCAACCCTTTGGTCAAAACCTCGGGTTAAGCACAGCTGAGACAGAAACGGTCATGTCTGGGCCATTTTCTGGAAATAGCGGTCATTAGCCTGGCCGCAAGCTGGACAGAGTCGACACCAGAGAGAAAGAAGAGTCGACACAGTGAAACCTCTGGGAGATAGGAGTCACGGGAAGGCCGCTACTTGACAGTTGCGGTCTCCTTGATGGCCGCTACTAGCCAGGACTCAGAAAAACACTGGTCATGTGAGTGATTTCTAGACAATTTGGGCTTTGAGGGTACAACCAGCTCGACGTCCTAGTGGGAATCCCAGGCTCGTGGAGACTTACGGAGGCTATGAAACAAGATCACCTAGTCCGGTGGAAGGAATATCCAACGGAGAGGATCACAAGTCCAAGAGAGTGTTCTTATAAGTGCAAAGTGTAACTAATGACATCGTACTAGAATACGTGCCATGTACTTAAGAAAGACGCGGAGATGAGAGTGAAATCGTGATAAAACAGCGATCAAATATCGTCAATGAAACGAGTCCCATAAGCACATGATCTTTAGCTTTAATACAAGAATATATGGTTTTGGCATGAACTTAACATATAATTAATATAAGTGTATAAAATATGTAAGACATGCAATCTATGAAGGATCATCATCATCATCATCATCATCAGAGCCTTATCTCAATTAATTGGGGTCGGCTACATGAATCATGTTCCGCCAAAGATTTCTATCAAGTGCAATATTCATATTTAAACTCAAGGAACTAATGTCCTTCCTAATAACATCGCACCATCTCATTTTAGGCCTTCCTCGAGCTCTTTTGCTAGCATCCACTAAGATTTGATCACATCTTTTAACCGGCGCTGAGTTAGGGCGACGAAACACATGTCCAAACCACCTGAGTCTATTTTCTCTCATTTTACTATCAATTGGAGCTATCCCTAAGTCCTTACGGATGCGCTCATTCCTAATCTTGTCTTTCTTAGTCTTGCCACACATCCATCTCAACATCCTCATCTCTGCTACACACATTTTGTGGATGTGTTCCTTTCGTACTGCCCAACACTCAGTACCATATAACAGAGCAGGTCTCACAGCCGTTCTATAAAACCTCCCTTTGAGTTTCACAGGCATACGACGATCACAAAGGACACCTGATGCACTTCTCCATCTTAACCAGCCTGCCTTAATCCTATGTGTAACGTCATCATAAATCTCCACATTCTCTTGTATGATAGACCCTAAGTATCGAAAGCTACTACTCTTCGGAATGTTATGTCCATCAATTAGAACCATGTCTTCCTGAACCACTCTCCCATTACTAAAATTACAGTGCATAAATTCTGACTTGCTCCTACTAATTTTAAAACCTTTAGACTCCAAGGCAAGTCTCCAACGCTCTAACTTAGCATTTAGAGCATCAATACTCTCATCAATTAAAACAATATCGTCTGTAAATAGCATACACCAAGGGATATCATCATGCAATTGTTTAGTTACTTCATCCATAACTAAGGCAAAGAGATACGGACTTAGTGCAGAACCTTGATGTAAACCTATAGAAACGAAAAATTCACCAGTCTCCCCAGCAATAGTTCGAACACTAGTAATAGCACCGTCGTACATATCCTTAATCAAATCAACATATCCTTGAGAGATTCCTTTCTTTCTTAATGTCCACCAAATCAATTCTCTCGGTACTCGATCGTACGCCTTCTCTAAATCAAGAAAAACTATATACAAATCTTTTCTCATCTCTCTATACTTCTCCATTAGCTGCCGTAGCAAGAAAATAGCTTCTGTAGTTGATCTATTTGGTATAAAACCAAACTGATTTTCTGACACAGTAGTCATACCACGGAGGCGTTTATCAATTACTCTTTCCCAAAGTTTCATAGTATGACTCATAAGCTTAATTCCACGATAATTATTACAACTTTGAATATCTCCTTTATTTTTATAGAAAGGAACTACAACACTTTTTCTCCAAACTTCTGACATTCTCCGTTCCTTTAAAATTTTATTAAAAAAATTAGTTAGCCACCGAATACCAATATCTCCTAGGCCTTTCCATACTTCAATAGGTAAGCCATCTAGTCCTAAGGCCTTGCCCACTTTCATTTTCCTTAAAGCATCCTCCACTTCTGACATCTTAATACACCTGAAATATTGATATTTATCAAATATTGTGGACTCTTGGGTACCTTCTAAAGATAAATCCTTGACGGAATCTCCATTAAGTAACTTCTGAAAATAACTATGCCACCTCCCTTTAATCTCAAGATCCTTAGTTAAAACCCTTTGATCTTCACCTTTAATGCACCGAATATGATCTAAATCTCTAGTTTTCCTTTCTCTTAATTTAGCTAGTTTAAATATGTCCTTTTCACCCTCTCGGGTTCCTAATTTATTATATAAATCTTCAAATGCCTTTGATTTGGCTTCGCTGACTATTTTCTTAGCTCTCTTTTTAGCGATTTTATAAGCTTCTAGGGTTTGAGCATTTTTGTTAGCTTGCCAAACTTTAAAGCATTCCTTTTTTACTTTAATGGTATTTTGAATTTCCTCACTCCACCACCAAGTCTCTTTTTCTAAGTTCTTTTTACCTTTAGATTCGCCTAAGAGTTGTTTGCCTTCCTTTTTTGCCAAACTTTAAAGCAATCTATCAAGGATGATGCACAATATAACCAATATTACGCAGATGAAGTCAAAACTAGGAATAAGACCTAAATAACTAGGCTTAACATATGATAAATATGACAAATCTACAATCTGTTTGGAGTTAACAAAGTGCATAAAACAGAAACCAAATAGCGGTCAGGTGAGGACCACATACAGGTGTTAGGGGTCTATTGAATGGCCGCTAGCTAAGTATGACGGTTTTACAGAAATCGTTTCTAGTCTGCTATAAACAGAAATTAGAATCAAAGTATAGGCTTAATCTTAGAGCAATAAATGCATGGAAAACATGCTAATCACGTAGGTAAGGCATGATAGATCAAATATACATCATGGGGATACATGGATTACATGGATTAAACCAAAATTATCATCTTTTCCAATAAGGGTAGAAATCATGCATACAGGAATAACCTAGATACGCGATGATAGTAAAACATGAAATACTCCGTGTATAAAGCATGAAATCAGATGGAAACATGGGGTTTTTACTCTTAACTTGATGTTTAAGCCTTTTCATGAGATAACATACCTTTGTTACAGGCTTTAGACTTCGAATTTTGGACTGGAAGTCGGTGTTGGCTCCTGCGCATCCTACGTTGAACCGCCGATTTCTTGACCTTCTAACTCTTCAACCCCTTGACCTAAATTCGTGAAATTTGAAGGGTGGGTAGAAGATCAATAAAGGTTAACAAATTGTTCTAAAGGATGAACTTCTAAATACCTCGATTAGGGCTTCCAATCTCTAAATCTTTCTTGGATCGACACGCTGGTTCCTGAGCACCTTGTAGAGGAACAGCAACTTCGGGAGCTCCCAAATCTTTGGACGCTTGACCTCCTAGCATGAAATTTGGAGGGACGTTAGATAAAACTAAGGTAAATAAAAAGTTCTAAAGAACCAACCTGAAATACCAACTCCTTACCATCGAACAACGCGAGCCAAAAGTAAGGTTCGCGCAGGTCGAAGCTGAGCTCTATTTATAGAGTTTACTAGGGTTTGAGGGATTAGATCAATCTAGGAGTCCTAATTGGGGGTAGGATCGATCCCCAAGAGTCCTAGACATATTTACATGTCTACACACTTCGATCCATGGGGATTTGGATGCAAAAGATCTAAGCTTTCCACGTTTCTTCCACTCACGGAATCAGGAGGAAGTAGCGGTCATGTCTGGACCGCTTTCATGAGGTGGCGGTCTCGCGATAGACCGCCATTTGGCATTTATTCCAAAATTTTTAGATTTTCTTAATATCCCATATTTATCCCATTAATTGGCCTATTTATTCTATTTTAAATTCGTAAATTACCCAAATTACGTTTCTAGTAATGGGTTTGGGTCCAAAGGCCATAGAATTGGGTCTCTAGGCCTATTTGAATTGGGCTTAGTCCTTTGGTTATTATAGGGCCTTTACATTGATTTAATTAACCCTTAAAGCACTTTAGTAGCCCATTAAGTGTTTTTAAATACTTAATAATCATATTTAATCCCAGAAAATTCTTAGAAAATTTCGGGCATTACATCTATATACAACAACCTGAGAGATTTCAGACGGAAGGCCTAAAGGAAAGGGTATGCAAGTTAAAAAAATTAATATATGGTTTAAAACACTCTTCTAGACAATGGTATCTCAAATTCCACGAAGTAGTTGTCCAACTATGTCATAAAAAGTGGGAGAAAGTATATCATGTTATCCCTGTATGTGGATGATATTTTGTTCATCAGTAATGACATTGAGATGTTGAATAAAGTCAAATCTAAACTAAGTGAAAAGTTTACGATGAAGGAGATGGGTGAGGCATCATATATTCTTGGTGTACAAATCTTAAGGGATAGAAAGTTTAGAATATTGAGTATAAACCAGAAAAAATATTGAAGGTTTGTACTCAAGAGATTATGAATGTAAAATTGTAATCCAACATCTACACCGTTAGTCTATCAAAAATGGTCGTGTAAGGGTCAATGCCCCGGAGAGGGACAGGAGCCACTGATGGTGCAGTATGCACAAGCAGTTAGAAGCTTGATGTATATGATGATGTGTACAAGATCGGACTTAACATACCCAGTCAGTTTGGTAAGTAGATACTAAATTAAGTAATCCTAGTCCAGCATATTCGGAATTTGTTAAAAGGATTATGAAATATCTGAGAGAAACTTTACACCATAGTCTTGTTTATCTAAGTTGATACGCTTGAGGTTCTCAAATATTCAAATGCAAACTTTGAAGGAGATAAAGATGACTGAAAGTCTACGTTGGGACATTTGTTCATCTTTGGTGGTGTTGATGTTTTTTGAGAAGTAAGAAACATGGGTGTGTCGCTCGATACACACAGGAAGCTGAATACGTACGTTGCATGTAGCACAGTTGCTACCCATGTGATTTGGAATAAGAAATTCTTGAACGATTTGAATATCAACTTGGTAGATAGACCAATTGAGATATAATGTGATAATCATGTGACAATTAGCTTGATTAACAGTGGAGGAAACAGTTCAAAAGGAAAACATATTGAAAAATAATATCATTGTATTCGAGATATTGTGAAGAAAGTGAAAATAAAGGTGACTTATATTCCCACAAGTGATATGATTGATGATCCTTTGACAAAAAGTATCTCAGTGAAAATTTTCATTAAGCATATTGACTTAATGGGACTTAGGAACGTATAAGTCAGAAAGGAATATTTTCATGGATAATGAAAATAATAATATCTCTAACAGATGTGAGAGTGTATCGGAATAGTACTCACTGATAGTGAGATAATGAGAATGATGATACATTCGATAGATAGTGAGAGTGTATCAGAAATACTACTCATAGATAATGAGAATATGTTGAAAATTACTCACGGATAGTGAGTAATTCGAAAAAAATATTATACTACTCACAGACAGTGGGAGTATAATAGTTTGTTAGTCAAATGAAAGAAATGTTATATTGCTCACGAACAGTGAGAGTATAATGATTTGTTAGTCTAAGTGAGAGATGTTAGTGGATAACTAACGAAGTGAGTGTTACGTGCCGAACAGATGCAAACGTCAAAGTAGCGGTGCCTAACTGTGAAAACCACAGGGCAGACACATGGGATTGGGACGATGGGGATGGGACATGCCCCCTATAAAAGGTGATGGTTGATCCCGTCGAAAGATACACAATGAAAAGAGCTCGCCGGAACGATCCTTCAAGAACAACTTAAATTACACAAACATTGGGCTTTAGATTGTTTCGGGGTCGATTCCATGTATTTGGTCATGACTCATGGGCATGGCTAACCAATTAGCAAGTGGCACAATTAAAATAATAATCAAATGTTAAGCAAACAACTTGTGTCCCGATCTAGTAAGGCATCGATCCCTCTCCTCGCTACCCCTAATGCAAAGGGAGTAGCTCAGAGCATTTGCTCGAACATATAAAATATCAGATTTTTTATAAATATAATAATTTGTTCTGATCAATAAAATCAAATATTTATACTAAAATATCCTTTTGATTCTTGATCCTCGCTGTGTTAGATAGAGGCGTAGACAGAAAAATGCTTCAAGACAGCAAAACTATTAAAACAAATATAAATTAAAAGTGAAAAGTTCACTAACCAACTTGTGAGATATATCTACAAAAATCTCATAAAAATTTACATCCGGGAACAATCTTGGGAAAGACCTCCAAGATATGAATAGAATCGGAACTGAGCTGGAAATTTTTCATTAGGAGGCGGCAAGCTAGAAGAGTTCGCTGTTGCCTATGCGGCCAGCTCCAGTCTTCGATCGACTGCAGACACGCCCCCGCCCAAAGAGTCCCTCCTCTAGCCATCGCATTTCTTGGGCACCTCCGCGGCAGCAGAGCCGGCGCTGCTCAAGGTCGGGCTGTGCGCCCGGCTATGGCGGCGGCTGCTGCTGCTGCTAAAGCTGTGGGGGTAATGTCTGTGGTGGAGCGGCTTGAAGCCCAGCGTTAGTTCCAGCTCCACCTCGCTGTCGTCGGCGTCCTGGCAGCCGGCCCTGGCCGTCTCGGCGCTGCCGTGGCTCGTCATCATGGACGCCTCGGCCGTCTCTTGTGATACCACAGCTGTCTCGTTCTCCCTGCCGTTGCCGGTGCATGGAACAGCCACGCCGCTGGTGGAGCTTGGCTCCGAGGCGCCGCTGCCGGACGACAGGCGGCTGGGCGGCGCGTCGTAGAAGCCCTCAGCGCGGCACTGGCGCTTGGCTTCGGCAGGTTCCACACCGGCACCAGTGGCAGAGCTGTAGCAGTGATTTTGGGAACGTTTGGCGCGGGGTCGTGTGACCCCGTCCGCCTTGTGGAGGACGCGCGCGGTCCCCTCAGCGACGCCGGCGCCGTCCTCCTTGGCGACGTGCCGGATATCGTAGGAAGAGGCCTTGAGCAGTGGCGGAACAGGGGCGGTCTCAGCCGTCTCAGCCGGGACTTGCGCGATGGGAGCACCTGTCAGTACAGCCTCCACAGCGGCCTGGCAGAGGTGCCAGCTGCCGGACCAGAGGAGGCCGGTGGAGCCGTAGATGGGATTAACCATCCTCCCACACGCCTCGTACAGCAGAGACCGGAAGATTGCTGCAGCATGACACGAAGGCAAACCATTAGAACCTTCTCCCTACTGCCCAATGGAGCCAAAGCCAAGGTCGAGCCAATCGAAATATTTCAGGGGCTTACAGGGGCGGAGGTGCTCGGGGCCGGCGTCGATGAGGTTCATCAGGCCCGCGCGGCCGTAGAACTTGGCGAGGAAGACGGTGGCGTTGGCCTGCGCCTGCGGGCTTTTGATCCACTGCAGGCAGGGCCGGATGCTGCAGTCCGCGCTGCACCCCTTCCGCAGCACCCGGCAACCGTTACAGCTCAATCTCATGGCTTCTGCTTTAGCTTCTTCTCCACTTCAGCTGCTACTGCTGAACACCAACTTCTCCACACACAGATGCCCGGAGAGAGAGGGGGGGGGAGAATGAGAGCGAGGAATTTGTGCAACAAGGGGGTGGTACTTAAAGGAGAGTCGAAAGTGGCGCGCCGCAGGTTGGATTCGGTGGAACCAAAGATGGCAAGCGAAACAGGAAAGCAGCCAGCGGTTTAGAGCGAGAACGTTAGTAGCCGGATTTGCTTGCCCTGTATCCCCAAACCTGGATTCCAAATTTTGTAATAAAATCTTTCCTAAACCGGAATCTTTTACCCTCCGCGGCCCCCATCCGGCCATTCCACGTCAAACCACCAGGCAAGTCCGAGGACCACGAATAATGGAAAGAGGCAACGTGAGATCCCTGTGTCAACGATGCGCCGCGTCCCGTGAGAGAGAAGAGAAGTGGAGGGCAAAGGAGCAAAGGCATTTTTTTTTACTCTTTGGTTTTTAAATTTGTGTTTGGTTACTTCTAAAAGGTACCACTCCTTGTTTTCTGGAGCGCGGAGAAGGTAGCCGGGCTCCGATTTTGGAGTGTCAGAACTGTGGGCAGCGCCGGCGGTTTCGTCTGCGTTCGTGGACACGACAAGTTGAAGCGGATCCCGTCGTCACGCATGGCGCATGCCGTCGTGACGCCGTTACGTTCCAGAAGTGGTCAGTGGAGGGCACGAGTTGGCTGTTCTCGGGATTCGAGGATCGGGTTAACAGCGCTCGAGGTTTTCGAGGGGAGCATTTGAGGACCACCTACTCAGCGACGCGCTTGGACGGTGCGATATCCGCCGTTGGATCATGGGCCATGGGGCCCCTCGCCGGTGGTCCTGATGTGGCTGGTTCCAAATCCGTTTGGAAGCGCGTTTGGTTGACTTATTTCTTTTCCAGCCGATTCTGACGGGGTCTCTTCCCTGCAATCTGCCATTGTCAGAGATTCTGAGCAATGGAATCCATGTACTGAGAATCCCATCAAAGATAGACCTTTTGCACCGTTGCCCATGAAAAGAAAGTATTGAGCAAGTTGTACATCTCCAGTAGTTTAAAATTAGGTTTGTCAGTTCGATCGTATCGGTCATCTCGATTTTTTGTTGAAACGGTATAATACAATACTATCTCGCTCCGTCCCACTCTATCCCATAAGATATATATATATATATAATATGTATAATAATATAATAAATTTTTTAACTTAGTTGATTAAGTGACTCTGTGTTTCTCCTTGAGAGACCCTATGTTCAAATCTTGCAAACACCCTTGGGATTTTAGATTTTTTAGTAAAAAAATTTTATAAAAAACCCGAAACAGACGTGTGACTGCCATGTTTCAAACTCAAGCCGTCCTAGAATAAATGAAATCACTTAACCAACTTACCTATTAAATATTTTAAATTTAAAATAAAATATCTAATATATAAAGTGACCCAGTCGCGTCCCACAGACTAGTCGTCCCGGTCTGTGGCTAGGACGGGACGGGACGGGCAGTTCGTCCCGTCCCGTCTCGGTTTGTAAAACTCCGGTTTAAAAGGGAAATTGATGACGGCCTTAGAAAAATTAAAATTGTTTAACAAGTTATAGAGCGTAAGGTTTAACGAATCGATACGGTACGTCTCGTATCAGATGTATCTGATCATACTAGTTAGTGACCGATACGATCAGTATGTGATATGCAACCAATACACTACTTATCTTTTTAAAATATTATATATATTATTTTATATTAAATATAATTTTATAAGTAAGTTAGTGCATAGTGCTCCTTTTGAAGGTCGAGACCTGTGTTCAAAACTCATGAGGACCCATTTTCATTCATTTTTTATTATATTTTAAAAAAAAAGGCAAAAAATGCACGATAACAATGAGCTTTGAACCCCTATATCCTCGAAGATATGTAACACACTTACTAACCACTGAACCACGTATAATTTTTTTGTCATACACACTAACTACTGAATCCCATATAATTTTTTGTCATATTTTAATATAACATATATTTATTATATAATTTTTTATTTGTGGTACATACCGATACAGTGCGACACGATGTCGCACCGTATCATACCGAAAAAATATCGGTATGACTGGTACGACCAAACCAACAAACTTTGATAGAGTGTCGTCGAACACATTTAGGAATGAAGATTGACTTTGATTTTTTTTCAAAAATAATTTTTAAAAATAGAATATTTTATAATATTTTTTATTCTTATATCTCTCTAAAATTAAAAAAAATAAAAAACTTGACGTAACATTAAATCATTTGTTTCAACTTTTTTGAGATATAAAATTTTAAAGTATAAAAATCACCCCAAAAATCTTACCAAATGTAACCTTAAGTTAGTTAACACGTCACCTAACTCCCTAACACTTCCTCTCTCATCTCTCACGGTGGTTGGTTGGATGGGGGTTCGGACATGTCAGGGCTTCTCGTGAGATCCCATTATTAGGTGGGATTTGTCACACAGGCCAGCATTTTGAAATGGGACACTGGATGAATGGGTCAAGACCCAAAATTTAAGAAAACCAAGTAGATGAATATGTGGGCATCCTTTGGGACATTGTCCCCAAAAATTCCGTTGTTCAAAGCAAGGTTTGCCAACTCTCGATGATCCGTAACGGATCAAGATTCTGGTACAATACACCCGAGTCGCATGCGACTCGAGTCGATTCGGTCACCCCTCACCCTGACCGATAGACCTTTCTTTTCCCATCCCGATGCCCTCCCACCCCGACGGTGATTTCTTCCCCCACATTGGCGCCCCTCCACCCCGGTAGCCCACCCGGACGCCCCCGCCCCACCCCCCACAGTCCCCCACCACGACTGACAATATCTCTTTTGATCGGATCATTGTCGCCACTAAGTGATCCTCACCGCCCCCGTCGGATCCTCGCCAAAACACGCCTAGAAGGTCGCAAAGAAGGGTAGAGAGGGAGAGAGGAGCGACTCCATCCGAATCAACCGAATCATATCTCAAATTTTCGTGGATCTGAATAGATCCGCCTGCGTCGTCCCAACTTAGACCGAGTCAACAAGCCATGGTTCAGATATTATTCTCAACCTTTATAGGCCATCAACTCTAGATCATGAGCAATGTGCCCCCAGTAAGCTACAAATCAACACGCAATTAGTCTACATAGAAGGATGAGACTTGTTAATAAAAAAAGGTAAACCCTATCCCTCTATAATGGTGACAATCTTATAAGGTGCTTAGTTACAGTTGTTCATCTCTTTTTTCTCTCAAAATAAAAATTAAGAATGGATAATCTAATAACCACGTTTGATAAGCCTCTCCAATTGTTTAGGATGAAATTTTATCCAGTTATAACTTTTCCAAAATAAAAATTACTCTTTCCATATTTTTTTAAGAGAGCAGCTACATCTCTCTCTCTCCCGAGACTTCCTCTCTCTCTCTCCCATCCTCTCTCTCTCTCTCTCTCTCTCTCTCTCTCTCTCTCTCTCTCTCTCTCTCTCTCTCTCTCTCTCTCTCTCTCTCTCTCTCTCTCGTGGAAGGGGTGGAGTTCCCGGTGAGAGGGAAGGAGACCGGCGGTGAGGGCCATGGAACGCACACAGCGTCGATGGTCACCGGCCAGAAGGTCGCAAGTGTGGGCCTGTACGGCTTGGCGAAGGGAACGAAGTGGGGCTGTTGACACCCATTTTTTACCGATAAGTTGAGTCATTCCTCTTACTCTCATTTGTTGATGCCTCGAGTTGTCCATCGCTCGTTGGGGCTATTTTTTTGGCACGTTTTGGGCCAATTTTATGGGTAATCTCCCTCTCTGGCTAGGTCCGAGTTGATTCAGGGCTTAATGGGCTTTGGTTTTGAGCTTTTCTATGAATTTTAAGCGCCCCTGTACATGTGCGGTTGTCCTCCAGCCGTTCAACCATATGTGCGGTTGATATAGGGCCGTTTATATATTCATGGGATATTTAGCTGATTTTCTGAATTATCACCGACAAGCATATATACGGCCTAGACATAGCCCCATAAGACCATTGTGCGGTACCTCATAAGCCGTTCTTCTTCCAGAGTCCTACGTTCGACTGGTTTTCAGATAATTATCTATTTATCTCATTTATCTAGATTTTCCACCGACAGGCATGGACAGTTGTCTCTTGGCCGTTCTTGTAGATGAAAGGTATGCTATCAACCGTTCATCTATCAGAGTCCAACGGCAAAGATTTGGGTCAGTTCGATGGATATTTGGATAATATTTTATGATTTATTGAATTTCCACTGACAAGGTTGGGCGGCCTAGGGTATGGCCGCACATCAGGTTGAGTGGTCTATCGCTAGACCGTTCATCTGCTCGATTGCTGGAGATTAACAGATTTTCTCTCTCTATTCGTAGTTTTATCCCAATCTTCTCCAGTCATTTTCTCCGCGGATATTGAGCCATTTCGAGTGCCGTTTCTTTCAGATGAGAGATAATTGAATTATCTTCATCTTTTGCTTGATTATCTCGACCTGAAAATGCCTAAAAACCCTAATTTTGGGGCTGGCTTCCTAGGCTCTATAAATAGACCCTAAATGCTAGGTTTGAAAAGGGGGGGGGGGGAGATTTCAGGTCACGGCGAAGCCCTGCCGAATCCTTGAGTGACCTACGACTAGGGAGGGAGGCCTTCTACGTCCATACATGCCTCCGGTCCAGGGAGTAACTTTTGTTTTGAGTCTTTTTTATATTTGATAGTCCGTCCTTCCCTTTTGGTTGCATGCATTATTCTCCACGTTTTTCTTCACTTGCACTGTCATTCACACATCCTCCCACGTTTTTTGACGCCCCCAGGAGTTTAAAACTCCCCAGGTATCCCCCACTTCATTTAGTTATGATCATTTATTTCCGTTTGAGCACTTGCTACACTTTTAAGTTCTAATTTAGGTTTTCTCTTTATGTTTCCACGTTGTTTTACAGGTCAGCAATACACTAACACGAGACCCATCCTTTCTAGCCGGCCGAAAGGGTGGAGGTTGGACCCTTTTACAACTTCTGGCGTGGTGGTCTTGCGCGGTTCTCTCCCATCCGTTCAAGGAGATGTGCGGTGCGACCTGGACCGTCCTTCTTCTTCATGCGGTCGTGATAGAACCGTTCATCTGCCAGGAGTGCTTCATCCCGCGTCCTCTGCAGTGTTCTTATATGGTCTGTAGTGAGACCGTGCCTCCTTATAGGCAGTTCCTTGTGAGCCGTATATCTTTGCAGCGCTGCACACCAGGCGAGTACCTCTCCCTCTTTCCAAGGTACGACGTGTCCATCACGTGCGGCACCTTGGTGGCGATCACACTTATTTACACCCTTCTGTTCTCCTTCTACTATTCACATTTATTTTTTTCATATCAATTTAGTAGAAGGGATAGAAGAGATCTTTTAAGCCGGTATTGAAAGAGAGAGAAAGTAGAGAAACATGTCAACAGTCCATTTTTTGGCGATCACGGTGGGACTCCTAGTGCCCATCGTGTTAGTGATTTGCTGACCCCCTCTTTCATTGTGTTAGTCCTTTTTCTTGAAGTGATTTTAAGGTTGAGCCGCGTTCTCTGTCCTCTGGAACGTGAATGGCTCTCCGAGGGCCATCTAACTTTTGTGCGGTTGAGGGTTCACCGTTTTTCTCTGCGAACACTGCCAGTTCTTCTCCAAGCTTGCTGTCTCGAGCGGTCTCCTACCGCCCGTGCATCCTTTATACGGCCTGAGTTTGGCCGTCCACCGTGCTGGCACAGGTACGCCATGTATTCATACTGTTTGTTTGGTTGCTATTGCACGGTGGATACGGGTCCGTTCCAGAGCTTAAGCGGTTGTATATAGACCGCTCATCTAGGTACGCTTCTCATCTCTGTCTTCTGTCATTTCAGCATTTCATGATTTTTGTGCTTCTTGGTCGTTATTCCTTGGTTTGAATGGTTCATACTGAACCGTATATCTCCCTAAGCGGTTTCCCAGTGGCCGTCCGTGTCGTGATGCAGTGCACCCGTGATTCACTTTGATTGCCATGTTATATGATTGTCCTGGTATTTGGTGCTGATTATTGATACCCCCTGCTCTTATATCATTATTGCATACTTGTTTTCATTCCCTCATATTTGATCGATCATTGCTTGCTAGTTTCTAGGATAGATCTTGCATGCACTCCGGTGCACATAGGATTCATGCATTTCATTCACATCTAGTTGCATTCCTACCGAGGTAGGGTTTCCTCTCGTCTCCATACTCCTTGGAGCCGACTAGGGGACCTTGTCGAGGACCTCCGTAAGTCCCCGTGAGCTGTGGATTCTCACACGGACGTCGGGCAGGTTGTACCACATCATCTCCCAGTCTAGGGTCTGCATTCGTGAGAGAGAGAGTCCTTTAGAATCTGCCAGTTCTCTATTCCCACCCTGGTTAGGTACCTTGTGGTTGAGTGAATTCACATCTTAATTAATCCACTAAGGTCCTAAAAGGGAACTTATAAAAAAATTCCGCGCATCATTTGGAACTGGATTGGGCAATTGGTTGATTCTGTTCTCATCTCTTCTCTCCATTGTATGTTGCAGTGTCATCATTAGCATCTTATTATTAGATTAGGCTCATTTGATTTAGTTCATCTTTGTGTGTCTCCATTTAGTTGCATTCGTCTAAGTTCATTTTCCCTCCTTGTATTCATTTGAAATTCATTATATAAAGTCTCCATTCTCCCCATGGAGCATTTTTCCCTTGTACCTTATTCCTATACTTCTCCCTCTTCTTACCCCCATGTGGATTCCTCCTCCCATGCGGGCCCATCTCCTTATTCCTCCATTGGATCCTATTCTTTTAACGGGCCTTCTTATCCCGCCCGTGCGGCTGCTAGCCTAATCAATCCTCATTCCTACATACATGATTCTTCTAGGCCCATGCATTCCTCCACTTCTGGAACGGGCTTTCCTTCTTCTCAGGCCGGATCCCCTTATCCGGCCCATCATCATTATCCTATTTTAAATTCATCATCTCTTACTCGGGCTGGCCCATATCCTTCTCGGACTCTTCCTACCGAGGAGATGTTCGCTCAGGCCCAACGCCAGCTTGATGAATTGCAACGCCGAATCGATCCTGAAACTTCTTTGGATATCCCATTCGCATTCCATGGTCTTCAGCTTCCGCCACATTCACAGATTCCTGCATATCGTCGCTATGGTGGAATTGGTGACCCCTACGTCTATTTGAAGGATTTCTTATATGAGTCGGCCCGGTTCCAGCATGATCAACGCTTGATGGCCTATTTATTTGGCCTATCTTTAGAGGGCTCGGCCAAGAATTGGTTCTTCACATTGCCGCAAGAGCAGATGATGAATTTTCAAGCCACCCAAGCAAGATTTATTCAGCAGTACCAGGACCAGGTTGGGCCCAGATATTCTATGGTTGATCTGGCCAAAGAGAATATGAAGCCCGACGAGGAATTCTCGACCTTTGCCGACCGCTGGCGTCGCCTGGCCACGCAAGTCCCGGGGTATATTCCGGAGGGCGAGCAGATCAAGATGGTTATTTCTAATGCAACACCCGAGCTCAGGTGCATCTTAGCCCTGAATGATATTACATCCTGCCAACAACTTTACAGTCGAGCCCGCTTCATTAGCCAACAACTCCTAGTTTCCTTTGATCAAGAGTCTCCTCCACCTTCGCCTTCCACATACCCCTTTTCTTCCTCATCCACTATGAGTCAACCCTCCACTACATATCCCTCCACGAGTCGGCCTTCCACTCCCCCACACCCCTATACCTTCATATACTCCTCCACATATCAGCCCTCCACGAGTCAGCCCTCCGCTATTTCATCTCCCCACACCTCTACACTTCCGGTCAAAGAAACGCTACACCCAGAGCGGGTGGATGCTGTCCACTATATTCCCACTCCCTCCACGCCTCCACGTTATTCTAGCCCTCCGCCTTCACCTACGTAATCCCCCTTACCTACGCAACCCCCGCTACCATCTCCATTACCTTTTCATATCCCTCGGCATCCACCTTGCCCGAAGCGGGCTTCTCACTCTTTGTTGCCGGAATCTCTTACAGATGTTTTCAGGGCTCTGATGGCCACCCATGCGTTGCAGCTCCCCCCGGTTATGCCTTGCCGACCCACGGTCGGGAATTTGCTCCAGTTCTGTGAGTTCCATCGTCAACAGGGGCATTTGATTGAGAACTGCCCCAAGTTCCGGGAACTTGTTTACAGTTTGGAAGATAGGAAGATGATTGATTGGGCTGTCATACACAAAGTTATTTCGGATCTCAGCAGTAAGCAGCAGCAGCAGCGAGCCGTGCCGCCTAGGCAACCGTCTCCACTTCAAAACCAGGGGCACCCTGGTGTTTCTTCAGTTGATAAGATACCTGCTCCGTTACTCACTTCTTCCTCCCTCATCCCATCTCCTCCACCCTTACCTACCCCAGCCTCCGCTCGGGCAACTTCTCTTTCACCCTCCGTTTCCACCACCACACCTGTCCCCAATGCCTCTCGACGTGTTGTAAAGATACGCCGAAGAGCGCCACCACCTGCCACTTCCCCCACTACGCCACTACCTTCCTCTCCTCCTTCTTCCCCACCCCTACCTTCACCTCCTTCCTCTTCACCTTCACCATCTCCATCAACCACATCACCTCTTTTGCCACCCTCACCACCGTCTTCATCACCTCCTCTAGCAACGATCCTTGTTCCGTCACCTTCACAGCTATCCCCGCTACTGACGCCGCTTCTTTCGCCATCATCCCCTGAGCCCGAGCAGGCTGAGCGTAAACCCACACCTCCACTTTTGCCTTTACCTCCACCCATGCCCATTATCACCATTACTCCCCCATCACTTGCACCATCGCTACCCGCGCCCTTCAAACCTCCTCCTTCTAACCTTCCTCTACCACTTCCCACTTCGCGGAGCAGGTGCGCGCTACCTTCGGTGCCCCTCGGGTCTAGTCCCCAGGGAGATAAAGAGCCGAATCAGGTTTTGACTGTGCATTGCAAGCTTCAAGATTTCATTTGCCGCATGCCGATCCGAGTCCTGGTCCCTGACTATTCTAGGGATAATCAGCCCACACTTGCTATAAAGACGGTTGCCAAGAAGAGTTTCTGTGCACTGGTGCCAGTTTCTTCAAAAGCGAGGCCGATGGCAATCTCTTTGCTCGCCGGAGAATTCACTATTGATGTTGTTATCACCTCTCGTTTGATTGCTATTCAGTTCACTGGCCCAGAAGAGTTTTCCGCCCGGATGGTGCTAACCCACACGGTCGCCAGAAGTCTAATGAATTCAGCATTCAAGGGGCAATTGGCCATGCCCTCGAGATTGACCAGGGGCATTCTGCATTTTCTATCTCATCTCTCTCGGTTTATTGGTAAGGTGGCCACGTCAACGCCGCACATCGCCCTCCCTCAGTTCTGTCCTGTGCTTCTAGCAAGGGAGTTATGCTTCATGCCCAACCGCCAAGTGAAGATGCCAAAGCTCCATGTTCTAGTGCTGACTGATAAAACTCCATTGTTTCCTGATGTTCATCCCAAGGAGTTAACTGTACTTGAATGTCCTTCTGTGGCTAGCACCGCACAGCTAGGGGCAACCGTCCCAATGAAGCTGCATATTCACGATCGGGACAAGCCGTCTGTCAGGTGGGCCCGTTATTTGAGAAAGTATTACAGATTAAGAAGCCCGCAGGCTCGAGTCTGCGCCGGGCGGAGTTGTTTCAAGAGGATTGCTGCTAAGAAGAGATGACAGCATAAGTTCAAGGGCCGTCAGTTGTGCACTTAGGGGTCCACTTCCTCCTTTCCTTCTTCCGTCCATTCATCTTTTCTTCTGCTCAGTTCCTATCCGTGGGTGGTGTACCTTCCGCCACCTGACCCTATTTCTACTATATTCTCCTATCCTCATCATTCTAGGCCTCGGCCTATGTCCCCCTCTTCCCCTGATCCAGGGGCACCTTCTAGTTTTTCTCCCCGGGTACGCCTGGATTCTGCTTCTCATCCTTTTTCCCCGACCCTGTTGGGGATCCCTCAGGTTCATTCCTCGACCTTCTCGGGTGGTTTTTCTGATCATTCCGTGACCTTGTCGGGTGGTTTCCATTTCCTTTCCCCGACCGTGTCGGGTGTTCATGCATTTTCTTCCCCGCCTCTGGCGGGTGATCGTTACTCTTCTTCTCCGACCACGTCGAATGATCATTCTCCTTATTCCTTATCTTCACAGCTATCTTTTCATCGTCTTTCTGTTCTTTCCTCCTCCCCCTTTTAGGGTTCTTACCCTTTTTCTTGCTATTTTCGAGGATTTAGCCCGCCTTGATCGTAGTTAATCTCTGTTTATTCTGTATTCGGTTCCTTGTTACCAAGGCCTATGTACCTTAACGAGGGAGTTCTAGCCCTCGTCTCTCTTCCTTTTTATTCTTCTTCGTCCAGTTTGATGTCCGTCGCCCCTCTGTGTCGAGGAATCCAATCTTTTGCTGTAGCGACCCAGATTCCAGATACCCGGTGCACCCGGTAGGACTACCGAATACACATGATACCGCTTGGAACCCGCGAGGCCTCCCAAGAGCGGGAAAGCTCCGAAGGGATAAAGGCATGTGTAGAGTACATTGAAGCCACAGAGATATAGCAGAAGCAATTAAATTTCATTAGATTGGTTTGCTAAAGTAGCAGAAATAAAATTACTTTTTAAATAACAGTTTAATTTAACAATTATACACCACCAGAGTCAATCCAAAGCTAAAGACAACAAGTCTAGCACAGTACAGTCGATAGAAAGGAAAGACGTACCAAGAAGTCGGGGGAGACCCGACGCAGGTACCAGCTGGCCACAACAACACGCTACGAGCACGCGCACCAGGAACCCCGCGGAAGCAGAACGAACGACGTCACCCCACCTGAAAAGCAGGGGTGAGTCTCGTGTCACTAGCTCAGTAGGGGTCACGCGGATCCCCACTGAAAAACACGCAGTAACACGGAACAACAACAACAAAACAGCAGGTGTAGCAAAGCAGGAAAACTACACTACAAAGCTGTAAAACTACGCTACAAGCAGTAGTAAACAGACGGGAAGTAGGAGTAGGGAACAAGCAAGGAAGGGGAAGAACCCACGCCAGACAAGCGGCGGCCGAACTAACCTCGGCACCCCAAACTACTCCAAGCAGCGACAGAAGGGCGACTCTGATCTAACGAAGTCAGAAGTTACCGATCTGCCAACCCAACACCAGGTCTAAGATGAAGACCTGCAAGAACAGACAAAAGGTCTAGAAAAGACCCACACAGACGACCGACAGACTCGACAACACGCACGATCAGAACATCGTGCATACTGCCCCACGCACGACCAGAACATCGTGCACACTGCCCCACGCACGACCAGGACATCATGCATGTGACAGGACACTGACCTCGGGTGCAGCCACGGAAAGGCCAACCCGGAAAGATCACGACGCGCAAGAAATGCGAAGAGCAGTGGAGGGCCATGCGTCACAGACGAACGCACCTCCCCACCAGAGCAACGGCCAGCTGCGTCCACAGACGTCTTATGCTGCGCCACAGGTGTCTCACCTACAATACCGCCGAAGCCATGGTAGAGTCGCAGACACCCGCACAGAACCAAACAGCATCAAGTAACCAGTCAGGGTCACGCCCGTCGACGCATGTCCCCAGCCCCTGCCCACGTGTGCACACATTGGCTCTAGCCTAAGCCAGGTACTCCAGCTAGTTTTCTCCCTCGGTAGGATGCTACCGTTGGCTGGGAGCCCACGGAACTAGCTTACAAACCGTGTCTCGGGAACACCCCTCTGCCACCACCAGGCGGATCGGCACTCAAAGGCCTAGGGCAAAAATAATCGGAGGCGTACAAAACACAAAACTCTGAAACACAAGTGCTAGAGTACTGACAGGCAGACATGCTGTCACACGTACTACGAAGCACCACCGGCAGTACGGCAATTGCCAACAGACTCAGGACTAGGCAACTAGACCTACCACGTAACGATCCTGAGTCGAACGACTCAAGGGCAAGATCGTCACAGACAGCGGGACAAGCCGCCAATCGGTCTAATCCTAAGCCACGAGAAACAACGCTCCGCAGAAAACAACTCACAGAGACCTGAGGGAACACCGGAGACCCTCAGCACACCTGGACACACGGACCGAGGTAAGGTAACACCTCGAGGCATCCATAACCAGTGTCTCGGACTGGACAGAACCACCAAGACACCCACACAAGGTCACCTATCAACCACTGGGTCACCTCGGGTTGACCGGAACCAGACAAAGACGCACACAAGAGTAGGATAGAGAATCCTACCCCAAGCAAGAAGACTCCTGACCACCTTACAACGTAGTCTTAGCCCTCATAGGATGTCAGGAGACATCCACGGGACAGCCGACAGACCACAAGGACAAGCCAAGACAAGTAGAAACCAAAACGACGGAAATCGGAGCAGAAGGACTGTAACGCACCACCCCTAGACCGTTACACGAACGTGAGGGTCTAAAGCTGGCCGTTACATTCCAACCGTGACGGTCTAAAGCAGACGCGTCACAAACACGTGACGGTCAGGAGGAGAGCCATCACACACACCGCCCTAACCAACCTCAAAAACGCACAAGACACGTAACGGCCTACACCAGGCGTGTTACACCGCTCTGATGCGCCCGACCCGGGCCGTCAGGGCCAACAGACCTCAAACCAAAACAACACTCGAACCACGTAACGCACTAGACGAGGCACGTTATAGCGGCCTAACGCACCAAGACAGGCGCGTCAGGGCCAACAGACCCAAAACCAAACGCGCAGGCCACGTAACGCACCAGGGCAGGCACGTTACGCCAACCTAACGCACTGGAGCTGATGCGTCAGGGCCAACAAACCCACGTCTGAAACCTCAGACAGATAGAACGTAACGGTCCACGCCGGACGCGTTACAACACTATGACGCACGGGGGCAAGGCCGTTACAACCAACAGGCACCGCCACCCAAAATCAGCCCACAAACAGAGTGTAACGGCCTGCGACAGGCCCGTTACACACGCCTAACGCACCAGAACACAACCGTTAGGCAGACCGACTCAATCGGTCAAAATCGGTCAAACAGAATGTAACGGCCTGGGGCAGGCGCGTTACACAGACCTGACGCCCTAGGGCAGGCGCGTCAGAGGAACCGACTTAACCCAAATGCTAAACGACAAAACAAGCCTAACGCGTCTCACGGAACGCGTCAGAGGGCTTTGACGCGCCACCCCTGGGCCGTCACACCCTCAAAACCACCAAGAACTAAAAATCACCCAGACGCTGTGACGGTCTGTCGTGGGGCTGTCAGGGCATGTGACGGTCCCTGGAACGACCGCCACACCAGTCACGGCGGGAAAACAGAGGGTTGGCCAAATCGGCCCGTTCCACGCCCCATTCAAGCCGAAGCGCAAGGGAAACAACCCTCGACGATGAAAAACTAAATAAGGAGGCTAAAAAGCCCACATGCACGGGTTAAAATGCTAGATCGGGGCGATTTCAACAAATCGACCCTAAAAGAGTCAACGAGGTTCCCGGGCTCCTACCGGCCTCGAATGACCACCGATCGGCACGAAACAAGCATGGATGGGATCCTAACGTCCCAACGGTCAGTTCAACACTAACCGAGCTATAAATGGTTGCCGTTTTCCGGCGAACCCTAGAAAACCCGAAAATCACGGTTTAGGCTAAACAAGCCCAAACTCGGCCGTTTCCGCGCCAAACGATGTGCAAGGGCAGGGAAAACGAGTAGGAGGAAGTGAGGAACCATCACCCTACCTCCACCGAAGAAACCGTGCCCCGAAGGGACTAAACAGTGTCAAAAACCACGCCGCGAGCTCAAACACCGGCTTTGAATCCACCGTTCGGGATCGCGCCAGAACCACTCCATCATCGCCCTATCGCGCACCCAGTCAGCTCCACAGCATCCCCAACACTCGCTCCTAGGTCCTCCGTATGCAGCCGGAGCCGAGGAAGCTCAAGAGGAGAGAAAACGGGAGAGAGAGACGACGGCGGCGAAATGAGAAGGGAGGAGAGAGGAAGGAAAAGAAAAAGGAAAAGAAATTAGGAATTTTCCTAATTTCTGAAAAATCTGATTTCTGGCCCTATCTCCGAAAAATACGCAAAAATAGTCGAAACGACCGGCTCAGAGAGTATATCGTCGCTGCAGCATCCACGAGTCGAGGAACTGACAAGTAAACTCACCGTAGGGTTCCGTAACTAGTACGAGAGAAAAACCCACACGGATCGTAAAACTCAACTCTGAAGCCACAAAAGCGAACCGAAACTCACCGTAACAAATCTAAAAGATCCAATGAAGATCCAACAAGACCTACCAAGGATCCAGGGCATTACATTTGCTATCCTTTTTCATCCTTTTATCCTAACAAGCAAGGAATATAAAGCTCGTGCTAATCAAAGCTCGGTGATCAAGATCGCTTCAGGATGCCGGTTTCCACGCCATGGATTTGCAAATGTATCTTTATTTTGTGCAAGAAACGTGCTTTCATTCCCATTGTTTCTATTGTTTTGGCACATGATTATAATGTTATTTCCTCAACATGATTGAGTGGTTTTAGAAGCTTTTGTTTAAGTTAAATCTTAACTTTGTGTCAAATAGAATGTCGCTTCTGCAGCATCCTTAGGCTGGTGATAGCTCCGCGCTGGGAGTCTAGTTCATTTCCCCAATTATTGAGGGTGACCTTTTGAGTATGGGTTTTCACACACTACACGGTGAGCCATAGCCGATCTCTCTAGTGCAACATCGTTGCTGCTTCGGCCATACCATGGGTATGCACAAAGGCCTTTCTCTTCTCTACTCGGCCAAGTGCAGGGGCAAGAGATTGATGGATGAGATGACCAGCCTAGGCATTCCCCAATACGAGAGAAGTTTCAAATAGGGGCAGTCTTGAAAGAAAGGAAAAGAAAAAAAGAAATGAGTGAAAAATATCATGAAAAATACCTCTGATCCTAGTAACGGGGCATGCTTCTCCTAACAAGAGTTGAGGTTCGCGTAAAACGGTGAAGGGTAGTGCAGCATCATGCGTGTATCAAAATCAAAAGTGGGCGCTATTTCAATATATGGCCGATAAAGGCTATGCAAAATTATAATCAAAGACACAAAGCCCCAGCGCAACAGACCTACTCTTTGAGGGGTAGTGCCCTGGAAGGAATTCGAGCCTTGATATCTCCATCATGCACAAAGCTTGTCTCCAATTTTTCTTCTGCTTCTCCCTCTTAGGCTGGGTCGTATCCCGGGTATGGCCTTAGTAGGGGCACCGTTCTCTAGAAGCGGTTAGTTGTGGTAAGTCACGTTTACATGCACACCCTGCTCAAGGGAAGTCTTTAATGAGAGGGGAGGGACGGCGATCCCTGGTCAGTAGTTCGAACCTATCTTTGGGTGCTGCGGATTGCTATTTTAAAATCTAAAAAAATGAGATATTGTCAAAAATCCAAAAAAATGAGATATTATCCAAAATCCAAAAAATGAGATTCTAAAAAAAATGAAATATTGTTCAAACAAAACAAAAAAAATCAAATATTCTCAAAATCTAAAAAAATCAAGAAAATAGAAAATTCTAAAAACATTTATCTTTTACATTTTATTTTGAGAATAGATACGTAACATGTTTGCTAAGTGTGCAGGTTGCATGTGCTCAGGCTTTCCTTGCGCTATATCTTTGTGATCTGCCTCCTGTTCACATCTCTGATCTGTTCTTTCCTTCTTCGATCCACTCTCTCGATCTGTTTTGAAGCTCATGTCCTTCTCAGCTTTTGTTTGCAATGATCATATCTTTATGAGAGGGCTTTGCCTCACGATTATGAACCTGGCGGTTCTGCTTCATTCTGATCTTGGGTTTTTTTTGAAGTACGTATTTTGTTCATGTCTTTTGTCCCGCTGTGTCCTTGTCTCGTGTCTATGTCCCGCCGTGTTGTCGCACTTGTTGTTTTGTTCCTCACCACATGTTGTTAGTTGTCTTGCATATGATGATATTCGCCCCTCTACGTTTCCTGTGTTGTCCCAACCACGTAGTCACCCATCATGTTCTCATCCCAACCGTGTGTTGTCCCGCCACATTGTTGTCTTGTCACACCATGTTCATGCATGCATGTTGTTGGTTCATGCCCTTGCATATGTGCTCGTTTGCCTTTGATATGTTGTGTTGTATTGTCTCTCATTTTATCTGATCGTCATGTTATGTCGTATTGTTTGTCGTTCCATTGATCGTTATGTTATTTTTGTTATGCCTATGCTTGTTCATTTGTCTTATTCAACAAAAAAAATTCAAAAAAATCTGAAAATAAAAATTCAAAAAAAAGCACGTCGTTTCACCTGCACAGATAAGTCAGGTATGCCTTTCTATCCCTATCACCCTTATTGCATTATTATATGGTATTATAGTATATTATCTCGAGAACCAGTTGGTTATCTACGTGTTCCAGGTAGGCCTGGCAATTATCCGTTTAAAATTCAAACCGAATTCGAATTCGTATTCTTTTAATCGGATAATTATCCGAATAAATTATCCGACGGATAATTTAATCGGATATCGGATATCGGATATCGGATATCGGATATCCGATTATTAATCAGATACGAATTCAAATATTGAGATATCCGTGTCCGATATTATCCGACCGAATATGAACCCTTAGATAAAAATCTAATGATATACATATTCTATATATAATTAACTTAAATCTTAATATATTATTTGATTATTCTTTTTTATCTTTTTTTGGTCTCAAAATATAATTTAAAAATAAGAAATTCACTTACACCCACTTGGTAAGTTATCTCCTATTTTTTAGGATGAAGTCTAATCTTTTGATAACATCTCTCAAAATAAAAATTTTTTTTACTCTTTCTTTATTTTTTGAGAAAATAATATATGATGCTCTCACACGGCTAACACAACTCACCCCTAAGTAGGCCTAGTAATTATCCGTTTAAAATTTGAACCGAATTCGAATTCGGATTTATCCGATCGTTATCCGAATAAAGTATCCGACGAATAATTCAATTACTAATCGGATACGAATTCGGATATCACACTATCCGCTCCGTATCCGACCGTTTACAGGTCTAGTTCCAAGATCTGATGTTCCCCTTTAACAAAAACGATGATGATCCAGGTTCACGCGTTAGACTCTGATTTTTCCAGCTTAGCAATATTATTCTCAAATATTTTATATTTTAATCTTTCTTTACATTTGTTTTAATGATTTCTTTTATTTTAGCCCAGCATGCATCATACGCATCTTTTGAGCATTCATGACCCATGGTTTGCCTACAAAAGGTCACGCCAGTGATGGTTAGCTGTGCGTTCAGTGTTTGGGTAAGAGGAACTAATTCCACTCTGAGTTGGAAGGTTCTCTTTAGTCAATTCGCTTGGTTTGGTTGATTAAGAGGTCCCCGTCTAGAGCTTTAGCCTGTTTCTTTACTTTTACTGCCTGCTTTTGGCCTCCTCATTAGACCGCGGGATTGTGTCTCCCATGAGATTGGTCTTATCGATTTGTTTCATTTCATTTAGTTTAGTTCCTCCAGACTGGTGTCACTTTTAGTTTAATCATTCCTTGCGTTTGGTTCAGGGTTTTCTGGAAAATTCATGTCGCTTGTTGGTGAAAACGGGTGTCGTTTTACCTTAACGCCCGCTTTTCGGTCCACTCCGCTTCATCTCTTGTTCCATGTCACTTTCGCTTCACCTCCGCTCACTCCCCTGCAAAGAGGACGTTAAGGAGGGGCATCTGTTGACAAACATTTTTTACCAATAAGTTGAGTCATTCCTCTTACTCCCATTTGTTGATGCCTCGAGTTGTCCATCACTCGTTGGGGCTATTTTTTTGGCACGTTTTGGGCCAATTTTATGGGTAGCCTCCCTCCCTAGCTAGGTCCGAGTTGATTCAGGGCTTAATGGGCTTTGGTTTTGAGCTTTTCTATGAATTTCAAGCGCCCCTTACATGTGCGGTCGTCCTCCATCCGTTCAACCATATGTGCGGTTGATATAGGGCCGTTCATATATTCATGGGATATTTAGCTGATTTTCTGAATTATCACTGACAAGCATATATACGGCCTAGACATAGCCGCATAAGACCATTGTGCGGTATCTCATAAGCCGTTCTTCTTCCAGAGTCCTACGTTCGACTGGTTTTCAGATAATTATCTAGTTTTCTCATTTATCTAGATTTTCCACCGACAGGCATGGACGGTTGTATCTTGGCCGTTCTTGTATATGAAAGGTATGCTATCAACCGTTCATCTATCAGAGTCAAACGGCGAAGATTTGGGTCAGTTCGATGGATATTTGGATAATATTTTTTGATTTATTGAATTTCCACCGATAGGGTTGGGCGGCCTAGGGTATGGCCGAACGTCAGGTTGAGTGGTCTATCGCTAGACCGTTCATCTGCTCGATTGCTGGAGATTAACAGATTTTCTCTCTCTATTCGTAGTTTTATCCCAATCTTCTCCAGTCATTTTCTCCGCGAATATTGAGCCATTTCGAGTGCCGTTTCTTTCAGATGAGAGATAATTGAATTATCTTCATCTTTTGCTTGATTATCTCGACCTGAAAATGCCTAAAAACCCTAATTTTGGGGCTGGCTTCCTAGGCTCTATAAATAGATCCTAAAGGTCGGGTTTGAAAAGGGGGGGGGGAGAGATTTCAGGTCACGGCGAAGCCCTGCCGAATCCTTGAGTGACCTACGACCAGGGAGGGAGGCCTTCTACGTCCATACATGCCTCCAGTCCAGGGAGTAACTTTTGTTTTAAGCCTTTTTTATATTTGATAGTCCGTCCTTCCCTTTTGGTTGCATGCATTATTCTCCATATTTTTCTTCACTTGCACTGTCATTCACACATCCTCCCACGTTTTTTGACGCCCCCAGGGGTTTAAAACTCCCCAGGTATCCCCCACTTCATTTAGTTATGATCATTTATTTCCGTTTGAGCACTTGTTACACTTTTCAGTTCTAATTTGGGTTTTCTCTTTGTGTTTCCACGTTGTTTTGCAGGTCAACAATACACTAACACGAGGCCCATCCTTTATGACCGGCCGGAAAGGGTGGAGGTTGGACCCTTTTGCAACTTCTGGCGTGGTGGTCTTGCGCGGTTCTCTCCCATCCGTTCAAGGAGACGTGCGGTGCGACCTAGACCGTCCTTCTTCTTCCTGCGGTCGTGATAGAACCGTTCACCTACTAGGAGTGCTTCATCCCGCGTCCTCTGCAGCGTTCTTAGACGGTCTGTCGTGAGACCGTGCCTCCTTATAGGCGGTTCCTAGTGAGCCGTATATCTTTGCAACGCTGCATACCAGGCGAGTACCTCTCCCTCTTTCCAAGGTACGACGTGTCCATCACGTGCGACACTTCGGTGGCGATCACACTTATTTACACCCTTCTGTTCTCCTTCTACTGCTCACATTTATTTTTTTCATATCGATTTAGTAGAAGGGATAGAAGAGATTTTTTAAGCCGGTATTGAAAGAGAGAGAAAGTAGAGAAACATGTCAACAGGGGCGACATGCCCCCCGCTCAGATTGCTGTCTACAAGACCTGTTGCCGCACCGGCTACACCGATGTCGATATCCTGGTGGCCTTCGATGACACCATCGTCGACGGCGTGGACATCTTATCTGTCTCCCTTGGGTGTTATCCAGTCCCATACGTATACGACGCGATCGCCATCGGGTCATTCCACGTTATGAAGAAGGGGATTCTCACAGTCCAACTCTGCCGGCAACGATGGTCCAGCGGCTAACACTGTCTCGAATATCTCTCCCTGGACGTTAACTGTGGCTGCGTACACCATCGACAGGAGGCTCGTTGCTGATGCAAAATTGGGTAACAGGAAGACATACGAGCTAGCTCCAGTAACTCCATTTCCCATTATTACTTTAGGGTAGACGTAGTGGGAGGCATGAGCCGCTCATATATATATATATATATATATATATATATATATATATATATTATGCAATATGTACGAGATATCGTTTGTTCGTTTTTAAGTCGCACCCATTCACATATGTATACATCAATATTCTGTTGGCACGAATGCACCATGTGTTATTTAGTCCAAATTGATCAGAGAAAATGGAAACGTACACATCCACATATATATATATATATATATATATATATATATATATTATGCACCTCATTCTTTACGGCATTCTTTGCCCTTGGAAAGTGGAAGTGGAGTTGAATCATCTGTTAGAGAAACTGATCAATAAATAACTAACGATTGTCTGTCAAATATATCTACATAAATTTTAAAAATTAGATATAAATTTTAAAAATTATGACACTGCTGTCAAATAAGAAATGTCAATTTTCATCCATTTTAAAATTTATGTCAAAAATTGACACAATATAAATTTTAAGATAGAAAGAGTTTTTTTTAAAAAAATTATTTCCAAACACCCTCTTAAGGTGATATATAGAATTGTCCGAATCCATGCACAAGAATCATCTAACTCCAACCCCAAGCCACTGTTATGGGGAACGTACCACAGATGGATGACAAGGCTAGTCACAAGAAGCTTCGTTAGTTCTTACCCGTTGTCCACGACAAGAACGCGTAGAATAACTCTCTTGGTCATAAACTATCGAGCGAAAAAAAAAATGTAGAACACAGTATAAAGGCTGATAGACGCGTGGGGAAAGGCCACACAGGGCAACTCGACTTGCAGTTTATATATATATACCCGTGAACTGATCAGGTCTTATGCCGCAGCTTTGCCCTTGTCAGGGAATCTCTTCCCACCAGACCAATCCCCACAAACAATGTGCAAAATCAATAGATGGCAGCTTGACTTGCCGAGTTGCCGTACCTGAAGAATGGCCCAACAGCTTCTGATCCAAAGGGATATGGCCAAACATGCAAAGACTGTCAGAAGGCAATGAAATTGAAGGAAAACGAAGGGTCCATGAAGTATGTAAGATTCCATGTCACACAAACCCGTGATGGTGGAAACTTGCCTAGTTGCAGATATGAATAAAAGAGTTCTACAGAATCGTACTACGCTGAAACTACAGGCACAATACAGAAGACCAAGTGGCATATAGTCGATAGAAAGTTATAATATGACATAGTTCACATGTACCAGTTCGCAGCTTTTTCTAGTTCAAATGTACTAATTTGCAGCTTTTCGTCTTAGGAGATGCTCAACATGAAGAGTATTGATCTTCGCAGCAAGTATGAAGTCATTTTCTGTCAAACCACCTGCGAGAAAATGGCACGAGTCCATATGTAGGGCAAATTGTGTCACAAAAATGAAATTCAATATGAATTTAATGTAAATGTCTTAGACCTTCTAAATATTAACCCGTTAGCTGCAAGAAAGGTCAATATCCGCAAGAAGGAAACATGAAGTTATGATTCAAGATATGATACAGTACTTCATTGAACAATTGAAAATATGATACGTTACTTTGTTAATATAGATGGTGACATGGAAATTGTCGAGCCCTTTGGGGGCAGGAAACAATTGTTGGGACACGGGGTGTGAACTAGGCCCCCGTGAGTGTGTATGAGAGAGAGAGAAAGAGAGAGAGAGAGAGAAAGAGAGAGAGAGAGGTGCACTGATGCACGTAAAATGTTCGTCTCACCTTCAAAAGATACTCCACACTTGTCTAAGCAATGCTTAATAAAAGGACAGTAAAACCTAAACCTGAAGCAATGCAAGCTATATTCTTTTTAATCTCAATTGGCCCAATCTGCATACTTCTAATATTCTAGTTTTTTATCCATTAATAACATTTTTATGAAGGCAAAAGCCACGTTCAAAACTGGGAATCCCCACTTTTTCATCCTTAATCAAGGGCATTCTTTCAGCCTCTTTTTTTAATGGAACAACTTGTTTAATAACATCCTTGAACCTAGGACCCCACGGTTGCCACAAGAAATGGACAACCACTCTTCCACGCACTCATGCTTATCCATGGTGCCTTGCCCAAAGATTTCCCATCTCCATTACTCTTTAACATGCCTCATTTACCCTTTTTATTACCCAGAACGCAGAAATATACAACCTAACTGGCCCTATTGCCGCCTTATAAATCTGCTTTAAGCCTTAATGGCACCACATTGATTGCAGTGGACGTCCAATTCATTTCCCACTTCATGTAACTGATTTTGACATTTCTGAGAAATAAAAAATGCGCATATCATTGGCTTGGACCAGCACTTTAAAGTTTAAACAAAGAATAAGGAACAGAAACTAAAAAAAAAGGGAAGAAATGGAGGGAGCAAAAAAGAAAAAAGGAAAAACAAAGAAGAAAACAAGGGGAAAAGGAAAGAGGAAAGAGAAATGGAAGACAAGAGAAGAGGAGGGGGCTGGAAGGCTTGCTTTATAATAGCAGTTTGCCATAAGGTTGAAAGATGGATGGAAAACAGTGATGGATGCAGGTCAAAAATCAGTCGCTAAGAAGAAAAGGAAAAAAAAAAGGCAAGAGTAGTCAATCAATAAGCAGCACCATCAGCACCAGTGCCCAGAGGCCATAAAATAAATGAACTGATAAACCATATAAACACACATAAATAAGAGATCAATTCTTACAAGATCGACATTGAATTTAAAAGAGACTGCATACCAGCTGAATGTGTCCATAAATCAATCTTCACATTATTCCAGCCAACCAGATGTAGGTCGGGATGATGCCCTGGAAAATAAGAAATTAAGAAGCACCGTGTAAACATTCTCCATGAAATTTATTTCGTTATGGGAAAAAATTGAAAATTATTTGCGTAAAGATGCATCAAAGTTAAGGGGGAAAAAGGAAAATCCATCTTTTTTTTTAAAGTGAAAATCCATCTTGAACATTCACAAGTGCACAAGTCAATGTGCACAAATAGCAACAACTTTTTTCCAACATTTTGAGGATAACCCTGGCTGCATCAAGAAAATATGGGAGAGGACGGGCACCCATGTCATGTTCATGCCCCTCGTCATTTCCGTCAAGCAATGGAGCACAATTTACATCATTTACAGCACTGTATATTTTAATCTCAGACATTTCTCCTTTTCAATATATGTCAAAGAATGTCAATGGCATATCAACTTGCAATTTTCATGAACAATGATGTACACAGTGTTGGATCAATGTTATTTTGATGATGTCTCAATATAAGTCATTGGTCAAACTAACTTAGAATCTCATGAAACACCTTTCAATTGGCCAGGTATGATGAAGACTAAGAAAACTTAAAGGGTGCATCGGCCCTACCAAAGGATGCCTCAACACATTTGTTCACAAGTGCAGAGAAAATCTCTAATGGGTTTGAGGCTGCGTCGACGCTACAAGCTCACTGCGTCGACGCGATCAAAGCAGAATCGCTAAATCCAGTGGCGACGGCTAACCAGCTGATAAAGGTGACAAATAGGTCTCTAAGGCTGACAAATGAGCTATAAGGGTGAAAAATAGACAGATAAGGATGACAAATAGCTCATAGCCGTGTCAAATGGGCTGGAGGTGAAGGTTGCATCAACGCAAGATCCCTGTTGCGTCAACGCAGTCAAGAGGAAAAGGCTCAACAATGCACAAGACTGATGACGCACAAAAAGGCGACGGCTATTGACAAATAAGGGTGACAAATAGCTCATCTTGAGTGACAAATGCCTCTTAGGAGTGACAAATAAGCAACTAACGGTGACAAATAGCTCATAGCCTCATCAAGCAGTTCATCAACGAAGGCTGCGTCAACGCACAACACATCCTTTGACAAGCAGATCACAGAAGTGTCGACCCCAGGAGTCGACTCTTCATATTCCAAGTTCTGTCTGGGAGCAGCTCAGCCAGCTGCGTCGACCTTGTGCTCTCAGGGCGTCGACGCAGGGGGTCTTCCAGAAGCCGTCTGAAAGGCCACTTTCAACAGCTGCGTCGACAAATGGGGAAAGTTGCGTCGATGCACTCAAGACTCATCTAAAAAAATCAAGTCAACTCTGTGGTTTTCGAAAACCGTACAGAGGGCAGAAAGTACTGGCGTAATCCTCTAAAAACATGGATTTTGAGGAATGGAGGAAATACCTAAGACACACAAATGTCTCTGTCATCATAAGTGTCCAAAGCAACCCTTTACTCCAAATATCTGTCAGTACAGCAGCCACCAACAAGGTTGGTATCTGAAAAGAAGATTCACCTGAACAAGAGAACGTCCTCTCTGCAATGTACTGCAGGCTCCTTGGTCAAACCTCCCTTGTTTATCATTTGAAATTGCCAAACTTGGAGGGAAAGTTTCTGCCTCTTGAAGCCTATAAATTGGACGCCCCTCTTCACATGTTGTTGCTGTTGTTGCTATTGGTAAGCCTGAAAGAGCCTTGAACGTAGGAACCAGAGAGAAGAAAAAGAAAGAGAGATTATGTCCTGAGCTTCCAGAGAAAGAATTGGGAGGTAGAGAAGAAAAGAGTGCAGCTAGCCATCCAGCCAAAAGCCTCAGCCTGAGCTGCTTGTTTCCATTCCGTCGAAGGCGTGTGCTTGTGTTCTTACTTTCAGCCTTTTTATTTGAACTTCCCAAGAGTGTGTAACTAGGGATCTATCCCCGTGTTTTGCTCCACTTGCAGCAGTTTGTTTCCCTTTCTTGTGTGTGTGTGTGGGTGGGGGGGGGGTCTTCCCCATGGGACTTGTTCCCGTGTGTGTGTGAAGAGCTTGTCTTCGTGTGTGTTTTGCTGGGCAACCAGCATGTGTGTGTGTGTGTCTCTTTTGGCCAAAGAGTGGAAGTCTCACCAAGTTGGTGAGGGGTGGATGTAGGTGTGCCAAGGTGCAGCCGAACCACCTTAACAGCTCTGTGTTGTGGTTTGCATTTCCATATCTTCTATCCCCTATTCATAGGTGGCTTGTTTTGTCTAAGAGTGTCTCTTATGTTTTAGCTCCATCAAATCTGTCGTTTGACTTTGCTTGTGATAATTGCACTGCTATCTTTCATAACTTGTTTGTAGAAGTCGAGAATTTGGTATAGGATCTATTCACCCCCTCTAGATCCTCTCATACCGTCAAACAGTTGGTATCAGAGCAGGTTCCCTAGAGATGTGGTCCAACGACCCAGGGAGATCCGATGGGAACGTCTCTCGCAGCTACATAGCTGAGGTCATGCCATCAATCGACCTCCATTTTTCGATGGAACAAACTATATGTATTGGAAGAACCGAATGGAAGTTTTTCTGCGTGCCCAAGATCATTTGTTGTGGCGTGTTGTGAGTAAAGGTCCTTTTGCTTTACCCGAAGTAGATGACACCTGGACAGAAGACCAGGTTAAGAAATCCATAACAAATTGGAGCGCCATGAACATCATGCAGTGCGCCATACACCCCACAAAATACTCAACAGTCGGACTCTGTAACCCTCCCCCTACGTCGACCAGGCATTGGTCCATCATCTCTACTTAAGCCATGAGTTTGTGCACTAACTCGGCCAAGTTAGGATCCTTTGGAGGATCCTCCTGTGAACCTGACATGTCTGAGTGTGAACCTGACATTAGTGTTCAGTACTGAGCACTGCTAGGTGTGGGCATGTGACACTAGACTAACTAAGATGCGCCAATCACCATGTGATATGATATGGATGCAAATGATTTTGATTTTGATTTTTTATTTTATTTTTATTTTTTATTTTTGTTTTTTTGATAAATACAATGCAAACAATCTAACAATGAATCCAAGACATGGAATGACAATGTGATGACTACCCTAGACTATCAACCTGGCTCCAATACCAAAAATGATGCGGAACGCCTAACCTAAACAGGTCCGATTAAGCGACTAAGTAAGATCAGCAACACGCTACAATATATCGGTAAATAAACTGTCGCGCACACGAACTCTGAGAGTGATAAAACGTGATAGTAATAGAAGTTACGCTCTAGGAAACCGTCCCTCGTAGCGAGAAACGTCGGACCGAACGGTAGGTATGACTACCACGGCCTAGGGTATCAAGCACACACACACACACACAAACACAACAACGTCAAATCGGCGCTCTCAGGTGGAACGCTCACAAGCACACAACTGACAGCAAAAGATAAACGAGGACACTCAAACAGCAGGAGATATGACATGGATATTAAATAACCAAATCGAATGGGCAGCTTTCCAACACTAACCGACTAGCTGAAGAGCGAGATACGCTATCGGTAACACGTGCCTGACAAGAGGTAAACGCACTGGGTAGTGGCAGAACTGGGATGCAGAGACACGAGTGGCAGCGTCTTTCCACAGGGACAGCAGCAACGGGGTCGTGGACGGGCCTGGCTGCTGACGCTATGGAGGATGGCGGAAGCACCCAGGGCTGATTGCGTTGGACCATCGGGATCACCCCTTCTACCTGATAGCGGTGGGGGCAGCCATGACAGGGCAGCAGAAGCGGCAGGGCTCCAACAGCTACTATTGTCGGCGCTGGGGGGATGCAGACGGCCGCTAGACTGAGCGACAGGGCCATGGGCAGCATCATCTACCCAAGGTCTAGTGGCAGAAGTCACAGATGCCGCTGGCGTTAGTGAACAGGGGGCAACCGGGAGCTCTGTGCAGGGCAATGCCCACATCACATTGGCAGCGGGAGGGATAGGCCACGAGAGAGCTGGAGCTCGACAGCAGTGAGGTGCTGTTAGGTGATGCAGTCAGATCTAGAGGGGGGGTGATTAGATCCTTTTAAAAAACTATACCCAATTTAAATTCAATCCGATGATTTAATGAAAGGCGGAATAATGGAACACTAATGTTCCCTAACAAGATATGTTGAACCAGGCTGAGATAATGCTCACAAAGCACAAAGACAGCGCTCGATAAAAAGATGGCTCACACTGAGCCTGGACCGAACACCCAATGGGTGTGTGTGTGATCATAATGCTAAGAACGCTGGAACTTAAAGACTGTCCCTACATAGGACAACTAACAAGTACTTGAGTGCGTGTGTGCAGCGATCAACTCAAGGTGTGTGTAACAGTATGAACCTGTGAATGGGGATAGGAGAAAAGGAACAATCACACAGGGACATACCACTGCTCAGTATTTTTAAGATGGTTCGGTTGCAAACCCGCAACCTACGTCCACCCCTCACCAAACCAGGTGAGGCTTCACTACTGACTAACAGCTTGACACGAGGACTCAGTCCTCACCGCTGATTCACAGCTTCCACACACACACGAGGACACAGTCCTCACGAGGACACAGTCCTCAAAACAGACGCTGGCACACAACTTGAAACTCGAGGAACAAATCCTCGAACACACTTTGACCACATCTTAACCCGATCCCTAAAACAGGGTATCGGAAACACACAGAAACGAAGATGCGAATGAAGAAAACAAGAAACTGTAGCTCAAATGAGCAATGTGGCTTTGGATTTGATCCACAAGCCTTTCTCTGATCGGATATGGACTGACTCTTCCTTGGCTACTCTCACTCTCTTTCTCTTCTCGATCTCAGATCTGGAATTCTAGCTTCTCTAGAAGGGGACTCTCCGATCTTTCTCTTCTCTTCTCCCTTTTCTCTCTCTGATCAGGCTCTCACTCTTTTTTTAATCTCTTCGACAATCTTCTACTCAGCTTTCGTTCAGCTCTCGCAATCCCTTTTCAGCAACCTTCCTTTTGCAAGGAATCTGGACGATATTTATAGATTAGACATAAATGATTTCTGGATAATGTGAATTATTGAGCCAATATCCTATTGGTCCATGGAATATTCTTCCCTGGGACATTTCCAGAACCCAATGCACGTGTCTGGGGTCATGTGCCTATCATTGGAAGAAGAATCCACATGACCACTTAAGTATCTCACGTGTCAGTACGGTCGAGCTCAAGTCAGTCGACTGAGTTGGCATTTCAGTCGACCGGATTCTTCAAAGTCTGCTGACTTGCTGCTGGCGCTGCTGGCTGTTGCTGCTACTGCTGGATGCTGTTGTTGCGTCGACGCCATAGTTCCACTTAGGGATGTCAAAAATACCGGCAAATCCGATTACCCGCATTACCCGACTCGTGATGGGTCGGGTAATACCCGAATAAACGGATATGGATTCGGATTCGGATACATTTAAAATACCCGTTTCATATTCGGATAAGGTATGGATTTAGTGCATCCAAACCCGTACCCGATCCGAACCTGCTCATAATAACTTATTGTGAATGTTAGGCCTATGATTTTGACATGAACCCAATCCGTTGCCCGTCTTGTTAAGTCTGTGAGTTTAGACTTCTTACTAAAATTATAAGGACGTTTTTATAAAACATAAAAATTACTTTAGAAAGGAAAGAATTGACCGGATTTCTTTTTTTCTAATTCTCATAAATCTCACATTTCTTTGGATGTGAATGTGGACTCATGCTTTATGGACGGATACGGATATCCGCGGATATATCCATACTCGTGACGGATATACCCGTATCCATACCCGCGAAAATAATAGGGTACTATCCGGGTATGGTATTAGTAAAATTTTCACGGATAGGATATGGTATTGGTCTACCTGGGCCGAACCCGATCCATTGACATCTCTAGTTCCACTGCGTCGACCCAACCTTCATTAGGTTTAATGAATATCCACTATATGTTCCAAAGTGTGTCGACGCATAAGCACATTGCATCGACTAACCCTTCAATTCTGCTTGGATTTTTCTTCAGCTGCGTCGACTCATTAAGTATACTGAGTCGACCCAACCTTCTTGTTGCCCAGTCCTTGCCTCTTCATTTCTCTAAGTCCAAAGCCCCTTGTACCTTGAGCTTCATTTTTCCATGCCCTTTGCTTGCACTGATGTTGTTGCTGGCTGACCTTGCTGTTGTTGCCACAAGTTGCTGCTTGATTATGCATGCTGCTACTGTTGGCTTCATGCTGCTTGTGCAGCTATTGCAAGCTGACGCTACTGGCTACACACCAGTTAGGTCGACCTACCATGAAGGTTAGGTCGACACACCCTGACCACTGATGGAGCAAATTGGTCTGGAGAACTAAAGTAGGCCGACACACTTATGTGTGTCGACACACTCTAAACATTCTGACCAAGCCTGCTTGCTGAAATGCTTCATGTGTCGACACACCTTCCATATGTGTCGACACGCCTTCTCATATTCTGTCAACATAGGTCGACTCAATGTATCTTCACATGAGGTGCAGCACACGAGCATAATTCAGTCGGGCTAAGTGTCTTCAGTTGATTTGAGTCGACTGAATTTTCTTAGGTCGACTGATTTTTCCATTGTTCTGTCGACTTACTCTCTGCTTGGCTTCGTGAGTATATGTCGACTCCTTTGCATATAAGCCGACTGACTTCCATGTCTGTCGACTGAGTTGGAACTCAGTCGACTGATATTTCCTTTGTCTGTCGACTCACGCTGTTTGGCTTCTAAACATCTGTCGACTGACCAGCCTTTTGATTTGAGCAATTGATAACCTGTCTTCATTTAGCCTTTGTCAGCTTGAGCTTCTTCTTCCATCCCCACTGTGACTTGCCATAATCAAGTTTTTCAGCATTCTTTTCTTTTGATATCTGTCGACTTTGTAGCTTAGTCTCCTGCTAGAGTTGCTTTGTCTGCAACTAACAACTGTCGACCTAATGACATGTCTGTCGACTGAATTGTGATATCTGTCGACTTAGAGTTCCTGAAAATCAAACACTTAGTTCATTTAACAGAACACTTCATCCATTCTGACCTGGACTTATTTATCTAAGTTCCATGCACAAGATCAGACTTTAATATTTCATGAGTCATAGTTGAACATATTTTGGAACTTAAATCTGAATTTGATTCTTCAAATAATATCCATTATTTCTTCACATCTATGACTCAATAAACCAATAAGTCATAGTTAGACATCATCAAAATCAGAGACACAACAGGTGCTGCCGTAGCAGCTCCGTTTGGGGCGCAGGGAAGGCCGCAGCTGAGGATGGTGGCAGAGGTGGAGGTGGTTGCCCTGGCAGCCAATGCGGAGGGGCTCCCGGTGGAGTCCTGGCGCGGAGGGGCAATGGACAGCGGCGTAGGTGCGGTAGTCGCACGGCGGAGGAGGCGACCTATGTCGGCTGAGCATAGGGAGAGGAGGAAGAGGCAGGGCCAGCGGTACTCAGGGGAGTGTTACAGTGGCTGGTGGTGGGCGGTGGAGGCGGCGATGGCAAGCCGCAGGGGTTGGGTAGCAAACGTCAGGTTCGCAGGGGCTTGGTTCGCAGGGACAGGCCTAACATGAAAGAAGAAAAAAGATAGAAGATGAAGAAGAAAAGAGGAAGAAGGCGCCGGTGTGGGTGGAGTGGGGTTTGGAAACAAAAGAAAAGGTAGAAGGAAAAGGAAGGGGGGCCTACTGCGATCGTACCTGGGTAGAGAGGGGAAGAGCAGGAGAGAAAGGGGGAAAACGGAGGAAGAGGACAAGGGCTTCACACCCTACCTAGGACTTCACACCCCACCTAGGGCTTCGCACCCCATGGAGAAGAACCGACAGCTCTCATGCAAATTCTCATTCATCATCTTCATTAACTCTAAAATTGAGCTTAAATCATTATTTATAGAGGATGGAACCCTAATAGTCCTCTCAAATCCTATGACCAAAATACCCTAAGACCTAAAATAGAGCAAAAATCACACCCAAAAATATAGATAAAATGAAAAAAAGACTCTAATGGGCCACTAATGGGCCTCTCAACTATTCAAATGGCTAACTAATCAATAAAAAGTACATCAGTCCATTATTGGACCATCATTAAGCCAAAGAGATGCTGATGTCCTTGTTGGAGGCCTCCATCGGCGGTAAACGAACCGGATCCTTACTCGGGTGTCGTCGCCAACAATACTTCTAGTCAAGGGATAGTTATTTCCATTTTTCCCCTCCTAGAACTCCTTATTATATGAAGTCCATCGACTGGGTAGGCATCCAGAACCAATAATCATCTTCCGTCCAAACTTCAATCATCATCAACCACAAAATCCCAACCTTTCAGAGTTAAGAGAGATATTTCTTTCTGCCAGGCCTCTCTATAATACATTATTCTCACATTTAAAATGCGTGATTTCTAAACTTTCTACAGTACCCCCATCCAAGTTCTTTTTGGTCTTCTCTTCCACAGTTCTTGCATTTGTAGAAATTAAACTTGGAAACTTCACAGCTCTTGTATGTACATCCAATTAGCCGTTCAAACAGGGAAAATACTAGAAGTTTGTCAGTGAAATTGTGGTACCATCTACTTATCAAGCAAATACTGGGAGTATTCAAGGAAAATTCTCTAAAACATCCCTATTTGAAATTACGCACATTAAAGGACAGCACTGCCCATGATTAGGGGGGATCATGGGGCTGCAGCCTGCCCGCAGGCCTTGGCAAGCCCCACCCCCACCCCTGAGAGAGAACAAGGAACATAGAGAGAGATGGTGGCAGGGGAACGGGAGTGATTGGAGGGGGAAAACACACAACACACACACCTCCAGCATCCCCAGCTGGCTGGGAGAGAAGCTGCTCCCAATCCCTCCTATAATTGTTTAGACTGACAGAGAAACAAAAGGTAACATGGTCATTTTATACCATGATTTAGCTTTATCTATGCTTGAGTTTAAAAAATTAATAAAATCAAACTGTGAGGACTCAAAAATAAATAGGTTCATGAAAAATTCAGGCACATTTTTCAAACGTACGAGAAGCTTTTCACAATTCAACGTAGTTAGTGGCACACAAAAAGAAAGAATGCAGCAGCAGCAGCAGCAGCAGCAGCAGCAGAACCAGAAGAAGAGAAGGAGAGAGGAGAAGGCAGCATAAGAAAGAGCATTTTTCTCATTTTCTATTTCTTCCATTTTTCATATGTTTCTATTTTTCTCTTTTGTAACTCTTTTTTTCTGAATTTTCTTATTTGACAGACTCAGAATGTGACCAATATGACCCCAAATTTGCCACTACGGCTGAACTGTCAGATCAGATAGGCCCGGACTACTTGAAGTATCCAATCTGATTTGGCATTCTTTGGTGAAACTCAAGGAAACTTAAAAATATTAAAAAAAAAAAGTGTTAACAAGTTCATACTGCATCTAAAAAGCTATTAGTCTTGGGTTGTGCATGCTACATTTGACGTTAAGCAAGAGAATCATTTCCAGAAAGACTCCATTCCTTTTTGTGAGTGTTATATCTGGTTCTCATTGTGCGTTAGTGCATATGAAGCTAAAATTTACATTCCCGACTCAGTTCCCTTGAAAATGGACAATACTTCTGCAGTCACATGAAACACATGACTTCAGAAAGCAACAGTCCTAGAATTTCATTTATTGATAGTCTGAAGGTCTAAGATGGGTGATACAGTTGGCACACTGATAACCAAAAGAAAGGTACAGCTACCCAGAGCATACATCTACAACTTTCACACAATGAAGTAGAAAAAAATGTGTAAAATGAGGATCCCCCACAACTACCTACTCATATGTACACATACACATATGCTTATATATGTATGAAGAAAATAGAAATGCTCCATGGAACACCAAATTTCCTAGAATAATCATGTATCATAGAAAGTCCTTTAAGTATTAACAAACTAGCTCATGCCATATTCAAGATAAGAGTTCAAGCAGAAGATAAGCTGCAGCCTGTAGTAAAAGTGAAAATGCAGGCAAACCTTCTGCTTCAGCAACATCAGCAACTAGCTTGAAGAATTCTAGACCTTTTGTAAAGCTCTTCACTTTCCATTGTCGATGAAGTTTCAATGTTCCATCTTCATTTACCAGGTCCCATCCATGTATCTACTCTTATATGGCATTTGGAAAAATATGACGCATATCAATCTAAACAAAATGTACCTTCTTGTATATATCAGAAATACTAGTTTACAGAAATGAGTACCCCAAGTTCTGACTTCTCAAGCAGTTCACGTGCAGAATGTTCAGACATAGCCCAAATATCCTTTGAGTTGCACGGTACACATTGTTTGGCAGCCAAATCTGATATCATCGACAAACAGTTACTAGACAGCAATAAATTGTTGACAGTTCAAGCATAAACAGAGCCAGGTAAAAACAGACTCGAAATGAAATAGCAGTGAAAGGAATGGTTAACATCTGTAGATGTACAAAAGGTCCACCCATCTAGAGACCTTCATGACTTGTATTTATTCCAATGCTAATTAAGAAGTAAAATGGGTCACAAGAAACGCTATTTTACTTCTTATGCAATATATCATTTTTTGTCTTCTTCAGAATGGTGTGACAGGGTGATCAATTTAGTTTCTGTCTAAGAGATATGATCCGATTAAAGATGTACGCTAGTATTGTCCATAGTTACTAAAGACGCTGAGGTGCTCACCTAGGTGATGAGGCAAGGCGAGGTGCCAATAATTCACCTCGCTTCAGCCAATCTCGCCTAGGCAATTAGCCTAGGCCACGGACACCACCCAGCCCATTCCTATAACCAAGCCCGGTTTTTTAGGTGTTTTATTATGAAGTTGAGTTTAATTAACACATGTGAATGTATAAATTTAGTAATCTGTCAGGTTTTTTATGTGTTGTTGACATATTTAATGGCATATTCACATATCTAAACTATTTTATAGGCTTTAATAAAATGTCGCCTCAAACGCCTAGGAAGGCTAAGGCGGCCCCTTGGTCGCCTCAGGAGCCTCTCACCTCTGACTACCATCATCAGCTAAATCTTCCCTTTTCCAAGTAATAAAATTCATCTTGTGTATATAAATAATATCAGTTGTCTGTCCAGTTAGTGATACCAAATTGCAATCAATAAGGCATAAAAAAAGGAAAAGAGACGAGAGAACAGAAACGAAAAGCACTGCCACATTCTTCACTCCATCCTTTTCTTCCTCCTAAACGCAACATGCCATCAATTATGTCCCACGTCCCAACACCTGCTCCATTCTTCTACTGGAACAGGACATCCCAGATAAATCCAGCGACCTGGTCTTTTTCACACGAATATTCTAAAAAAATACAGAACGTACATATAAAAAATAAAATAATGTGAAGATAAACATATCACCTGAAAAAAACCAAAGATTAGTGCATTCTAACCTAGAAAAAAAAGAACTTAAAGTGAAAAGCAACAACAGCAGTGAACAGTCATCAAGATTAATGGTACAAATACAAAATATGAAAATATTGAATAACATAATGTTGTTCCTTTAAGACATAAGATGAGCAGTAGAAAATTTTGAATACCATGTATAACATAACCAGAAAAACAGTATTAAATGGAATACATTGTGCAAAGAGATGATGAGTTCTGACCTCTGACCCTTCTAATCCACCCCATGGGAAAGCCTTCCTAATTCTCTACTGCCTTGGTAGTCTATGACATACATTGTTCCATTGAAAAGATCATTAATCGTTGAAAGCAGCACTTTTCCTACAATTGCACTAAGAGGAATCAAAACAGCGACCTGACAGATTCTCTTTCAAAGCACATTGTTGCAATTTGTCCTCCACTGAAAAACCAATTAATCAAACAGATGAGCTGTGGCTCAGTTGGCATGGATGGAAAGGGTTGGCAGAGAACCCAGGTTCAATCCTGGGTAGAGAGTTGCCTTCTAAGTTTAACGAACACATTAGGAATTTACTAAACTAATGACTTTGGATATAATTCCCTCTGAAGAGTTATTCACCCAAATGAGATTTTGATCATAATCATCGCACGTTTTCACTTTTTCTACATTTTTTGGCCTGCACACGGATAATGTGATGCGTGAATAGGACAATTCCCACTCTCACTTCAAATTTTCCCACAATTTAATTAGCTTTTCAATAGTGAAAAAGGAAAATCTGCAACTTCTCCTATCATCAAGTTTGCAACTTTATCTTCCCAAACGAACCCTTAAAAGGTTTCTTTAAAAAAAAACTGTCGACGTTTCACAAATGCTAGCACCAGGGGCGGCAGCTAGCCGAAGTCCCCATTGTATGGTAGAACTCGATGTGGATTTCTACGTTCAGGCCAACCCAACACGAAATTCAAGAAGCAAGTGTGGTGAATGAAAGTCGGCCATGAGAATGAGAGTGGTAAAGCAACAGAAATCTACGGTGAAGGAAATCAATTGATAAGTACCATCTATGCCCTCCGCCGGAGCTTTCGAAGAGAAGGACGAAAGCGTCGCGAAACGGGGCGCCGGCTGCTGCTGCATAAGAGTAAACTGCGACTAGAAAGCACAGTAACATGAGAGAGAGAGAGAGAGAGAGAGAGGTGTGGGGAGAAGAAGCCAAGCAAGTGAACTGATCAACCTGCAAGTGGGGGCGGTGCTGGTAATGAAGCAGAGGAAGGGCCGGGCGTGCCTGTGAGCGCATACAAAGCCTCCTCAAAGCGTGCATATCTCCACTTTGTTCTTGTTCTATTCCGCCGGGGGGGGGGGGGGTAGACGTGGCGACGTCTCCCTCTCGTTTATATATATCTATATATATATATATATATATATGATATGATATGATAATGTTCACATGGTGGCTGCCCGAGAACGTTCCTATGAGATATTTATTGTCACCGCTTATTTTTTCTTAAGTAAATCTAACTGTTCACACGGTGAACGGAGAATGTTCTCACGGGGCCTCGTGACCCTCCCAACTCACTCCCTTCCTAGAGAGCGGGAGACGTATAGAGAGATAAATAGATATTATTTTTAACATATTTTAAGATATTTTTATTAAAATTTATTAATTAAGTAATATTAATTAATAAAAATTTAATTAAATTTATTAAAATATTTATTAAATCTAACAATCAAAATTATACATTTTTCATTGAAATTATGTTATTAATGAGCTAAATGTTAGTACCTTACTTCTATCATCAACTTTAAAATTTTAATTGTTAATCTTAATGATCTTTTTTAAACATAAGTTTAAGATAAATATGATATAATTAATTTTTAAAATCTAATAAAAATAATTAGATAAAAAAATTTAAATATGAATAGTGCTTGATATACTTGTCTCTTTATGATTGGCCGAGTCTATAAAAATTATATATCTTTAGAATTTAAAATAAATATTTTAATAGATTTAATTAAAAATTTTCTTCTACTAATTTTTATTATGTAATTAATAGATTTTGAGAAAAATATTTAAAAAATATGTTAATAAATAATATATTTGGGCTATGAATCACATGAGACTTTTAAAAACAAATAAAGGTCTTAATGATTTTTTCTTAAAATATTTTTGTGCTATATATTATTATTAAAAATATAATTTTTAATGAAAATTTTTAATATATATTTTTAAACAATATGATTAAATGGACACCGTAGATTCTTACGCTAAAGAGAGACGGACGTGACGTGAAATACGGGAACACAATTGAAGGGACGTTATTTTTCGGAGATTTGAAGGGCATTGATAACAGCCCCATGGGAGCGTTCATGTGATGTCGTCACCATGTGAACACTGCCCATATATAGCACCATGGGAACGCTATCATAGGATTGTTATCTAAGTCGCTCAAATCCTATTAAATCAATCTAATCATCCATGAAATCGTGTTCTCTTGCGTACCGCACATCCGCCCCTCCTCGTGCACCGTAATAAACTACAGTACTCTCATTTAATCACATTTTTAAAATATATTTTTAATATTATTATCAAAATTTATAATTTTAATAATAATATATGTCACAAAATGATTTAAAATTTATTAAGACCTTTACTTTTTTTAAAATCTCATGTGATCAAATGAGCCCATTTAATCACCGGGCAATAAACACATAGTTATCACTATTTATTTTGAAGGATTTTAATTTTTAATTTTTAATTATTTTTAATGGATTTTATAAAATAAATTTATCATCAAGATAATAAAAACATTTAATATATAGAGTTCTTAATATTAGTAATTAAAAAGTAAAAGTGAAATACGAAAATACTAATTTACTGTTCACTTTCAAGTAATAATTTAATACGTTACAATAATATTCTTTGTTTAATTTTAAATTTTAAATTTTTAATAGATTTATAAAATAGATTTTTGATCTGAGTTTATATTTTAAGAGGTGAAACTAATTTTTTTTATCAAAATTAGAAGTGAATAGGGATAAACCGTTCACATGCCATGCTTTGAAAAATTAAGGCGATAGTTAGATCTTCGTCGAGATAGATGAACGGTCCCGATACCGACACCATGAGAAGCCTCACATAGTGCCGACACCATTTGATCATTACCCATATATGACAGCGTTCACGTGGTGCCGACACCATGCGAACGCTATCATGGGGTTATTATCCAAACCGTTTAAATCAATCTAACCATCTATGAAACGGTGTTCTCCTGTGCACAGCACATCCGCCCCTCCTCTTGCACCGTAAGAAGTTACAGTGCTATCATTTAATCACATTTTTAAAATATATTTTTCAATATCTTTATTAAAATTTATAATTTTAATAATAATATATAGAATAAAATATTTTTAAAAAAATCATTAAGACCTTTAATTTTTTCAAAGTCCCATGCAATCTAGTGGACCCATTTAATCACCAAGTAATGAACACGTACCTATCACTATTTATTTTAAAGGATTTTAATTTTTAATTTTTAATAATTTAATAAAATAAATTTATCATCAAAATAATGAAATATTTAATATATAAAGTTCTTAATACTAGTAATTAAAAAATAAAAGTGAAACACGAAGATACTAATTTATTGCTCACTTTCAAATAACACTTTGATATATTACAATAATATTCTTTGTTTAATATTTAATATTTTATTTTTAATAGATTTATAAAATAGATTTATGATCTGAGTTTATATTTTAAGAGCTGAAATTGATCTTTTTTTATCAAAATTAAAGGTGAATAGGGATAAACCGTTCACATGCCATGTTTTTAAAAATTAAAGCGAACGTTGGATCTTCACCGACATAGACGAACGGTCCATATGTCGACACCATGGGAAGCCTCACATGGTGCCGGCACCATTTGATCATTACCCATATATGGCAGCGTTCACGTGTCGACACCATACGAACGCTACCATGGGACTATCATCTAACCCGTTCAAATCATACTAAATCAATCTAACCATCTATGAAAATGTGTTCTCCTGCGCAGAACATATCCACCGCTCCTCATGGACCTTAAGAAGTTACAGTGCTCTTATTTAATCATATTTTTAAAATATATTATTTAATATTTTTATTAAAATTTATAATTTGAATAATAACATATAACATAAAAATATTTTTAAACAATTATTAAGACCTTTAATTTTTTCAAAGTCCCATGTAATCTAGTGGGCCCATTTAATCACCAAACAATGAACACGTATCTATCACTATTTATTTTGAAGGATTTTAATTTTTAATTATTTTTAAAAAATTTATAAAATAAATTTATAATCAAAATAATGAAATATTTAATATATAGAGTCCTTAATACTAGTAATTAAAAATTAAAAGTGAAACATGAAGATACTAATTTATTGTTCACTTTCAAGTAATACTTTGATATATTATAATAATAATATTTATTTTATTTTTTATTTTTTATTTTTAATAGATTTATGATCTGAATTTTTATTTTAAGAAGTGAAATGGACCTTTTTATCAAAATTAGAGGTGAATAGGGATAAACCGTTCGCATGTCATATTTTTAAAAATTAAAGTGAACGTTAGATCTTCACCGAGATAGACGAACGGTCCAGATGCCGGCACCATGAGAAGTCTCACATGGTGCCGACACTATTTGATCATTACCCATATATGGTAACGTTCACGTGGTGCCGGCATGCCCAGCATTATGTGAATGCTATCACGGGGCTATTATCTAAGCCGTTTAAATCTTATTAAATCAATCTAATCATCAATGAAGTCATGTTCTCTAACACAGAGCACATCTGCCCATCCTCATGCACCGTAATAAGTTACAATGCTCTCATTTAATCATATTTTTAAAATATATTTTTTAATTTTTTATTAAAATTTATAATTTCAAGAACAATATATAACAAAAAATATTTTTAAAAAATTATTAAGATCTTTAATTTTTTTCAAAGTCTCATGTGATCTAGTAGACCCATTTAAACACCAAGCAATGAATATGTACCTATCACTATTTATTTTGAAAGATTTTAATTTTTAATAAATTTTAATAAATTTATTATCAAAACAATGAAATATTTAATATATAGAGTTCTTAATACTAGTAATTAAAAATTAAAATTGAAACACGAAGATACTAATTTACTGTTCACCTTCAAGTAATACTTTGATACATTACAATAATATTATTTATTTAATTTTTTTATTTTTTATTTTTAATAAATTTATAAAATAGATTTATGATCTGAGTTTATATTTTAAGAGGTTAAATGGATCTTCTTTTATCAAAATTAGAGCCGAATAGGGATAAACCGTTCACATGCCAAGTTTAGAAAAACTAAAGCAAACGTTGGATCTTCACCGGGATAGATGAACAATTCAGATGTCGACACCATGGGAAACCTCACATGGTGCTGGCATCATTTGATCATTATCAATATATGGCAGCGTTCACATGGTGCTGGCACCATGCGAACGCTACTATGGGACTGTTATCTAAGCCGTTTAAATCAACTATATCATCTATGAAACTGTGTTCTCTTGTGCACAACACAATTGCCCCTCCTCATGCACCGTAAGAAGTTATAATGCTCTCATTTAATCATATTTTTAAAATATATTTTTAATATTTTTATTAAAATTTATAATTTTAATAATAACATATATCATAAAAATATTTAAAAAAATCATTAAGATCTTTAATTTTTTTCAAAGTCTCGTGCGATCTAGTGGACCCATTTAATCACCAAGTAATGAACATGTACCTATCACTCTTTATTTTGAAGGATTTTAATTTTAATTTTTTAAGTATTTTTAATAAATTTTATAAAATAAATTTATCATCAAAATAATGAAACATTTAATATATATAATTTTCAATACTAGTAATTAAAAATTAAAAGTGAAATACGAAGATACTAATTTACTGTTCACTTTCAAGTAATACTTTGATATATTATAATAATATTCTTTCTTCATCATCATCATCATCAGAGTCTTATCCCAATTATTTGGGGTCGGCTACATGAATCATGTTGCGCCAAAGATTTCTATCAAGTGTAATATTCATATTTAAACCCAAGAAACTAATGTCCTTCCTAATAACATCGCACCATCTCATTTTAGACCTTCCTCAAACTCTTTTACTAGCATCTACTAAGATTCGATCGCATCTTTTAACCAGCGCTGAGTTAGGGCGACGAAACACATGTCCAAACTACTTGAGTCTATGTTCTCTCATTTTACTATCAATTGGGGCTATCTCTAAGTCCTTACGAATGCGTTCATTCCTAATCTTATCTTCTTAATCTTGCCACACATCCATCTCAACATCCCCATCTCTGCTACACATATTTTATGGATGTGTTCCTTTCGTATTGTCCAACACTCGGTACCATATAACAAAGCATGTCTCACAGCCGTTCTATAAAACCTCCCTTTGAGTTTCACAGGCATACGACGATCACAAAGGACTCTTGATGCACTTCTCTATCTTAACCAACCTACCTTAATCATATGTGTAACGTCATCATAAATCTCTCCATTCTCTGTATGATAGACCCTAAGTATCGAAAGCTACTACTATTCGGAATGTTATGTCCATCAATTAGAACCATGTCTTCCTGAACCACTCTCCCATTACTAAAATTATAATGCATAAACTCTGACTTATTCCTACTAATTTTAAAACTGTTAGACTCCAAGACAAGTCTCCAACGCTCTAACTTTGTATTTAGAGCATCAATACTCTCATCAATTAAAACAATATCATCTACAAATAGCATACACCAAGGGATATCCTCATGCAATTGTTTAGTTACTTTATCCATAACTAAGGCAAAGAGATACGGATGCAAATCTATAGAAACAGGAAATTCACTAGTCTCCCTAGCAATAGTTCGAACACTAGTAATAGCACAGTCGTACATATCCTTAATCAAATCAACATATCTTGAGAGATTCCTTTCTTTCTTAATGTCTACCAAATCAATTCTCTCGGTACTCGATCATACGCCTTCTCTAAATCAAGAAAAACTATATACAAATCTTTTCTCATCTCTCTATACTTCTCCATTAGCTGCCGTAGTAAGAAAATAACTTATGTAGTAGATCTATTCGACATAAAACCAAACTGATTTTTCGATACAGTAGTCATACATCAGATGCATTTTTCAATTACTCTTTCCAAAGTTTCATAGTATGACTCATAAGTTTAATTCCACGATAATTATTACAACTTTGAATATCTCCTTTATTTTTATAGAAAGGAACTACAACACTTTTTCTCCAAACTTCTGGCATTCTCGTTCCTTTAGAATTTTATTAAAAAATTGAGTTAGCCACTGAATACTAATACCTCCTACGCCTTTCCATACTTCAATAGGTACGCCATCAAGTCCTAAGGCCTTGCCCACTTTTATTTTCCTTAAAGCATCCTCCACTTCTGGCATCTTAATACGTCTGAAATATAGATATTTATCAAATATTGTGGACTCTTGGGTACCTTCTAAAGATAAATTTTTGACGCAATCTCCGTTAAGTAACTTCTGAAAATAGCTATACCACCTCCCTTTAATCTCAAGATCCTTAGTTAAAACCGTTTGATATTCACCTTTAATGTACCGAACATGATCTAAATCTCTAGTTTTTCTTTCTCTTAATTTAGCAAGTTTAAATATGTCCTTTTCACCCTCTCGGGTTCCTAATTTATTATATAAATCTTCAAATGCCTTTGATTTAGCTTCGCTAACTATTTTCTTAGCTCTCTTTTTAGCGATTTTATAGGCTTCTAGGGTTTGATCATTTTTGTTAGTATGTCAAACTTTAAAATATTCCTTTTTTATTCTAATGGTATTTTAGATTTCCTCACTCCACCACCAAGTCTCTTTTTCTAAATTCTTTTTACCTTTAGATTTGCCTAAGAGTTATTTTGCAACCCTCGTTATACAATTTGTGGCATTATTCCGCATTACATTAGTTTCTTGTTCTAAATTCTAAATATTTTCCTTTAATAGATAATTTTTAAATATTTCTAAACTTTTACCTTTTAAATTCCACCATTTAATATTATAATAATTATTTATAATGATCTTTCTTTTGAATTTAGGGATAGTGACATCCATTACTAACAACCTATGTTGAGGGGCTAGACTCTCACCAGGAATAACTTTACAATCTTTACATAAAACTCTATCGACCTTCCTAATGAGAAAATAGTCAATTTGACTTATATGTGTTCCACTCTTGTATGTTATTAAGTGTTCATCCCTCTTCTTAAAGAAGGTATTAGTAATTGCTAGATCATAGGCCATAGCAAAATCAAGAATAGTGTAACCCATATCATTTCTATTGTCAAAACCAAGGCCTCCATGAATCCTCTCATAGTCTCTATTATCTTTACCCACATGACCATTAAGATCCCCTCTAATAAAGATTCTCTCTTCACTAGGGATATTTTGGATCAAACTATCAATAGCCTCCCAAAATTACTTTTTAATGCTCTCTTATAATCCTACTTGAGGTGCATATGCACTAGTTATATTCAAAATATCCTCACCTAAGATAAGTTTAATTAACATTAGTCTATCCCTCAATCTATTTATTTCCACAACTCTATCTTTTAAGTTGTTATCTATTATTATAGAAACACCATTTCTAGAGTTATTATTACCCATATACCAAATTTTATATCCATCAATGTCTTTAGCTTTATGTCCTTTCCACCTAGTTTCTTGTAGGCAAGTTATTTTTGTTGGGAGCAGAGGATTGTCAAGCTAGAGGGGGAGGGGGTGAATAGATTGACCACTTAAAATTTTAAACAGAATAAAACGATCGCACACTCGGTGATAGCATAGGCATAACCTCACTCCGTGAACTCTAGAAGGGAAACGCAATATCTAAGTGTACTAACCGAGACAATAAGCACGAAATCAAACCACAAGCACAAACCACGGGAGACAAGAGTTTTAAGGTGGTTCGGTCTCTATCCCGAGACCTACGTCCACCCCCTCATCAACCCGGTGGGGATCACCGCTGAGCTTTACAGCTTATGCTAAAACCAGAGAAGAACCCTTCTCTGACCTGCAGATCCAATCTGCAGAAGACAGCAACACACTGTCACAGAACCGCTGTCAAACAGCTTGCAGACACGAAGTCTGTTCTCCCTCTGATCTCAGAACTCACTCTAGATCAGAACAAACCTGTCCACTAAATCCCAGTGGAACAGTAATCTGAATATAACAATGTATAAGAAAAACAAAAATACAAAGTAAAGGATGAACTCAGAAGACGCTGGTCAATGAATCTTCAGGCTTCTTGCGCAGCAGAAGAAAGTGTAGCCTGAAGGGAAGAACAGCACGATCTGAGTATGATCTCCTCTACAATTGAGGCTAGATCAGACTGATACTTCCACGGTTCTTCAGCGTCTGATCTACTTCACTAGGAGAACGAACCTGTACTGCAAACTTTGCACTGGACAGTCTTCGAATATCCCCTTGCTCTTAGTTCTCCTGAAGAAGAATGCCTCACCCCGTTCATCTCTCCTTTTTTCTCAACTCCTCGGATAGAGTAGAGATCCACTTCTCTATCTCCTTTTTCGTTTTCCCGCGTAGGATTGGGCCCCACGAGATTCCCAATCATTTGCCCACGTGTGGAGAAGCTTCTGGACTAACGGAGGAAGTGTGCACTTCATTTGCAGACGTGGCTGGCCCACTTTATCCAGTTCTTCTGCCCGAGCACTTGTCTGGGACTGGGTGCGTTGACGCTAGCATCTGGATGCGTCGACGCTGTGTGAAGATAGCTTGAGGACAGATTTCTATCTTGGGCTTCTGGAGGCAAACGCGTCGACGCTGCACCCGAGTGGCGTTGACGCAGTTAGTATGCGCGTGACTTAAACAACTTGAGATCCAGTCACAACGTCGACGCTGTCTTGCTTGAGGCGTCAACGCAGTCTTGATGAAGTGTGCTTCAACTTGGAGGAACTGAAGGCTGCGTCGACCCTTTGAGCTTGTGGCGTCGACGCTGACTATTGCCTGCAGTAATTCTCAACAAAAATACTTGCCACATAACAGATTATCAAATAATACATCAACCTGTCATATCATGGTGGTCATCATCAAAACCAGGAGGACAACAATCTCCCCCTTTTTGATGATGGCAACCATGATGGAATTCTAGCACTTTAATGATCATGCAATTCAATAACCAATGAAGCAGAGGCATGCACGACCATAGCAATCAAAAGCAAGTATCAACATTCAACTCATTCACCATTCAACTAAACACAACACATGATCAAATTATAAAGATGAAAAAGTGAAGTGCATCACAGTCTCACAGTCTCCCCCTTTGACATCAGCAAGAAGGGGAGGCCACAAGTCAAGTAATTATAACAAAACATCTAGACCATTACTTAGGAAAAAACTGTCCATATCTCCTAGACGACTGACTAGAGGACTGGCCCGGTGGAGGTGGAGGACGATGGGATGAGAAGGTCTGTTGGGCGTGCAGAGCTTTAATTTCCTGAGTGAGCTCGCCCAACTGAAACATCAGATTACTTTTAAGACCTCCCAGCTCTGAACGGACATCTTCAGATCCTCGTGTTAACGTCTCAAGCGTACTGCAAATTGTTTCAATGGAGGATGAAAGACTAGTTAGCTTATCAACAACAGCTTGAAACCGTGTGGCAATCGAGGTTACTGGAGATTGCAGAGTAACTATCGCAATTTGAATGTCATAACACAGGGATTGCAGCTGGGCCATGGTCTGAAGAGTAGAAATCTGTGCAGCGTGCATATTGGACACTAACTCTGCAGTCTTGTTTACAATCTTTGCAACACTCTTCAGGACCTTCCTCATCGCTTTGTCAGTTTTCTGCTTGGCCTCCATATAGTTTTTCCATGAGACCAGTATAGAAATTTCAGATAGGACAATTCTCTTGTACAGTCGTTCCAGCTGAAAGTCAGTATACAGAATGAAAGAATTAATTTTGTCCCCTTGATGCTGCATCATTCTAATGAGGTGAACCAGTAAATCCTTTTCTGTTGCACCAGGAGGGGCCTGGAAATAATCATCATGAGGCTGTTGGCCATTGGACCCAAGTTCTCTATTAGTATTATGTGAGCTGGACTCACCTTGTTCCCACTGAGTCTTGGGTGCCTTTCTAATGTCATGCCACTCAGGCTCATCATCTTGGAAAGGAGGTGCATCAGGCTGAAATTCTTCCTCATCAGCTGTTCTGGGTGGCTCATCAGCATCTTTGGGAGACTCCACCGCATATGAAAGAAAAGCATGCTCACCACCAGCATATGAAGGAGGTGACCTGGCTGGAGCTTGGTCTGCACCTCGGAACTCAATGTCCACATCTCTCTCCTGTCCTGCCCATTGTGGAGGAGAAGCAACTGGCTCAGGAGGTGTCCTGACTAACTCAGGTTCAGGCTCAGAAGGAGGGGCAGCTGCCCTTACATCAGATTGTTGACTAGGCAGCACTCTGACTGGCTTTCCATCTACTATTTTTATTCCCATAAAATTCTGGACAAAAGACATGGAGTAAACATTACCTCTAGGAACTACACATTTCTTCTCATTGCCAAAAGGAACTCCAACCTTTCTGAACAGGGCTGTGAGGTGTGCTGCGTAGGGTAGAGTCCTAGAGTTGTCCAGACAAGTGCCCATTGTCTGAATAATAACATCAATCAACGAAACTTTGATTTCTTTCAACATGCAGTATAGTAAAAATCTCTGCATGATAGTGACCCTTTCACGTCCACTGCTCTGTGGGGTAAAGATGGATGTGCATATATGGTGCAGTAGACGAACAGAAGATGAAAACTGATTCGCTTTTAAGCTGGACAAATAGGTCTGCTTAATGTCTGAAGGGTCCTCTGGCTGGCCGATCAAAACAGCAAATGCTTCATGTTCATTCAAAGGAAACGAGTGTAGTTCGGCCCCCTTCTTAGGAATCTTCCACACACTAGCGAGTAGACGAGCCGTGAGCTCAAACTTAACACCCTGTACAGAGCTGGTTAGTATTCCAAGGTTGGGTTGATGGCAGAGATTGTGGTAAAACTCCCTGACAAACGTAGGATAATAAATGGAATACTTGGTGGCAAAGTCCCACCAGCCTTGAAACTCCAAAATAGGCCGAATCTCAGGGAAGGCAGCATGAAAAGCTTCGTCCGATTCAAGAATATACCGTGGAATTAAAACTTTCAGGGGTTCGTCTGTACCGGAAGTAGGAGCGGACACAGAGACCCCAGACTTGGATTTTTTGGAGGAAGCTTTCTTCTGAGGAGAGGAAGGCTTGGAAGACGAACGGGCCTTCTTCTTCTTGGAAGGAGGAGAGGGACTGCGTGGACGCTTCCCCTTGTCCTTGCGTTTTTGCGGAGAAGAAGATTTAGGAGGGGGAGCCGCCGCAGGTGATTCAGGAGCTTGGGCTTCAGCGGCTAGCTCAGGAGCCGGAGGAGCCGAAGATGGTTCCTCAGCAGGCTTCTTTCCTTTCTTGGAGTAGGTGAGCGCCATCATCACGGATAGAGGAGAAGAGGATGGCCGTGAGGTGTTTCAGAAAGAGGAGATGAACAATTACCTAAGAAGGATGAACGAGAAGGTAGCCGACTGTTTCCTCGGTTGGGGGTTTAAAAGAGTGAAAAGAGAAACCCCCAATCCAGTTATCGGGTAACCGGGTAATGGATCCAGGCCATATTCTAAGGAAGCTAGATAGAGTGGATGCGTCGACGCTAGGAGATCAATGCATCGACGCCGTGAACACTTATGTTCAAGTGTGCATTGGAAAGGCACAGATGCGTCGACCTTATGAACAAGGGTGCGTCGACGCCATAGTGTAAATAGACTCTGCCAGACAAAGAGTTTGAAAGAGAGAAGAAGCAGCTTAAAGAGCAGAACTTGGGAAAAATCGTTAGAGTCCAAGGTTCATAAGGTAATACACTCATATTCAGGGATTTTTAATAGCTTCAGTTCAAATTCCCATGAAAACTAAATTTACTCAGATTAACTTCGAACCATTCAGTGACATAAAATAATGATATTCTTCCAAGTTTGAAGCACAGAAATGAACATTAACAGTGCAGAAATGGAATAATTTCTAAACTAGCTTCATACTGGGGATCTTCTCACATCTGTATCCTGCATTATTCAATTTCGAAAAAAAATCTTTGTAGAAAGAAATTTAATGAGCATTGAGGATGAGTTCATTAGATCTGTTGAGCCTTTTGATTTCATACTAACACACATGAGTTTTAATTTTTATTTTATTTATTACATCCATTAGCAGTCAAGTATAGCTAGCCTTGTGACACAAGTACACATGCTTATCAGGCACCAGAGTCCCCGGTTACTCAGCATAGCCAACTATTTTGCCTAGAATCAGAGGTAGTGATCAACCTCATGACATGCCTTTCAACACTTCATGGGTGAGGAAGGTAGTTTCTCGGTTGAGAATCACCATTACTCTGAAATGGATAATTTTCATTGAAGGACAGAGATAGTAGTCCACCTCATGACTTGCTCTTTAGCACTTCTTTGGTGCATAGAGCCAGTTTCTCAGTGAAAGCCTACCAGTGCTCTGCGTATTACAGATACAATGTGTGTTGCACTTTATCTTTTAGCTCTTTTTAGACCTAAACAAACTTTAGCAACAATACCAATTAAATTCCAATTCATTGAAAGATCCTTCTACTTTTGATTAATTTGGGATAAAGAGATGATAGGAACCAAGTCATATTAACTTGTTTAGTCCTTATTCTAGATTCAATCACTTTTAGGTTCAAGGACTGTTGAGTTCAAGCATTGAAGGATACACATTTTATATCAGTAAGTAGTGTGAAGCTATTCTAAGAAAAAAAAATTTGTTTTCATTAAAAATTATTCCCTTAGCTCCCCCTGAATTTAAGGCATTTACTTTTCACCCTAACATTTGAGACAATTCCCTTATTCTGGAATAGAAGAAGAGTACATCAAGAAATCTTGGTAGCAGAAGGTGGATAAGATAGAAAATAAGCATGATGGGGTGCAAAGGAGACTCTTGAAGAAGAGCAAGTCTAGCAAGAAGGATGGATGAGTTGACCCTATGTACTAGACGTGAGGACACAGTCACCACCACAGCTACCTGAGTCCAGTAGAGCGTTGACGCAGAACACCTGCAGCGTCGACGCACTCAGCCATTCTGCTCGGACTGTTTATCAGTGATTAGAGGCAGTCCACCGCTGCGTGGACGCCTCCTAGAGGCTGCGTTACCGCATCAGATAAAAACAAGTCAAACTAACAAGGATTCATACTCCCCCTAAGTATATGAATTATTCAAACATGGACATTTTGACCATAGCAGGACATCAAATGATCATGACAAAGGTAATCAAAGAGCATTCAGACATTTGAACATGCAATCAATTCAAGCTTCAGAATGTAAATTACAGAGTCCAAGCTCTCTCCTAAGATATGAAAAACGCTCATTATTGAGAGGCTTGGTAAAAATATCAGCTAGTTGTAGTTCAGATTCTACAAAAACAAGCTTGAAACTCCCTTTACTGACCTCATCTCTTAAGAAATGATGTCTGATTTCAATGTGCTTGGTCCTAGAGTGCTGGATGGGGTTCTTGGCCAGGTTTATAGCACTTGTGTTATCACACAATATTGGGACACTTCCAAGATCAGTTTGATAATCTTGGAGCTGATGCTTGATCCACAACACTTGAGTGCCACAGCTCCCTGCAGCGACATATTCTGCCTCTGCAGTGGACAGTGCCACTGAGTGTTGTTTCTTGGAAGCCCAAGAGACCAAGCACCCACCCAAAAATTGGCAGTAGCCACTAGTGCTTTTTCTGTCCAATTTACATCCAGCATAGTCTGCATCCGAATATGATACCAGATCAAAGGAGCAGGATGCAGGATACCATATCCCTAAGTCTTGAGTTCCAGTAAGGTATCTAAAAATACGCTTGACAGAACTTAAGTGGGATTCTCTAGGATCAGCTTGAAAACGTGCACACATGCAAACACAGAATTGAATATCAGGCCTTGATGCAGTAAGGTATAAAAGTGACCCTATCATACCTCGATAGGTCTTGGCATCAACTTGTGTACCTTTCAAGTCTGCATCCAAGGGTGTGTTTGTGCACATGGGAGTGCTGATTGTCTTCAGATTTTCCATTTTATACTTCTTCAGTAGCTCCTTGATGTCCTTTGTCTGACAAATAAAGCATCCGTCCCTGCTTTGAATGATCTGCATACCTAGGAAAAATTGAAGTTCACCCATGAGGCTCATTTCAAATTATGTAGTCATTAAGTTAGCAAACTCCTTACACAAACTGGGTTTAGTGGAACCGAAGACAATGTCATCAACATATATTTGAACCAGAATGATATCTGAATTCCTTACCTTTATAAACAATGTCTGGTCCACTTTACCTCTTGAATATCCTTTTTCAGTGAGGAAGGAGCTGAGCCGGTCATATCAGGCTCGAGGTGCCTGCTTGAGTCTATACAGTGCTTTGTCTAACCTGTATACGTGGTAAGGATTTTCTGCACATTCAAAACCAGGGGGTTGTTCCACATATACTTCTTCTTTTATTATTCCATTTAAGAAAGCACTTTTTACATCCATTTGTTGTAATTTTACTCCATGACTTACAGCATATGCAAGCAACAACCGAATGGCTTCTAATCTAGCTACTGGTGCAAAGGACTCTTCGAAGTCGATACCGAACTCTTGATTGTAGCCCTGTGCAACCAGTCTAGCTTTATTCCTAACAACAACACCATTTTCATTTTGTTTGTTTTTCTAGACCCATTTAGTTCCTATTATAGATTGATCCTTGGGTCTAGGCACTAGATGCCACACTTCATTTCTTGTAAATTGGTTGAGTTCTTCATGCATGGCATTTATCCAGTTGGGATCTTTTAAGGCTTCCATGACATTTTTGGGTTCAGTTTGAGACACAAGTGCCATGTTATCCAATTCTTGAATTTGAGAACGTGTCCTAACAGGTTCATGCAAGTTGCTAATTATGCTAGATGAGGGGTGATCCCTTAACATCCTAATGTTAGTTAGAGGGTTACCTCCATTGATACCTGCATTACCCTGATTACTCGACTCTGGCTCATCTTCTTTTGGCCTTGAATCTCCTTCCAATGTTTCTTTCTCCTCCAGCTTGTCAAGGAAGTCTTCATCACCCTCAGTCCTGCATGAAGATTCAACTTGTGAATTTTCAATTAGCTCATCAAAAACAATGTGAGGTGATTCCTCAACCGTTTGTGTTTTCAAATTTAGGACCCTATATGCTCTAGAGGGACTAGAGTATCCTAAGAAGATGGCAGGTTCACTCTTGGGTTCAAACTTATCTAGGGCCCGTTTATCATTATTCTGAACAAAGCATTTTGAACCGAAAACTTTAAAATAAGCAACAGAGGGCTTCTTACCTTTCAGCATTTCATATGGAGTCTTTTTGGACTGAGGTCTTACCATTGCCCGATTTACAATGTAGCATGCAGTGTTCACAGCCTCTGCCCAATACTTCCTTGGGAGTTGCCCTTCAATCAGCATGGTTCTGGCCATCTCCACAAGGGTTCAGTTTCTTCTCTCCACGACTCCATTTTGTTCAGGTGTTCTTGGGGAAGAAAACCTGTGATTTAGCCCTGTTGCTCTGCAGAAATCCTCAAATTCAGAGTTGTCAAATTCTCCACCATGATCTGACAAAATGGAAGAAATGACAAACTTACCATCCTGCTGTGTTTTCTTGAAGAATGCCTCAAATGAATGAGTTCAAAAGGTTTAGTGGACTGACTCTCTATCTTGGACTTAAATGACTTCCTAGTGTGTTTGCCTTGGGTGCATGCATTACAGATTTTGTCATTTTTCTTGAATGAAGCATCAGGCAGGCCATTTACCATGCTGTGTTTGGCTAACTTATACAAGACACTATAGCTAGCATGTCCTAGCCTACGGTGTCACAACCAAGCTAGTTCAGTTTTATTTACAGCAAGGCAAAGATTATTATGAGCAGGATCATCTAAATCTACCATGTACATGTTGTTTATCCTTTTTCCAACAAATTTAACTTTTTCTGATTTTTCTTCTAAGATGGTGCATGTATTTGCATCAAACACCACTTTATTACTCCTATCACACAGTTGGCTTATACTGAGCAAGTTATACTCTAGACCCTCTACTAAAAGAACATCATCAATGGAGGTAGAAGGGTTCTTGCCAACTTTACCTTTGCCAACTATTTTACCTTTATTGTTTCCACCAAAGGTGACAAAGCCTCCATCCTTCTCAACCAAGAGACAAAACTGGGCCTTATCCCCTGTCATATGTCTTGAGCAGCCGCTGTCAAGATACCACCTGTTGTGCACGGCCGCAAGGCATTCCTGCATGAATCATCAAACAAGAGATTTTGGAACCCAAACACACCTGGGTCCCATTGAATCACTGGATGACTTCAGGTAATTCAGCAGGTTCTTAGGAATCCACATTTGTCTTTGTTGAGGTTTTTGATGGATTTTAGTTGAGGAGGCAGCATGTTTCTGATTTGATTTTAAGGTTATTTTAGATGCTTTATTGAACCATCGTTTATTTTGAGTCCAATAGGTTTCTTGGTGGTGTGGGTTGAATGCCCTAAATGAATGCATTTGGCTTATTGGATATGCATACATGGGATGCGTTGACCTACCTGAATGAGTGTGTGGACTCACCCACCCATAGTTGCTTCTGTGTGCATGATAGAATGTAGGGTGCGTGGACGCATTGTGATGTGTGCGTCGGCCCATCCACCCAGACTGATTGAAGTGTTGGCCATGGTGGTTTGGGTGCGTCGACGCATTTCCCTGCATGCGTCCACCCATGTGGTCGTTCCTATTCTTATGGACTCTCTGGAATCCGGTCTGCGTCGACACATTACTGGCCTTGCGTGGACGCATCTGGCTCTTTCCAGACTTGGTGCTTTCAGTCTTTCTACTACGATGCTGGTGAGAGGAGGGTCTGGAGCTGGAAGCCTTATGTGGTGATGAAGTGACAGGCTTGCAGCTGGTTACATTCTTAGCAGATTTTGCCTTAGGAGTTTCATTCATCTTCTCTTTTCCTTTCTCCTTTGTCACTTCATTTTTCTTAATCTGTTTCCCTTTGCCTCTTTCAACATTTTTTACTTCAGCCACCTGTTTCTCCTCAACTTTCTTCTCTTCTGACACGAAGGTCACCAGCTTAATTCCAATTTCTTTCTTTTTGCTTGGATTATATCCAAGTCCTTCCTTGCCAACATTGCATTTTGTTCCCAGTAAAGCATCAAGATTATGTTTGCCTTGTGTCATTTTCTCCAGGGAAGCTTGTTTGTCCAATTTTTCTTCTTTAGCTTTCTTCAAATCTTCCTGAAGTTTCAAGTTGACACCATTTACGGCTTGGTATTTTTCTTCAGCAATTTTGGTGTCCTTTTCCAGTTTCTGCATTCTTAACTTCAGTTCATCGTGCGTATTTAATAAGAATTCATTTTCTCTTTTCAATTCAATCAATTGAGATTTGTATTCATTTTCTTCATTCAGAGTTTTCTTCAGACAAACAATTTCATCCTCTAGCACTTTAACCTTTTCATTTGACAAGTTCTCTTGATTTCCCTGGTTTTTCTTCTTTTTAAGTATTTTATTTTCTTTCTTCGCAGCATCATATTTATCCATAAGGTCATTGAATGCTTCTTCCCAGTCATTACAAGTAAATTCATCAAATGGAGAATTTACCTCAGCAGAGTCCTCTCCCCTGGCCATTAGGCATAGCTTCACCTCTTTTTCTTCCTCTGAGGTGCTATCCTCCTCTTCTTCTTCTTCATCACTCCATGTACTGATCATGGCCTTGGGCTTTTTATTTTTGAACTTGGGGTGAGCTTTCTTGGAATTTTCTGGACACTCTGACTTGATATGTCCCGATTTCCTGCATTGATAACAAACCACTTTGTCATATTTCCTAGATTGGTCAGACTTAAACTTAGAATTCATTTTACCTTGATAGCTTCTAAGTCGACCAGTTTTACCTTCCCTTCGTAAGAATTTTCGAAATTTCTTTGTGAGCATGGCAATCTCACCTGAATCACTGTCGGATGAAGAGGTCAGACTCTCATCTGAGCTCTCCTTACAGCTTGGAGCAGCTTTGAGAGCTAGCGGTTTCTTCTTCTTTATTTCCTCATTAGATCTTTTCAAATTCAGCTCATAGGCCATAAGGGAACCTATGTAATGCCCCGGGTTTTTCGGATCCTCGTTCGTGAATCCTGGATCTGGTTTCTCAAAGCGTCCGACTCCGTTGTGTCTGAAATTTCGTTTCGGACATCTTTCGTGTTCGGATCGGCGCGATCCGGAGTCGTTTCGGAGGCCCGGAGGCGTTCCGCGGCTTTTTCTGCGTGTGTTTTCCGATTCCCGGCGTGGGTTTCGGCTTTCCCTTCGGAACCTCGTTGCGGGTGAACCGGGCCGTTCACCTAGGCGAGTGTGGCACCATTGCATTCGGTGTGTTCCGAGGATCGCGAGGGTGTGATTTTCTAGTTTTCGGTATTTTTGAGAATTTCTGGATTTTCTATATATAACCTCCTTTTCTCTCTCCCCATCTCTCATTTCTCTCTTCTCTCCCTCTCTCTTCTCACGCTCTCTCCTCTCTCCCTCTCTCTCCGGTGGCCGACGGGGTGGAGTGTGGGCGAGGAGGGGACGGCGCGGGCGAGGCACGGGCGAGAATGGATGAGGATCGAGGTGGTGGAGGCGCGGTGAAGCTCGGCCGTGGGTTCGTGGAACGGCGAGGCTTCAACGGCGTTTTCTTCGTGGACCGGTGTCCACGGCGCGTCGTTTCTTCGGTGGAGGTAGGGAGATGGACCCTCGACTCGCGTACTTCCTTTCCCGCGAGTTTTGTAGGCCGTGGTGAGCCGAGCGGGCTAAACGAGGCGATTTGGGCAAAATCCATGTTTTTGAGGTGTGAGCCGGATCTCTCGTTTTACGGTGTTTTTGGCCGTTCCAGGGGTTTAGATGCATGCCTAGGGGCTTGGGGAATGTTTTCCCTTTTGTTTCCCCTTCACCTGGGAGTGGACGGGGCGTGGAATGGTTTTTCCCACAGTTTCCACCGTTTTCGGGCGCGGACTGAGAACGCGCTATGCTCCAGTAGCGCGTTCTTGATGGTCGCGCTGCCCCGACGGGGTGCGTTCATCGGAGAAGATGAACAGTATGGCAGTTCCTGTCGTGCTATAGGGCTATGGCGCGTTCTGGACTGTCGCGCTATGGAAACATAGCGCGACCGGCCTTGTCGCGCTATAGGCTCCTAGCGCGTTCTGCTTGAATGCGCTATGGACCTATAGTGCGTTATTGTAGTGACCATCCGGGCTGCCCGGGGCGGGCGGTCTGCTGCTGATCGTGCCCCCCTTGAGCCGTGTGTGTCCTAGACACCCCGTGAAGTTTCGTGACCGTGTCTGTGGGTGTCCAGAGGTTTGGGTTACCTCGATAAGCGTGCCCATGGGCTTGGCGGGTCCGGGTGACCTTCTAGCCTTCCGATTGTGTTGTGTTGGTCTCCGGTCGACCCGGTTGTAACCCAGTGGTCGACTTGCGGTCTCGTGAGTGCTAGACACCCATGGGATTCTGTGTCCATGTTTTGAGGGTGTCAGGAGGACCGTGTTATCTCGTTTAGCGTGCCCATAGGGTTGAGAGTCCGGGTGACTTCTCGCGTGTTGGGCTTTCGTGTTACGCTCGATCGAGTCACCGGGTATCGGTGTGTGTGCGGTGGGATCTCCCCCGCATATTGTGAGTTTCCTTGGAAGGTGATATCCGTGTGGGCCACGTGTTTGGCCTTGGACTGTGAGTACAGTTGTCCGGCCTGGGGTTGGAGGTTTCCCGCTTACTTCAAGATGGGAAATCGTCGTGGTGGCTTGTGTGCTGCCCTGGGAATCGTGCTTCTGTGTTTTCCATGTGGCCCGTGTGGGTGGCCTTGGTCCTTTGCATTCCTTTCCCGAGGGAGTGGTCTTGGCGACTCGTGAGTTGTCTCGGTACTCGTGCTGCCGTGATTTTAGACCTAGAGATTGGACTAGATTGATGGCCTTGTGCTGTTGCGTACAACGGTCTTGACCCCGAGTCTTGTGACTCAAGGACCGTTGGGTGTAGTGCGTCTGGAGGACTGTCCAGAGTCCAGTGGCTTAGCGCCACTTGAGTTTTCTCGACTCTAGCGCACGGTGCGTGCGTGGCCGTGGACTATGAGTCCCGTTTCTTCTCCGACTGTGGTCACCGTGCGACGGGGCCGGTACGTGGGGTGGTCCCCGTACGTCGTCGGATTCGGACGTTATTTTTCGTTGACTTGAGAGTCTACTCCTTCAGTGACCCTCCACTAGTCGTAGCCTACCAGTACGCGTGTGCTGGTCACACCAGGGAGTGGTGTACGGGTTTACCCTGAGGACGGTTAGACTGGTTTCCGTCGGGCCCCTCGTCGTAGCCAGAGTCCAGCTGCGGGGGAAAACCAGTCAGAGGGCCAGACCTAGGACGCGTGGTCTGTGTGTGCACACGTGGTTGGGGACAGTGGACGCACGTCGACGGGCGTGACCCCAGCTAGTCACTTATTTGTGGTTACTTGTACGGTGTTCGCACCTCGGGTAGGACCTACCATGTCAGGCGATTCACCTGCGGTGCGGTGTAAGACGTCAGGGGATGCTACCGGCTGTGCTTCTAGTGGGTGGTACTCCTGTCGAGTATGGAGTGATAGACTGTCAGTCTCTGTGTCTTTTACCTTCGGGTTTTCGGTCGTGTTGACCGGTGAGTTCGGTTGTTTCACCTTGGCGCGTGTGTCGGTTCTTGCGCCGTGAGACTAGTGCTAGTGGCTTTTACCGAGGTGGCATCTTGTGGTGCGGTACCCGCGATCGGATGGTCGGGGTTGCACCTTGGACAGCATGTCTAGGTTGGCTGTCCGGGGGACAGGCCTCTACGGCGTGGTTACCGGGTGTTTTTACTTCGGTAGGTGGTACTAGCGTGGTTCGGTAGCTTCGACAGCGTGATCGGGGTCTGCCTTCTGGCAGTAGGAGTAGCTGTAGTGCCGAGTTTTTGACCGGCCACCGGTTTGCTGTTCCTGCTGTAGTTGTAGCTCTCCTTTCCGCTACCGCCGTTGTTTCCGGTTGGGGTTCCGCGGGATCCCTGCTGAGTCTCTGTTTTGGAGACTCATTCCCTGCTTTTCAGATGTAGCGGTTCTTCCTCGCGGTTCGAGGGTGCGGGGCGGAGGTTCTCAGTTGCCAGCTTGCCGGGCCGAGTGTTCACTTGGCATGTGGTACGTTTTACTACTTTAGACTGTATTTTTCTGTTGGACTGGACTCTGTTGTAGTTGTTTATTTATTTCTGTTAATTATTGAATTGTCCTGCTTTATTTTCTATTTCTTTGTGCCTCCACACTCCTTTTAGCCCTTCCGAGCCCTCCCGGCTCGTGGGCGACGGTGCGAGTCTCGGGTTATCGGGCCTTCCCGGTAATCGGATTCTCGGATCGTTACAGCTGGTATCAGAGCGGTGGTTGTGGACGTACATAGGAATTCGAAATGTTGCAGTGATCAGAGTCCATAAGGTCCAGTACAGTCGGCAGCTGGCTTAGGGTTTTGTGTTCGCTTTCTGCCTAGTTTCTCGCTCGAGAGCTTGAGTGCGCTGTGCGGCGCTGTGAAGGTGGTTGCTGTCCGCAGCTTTAGTGCCAGCATGGGGTCTAAGGATCGAGGTCGAGAGCCTTCTCCCTCATCGGTGGTGGCCCTGGTTGTGCTGCGTTGGGCAGAGGTTGCTGGCAGGCGTGAGTTCGCGGTGCTGCGTTCGAGGAATCTGCGGCGTGGTCAGGTGGCTGGAGAGGACTGTTCATGGTTAAGTGGCCGTGAGCGCGCTCTGAGGGAGCTGCTGTCGGTTTTGGCCACTCCAGTTTGAGGTTTGTCCAGCTCCTGAGGCGTTCTGATCGAGAGGTGTGCTCGGGTGAGCGGAGTACCTTCTCGGTGAGCTGCTGTTTCGTCGAGCCTGATGTTCTTGTCGTGCTCTGTGGCGTCAGAAATGGCGTGTCGGTCCCGGTTGTTCTGCAGATTTCGAGGCAGGATTTGGCAGAGATGTCCCGGTAAGTCTTTGCTCCTGCACTCTTGCGTGCGATGGGTTGTGTTCGCCCTGGAGTTGGCTTGAGATGTGAAGGCTCCACGGTGAGTTTGGGACTCGAGGATGAGCGTCGGCGGTTGTTGTTATGGCTCGTATTGCGGCTCTTGGCATGCCGTGTTGCAGTTCGAGGAATTGCGGCTGCGGTGCATCGAGAGGTGCTGTGATTGTGATCCGACATGACACTGGCCGAATGTGTCGGAGGCGCTGACCTGATGGAAGCGATGGTTTTCCTTGGTGCTGGATGGTGCTGTTTCCAGCATGCGCAAGGTTTGAGGTCAGGTCGAGCGTGGAGTCCTCCCGTTGGTCAGAAGTGCGTTTGGTCTCCCCTTTGGTTGGAGAGATTGTGTTGGGTTAAGGTTCGTCGTCTTGCATTGCGTGTTCGGATTGGTTGGCCTTGTATGCCATGAAGTCCGTGCGAGGCGTGCTCCTTGTCTTGGCAGGGTGGTTGCCTGTGAGAAGTCGTGCCCATTCCCTTGTCGTGTGCGGGTACTGGCGCTATTCCGGAAGGACGAATGCTGGTTGGGCGGTGTTCGCTTTCTCGACTGTGCGCGCGGATCAGAGTGCGCAGCGGAAGCGTGGTGGGCCCATAACCCATTGGTTCAGGATCGTAGCGTTGGTTGCTACGGGCGGATTCCTGAGTTTGCGTTGAGCATTGGAGGATTGGTTCCTCGGTGTGAAACGTGTTGTTGCCGTGCCGTTGCTCGTGGTATTATGGTTGTTGGCACTGGCAGGATGGAGTGTTGGGGAAAAGTGCTGACTAGTGCGCCGCATGAGTACCCTGTTCCTGTGTTGGAAGCCGTGTCAGGCGTCGGTGTTGGACCTGGATGAGGTTGTCGAGGATGTCACCTGACGGAGGTCGAGGACGTGTTGGTCAGAGTCGGTGGCTTGGCGCCCGACTTGTGGTCCCAGTCGTGTCCTCGGATGAGATCATTTTTGGGGAAGTGGTCTCTGGCAGACTATGGGTCCCGGTTGACAGCTATGAGTGGCTGGTGAGCCTAACCGTGTGACCGACCACAGCAGTGTCTGTTGGTCCTACGGTCTTGTCGGATTGTGACGGTGAGATGTTTATTGCTTAGGGACCCGTGAGCACTGTTCAGGTGGTGTCCCGTGGCTCTTTGGTAAGGGCGGAATCGGGATTGGCAGGTGTCCACTTGGATTGATCGAAGGATTTGATGAGACCAGATGGAAGAGTGATGCCTGTGGGCGGAGGCCTTTTTGTGAGATTGGCGTCGGATTGGTGGTCATTGATAGGACGTTGGTGTCGCAATGGTTATCCCTGGGTTGGTGACCAACATGGGATGATTCCCCTGTGAGTCTGAGTCCAGTGAGGTGATGACTGAAGACACTAGGATCTTGTCATTTGGTTTCGTCATGCTCCCCGAGAGGGGTCGAGTTGGCACGTTGTTCGAGCTCGGATGCGGTGTCCGAAAGGAGTGCTGCTCGAGATGCGGCTTCAGTCTGTGTGTGAGTCGACGGATGGCTTGCCGAGGTTTGGAATGTTTCCTTTGGACCTGGTCGAGGACCAGGAAAGAAGGAAGAAGCTGAGCAAGCGGAGGTTTCCCGTTGATGAGCAGTTGGTGACCAGTGGATGGTCTTTTCAGAGATAGAAGATGTTGGTTGTTGGGGCTCGAGCGTGGCGAGAGCCGTATACCAGCGAGACCTTTGGTGGTTGTTTCTGTGATGTGCCTTTCCGGATGGGATCTGGGCTTTGTCGAAGGTTGTCTTCTGACGAGAGTTGGCACAGTGTTATGTCCGGCTTTCGGCTTGCCATGTGTGAGGTGTTTCATGGTGCTGAGCCGATGTTCTGGTTGCGATCTGCGGAGAGGACTGCTTGAGCTGGTAGAGGCTCTGTTTTGGTTGCTCCCTTGAGGAGGGTGTGCGACCTGTCAGCTGGCTGCGAAGCTGATGTGTGATTTGTCTGCTGACCATAGGATGGATCGGTAGCTGTTGCTTGTGTCGAGGGTTGTGTTTCCGCGGTGAGCAAGATTGTGGCTGCGGTGCCATGGTTGATTCTCGCATTGTCTGAGGTGATGCCGGACTGTGTCCTGCGGTATATGCCTGCTCTGTTGGCCAGTGTGCTCGGCGCGAGGAGCGAGGTGTTGCTTGTGATTGTAAGTCTGGCTGTGTCCCTCAGGACCGGTGTTTTCATGAGAATCGAGATTTTCTGTGCTAGGGCTCTGACAGCGTTGTCAGTTCGTTCAGTGTTCTTCCCCTGTGACTTTGTGCTGGGTCCTGAATTTCGAGGATGAAATTCCTTTAAGGGGGGAGGGCTGTAATGTCCCGGGTTTTTCGGATCCTCGTTCGTGGGTCCCGGATCTGGTTTCTTGGAGCGTCCGATTCTGTTGTGTCCGAAATTTCATTTTGGACATCTTTCGTGTTCGGATCGGCGCGATCCGGAGTCGTTTCGGAGGCCCGGAGGCGTTCCGCGGCTTTTTCCGCGTGTGTTTTCCGATTCCCGGCGTGGGTTTCGGCTTTCCCTTCGAAATCTCGTTGCGGGTGAACCGGGCCGTTCACCTAGGCGAGTGTGGTACCGTTGCGTTCGGTGCGTTCCGAGGATCGCGAGAGTATGATTTTCTATTTTTTTGGTATTTTTGAGAATTTCCTAATTTTCTATATATTACCTCCTTTTCTCTCTCCCCATCTCTCATTTCTCTCTTCTCTCCCTCTCTCTTCTCACGCTCTCTCCTCTCTCCCTCTCTCTCCGGCGGCCGACGGGGTGGAGTGTGGGCGAGGAGGGGACGGCGCGGGAGAGGCACGGGCGAGAATGGATGAGGATCGAGGTGGTGGAGGCGCGGTGAAGCTCGGCCGTGGGTTCGTGGAACGGCGAGGCTTCAACGGCATTTTCTTCGTGGACCAGTGTCCACGGTGCGTCGTTTCTTTGGTGGAGGTAGGGAGATGGACCCTCGACTCGCGTACTTCCTTTCCCGCGAGTTTTGTAGGCCGTGGTGAGCCGAGCGGGCTAAACGAGGCGATTTGGGCAAAATCCATGTTTTTGAGGTGTGAGCCGGATCTCTCATTTTACGGTGTTTTTGACCGTTCCAGGGGTTTAGATGCATGCCTAGGGGCTTGGGGAATGTTTTCCCTTTTGTTTCCCCTTCACCTGGGAGTGGACGGGGCGTGGAATGGTTTTTCCCGCGGTTTCCACCATTTTCGGGCGCGGACTGAGAACGCGCTATGCTCCAGTAGCACGTTCTTGATGGTCGCGCTGCCCCGACGGGGCGCGTTCATCGGAGAAGATGAACAGTATGGCGGTTCCTGTCGCGCTATAGGGCTATGGCGCGTTCTGTACTGTCGCGCTATGGAAACATAGCGCGACCTGCCTTGTCGCGCTATAGGCTCCTAGCGCGTTCTGCTTGAACGCGCTATGGACCTATAGCGCGTTATTGTAGTGACCATCCGGGCTGCCCGGGGCGGGCGGTCTACGGCTGATCGTGCCCCCCTTGAGCCGTGTGTGTCCTAGACATCCCGTGAAGTTCCGTGACCGTGTCTGTGGGTGTCCAGAGGTTTAGGTTACCTCGATAAGCGTGCCCGTGGGCTTGGCGGGTCCGGGTGACCTTCTAGCCTTCCGATTGTGTTGTGTTGGTCTCCGGTCGACCCGGTTGTGACCCAGTGGTCGACTTGCGGTCTCGTGAGTGCTAGACACCCATGGGATTCTATGTCCGTGTTTTGAGGGTGTCAGGAGGACCGTGTTATCTCGTTTAGCATGCCCATAGGGTTGAGAGTCCGGGTGACTTCTTGCGTGTTGGGCTTTCGTGTTACGCTCGATCGAGTCACCGGGTATCGGTGTGTGTGCGGTAGGATCTCCCCCGCATATTGTGAGTTTCCTTGGAAGGTGATTTCCGTGTGGGCCACGTGTTTGGCCTTGGACTGCGAGTCCAGTTGTCCGGCCTGGGATTGGAGGTTTCCCGCTTGCTTCAAGATGGGAAATCGTCTTGGTGGCTTGTGTGCTGCCCTGGGAATCATGCTTATGTGTTTTCCATGTGGCCCATGTGGGTGGCCTTGGTCCTTTGCATTCCCTTCCCGAGGGAGTGGTCTTGGCGACTCGTGAGTTATCTCGGTACTCGTGCTGCCGTGGTTTTAGACCTAGAGATTGGACTAGATTGATGGCCTTGTGCTGTTGCGTACAACGGTCTTGACCCCGAGTCTTGTGACTCAAGGACCGTTGGGTGTAGTGCGTCTGGAGGACTGTCCAGAGTCCAGTGGCTTAGCGCCACTTGAGTTTTCTCGACTCTAGCGCACGGTGCGTGCGTGGCCGTGGACTGTGAGTCCCGTTTCTTCTCCAACTGTGGTCACCGTGCGACGGGGCCGGTACGTGGGGTGGTCCCCGTACGTCGTCGGATTCGGACGTTGTTTTCCGTTGACTTGAGAGTCTACTCCTTCAGTGACCCTCCACTAGTCGCAGCCTACCAGTACGCCTGTGCTGGTCGCACCAGGGAGTGGTGTGCGGGCTTACCCTGAGGACGGTTAGACTGGTTTCCGTCGGGCCCCTCGTCGTAGCCAGAGTCCGGCTGCGGGGGAAAACCAGTCAGAGGGCCAGACCTAGGACGCGTGGTCTGTGTGTGCACACATGGTTGGGGACAGTGGACGCACGTCGACGGGCGTGACCCCAGCTAGTCACTTGTTTGTGGTTACTTGTACGGTGTTCGCGCCTCGGGTAGGACCTACCACGTCAGGCGGTTCACCTGCGGTGCGGTGTAAGACGTCAGGGGACGCTACCGGCTGTGCTTCTAGTGGGTGGTACTCCTGTTGAGTACGGAGTGACAGACTGTCAGTCTCTGTGTCTTTGACCTTCGGGTTTTCGGTCGTGTTGACCGGTGAGTTCGGTTGTTTCACCTTGGCGCGTGTGTCGGTTCTTGCGCTGTGAGACTAGTGCTAGTGGCTTTTACTGAGGTGGCGTCTTGTGGTGCAGTACCCGCGATCGGATGGTCGGGGTTGCACCTTAGACAGCGTCTCTAGGTTGGCTGTCCGGGAGACAGGCCTCTACGGCGTGCTTGCCGGGTGTTTTTACTTCGGTAGGTGGTACTAGCGTGGTTCGGTAGCTTCGACAGCGTGATCGGGGTCTGCCTTCTGGCAGTAGGAGTAGCTGTAGTGCCGAGTTTTTGACCGGCCACCGGTTTGCTGTTCCTGCTGTAGTTGTAGCTCTCCTTTCCGCTACCGCCGTTGTTTCCGGTTGGGGTTCCGCGGGATCCCTGCTGAGTCTCTATTTTGGAGACTCATTCCCTACTTTTCAGGTGTAGTGATTCTTCCTCGCGGTTCGAGGGTACGGGGCGGAGGTTCTCAGTTGCCAGCTTGCCGGGCCGAGTGTTCACTTGGCATGTGGTACGTTTTACTGCTTTAGACTGTATTTTTCTGTTGGACTGGACTCTGTTGTAGTTGTTTATTTATTTCTGTTAATTATTGAATTGTCCTGCTTTATTTCCTATTTCTTTGTGCCTCCACACTCATTTTAGCCCTTCCGAGCCCTCCCGGCTCGTGGGCGGCGGTGCGAGTCTCGGGTTATCGGGCCTTCCCGGTAATCGGATTCTCGGGTCGTTACAACCTATCAGCTCGTCAGGAGTGGTCTTGGGAAGATTCCTAGATTCTTCTACTACTGTGGCTTTTGTGTGCCACACGGGTGTCAAGGATCTAAGAATCTTTCTCACCAGCTCATAATCTGAATAGGCCTTCCCTAGACCTTTGAGACCATTGACAAGCAACGTTAAAGGAGCATACATTTCATAAATACTTTCTTCAGGTTTCATGTAGAATGACTCATATTCAGAGATTAACATGTTAGTCTTGGTCTCCCTTACCTCCGAGGTACCCTCGTATATTACCTCGAGTCGATCCCACATTTCTTTTGCACTCGCACATGAGGAGACGCGCGAGAATTCCTTGGGGTGCAGGGAGCATTGCATAATGTTCATTGCCTGCCAGTTGACGGTTGATTTTCTTACCTGCTCCTTCACCCATAATTCTTCGTCGCCTTCAATTATATAGGGCCCCTTACTCACTACCTTCCATGTTTCATAGTCCTGGGCCCTGAGAAAAACTTGCATGCGATTCTTCCAATAGGAATAGTTAGTCCCATCGAAGAATGGTGGTCTATTCACAGCATAACCCTCTGGCATGAGTCCTTTGCTCTCCATTACTTCTCTCTAGGCTGTTAAACCCTTCAAGAGAGCCTGGAGCTCTGATACCACTTGTTGGGAGCAGAGGATTGTGAAGCTAGAGGGGGAGGGGGTGAATAGATTGACCACTTAAAATTTTAAACAGAATAAAACGATCGCACACTCTGTGATAGCACAGGCATAACCTCACTCTGTGAACTCTAGAAGGGAAACGTAATATCTAAGTGCACTAACCGAGACAATAAGCACGAAATCAAACCACAAGCACAAACCACGGGAGACAGGAGTTTTAAGGTGGTTCGGTCTCTATCCCGAGACCTACGTCCACCCCCTCACCAACCCGGTGGGGATCACCGCTGAGCTTTACAGCTTATGCTAAAACCAGAGAAGAACCCTTCTCTGACCTGCAGATCCAATCTGCAGAAGATAGCAACACACTGTCACAGAACCGCTGTCAAACAGCTTGCAGACACGAAGTCTGTTCTCCCTCTGATCTCAGAACTCACTCTGGATCAGAACAAACCTGTCCACTAAATCCCAGTGGAACAGTAATCTGAATATAACAATGTATAAGAAAAATAAAAATACAAAGTAAAGGATGAACTCAGAAGACGCTGGTCAATGAATCTTCAGGCTTCTTGCGCAGCAGAAGAAAGTGTAGCCTGAAGGGAAGAACAACACGATCTGAGTATGATCTCCTCTACAATTGAGGCTAGATCAGACTGATGTCCACGGTTCTTCAGCGTCTGATCTACTTCACCAGGAGAACGAACCTGTACTGCAAACTTCGCACTGGACAGTCTTCGAATATCCCCTTGCTCTTAGTTCTCCTGAAGAAGAATGCCTCACCCCGTTCATCGGATAGAGTAGAGATCCACTTCTTGTAGTGATGAATTTGAGATTTGTCGATATTGTTGTCTGTGTAGTTGATTTTATATTTATGTTATGAATTTGTTATTTATCAGGTAATTTATTTATCAGTTTAAATAAATTATTAAAAAAAAAATAATGCAAAATTAGCGACCGCATGGAGACTGAATTGCGACCGAATAGCGACTATACGTTATATTTCTTTTATTAAATAATTATACTTGGCGACCGACTGGCGACCGACTAGCCACCGAATCAATCCGATAGGTTAATTTTATTTTTAAAAATACAACAAATTTAGCGACCGACTGGCGACCGAATTGAGACCGAATAAATCCGATAGGTTAATTTTATTTTTAAAAATACAACATAATTCGCGACCGAATAGCGACCGAATTGAGACCGACTTAATCCGATAGGTTAATTTTATTTTTTAAAATACAACAAATGTAGCGACCGAATAGAGACTGAATGGCGACCGAATTATTAGCGACCGGTCAGGCGACCGATTATAATCGGTCTCTGGTAACGACTGATACTGCGACCGAATTATGTCGGTCGCGATATAGCGACTATTATATAGCGACCGACATATTCGGTCGCTAGATAGTATCTGTTCGGTCGCAATGCATATTTGCGACCGATCTACGACTGAATAGCGACCGCTAGGTCGGTCGCTATCCGCGATTTTTCTTGTAGTGATCTCTCCTTTTTTCTCAACTCCTCGGATAGAGTAGAGATCCACTTCTCTATCTCCTTTTTCGTTTTCCCGCGTAGGATTGGGCCCCACGAGATTCTCAATCATTTGCCCACGTGTGGAGAAGCTTCTGGACTAACGGAGGAAGTGTGCACTTCATTTGCAGACGTGGCTGGCCCACTTTATCCAGTTCTTCTGCCCGAGCACTTGTCTGGGACTGGGTGCGTTGACGCCAGCATCTGGATGCGTCGACGCTGTGTGAAGATAGCTTGAGGACAGATTTCTGTCTTGGGCTTCTAGAGGCAAACGCGTCGACGCTGTACCCGAGTGGCGTTGACGCAGTTAGTATGCGTGTGACTTAAACAACTTGAGATCCAGTCACAGCGTCGACGCTGTCTTGCTTGAGGCGTCGACGCAGTCTTGATGAAGTGTGCTTCAACTTGGAGGAACTGAAGGCTGCGTCGACCCTTTGAGCTTGTGGCGTCGACGCTGACTATTGCCTGCAGTAATTCTCAACAAAAATACTTGCCACATAACAGATTATCAAATAATACATCAACCTGTCATATCATGGTGGTCATCATCAAAACCAGGAGGACAACAATTTTAACCCTCCTGTCCTTCATTAACTTAACTAATTCTAAACCCTTACCCGTTAAAGTTCCTATATTCCAAGTAACTAGACGGATCCTATGTTTTTGGACTTGCTTCTTTACCCGTGTGCGTCCAACCCCGCACGAGAACCCTTACCTATTTGACACCGCAATCGGGCGTCATTGCGGCGCGTCACTTACGGGGAACGCCCTAGCCATTATACTAATATTCTTTGTTTAATATTTAATATTTAATAGATTTATAAAATAGATTTAGGATCTGAGTTTGTATTTTAAGAGGTGAAATAATTTTTTTTAAATCAAAATTAGAGATGAATAGGGATAAACTGTTCACATGCCATGTTTTTAAAAAATTACAGCGAACGTTGGATCTTCTTCGAGATAGACGAACGGTCCAGATGCTGACACCATGGGAAGCCTCACATGGTGGTGGCACTATCTGATCATTACACATATATGGCAGCATTCACATGGTGCCGACACCATGCGAACGCTACCATGGGGCTATTATCTAAGCCGTTCAAATCTTATTAAATCAATATAACCATCTATGAAATTGTGTTTTCCTGCGCACAACACATCTGCCGCTCCCCATGCAACACAAGAAGGTACAGTACTATCATTTAATCATATTTTTAAAATATATTTTTAATTTTTTATTAAAATTTATAATTTTAATAATAATATATATAATAAAAATATTTTTTAAAATCATTAAGATCTTTAATTTTTTTCAAAGTCCCATGTGATCTAGTGGACCTATTTAATCACCCAGCAATGAACATGTATCTATCACTATTTATTTTGAAAGATTTTAATTTTAATTTTTTAAATTTTTTAATAAATTTATAAAATAAATTTATCATCAAAATAATGAAATATTTAATATATAGAGTTCTAAATATTAGTAATTAAAAATTAAAAGTGAAACGGGAAGATACTAATTTACTTTTCACTTTCAAGTAATATTTTGTTACGTTACAATAATATTCTTTGTTTAATTTTTAATTTTTAAATTTTAATAGATTTATAAAATAGATATAATAATATCTAGCATAAAAATATTTTTTTAAAAAATATTAAGACTTTTAATTTTTTCAAAGTCCCATGTGATCCAATGGGACCATTTAATCACCAAGTAATGAACACGTACTGTAGAGACGAGAAAATGGTCTCTCAAACCCCGAACCATATTTTTAATATTTATTTGTTGGGGAAGATCGTCTGGCCACCCGTGGAAGCCTGCAAACATCAGAGAGACGGCGTCAGAAGGAGCCCTGGGTATTACCCTAGGGGACAACCCTCCGATGCTTAAGTCAGAACCGTGGAGGATGGGGATTAAGAAGAGACGGAGGAGACAATGAGAGAGCCGATAGGCGATTGAGCAAGCCTGGAGTGGTGGTCGGACTTCCGAAGGAGTGCTCGCCGTGTCCAATAAGCGTTCGTAAAGTGCTCGTTGGGCAGTAAGGGTGCTCAAAAGATGATTGGAGCTCTAATTTGTAGAATCCGCTCGATCTCAAGGCCTGACCGTACAACGTGGGTCGGAGTCTCTCTTACTGTGTCTGTCTATCTGTTCAGCTGTTCCCTGGATGACAGTCCATTTATAGGGGTTGCCCTAGCGGTGGAGGCATATCCCTTAGCAGGGAAGGGCATGAGTAGTGGGATAACGTCTCCCCGCAATCGTAGGGAGTTTCTCGTTGAGGGTCCGTTCCTTTGGAGTCAGGCGGCCTTTAGGCGAGTCTCACGGCGCCCACAGGGCATGCTCGCCTTTAGTGGAGTTGAGACCGACGATGGCGGGAGTAACATTTTAGTCACTTGAGGGTCGTCCAGCGTCCGATACGCTTGGGTTGATACCCGTTGTGGATCGGAGAACCCGATGCCTGATCTTCTTGGGTCACCTGTCGTGGGCCGTGCTCGTCGGGAGTCCGTTATCCGTGATGCGAATCTGGGCCGACGCGGGCTTGGAGTCGATGGGCCTGTCATGGGCCATGCCAATTTTATTCTTCCCACGTACCTGTCACTATTTATTTTGAACGATTTTATTTTAATTTTAATTTTTTATTATTTTTAATAAACTTTATAAAATAAATTTATCATCGAAGTAATAAAATAGTTAATATATAGAGTTCTTAGTACTAGTAATTAAAAATTAAAAGTGAAACATGAAGATACTAATTTACTATTCACTTTCAAGTAATACTTTGATATATTACAATAATATTCTTTGTTTAATTTTTAATTTTTAAATTTTTAATAGATTTAAAAATAGATTTATGGTCTGAGTTTATATTTTAAGCAATGAGTTGGGTCTTTTTGATCAAAATTATAGGTGAATAGTGATAAACCGTTCACAAGTCATGTTTTGAAAACTTAAAGCGACCGTTGAATCTTCACCGGGATAGACGAACGGTCCAGATGTCGGTACTATAGGAAGCCTCACGTGGCGGTTTAATGGGCCTATTGGATCACCATGATCAAATGGTGCCGGCACCATGTGAGGTTTCCCTTGGTGTCGGCATCTGAAGTGTTCATCTATCCCCATGAAGATCCAACGGTCACTTTAATTTTTCAAAACATTATATATGAACGATTTATCCCTATTCATATCTAATTTTGATAAAAAAAGACTCAATTCATCTCTTAAAATAGGAACTCAGATCATAAATCTATTCTATAAATCTATTAAAAAATTAAAAATTAAAAGTTAAAGAAAGAATATTATTATAATGCATCAAAGTATTACTGAAAGTGAACAATAAATTAATGTCTTCGTGTTTCACTTTTAATTTGTAATTACTAGTATTAAGAACTCTATATATTAAAAATTTTATTATTTTGATGATAAATTTATTTTATAACATTTATTAAAATAATTAAACAATTAAAAATTAAAATCCTTCAAAAGAAATAGTGATAACTATGTGTTTATTGCTTGGTGATTAAATGGGCCCACTTGATCACATGGGACTTTAAAAAATTAAGGGTCATAATAATTTTTTAAAATATTTTTGTGCTATATATTATTATTAAAATTATAAATGTTAATAAAATATTAAAAATATATTTTAAAATATGATCAAATGAGAGCACTGTAACGTATTACGATACATGAGGATGGGCAGATGTGCTGTGCACAGGAGAACATAATTTCATGGATGGTTTTAATAAAATTTGAATAACTTAGATAACCGTCCTATGGTAACGTTTGCATGGTGCCGGCATCATGTGAACGCTCCCCTATATATATATATATAGGTTGGTTAAGAGAAGAACTGATAAAATTCATAATTTTTATTGACGTATATAGGATTTGAACTCACAAAATTTTTTATATAAAAGAGAGGAGTGTACAATCAAATTATAAGTTAGAATTCACCATCCCCTCACTCGCAAATAAAAAGAGTGACGGCTGACCAATAATGAGAATTTTTGGATATTACTGAACGTGTGAGAATCTATAAATGTAGATGGAGTTATACTAAATATATATTATAAGTATATTCATCATATACACGGGTGTCATATTCTAGTAGTGTAAATATATTTATTATAAGTCATCTATCATATTTATGGAAGGTGTCTTTATCGTAAGAGTTTGACTTGTTACACACTTAGTGTGCTGCACATCTTGGGTGTGTAGTATCTTTAATTTTTTTAAAAAAATTAAAATGACATCTAAGGTATCTTAAATTAGAGTACAAATCACGTCATTATCAGAATATTTAAAAAAATAAAAAATAAAATGAGTCGACTTTTAAAAAGATGGGTTCGATACTATTTATTTGATCTGATTTTTTTATTTCTTTTTAGATAAACTAATGGTGACGTGACTTACAACTCAAGTTAAGATGTTTTGAGGGCCATTTTAAAAAAGAATTAATTTTTTTAAAAAATATTATAAATACATTAGTATACATATCACTGTATAAATATGAACTATATATATGTAAAAAAGCATATTGATTTATAATCATATCACTTCTTTTTATCAAAAATTTATAAAAAATATGTTTAAATAGTATTTATGCATACTTTAAATTAATTCAGTGATATGTCTACTAATATATTTTTAAGAATATTTTTTTATAAATTCATCTCTATCAATAATTTTCATGTAAAAATGTCAAGAACTTATTTAAATTGCATATGGATTAAATGACCGGGAGAAAGATGTTCGCAATTTTTCCGTATCTCTCATAAAACATCTCCTAGATCTTGACACCTTTTGAATGACATTTTTATAATGTTTGGTTGCTCTTTTTTTTCTCTCTTTTCTCTTAAACTAAAAAATAAGAATAATGAATGCACTTGAACATATTTAGTAAGATCTCCCTAATTTTATAAAAGTAATCCCATCACGTTATAACCTCCCTCGAAATAAAAATAAGTGCTGAGATATAATTTTTTAAGATAACAATCGTGACCGACGTTCTTGTCCCTCCGTTCTCTTCCCTTGTAAGAAGCTTTCCTCCGTCCTCCACCCCAACTTCATCTCACCCACTGCCGCTGCCTAAGGCAGCCCTATCCCTCCCGTGGCCTCTTTCGAGTCCCTGGTCATCTCTACTTCATGTGGCGTTGGAGCTACGCAGAGCAGTTGGATCCAAGTACGAGCTAGGGTACCACTCGCCCGGGATTGATGCCCGTTTGTTCTTATTGCGGTGTTCGTACTGGTTTTCGGTAGATCTTTGGCCCTTCAGCACCTTCACTGGCCACTACTTCTCATTCTTGTCACTGGGTGATCATCTCGTGGGTTTAGGATTTCGGAGGGGGGGCTATCGGGTGAGTGCCGTTGTCCGTGGTCGTTGTGTTGTTCTATGAACTTTGTTATCTTTTTTTTTGTGGGATTTTCTTTATTTTTTGATTGGGATTTTCTTTCGGACAAGTAGATTTCTTCCTACCTTGTTCATTGGGTGGTGCGATGAGATTCAAAATTTCCTCCGAGTTGGATGGTAAGTGCAGTTGATGAGGAGGCTTTTGTTTAGCCAAATGGTGGTTGTTAACATTCTACAAATTTATCGTACGTGTACTACCTATCTTTTCACACTACAATGAACATATGAATCTCTCTTTACATGCTTAGATCCATATTCTACTTCCACTTCATTTGCCGCTTACACGGACACTTAATTTATTTGCTAGGGGAGCCTTCGACAGCAAGGGGAAAGAGGAAGAGGGAGACGACGCCAGAATATAAAATAGAACGAGACAGGAGAGGGGTTTGAAAAAAACACTCCCTCCTCTACCAAATAATTTTATCTAAAATTTAAAAATTATGACATATTTTTCGAACAGAGTGTTACATGTTTTCATCAATTTTAAAAATTAAATTAAAAATAGATATAACATATTTTTTTAGATAAAAATATTTTTTTAAAAAAATACTCCCAAACACCCTATTAGCAATGAAAAGCAAGATCAACATAGGATATAAGATCATCCTCTCTAGAGAAGTAATTTGTGAAAAAAGTAAAAAAATGTAGATGTTATATATCTAATTATAAGCTTTTACACTTGTTTCAAAGCGTTGTGTATTCTTGTCCTCAAGCAGCCAAACGTTTGGAATTCGGCAAAACACAACTGACTTGACACCAAAGATCATAAAAATGATAAAATAAAATAGCTATATTGTGGTGACTTTTGCTCGAGAAAGATGGTTCAAAACTTACGTTAAGTGATTCTCTTATTATTTTGGAGATTCCCTCATAAATTAAGCGGTCACTTTTGCAAAGTGGCTGACTAATAAATGAGTTGGAAAGGAGGGAACAATGTGAAACAGGAGACTAAATATTAATATCAAAATGGTTGGATATGTTTCAAACACTTGTATTATTATGAAGGAAATGTTACATTGCGCCAATAGTGGAGAAGTACAGAGTCTGAGAAAGAGGGGAGACACAGATACAGAGCTTATGAAAGAGTAAACTGGGTATCCAAAGATGAGCCGAGTTTTAAGACTGTCACTTGCTCGGTTGGGAGACTTCCTTATAGCTCTAAGGGTACTAGGATAGATGTCCCCGTGGAGAGCTGATATTCGATCATTAGGAGAGCTCCACCTAGTTTGAATTTTCTAATCGGTATCCTTCTCTTGGACTTTGTAGTTTTAGCTTATTATGTGAAACCTCAAACGCTCGCTCGGAGTCGGCCATCGCTACTTGGCATCTCACTCACTTGATGCGGACACCTCGTCAAGGAAAAAGATGACGGACTTGGCCACTCCTTCGTGGGCCGAGGGTGTTTGAGTTTAATTTGACCTGTGTATAACCCGAGTCTATAAAAGTTGGGAAATAGTACTTGACCCTTGATTCCCCAAGATGTCACCGCTGAGATGATGCCCCTTCATATTGAGAACTTCCGAACGATCATGTGGTAGTACCTCCTTAAAGAGGACTCGGAGATCTCCTAGAGTCTTACTTGATGACTCATAATCTGGATGGTAGCCATCTTCCACCTCAGGGAGTTGGGGTCCACTGGGCGCTGAGGGCTTGGTTGATCGATCTCCCCACGCCGCATAGCCGACTTGACTGTGCCTTTCCGAGCTCCAACTAACACAAAAGTTATTCACCGGAGTGATTCTTTAGCTCTATCCCTATGCAAGTTTGGTTAAAGGTGCCCAAGAGCAAGAGCAAGTGCTAGAGGTGGCTAGGCAAGAGTCTCATCTGAACTGGAAACATGCTAGATTCCTCAAAGGTTGGCTTCGGACTTTGCAGCATGTTGTGGGTGAACATTAAGGCACTGCACTTAGTCGAAAGTTGCGGGCCATATATTTATAGAACTTTATTCCTTACGAAAGGCAGACAGATGACCACTTGGCAGAAAAAGATAACAAAAATTAAGTATAGAGATAAAACGAGGAAACATGGAGTAATGACACAAGTCACAACCCATAATATAGGGATTTTTAAGGTGGTTCAGTCTGCAAATCTGCATACCTATAACCACCCCTCACCAAACCGGTGAGACTTTTCCACACGAGGATGAAGTCCTCAACACACACGGGGACGACGCCCCACACACACAAACACACGGGGACGAACCCCACACACACACACACACACACACACACACACACACACACACACACACACACACACACACACACACACACACGGGGACAAAGAAACACAAGCTGCAACTGCAGCAAAACCACGGGGACAACCCTCCAGCACACACATGGCTGAACACAGCCGGAACCATTTCCAGTCTCTAAACAGAGCACCAGACACACTGCTGTAAGCACAACAAAACACACGGTTTACAGATTTGACATTGCAAAGAAAAACCAGTAGAAAGGCAAGGAAAGAACAACTGTGGCTTCAGATGAAAATTTGGAAGCTCTTTCAGCAGATATGGGCATAGGTCGGATCTGTGATTTCTTCTCAGGCTTAGACCGGCTGCAAGGAGGGCTGCTCTCGTTGGTCTCTTTTCCTTGAACAACACTGGTTTGGGTCGAACCAGGGCTGGGCTGATAATGCTAAGAAGTTGCTCACTGGTCTTCTCAACTTTCTTTTTCTTCCCCTCAAATGCTCACGATGGAAGGCTCAGACTACTCTTCTCTTCTCTTCTCCTCTTCTTCTTCTTCAGATGGCAGCAACAACAAAATAGCAGCAGCTCTCTTCATGTAGAGAGCTTCATATATATAGAAGGCTGGGTAGAAAATTTCCCTCCAAGAGTCCTGCGATCTGATTGGCTGGAATATAAAAGACTTCTTTGAATGAGAAGACCTGCAGCATCTATTGCCTCATTGGCTGACAGCACCAAGGACGCCCTTCTGTCTTAGAAGATCTCTTGGGTAGTATTTCTGATTGGTTAGATGGAAAAAGGCAAATAGCCTTGAAAGGGACCTTTCCCCCATTTGTAAACTGTCATCACCATTGACCAAAAGAGCTGATATGGTAACCCAATGATGACAAGGACAGTGGCTTGTCCTAGGAACCTTTTTCGAGCCTCAAAAACCGTGTTTCTAGAGGTTTACATCAGACTTTTTAGTCTCGTACGGTTTACGAAAAAAACAAGTTTAATTGAATTAATTCAGTTGAGCCTTGGGTGCGTCGACGCGGCTTCACCAATGCATCGACGCAGCTGTTGACGGTGGCCTTATAGACGGCTTCTGGAAGACCCCCTGTATCGACGCCCTGAGAGCACATGGTCGACGTAGCTGGTTGAGTTGCTCCCAAACAGACTCCTGGGGTAGCTTGCCGACCGCTGATACACAGCTTAGAACAAAAGTTTAAAGAAAAATAAGAAATGAAAAATACAGCACCGGAAAGCTCGAAACGAAACTCAACAATGTAGCACACTTAGGAGCAATGTGGCATGGATCTGATTAAGAGGCCACATACAATTCTTGTTGGGTATCCTTCGATCAGGATCCCTCATATTTTTCTTCCTTTTTTGCTCTTGCTACTGCAACTTCTCTTCTCTAACGCTTAATCCTCTCACGATACTCGGTTTGTTTTCTCTTCTCTCTCAGATCCCTATTTCTTTCTTCGACCGAGCTGGCTCTCTCTTCACACTACTCCACAGCTACCTGATTCTCTTCTTTTCTTTTGCTCCGTCTCTAGTCTCTCTCAAGATATTCTCTGGCCGCCTCTTGTCTTTTTTTTTGCTATCTATCTCACTAAATATTGGGTGACTTTCTTCCTTTTATAGGCAGCAGGCAATCGGCGTGTGGTCACCACGTTCCCGCCAAAAGTTTCGCTCAAATCTGATCCCTCGAGGTTCCACGCGTCAGAATCACAGCACTGTAGCTGTCCACGTGGCAGGATCATCTGTTTCGTTCCTTGCCTTGGATCACGTGCCATTAACTTGGTACTTTGACTTCCACGTGAGATAAGTTCGTAGGTTGTCAGTACACCCATCATTTGTTCGACCAAGTGACTGACCTGGCAATTTAACAGACAGAAGAGTTACCTTTTAGCACAAGGAGAATGCTGCTTGCATCGACTTTATTCCTTAAACATGCACCGACTTATATGCTGACCTTATATGTAGATATGCAAAATATGCACGGACTAGATATGCATAGAAAGACAAAAATGCACTGACCTTGTATATCCCAGTAGAAAGATGCCCTGACCTCTATGCTATTCTTATATGCAGACACACAATGTATGCACCGACATATATATATATATATATATATATATATATACACGTGCATGATGCAAACGTTACACTGACCTTTATACACTTGAGGTAAAACATGCACCGACCTTTGCATGCAAACTGCAAAACTTGCACAGACTTTTACATGCACAATGAAAAACCTTCACTGACCTTTACATGCACAAGGAAGAATGTGCACCGACCTTGTTTTGCCTAATGAAGGATCTGCACCGACCTTGTTTAGCTCAAGACAACTGTGCACTGACTTGAATATTCACAAAGCAGAGAAAGGGGCACCGACCTTGGTCTTGCACACATAGGATGTGCACCGACCTTGGTTTTCAATGTGCATGATACGAAGACGTGCACCGGCCGTGTATATGCACCATGAGTAAATATGCACTTACCTTTGTCCAGCATGAACTAGAACATGCACTGACCTTATATGTGCGCATAACAAAATGTGCACCGACTTTAACTCAGTGATGGCTTGATGTGCACTGACCTTCTATGCAAATGTGCACAGACTTTCAATGCAGATGCATTGACCTTGTGTGAAGGTGCTCGGACCTTCAGCTGTATATGCACTGACTTGAGTTAAGGTGCTCGGACTGTTATGCAGTGAAAATGTGCATGTGCACAAACCCGACTGAGGAGAGAAATGCATATGCACCTACTTTCATGTATGTGCACCGACCTGAACTTAGGCATGAACATTGACCTGATCTGAATGTGCACGGACATGAACTGTAAGTGCACCAACTATGGTTCTATGCTGGGCTGGAGCTTTGACTGGCTTACATGAACAGTTGTACGAGAGTATATGCAGACCTTATGCATGCAGCATATGTAATGATATTAATAATGCATTAATCATGCACAGACAAACACATATGACACAAGACACATGTGTGCAGCAGTTATTCCATGTAACTCACATATGCAACAATACAAACACTTATGACATCATACATATGAGTCATAGTGTTTGTTATCATCAAAACATAAGATTCCAACAATCTCCCCCCTTTTGATGATGGCAACACTATGAGTCATATGAATCCTGTAAACCAGACAATAAGATTATAACAACATATAGCATTCAATCAAAATGCAGGTATGAATGAAACCCAAGAGACTCATAACTTATGCTGACACAGATATGCACTACCATTCTGCCCAAACACAATTGACAATTCATTTTACCCATATGACAACCAAAACATTCTCAGCCTATGAAACAACCAAACCTACAGATGGCTCAAATCATTCTCTCCCTTTGACTTCATCAAAAAGAGGATAGATAGAATAAGACAAATTGAGCAGAATGTAGCCAGAAGAACATAGGGAGCAGGAATGAACCAAAATGAAGGTAGCAGAAATGGAACCCATTCATGTAGAACCTGATGCTTACATGATGCTGATGGGACAAAAATCAATCACCCTTATTCTTCCCCCTGACTTAATCGGATAAGGCCACAAACAATCCTCCCCCTTTGAAAAATAATAAATACAGTCTAGACAAGACCTGTCATTTCCTTTAACCCAATAAATAATAAGGTGAGACGTATGTCAAGGGAAAATTCAGGAGGAATGCCATGACAATAGTGCAAACATCAGTTATTCAAGTAAAGGTAGACAAAAAGTGACAGCAAAAAATAGGTTCTTTCAAAGACTGTTCAAATAGTGGTCAAGAAGCAAACACAGTGAGCAGGATCTGAGCAAATGTAATGACAGATATATGTTCACAGAATTTCCAAAAGAAATAATTGAGAAGAAGAGATTTTTAGTGAGATACCAATTCCATAAAACCAAGTTTAAGTTTCAGATTCTTCTATTATAAGGGCTTATGAAATTACTTTAATTGACAAGCATAGTTTAAGAATGATGTATACAAAGTTTGTCAATAAGATTTAATACTCGTATCTGGAACAATTTTTTAATAAAAATGAACCAATTGCTCACATGACCTTCTAGTTCAACCTCCTTTCATCTTACTTAATTAATTTCAATGATTCCTTTAGGAGTTACACAAAGTAGTATTGAGATTAAACACTCATGAATCCATCCGAATTTGACATTACTTGAAAAGATTTTTCTGATTTTTGTTTTTGAACATTAATTTGTTTTTCAATGAGAAATTTTGGTTAATCAACACCTTTTTACATGAGTCACAACACGTCTTAGGTGAAATGACCCAGTTACTTAGTGTGATAATTGTATTGCTTCTCCATTAAGAGAACAAAGTTAGCATTAGAAGTATCTTTTTACGTGAGGAGACACCTTGGTTAGAGGCAAGAATCTCCAGTTACTCAATACAGCCATGCCATTGCTCTGTCAGATTTTCATACAATTTCAACCATTTTTCAGCAGAGTTAACTATGGTACTTCATGACACAGTCCTTTGGACATATTTCTCGGTAGCCATAGTCATTGCTCTGTCCATAATTTTCTTTAAGATAATTTTAGACAGATTAAATGTTTGAGAACAATACTTACATTATGTATCTCAACTAAAGTAAATCATGGTTTTAACTTTTCAGATTTTAGGAAGTCTTGCATGAACTTACAAGAGACAGTCAGTTAAGGTTTATTAAAAAATTGATTTAGATATTTTCAAGTTCTTCAAATTTAAACTTAGGAATACATTAGACTTAAACTAATTTAGATCAACAAACATTCTTAAACCTGTATAATAGAAGATTCTTCATTAGAGATGATTTCTGATTTTTGAAAGGGTGCACAAACTGATATTTCTTCAAGTCTCAGTTCAATCAACATTTTGACAGCAACATTCAGCAGTAGAGACATTAACAAGCATGCATAGAAAGTGAGAGAATTGTAACTCATGCTTGTAGCAGATGTGATCAATATGCATCAGACAGATTTTCAGGATGATATGTTAAAGACCAATGAATTTACAAAGATGCAGTAAGAAGTATGCACTTGATTAATGTAGTTCAGAAACCAATAGCAGAGTCTGGAATTCAGTCAGACCAGCTTGACAGTAGTGACATGGATGATTTTCAAAGGTAAGCTGGCAAAAAGAAGTATAACTAGAATAGTACTTGGCGGAGATAGAATCCAAGGATCTACTTACGCAAGAGTTAGTCTTTTAGATAGGCCTAACCTATCTTTCCAACTAAGTCTTTTGATCTACTGTTTAGTTGCCAAAAGGTAGCTCAGAATAGACTAAATTCAAATGAAGCTCTCCTTCAGCAGATTGAGGAGTAGCAGACAAAACTTTCAGATACAAGAAAGGTAAGAATTCAGATGATGGATAATTTACAAGCAGCCAACCAAAATCATTTGATGATATGAATCACTGACACCTAGATATAGCAAGATGAGTTGAAAATGTGTAGACAGTGAGAATTCAGACAATGACAGACTGATGAATTATAATTCTCCCCCTGTCTATATGCAATGAGTCACTTCTTTTTGTAATTTTCTAAAAATAATTGACATGCAATGCAATTAACTACATGTATGTATATGCAGTGACTTCCCTTTAGCTAAGTGCATTACTTGGTCACATGTGACATGAAGACATGCAAAGGCTAGACAGACTCCCCCTGACTTTATGCAATCTATGCAATGAAGGCCAAACATATGATTTTATGATTCATGCTCATGATCATTCAGACTGCCCTATATGCAATATGACCCATGGTACCCGACAGAGGACTTGGTCTAAAGGACCACCTCACACATAGTAAGAACCTCCAGACAGATTTCATCTGCCCTTTAGTAGCTTACCATTTGATATACCATAATGGTCATGCATGATAATGCAGTACCAAATCAGTCCTATATGCATCAGATTTTCAATGACTGTATGTCAAACAGATGTGTATGCAGACAATTGACATAAGCAATTCACATATATGCACAAATATGCAGACTATGCTCATGAGTTTTTAACCTTCTCTATGTGCACAATCAAGTGTCAAAATATTAATGCATGCATATGAGAAATGAATTCACATATCTTCGATGAATATGTGCACACACAGCTCAATATATGAATGAATAGGCTCATGTTGCTCAATGCAATTGTCAAAGCAAATAAGAATATGTATGCATGAAAATTGTGACTAATCAGATTTAACATGATATGCAGTTTAAAACAGATTCCTAAGGATTTCAATTGAATAAATATGAAGAATGCAAATGTTACCTGAAAAGTAAAAGAATGGCATTTTACCAACTTGGGTGTCTTGGTTTATTTACCCCTCTTTATTCTTCAACCCAAGGCACACCTGTAAAACATCAAACTATTTTGCACAAACAGACACCCAAGATGTCTTGGGTCCTGAAATGACAGTGGCACCTTTGACTGGTGCTCTAAACAGTTTTTGTGCTTGAGAATCATCAAACCTCATCAGATAATATTTAGACATAGAATGTCCTAACTGTCCACAATAATGGCATGATGCAGCAGCTTTATAATTCTTTCTATGCACATTACTGTAATTATGGAACCTATGTGCATTTTCATGGAAATTTCTGTTAACAAAATGAGCATTCTGTTTACTGAAACCAGTCATCCAACAATTAGCAGATCTGTGGCCTGACTTTTCACAGTTAAAACATGCATGAAATTATTCCTTAATTACAAATTTGTTTCTATCAAAAATGTTTTGATTTGCAGGGAAATTCATAGGTGTTGAGTTAGATCTTTTCCCTTGAGCATGCCAACAGTCCTTGACTGTATGGCCATGCTTTCCATAGTGAGAGCAAGAAGAAGAATTTCTTCTATGAGAACCTAACCAGCATTCAGTAGCCTTGTGACCAGGCTTGTTACAATTGAAACATGTGATATGTTGGTTTATTGAAATAGATTTGTTCTTATTAAAACCACGATGGTTTGTTGGGAATTTAGCATGATATGACTGTGAGTTTTTCTTACCATTTGCAAACCAGCACCGTGCAGCAACATGTCCTACCTTACCACAATTAAAGCATGTGATACTCCTTTTCTTAGTGGCAAGAAATTTCTTGACTTGAAAGCCCTAGCATGGATTCTATTAACATTCAGATCATCCCTTTCCAGCACAGAACAATCATCCATGAAGTTACCATGCTTACCACAGTAATGACAAGAACTATTAGATTTTCTTGTAGCATGGTTTCTATCAGATGAGTTTTTAGCATGCATTTTTCCAAAGTTCTGATTCTCCTTTTTATGTGCATGTATGTGTGTGTTTTTTTTATTTACAGCATGCACATTTTCAACATGAGGGTGAATCAGCTTTTTCTGCAAACTACCATTCTATCTGCCCTTTTTAGTTTGTTTCTGTTTTGTCTGAACAGTATCTTGCTTAGGATTCTTCTTAGCCGTGAATTCAAAAACAGAGGGATTCTTGGTTGTCATGTTTTTGTTTTCTATTTGAATTTTCTTGGGTGCCAATTTTTTCAGGGAAACATTAGAAGTGCTAGCTCCTTCTGAACTTCGTACAAAGGTTGTATACAGTTGATTCCTTATAACCCTTTTAATCCTAGAATCACAGCCTATCCCTTCTCTTTGTTTAGTTACTTCATCATTCAAGGGAGCTTTTGACTTCTGTTTACCTTTGAGAGTTTTTGACAGAGAGTCTTTCAGATCACAAATTTCATTTTCTAGAGAAGCAATGTGTATTTCATAACTGAAAATCTCTTGTTCACTGCAATTAATACATTCACTTAGCACCTTATTTGTAGTTTTACATTTCTTAATTTCTTGTTCTAGATTGCTCAATTTTTCAGATTCTTCATTGTAAACAGTTTTTCCCTTTTCTAATGCAAGAAGTCTTTCAGAAATAGCAATATTCAACTACTTCAGTCCTTCATTTTCTTTTACTAATTCTTCATTCTGAACTATTTCATTGATCAACACATGATCGTCATTACTTGAACTCAATTTTTCTTCCAGTTCAGAAAGTTTCAAATTAAGTTCTTTGTTTTCATCTTTTAATGAACATAATTGTTTCTTGTATGCATGAACATTAGATACACATTCTGAACTAATCTATTTCGGACAGTTTTCACAAAAAATATTAGAACTAATCTGATTATCATTAAATGAGCTCAGTTTTTCTTTTAGTTCAGAAATTTTATCAACAAATCCTTGATTTTCATTTTTCAGCAAATAGATCTGTTCCTTATGCTTGTGAACATCTGTCAAGCACAAATCATAAGACTGTCTCATCTTTGGACAGTTTTCACAAGAAAATTCAGAGTTATTCTTATCAATCTTTTTCTTAAGCTTTTTATTCTCAGATTTCATTTTCCTAGATTTCTCTAGCAGTTCTTCATACATCACTACCAGTTCATCAAACGAGATATCTTCTGATCCGGAACTTACCTGAGACGCTGTCTCTTCACTATGATCCCTCTTATTGGCCATCAGACAAATTCGTTCTTGCTCCTAATGAATGGTGGTTATCTTATCCATAATTTCCTTTTCAGAATCACATCCTGCAATACAAGGAAATATTTCAGTGTTAACTACAACTTTTAAAATATTGAGAACCATTATTTTCTGGCTATCCTTCAGTCTGTCCTCATCAGACCACTTGATCTGGTCATGAGACAGTTTATGTGGGCCCTTTGAAACTAAATTCCATAGATTAGAGTCGATGGAATTCATGTAAACGCATAGGCTGCCTAGCCAACTGCTAAAATTAGAACCATCAAAGACCAAAGGAGACACCATTGAAAAATAATTAAACAAATTCGGATTAATAAGCTGAAAACCGTAATGCACCAGAAAACTAGCAGGATCCTCTGCAGATCGTTGGATCTAGACAATCAGAGACCCGCTCTGATACCAATTGTTACTCTGTGAAGAATTAATGCAACGGTACAGACATGGATTCAGAGGGGGGCGAATGAATCCCCTTAGAAAATTTTGGCCAATTTAAAAATTTAAACTACAACCAGTAAGCTATGCAGAATTAAAGACATATTAGCTTAACTCAATGTGAACTATAATGCGACACACGATCAAACATATGGTCGGCGTATGCAATGAACTACTCAGTAGCTTCTAAGCTGTTTGCAGAAATAGACTAAGCACACTATGAGTTCTAGAGGCACTCAGGCAGCACTATCAATTGGAGCGCATCTAGGCATTCATCTAACGAAAACAGATAAGCAATCAAACCACCGTAGAAAGGAAATTTTTAGCTGGTTCGGTCCTCCATACTTACATCAACGCCACACTCAAACCTGAGTATGGATTACTGATGCCTGACAGCTTGAATCCGCTGGGCCTCACAGCTTGCCAACCGCTGAGCATTACAGCTTAGCTAACCCGCTGCGCAACACAGCTTGCGTTCGCTGGGCCTCACAGCTTGCCGACCGTTGATACACAACTTGGAACAAAAGTTTAAAGAAAAATAAGAAATGAAAAATACAGCACCGGAAAGTTGGAAATGAAACTCAACAATGTAGCTCACTTAGGAGCAATGTGGCATGGATCTGATCTAGAGGCCACAGACAATTCTTGTTGGGTATCCTTCGATCAGGATCCCTCAACTTTTTCTTCCTTCTTTGCTCATGCTGCTGCAACTTCTCTTCTCTAACTCTTAATCCTCTCACAATACTCGGTTTGTTTTCTTTTCTCTCTCAGATCCCTATTTCTTTCTTCAACCAGGCTGGCTCTCTCTTCACATTGCTCCACAACTCCCTGATTCTCTTCTTTTCTTTTTCTCCGTCTCTAGTCTCTCTCAGGATATTCTCTGGCCGCCTCTTGTCTCTCTTTTTTTGCTATCTATCTCACTAAATATTGGGCGACTTTCTTCCTTTTATAGGCAGCAGGCAATCGGCGTGTGGTCACCACGTTCCCGCCAAAAGTTTCGCTCAGATCTGATCCCTCGAGGTTCCACACTTCAGAATCTCAGTACTGTAGCTGTCCACGTGGCAGGATCATCTATTTCGTTCTTTTCCTCGGATCACGTGCCATTAACTTGGTACTTTGACTTCCACGTGAGATAAGTTCGCAGGTTGTCAATACACCCATCATTTATTCGACCAAGTGACTGACCTGGCAATTTAACAGACAGAAGAGTTAGCTTTTAGCACAAGGAGAATGCTGCTTGCATCGACTTTATTCCTTAAACATGCACCGACTTATATGCTGGCCTTATATGTAGATATGCAAAATATGCACGGACCAGATATGCATAGAAAGACAAAGATGCACTGACATTGTATATCCCAGTAGAAAGATGCACTGACTGTAGATTCTAATTAGAAATCCACTTAAGGGAAAATTAAGAACAAGCAATAATCAATAATGTGGAGAAAAACATGCACGAGGTGCACAAGAGGAGTTTGTGATCGCCAGAGACACGAGGCCTCAAAAGATATAACAATAAAAATATGGGAGGGATCGCGAAAAATACCTTGAAACGCGGGTGATTGTGAGTGCTTTCCTTTCTCTTCTAGATCGGCCGGCCGATGAAGAGAGTTCTTCAATTAATTACCCTTACAAAAAAGACACAAACACCAAAATAATATGAATTAGAAATATGGTGAGTGTAGCATCAATTCTTAATAAAAATGTGAACATGAACAATTAGAGAAGAACACACCTTAAGGGTTGTTGCCCTTAAACCCCTATGCAAAGAGGGTGTGGGGAGATGAATGATGATGAATGCAAAATAAGGATAAGGGGAAAGAGTGCAAGAGTGCACTTATGGGAGACCTCAATGTGATTGAGTATGAAAAAAAAGAAAAAAACAATAAAAGAATGATGCATGCATGCATATGAATTAATGAAAATAAGCAATAAGGGGGAGATAAAAAATAGAATCTGTTGTTTGCTCCTTGGCTTTGATGCTTGATGTGGAGAAAGCCTTCAAAGGATGAAGATTTGATGTGGAAGAAGCCTCCTTAGCCAAGAGCCCCACCTTCCTTCGATTCCCTGCAGAAAGAAGATAAACAAAAGAAAAGGAAAAAAGACAGAAGGAGAAGAAGAAGAAGACAGAACGGAGGAAGAAACAGAAGAGGAAGAAGAAGAAGAAGAAGAAGAAAGAAGAAGAAGAAGAAAATAGAAGAACAAAAATAGAACAAAGAGGAATAACGAAAACAAATGAAAACGAAGAAGAAGAACAGAAGAAGAAAAAGAAAACAGAACCTCCGAACCAACCCCCTAACAGAGCCGAAAGGCTCTATTAATAGAGTTGAATCAAAAGATAGAAGGATAAGAACGGGCAAGAGCCCAAAAAAAGGGAAGGATTAGAATGGGCAAGAGCCCAAACGAAGCAGGACTCTCTGGGGAAAGGCTGCGGTTGAGCAGGAACACAAAACTGAAACACGACCTGGACCAGGGCGTCAATTCAAAAATTGACGACCTTCCAGAGGGCGTCTTTTAAAAACACGTCTTAGGCTAAGGCGTCTCTTCCTGGATCAATTTTGGAAATAAGTCTTTCTTTTATTTGAAAATTCTGAAACACGCCTTAGGAAGAGGCTTTATTTAAAACACGCCTTAGGAGAAGGCATTACTTATTTAAAACACGCCTTAGGAGAAGGCGTTATTTATTTAAAACACGCCTTAGGAGAAGGCGTTATTTAAAACACGCCTTAGGAGAAGGCGTTTTTTATTTGAAACACGCCTTAGGTGAAGGCGTTATTTAAAACACGCCCTAGCCCAGGTCGTTAATTCTAAAAAATTAGAGAAAATATCCAAAAAAATCTAGAAAAATTCAGAAAAATAGGAAAAGAGGAGGAAAAGTGAGAAATCCAAGAAAAGTGGGAAAAATCACTCAAACGAAGCAAATTTGAGGGTCAAATTGGGGCATTACAAGGTAATATGAGATGTACTCACAGTAACGTCAATTTTGGCGTGTCTACAGCGGTCCCGCCTTGACGTCTGCTTTGCAAGGGAGCGTAGCAAACTGAAAAGTAGATGCCAAGGTGTGATGAGACACGCAATCAACATCACTTGATGAGAATCAAATCAAAAGCACGAGATGAAGCAAATCTCGGGAAATCCAACGAAATCAACAATGTTTGGATAAAACGGGGAGTGTGCACACGGTGCACGAAGGAGAATGATCAACTTCCAGCGCGGTAGAAGTACCCTAGGTCACAAACCTGTAGGTTTCACCATTGGGGAGCGATTACCAGCCAATGTGGACGTGCGGCAGTCAAGGTGGATCAAAGGGAAAGGATTAAAATAAGATGATAGAAATCCAAACAAGGAGCTTTCGAGAAAATGACCCAAAACAGTAGCAAGGCGAACTGAGGATTCCATTCAGCAATGAAAATCTCATATCTGGAAAGATTAAGATCAATTTGACTCTCCAAATCAGCTTATCAGAATGATTTTCCAAAGTTAATTCAAAATTCCTACATGAATGCATGCTGGGTTAAAAAGGAAAAATAAAATAAAATAAATTAAAATATAAGATAATCAAGAATAATATTGTTAAGCTATCTAGACTGGGTCAAGAAACCCATTCAGCGAGCTAATACTAAGCCGAAGCTCGTTTATCCGCGTACCAACTCGCAAAAGGGAACCATCGTCCCCAGTCTTGGACGGCTCAACGGCCTATCCGTGTGACTAAGACTCCTCTGGAATCATCATTATTTTTGATGAAGGGGAACTCAAATTCCAGATTTACCAAAGTCACAAGATCCTTGATATAATCTAGTAGCGTATGTAACATATAGTAGAATGCATACAGGAAGATGGTGATAGCAATGAGCATGGGGGAACAGAGAAATGAGGTACAAACACCGTGGGGCTTGGATGTTAATGCCCAGTCGGTGGGACCAAGAGCTTCTTCCTGCGCTCAAAATTCATCAGCCAAGATATAAAAGATAACAAGCAATGAATACGGCATTTAAGCACAGCAAGCAATACATGTATCAAAGCATGTATATGGCATGAATAGCACGAATTAAATCATGGTATCGCAAATCATCATTGTTTGTTGTTGTTTCATCATGAGGATGACAACTTGGCTAATCAAGATTTGGAGTTGAATGATCAGAATGATAATGCCCAGTGGCAGAATTGAAAGCAGTAGGAGTTGATTGAAAGATCTGGAGATGAATCATCAAATGATAATCAGGAGATATAACCAAAAAGATATGAGAGTGATAACCAAAAATGCCCAGGGTGGCATGTCACGAGAATATTGGGAGAATCAATAGATTGAAGCAATAAGTGGAGAGAGGACTCATCCCGTGCTTTTGGTCCTTGCAAAGCTGTTCCTGCAAAACACCATCAGAGAATACAATGCAATTTTTTTTGGATTTTGAAATATGTAAATTTTTATGAGTTTTGAAAAAGATATGCAATTTTTTTATAGATTTTGGACAAGAAATATTCAATTTTTTTTTTTGAATTTTGGTTAGACATTGCTAATGCAGCATCAAAGGGTGTTTTGAACTACTGGCTAGGGGTCCTTGTTCCTTCCCTTTTCGTTAGAACTGCCCAAAGCTGGACGTGCATTGAAAGTGGCATCCTATAACCGACCGTCTTTGATCAACGGTGCCCCTACCAAGGCCATACCCGAGAAACATTTGGTCTTGGAGGGAGAAGAGAAGAATAATTGGGGATAAACTTTGTGTAGGATGGGAGATATCGGGACTTGAATTCCTTCCAAGGTTTTTAACCCTCAAAGAGGTAGTCTGTTGTGCTGGGGCTTTGTGCCTTTGATTTTTAGACCCTTGACATGCATACGACCAGGGTTTTCCCTGCGGGGACTTTGCCACTCTTGACATGCCATAATTCATAATTTTGCATCAAAATGTTGATTTGATTTTCATAAATAGCCCTTGGCTAGATGTGTAATGAAGTTCCATATTGATTTGGGTCAAGACTGCCCCTGTTTGAGACTCCTCTCGTATTGGGGATTACCAAGGTTGGTCATCTCATCCGTCAACCTCTTGCACCTGCATTCGGCCGAGTAAAGAAGAGAAAAAGACTTTCAGAAATTCATGGCATGGCCAAGGTAGGAACGGTGTTTTATCAAAGGAGCCGGCTAAAAGGGCGCCGTGAAGTGTGTGGAATGCCCAGCTAAGGGTTGCACTTAACAAGCGGGGAGAGAATATTGAATTCCCAGCGCGGGTTTCTTTATAACCAAAGGTGCTGCAAAAAACAAGCCTAAAGACTCTTTTGAGAATGATTTCCATTAAACAAAAGCTTAAGATAAAGGTTTAAAACAACACTCTTAATCTTGTTAAGAAAGCACTTCATTTTAAAAATCATGCGTGAAGTAATGAGGGAATGATATCATAAAAATGCGTACTTACGCCAAAATGTTACCTTGCAACCTTTCTTGAAGCAGCTGCTGCCAGAGGCGAGGTTGATCATCGTGGGATAGTCCTCTTTGGCAGATAAAATGATTGGAAGCAAAGGATTAAAAGTGGCTTAACACGAAGGGGTGGTGCCAAGACCAGACTCAGACGAATAAGGAAAAAGGGAAAAGAGGCGAGGGCTAGAACTCCCTCACTAAGGTGTGGAAACCCTGATCACATGGAACAGTCTACAGAAGAAGCGAAACTTAGGGAGGGGAGTGAGGACTAAAGCCTCGGAAGCAGTGGGAGAAAGGGCAGATGCCCAAGGCAGTGGATGTGGAAGAGGTTGAGTCGGACCCAGGATCAGGAGGAATTAGAAGAAGAAATTGATAGATGGAAAGAGGCGGATCTGGAGGGTCCGGAAGTAAAGGAGGAGAATCGTGATAGGAGGAATCATCCGGAGGCTCCGGAGGGATGACAAAAGAAGGGACGCGATGCCCTGAGACGAAATAGGGAAAAAGATGATGGAAAAGGAAGAAAAAAATGAAGGATGTGATGTCTTGGAAGAACAGAAAGATGAATCGGAAGAAAGATGAAGGGTCCGGAGGTTCCGGAGGGAGAAAATGCCGAGGGACGCGATGCCCAGGGAGGAGAGAAAAATCCGGGGGTTTCGGAGGAATGAAATCAGGAAGGAGAAGGTGGAAAGAGGCGTCGTGCCCGAGGGAAAAGTCCGGAGGTTCCGGAGGAAGTAAATAAAAAAGGTGGAGAGGGGCGTCGTGCCCAAAGGGAAAGTCCGGAGGTTCCGGAAGAAGCAAATGCCGAGGGACGCGATGCCCAGGGAGGAGAGAAAAATCTGGAGGTTCCGGAGGAATGAAATCAGGAAGGAGAAGGTGGAAAGGGGCGTCGTGCCCGAGGGAAAAGTCCGGAGGTTCCGGAGGAAGCAAATCAGGGAGGAGAAGATGGAAAGGGGCGTCGTGCCCGAGGGAAAAGTCCGGAGGTTCAAGAGGAAGAATATAGAAAGGGGCGCGATACCCAAGAGAGAGGAATGAAAGAGGATCAGGAGAAAAATCCAGAGGTTCCGGAGGTAGCAAATGAGAAGGGGCGCGATGCCCAAGGGGAAAATCCGGAGGTTCCGGAGGAGGAAGGTGGAAAGGGGCGCGATGCCCGAGAGAAAGGTCCGGAGGTTCCGGAGGAGGAGAATGGAAAGGGGCGCGATGCCCGAGGGGAAAGTCCGGAGGTTCCAGAGGAATAGAATCAGAAAGGGCGAGATGCCCAACGAGGAGGGATAAAATTCCTGGAGGTTCCAGGGAGATAGCAGGAAAGGGGACGCGATGCCCCAAGGAGAGTGGACAAAAAGATGAATATGAATAAGATGAGAAATGCGGAATATCCGGCGGTACCGGAAGACGGGGAAGATACAGGTTTGGAAACCCGGGTAGAAGGAGGCGCAAATGTATGCAAAATGATGGGTGTAATAAATGGAATGAATGGGATGAATGGGATGAATGAATGAATGAAAAATGCATGAGATGTAAAGAAGATGAAGAATGTGAAGGGTGAGAGGGCGAGATCCTCCTCTTTACCCTTGGAGTGGCCCATGAAGAAATTGTTATAGAGGGGAATATGGGTGGAGTTGAATGGAAGGTGGAACAAATAGGGGACGGCCCCTTAGCACCAAGATAACTGCCCCTCCACGGCAGTGAAAGTGTATGAGAAATAGCCCTTGCCGAAGCTTCAATAGTGAATGTCAACTCCCTTGGAGAGTGCAAAGTAATGGTGCGAGGGAGTTGGAAAGTTGGGCTCGGAAGCATTATGTTGCCCAAAGATTCAAAATTTGGAAATTGGAACAAAGGGTGCCCTGCCCGGCCCTTACACAGCATCAATGCTCGGCATGGCGACGACTTGGCTTCTTCGACCGTGCTTGGCACAATAACCCGGATTGGCATCCGGCAAATGAATTCTTGAATCTTGAATGGCGCGGCCAAATCCTTGCTGCCCGGCTCTTGATCGTCCTCGGCACCTGTGCTTGTAGAAGGCCCCCCATTCTGAGTAGTAAGGGGAGGTGAAGCGGAGGCGGAAGGCTCCATGAATGGTGGAGGCATGATGGAAAGCGTTGACAAATGGGTGAGCGTAAGCGGGGGTTCAAACACGTCGAGTTTCTCCCTTTGCTCGGAAGCAGTTGGGATTGGCTCGGGTGCAAAAAGGGGTGGATCCTGCTCAGGATTAGCCATGGGTAAGGGTAAAGGGTTAAATGGTGGAATAGGCAGAGTGGGTTTTAAAGGGATAATGGAAGGCCGAGGTGGCGGTAATGGGAGGTTAATTGGGGAAGGTTCAATGGTGTAATTAATGGAGGCCGATGGTGTGGAGGTAGATGGCTTAACGGGTGGAGGTTTAATAGTGGAAGGCTTGGGGGAGGCCAATGTTGCGGAGGTTAATGGTGTAACTGGAGGAGGTGTAATGTATGCGGTGTCAAGGATAGGAGGAGACTTACAATGTGCCGGTGTGGGTGATTGAAGTATCGACCCATCATTGTAACACCAATTAGTCTCATAAATAGGGGTTGGATCAGGGATGGTTTCATCCTGAGCAGGAGGTTTATCAAATGATAGTGGAGGGAGCGGGAAATTAAGGAAACTCGGAAGGGGTGCCTGCGGAGCTTCATCATCATCGTATACTGCCTCGGATTCTTCGAATGCCGGCTCTTGCTCACTTGAACCGCCGACGCCGTAATCATCCCTCCTGTCTTTCCATTCTTTCTCCATCTTTGTAATCTCGTCCAGAGCGGCATGGAGAGGATTGACCGGAGTAGGAGGAGCCGTGACCCTTCTTAATTGTTCCTCCATCAAAATAATCTTATCAAGCAGAGATTGTTGGAGGGGTGTGACTTGAACAACCGAGGGCTGGCAGGGCCTTGAAGGAGGAGGGGCCGCATAAAAAGGCCGTGGAGGGGGATTAATGGGCTGACCCATGGAAGAACCCGGATGAGCCGGATTACATGGAATAGACGGGCCTTGGGGCCGTGTTGGAGGAGGAATAGAAGGAGGCGGGTGATGGGCCACCCGAGTAGAAGGATGAATAGAAGAGGTAAATGGGTGATGGGCCACCCGATCAGGATTGGAAGGAGGAGGGGGGTGATGGGCCACCCGTGTAGAATTGGAGGGAGATGGGTGATGGGCCACCCGAATAGAATTGGAAGGAGGTGGGTGATGGGCCACCCGTATAGAATTGGAAGGAGGGAGAGATGCATGAGATGTACCCTCAACGGCAGCCTTAAGGGCTTGGATCTGTTGAGGGGTAAGATGATCTAATGCATGAATGATCTGGGAGACCTTCTCATCATTGGGACGAGAGGATCCCGAGGGAGTAGTGGCTCGAAATTGAGTTGAAGGACCATTGGATTGGACATTGCCCATGGGTCGGGCATGACCATAAGAATGAGGACATGGCCCTTTGAAAGAATGGTGAGAATTTTGATGATCATGTTGAAGTTGAGGGGAATAGGATGTGCTAGGTTGTGCATCCTCATGAATTGAATTAAACATGTTACCTTGTTTATAGTAAGCCATCATGCAATCAAAGTTCAAAATAATATGCAAAGAAGCACACAAAAGAGATGGTTACCTTGATTTGATTTGTTTGAACCTTGGTGAATTAAAGATTTTATCAAAGTTTTGAATGATTCACACAAGGGGGGGAAACCTAGTTTCAATACGGTTTGAACTCCAATGCCAACTAGGGATCCTCTCTCACCACGTATATGGCCAACTAACTCGAGACTTCAAAAGGGTACAACCTGCCCGGCGTCCGTGAGGGAATCCACGGGTGCGGGGACTTACGGAGGCTTGGAAAAGGGATTTCCAGTCCAAAGAGGCGGAATGCTCAATGGAGGGTCGTCCCGATTCCAAGAGGGTGTGTGGATCCTAATGAAGAGGAGGGGGCTCCCAAACCAATGCAAAGAATGAATGCAACAGGGGAAATCAGGCCAACCACACAATATGATCAATCAATATGAAATATCATGAAAACTCACCCACGGGAAGGGTTCTGGAAACCCACAGTAAAAACACGCCCTGGCAGGGGGCGCTACTAACCAAAGACACGACAGTGTGACTGTCGTGAATCAACGTGAGGGGCCCAGGGGCAGGGTAAAATGCGCCTTAGGGTGAGGTGCTATCAATAAAGGGACGCCCTGATGTGGGGCGCTAAACAACAAATAAACGCCCTTGGGAAGGGCGTGAATTCACAGGCAGCAATATAAAGCAGGAAAACCCAGAAATATGCTGGAAAACGCCCTGTCAGAGGGCGTAAAATATGAAGAAGACGCCCTGGGTTAGGGCGTTAAATCAAGAAAAACGCCTCTTCCAGAGGCGTGAATTCACTTTCTCCAGAAAAACTTCACGGCCAGCAGTATTAACACTCAATCACACAATCATGGCAATCAATAGAATAAGCATGCTCATCAAGAATTTTAAATAAGTGGGAATTTTAAAGAAAAATCAACAAACTGACCAATCACTTAGGGGAGGGTGTAAAACCAATGGAGGGTGCCCGAGGGGCACAAAAAGGGAGACACACCGAGGGTGCAATAGGGGAGACGGCACACGCGGGTGCCCAAGGAGAAAGGGGTAATAAAGAGAACACAAAGAGTCCCACAGTGATCGCCAATTTGTAGATTCTAATTAGAAATCCACTTAAGGGAAAATTAAGAACAAGCAATAATCAATAATGTGGAGAAAAACATGCACGAGGTGCACAAGAGGAGTTTGTGATCGCCAGAGACACGAGGCCTCAAAAGATATAACAATAAAAATATGGGAGGGATCGCGAAAAATACCTTGAAACGCGGGTGATTGTGAGTGCTTTCCTTTCTCTTCTAGATCGGCCGGCCGATGAAGAGAGTTCTTCAATTAATTACCCTTACAAAAAAGACACAAACACCAAAATAATATGAATTAGAAATATGGTGAGTGTAGCATCAATTCTTAATAAAAATGTGAACATGAACAATTAGAGAAGAACACACCTTAAGGGTGGTTGCCCTTAAACCCCTATGCAAAGAGGGTGTGGGGAGATGAATGATGATGAATGCAAAATAAGGATAAGGGGAAAGAGTGCAAGAGTGCACTTATGGGAGACCTCAATGTGATTGAGTATGAAAAAAAAGAAAAAAACAATAAAAGAATGATGCATGCATGCATATGAATTAATGAAAATAAGCAATAAGGGGGAGATAAAAAATAGAATCTGTTGTTTGCTCCTTGGCTTTGATGCTTGATGTGGAGAAAGCCTTCAAAGGATGAAGATTTGATGTGGAAGAAGCCTCCTTAGCCAAGAGCCCACCTTCCTTCGATTCCCTGCAGAAAGAAGATAAACAAAAGAAAAGGAAAAAAGACAGAAGGAGGAGAAGAAGAAGAAGACAGAACGGAGGAAGAAACAGAAGAGGAAGAAGAAGAAGAAGAAGAAGAAAGAAGAAGAAGAAGAAAATAGAAGAACAAAAACAGAACAAAGAGGAATAACGAAAACAAAAGAAAACGAAGAAGAAGAACAGAAGAAGAAAAAGAAAACAGAACCTCCGAACCAACCCCCTAACAGAGCCGAAAGGCTCTATTAATAGAGTTGAATCAAAAGATAGAAGGATAAGAACGGGCAAGAGCCCAAAAAAAGGGAAGGATTAGAATGGGCAAGAGCCCAAACGAAGCAGGACTCTCTGGGGAAAGGCTGCGGTTGAGCAGGAACACAAAACTGAAACACGACCTGGACCAGGGCGTCAATTCAAAAATTGACAACCTTCCAGAGGGCGTCTTTTAAAAACACGGCTTAGGCTAAGGCGTCTCTTCCTGGATCAATTTTGGAAATAAGTCTTTCTTTTATTTGAAAATTCTGAAACACGCCTTAGGAAGAGGCTTTATTTAAAACACGCCTTAGGAGAAGGCATTACTTATTTGAAACACGCCTTAGGAAGAGGCTTTATTTAAAACGCGCCTTAGGGTGAGGCGCTATCAATAAAGGGACGCCCTGATGTGGGGCGCTAAACAACAAATAAACGCCCTTGGCAAGGGCGTGAATTCACAGGCAGCAATATAAAGCAGGAAAACCCAGAAATATGCTGGAAAACGCCCTGTCAGAGGGCGTAAAATATGAAGAAGACGCCCTGGGTTAGGGCGTTAAATCAAGAAAAACGCCTCTTCCAGAGGCGTGAATTCACTTTCTCCAGAAAAACTTCACGGCCAGCAGTATTAACACTCAATCACACAATCATGGCAATCAATAGAATAAGCATGCTCATCAAGAATTTTAAATAAGTGGGAATTTTAAAGAAAAATCAACAAATTGACCAATCACTTAGGGGAGGGTGTAAAACCAATGGAGGGTGCCCGAGGGGCACAAAAAGGGAGACGCACCGAGGGTGCAATAGGGGAGACGGCACACGCGGGTGCCCAAGGGGAAAGGGGTAATAAAGAGAACACAAAGAGTCCCACCGTGATCGCCAATTTGTAGATTCTAATTAGAAATCCACTTAAGGGAAAATTAAGAACAAGCAATAATCAATAATGTGGAGAAAAACATGCACGAGGTGCACAAGAGGAGTTTGTGATCGCCAGAGACACGAGGCCTCAAAAGATATAACAATAAAAATATGGGAGGGATCGCGAAAAATACCTTGAAACGCGGGTGATTGTGAGTGCTTTCCTTTCTCTTCAAGATCGGCCGGCCGATGAAGAGAGTTCTTCAATTAATTACCCTTACAAAAAAGACACAAACACCAAAATAATATGAATTAGAAATATGGTGAGTGTAGTATCAATTCTTAATAAAAATGTGAACATGAACAATTAGAGACGAACACACCTTAAGGGTGGTTGCCCTTAAACCCCTATGCAAAGAGGGTGTGGGGAGATGAATGATGATGAATGCAAAATAAGGATAAGGGGAAAGAGTGCACTTATGGGAGACCTCAATGTGATTGAGTATGAAAAAAAAGAAAAAAACAATAAAAGAATGATGCATGCATGCATATGAATTAATGAAAATAAGCAATAAGGGGGGGATAAAAAATAGAATCTGTTGTTTGCTCCTTGGCTTTGATGCTTGATGTGGAGAAAGCCTTCAAAGGATGAAGATTTGATGTGGAAGAAGCCTCCTTAGCCAAGAGCCCCACCTTCCTTCGATTCCCTGCAGAAAGAAGATAAACAAAAGAAAAGGAAAAAAGACAGAAGGAGAAGAAGAAGAAGAAGACAGAACGGAGGAAGAAACAGAAGAGGAAGAAGAAGAAGAAGAAGAAGAAAGAAGAAGAAGAAGAAAATAGAAGAACAAAAACAGAACAAAGAGGAATAACGAAAACAAAAGAAAACGAAGAAGAAGAACAGAAGAAGAAAAAGAAAACAGAACCTCCGAACCAACCCCCTAACAGAGCCGAAAGGCTCTATTAATAGAGTTGAATCAAAAGATAGAAGGATAAGAACGGGCAACAGCCCAAAAAAAGGAAAGGATTAGAATGGGCAAGAGCCCAAACGAAGCAGGACTCTCTGGGGAAAGGCTGCGGTTGAGCAGGAACACAAAACTAAAACACGACCTGGACCAGGGCGCCAATTCAAAAATTGACGACCTTCCAGAGGGCGTCTTTTAAAAACACGCCTTAGGCTAAGGCGTCTCTTCCTGGATCAATTTTGGAAATAAGTCTTTCTTTAATTTGAAAATTCTGAAACACGCCTTAGGAAGAGGCTTTATTTAAAACACGCCTTAGGAGAAGGCATTACTTATTTGAAACACGCCTTAGGAAGAGGCTTTATTTAAAACACGCCTTAGGAGAAGGCGTTATTTAAAACACGCCTTAGGAGAAGACGTTATTTATTTGAAACACGCCTTAGGTGAAGGCGTTATTTAAAACACGCCCTAGCCCAGGTCGTTAATTCCGAAAAATTAGAGAAAATATCCAAAAAAATCCATAAAAATCTAGAAAAATAGGAAAAGAGGAGGAAAAGTGAGAAATCTAAGAAAAGTGAGAAAAATCACTCAAACGAAGCTAATTTGAGGGTCAAATTGGGGCATTACAAGGTAATATGAGATGTACTCACAGTAACGTCAATTTTGGCGTGTCTACAGCTGCCCCGCCTTGGCGTCTGCTTTGCGAGGGAGCGTAGCAAACTGAAAAGTAGATGCCAAGGTGTGATGAGACACGCAATCAATATCACTTGATGAGAATCAAATCAAAAGTACGAGATGAAGCAAATCTCGAGAAATCCAACGAAATCAACAATGTTTGGATAAAACGGGGAGTGTGCACGCGGTGCACGAAGGAGAATGATCAACTTCCAGCGCGGTAGAAGTACCCCAGGTCACAAACCTGTAGGTTTCACCATTGGGGAGCGGTTACCAGCCAATGTGGACGTGCGGCAGCCAAGGTGGATCAAAGGGAAAGGATTAAAATAAGATGATAGAAATCCAAACAAGGAGCTTTCGAGAAAATGACCCAAAACAGTAGCAAGGCGAACTGAGGATTCCATTCAGCAATGAAAATCTCATATCTGGAAAGATTAAGATCAATTTGACTCTCCAAATCAGCTTATCAGAATGATTTTCCAAAGTTAATTCAAAATTCCTACATGAATGCATGCTGGGTTAAAAAGGAAAAAAAAATAAAATAAATTAAAATATAAGATATCCAAGGATAATATTGTTAAGCTATCCAGACTGGGTCAAGAAACCCATTCAACGAGCTAATACTAAGCCGAAGCTCGTTTATCCGCGCACCAACTCGCAAAAGGGAACCATCGTCCCCAGTCTTGGACGGCTCAACGGCCTATCCGTGTGACTAAGACTCCTCTGGAATCATCATTATTTTTGATGAAGGGGAACTCAAATTCCAGATTTACCAAAGTCACAAGGTCCTTGATATAATCTAGTAGCGTATGTAACATATAGTAGAATGCATACAGGAAGATGGTGATAGCAATGAGCATGGGGGAACAGAGAAATGAGGTACAAACACCATGGGGCTTGGATGATGATGCCCAGTCGGTGGGACCAAAAGCTTCTTCCTGCGCTCAAAGATTCATCAGCCAAGATATAAAAGATAACAAGCAATGAATAAGGCATTTAAGCATAGCAAGCAACATGAATAGCATGTATATGGCATGAATAGCATGAGTTAAATCATGGCATTGTAAAGCATCATTATTTGTTGTTTTGTCATGAGGATGACAATCTTGGCTAATCAAGATTTGGAGTTGAATGATCAGAACAATATAATGCTCAGTGGCAGAATTGATCAAGAGAAATTAGTAGGAGTTGATTGAAAGATCTGGAGATGAATAATCAGAATGATAATCAGGAGATATAACCAAAATGATATAAGGAGGTGATAACCAAAAATGCCCAGGGTGACATGTCATGAGAATATCGGGAGGAATCAATAGCAATGAGTGGAGATAGGACTCATCCCGTGCTCTTGGCCCTTGCAAAGCTGTTCCTGCAAAACACCATCAGAGAATATAATGTAATTTTTTTTGGATTTTGAAATATGCAAATTTTTATGAGTTTTGAAAAAGTTATGCAAATTTTTTATAGATTTTGGACAAGAAATATTCAATTTTTTTTGTTTGAATTTTGGTTAGACATTGCTAATGCAGCATCAAAGGGTGTTTTGAACTACTGGCTAGGGGTCCTTGTTCCTTCCCTTTTGGCTAGAACTGTCCAAAGCTGGACGTGCATTGAAAGTGGCATCCTATAACCGACCGTCTTTGATCAACGGTGCCCCTACCAAGGCCATACCCGAGAAACATTTGGTCTTGGAGGGAGAAGAGAAGAATAATTGGGGATAAACTTTGTGCAGGATGGGAGATATCGGGACTTGAATTCCTTCCAATGTTTTTAACCCTCAAAGAGGTAGTCTGTTGCGCTGGGACTTTGTACCTTTGATTTTTAGACCCTTGACATGCATACGACCAGGGTTTTCCCTGCGGGGACTTTGCCACTCTTGACATGCCATAATTCATAATTTTACATCAAAATGTTGATTTGATTTTCATAAATAGCCCTTGGCTAGATGTGTAATGAAGTTCCATATTGATTTGGGTCAAGACTGCCCCTGTTTGAGACTCCTCTCGTATTGGAGATTACCAAGGTTGGTCATCTCATCCGTCAACCTCTTGCACCTGCATTCGGCCGAGTAAAGAAGAGAAAAAGACTTTCAGAAATTCATGGCATGGCCAAGGTAGGAACGGTGTTTTATCAAAGGAGCCGGCTAAAAGGGCGCCGAGAAGTGTGTGGAATGCCCAGCTAAGGGTTGCTCTTAAGAAGCGGGGAGAGAATATTGAATTCCCAGCGCGGGTTTCTTTATAACCAAAGGTGCTGCAAAAAATAAGCCTAAAGACTCTTTTGAGAATGATTTCCATTAAACAAAAGCTTAAGATAAAGGTTTAAAACAACACTCTTAATCTTGTTAAGAAAGCACTTCATTTTGAAAATCATGCGTGAAGTAATGAGGGAATGATATCATAAAAATGCGTACTTACGCCAAAATGTTACCTTGCAACCTTTCTTGAAGCAGCTGCTGCCAGAGGCGAGGTTGATCATCGTGTGATAGTCCTCTTTGGCAGATAAAATGATTGGAAGCAAAGGATTAAAAGTGGCTTAACACGAAGGGGTGGTGCCAAGACCAGACTCAGACGAATAAGGAGAAGGCGTTATTTAAAACACGCCTTAGGAGAAGGCGTTATTTATTTGAAACACGCCTTAGGTGAAGGCGTTATTTAAAACACGCCCTAGCCCAGGTCGTTAATTCTGAAAAATTAGAGAAAATATCCAAAAAAATCCAAAAAAATTCAGAAAAATAGGAAAAGAGGAGGAAAAGTGAGAAATCTAAGAAAAGTGGGAAAAATCACTCAAACGAAGCTAATTTGAGGGTCAAATTGGGGCATTACAAGGCAATATGAGATGTACTCACAGTAACGTCAATTTTGGCGTGTCTACAGCTGCCCCGCCTTGGCGTCTGCTTTGCAAGGGAGCGTAGCAAACTGAAAAGTAGATGCCAAGGTGTGATGAGACACGCAATCAACATCACTTGATGAGAATCAAATCAAAAGCACGTGATGAAGCAAATCTCGAGAAATCCAACGAAATCAACAATGTTTGGATAAAACGGGGAGTGTGCACGCGGTGCACGAAGGAGAATGATCAACTTCCAGCGCGGTAGAAGTACCCCAGGTCACAAACCTGTAGGTTTCACCATTGGGAAGCGGTTATCAGCCAATGTGGACGTGCGGCAGCCAAGGTGGATCAAAGGGAAAGGATTAAAATAAGATGATAGAAATCCAAATAAGGAGCTTTCGAGAAAATGACCCAAAACAGCAGCAAGGCGAATTGAGGATTCCATTCAGCAATGAAAATCTCATATCTGGAAAGATTAAGATCAATTTGACTCTCCAAATCAGCTTATCAGAATGATTTTCCAAAGCTAATTCAAAATTCCTACATGAATGCATGCTGGGTTAAAAAGGAAAAAAAATAAAATAAATTAAAATATAAGATAATCAAGGATAATATTGTTAGGCTATCCAGACTGGGTCAAGAAACCCATTCAGCGAGCTAATACTAAGCCGAAACTCGTTTATCCGCGCACCAACTCGCAAAAGGGAACCATCGTCCCCAGTCTTGGACGGCTCAACGGCCTATCCGTGTGACTAAGACTCCTCTGGAATCATCATTATTTTTGATGAAGGGGAACTCAAATTCCAGATTTACCAAAGTCACAAGGTCCTTGATATAATCTAGTAGCGTATGTAACATATAGTAGAATGCATACAGGAAGATGGTGATAGCAATGAGCATGGGGGAACAGAGAAATGAGGTACAAACACCGTGGGGCTTGGATGATGATGCCCAGTCGGTGGGACCAAAAGCTTCTTCCTGCGCTCAAAGATTCATCAGCCAAGATATAAAAGATAACAAGCAATGAATAAGGCATTTAAGCATAGTAAGCAACATGAATAGCATGTATATGGCATGAATAGCATGAGTTAAATCATGGCATTGCAAAGCATCATTATTTGTTGTTTTGTCATGAGGATGACAATCTTGGCTAATCAAGATTTGGAGTTGAATGATCAGAACAATATAATGCTCAGTGGCAGAATTGATCAAGAGAAATTAGTAGGAGTTGATTGAAAGATCTGGAGATGAATAATCAGAATGATAATCAGGAGATATAACCAAAATGATATTAGGAGGTGATAACAAAAAATGCCAAGGGTGGCATGTCATGAGAATATCGGGAGGAATCAATAGCAATGAGTGGAGATAGGACTCATCCCGTGCTCTTGGCCCTTGCAAAGCTGTTCCTGCAAAACACCATCAGAGAATACAATGCAAATTTTTTTGGATTTTGAAATATGTAAATTTTTATGAGTTTTGAAAAAGATATGCAAATTTTTTATAGATTTTGGACAAGAAATATTCAATTTTTTTTGTTTGAATTTTGGTTAGACATTGCTAATGCAGCATCAAAGGGTGTTTTGAACTACTGGCTAGGGGTCCTTGTTCCTTCCCTTTTTGCTAGAATTGTCCAAAGCTGGACGTGCATTGAAAGTGGCATCCTATAACCGACCGTCTTTGATCAACGGTGCCCCTACCAAGGCCATACCTGAGAAACATTTGGTCTTGGAGGGAGAAGAGAAGAATAATTGGGGATAAACTTTGTGCAGGATGGGAGATATCGGGACTTGAATTCCTTCCAAGGTTTTTAACCCTCAAAGAGGTAGTCTGTTGCGCTGGGGCTTTGTGCCTTTGATTTTTAGACCCTTGACATGCATACGACCAGGGTTTTCCCTGCGGGGACTTTGCCACTCTTGACATGCCATAATTCATAATTTTGCATCAAAATGTTGATTTGATTTTCATAAATAGCCCTTGGCTAGATGTGTAATGAAGTTCCATATTGATTTGGGTCAAGACTGCCCCTGTTTGAGACTCCTCTCGTATTGGAGATTACCAAGGTTGGTCATCTCATCCGTCAACCTCTTGCACCTGCATTCGGCCGAGTAAAGAAGAGAAAAAGACTTTCAGAAATTCATGGCATGGCCAAGGTAGGAACGGTGTTTTATCAAAGGAGCCGGCTAAAAGGGCGCCGAGAAGTGTGTGGAATGCCCAGCTAAGGGTTGCTCATAACAAGCGGGGAGAGAATATTGAATTCCCAGCGCGGGTTTCTTTATAACCAAAGGTGCTGCAAAAAATAAGCCTAAAGACTCTTTTGAGAATGATTTCCATTAAACAAAAGCTTAAGATAAAGGTTTAAAACAACACTCTTAATCTTGTTAAGAAAGCACTTCATTTTGAAAATCATGCGTGAAGTAATGAGGGAATGATATCATAAAAATGCGTACTTACGCCAAAATGTTACCTTGCAACCTTTCTTGAAGCAGCTGCTGCCAGAGGCGAGGTTGATCATCGTGGGATAGTCCTCTTTGGCAGATAAAATGATTGGAAGCAAAGGATTAAAAGTGGCTTAACACGAAGGGGTGGTGCCAAGACCAGACTCAGACGAATAAGGAGAAGGCGTTATTTAAAACACGCCTTAGGAGAAGGCGTTATTTATTTGAAACACGCCTTAGGTGAAGGCGTTATTTAAAACATGCCCTAGCCCAGGTCGTTAATTTCGAAAAATTAGAGAAAATATCCAAAAAAATCCAGAAAAATTCAGAAAAATAGGAAAAGAGGAGGAAAAGTGAGAAATCTAAGAAAAGTGGGAAAAATCACTCAAACGAAGCTAATTTGAGGGTCAAATTGGGGCATTACAAGGCAATATGAGATGTACTCATAGTAACGTCAATTTTGGCGTGTCTACAGCTACCCCGCCTTGGCGTCTGCTTTGCAAGGGAGCGTAGCAAACTGATAAGTAGATGCCAAGGTGTGATGAGACACGCAATCAACATCACTTGATGAGAATCAAATCAAAAGCACGTGATGAAGCAACTCTCGGGAAATCCAACGAAATCAACAACGTTTGGATAAAACGGGGAGTGTGCACGCGGTGCACGAAGGAGAATGATCAACTTCCAGCGCGGTAGAAGTACCCTAGGTCACAAACCTGTAGGTTTCACCATTGGGGAGCGGTTACCAGCCAATGTGGACGTGCGGCAGCCAAGGTGGATCAAAGGGAAAGGATTAAAATAAGATGATAGAAATTCAAACAAGGAGCTTTCGAGAAAATGACCCTAAACAGCAGCAAGGCGAACTGAGGATTCCATTCAGCAATGAAAATCTCATATCTGGAAAGATTAAGATCAATTTGACTCTCCAAATCAGCTTATCAGAATGATTTTCCAAAGTTAATTCAAAATTCCTACATGAATGCATGCTGGGTTAAAAAGGAAAAAAAAATAAAATAAATTAAAATATAAGATAATCAAGGATAATATTGTTAAGCTATCCAGACTGGGTCAAGAAACCCATTCAGCGAGCTAATACTAAGCCGAAGCTCGTTTATCCGCGCACCAACTCGCAAAAGGGAACCATCGTCCCCAGTCTTGGACGGCTCAACGGCCTATCCGTGTGACTAAGACTCCTCTGGAATCATCATTATTTTTGATGAAGGGGAACTCAAATTCCAGATTTACCAAAGTCACAAGGTCCTTGATATAATCTAGTAGCGTATGTAACATATAGTAGAATGCATACAGGAAGATGGTGATAGCAATGAGCATGGGGGAACAGAGAAATGAGGTACAAACACCGTGGGGCTTGGATGATGATGCTCAGTCGGTGGGACCAAAAGCTTCTTCCTGCGCTCAAAGATTCATCAGCCAAGATATAAAAGATAACAAGCAATGAATAAGTCATTTAAGCATAGCAAGCAACATGAATAGCATGTATATGGCATGAATAGCATGAGTTAAATCATGGCATTGCAAAGCATCATTATTTGTTGTTTTGTCATGAGGATGACAATCTTGGCTAATCAAGATTTGGAGTTGAATGATCAGAACAATATAATGCTCAGTGGCAGAATTGATCAAGAGAAATTAGTAGGAGTTGATTGAAAGATCTGGAGATGAATAATCAGAATGATAATCAGGAGATATAACCAAAATGATATAAGGAGGTGATAACCAAAAATGCCCAGGGTGGCATGTCATGAGAATATCGGGAGGAATCAATAGCAATGAGTGGAGATAGGACTCATCCCGTGCTCTTGGCCCTTGCAAAGCTGTTCCTGCAAAACACCATCAGAGAATACAACGCAATTTTTTTTGGATTTTGAAATATGCAAATTTTTATGAGTTTTGAAAAAGATATGCAAATTTTTTATAGATTTTGGACAAGAAATATTCAATTTTTTTTGTTTGAATTTTGGTTAGACATTGCTAATGCAGCATCAAAGGGTGTTTTGAACTACTGGCTAGGGGTCATTGTTCCTTCCCTTTTCGCTAGAACTGCCCAAAGCTGGACGTGAATTGAAAGTGGCATCCTATAACCGACCGTCTTTGATCAACGGTGCCCCTACCAAGGCCATACCCGAGAAACATTTGGTCTTGGAGGGAGAAGAGAAGAATAATTGGGGATAAACTTTGTGCAGGATGGGAGATATCGGGACTTGAATTCCTTCCAAGATTTTTAACCCTCAAAGAGGTAGTCTGTTGCGCTGGAGCTTTGTGCCTTTGATTTTTAGACCCTTGACATGCATACGACCAGGGTTTTCCCTGCGGGGACTTTGCCACTCTTGACATGCCATAATTCATAATTTTGCATCAAAATGTTGATTTGATTTTCATAAATAGCCCTTGGCTAGATGTGTAATGAAGTTCCATATTGATTTGGGTCAAGACTGCCCTTGTTTGAGACTCCTCTCGTATTGGGGATTACCAAGGTTGGTCATCTTATCCGTCAACCTCTTGCACCTGCATTCGGCTGAGTAAAGAAGAGAAAAAGACTTTCAGAAATTCATGGCATGGCCAAGGTAGGAACGGTGTTTTATCAAAGGAGCCGGCTAAAAGGGCGCCGTGAAGTGTGTGGAATGCCCAGCTAAGGGTTGCTCTTAACAAGCGGGGAGAGAATATTGAATTCTCAGCGCGGGTTTCTTTATAACCAAAGGTGCTGCAAAAAACAAGCCTAAAGACTCTTTTGATAATGATTTCCATTAAACAAAAGCTTAAGATAAAGGTTTAAAACAACACTCTTAATCTTGTTAAGAAAGCACTTCATTTTGAAAATCATACGTGAAGTAATGAGGGAATGATATCATAAAAATACGTACTTACGTCAAAATGTTACCTTGCAACCTTTCTTGAAGCAGCTGCTGCCAGAGGCGAGGTTGATCATCGTGGGATAGTCCTCTTTGGCAGATAAAATGATTGGAAGCAAAGGATTAAAAGTGGCTTAACACGAAGGGGTGGTGCCAAGACCAGACTCAGACGAATAAGGAGAAGGCGTTATTTAAAACACGCCTTAGGAGAAGGCGTTATTTATTTGAAACACGCCTTAGGTGAAGGTGTTATTTAAAACACGCCCTAGCCCAGATCGTTAATTCTGAAAAATTAGAGAAAATATCCAAAAAAATCCAGAAAAATCCAGAAAAATAGGAAAAGAGGAGGAAAAGTGAGAAATCAAAGAAAAGTGGGAAAAACCACTCAAACGAAGCTAATTTGAGGGTCAAATTGGGGCATTACAAGGCAATATGAGATGTACTCACAGTAACGTCAATTTTGGCGTGTCTACAGCTGCCCCGCCTTGGTGTCTGCTTTGCAAGGGAGCGTAACAAACTGAAAAGTAGATGTCAAGGTGTGATGAGACACGCAATCAACATCACTTGATGAGAATCAAATCAAAAGCACGAGATGAAGCAAATCTCGGGAAATCCAACGAAATCAACAATGTTTGGATAAAACGGGGAGTGTGCACGCGGTGCACGAAGGAGAATGATCAACTTCCAGCGCGGTAGAAGTATCCCAGGTCACAAACCTGTAGGTTTCACCATTGGGGGGCGGTTACCAGTCAATGTGGACGTGCGGCAGCCAAGGTGGATCAAAGGGAAAGGATTAAAATAAGATGATAGAAATCCAAACAAGGAGCTTTCGAGAAAATGACCCAAAACAGCAGCAACGCGAACTGAGGATTCCATTCAGCAATGAAAATCTCATATCTGGAAAGATTAAGATCAATTTGACTCTCCAAATCAACTTATCAGAATGATTTTCCAAAGTTAATTCAAAATTCCTATATGAATGCATGCTGGGTTAAAAAGGAAAAAAAATAAAATAAATTAAAATATAAGATAATCAAGGATAATATTGTTAAGCTATCCAGACTGGGTCAAGAAACCCATTCAGCGAGCTAATACTAAGCCGAAGCTCGTTTATCCGCGCACCAACTCGCAAAAGGGAACCATCGTCCCCAGTCTTGGACGGCTCAACGGCCTATCCGTGTGACTAAGACTCCTCTGGAATCATCATTATTTTTGATGAAGGGGAACTCAAATTCCAGATTTACCAAAGTCACAAGGTCCTTGATATAATCTAGTAGCGTATGTAACATATAGTAGAATGCATACAGGAAGATGGTGATAGCAATGAGCATGGGGGAACAGAGAAATGAGGTACAAACACCGTGGGGCTTGGATGATGATGCCCAGTCGGTGGGACCAAAAGCTTCTTCCTGCGCTCAAAGATTCATCAGCCAAGATATAAAAGATAACAAGCAATGAATAAGGCATTTAAGCATAGCAAGCAACATGAATAGCATGTATATGGCATGAATAGCATGAGTTAAATCATGGCATTGCAAAGCATCATTATTTGTTGTTTTGTCATGAGGATGATAATCTTGGCTAATCAAGATTTGGAGTTGAATGATCAGAACAATATAATGCTCAGTGGCAGAATTGATCAAGAGAAATTAGTAGGAGTTGATTGAAAGATCTGGAGATGAATAATCAGAATGATAATCAGGAGATATAACCAAAATGATATAAGGAGGTGATAACCAAAAATGCCCAGGGTGGCATGTCATGAGAATATCGGGAGGAATCAATAGCAATGAGTGGAGATAGGACTCATCCCGTGCTCTTGGCCCTTGCAAAGCTGTTCCTGCAAAACACCATCAGAGAATACAATGCAAATTTTTTTGGATTTTGAAATATGCAAATTTTTATGAGTTTTGAAAAAGATATGCAAATTTTTTATAGATTTTGGACAAGAAATATTCAATTTTTTTTGTTTGAATTTTGGTTAGACATTGCTAATGCAGCATCAAAGGGTGTTTTGAACTACTGACTAGGGGTCCTTGTTCCTTCCCTTTTCGCTAGAACTGCCCAAAGCTGGACGTGCATTGAAAGTGGCATCCTATAACCGACCGTCTTTGATCAACGGTGCCCCTACCAAGGCCATACCCGAGAAAAATTTGGTCTTGGAGGGAGAGGAGAAGAATAATTGGGGATAAACTTTGTGCAGGATGGGAGATATCGGGACTTGAATTACTTCCAAGGTTTTTTACCCTCAAAGAGGTAGTCTGTTGCGCTGGAGCTTTGTGCCTTTGATTTTTAGACCCTTGACATGCATACGACAAGGGTTTTCCCTGCGGGGACTTTACCACTCTTGACATGCCATAATTCATAATTTTGCATCAAAATGTTGATTTGATTTTCATAAATAGCCCTTGGCTAGATGTGTAATGAAGTTCCATATTGATTTGGGTCAAGACTGCCCTTGTTTGAGACTCCTCTCGTATTGGGGATTACCAAGGTTGGTCATCTCATCCGTCAACCTCTTGCACCTGCATTCGGCCGAGTAAAGAAGAGAAAAAGACTTTCAGAAATTCATGGCATGGCCAAGGTAGGAACGGTGTTTTATCAAAGGAGCCGGCTAAAAGGGCGCCGTGAAGTGTGTGGAATGCCCAGCTAAGGGTTGCTCTTAACAAGCGGGGAGAGAATATTGAATTCCCAGCGCGGGTTTCTTTATAACCAAAGGTGCTGCAAAAAACAAGCCTAAAGACTCTTTTGAGAATGATTTCCATTAAACAAAAGCTTAAGATAAAGGTTTAAAACAACACTCTTAATCTTGTTAAGAAAGCACTTCATTTTGAAAATCATGCGTGAAGTAATGAGGGAATGATATCATAAAAATGCGTACTTACGCCAAAATGTTACCTTGCAACCTTTCTTGAAGCAGCTGCTGCCAGAGGCGAGGTTGATCATCGTGGGATAGTCCTCTTTGGCAGATAAAATGATTGGAAGCAAAGGATTAAAAGTGGCTTAACACGAAGGGGTGGTGCCAAGACCAGACTCAGACGAATAAGGAAAAAGGGAAAAGTGTCGAGGGCTAGAACTCCCTCACTAAGGTGTGGAAACCCTGATCACATGGAACAGTCTACAGAAGAAGCGGAACTTAGGTGAAACACGCCTTAGGAAGAGGCTTTATTTAAAACACGCCTTAGGAGAAGGCGTTATTTAAAACACGCCTTAGGAGAAGGCGTTATTTATTTGAAACACGCCTTAGGTGAAGGCGTTATTTAAAACACGCCCTAGCCCAGGTCGTTAATTCTGAAAAATTAGAGAAAATATCCAAAAAAATCTAGAAAAATCCAGAAAAATAGGAAAAGAGGAGGAGAAGTGAGAAATCCAAGAAAAGTGGGAAAAATCACTCAAACGAAGCTAATTTGAGGGTCAAATTGGGGCATTACAAGGTAATATGAGATGTACTCACAGTAACGTCAATTTTGGCGTGTCTACACTGACCTCTATGCTGTTCTTATATGCAGACACACAATGTATGCACCAACCTATATATATATATATATATATATATATATATACGTTACACTGACCTTTATACGCTTGAGGTAAAACATGCACCGACCTTTGCATGCAAACGGTAAAACTTGCATAGACTTTTACATGCACAATGCAAAACCTTCACCGACCTTTACATGCACAAGGAAGAATGCGCACCGACCTTGTTTTGCCTAATGAAGGATATGCACCGACCTTGTTTAGCTCAAGACAACTGTGCACTGACTTGAATATGCACAAAGCAGAGAAAGGGGCACCGACCTTGGTCTTGCACAGATAGGATGTGCACCGACCTTGGTTTTCAATGTGCATGATACAGAGACGTGCACCGACCGTGTATATGCACCATGAGTAAATATGCACTTACCTTGGTCCAGCATGAACTAGAACATGCGCTGACCTTATATGTGCGCATAACAAAATGTGCACCGACTTTAACTCAGTGCTGGCTTGATGTGCACTGACCTTCTATGCAAATGTGCACAGACTTTCAATGCAGATGCACAGACCTTGTGTGAAGGTGCTCGGACCTTCAGCTGTATATGCACTGACCTGAGTGAAGGTGCTCGGACTGTTATGCAGTGAAAATGTGCATGTGCACAGACCTGACTGAGGAGAGCAATACATATGCACCTACCTTCATGTATGGGCACCGACCTGAACTTAGGCATGAACATTGACCTGATCTGAATGTGCACAGACATGAACTGTAAGTGCACCGATTATGGTTCTATGCAGCATATGTAATGATATTAATAATGCATTAATCATGCACAGACAAACACGTATGACACAAGACACAGGTGTGCAGCAGTTATTCCATGTAACTCATATATGCAGCAATACAAACACTTATGACATCATACATATGAGTCATAGTGTTTGTCATCATCAAAACACAAGATTCCAACAAAAACGGCGCGAGGTGTGGTATATCATAATCCGGCGCGAGGGGGCGTAGGGATAGGTCTAAAACGATGCGGGGTATCGTAGGAAAAGGGGTGAGATGGCGCGGTCCCATAAGGGGCTTGAACGGAGCGGAGAGGGGACGGGCGCACTGAATTAGGCCGCGCTGGGTGAAGACCGTTGAGGTTTTGATGGTTTTTGAGTGTGGAGCTAAAACGGCGCGGGGGGAATGGGCACCGGATGAGGGCGCGCCGGATTTGGGCAGAATTATGAGCTTCAGGTATCCATCATGTTTTTCTTTTTTATGTTAGTTAGGGTTGATTACTGAGTGGATTCAGGTTCAAATTGTACTACAGTCATGACGGATCGAGATTTTTGCAAGGTTCCTACTCAAGCACGGTCCATCTTTATTTCAAAGTAGGCTCACAGTCCTCAGAACTCAAGTTCCATCAGAATTCAGCCTAAGTGTGCAGACAAAATTTTGGCAGCACCTCCCTATACCCAGAGGGTTGTGGGGGGAATGTGGAGACATTCCCACAGAAACTGGGGTAAGCTCCTTAAAGCCGGGAGACCAAGACGGTGACCGACAGACCCAGATGGATGGAAAGCCCAAGGGCTAGCCTATGCAGGGCACCAATGTTCCACGGGCCAAAGAGATCGTTCAAAGGGATGGCCAGAATGGGAGGAGACCTCGAGGGCTAGCCTACAAGTGGTTCCTTAGCCACGGCCACCATCATTCCCTTAGAGGAATGTGGATTTAATGTCGGGTCAGTAAACCCATTTTTATTCCCCTTCTACGGCTCATAGAGCTCCATGCCACGGGAATGCAGGATCTTATGGCCTCGTGGTGATTCAAAGAAAGAGGTGGCATGAGTGTTTGATGGGGATGCCCCCCTGGGGGTCACTGGACTGTCATCGTCGAGAAAACCAAATGGAGCAAATGTGGTAGCATCTTGATATCACCTGCGTAGGAGGAAAAAGGGATGGGTCACATCGAATAGACCCTCACCTTATCCTTCTCGGGGGAGGCAAAGAAAATGCAGTGCCAATCATTCGGCCATTAAACTGGATGGGAGACTGGGCGCATAGACGCTAATTAGTCAGCGTCTGGGGGGTTTCCCCTGAGTGCGGGAGACATAGGGCTCACAGAGAGATATGACGTACATGTGATCGTATGCAGCAAAGGCTCGAGCAGTTAGCAGGCGATCTGCAGGAACGTAACTATGCCATTAGACATGCTACGCCCAGATTATAGGAATAGTCGGAGACACACAAAGATGCGCCCGCTGTAATAGAACATATAACCAGTCCATTGGAAGGAGCCCGGGGGGATTGATATAGCCCTTGGTTAGCCCAGGGCGTGTTCCGTATCGATAAAAGAAATCAAGCGACGGTAACGGGCAATATGAAAGCAAACGCAATAGAGAAGATGGATAAGCTCAATCACACATTATTGTTCTCATTCAAACCCATATGCCATCACATATCTAAAGAAGGGGCAAACCCCAAATGAAAATGGACAGACGCGGCCTGGCGTTGTCGCATAGAAGCCGATTGATTACATCGCTATACTAGAAGAGGAAGAGTAAATACATGGAGCAAATGCTAAAGAGAAAAAAAGAGGTTTAATAGGGAAAGAACTACGGGCTCATATCATCGCCCATTTCATTACATCACTCAGCAGAGATATTAGCAGAAAGGGGGAAGAAGAAAAATGAAGCGATCTCCACGCACCCACCTTTGTTCTTCACGATGGGAACAGAGTATCGGAATGCTCTCTCCCTCTCCTCACTCTGAACCTCTCTCTTCCGTTGTTGAATAGCGGGCGACTGCCCAGGGAAGCCTCACTCAGCTTTCTTTTCCTCCAAGCCTCTGCTCTCCGACTTCTTTCTGCTTTTTTTCTCTCTTTTCACTCACTCCGTCTGCCTTGCTACTCGCTCCCTCTTCTCTTTCTTTGAATGAACCCTTCTTATAGGTTCAAGCAGCGTGGCTTCATCCGGCGTGGGGGGGATGAAGAGCGTGCCTATTAAATGCCTTGCCATATGCACGCCGGACGTGAAGTGCCAATGGAAAGGAGCGTGCCGACTCAGGGGCGTGCCGGTGGCAGTAGAGCGTGCCGGGTAAGGGCCGCGCCAGATTAACCTCTTGTTGCATTTGTTCGGGCCGGTCTCGACCTCCAGATCTCAGACTGGCTAAGAGAGTCAACTTGAACTTTCATCTCATCGTGGTCCTGCGGAACCGCAATGAGAAGCATCAGAAAAGCCTTTAGGCCACTGAACGGCCAATACCAACATCCACCGTGCCTTTAGTTCGGATACTCGGGTTTCCTACTGATACGGCCTTTGACACTGTGATATGCACTACCGGGCCGACTTCATTTGTACTCGTAACATTCCCGGAGGATGGATCACTCCCCGGGGTGCTTTCGCCTTGGCTGGGCAGCTATTTGGTCATCAACAGACGTGTCTGGTAGGAAGACGTACCTGTGCCGGGTCACTCGGGTCTTCCGCTGATATGACCTTTGGCATCTTGCTCCGAGGGGCCAGAGACATTTCTTCACCTCAGGAGGGTTTCTTGCCAGGTGGTGGACCACCAGGTACATTCTCGCCATGATCGGACGACAGACGGGGTTTGTTCGGCACGACTGAATCGATACCGGTTTGATGGGCAGGTCGAACGGCACTGCCGGTTTGTTGTGGATTTCTTCCAACCATCCTGAGGTGGAATCCCTGATGCTCTCGTCAGATGACCATAGGCTTCGGAAGTCCAAGAGGACCCATGTGTATTGATTTTCTTCCGCTTCTGTAGTTCGGCGGGCCACATTCTTTTGTCGTTCAGGCATGATCATCATTGATCATATTTCAGGTGCCAACAACCTCCTGATAGTCATCGTAGACAACTTCTACGGGGGCCGAGGCGGCTGCCCGCCATGCGTGTGATTGCTCCCTTGCTGGCGGCCAGAATTGTTCATTCTCTATTGCATCTTCGAGAGTCTGGTGCTGGACCGACATCATGTAGATACCCCATTCGTAGACGCCCATCAAATTAGGGTGCGGTGGAGCCACCTCATAGTCTACCATTCTGAGTTCATCCTTCTCAATTAGGTCTTGAGCGATGTCCTTGAAGATGTAACAGTCTTCAATAGGGTGACCCAGTACCCGATGATAGGGGGAGAATAAAGGGTCATCACTTCTTCGGGCATCTTGTGGCCTCTTAGACTCTGGGGGAGAAACCCTGCCGTAGTGGCGAGCCCATTCGAAGATTCCTCAAGTCTTGTTCCTTGGGAAGGAGTTGGGTTTCTGCATCCTTTCCCGTAGTGTGGGGACTTGATTTGCTGGCTGACTGGTCGAGAGAGCGGCAACTTCCCTACCTTCTCTGCTCGGGCGCACAGGAGCCCTGGAGCTGGTGCTCGAAGATTGGCTTGTGCAAATGTCCTATCGGGAAGTGATGCCTTCGATCAGACTAGACAACAGTGAGGTCGTTTCGGCTAGCTGTGCCATGAGCATCTCAATCTCCTGTTGCTGTTGGTAGCAAAGGGTGAGCATGACGGGGTTGTAGTAAAAGAAATCCACAGCGCGACCTGAACCACTGTTTCCTGTTCCAGTGTCAGGCCGAGGTGGAGGTGCCCTGTCACCATGGCCATCCGGGCCCAGTCCTTGAGAAGAGGATGGGACCGTCCCTATGTCCTTACATGGGGGCAGGTTCCAGAGGAACACCTCTTCGTCTTGAGCGTCGCTATCCGGGGGCAGAAGATGCTCCCGATCCTCGACTCCTTGAATGTTGGATTCTTCTGGAGGATTGCCATCGGCCGAGGCCGAGACCTAGATCGCGTCGACTTCGAAGAATTCCTCTACTGAGAAACCCAAGCCTGGATGTCGGGTGATTTGCAACAGCCTCCGATCCATATTTGGTGGGTGCCACATCTCTTTAAACATCTTCTTCCGGCTCGCAGGTTGGTGAAAAGGAATTCCCTGCCTCCTGGCCATTTCAGCCATGCGACGAGCTATGTAAAGAAATCCCGTAATTGGGACGATAGGGTCGTGTAATTCTTCGGGGAACCTGCAATCATCATCCCCTTCGATAGGCCGCTCCTCATCTGCGTAGAAGAGTATGGGCTGGCCTTTAGGGTTGGGCACCTCCTAGACTTTCTATGGTTCGACCGTGTGATAGTCGGCTTCTACCACAGGCTTAACAACCTCTGGCGGGATCTTGACGTCCTCTAGCAAGTCTTCAAGGTGCGATGTGCCCGGAGTGGTGTGGATGACGGAGGGGATCGCCCTGACCACCCCTTCGGCTTCAGAAATGACTGAGACTTTCGGAGGTGCCACATAGCCTGGTGGTGGCGGAGGGAACCACTCGCTAGATTCCACCTTCTTTTTTCCCTTCATTCTGAGGCACACAGGGGGCTTCTTCGGGCTTCTCCAACTATAATGAGGCATCCAGCAAGTGGCACTCGAACACCTCAAAGGGATGCAAATCTGCAAAGATCCTCTCTTCCTTCCCGTGGCAAGGGTACTTTATGCATTGGTGCAGGGTGGAGGCCACTGTAGAAACCCAATAATTAAAAATGAGAAATAAAAATTTTAATTTTATTATGTAATTAAAATTTTCATGAAATAATCAAATTACATTTTTACTATATGAAATAAGCTAGTTTATTGAATTTACTTGAAGTAAATAGAAAATTAATTGCTTTAGGCCTTAGATAAATCATAGTAAGCCCAATAAAAGTCCATATAATGGACTAGGATCATAATTAGCCTATTGGACAATCCATAATAGGTTGGATTAATGGATTAAAGGATTTAATAAAGGATAAATAACCTTAAATTCATAACATGTGTTTAACATGACATTTAAGGGATTAAAACAACCCAATTTCTAGAAGATTGACTCAAAAATCAAACCATACCTAACTTATAACTTTAGACCAGCCGTTTTTACATTGGTTTCACACCAAATTGAGGCTAGATTAAGAGAAGAAATGTGAATTTTCTTCTAATTCGTAGCTAATGGGTTAGGTGAAATTAGGTGAGAAATCTTGACAAAATTGGCCAAGTTTTGGCTATAAATAGAGCCTCATTCGACCCTCAACTCATCCCTGGAGGCTAAGGTTATGTTGTTGCAAGAATTAGTGGAGATTGGAAGGAGGATTTAGAAGATCAAAGAGTTTCTTTATATTTGGGGATATTTCTTTAGATCCGTCTAAAGGTAGGTGTCTCTCAGGCTAAACTCTAATTAAAGTATGCTATCTTGTGTATTTTTCAATGCCCTTTCCATTGATACATGTTTCCCTAAATTTCGTTGAGAAATGAGCAAGTTATTAGCATTTTATTGAAGGGTATTCACGCTTTTTCTTAAGAAAACTGTGGCTGTTAAAACTCAGTCCGCGTTAATGAACGCGTCTCCTCGATAAGACGCGTTTTTAAATACTTTTACATTGACCAGAATTCAAAAGTAAAAATATATAATAATATTTAAGGAGGCGTCCAGCCATCTGGACGCGTCAATATAGCACGTCCACTAGATAAGACGCGCTCAGACAGACTCTCCCTCTATCCTAAATTTTGAAAAAAAAAATTAAAATAATTTCAAGAAGGCGTCCAGATGCCTGGACGCCTCTATAAAAAAATTAATATTTTGTTAAAGTAAATTTATAAAGGCGTCCAACTGATTAGACGCCTCAATATAAAAATTTAAAATTTTATTAGTTTAAATTTATAAAGGCGTCCACATGCCTAGACGCCTCAAAGAAATTGATATAAAACGTAAAAATAATTTTTATAAAATGTCCAGAATTAGGGACGTGTCTACAGAAAACGTCCAGACTCCTAGACGCGTTCATAGACAGTAACCAAAAATGTTGGAAATCCATATTAACATGTTAAAATATTTACAGCATGTTAAAATTTATTTTTGTGGAATAAAAATATTTTTTTAGCATGAAAAACCTATTTTTAGCATATTATTAGTAATTGATGCATGAAAAATATTTACAACATGCCAAAAATTACTTCCAGAATGTTAAAATTGATTTTAGTCATACTAAAGTCTGAAAACTATTTTTAACATGACAAATCTAATTAAATACTATTTTTCAGCATGAAAAATCTATTTTTCTATCAAATAATTGGTCAATTAATGTATGGAAATTATTTCTAACTTCTAAAAATATGGTTATCAAAAAATTTATATTTTAAAATTATTTTCAGCATGATAAAAATATTTTCTATCATATTATCAGGAAAAAATATTTTTTTATGTTAAACTTATTTTTTATGAAGTAATTAGTAAATTAATGCATGAAAATTATTTTCAACATGTTAAAAATTACTTTCAACATGGTAAAATTATTTTATACATACTGAGATATGAAAATTATTTTCATAATGCTAAAATCTATTTAAACTATTTATATGTATGTTAAACCCAATTTCCTATTAAGTAATTAGTAAATTGATACATGAAAAGTATTTCCAGTATGTTAAAATTACTTCTCGCATGATAAAATTATTTCCAGCATGATTGAATTATTTTTAGCATATTATAATTATTTTCAGTAAATTAAAACTATTTTTCAGCATGATAATTCTATTTTTCTTTCAAATAATTAGTAAATAAATGTAGAAAAATGATTTTCAGCATGATAAAATTTATGTTATTATCAAAAAATTTCTGTAATCAGCACGGTAAACTTATCTTATCATGCTATCAGTAAGTTAATGTATGAGAATTATTTTAGCATGTTAAGTATTAATTTTAACATGTTAGATATTAATTCCTAGTATGTTAAAAATTAAATCTAGCATGAAAATTTTATTTTTATCTTCTTATAAGTAAAGTAACATATGAAAATTATTTTCAGCATGTTAAGATTATTTTCAGCGAGTTAGAGTTATTTTTGACATAAAATTCTATTTTCTTATCATATGGTTAATTAATGTATGATTAAACTCATGATTGTAATTCATAAAGCATATATTTTCATAACTAAAACTTGATGTTTTACGATTATGATATTAAGTTAAGATATTTAAAAAAAACAATTCTAATAAAATTACTATCTTAAATTTTCTTCCTACTTACCGTTCATTTTTGAACTCCACGACTTAATGTCGTTAAACATGATGCCTTAAATTGTTATCTACTTTTCTTGTAACTTTTGAAATTTGGTCAAATCTGTGCTTATTACAAACATCATTTTCTTGAAAATCATTGACCATATACATTAAAGTGGATGTCTAAACGTACTTGGGATCTTCGGATCCATATGACTCAATGCCTGGCATTAATGGGGCCTAGTTTAGTCCTAGGAGGAGCGTCCAAAAGTACTTGTGTCCATGGAAGTTGATTGACCACGGTGTGGCATTGCACAGAAGTGCATGATAGATTTACTTGATACGGCATTCCACATTTCGTTATTGGTATTTGATTACTTGTTTACATGAATTACTTGACTTGCGTGAAAATGGCCAATTACATGAAATTCTTTACTTGTTCAAAGTCATTACTTGGAAATTCCATTCATGTTTATACACTTCTCGATACAACTTCAAAAATTGCTTAAATTGTTAATACTTAAAGATTACCTGGTTTTTAGAGATATAAAATCCTACTGAGCTTTTAGCTCACCCTACGTTTTGGTTAATTGTTGCAGGAAATGAAAATGAATAAGGGAATGGACAAGAGTGAGAGAGTGATTTTCCTTTTTACCTAGGTTTATGTAGATCATTAGTGTTTTTAAAAGAATGATGTACTTTGGGATTGAAAGTTGTAATTTATCTTTATGGCTTATCAATTAGTGTTGTAAACTTCATTTTGATGGAATAAAGGTACCATTTTCCCATTCATTTCTGTCTTTAGAAATAAAATTGTACATGCTCTGATCGACACGATTGTTTACGACTCGTCGCGCCCTCGATATTTCACGTCGGGACGTGACAGTCTTTGTGGTATCAGAGCCTAAGTTACATAAAATCCTAGGTTTCACAATTTTAGGTTTATTCTTAAACTTAGGTTAGGTTTTAGATCAATATCTAGAAACTTGGATAATGACTTAAACATTCCCGGTAAGCACGGGTAGAAACACGGGTTTAGTTTTAAAGAAAAAGATTTATCAAGACATAAATAAATGAATAAAATAATTAAACCTTGTAATTATGGTTGCAGGTTAATTCTCGCAAATGGCCGCCGAGAGAGCTCAATGGCGCGAGATGCAACGCACCGTTCAAGGCTTAACCCAAGCTCTCCAACATGTTGCTCTGGGAGGAGCAAACCGAGGAGCGAGTGATCTACATAGAAATTTTCGGAGCATGTACCCTCCCCGGTTCGTGGGATCCACGGACCCGGACGAGGCCGAACATTGGATTAAGGAGATCGAGAGGATTTTTTGAGTCATGCAATGTGTCGACGAGGAGAAGGTCTTACTTGCTACTTTCCAACTGGAAAGAGATGCGCGTGCTTGGTGGGAATCGGTCGAGGCTACTTTACCGGACGACCAAATTCTATGGGAAGAGTTCGTGGAACACTTCAATAGCAAGTATTTCTCCGACCGAGTGCAAGAAAGGAAGGCCGCCGAGTTTGCCGCCTTAAAGCAAAGGGGATTATCGATCGCCGAATATGAAGCACAATTTTCAAGGTTATCTAGGTACGCTCCACATCTCATGGGTACCGAGAAAATGAAGGCAAGGAGATTCTTAAATGGCCTTAAGCCGTAATATATTACTCAACTCGTCCCGATGGATATTCAATTATATTCTGATATGGTACGAAGAGCTCAACTCCTAGAAGATGCAACGGAGTTATCGGATCGCATCCGAGGAAGAGAAGCCAAGAGAGAGCAAGTTACTGGGTCCGGAAGTTTCAAACCTTCCTTCGGGAAGAAAAGGCCCAATGGCGGGCGTAACTTCAACAAGGACGGGCGTAATTTCAGCAAGGGTGGACATAATTTCCAAGGGGACAAGAAGCCGAGGACTTTCGACAAACAAATTGTTCCTTTCTCTACGCCATCCAAAGAATTATGCAAATATTGCAAGAAGCCCGGACACAAAGCCGAGGAATGCTGGAGAAAACTCGGCGCATGTCTTCCATGTGGGAGTCGGGAGCATAGGATCCCGAATTGCCCTCTTCTTAATGAGCAAGCTCCATCACCGGCAAAGCTTCCAATTATTGCAAAGAAGCAAGGGAGACTCTAAGCTCTAATGAATGCGGAACCTATCGAGGAAGGAGGAGTCGTGGAAGGTACTCTTTTCATATACTCCAAGCCTGCCTCTGTCTTATTTGACACTGGAGCTACACATTCATTTATATCTAGAAGATTTGCTGGTCTTTTACCTATGAAGCCTGTTCCATTAGATTCTACACTTACCATTACTACACCTATTGGAACGGGAACGGAAATCAAATATTTCTATCCTGATAGTGAAATTCTAAATAGCGGTTATAACTTACCCGCTAATTTGGTATGCATGGAGATGGAAGGATATGATGTTATTTTGGGTACCGATTGGCTATCTACACATGGAGCTAGTGTAAATTGCAAGTTGGGGACGGTAACTTTCATGGGTTACCCCGACCTTCTATTTTCGGGTATCAGGCATTTCAAGCACATACCTCTCATTTCGGCCCTCAAAGCCGAGAAATTATTAAGGAAGGGTTGTGCCGGTTTCTTAGTTTCTATCACTATGACCGAGCATACAGAACCCGTTCTAAGTGACATTCCTATCGTTCGGGATTATTTTGATGTATTTCCGGATGAGTTGCCTAGTATTCCTCCCGAGAGAGAAGTGGTTTTCTTTATTGATTTAATTCCGGGAGCGGCACCAGTTTCTAAAGCTCCATATCGGATGTCTGCCGTGGAAATGAAAGAATTAAAGGATCAATTATTAGAATTATTAGAGAAGTGATTTATCCGACCAAGTACTTCACCTTGGGGAGCCCCGGTCTTATTTGTCAAGAAGAAGGATGGTTCGATGAGGTTATGTGTTGATTATCGGAAATTGAATCAACTCACCATCAAGAACAAATATCCTTTACCGAGGATTGATGAATTATTCGACCAGATTTCCGAAGCTTGATATTTCTCAAAGATCGACCTTCGATCTGGTTATCATCAATTGAAGATCAAGGAAAGTGATATTCACAAGACGGCATTTCGAAGTCGGTATGGTCATTATGAGTTCACCGTTATGCCCTTCGGCTTAACAAATGCGCCTGCTGCATTTATGCAATTGATGAACAGCGTATTCAGGCCGTGTCTCGATCAATTTGTGGTTGTATTCATCGACGACATTTTGATATGCTCCAAGTCCAAGGAAGAACATGATGAACATCTCAAGAAGGCCCTTCAATTATTAAGAGATCACACACTTTATGCCAAATTAAGCAAATGTGATTTCTAGTTGGAGGAGGTTTCTTTTCTCGGTCACATAATTTCCCGGAACGGTATAGCTGTTGATCCATCAAAGGTCAAAGGCTGTTAAGAACTGGGAAAGACCTACAAGTGTAATGAAAATACGAAGTTTTTTGGGATTGGCTGGCTATTACCGACGATTTATCAATGATTTCTCAAAGATCGCAGTATCTTTAACAAGATTGACAAGGAAGGAGAATCCTTTTATATGGTCCGAGGAATGCGAGAAAAACTTTCAAACTTTAAAGGATTGTCTGACGACTACTCCTATTCTCACATTACCTACGGACGGAGGAGGATTTGAAGTATATGCTGATGCATCTAGAATTGGCCTAGGTTGCGTATTAATGCAACATGGCAAGGTCATAGCTTATTCCTCACGGCAATTGAAGAAGCACGAGGAAAATTATCCCGTACATGGCCTAGAACTGGCAGCTGTGATCTTTGCTTTGAAGATCTGGCGACATTACCTCTATGGTGAAGCCTTTACGGTGTATTCTGATCACAAAAGTCTCAAATATTATTCTCTCAAAAGGAGCTCAATATGAGACAAAGACGGTGGTTGGAATATTTAAAGGATTTTGATTTCTCTATACAATATCATCCCGGAAAAGGTAATGCCGTAGCTGATGCACTTAGTAGGAAGCCGATGGCTTTATTATCGAGCATGATGGTTAAAGAATGGCATCTACTTGAGCAAATGGCCAACTTAAACCTCAATATGGAGGATAAGGAAGGTGGAGTCTTTATTGCTAATATTCAACTCCAACCCGAGTTACTCTCGGAAGTTAAAGAACGGCAAGATGATGATCCGATGATCGTTAAAATTAAAGAGAAACTAGATCAACGACCGGATTTCCTTCTGGCTGAGGATGGAAGGTTATTATTGAAAGGAAGAACTTGTATACCCGATTGTTCTACTATCAAGGGAAAAATCTTGGAGGAAGCACATTGGTCAAGGTACACTATTTACCCCGGTGCTACAAAAATGTACCAAGACCTCAAGAGAACATTCTGGTGGCCGAATATGAAGAGAGAGGTAGCCGAGTTTGTAAGTCGATGCTTGGTATGTCAACAAGTTAAAGCCGAGCACCTCAAACCGGCTGGTAAACTCAAGCCTCTCGAAATACCAGAATGGAAATGGGATAGTATCGGTATGGACTTCATAGTTGGATTACCGAAGACCAGAAGTGGTTTCGATACTATATGGGTAATTGTGGACCGGTTAACCAAGTCTGCACACTTCTTACCTATCAAGATTAAATGGACTGTGGATGTTCTAGCCGCCTTATATATCAAAGAGATCGTAAGGCTGCACGGTATTTCAAGCTCTATTATTTCAGACCGAGATCCGAGATTCACCTCTCATTTCTGGAAGGGTTTACAATCATCTATGGGTACTAGACTAAGGTTTAGTACGGCCTTTCACCCTCAGACGGATGGACAAACCGAGAGGACGAATCAGAATATTGAAGATATGTTGAGAGCCTGCATGATTGACTTCGGCGGTAGTTGGCATGAACATTTACCATTGACTGAGTTCGCTTATAATAATAGCTATCAGTCGAGTATTCAAATGGCACCATTCGAACCTCTTTATGGCCGAAGCTGCAGATCGCCCCTATGCTGGAGCGAGGTTGGAGAGAAGGGATTGCTTGGTTCCGATATTGTCCAAGATACAACTAGCAAAATCCAGTTAATTCAAGAAAGATTGAAAGTCGCTCAATCACGACAAAAGAGTTATGCCGACAATCGGAGGAGAGACCTTGAATTCCAAGTGGGGGAGCATGTCTTCTTAAAGATTTCACCCATACGAGGAATTAGAAGATTCGGCATCAAAGGAAAGCTAAGTCCGAGATTTATCGGCCCTTTCGAGATTTTGGAGAGAATCGACGAGGTAGCATACAAGCTAGCTTTACCTCCTCAACTGGCCAGTGTACATGATGTATTCCATGTATCCATGCTAAGGAATTACGTCTACGATCCTTCACATGTGATTCAATTTGAAGAATTGAAACTCCAAAAGGACATATCATATGAAGAAAGACCGATCAAAATATTGGATCAGAAATTGCACCAACTGAGAAATCGGGCCATACCGATGGTGAAAGTCCAATGGAGTAAGCGTGGATTCGAGGAAGCAACCTGGGAATTAGAAGAATCTATCAAGAAGAAATACACGGATTTAATCTCAGGTTAGAAATTCAACATTTCTACTTGAATCTTTGACTTTTAGTTATATAATGTGAATTTGGAGGACCAAATTCTTTTAAGTGGGGGATGATGTAGAAACCCAATAATTAAAAATGAGAAATAAAATTTTTAATTTCATTATGTAATTAAAATTTTCATGAAATAATCAAATTACATTTTTACTATATGAAATAAGCTAGTTTATTGAATTTATTTGAATTTACTTGAAGTAAATAGAAAATTAATTACTTTAAGCTTTAGATAAATCATAGTAAGCCCAATAAAAGTCCATATAATGGACTAGGATCACAATTGGCCCATTAGATAATCCATAATGGGTTGGATTAATGGATTAAAGGATTTAATAAAGGATAAATAACTTAAATTCGTAACATGTGTTTAATATGATATTTAAAGGATTGAAATAACCCAATTTCTAGAAGATTGACTCAAAAATCAAACCATACCTAACTTATAACTTTAGACCAGCCGTTTTTACATTGGTTTCACATCAAATTGAGGCTAGATTAAGAGAAGAAATGTGAATTTTCTTCTAATTCGTAGCTAATGGGTTAGGTGAAATTAGGTGAGAAATCTTGACAAAATTGGCCAAGTTTTGGCTATAAATAGAGCCCCATTCGACCCTCAACTCATCCCTGGAGGCTAAGGTTATGCTGTTGCAAGAATTAGTGGAGATTGGAAGGAGGATTTGGAAGATCAAGGAGTTTCTTTATATTTGGGGATATTTCTTTAGATCCGTCTAAAGGTAGGTGTCTCTCAGGCTAAACTCTAATTAAAGCATGCTATCTTGTGTATTTTTCAATGCTATTTCCATTGATACCTGTTTCCCTAAATTTCGTTGAGAAATGAGCAAGTTATTAGCATTTTATTGAAGGGTATTCACGTTTTTTCTTAAGAAAACCGTGGCTGTTAAAACTCAGTCCGCGTTAATGAACGCGTCTCCTCGATAAGACACGTTCTTAAATGCTTTTACATTGACCAGAATTCAAAAGTAAAAATATATAATAATATTTAAGGAGGTGTCCAGCCATCTGGACGCGTCAATAGAGCACGTCCACTAGATAAGACATGCTCAGACAGACTCTCCCTCCGTCCTAAATTTTAAAAAAATATATTAAAATAATTTCAAGGAGGCATCCACATGCTTGGACGCCTCTATAAAAAAATTAATATTTTGTTAAAATAAATTTATAAAGGCGTCCAACTGATTAGACGCCTCAATATAAAAATTTAAAATTTTATTAGTTTAAATTTATAAAGGCGTCCACATGCCTAGACGCCTCAAAGAAATTGATATAAAACGTAAAAATAATTTTTATAAAATGTCCAGAACCAGGGACGTGTCTACAGAAAACGTCCAGACTCCTGGACGTGTTCATAGACAGTAACCAAAAATGTTGGAAATCCATATTAACATGTTAAAATATTTACAGCATGTTAAAAGTTATTTTTGTGGAATAAAAATATTTTTTTAGAATGAAAAACCTATTTTTGGCATATTATTAGTAATTGATGCATGAAAAATATTGACAACATGCTAAAAATTACTTCCAGAATGGTAAAATTGATTTTATTCATACTAAAGTCTGAAAACTATTTTTAACATGACAAATTTAATTAAATACTATTTTTCAGCATGAAAAATCTATTTTTCTATCAAATAATTGGTCAATTAATGCATGGAAATTATTTCTAACTTCTAAAAATCTGGTTATCAAAAAATTTATAATTAAAATTATTTTCAGCATGATAAAATGTTTTTCTATCATATTATCAGGAAAAATTATTTTTTTATGTTAAACTTATTTTTTATGAAGTAATTAGTAAATTAATGCATGAAAATTATTTTCAGCATGTTAAAAATTACTTTCAGATGATAAAATTATTTTATACATACTGAGATATGAAAATTATTTTCATAATGCTAAAATCTATTTAAACTATTTTTATGCATGTTAAATCTAATTTCCTATTAAGTAATTAGTAAATTGATACATGAAAAATATTTCCAGCATGTTAAAATTACTTCTAGCATGATAAAATTATTTCCAGCATGATTAAATTATTTTTAGAATATTATAATTATTTTTAATAAATTAAAACTATTTTTCAACATGATAATTCTATTTTTCTTTCAAATAATTACTAAATAAATGTAGAAAAATGATTTTCAGCATGATAAAATTTATATTGTTATCAGAAATATTCTGTAATCAGCACGGTAAACTTATCTTATCATGCTATCAGTAAGTTAATGTATGAGAATTATTTTAGCATGTTAAGTATTAATTTTAGCATGAAAAATATTAATATCTAGCATGTTAAAAATTAAATCCCGCATGAAATTTTTTTTTATCATCTTATCAGTAAAGTAACATATGAAAATCATTTTCAGCATGTTAAGATTATTTTAAGGGAGTTAGAGTTATTTTTGACATAAAATTCTATTTTCTTATCATATGATTAATTAATGTATGATTAAACTTATGATTGTAATTCATATAGCATATATTTTCATAACTAAAACTTGATGTTTTACGATTATGATATTAAGCTAAGATATTTAAAAAATAATAATTCTGATAAAATTATTATCTTAAATTTTCTTCCTACTTACCGTTCATTTTTGAACTCCACGACTTAATGTCGTTAAACATAATGCCTTAAATTGTTATCTACTTTTCTTGCAACTTTTGAAATTTGGTCAAATCTGTGCTTATTACAAACAGCATTTTCTTAAAAATCATTGGCCATATACATTAAAGTGGATGTCTAAACGTACTTGGGATCTTCGGATCTATATGACTCAATGCCTGGCATTAATGGGGCCCGGTCTTGTCCTAGGGGGAACGTCCGAAAGTACTTGTATCCATGAGAGTTGATTGACCACGGTGTGACATTGCACCGAAGTGCATGATAGATTTACTTGATACGGCATTCTACATTTCGTTATTGGTATTTGATTACTTGTTTACATGAATTACTTGACTTGCGTGAAAATGGCCAATTACATGAAATTCTTTACTTATTCAAAGACATTACTTGGAAATTCCATTCATGTTTATACACTTCTCGATACAAGTTTAAAAATTGCTTAAATTGTTAATACTCTGATCAAAATGCTGAGATTTTAGAGATATAAAATCCTACTGAGATTTTAGCTCACCCTACGTTTTGGTTAATTGTTGCAGGAAATGAAAATGAACAAGGGAATGGACAAGAGTGAGAGAGTGATTTTCCTTTTTACCTAGGTTTATGTAGATCATTAGTGTTTTTACAAGAATGATGTACTTTGGGATTGAAAGGTGTAATTTACCTTTATGGCTTATCAATTAGTGTTGTAAACTTCATTTTGATGGAATAAAAGTACCATTTTCCCATTCATTTCTATCTTTAGAAATAAAATTGTACATGCTCTGATCAACACGCTTGTTTACGACTCATCGCGCCCTCGATATTCCGCGTCGGGGCGTGACAGCCACCATCCGATTCTGATGCAGCCAAGGTCGGCCCAACAATGCCTTGTAAGAGGTGTTGGAGTTGATTACATGGAACTGCACCCTGGTTGTTAAATCGCCGAGGGAGAGGCTAAACTCAGCTATTCCCATAGGGACTTTAAACTTCTAGTTGAAGTCGGCAATCTTCATGTCCCTGACCTCCATCAAGTGCACATCGAAGTAATACTTCTAGTATATCCGGTACAGGAGTATATTCACTGCCGCCCCCGGGTCAACCAGCATTCTGTTGATGAGCTGCCCATTCAACTCCCCCTTTATGTACAGCGGCCTGTTGTGGTTGCATGTGGGTAACAACATGTCTTCCTATGTGAAAGTCACATCCACCTCGGGACGTACCTCAGCGAAACAGGTTTCGAAGTAAGCCGGGGTTTGTAGAGCCCATGAGGGCTTGTCGGGTTCCTTCGTCTAGGGAGAGTATCTCACAGACAGTAAACCTCGTTGGGATTCTTATGAGCTGCTTCATTATTCTATTGATGGCCTTGACATCGGCCAACCTCATTTCTTTGGTCTTGTGCCGTCCACTGTCATCCCATGCCTGAGGGGCAGGCATGCAAAGGGGCTGTGTCACGCCCCAAGCCTTTATTACAGCGGAAGACTCGCTCGGGGAGCGCAAACAGCCGGCATGGTAAGCCTCTTGCAAACAAGAATCAATCAGAGCGCGAGACAATCACACAAGTAAATGCAATTGCACAAGATATAATCAACTTCAACTTCATATCATAATGCTCAATATTCAAAGATACAATCACTAATTTGATTTTCATTCTACTAGACTCAAGAAATAGGAAAATTACATTGACTCAATCTAGACATTATAAACTTCCTATGTCTTCACTCTTATAATAACAACATTCAATCGCTCTCGGACCCGCTACTTGAATCACCCGAATCCGAATTCGAACTATTTCCATCTCCTGAAAAATATTAGAAATAGGTAATGAGCACACTTGCCCAGTAGGTATCTTCGCATCAACATGAAGGCACTATTAATGTAATTAACAATTTAGCTATAAAGAATAAGGTAAAATCATGCCAATGCGAATCGATCACGCGTTTAAACCAAAGTAACAAGATAATCATGTAAGATACAATGATCAAGAATGAACTAGTAAGAATATAACAAGAACATGATATTGGCCTTCCATGAACAAGAATGTAACGAGATTATACTAGCACGCCATATATTCATCACACTACTCTCTTTTGAGTACATAGTTCGTGAATTTCTGTGGAATATCAAGCAAGAAAGTCATGTCGTGCCGTGGATCTTCACTTATTTATAAAAATAGTACTCCCAGCGCAATGCGACGCCAGTAGCATCATACCCCATGGTTTATAAAATAGTATGTTTCCGGCAATCAGTCGAGGGGACTAGCATAGAGCCCTTGAACACAATTAGTGCTCGATCGCATCTTCAGTTATAAATTAAGTTACTTCCACGCATGTAACAGTAACGTATGGCCAAGAATGTAATAAGTTCAATAATTCCATGATAACAATAATCAATGAATGAATGCTTTAATTTGAATATATGAGATCAAGAATGACATTTAAACTATGTTATGCTTATAGAATAAATCGGCAGCATAACGGTATATTTCCTTAACTTTCATCCATTACATTAAGTCTATTAAGCAATATGATAAGTTCTAGATCATCAAGGTTTGTCTAGAATCATTGAAATATCAACCCTTGGTCAAACCTTGGGTTAACATATACAAGCTATGTAACGGTCGTTTGCTGGGCCATTACACTATGTAACGCGTCCATAATGGGCCGTTACAGTGACCAGAGTCCAGCATACTAGTTTAGACTCAGTGAAATGTGACGGTCGGGCATTGGGCCGTTATGTGAGCCTGACGGTCCAGTGCAAGGCCGTTACATTACAAGATCCAGAAAATAACGATAGTGTATTCTAGTTATTGGGCTTTGATGGTACAACCAACTCGGCATCCTAGTGGGAATCCCAGGCTCGCGGAGAATTACGGAGGCCTTGAAACAATGATTTCCTAGTCCATTGGAAGGAATATCCAATAGAGAGATCCTCATGTCCAAGATAGTGTTCCTAAAGTGCAAGGTGTGAACTAATGGCAACATACCGGAATATGTGCCATGTACTTATAGAAATGACTCTATTGACAGAGAGAGATATGTATAATCAGTGTGAAATCATGATGAAAAACTTTGTCAATACAACGTTAAAAAGTCATGCTTTATAATACAAAACTATATAATTTGGCTTCATGATATTAACATAACTTAAGTAAAAGTGAGATACCAAAACAGGCAATAACTAATATGAATAATCAAATAACCTTAAAATCACATGATCAGGTTAAAACTTAAGTAACTAGGCTTAACAATAAATAATATTGGCAAGTTATATTCTGTCTTAGGGTTGGCAGAACACAGACTCTGACGGTCTGGAGGTGGGGCGTCACAGTGAACGTGACGGTCAGGATCCAGCCGTTACATGAACGTAACGCGTCTGTCCCAGTGCGTTAGAGACAACAGTGAAAATCCAAAACAGCAGGGTGTGTGACGGTCTGTCGTAGGGCCGTTATATGAGTGTGACGGTCCTACGCTGATGCGTTACAGTATCTGCTGACAGAAAACTAGATAAAACATAAAGAGATCGATTCATATCATGTCCATAATTAAAATACCATAAATCCCTAGACATGATAACGTAATGTAGGCCAACTACATGCTTAGGTATTAATGAATTAGACAAGATACATCTTTGGCATGTCTAATTAAGGCTAAGGGATGCATGTAATGCATAGAAGTAGTAAAATCATGAAATTAATGATCTATAATGCATGGAAATCACTTGAACCAGAGGGCTTTTAGTCCTATGAGGTTGTTTTTGCCGTTCATGAGATAACCTACCTCTTAACTTAGGCTGTTGCTTCTGATTTGGATTGAGAATCCTGCCCTAGATTTCCTTCTTCTGTGACTTTTTTAGCAACTTCCTTGGGCTCTAACTCCACGACCTCTTGACCTAAAGATGTTAAATTTAGAGGGGAGTTAGTCTAAAGTATTGTAAACAAATACTTCTAAAGAGCTTACCTGAGATAATGACTCCTTACCTTGATTCTTTACGTCCAAAAGTAAGGGTCACACAGTTCAGAACTATGCCCTATTTATAGAGTTTAGGCTAGGGTTTGAGGATTAGATCGATTCTAGAGTCCTTATTTGGTCATAATCCAATCTCTAAGAGTCCTCAGTATTATTATAACTCTTCCCAAGTCGATCCTTAGTGGATAAGAGTCCAAAGTTTTAATCTTTGTACTTGTTCTTTCTTTTACGGAACTAACAGGATGCAACGGTCTACGGCCAGTGCGTTAGAGGCATGTGACGGTCTCACGATAGACCGTTACATTTCTTGTTCTCAGAGTTCAACATGTCTCAAACTCTTCAACTCACAGAATACACATAGTGTAACGGTCTAGCTCTCATGCGTTACTTGGCTGTGACAGTCGCCCGATGGACCGTTACAGTCAACGTAGCTAGAGTTTTAAATAAGTAAAACTCTTTTATTCGTTTATCCATTTAAATATATATATATATATGTGATTAGTATTTATCCTTAATGACCATCTAGAATATGGGCCAACCCAATTGGGCTTGGTCCTTAAAACCTTTTGGGCTTCTTTACAGGCTAGGCTAATTCATTGGGCCTTCTAAAAGTTCAATAATCCTTTTATAATTCTCTTTAGCCCTTATAAATTACAAATAAATTCCAAAAATATATTAAATAATCTAGAAAATACTTATATAAATTCTGGGGCACTACACCCTCCCCCACTTAAAAGAATTTGATCCCCAAATTCAATACATGGATTGTTGAGAGTGTACTTACAGTTGAATAATTCTGAGAATCTTTTCCGCATAGCTGCTTCGGTTTCCCATGTTGCTTCATATGACCATGTTTTCTTCCATTGGATCTTGACCATAGGAATAACTTTATTCCTTAATTGACGCACTTCCCGATCCAGAATCTTTATTGGCATTCAGTCATATGTTAAGTCCTTCTGAATCTCCAAGTTGTCATAAGTGATAATATGGTCAGGATCATATACATACTTCTTTAGCATGGAGACGTGAAATACGTCATGTACTCCTGCTAATTGTGGAGGTAAAGCCAATCTATAAGCCACTTCACCGACCCTTTCAAGAATTTCAAATGGGCTAATATATCTAGGAGTTAGCTTTCCTTTAATGCCAAATCTTCGAATACCACGACCCGGAGAAACCTTTAGATATACATGTTCTCCTACTTGAAACTCCAAGTCACGCCTTCGATTGTCAGCATAAGACTTTTGCCTATCTTGTGCCATTTTCATCCTTTCTTGAATGAGTTTTATTTTCTCTGTAGAATCTCTGATAAGATCGGGGCCTAGAAATTACCTTTCCTCTATTTCATTCCAACATATTGGTGATCGACAACTTTTCCCATATAGAGCTTCAAAAGATGCCATTTGTATGCTTGCTTGATAGTTGTTATTATATGCAAATTCTACTAGAGGTAAGTGATCATGCCAACTTCCTCCAAAACCAATGACACAAGCCCTGAGCATGTCTTCTACTACTTGATTCGTTCTTTCCGTCTGACCATCCGTTTGTGGATGAAATGCTGTGCTAAAATTTAATCTAGTCCCCAGTGAATGTTGTAGGCTCTTCCAGAACTGTGATGTAAATTGAGGATCTCTATCTGATACAATAGAGATAGGGACACCATGTAGTTTAACAATTTCTTTGATGTATAATGCTGCTAGGATATCCACAGACCATCGACTTTTTATTGGTATGAAATGTGCAGATTTAGTCAATCGATCTATGATTACCCATATGCCATCAAGTCCTCCTCTTGTCTTAGGTAATCCCATAATGAAATCCATTCCTATACTCTCCCATTTCCATTCTGGAATACTTAAGGGCTGTAATTTTCCTGCAGGTCTGAAATGTTCCGCCTTAACTTGTTGGCAAGTGAGACAGCGAGACACAAAATCAGCTACTTCCCTCTTCACATTGGGCCACCAAAAGTTTCTTTTGAGATCCTGATACATTTTTGTACCTCCTGGATGAATGGTGTACTTTGATTTATGTGCTTCTTCTAAGATCAATTTCTTTGTATCTTCATGATCCGGTATACACATTCGTCCATTGAATAGCAATCTTCCATCTTCAGAAATAGTAAAATCCGGTGTTTGTTCAATATTGACCTTAATTTCCAGTAAAACTGGATCATCCTCTTGTAACTTGGCCAAATCCTCTATCAATGTAGGTTGAGCTCGGATATTTGCCATGAAGTAATCTTCTTCCTTAATGTCAACATCTAAATTCATCTGAGCAAATTGAAGAATAAGGTTAGCCTTGATAACATATCCATTGGTTTCCTGCTAAGTGCATCCGCTACAGCATTAGCCTTGCCAGGATGATATTGAATAGCAAAGTCAAAGTCCTTGAGATGTTCTAACCACCTCCTTTGCCTCATATTGAGCTCCTTTTGAGAAAATAGATATTTCAAGCTCTTGTGGTCTAAGTAGATCGTGAACTTTTCTCCATAAAGATAATGACGCCAAATTTTCAAGGCGAAGATCACTGCTGCCAATTCTAAATCATGTACATGATAATTTTCTTCGTGACGCTTCAATTGTCTTGAAGAATAGCAAATCACTTTTCCATTCTGCATAAGGACACATCCTAAGCCAATCCCCGATGCATCCGTATATACTTCAAATCCACCACCCTCCATTGGCAGTGATAAAATAGGGGCTGTTGTAAGATGATTCTTAAGACTTTGGAAACTCTTTTCACAGTCCTTCGACCAGATAAAAGGATTTTCTTTTCTAGTAAGTCTAGTTAAAGGAACCGCGATCTTTGAGAAGTCCTTTATGTATCTCCTATAATAACTAGCTAGACCCAAAAAGCTTCTGTAGAGGCGAAATCTCGCGCTTGTATCCTGAGCGGGCTGTAGATCACCTGAAGATGAACTGCAAGATAGGGAAACGTATGAGAGGGCCCAGGGGGTTTCCCTGGGGTAAAACCCTCCGATGGCTAAGTCAGTAGAGCTGTGGTGGAAGTAATAATGGGGAGGAGAAAAGTTAGTGCACGAGATTCCTCTCCACCAGAGGGTGAAGCGGATTGCTCAGGAGTTTGGGTATATGAGTACCTTAATGGCTCTCCTCTTCCATCGGAGGGTAGCCCTGGTTTAAATAGTGTGCCGCCTTCAGGAGTCCTGCAAGCTGAGGGGTCTCCGGTGGGAGTTACGTCCTCAACGTGGGCTTTCATGGCCTTATCGTGGGAACGTTATCGCCTTGAAGTCCGACGGCTTCTTGATTCCCCTATCCGTTGGGGACTCTTAACTGCAGCACGAACGGATGATATTTGGTCTGGCCGAGCTCCTGAAACGCCAGCCCTGTCCGGGCGATGGGCATAGCTCGGCGAAAGAGGGGTCGGATAGGTCGGCGAATGCCTGTCTCTCCCAAGCGGGAAAAATGGCTTGGGCCGGACCTTCCTTATGACCTGACCATCACTCGGGCCCTCCGAGCCTAGGGGCCGCCGGGGAGAGTTGGTTCCTCGAGTGTTTGTTTATTGGGCTTTTCTTTCCGGAGTGGGCCCTGTAGGCTGTCACTCAGGTGGGCTTGCCTCGTTGGACCCTGTTGGGTCTAGTTGGGCTGCTCTTTGGGTGGGCTACAGAAATCCCCCTCTCCACTTGTCCCCCTCTTACTCCCGAGCCATGAAGGCTCGGTCGAGTAGCTTTTGAGGCTTTGGACCGGTGTGGCTCAGGTGGGTGGAATTCTGTTGGCGTGATGGAGCCACGTGTAGTGGTCGCCTGGGCCCGTAATGATGATCCTGATGGATTTGAACTGAAGGGGCCCCCCTTTTCTCAGAGCACGGAACGACGTGCCGCCTTCCTCCAGGGTTTTATAGGCGTTGGGCGCTGTTCGTTGTTCTAGGCTTTTCAGGGTTTTGGGCTTTCCTTAGTTTCTTTGCTTCTGGGGCTCCTTGATGCACCGTGAGGGCACAGTGGAGGCGCAAAGTCTTGCGGCGGCGTTTGAGGAGTTGGCGAGGAAAACCGCGGAGGCGGTCCGGCAACTTCCTTCCCCTCCGGAGTCTTCGAGCTCGCGCGAGGAATCATCTTCCGGCTCGATGGCTGGTCTGCCTTTGGAAATCGGGCAGGTGAGGCGGGAGCCCGTCCCCAACTGCAGTGAGTTGGGGGAGGCCGAGGTGAGGAAGCTGGAGCATCGCTTTCGCTTGCCTCTCAGGTACAGCTTTACTGCCGCCGCCCCGTATGAGACGAGTCTGGACAGCCGTACGGGGCACATTTGCACTTTCCTTCTGGCTTGGAAGAGTGGGTTCCGCCTTCCCTTCGAGCCTCTTGTACTCCAGCTTCTCGAGTTTTTCCGGTTGGCGCCTATTCAGTTGGTGGCCAACTCATATCTCCTTCTTTCCGCCTTTCAGATTCTCTGTCGTCAGCACGACATTTTTCCTTCCTTGGACCTCTTTCATTATTTTTTCGAGTTGAAAGCGCACCCGTCGGCGGGGAAGGGCTTCTACTTCATCCAGGCGAGGAGGAACAGGAGTTGCATCTCCCTCGCTGCGAAGGACTCCTCGTACAAGGGGTGGAAGACCCAATTCTTTTGGGTGAAGGCGGAGGCGACGGACGAGTTTTGGAGATGTCCGATCTCGCCCAATTTTCATCCGAATCTTCCCCCTTGCCCGGAAGAGTTCCCTCCCCACGTGGAGCGGCAGGTCGCTCGTCTGCTGGGTAACCGCCAGTCGACCGAGGAGCTGGTGACGCCGGAGAACATCGAACGGTGCTTGCTTACGCGGTTGACGTCGACAGGTACCGCTCTCGAGGCTCTTCTTCTGGGATGGTAGTTACTTTCTTTCTCCTGACCGGGTCTTCTCCCTTTGTGGCAGATGTTAGGCGGGAACCTTTGGAGGAACCTGCTGAGGTCATTGATCTGGGAGATGACTCGGCGGCCGATGAACCAGATGCTTCTGCGAGCCGCGCCCAAGCCCGAGATAAGGGCAAGGGGGTGGCTCCCGAGGGATCTTCACGGCCAACTGGTACAAAGCGCAAGGATCCCACGGCGGGAAAGTTGCGGGAGGCCGTGAAGGCCAAGAAACGGGCCAAGAAGGTCGGTCTTCCTCCTACCGCCGGGGGCGACTCCGGCTCGGCGGCGCTCCCCTCTCGGGGGCAAGATGGGGCCGACCCCTCGGGGCCAACTCCCCCACCTGCCAGGCGAGAGGGGGCCGAGGAGACCGGGGGCCCTTCAGAGGGCGGCGATAGGTCGGCTCTCCCCCCCACGGAGGTAGAGGGGGCCGATGTTGAAGTAGCTGGCGCCGAGGCCGGTGGATCGGCCGAAGGCGGAGATGTCCCAGTCGGTGAGGTGCGGGCTGAGACAGGCAGGGCTGGGGGTTCGCCCGCTATGGCGTTGCAGCCCCCGGTGCTTGGAGCTCCCGGCGCGGTCGGTCCCGCGGCGCCGGTCGAGGTTGGGGGTTCGCCCGGGGAGGCGTCGCAACCCCAACCGACCGTGGCGCGCGAGGCGGTTGGTTCTGTTGCTCGGGCAGAGTCTTCTGGCGGGGTGCTCCGGGCGGAGCGGTCCCCTCTGTCGGAGCCCTTGGAAAGGCTCGGCATTACGGGCGACCTGTATCGGGTCTGCCGGTCGATTGCCGCAAGGACGAAGGGGGGAGAGAGGCGCAATACCCCCCCGGGATCCTTGATGTCCTGATGGAGGGCGGCCTGGTCATAGCTCGGTCGGCGGCTTTGATGGCGGAGGCGCACCCCCGGACGGAGGCGGAGCGGTCGAACCTTGCCTGGACCCTTGGGGGTGGCGAGAGGAAACTGGCCCGACTCAAGGGGGAGCATGAGGGGCTCCGACAGGAGTTCTCCGCGTTCCGGGAGGTGGCGCGGGCGAGCCGACTGGAGGCCGGGGTGCTGACCGAACAGCTCGCCAAGACCCGAGAGTCTCTCGAGAGGACAAGCCGATCCCTGGAGGAGGAGTGTCTACGTCGCCTCGAGCTAGACAATCGCTGGGAGCTCGAACGTGCCGAGCTGCTAGATCAGGCGGAGGTGGCGGAGCGTCTCCGAGCTGAGGCTGAGGCGGACCGGGCCCGGGCAGAGGAGCGTGCGGCCGAGGCGGAGCGGGCTCGGGTCGAGCTCGTCGGAAGGGCGGGGCAGATCGAGGTGGAGGCAATCGAGCGTTACAGGAGCTCCGATGCTTACTCGGCCGACCTGGTGGAAGCCGCCCTACCCTATTACGAGGTAGCACTACGCCGGGGTGCTCGAAAGGGGTTCAAGCAGGGCTATCGCCGGGCGGTGGACTACGCCGATGAGTAAAACTCCGCGATCGAGTTCCCCTTCGCCCAGTGTTATGACTCGGATGAGTCGGTTTCCAGCTCTTCCTCATCGGTTGGGGGAGATTCGGAGGGGTCGCCTCCATCGGGGTCACCGGCTCCGGGCGTTTCGGGAGGGCTCACGACCGAGACAGTTCTCGCACAGGCGAGGTCAGTGTCCGAGTCGGCCGTCACCGAAGGCGCCGTGGGTGACGCGTCTCCTTCCGCCGTTCCCGAATGTCAAAGTGGGCCCGAGGCCTGATGTACTTTGCCTCTTTCCCTTTTTGTCTCTCTTCCCTCTTTTTAGAGGGTTTCCTTTTGGTGTGATAATAAATGACTTGCTCTGTTTGAGTACCATCCTTGCCGTGATTTGGTTGGCGGATCTTGAGTAGTTGGGAGGTGCCGATATGTCCTGCGTGGTTTTCGCACGCTGTTTTGGTAGGCTTCTGACGGGGCGTCTTTCCGTTCCCTCATGCTTTAAATGTTAGGCCGCTTCATGAATCCCGCTAGGGCGGGAAACGAGGAGTTGGAGGTGACTGTTCAGGGGAGAAATCCTTTGGCGTGTTTCTGAGGGGGGGGGTCATTTAAGGCGTGTAGTCTCCTTTGGCCTATAAGAAGGACCGAAAGGCGCCCTTTTCCTCTTCACTGCTTGGGATTTTCTCTAACAGTCTTTCCTCGCTCCTTCCTCTTCACTCTGCGTTGTGCCCTTGTATTCGGAGCATGGAGGATCCTTCGGAGGGCGACGCCGCCGACGACGGGGAGCGGCGGGCTCCCGCTGTCCTGTAATGTTGAACGGGTCCCACGGTCGCCGCGCGTGCACGAGATGGGTCCGACGGTCGCCGCGCGAATCTGGGGAGGACTTTGGCGTGTGGAAGCACGCCGTTGGCCTCTTCTTAGCTCCGGCGAGGCTTCCGGGTGGACGCCGAGGCGGAGGACGGATGGGGGCATCAGGGGAGCCCGCCGTCACTTCCCTCCGTGTGAGGGGAGGAGGCGTATCAAGCTCCCTCCTCACCGAAGCCTTCCTACGTCTGCGGCCTCTTTCTCCCTCTTCTGCTCTTCATTTCTTTCACTCTTCGGGGGCTGCTTGCTCTCTCCTTCCTTCCAAGGAGTTGGCAGATTGGAAGAGGGGAGGCCTTCACGGCGCTCCTTTTTCCTGGTTGTTGCCAACTTGGGAGGTAGCCTTCCTTAACGTTTAAAGGTGGCCTTCCTCCTGTAGTCCCTCTGTCATCTTTGTCACGGGCCACCCGAGCCAACTGGCTCGACCACCTTTTGTCCGAGCCAGTTTTCGCACGAGGCAGAGTCAGTAGCTGGACGCGAGAAGATCAAGACCGAGTCAGTCAAGCGATGACCCCTTGAAGCGGTGTTAGACAGATTTTTGCTTTTTGCTATGTGATGTACTGGCATTTGCCTATCTGATGTACCAATGGTTTGGAATGAAAAGAAAAGGGATTTATTCCGTCCATCTTGCTGTACAATTTCAAAAATAGAATTTGCGTAGTGCGGCTGCGTTCCATGTCCGAGGAATAGGTTCCCCTTCCATTGTCGCTAACCTGTACGCACCTTTTCCGAGCGTCTCGACCACTCGGTAGGGGCCTTCCCAGTTGGGGGATAGCTTGCCCGCCGCCTCTAGTGGTCGAGAGGCTTCGGCCTTTCTGAGGACGAAGTCCCCCGGTTGGAAACGTCTGTCTCGGACCCTGGCGTTGTAGTATCGAGTGAGGCGGCGATGGTATTCCGTTGCTCGGACGTTCGCGATCTCTCGGAGTTCGTCTGCCAGGTCGAGGTTCTCGAGCAATTTTTGCCCGTTTGCCTTGAGTGAGAAGCTGATCACTCGGAGAGACGGATTGGCGATCTCCAATGGAACGACGGCTTCGGTGCCATATACCAACTGAAAAGGGCTTTCACCGGTTGCCGTCCTGGGGGTTGTTCGGTGCGACCACAGTACGCTAGGTAATTCCTCGAGCCAGCTACCCTTATGTAAGACCCCAAATTCTTTAGAAATTTATTTAGAAAGTTATTTGTAATTATTTGGAATTTATTTGAAGTTATTCGAATTAATGAGAATTATCCAAATTAATTAGATTAATTAATTAATTAATAGAATAAGTTATTTTTCTACTATTTTATAAAAATCCCCAAAAATCACATCTTATAGAATTAATTTTGTTTAGCAACTTTGTCTTCTACATTTAAGCCTAAGAAAATCATTTATTATGCCGAATTAGTGAACTTAGTTTTCCGAACTTAACATTTAACTATTTACGGAATAGTATATGTAATAATCCGACTACCTTGGAAAAATCTGTAAAAATAGTAAATAGATTTAGGTCGATGTAGATAACAACTTTTCCTTCTGGCATTAGGCCATTGTAAATCCGTGGTAAGATCTATTTAGAGTTTAAACCCAAAAGTGCACACTTTTGACCCATACCTAACCCTTAGTTTAAAACATGAAATTCGACCTCAATACTCGACCAAATGATCTAAAATCAAGGGCAAATGGAAGGCCACAATGTAAGGAATATTTACCCTCAATCAATTTGAGGTAAACCTAGCCCCAAAACGTGCTGCCGACATAGTTTGGTCAAGTCAAGGATTTCGGTGCCGTTTCTAAACACGTAGCTTGCAGCAGCGAATACTCCTAATTCCGAAGGCTCCAGAAGCTCTATGAGCTATCAAAATGAAGCCCTACGAGTCTTCTTTCATTTGGCTGCTGTGGGGTTCGCTGAAGTTTCAGATCTGAAGAGATCTAGCTCGATTTGTGGAGGTGGGTCAGCAGGCCGTTGGCTTTCCTTCATCCTTCTTTGATCCATCGATTGAGGTAGGAATTCTCAACCACATCTTTATCATGAGTATAGCAAATTGTTCCTCTCATCGAGCTCTATCCATTGGTGGCAAAAGCCCCAATTTTCATTAGGTGTCCGTGGAGAAATCGAGCTTTTTGTGAGGTGCTGTCCAAGTGTTCTTCATCCTAGGGTTTGAGTTTTCTCTCTCCGATTTGAGGTAGGATCTAACAACCAAACTCTAATTAACTTACATGATGTAATCAGCATGTTGTTAGCTTTCATTTAACGTAGGAAGCCCCAAATTTCATTGAGCATACTTGGAGAATTTTGATTTTTAGTAAGAGCATGTCTAGAATTTGATGTATATTATGTTCTTCAAGTAGAAGCTTGATTTTCGGGCTATTTTTGGATTAGATAACTTGATCCACATATGGCTTATAGTATATGGTTGGATTCATCATTAAGTTAGCTTTCTTTTGATATAAAAAGCCCCAAATTCCGTTGTGTATATTGAGAGAAATCTACGTTTTAGTAGACGTATGTCAAGAACTAGGTTCTTCATGTATCCATCATAAATAGGTTGTGATTCGATTGAGTTTTCAGCAAATTTCTTGTTTCAATCTCTTGTTTTATGACCTTAGTATGTATATTAAGAACCATAGAGTATTTGGTTAAAATCCCAACTCATTTAGACCCCAAATCATTGAGTTTTCATGGTTTACGGAATCACCCGTCGCTTCTGGAAGTGTAGGGGTCGACCCATGGGGTCGACCCATGCACCCAGTGAAGGGGGTCGACCCAATGGGTCGACCCATGAAGCTTTTTTTTTGAGGGGTCGACCCAATGGGTCGACCCACACCCAGGAAGGCTCCTGGAATGCCAGGGGTCGACCCAATGGGTCGACCCATGCCCTGTATGACCCCATTAATGATGTTTTTGACCCGGGGATCAATCCGGATCATTGGGGAATCAATCCATTCAACCTAATCACATTGAAAACTACATTTTTGAGGAACTAATGACCTATTGAAGTACCCTTTTTAGTTTCAATTAACATTGGTCCATACATGCAAACTTAGTGTAAAAACACACCGTTTATCATCTTCATTTCAATGCATACAAGATTAAATAGAAACCCACATAATTAGTGGTTAATGGTGTAACTAAATCTCTGTTAATGCATTCTATTTCACTCCTGTGGGAGTTGTTCTTTGCCTTATCATCTTGAATCAGCTTCTTGGCAATTGTCTTAATGCAAATGATAATGGTTAATCATGATATCTTAACTTGGTGATTAGGATTAATATGTTGATTAGCTTGTTTGATTGCTGCTGTTTTACAGTAGCGCAGCACGATTAACTCTTGTTGTGACTTGGTTTCGATCTCCTTGATGATTATACTTACCTTGAAATTCTGGAAATGAATCTCTTTCCTACGTGAAGTTGTTATTGCTACTTAGTTTAAACCTTGGAATTCTGGCCATAAACTGTGGAAGTCTAGATTCGTGGGATCTTTGATCCAAAGAAATCAATACCTGGCAAACAATTAAGGGCTCGGTCTGGTCCTGGGAAGAGCGCCCGAACACTACGTGTACCCCCGGGGAGGTGAATGACTAGGTGTGGCATTTGGCACCAGTACTTGACATGTGTTAAATCTAGGACTGTCCACTACTCTCTCCACTACTCTCTACATTACTTTCTACTACTTTTCACTTTCCACTCTTCACTGTTCTATACTCTACTTGTGGTTACTTTACTTGCTTATTACTTGGACGTGGAAATGAAATTACATACATGCTTGACATGACTTGAATTGTCTTGATATGGCCAACTTTTTATCGTTATCTCCTGTAGTAAATTCTTGTCTTACTATTCTATTCATTATATTTCTTGACCTTGCAAGATCTTTGAATTCTGTTTCGTGATATCACCGTTATCTTTTTATTGTTTTTATCATTTGTAGCATGACATTTTTAAAATGTAATTAAACTGTTAATCACTTATACCTGTCTGTTATTTCCTACTGAGCGTCAGCTCATAGTTGTGTTTTCCCCCCCTTTCCAGGCTTTTCAGGTGACGCGCTTACCGATGGAGAAGGGCATGAGTGATGTCTTGAGTGTATCAGTTCTAGTGTGTTAGTAGTGCGTTATCTTTCTTTAGTTGTGTTTTGGAGAGCTTTTAGTCTCAGTCATGTTATTGAGTTTTAGTGGTTGATTATTCCAGTTGTATTAAGTTGAACTTGAGGTTATTGTATCAGTTGTGGTTTGTTAATGATCATTTAGTATTTCCATCTTGTAGCACTTGTGTATTATTTTAGATTAGTTCTCTCTCTTGCCAGCGTGTCCCTAACTGTACGTCCCGATATTTCCGCCTTGTTCGGGGCGTGACAGTTTAGTTGGTATCCGAGCCTAGGTTTCACATTCCTAGGTTCCCTAAGTTTTAGGTTTTCTTGCATTGCATCCCAATAATCGGTATATCAAAAGGTGTTGTCCGAACGTTAGGCTACGCCTATCGGGAAGGTCGCACACTTGCGCGAGTGGTCTTCGGACCGATTACCTCCGCCAGGTACCGAGTTTTTGGTCGTGTCTAGGTGCATTAGATCCCTAACCTTGTAAAAGTCTAGGACCTGACCTGGTGAGAATGGGTAGAAACTTGGGTTAAGATCGTTTCTTAATCGTGTAATTATTTATCTTGATTAAACCTAAGTAATCTATTTATCGTGTAGATGGCAGCTGATCGTGCTGAATGGAGGAACCTACAGCGTACGGTGCAAGGCCTTACTCAGGCCCTTCAGCAAGTAGCTCAGGCAGGAGCGGCACCACATGGCACCGGTGATCTATACCGGAACTTCCGCGGAATGAACCCGCCTAGATTCGCTGGTTCGACTGACCCCGACCAAGCCGAGCACTGGCTAGATGAGATGGGGAGAATCTTTGAAGTTATACAATGCACCAACCAGGAGCGTGTCCTTTTGTCCACATTTCAACTGGAACATGATGCACGTACTTGGTGGGATTCTATCAAGACAACTCTCGGTGATCGGCAAGTTATGTGGGAAGAGTTCGAAGAATTCTTCAACAACAAGTATTTTTATGATAGAGTGCAAGAGAAGAAAGCGGCAGAGTTCGCGGCCTTGAAACAACGAGGTTTGTCCGTGACAGAGTATGAGGCTCAATTTGCACGGCTTTCTCGTTATGCTACTCATCTCATTTCCACCGAGAAGATGAAGGCGAAGCGCTTTCTCAATGGATTGAAGCTTCATTATATCAACCAATTGGCACCGATGGAGATTTCCACTTATTCTGAGATGGTAAGGAAAGCGCAAGTTCTAGAGGATACTCTTGAGATGACGGAGAGAATCCGTGGGAAAGGCACCAAGAAAGAATTACCTACGGGTTCCGGGAGTGTCAAACCCGGGTATACCAAGAAGAGGCCTGTTAGTGGACCTGGTTCGTGGAGCGGGTCCGGATCGTGGAAGGGCAAGATGCCGAGGCATGAAGACAAGAAGTCTAGCCCTATTGTTCCATTCAAGGGCGTGTGCAACTATTGTGATCGTCCGGGTCACAAGATAGAGGAGTGCTGACGCAAGCAAGGCGCCTGTTTGCGATGTGGAAGCAAGGAGCACCGTATCCCCAATTGTCCTCTCATATCGGAACAAGCTACACCGGCAAAACCTCTAGTCTTCAAGAAACCACAAGGCAAGCTTCAAGCTTTACATGAAGATGAAACTGGGATTTCTGATGATGGCGGACTCGTCGAAGGTACCCTTACTATAATCGATAAGCCCGCATTTGCTCTCTTTGATACTGGTGCAACACATTCATTTATTTCTCAGAGATTTGCTAAGTCATTAGTTGTGGAACCTATTTTGATGAATACTCCGTTAGAGATTTCAACCCCTATTGGCACTAGATCAACAATCCAGTATTTCTATCCTTCTAGTAAGGTTATGATTGGTGAACAGAACTTTCCAGCAGATTTGGTCTGCATGGACATGAAGGATTATGATGTAATCCTAGTAGCAGATTGGTTGGCCAAGTATGAGGCCAATGTTCACTGTAGTTCTAGCTCAGTGACTTTTACTGGACATTCTGGTTTATCTTTTACGGGAGTCAAGCACCATAACTCCGTACCGCTCATCTCGGCTCTTCGAGCTGATAAGCTTTTGAGGCATGGGTGTGGGGCTTTTCTAGCCTTTGTTTGTGCAACTCCTGAGCAGCAGATGGAGATCAAGGACATTCCTGTTGTCCGAGATTTTCCTGATGTCTTTCCAGAAGAACTACCAGGACTTCCGCCTGAGCGGGAAGTTATCTTTTCTATTGATCTTATTCCTGGCACAGCTCCTATTTCTAAGGCTCATTATCGTATGTCTCCTGCGGAACTGAGGGAACTGAAGCAGCAACTGATGGAATTACTTGAGAAGGGTTTTATTCGTCCTAGTACTTCTCCGTGGGGAGCCCCTGTACTATTTGTCAGGAAGAAAGATGGTTCGATGAGGCTGTGCATTGATTATCGGCAATTAAACCAGCAGACTGTCAAGAATAAATATCCCTTGCCGAGGATTGACGAGTTATTTGACCAGATAGCGGGAGCTCAATATTTCTCTAAGATCGATCTTCGATCTGGATATCACCAGTTGCGGATTAAGGAGGAGGATATTTATAAATCGGCTTTCCGCAGCAGGTATGGTCATTTTGAATTTATCGTTATGCCTTTTGGTCTAACGAATGCTCCAGCAGCTTTCATGCAGTTGATGAACAATGCATTTCATCCCTATCTTGATCAATGGGTCGTGGTCTTTATTGATGACATCCTGATTTATTCTAAGAATGAGGAGGAACATGCTGAACATCTGAGAATGGCATTGCAATTGTTGAGAGATCATCAACTATATGCTAAGTTCAGTAAGTGTGAATTCTGGCTACAAGAGGTGTTATTTCTAGGACATATCATTACGAAGAACGGTATTTATGTTGATCCTTCGAAGGTTGAGGCAGTGAAGAATTGGGAACAACCTACCAGTGTGACAGAAGTTAGAAGTTTTTTAGGCCTGGCAGGTTAGTATCGAAGATTTATTCAAGATTTCTCCAAGATTGCAGTACCTATGACAAGATTAACCCGCAAGGAGAATAAGTTTGATTGGTCAGATGATTGTCAGCGAAGCTTTCAGACTCTGATGGAGTGTTTGACTACTGCACCTGTTTTGGCTTTACCTTCTGGTGAAGGAGGATTTGTTGTTTATACTGATGCATCAGGTATTGGCTTAGGCTGTGTACTCATGCAGCATGGGAAGGTGATTGCTTATTCCTCTAGACAGTTGAGGAAGCACGAAGATAATTATCCTGTTCATGATTTGGAACTTGCTGCAGTCATGTTTGCTTTGAAGATATGGAGGCATTACTTGTATGGAGAAACCTTTACAGTGTTCTCAGATCATAAGAGTTTGAAGTATTTATTTTCTCAGAAGGAACTCAACATGAGGCAGCGGAGATGGTTGGAGTACTTGAAAGACTTCGACTTCTCGATTGAGTATCATCATGGCAAAGGTAATGTTGTGGCAGATGCATTAAGCCGGAAGCCGGTAGCTAGATTGTCAAGTCTCATGTTACAAGAATGGAGGTTGTTGGAACAATTATCTAGTCTAGATCTTAATATTGACAATGATCGGATCTTGATTGCTCATATTCAACTTAAACCTGAATTATTGATAGAGATCAAGTCCTTGCAAGATAATGACCCCGAGTTGGTAGAGATCAAGGGAAGCTTGAGCAGCAGACCTGACTTCATGTTGGCCGATGATGGTAGATTATTATTTAAAGGCAGAACTTGTGTTCCGGATGAGGTTACAATAAAGAACAAAATTCTTGAGGAAGCTCATAGATCCAGATATACCATTCATCCTGGAGGCACTAAGATGTACCGAGATTTGAAAAGGTCCTTTTGGTGGCCGAATATGAAAAGAGAAGTTACAGATTTTGTGAGCAGATGTTTGGTATGTCAGCAAGTTAAGGCCGAACATTTCAGACCAGCAGGGAAATTGAAATCACTCGACATACCCCAATGGAAGTGGGAAAGCATTGGCATGGATGTCATTATGGGTCTACCTAGGACTCGTGGTGGATTTGATGCGATATGGGTGATTGTCGATCGATTGACAAAGTCGGCTCATTTCTTACCAATTAAGTCCAAGTGGACGATTGATGTATTGGCTGCCTTGTATATAAAGGAAGTGGTGAGATTGCATGGTATCCCAGTGAATATAGTATCTGATCGAGACCCCAGATTTACTTCACATTTCTGGAAGGGACTGCAAGAGTCTTTGGGTACTCGTCTGAATTTCAGTATTGCTTTTCATCCACAGACAGATGGACAGACTGAAAGAACCAATCAGATAGTGGAAGATATGTTGCGAGCTTGCATGATTGATTTCGGTGGTAATTGGAGTGAGCATTTGGCATTAATTGAATTCGCTTACAATAACAGCTATCAGTCTAGCATTCAGATGGCTCCTTTTGAAGCACTATATGGTAGAAGTTGTCGTTCCCCGTTGTGTTGGGACGAGGTAGGTGAGAAACAGTGGCTTGGACCAGATCTTGTTTCGGAATCATCACAGAACATCCGTGTTATCCGAGACCGGTTACAAGTAGCCCAGTCAAGACAGAAGAGTTATGCCGACAACAGGAGAAGAGCATTGTAATTCCAGGTTGGCGAGCATGTGTTCTTAAAGGTCTCTCCAACGAGAGGGATCCGAAGATTTGGCATTCATGGCAAGCTGAGTCCGAGGTACATTGGTCCATTCGAGATTCTAGATAGAGTGGGAGAGGTGGCATACAGACTGGCTTTACCACCGCATTTGTCTGGCGTACATAATGTTTTCCATGTGTCTATGTTGCGGAAATATGTGTACGATCCCACTCATATCATTCAGCAGGTGGATTTTGAACTGAAGGAAGATTTGACCTATGAGGAAAGACCTGTCAAGATTCTGGACCGGAAGCAACAGCAACTCCGGAATCATTCGATACCGATGGTCAAGATTCAGTGGAGTCGGCGTGGGACCGAAGAAGCTACATGGGAGTCTGAAGAGACTATGCGAAAGCGGTATCCCGATCTATTCTAGGTGAGCGATCTTTTTCTACTCTCAGTTTTAGTGCAGTGAATTTGGAGGACCAAATTCCTTTAAGTAGGGGAGGGTGTAAGACCCCAAATTCTTTATAAATTTATTTAGAAAGTTATTTGTAATTATTTGTAATTTATTTGAAGTTATTCGAATTAATGAGAATTATCCAAATTAATTAGATTAATTAATTAATTAATAGAATAAGTCATTTTTCTACTATTTTCTAAAAATCCCCAAAAATCACATCTTGTAGAATTAATTTTGTTTAGTAACTTTGTCTTCTACATTTAAGCCTAAGAAAATCATTTATTATGCCGAATTAGTGAACTTAGTTTTCCGAACTTAACATTTAACTATTTACGGAATAGTATATGTAATAATCCGACTACCTTGGAAAAATCTGTAAAAATAGTAAATAGATTTAGGTCGATGTAGATAATAACTTTTCCTTCTGGCATTAGGCCATTGTAAATCCATGGTAAGATCTATTTAGAGTTTAAACCCAAAAGTGCACACTTTTGACCCATACCTAACCCTTAGTTTAAAACACGAAATTCGACCTCAATACTCGACCAAATGATCTGAAATCAAGGGCAAATAGAAGGCCATAATGTAAGGAACATTTACCCTCAATCAATTTGAGGTAAACCTAGCCCCAAAACGTGCTGCCGACATAGTTTGGTCAAGTCAAGGATTTCGGCGCCGTTTCTAAACACGTAGCTTGCAGCAGTGAATACTCCTAATTCCGAAGGCTCCAGAAGCTCTATGAGCTATCAAAATGAAGCCCTACGAGTCTTATTTTATTTGGCTGCTGTGGGGTTAGCTGAAGTTTCAGATCTGGAGAGATCTAGCTCGATTTGTGGAGGTGGGTCAGCAGGCCGTTGGCTTTCCTTCATCCTTCTTTGATCCATCGATTGAGGTAGGAATTCTCAACCAAATCTTGATCATAAGTATAGCAAATTGTTCCTCTCATCGAGCTCTATCCATTGGTGGCAAAAGCCCCAATTTTCATTAGGTGTCCGTGGAGAAATCGAGCTTTTTGTGAGGTGCTGTCCAAGTGTTCTTCATCCTAGGGTTTGAGTTTTCTCTCTCCGATTTGAGGTAGGATCTAACAACCAAACTCTAATTAACTTACATGATGTAATCAACATGTTGTTAGCTTTCATTTAACGTAAGAAGCTCCAAATTTCATTGAGCATACTTGGAGAATTTTGATTTTTAGTAAGAGCATGTCTAGAATTTGATGTATATTATGTTCTTCAAGTAGAAGCTTGATTTTCAGGCTGTTTTTGGATTAGATAACTTGATCCACATATGGCTTATAGTATATGGTTGGATTCATCATTAAGTTAGCTTTCTTTTGATATAAAAAGCCCCAAATTCTGTTGTGTATATTGAGAGAAATCTACGTTTTAGTAGACGCATGTCAAGAACTAGGTTCTTCATGTATTCATCATAAATAGGTTGTGATTCGATTGAGTTTTCAGCAAATTTCTTGTTTCAATCTCTTGTTTTATGACCTTAGTATGTATATTAAGAACCCTAGAGTATTTGGTTAAAATCCCAACTCATTTAGACCCCAAATCATTGAGTTTTCATGGTTTACGGAATCACCCGTCGCTTCTGGAAGTGTAGGGGTCGACCCATAGGGTCGACCCAATGGGTCGACCCATGAAGCTTTTTTTTTGAGGGGTCGACCCACACCCAGGAAGGCTCCTGGAATGCCAGGGGTCGACCCAATGGGTCGACCCATGCCCTGTATGACCCCATTAATGATGTTTTTGACCCGGGGATCAATCCGGATCATTGGGGAATCAATCCATTCAACCTAATCACATTGAAAACTACATTTTTGAGGAACTAATGACCTATTGAAGTACCCTTTTTAGTTTCAATTAACATTGGTCCATACATGCAAACATAGTGTAAAAACACACCGTTTATCATCTTCATTTCAATGCATACAAGATTAAATAGAAACCCACATAATTAGTGGTTAATGGTGTAACTAAATCTCTATTAATGCATTCTATTTCACTCCTGTGGGAGTTATTCTTTGCCTTATCATCTTGAATCAGCTTCTTGGCAATTGTCTTAATGCAAATGATAATGGTTAATCATGATATCTTAACTTGGTGATTAGGATTAATATGTTGATTAGCTTGTTTGATTGCTGCTGTTTTACAGTAGCGCAGCACGATTAACTCTTGTTGTGACTTGGTTTCGATCTCCTTGATGATTATACTTACCTTAAAATTCTGGAAATGAATCTCTTTCCTACGTGAAGTTGTTATTGCTACTTAGTTTAAACCTTGGAATTCTGGCCATAAACTGTGGAAGTCTAGATTCGTGGGATCTTTGATCCAAAGAAATCAATGCCTGGCAAACAATTAAGGGCTCGGTCTGGTCCTGGGAAGAGCGCCCGAACACTACGTGTACCCCCGGGGAGGTGAATGACTAGGTGTGGCATTTGGCACCAGTACTTGACATGTGTTAAATCTAGGACTGTCCACTACTCTCTCCACTACTCTCTACATTACTTTCTACTACTTTTCACTTTCCACTCTCA